>BSBN01001093.1:0-1407500 GCA_027924645.1 Cunninghamia lanceolata
ACCCCTGAGCAAGGCATTTGTACCTATTCATGATTATCCTACTTGTGTTGGTTGTGACAACAGATTGTCCTCCTTCTTCATAGTGGCCTTTATGGCAATTTAGCTTATGCATATGATTATCTACTTGAGTTTGGCATTGCCATATTAATGAGCCTTGAATTCAATAATTTTCTCTTGATATCCCTTCTTCACCCTCTATGCTAATCCAAAGCATAATTTTGTCACTACTATTCACAACATATTTCATGAGATTGTCTTCCTTTTGCCATTGTTGTGACAATTAAGGCATGACTAGGGAGTAGCTGAATGATATCTCTTCTTAATTAAGATAGTCTTCTTCCTTATTTCACAAGATTGTAGGATCTCATGAGTCACTTGACCCATACTTCACCAGAATAATCTTGAGGTGTGGAGAGATTTAAATTCATAGATAGGGTATTGACAATTTGCCTAAACAATTTCAAAATTTTGGTTAGGACAGTACCAAGCATGGAATTTTGATAGGTTTGCCTTTTGCTATGGAATTGAGGCTATGGTTTTCTTCCAAATACCCTATATGCAGCCTTCCCCTGTACTAAAAAATAACTTCTTATTTACTCCCATCACCCCCATCACAAAATCCTCTCATCCCCATAAAAATATCCCCTTCCTATCACTATCCTTGCACATTCATCACTTAGGTCATTGAGTGATGTAGAGCAGGGTGGTTGTCTTCAAACTAACTCAAACAACACTTTGCCAAAGTCTTAACACCTCAAACAAAGTGGTTTCCTTCACAAACTGCCACTAGGTCTTATAGGACAACAAACTGACCTTTTCCAACATAATTTCCTAACCAGAACTCATACCAAGAATATGACACAGATTTGAGTACCTTTTTTGTCCCTACTAACCATATCAAGAAATCATGTGTGGTTGTTTTGTTACACAATGATAAAAAATCTGCTGCTACGCTTTGAATGAGGGCTTAATTTGGCCTGTTTGAATGGGTCACAATGAGACTTTCAAAACCTAGACTTCAAATCTTCACACCAACACCTCAGAGATGTCAAAAATAGTTTGCCCAAACAATTCCAACCATTACAAACCTTTTCCAAGAGATTTTCTACAAACCCTAACTCATTTGCACATTCTATACCCAAAAAACATGAGATTTTCAGCCTAGGGCATCAAGTTGGTGGCACGCCATCATTCACACCTCAAGTTGAAGGTACGTCATTTTCATCCTTTTCATCTCCAATCGAAGGTACGTCATCTCTCCCATCTCAAGTAAATATTGAAGAAATTCCTAATGTTCAGTCTACTCTACCAAATAAAACGCCTCCTAGAATTTTGCATAGGAAGCCTTAGTTTCTAATTGATATTAATGAGAATGTATTGAAACCCATGTAGGATAAGATTCCATGTTCACTTGTTAGAGATATGTGAATAAGATATGGAAATTATTCTTTGAGATTTTAAATGAAACTGAAAGATGTCAACTCTTTGTTGAATTGATGAGAAATCTGAAATTTATGCCCACTACGAAGATTCTTGGCCTTAGAACATCGAATGCCTCAAGTGAAAAATCAATTGTCAAGAATCTAATGAGAGCGTATGAGAGTGTGGGTCCCACCTCACACACAAAGGATAGTAATGTCACATGACATGTCATTACATCGACAATTGTAAGCCAACAAACAAAAAAGCTTGCCTCATTAGAAAGACAAGTCAAGCATTGAAAATAAATAGAAAAACTCTAATGAGAGCCATTGGAAGACATCAAAGAGTTGAGGATCCAAACACTAATGAAATGTGGGCATTCTCTGGGAGACTCCCATGAAAAGACAAAAGTTGTTGTTGAAGCTTTGAGATCACTAATTGAAATTTTTTTTGAAGAATTACACAAGGGTATCTCTGAATCACAGGGATGTGGTAAGAAGGAGAATCGGTAGTCGAAACCATGAGCCACATCCAAAGCATTTTTTGGATATGACTCAAACATAATTTTTTGGTAAATTTCTAGAGATGTATCATCAAATGAAAATTTCTCAAAGATATTTTAAAATGCTAAAACCTTTCTTTGTCAAAATAAATCACACACGCACTACTTGTTGTTATAGATTACATATTGAATTTTCTAACCATTTTGATGTTTATCAGTCTATATGTTTAGATTTGCATACTAATAATGTTTTGCAGGATTGTGACATACGTGCCCCACCAACTACTTCAAGAGACTTCATATCAATAATTTTATGTGATATAGAGGAAGGTCAAATATTCTATAGGAAATTATGCTTGGATGGCACATGTCAGCATTGCAGTGGCTTGCAATGTATTCCAATTGTGAACATATGGAAAGAACACATGTGGTTTTAAACAAACTAGTAGAGTTCTGCAAGTATTAAAACAGTGACATACAATACAAAAGATGGTAAAGAAGCAAAGAGGTGTGAATATGTTATTCAAAATATTCCTGTGTAATCAGTTTATGTCTATATTTCGTGATGGTATAGTGTATGAGTATGTAAGACATGCCCATAGAGCTTGATGGTTGGACTTGCAATTCAAGTTATGCAAGGACACATTTCTAGTTGGTAGCATTGTTTCAGTCGTCGATTGTAGAGAACTACAATCTATAGCCATAGTGTGAGGTGCAATCCCAATATTATAACTTGACATAGGTTTCTATATCTATGCACATCGCATTCATTCATGCGAATGATAGTACAAAGGATGATAGAAAGATCATAAGGGAGTATCATTTTAATATAAGCGATGATCACACGCATTCTACAGAGTTCATGCAAGGTTGCTTTCAGGCATTCTACAATGATTTGGCTTGAAGGGGCATATCGTTCACTTAACATATTATATGGTCGGATAGCTGTGCATCACAATTCAAGAACTCGCAAAATTTCTATTGGCTAAGCAGGAGGCATAATATTATAGGTGTTCAACATATGTGGAACTTTTGTGAGGCTGGGCATGGAAAGGGGGAGCATGATGGTGTAGGAGCATGTATCAAAAGAACCATAGAATGAGAAGAGTTAAAGTATAAAGACAATACAAAGTTGACAAATGCAAAATCAATTTTCAAGTGTTGTAATGCTTCGATGGGTCCAGGTAATGAAGGTAAGTCTTCAGTTCGTAGATTTTTTTTGGTTGATAGATGATACTAACATTGCACCATATGAGGACTTTTATACACTAACAGGATTAAGTGAGCTACACTCTTTCATAAGCTCAATTACAGGTTCATGGAGTATCCATATGCGGAAGATGGCATGCTTTTGTTCTTCATGTATAATTCAAGCCTAGAATGAGTGCGAGTTAAAGGAGTGGGTTGACAAATGGCAGTTAAGTTATCTTAACCCACTTGACACGTATCGACCCCCGACGACATTGGAAATGACAGAGATGGAATCATAAGTTGAATTTGACAACATATAAGATCTAGTTCAACTAGGTAATATATCTACTTACATAGTTTTTGAAATTCCTAATGTTATCTTAAACTTTGTAATATTTTTGTAATGTTGACTAATTTTCATCTAATTTGCTGCATATATCATTGTAGGGCATGTTTATGTAGTTATTGCAGATGAAGATAACAGAGAAGGAACATATTTTTACTTGTGTCATTGTGTTGAGGCCAAAAAGAAATTGGAGGCCCTAGTTATAGATGGAGAAAACATCGAATAACCTATATGCTCAGTGGTTGTTACTGGAACATGGGTTAGAAGGTACCCACATAAGAGTGTTAATGTTTGGCTATTTGAGGACTTTGACACACATCAAAAAATTCTTCATTACTCCAACCTTGTTGTGGCAACCAATGTTCATTTGATACAATATCGAGGTAGACCTTTGAACAAGACCTTGTGGAAGGTAAGTGAGTCTGACCATGAGGCAATACTTGACACAATAAAGAGTAGAGAAGACCTAGATGGTTTGTTGTATTAATTTGTAAGTATGCATAAAACTTTCCTAGATGGTTACTTGTACTTTGTTTTGTATATAAACAGTAGTATGAATTGCTTTCCTCCAATATATTTATGTTTAGTCAATTTTCCTTTTTGATGCTTCTCATAGGAGGTCACAACTCCAGGCCGTCTAACTACAGACAAAGAAGCTAGAGAAAAGATGATGGAGAGTGATCACCAGATGGCGGTAAGTGATCGATTACATATGTGATGTTATATATTTCATGTACATTTTGTTATAGTAATTTGCATATTGTTTGATTGTATTAACATGTGGAGTTGCATTAGCTTGAACTGTCAAAGAGGTCTACTTGACGGCAGAGAGAGGATGAGTCATGGATTGGCTCTCCATCTTCACGGTCAAGCAAGGGCCACCAATTGTTTCATAAAAGTCCATAGGAAACTAGTTTGGGACATACTTTTGTATGTTACCGATGTATGTACATACTTTATAAATGCCTGTATGGCTTTGTTTGGACATGCCTATATGGATTTGTATGTAAACGAGATGTTATGTTCATGACATTATGTATACGAAAGTTTATATTAAATATTTAATATGATGCACAGAGTTGTAGTGCTTCAAGACAAGGCATGACTTCAATAATTGTCTCTTGATATCCCTTCTTCACCCTCTACACTAATCCAAAGCATAATTTTGTCACTACTATTCACAACATATTTGGTGAGACTGTCTTCCTTTTTTCCATTGTTGTGACAATTAAGGCATGACTAAAGTGTAGCTGAATGACATCTCTTCTTAATTAAGATAGTCTTCTTCCTTATTTCACAAGCTTGTAGGATCTCATGAGTCACTTGACCCATAATTCACTAGAATAATCTTGAGGTGTGGATAGATTTTTGATGCAGAGCAGGGTGGATAATCACAAACTAACTAAACAATAAGGCAACATTATGAGTTTCAATGCCAAGCTTCAACTCTTCATTCTAGGGCTTCTAACATGACATATGGGGTCTGCACACACAAATTTCAACCATTGACACAATCTACCAAAGCTTATTCTACAAACCCTAGCTCTTATACATCTTCTATGCCTAAAACATGTGGTTTTACAGCCTAGGGCATCAACATCAACAAAACAAAACACTACCCATCTACTTCCATTCCACCAGTTCTCAGGCTATTTCACCAGTGGAATGGCTCAAAACTTCATTTTCTTCACTCAAAACATTAAAACCTAGGGTTTCAAAATATAGAGCAACTTTTTGCAACATAGAGCACCTTTTTACAAATTTTACAATCCCTTCAAGGCTTCAATGAAACATAGATTCACTCCACTATGAGTTCTTGACAAGAATCCACACTCACCTTTGACAATTTGGACAATTTGCTCACCCTAGGTAAATGTCTCATGACAATCATGAGGGTTAATGACAGTCATGTAGGGGACTGTCCTATGGCTATTGGTAATTCTTTATTGTAACATGATAACATGATAACATGATGCCATGGGAGGTCTCATTTTGTGTGCCAAGTGCCCAATCATTCGAGGTAGCAGGCTACCAACAAAGTCCCTTAAGATCCCTAAGATGAAAAAAATACCAAATTTTGACAGAGCATTTCTCAAAATTTGTGGCAGCTGGGAACGTTTCGTTTGGACCTACAGGTGCACGTGGGGTCCATCCATAATAACCTCTATCAGTTTCGTTCAACTCTTGTCTGTTTGACCCTGCCGTAATCAAACACATTCTTGCAAAATGCTTCAGTTCCATGCAGTAGAAAGGTGCCAGGAGTGACATTTTGCATTCCATAGCTCGTGGGGCTGAATGGATTGTGCCAACACATTGGGGTGGGTGGGTAAATACTAGGGGAGGTCTTGTTTCATGTGCCAAGTGCCCCAATCATTCGGGGCAGCAGGCTACCAACAAAGTCCCTTAAGATCCCTAAGATGCAAAAACTGCTAAACTTTGACGGAGTAGTTCTTGAAATTCATGGGAGATGGGAACATTTCATTTGGAACTATAGGTGCACATGGGGTCCATCCACAATAACCTCTCTCAGTTTCGTTCAAGTCCGGTCTATTTGATCGTGCTGAAATCAAACACATTTTTGCAAAATGCTTCAATTTCATGTAGTGGAAAGGTTGCCAGGTACCATATTTTTTGTTCTGCTCATTATGGGGCCGAACTGACTGTGCCAACATGTTAGGGTGGGTGAGTAAATTATAGGTAAGGTCTCATTTCGTGTGTCAAGCATCCCAGTCATTCCAGGTTGTAAGCTATCAACAAAGTAAAAAGTTGCTAACACTTAAATTTTGTATTCCATAGGTCTTGGGGGAGAAACGACTATGCCAACACATCCGAGTGGGTAGGTAAATGGTAGGGAAGGTCTCGTTTCATGTGCCAAGCATCCCAGTCATTCTGGCTTGCAAGCTACCGACACCTAGCACCTTTCATGTTTGCCGGTAGCTTGCAGCCCGGAACGATTGAGACACTTGGCGCACAAAACGAGATTGCCCCTAACATTTACTTGCCCACCCAAAGATGTTGGCGCAGTTGGTTTGGCCCCACAATGATTAGAACAAAAAATATGGCACATAGCAACCTTTCCACTGCATGGAACTGAAGCATTTTGCAAGAATGTGTTTGATTTCGGCACGGTCAAACGGACAGGACTTGAACGAAACTGAGAGAGGTTATTTTTAGATGGATTCCACATGCAGCTGTAGGTCAAAACAAAACGTTCTGAGCTGCCACAAATTCTGAGAACTACTTCGTCAAAGTTTGGCAGTTTTTTCATCTTAGGGATCTTAAGGGACTTAGCCGGTAGCCTGCTGGCCCGAATGATTGGGGCACTTGGCACATGAAATGATACCTCCCTTGGCATTTACCCACCCACCTCAACATGTTGGGGCAGTCCCCATAGCTCGTGGGACCAAATGATACCTCCCTTGGCATTTACCCACCCACCTCAACATGTTGGGGGCAGTCCATTTGGTCCCACGAGCTATGGAATGTAAAATGTCACTCCTAGCATCTTTCTACTACATGAAACTAAAGCATTTTGCAAGAATGCATTTGATTTTGGCATGGTCAAACATACTGGAGTTGACCGAAACTGAGAGAGGTTATTGTGGATGGACCCCACATGCACCTGTAGGTCCAAATGAAACATTCCCAGCTACCACAAATTTTGAGAACTGCTCCGTCAAAGTTTGGCAGTTTTTGCATCTTAGGGATCTTAAGGGACTTTGTCAGTAGCCTGCTGCCCCGAATGATTGGGGCACTTGGCACATGAAACGAGACCTCCCCTAGCATTTACCCACCCACCTCGACTTGTTGGAGTAGTCCGTTCGGCCCCATGAGCTATGGAATACAAAATGTCACTCATAGCACCTTTCTACTGCATGGAACTGAAGCATTTTGCAAGAATGCGTTTGATTCCAACATGGTCAAACACACAAGATTTGAATGAAACTGAGAGAGGTTATTGTAGATGGACTCCACATGCACCTATAGGTCCAAACGAAATGTTCCCAGCTGCCATGAATTTTGAGAACTGCTCCGTCAAAGTTTGGTAGTTTTTTCATCTTAGGGATCTTAAGGGACTTTGCCGGTAGCCTGCTACCCTGAATGATTTGGGCACTTGGCCATGAAATGAGACCTCCCCTGACATTTACCGACCCACCCTGACGTGTTTGCGTAGTCCATTCAGCCCCACGAGCTATGGAATGCAAAATGTCACTCCTAGCACCTTTCTATTGTATGAAACTGAAGCCTTCTTGAGTGTGTACGATGGTAGGGTTTGGAGAGATAGAAATTTGTTGGTGAAATTCACAACATATTGATGGTATTGTGGCCATAATCTCCTCATATGACATGACAAAGCTATTCCATATCCTTTCTGTCCCATAACCTTGATTATTATGATTAGAAGCATGGAAACAAACCCTACAAGAAATAAAGCAATGATTAGATCTCAATATGATCATGATATACCCAAGCATCTGTATTAGTCTAAATCATAAAATCTCTTCAAATAAAGATTGATCCAAGGGTTTGGTGAGTTGCCATTGGCACCCAAACCATGGGTCTTTATTAGAAATCCTTGAATGCTAATTATTGCCATTATGCTTCTTTCTTATTAATTCTTACTAATCATGGTGAGTTGGTGAAATCTTGTTATATGTCATTGGAGAGGGATCCTTGGAGTTGGAATATTTGTTTGAGACCTTGTTGAATGTGTCTAAGGTGTTGGAACAAGAATTGGGAAACCTTGAAGCCTTAAAGCCATTTGGTGTTATGCCTAGAGGCCTAATTAGGCCTAATTTGTAGAAGAACGATCAATTTTTGGAGGGTTCCGTACAAAGTGACCACCCATAAAATCTTAGTATGTTGTGTAAAGTCTAGATGGGTATCTAAATCTATGTTTATATTCTAGGTATCAGGCCTAAGTTGAAAATTATGCAAGAAAATGTCATTTTGTTGTACTACTAGGCCTAGGGTCAGTCAAATAAGGAAATCTTAGAAGCTTGTTGTTCCTAAGTTCTTGTGAAGCATCATTGCATTGTATTTGTTGTCTCCATCTTGTGTAAGAACCTCCTAGTGTAGGTTATGGTGTTTGAGGTGTTAATGACCCATAAGACCTTAGAGCCTAGTATGCACCTAAGGGTGGCTATGAAAGTAGAAACTACAAATTTTGCTTTTGGATGTTGAAACCATTGTGTTCTACCCTATCTCTACATTAGATATGCACAAAATGGTTTTGTTGATAAGGCTTTAGAAACTTTCAAGAAAAAGAAATTAGTGGGTGTAAAGCCAAATTCCACACTGCATCCTCTCTACCTGTACCAAAGTGGGATCTTGATGCAGAGGAAGGACTTTCTTTAGGACAACAACACAAAATGAAAAGTGTTCTTACACCATCTTCATTTATGCTCCTAGGTGTACCTCTATAGGACCGTAACATTGAACT
Source organism: Cunninghamia lanceolata (assembly GCA_027924645.1). Lineage (NCBI taxonomy): Eukaryota > Viridiplantae > Streptophyta > Pinopsida > Cupressales > Cupressaceae > Cunninghamia > Cunninghamia lanceolata. Next base: position 8,905 of record BSBN01001093.1, read on the forward strand.
CTTTTTAGACTCTTTTTATTGTCGAAAGCAACTATTGAAGGTTAATTTCTACACCCATCTTGCTTTAATAATGACCTCACACACGTGGCTAGTATGGATATTCATATAATGACCTCACACACATGGCTAGTATGGATATAAAGTTATTTGCATTTATTTTGGGCATTTGGAATCCTATTCCTTTATTTATTTTTCTAAAATGGGTGAGGATTTCTGATTTTAGGGTTGGTTTTTCCTTTTGGCACATGATTTTCTGATTTTCCCTATTTATTTCTCATGATAAACTAATTACCTTTCTAATTTTATTGCTATAGGTTGTCTAGGAGGGCTAGTCTCAGGATTGGAGGAGAAAATATTAATAAACTTGAGGGGAATCTGTGTTGTTCTTCCTTTATATGAGGAGATTCATGACTGTAAATTCATGACTGCATTCTTCGAGGCTTATGTTTGATGAAGGAGGGTTTTTTGGATCCTAGTTTCATTAAGTGGATTTAGGATAAATCTCTAAGGGAAGTCATTGAGTCTTTTATGGTGCAACAAGGTTATCACACCTATACTTTGGAATATGCTACCCTTGAGATAGTCCTTCCCAACCTTCTGATTGATATTGTGCAGGGTAGATCTCAGGGACAATCACGGAGGCAGGGTGTAGTCATGTTTCTTATTTAGTTAATGTGGTCCTCAATTAATGTGAGAGAGTGGGCATATTCTCTTAGTGATGATGCTGATATAGTTGATGAGGCAGTCATCAAAATACCATGAAGAAGAATGGTAATAAAATAGTCACAAGGTAAAACAATCATGCTTTGATGTTGCCATAGAGTCACACAAAGGGGATCAGTGTTCAAACATGATTATGAAGGGTTTTAAAAGCTAGCAGAGGTCTATCATACTTTGAGGATGGTATACTAGTCCATAGAGTCATTAGAACTTAATTTTGTGTGAGTATCAAGACTATGGATAATCTATATGAAGGCTAGGGTTTGATTTCCTAGGGCAATCCATCAAACCCTAAGCCTAAATTTTTGTATTAAGACTGGTGAAATTAATCAAGAAGACTGCCCTGAATCCTTGAGAAAGATTGTCACACCCTGACCACACAGCCATAAATGGATGTTACTATTTATTGTGAGACTCCTTAATCTAGAGTTATTATAGAAAGCAAGGTTGAAAGTTGTGTCAAGATGGGGAGATGTTTTTCAAGAGTAAGACCTTGATTACTTGTGGAGAAAGAAAGATTCAGCATTGTCATCTACATTTCAAGCACTGTCCAAACCCACCCATTGAATACTAGCTGTTACACTATGTGCAAAGCAACCCTCTTTAATCCACTATCTTGATACAGTTTTCCAATTACCTAGCTCTAAGTCATTGCAAGTTAAGGGAATAGTATTAGCCATCCACCTTGGGTTACCTTTTATATCATTCCTACTTCAAGTGTAATCACATAAGATGGATGTTATGGGTGTCCATGGTTGTCATGAGATTAAGTACAGTGACTTGGATCTAGGAGGATGATTCAAGATCATTAATATCATAGTATTTTGAGAGGGGATCAAAGATATCATCATATATTTTATCTAGGTTCACAAGTTATGGAGAATTAGGAGATATTGTGGTGGAATAAACATACAATTTCATCAAAGGACTTCTAACACCTTACCAATATAGGACTGCTAAATAGGGGCAACATTGTAACAACTTTTGTGCTTTGATTTACCATTAAAACCATGCATAGAATTATTCTAATAAACTTCCCAAAAGACTATCCTATGAGTTTTGGGGAGTATAGATATGTAATCAAGGTCTCTAAAGGACTGCCCTCATGTGTCTAGCTCACTAAACTTCATCACAATACTATCTAGCTGACCCCAACCTGCTTGTGAGCAACATTAATGACTATCTTAAATCATTTGGACTGGAGTATTATTGCAAGAAAGGTTTTGAGTACTCCTTAGACTTTCATCTAGTAATCATTGAGGGTATCAAGACCTAAGAAGTTCACAAAGCCATCCTATAAACAAATTACAAAAAGAGGAATAGTCACGAGGCTTTAAAAAGGTTACCTCAAGGGTTTTCATTGTAAGTAAGAGGTGAAAAGTTTGTAAAGTGGCTCAATGATTATGGGGACTATTATGTTGATTTGAATTGCTGATGGATTATCTTTAATGCAAGGTATAGTCATAAAGGATTGCCCTAATGTAGGATCTTTGTCATTTTAATATAGGGGAATGTCACCCTTTGATCCACAAGCCATGAGGGATGGTGAGTGAGTGTGGCTTAATAGGTTTCATTCAAGGTGAGAACAATCCAAGCTAGACACCTTGGATATTAACTCTTTCCTACTCATCCCAATTGCTATAAGACTACAAGAACATTCAAATCATACACCAAGGAAAGCACTAAAATCCAATTACCAACATGCTAGTGAATGAGCATTGAATGTGACCACATAAAGAAAAATCATACTATTCTTCAACAAATACCATCTCCTTGGTCCAAAAATTTAAAAGACCTAGAAAGCACATCTCAATGCACATTTAGATGAATAGACACAGTTCCAACTTTATTGTCTCATGGAATGCAATGATTGCAAGATATGCACTAAACGGATTTTTTGAAAAGACTTTAGAAAATTTTGCACAAGTAAAAGCAATTGGCACGTGTAAAGACAAATTCCACAACCTTTGCCAACATCCTCCCTATCTGTACACCAAAATAGAATGTTTGGAACATCGTATGGACATCCATCAAAGCATAAAGGATATAGGAAATTTGTCACATGCTGTAATTGCAGCTGCCCTTGTAGACATGTATGCAAAGTGTGGAAGCATAGACAAGGCAATTGAACTATTTGGCATGATGCCCCAAAGAAATGTCACCTCATGAAGGCACATGAACTATATGGAAAGTGTGGAGGCATAGGTCCAAGGTGCATGAACTATTTGAAATGATGCCTCAAAGAAATGCATAGTCCCACATAATGCAATGATTGCAAGATATGCACAAAATGGATTATTTGAAAATGATTTATAAACTTTCAAGCAAATGCAATTGGCACGTGTAAAACCAAATTCCTGTAACAATAACTGATCATCACATTAAATATTTAATATACGCTATCATATACATAATGTCACGAACATAACATCTAGTTTATATCCAAAGCCATATAGGCATGTCCAAACAAAGCCATACAGGCATATATTCAAAAATATACATCGGTAGTTCATACAAAAGTATGTATACAAATCCATCTAGGCATACAAAAAATATCCCAAAAACTAGTTTCCTATGGACTTTTATGAAATAATTGGTGGCCCTTGCTTGACCGTAAAGATGTAGAGCCAATCACTAATTCATCCTCTCTCTGTCGTCGAGTAGACCTCTTCGACATAAGTCGATCTGGCTCCACCTTTTAATACAATCAAACAATATATGCACATTAATATATAACATCACATATATCACATGAAATATATAACATCACATATGTAATCGATCACTTACTGCCACCTGATGATCACTCTCCATCATCTTGTCTCTCTCTACATCTGTACTTGGATGGACTGGAGTTGTGACCTCCTATGAGAAGCATCAAGAAGCAAAATTGATTAAACATAAATATCATTTATGTACATCAAATGACATGAGATAAAACAAGAAATAAAAAATTATGACATTTTCATGTTATTGGCTCATACCTCAGTCAAAGGATTTGTAGACATCATGGTTGCAACAATGCCTATCTGCGCTGACTCATGGAGATTAGGATGAGTCTCCACTGTATTCAGCATCTAAAAATCAAGCTCAAGATTATTCAAACAAAATAAATACATAACATTATTTTAAAAATGCCTAATGGTTAGAAATGGTTAAATTTACCTCTGTAAAAGTGGTGGGTTAGCGTCTAGGGGACCAAGGAAACCATGGAGGTGCCGGTGACTGTTGAAATCATCAAATTGTCACCAAATAATATTACCATTGACATATCTACAATAATTATGACTATGTGATAAATTACATACCTACTGACCTGACCTCCTGTCATAACCTGCCAATGGACGACCAACAGAGGTAGGATGAAGACTCTGACCCTGGATTTTTATTGCGCAGATAATTACATACATTATTTTTGACTTATAATATAGATAATCATATAAAATTAATTACAAATTTCAAATAACAATATACTAAATCAAGATGAAACTTGTAACAAATTACCTGAGAGTCAATACCAAATGTATATTGTACGAGATCGTCACTGAGAACAAGTTCATCCAATATGTCCTATCCCTATGTCACAGCATCCTGCCCCTGCATCATAGCATCCTGCCGAGAGTCCTGTCATGCCTCCTGCATCCCATAATCACATAGGTTCCCACATGAACTGCATAAATGTGGGGACACATGACACCTACTATTCTCACCCTCATCAGCCTGCATAAGATCATCGGCATGCTGTGATAGAGTTTGGGTGAGAGTAGTCAATGAATGTAATGTCTCCACCTCAACACTCTCCTTCAAAGACAAAGGGAGTGACCTACGTTCTGGCCTCGCTCGGGGTACAGGCACACGGTTTTCATCTTTGAGCCCAGGGTCTATCTTGGGCAAAGCCACCACCTCTACCCTGAAACTCACGAATGTCAAAATAATTCAAAATCTTATTGAGGACGAACTCGCAATAGAGTTTCCTCAAGAAATATTGTGGTACCTCATCATTGTTGCATGGGTGCTCATCGAAGACCATGTACCATCTATCACAAAAGTTTTGGGATATTTCTTCATTCTGACACCAATGTATAGGAAACCGTTTGTAACTTTCTTCTAATCTTTGGTTGGTTTTAGGATTAATAAAGTGTGCACATAATTGAGATTTTGTAATTTTTTCATTCTTGACTTGTTCATATGACAACTTTTCGGCATAATATTACCAACACCTCTCCCTATAGTCTTGGAATTCGGTGATTTGTTTTGTCACCGAATCCGTGTGGGAAACAATCTCCTCTAGTGATTTTGCAAGTGCCCTCCTACGATTAGTGGTTCCACTTAGATTGTTTACGGTTTGAATAATAGTTTGAAGATGTTTCTTATTTTCTTCTATTATCCCTAAGTAGTGTTCTTGATTATCCCTTACATTAAAAGGAGGTGAAGGTGGGTTTTGAGGGTTTGGAGGGTTTTGGGGGTTATTTTCACCCTCCTTAGCTGGATTTAAGTTTTCTCTTTCCCCAATAACTATAAATGCAATATAAAAACAAATCAAACATTGCAAAACTCAAAAATTGTTCTCAAACTAACAAAATCAGTCAAACCCTACCTTCTTCCTATGCTAGAGACTCCAAATTTGCATGACGATGTCTTTAGCAGTGAGGTGGCATTATGAATTTGTTGTTTTCTCTATTACACTTGATTGGATAGCCTTTTCTTCAATGCGATCATGCTTTTACTTGTTTTATTTGCTGCTAAGCTTGCAGTGGTCATGATTGTGAGTGAGGAGAAATGGTTTTTTTTTGCTTTTATGCAAAGCAAAATGCGAGTGTGTTATAACGCGCTCGCATTTTGCTTTAATTTTGGAGATGGTGGCAACTTTTTGGTCCCCCATCTCTTTGCATTTACCCCAAGGATCTACCTGGAATCTTTCTTGCAATTCTTGGATATATTCAAAGAGTGAAGAACTTTGAGGATTTGAGGAATTATCGAGTTGGGATGTAGTTTCCAAGGTAGGTTCTTGGTGCCTCTCTTCAACAAGATCTTGTGCCACCCTACTACTTTCTCCTATAGTTTACTGTTGGAGTGTCTATTTTATGTATCTACCTTTTGAATCCCTAGATCTAACCATACTGATTCAATTTAACCTAAAAACTGTTAACTAAGTTTTCCCAATTAACATAGAGTCCCCGGCAATGGCGCCAAAAATGACAAAGGTTATTGGTCCCTGGCATTTAATCACGTTTTCATGTGTCAAGTCCAGGGCTGTGTCCTTGGCTATTTGCAATTAGGGATCCTATAGTTGCCAGTCTATTTAACTAATTCTGCTAATCTTATTTTCTCTGAAAATTAATATTGCTAATTTATCTGCTATGAAAGTAAATTCTGAGAGTACTGGAAACAAAGCTAAAATAGTAAATTGCTAATATTGATCTATTCTAATCCATACAAATGAAACATACATTTATCTATGTGAAAGCAATAACTATCTTCCTAAGCAGAATCTGAAACAAGATAATGAACAAACAAATACTAGCCTCCTGTCTTGATGGCGGGAGTGGGCCCTTGCTCCTCACCCTCAAGACTGAAGACTAAGGTAATAAATCAGTATAGGAATATAGTCTCACAATCCTTCTTCAGTCTAATTTCATCAATATGCTTTGTATTCAGAAAGTGTATGAAAAAGTGAGATTACAATCATCCCCTCTCCTTAAGTTGCTTCTACCTTATATATCTATATATCAAATCAAGCGATGAGATATCACTTACTCTAACTATTAGTTTATCTATGAGATAGTATCAATCTCTGATTCTATCAACTATTTAACTACAGAGTAAAATCATGCAACTAAAATAGATTTTAGTGGTACAACAGTTCCACTAAATCTAGAGTCTTAGATTTAAATAACAACTGGGCAGCGAGGCCTTAAAATATAGGTACTTAATAAGTTTGTTGAGAGCTCATGCAAAATCAATAAAAGAGGAGTTAAACCTCTAGCAGTTAACTAGAGTCTTCACTTGATCACTTAGGTGTTGGCTGAGTAATCCCTGGAGCACTCCAATTGCCACCGAAAGTGTTGACTGATAGTAGTGCTAGAAACTCTGCATTGTATTAAGGAGGGTTCTGAAGGTGTGTACTTTTGTCTGTAGTTCTAGAGATGTGCTTATGACTTCTGTCCTGTTCCGGAGATGATCCACCCTTGGTACTCCTATTTCAAAATCTCTCCAATCATATTGGAAAAACATTGGAGACTGGTGTAGTATCCCTCATGTCAGCTTGGGAGACTATTAGGACCATCTCCGAAGATGCTCAAAATTGCCTTTGCCCGTATATCTGCACCTATAGATTCAAAAAGGGAGAATTTTTTGGATATTTCCATTAATTTGCTGCACATTAGTCCTTCAATAAAAAATCATGACTTTTGGTAATTCATCTCTCATTAATGTAATTAGAACAAATCTTATCAGTCTACTATGGTGCAATTACTAGGACAACAAAATAAGGATGGAAAAGAGGTAAAATGGTGTATTAATATGGGTGCTACCTATCACTCATCAGTCTTATCAAGTCTCATCATATTGAGCACATTCTATAACAGTTTGGCGATGACTTCCCTAAGGATTTGCCCCCAGTTCCCACTTGCTATCAATCTATCTAGGAGATGGGAAAGGTTGGAAAGAGGAATGTCGTTTAGACTCCTTTAACTCCCAGGGTTTTGATCACCAAAACTTCTAGGACCCTGAGAGGTGGACATAGGGGAGGGAGAGGAGCTCCTTCCCAAGGACTCATTGTCATGGATGACTCAGATTCTACTGACAAGACCTATGTCCCAAACAGAGATGACTTATCAGACAAGGGAGTAGCATGAGACGCATAGGAGGTAGATTCGGATGAGGAGGAGATGCCTGAGGGCTCTTCTACAGGGCCTAGACTTCCTCATTCTGATGAGGTAATGCAACAATTTGATCCTTCCTAGCAGCTTGGCGATCTTCGTAAGTCTGCTTTTGTTTTTGAACTTCGCATTGTCCTTCTTTTTCTTAAAGTTATGAATCATCACCTCTTTTATCCTCACTTTTCAAGTAGCATTCAGGAGTGGAGGGGTTTCATTCATGAGGTTGATGTTAACTTGACGAGCCTCTTCACTAGCTTGACACGAGAGAGACTTCTAGTTGATCCTAGTGTGCCTCGTAGAGCTGACCAACAAACCAACATTTTTACTTCTTCCTACCATGGGTGTTAGGAGAATGTTGCATTGAAGTCCAAGTTTCTCCGTAGGGGTGAGAACATTGTTCTTCACGAGATGGCTTGCCTTGAGATTTAGCGTCCAGAGTCTAGTACTGCAAGTCCTTCTTGTTCTCATACCCAAAGAAGGGTTCCTCATTCCCACAGGTCTCATGGAGACACTAGTGCTATTCAGAGACAGAGGAGTAGGAGTATTGATGCTTTTGTTAGACGGAATCATCCTTGAGACTATTTCTACTTGTTTTGAAACTGTGCCCCCTTGCACAGGGAGCCTTACTTTCTCTTGAGAGCATTTTTTCCTAGCTCTTGTACTCTTGTAAAACTCAAACTTTTGATTTATCTATGAAAAGGTTGTCTCTTTATGGTTGTTTTCTTTATCGTACGAGTACTCATCTTTTACGCACTTTGGAAGTTTTAGAACTCTTTGATTATGTTTAGACCTTCAACTCTAAGAATGCAAGTATGATAACCATTTCATTCCCTTATATGTGACTACTTTATTTTACTATTGGTGACACATGATAGACTTATGGGACTATTGATCCCGATTTGTAGGATTGTTAGACTTTATGCTTTATGTGGATTTATTATGTTTAGCATGTTTACGATGTGGTTAGACCTTGATATTGATTCACTGATGATGTTAGACATAAGATAAACATTATGATGCTATTGGGATACTATTCATGTGATTTTAGTTAGAAATTTATTATGAGATTTTATCTTGTGATGGATGTTGAAATGCAAAATTTAGATTTTAATTATGACGTGATTTCTAGATGTTTATATGATCATGTGATGATGTGAGTGTATGTTTCACTTTGATTCAGCTATTATATACATGTGGGATTAACATTTCATTTGAGTGCGCAGGTGTTTCTAATGAAGCCACGAATACTCGGAGATCATCCCACACACTGTGTTGTTTTCCCATGTGAAGCCGATCTAGTTCCAAGAGGAACCAAGATCAACTATGTTTGCATGATAAATTTTTGTAATGTTGTTGCATGGTGTTAGTTGGGTTAGGTCTACCCTTCTTTTATTTGATTTCTGATTGGTGTTGTAAGTTGTAATGTCATTTGAATTTCATTTTTGATTTTTAATTTTTGAGACCCCTTTTTATGTGTTTTTACTCAACCTATGGTGCTCAAAATGGGTTAAAATTGACCCTGGGTTGTACCCCTAGGGTCTAGGGGTCATTTGGGCTTGTGTAACCTTAGGTAAACTCCCATTTGGTCACTTTAACTTCACCCTGAAGTAAAGTGACGAAAATGAAAGTTTAGAAGGAAGAAGATGAGTGGGTTAAACACTCAACCTCTTCATTTTCTCTTTCCTAGGTTGGGGGAGTCTTCAAGACCCCTTAATTGTGGAGGACTCAACTCCAAGCCTCTACCACAATTGGTGAGGGTACCTTGGGATTGTGTGGGCTTTCCTACGAGGAGATGATTGGGGCACATGTGGTACCCACTCCTCCTTTGGCTCCACCTTTCTCTCCCACATATGTGAGGGAGAGCAAGTGGATGGGAGAAAGACTTGGTGGAATGGGTGGATGACATGTGTCACCACCCCATTTCAAGAGTCTTGTAAGTAGTTGGGGGGAGGAGTGAGGAGGTGACATGTGTCACCTCCCCATTCCTCAAGGCTCATGAGAAGAGCCTATTTTAATCCATCTTGAAGAGAGGGAGGGAGTTGTTGAATCTTTTCCAATTTTTGAATTTTAGTTGTTTTGGGGACAAAGTTAGAGGAGAAATTGGTGGCTCAACTTGGAGAAGGAGTTAGAGGAGCTCTTCTCAACTATCTTCCATTTGGGCTTTATAAGGTAGGATTCAAGGCAAATGCCTTTCCTTATGCATTTTTATTTACTTGTATGTTGTGTGGGTGAGTTCCATTTTGTTGTTGTAGGAAAATTGGGTATGGGAGTTGTGAGAGCCTCTCCCTTTTGGGAGAAAATGCTCAACATGTGTGGGGTGGGGGAGGAGTGAACCTCCTCGGGGTCACATCCTTGGTTTTGTGGAGTTTTGGCCTTGAGGGCAATATGTGTATATGAGCAATTTGTGATATGGCTTGAGATCTAAAAGAAAGTTTTGTGAAATCATGTTTAAAAGTGTTGGCTTGAGGCCTTGAAAGATTTTTGTATTGGGAAGTTTTTGGAGTGGCACTCTTGAGTTGAGTGATGTCCACTCCCCTACCCCATTAAACTCATCTTGAGTGAGTTTTTGTTATGTGAAAGCCATGGGAGTATTCTTGTTTTTGTGTTGAGTGAATTTGTTGCAAAGTGGTGTGTGCTTACCTTGTGTGAGTATCACCTCCTAGCTCGGGGGTGACTCTTGAGTGAGTCTATGGTAGGGAGGAGAGTAGTGTGAGTGGCTCGTTTTTCCCTTCTATGTGTTTTATGCAGGGTTTTTGGAGTTAGGTGGTGTTGAAGAAATTATTATTGTCCATAAGAGTTTTTTTTTTTTGAGCTCTTGAGAGAGCATGGCCAAGATAGGCCTTGAGTATCATCTTTTAGATTTCAAAGGAGGAGACCCTTGTTCTCTCTCTAAAGTTGTATGAGTTTATATTTTTACTTGAGTTGTATGAGACTATTTATATTTGGAAATAGAAGATTTAGTTTGCTGATTTTAAATGCCATATGATTTAAAGGAAAAAAAAATAGAGTATTGAAAGAAAAGCATGTTCTAGTTGATGTTTCATTTGTATGTTTGATTAAAAAAAAAAGGATAGTTGCTGTTTTGTTTTTGTGAGACAAAATGAGATTTACATTTCTCTTAGTAGAAGAAAACTAGATGTTGTTATCTTGTAGGAATGAACTAAATGCATTTGTTTAAAAGAAAAATAAATAAATCTTATGAAGAGTTGTTTTATGTTGGCTGCATTATTTCAATATTAGCATTTTTTTTTAGTGGAAGAAATTTTCATTCCATATCTACTAGTATGTATGTTTTTACAAAAAAAATGTGATCATTTGCTCAGTGTAAATACGTTAAAGATAAATATTTCTCTTGCCTTTATGCTTCATGGGAAAATATGTGAAATTTAAAATGACACATATATATAAATATACAAATATACAAATATATATATATATATATATATATATATATATATATATATATATATATATATATATATATATATATATATATATATATATATATGAATACATAGTTATATATATGTTTAAATACAAAACATTTGTATTACTGTAAAAAAAAAAATTAAGGCAAAGACTGATATATTTTATTTTCCTTAAACTGTGTTATAAAAAAAACTGTGAAAATGAGATTTGAGCTGTGTAATACCTGAGAAAATAAATAAATAAATAAATATATAATGTTAAACCTTTAGAATGCTCGGCGAAAAAGGGCAAAGGACTGCGTTTATATATTAAATGTTTCAGTTTGTAATAAAAAAAAGAATGTTGGTGGGGGGGTTCGACCCCTCCACCGTGGCTGTTGTTAATGGAGTGTGGGGCTCGACCCCTCCCTACACTCCCCATACCTCCGTGAAACCGTCTTCCCCTACCACCGCCGCTGCCCCCAACACCCTCTACCTCCCATGCCTTCCGTTGCCCAACTCCCACACCACGGCCACCGTGACCCCCCTATGAGCGGGGATTCAGCCTCACAGCCCCTGGAACCTACAAGTTAATTTTTTAGATCATTGCCATTATATATATATATATATATATATATATATATAAGCATGGAAACCTAATGTGTATCCTTCCTTGAGTGGTGTTAATGGCTACCTCACTCCTTCAAACCTGCAACGCCATGCCAAAACAAAGAAAGAAAATGTGAGATGGAGAAAGAAGAGAATGAGAAGACAAAGTAGGGTTAGGGCTTTTTGCTCTTAAGGATATTATTTGTTTATTGGAGACTTTTTAGGGCAAGAGTGGGTTTTAAAATTAGTTTTAATTAATTTATTATTTGTTCTTCCATCCCTCTCTTTTGATTTTGTTTTAAGAGTTCTTTTATTTTAGCTAATAACTTGAGATGTGAGGAGAAATTAATTATGTGTGTATGGTTAACTTATTGGATTAGTTCCAAGAAAGTGAACTTTGGGTATTTTAATTTTGCCTTTTAAATTTTTAGATCTTTTATAGTTTAATTTTTAGATAGAGCACATTATATTTTATTTTAATTAATTTTTATTGTAGTGGGGATTAAATGCTTCATTTAATCTTCCTCCTATTTAATTATTAAAATGTATTTAATTTAATACTAGTGGGGTTAATCCATTGCTTGCAAACCTAAATCGACGAGGTTAATATAAATTTAGATTGTTATTAGTTTAATATTTTTCTTTTTAATTATTCTAGAGTGAATTTATTAGTAAATTAAAATAGTCGTTTCTAGTCCAACTTAGAAACTTAGTTGGCTATTGACCCAAATTAGTTTTATTAAAATAAACCCTATTCACGCCCATGAGGCGTTATGCTACCAGATTTTTCTAGAATTTAAGGTTTAGCTAGGTTAGTTAATTTAACCTTGCGTAGTGTTAAAATCATTATTTTTACCAGCTTGGCGACATTGTTATTGGATTTTAAATTTACTCTCTTGTATTAGAGTTAGACTTTTGATTTTGACTTATGTCAAGATCCCTTCATTCACTTAGGTAAACCTAGGGTTTTGATCCTCGATCCTAACCCTATTAGCGACGTTATTCACGTCGCATCTACCCACCTAGTTGACCTTCATCATGTAGGGGAAATGCGCATGTGATCACATTACCTCACCTTCGGTTGACTTGTTTCGCCTTATACGTGTTGCCACCGAGCACGCTTACGCATGCAAGGGGTTTCTAGGAATGCGTGAAATTTTTTTTGGCATTTCGTGTCATGACCACATGACAGATGTGGACATGACATGTGTTATGCGTGTCATGACCGCATGGAAAATGTGGGCATGACATAACGATGACATGTTTTTGGCTCTTTTTTGGAACATATATATGAAATGCAGGGGACAGTATGCAAATGCAAGAACACAAGTGATGTTGAAATAAAACTTCTACCTCTATGGAATGCCATGAGTTATGACAGTAACCTTAGTGCTTTGGAACTCTTTTTCTAATTTTGGTATGAATGTATTTATGGAACAAAAAATATGACTACTCTTTAGTATGATTTTCAATCTAGGGGATTGTAGGTTATCCTGGTATAAGAGACCTATACAAGTTTGTGAGATAGGGATTTAGAACTGAAGTGGAGAGTGGGAAGAAGATGGAGTGCTTCTGAATTTTGGGCTTTGCTAAAGGCTAAACACTTATCCTTATCTAGATAAGACAATTTGACAAGCTTCCAAATTAGACAAGCAACAAATTTTATTAGCATTCGTTGAACTTAGATCATAGATGGCAAGCAAGATAGACCCAAGGTAAAGAAATAAAGGGAAAGAACAAGGGTCCCTAGATAGAAAATGATCCTAAAGACTATTAGACTCTTGGCTTTGCTTAGCTAGTGCTTGTATGTGCTTTGAATCTTTCTCTCTCACTTTCTCTGGTAGATTGTCACCCTTGAAGCTTCGAGCTTAGACTGATCTCCACCCAAGGGTACAAACATTCAACAATCTTCTCTCCATCACTCTTTTTTTTTGTATTTTTCTCTTTTTTTTTGTATTTTCTAGAATGCCTCACTTGATTTTCTCAATTTTTTTTTGGATTTTTGATTTTTATGAAAATGAATGATTTTGAACTTTCTGAGTATTTTGGATATGAAACAACTTTGGTCTCTCCATTCTCACTTTTCTCATCACTCTTATTTTTTTATAATGCATTTTTTTATTCACTCATATTTTAAATTGCTTCCCTAGAGTTTTGATTCTCTTGGCGTTTTTGGCTAGGAAAGATAAGGGGTTGAGCACCACCACAAGTTTTCATAGTCTAGTTGGACTTCTTTTCTACTAGGGAAGAATTGGGAAGGTCTACTTGCAAGCTTCCTTTGAACATTGTAGGTTTGAATACTAAATTCTCTTAGACCTAACATAATGGCTCATTAAGACTGGGATAAGTGTAAAGCTAAGAGCTTTAGGCTTTGATTAGAATCACTGGGAATGAAGGGGAAAATGGAGATTGTGAAAATAGAGGATCTTAGAACCTAAAAGGATCACTTATACCTAGGAAACCTTAGACTCCTTACTAAAAAGAAAATAATACAAGAGCGAGTCATTCATTAAAATCCAAGATGAATAGAATGATGCTGAAATGCAAGAAACAAAACTCTTTTTGACATTTTTTTAATTTTGTAATTTTTTTTGTATTTTGGGATATTTGATTTTTTGTATTTTAATGTTTTATAATTTTTATGATTTTTAGACATAATATTTCTTGAGGTGAAAGGCATTGATTGTTTTGCCAAATTCTTCACCTTCCATTATGCATAAGATATAGGCATCATTTCTGACATCTTCCTTAACCATGTAGGGACCTATCTAGCTGGGTCTAAAATTGCATCCTTCACTAGCTCTTTTGTCGATTAGATTGTCAATTTTGAGTGCTAAGTCTCCCACTTGAAATGGTCTTGGGATGACTTTCTTGTTAGACTACTTCTTTACCCTTGCGAGGTAGGAGTCATGTCTTTATACAACTCTTAGTCATTTGTCATCCATCATTTCTAGCTCGACCAATCTTACAACTCAATATTCTTTATTGTCTAATAAGCCTTGTAGTGACACTCTCAGACTAGGTAACTCTACTTCCAACAGTAAAACTGGTTCTGACCCAAAAGTAAGGGTGTATAGGTTGGTCCCAATTGGAGTTTGCACACTTATTCTATAAGCCCAAAGAGCCAAATATAATTGTAAATGCTAGTCTCTCTTAGAGTCTTTCACAATCTTAACTAATATAGACTTCAATGTTTTATTTGTCGCCTTCGCTTGTCTGTTCCCTTGGGGTTAGTAAATTGAAGTAGAATTATGATTGATATGAAATCTCTCACATAATTCTCTTACTTGTGGATTTTTGAATGATGACGCATTGTCTATCACTATCACTTGGGGAATCCTGAATCCACATATGATCTAATTTAGTATGAACTTTGCAATCACTGTCCTTGAAACTATGGCGAGAGGCATGGCCTCTACCCATTTGGTAAAATACTCTATTGCCATGATGATAAATAGATGTCCATCCACTGATGGTGGGTAGATCTTTCCTACCAGGTCCAAGCCCCAAGTAGAGAAGGGCCAAGGAGTAACTATGGGTTGTAAATCTCTTGTTGGTGTGTGATGAACATGTGCATAAGCTTGACATTTTGGGCACCTTTTTACAAATTTGATTTCATCTCCTTCTAAACATGGCCAGAAATATCCTAACTGATGTATCTTTCTTGCTGTAGTGTGACCATCGAAATGTCCTCCACAGATCCCACTATGGCATTCTTCCAAGATGTTATGTGCCTCTTCATTATCAACACACCGAAGCAACATGTCATCCAAAGCTCTCCGATATAGCACGTCATCAATCAAAACATAGCTTGCGGCGAGGATGCACAAACACCTTTTCCCTAATGGAGTCATGTTCTCTGGATAAGTCTTGTTTGCTAGATAGTTTACAATATCTCTATACCAATATGAAGTGGCATACTTCTCAAGATCGACCACGTAAATCTCTTCGTCGGGGAAGTCTTCATTAATTGGCTCTTCTTGAGGAGTTGGGTTGTCTGCTAGCCAATCTACTATTACTTATCCTTTGATTAAGTTTTGATTATCGTAAGTTAGTTTGAATTCACTCAATAATTTCACAAATCGGCCAGCTCTTCTCGACAACATTGGTTGGTTTAAGAATGTTCTCAACTATTTAGATCATATAATGATCCTAGTTTCTTGGTTCAACATGTAATGTCGTAGTCTCTGAGTTACAAAAACTATGGCCAAACACTCCTTTTCAGCATGTGTGTAATTCTTCTCACTCCAACAAGGTTTGCCTTATGAAGTATATAGCTCTTTCCCTTCCATCATCATCCTCTTGAACAAACATGCAGGCTATAGAAATATTGGTAGCTCTTAAATACAAGATGAAAGGTTTATCATGTCTTGGTGGCATTAATGTAGGTGGGGTAAATAGAAATTTATTTACTTGTTCAAAAGCATTTTTACAATCCACTGTCCAAGTTATGCACACTTGTTTCTTCAATAGTTGATTAATCAGGTGAATTTCAAAAGTTAAATGTCTGGTCTAAAACACCTGATTACACCCAATTGTCCAAGAAAGTCCTTATCGTTGTTTCACTTGTTGGCAGAGTTGCGTTTAAGACTTCTTTGACCTTGGATGGATCTACATCGATTCCTCTTCGTGAAACAATGAAACATAACAACTTGCCTACCATGACCCCAAAAACACATTTCTCAAGATTTTGTCTTACTTTGTATTCTCAAAGCCTATTGAAGATCTTGCGCAGATCTTCCACATGCGTTGATCGTTGCTTGAATTTGGCTAAAATATCATCAACATATGTTTCCACTATTTTGTGAATGTAGTCTTGGAAGATGTGTGTCATTGCTCTTTGATAAGTAGCCCCCACATTTTTCAACCCGAAT
This sequence comes from Cunninghamia lanceolata, assembly GCA_027924645.1. Classification (NCBI taxonomy): domain Eukaryota; kingdom Viridiplantae; phylum Streptophyta; class Pinopsida; order Cupressales; family Cupressaceae; genus Cunninghamia; species Cunninghamia lanceolata. The sequence continues at coordinate 25,396 of BSBN01001093.1, forward strand.
GGCATAACCACGTAACATAAGGTTCCCCAAGGGGTTGTAAATGTTGTTTTATTTTGATCTACTTTTGAAAATTTGATTTGTTTGTATCCTAAGAAACCATCCATGAGGGAGAGTACTTCATACCCTGGAGTCGAATTGACAATTTGATTGATGGATGGTAAGGGGAAATAATCTTTTGGACAAGATTGGTTTATGTCCCTAAAATCGAGGCATATCCAAATTTTTCTATTCTTCTTCAGAGCTGGGACAATGTTTGACACCCAACTCGAATAGTCTACTAGTTTGATGAAGCCTACATTTAACAATTTCTTCAATTCCTCTTTTACCATTTTAGCTACTTGAGGCTTTATGGGCCTGAACTTTTGCTTTATGGGTTTTGTGTCAGGCTTGGTTACCAAATTATGTACCATGATCTTTAGGTCTAGTTTGGGCATGTCTGAATATGTCTAGGAAAAGACATTAGAATATTCAATAAGAAACTTAGTGTATTCTTCCAATTCTTCATCATTTAATTCTCCTCCTAATTTTAACATTTTTGGCTTCTCAGGGGTTCCTACATTAACATCAATGGTGTCTTCAGTTAGTGACAGATGTTGCTCTTCAAATTTCTAAGGTGCACGTGGTAGATCCAAATTTCCTTCGATCTGGAGGATTTTGTTTTATTCCAAAATAGTCATTTAGGTGAGGTAGAAGCATGTATCCTTTCTTGTGATACACCCTTGGAAGCCCATCACAGGCATGCACATATTCTAGGATGACTTCATCATTCTTAGCATAATCTCAAGTTGGTTTCTCTATTTGATTTGTGACGTAGTCTAAGATGTTTGGTAACTCTTCACTTTCCAATAGCGGTTCTCCATGAACTAACACAATGAACTCTAAATTCTGGAGTTGAGAGTGAGGTGAAAATAAGGCAACGAAAGTGGCCATTGAGTCTGCGACCTAGTTTTCTTCCTTGGGTATGGCTCTTATTGAAAAGAAGTCAAAGAATTGAACCAACTTTCTAATAGTTTCTTTGTAAGGTCATAATCTCTTTGACTTCATTTCATAATTTCTGTGACTTGATTGATCACAAGCTGGGAGTCTCCAAAAGCAGAGATTTTCTTGATTCCCATCCTCATGGGTAGCATAACTCCCAAGGACAAGGCTTTGTATTCAACAATGTTATTTGTGCAAAAGAAATCCAATCTAAATGTGAAAGGGAGAACTCTCCCTTCTGGGGAAGTAAGGATTATCCCCATTCCTACCCTTGTTGTACAACAAGCTCTATCAAAATGGAGAGTCCATAAGTCTTGATTGTTTTGTGATTGGGATGTTTCCCTGAATTCGTAAGTTGACTTTCACTTCTCCCCTTTTTCATCCCCTTCAATAATTTCTATTGTCCCAATTGAGAGACTCTTGATGTCATACTTGCCCATGCAAGGGATGGCTGCTAAGTTGAATGGAGCATGAGACTTGGTGGTGTGGGGATCAAAGGGGAATTCTCTGAGGTGATCCATGTTTTGATATGATATGTTAAGAGTATTTGCATTTGACTAAAGGTTCTAAGTCTCTTCCTTTGTTTTCTCTTGAGAGTTTAACTTTTTATCCCTTTCTTCCTGTTTCTTCCTATAGACACTAAAAGGGTCAGGATCTGCCTTCATGATGTGTGTTTTTCCTGAGTGATGGAAATGAATTTCTTGAAACAATGTGGAGGCCACAACCTTCATGGTGTGAATCCAAGGTCTTCCAAGGATCATATTGTAATTGGTTTCTTTGTTGATAATATAGAAGTCTGTGGGAACTGTTTTAGACATTAAGGTGAGCAGTAGATCGATCTTCCTAATTGTTTGAATGTCTTGACTATCATATATCCTTAAGGTGGCATCTTGTTGTTTTATGCCCGTTTTACTATATCCCATCCTTCGTAGGAAAGAAATCAGCAAGAGGTTAACTTCTGATCCTTCATCTACTACCACTCTTTTTATGATGACCTCTTCAACTTGAACCTGTATGTATAATGGTGAATCCTTATTCTTATTTCTCTCATCTTTTAGGAATCTTGAAATGTCAAATGTGAGAGGGGTTGATTCTTCTTGTGTTGAACATCCCACTTCTAATACTTCTAAAAATATTTTTTGTGTGAAGGAGAGGTTTTCAATAGGTTCACCACTTGCTAGAAAACATTTTTCATTTAATTAGATTGCTCCTCTTCTTGGATCACAAACACTTCTCAATTTAATTCCATGTGATTAGAACTTTTTTTATCAGTATTTCCTTTTCTATTATGAGGTTCCTTCTCCTTTATTTGGGATTGTAGGAGAATGAGAAACTTTTGTTGTTGCTTGGGGTAAGATTCAAGTGATGCAGAGGGGATGTCAAGGTGTTCTAACCAACTTAATCAGGCAGGTTCCATTCATCAAAAACCAAGATCGATGGTACTTTCTTTGTTATCAAGCCTAGAGCCTTGTAGCCCTTCCTAGGGTGTTTTTCTGACCTAACTTCCATGAAGGGAGTCCAACCCAAAATCTAAGTAGTGATCAGGATACCCTTTATCAAGTTACTCAACATATCCATGAATGAGGTATGTTTGTTTAAGGACCTGTGGCTTAAAATAGAGAGTTTCAGTTTGTAAATAGGCCTAATTAGGCCACATTAACACAGGAACCTATGGCAAATTCCAATCCAAACTCCTCAAACCAAATAGTAACCTTGGAATACATCCCAAATGATCTTATTTTCCCACTTACACCCCCCTGTAGCAACTTCCAACTTGCAATTCCTTCATTGTCCTACTTCAAGGCCTAATACAAAGGTCTTATTAAGCAAGATCTTGGTAAACTTCAGCCCAAACTCCACCTTCTGCCATGCCAAGTGTCAAAACAACAAAAATTACCCTACAAAACTCCATTCCACTAATTTGGAGGAGATTTGGTTGGTGGAATGGCCTAGAACCCCATCGTTTAACCCTCAAAACCCTAGTTTAGGGTTTTAGACAATTTTTAGGAAAAATAGAGATATCTTTCTTAAAAAACAATGAAATCACCCCAAATCAAGTACAGAAGATAGATAGGTCACACTCAATACTACCACATTTGATCACTTTTAGATCTTGACAGATCCGTACAAAGTCAGGGTACGGTCTGTAACAACAAAAAAAATAGAGAATTTACACAATAAATAGAGTTTGCTTCAGAATTTCTTCACAAAACATGTCCAACCCCTATTCTTAGGGTGTCTAGAGGCATTTATACATGATTCAAGTAGTTTCTATCAACCCCCAACTAAAAAACTAACCATGGGGTCATTTTACACCTTCCAAATGCTCTCTGTGTTAAGTTGCAAAGCAACCCATTTGACATTGTTTAACATTATTGACCAAAAACAAACATGAAACATAAGACTTGGTCATTTTTGACCTTATTACGTGCCATATGATGACAAACCATCACACTCTTGTCCTAGAGCCACCTAGGACCTTATTGACACTTCATAACCAAAACTTGTAAATGTGCCCCTACACCATGCAACCGGGGTGAAAAGACTTCATCATCCCGATGAAAGAAGTTCTTGGACAGAGGTCCCATGCTGTTTGATGTCTTCTTATGACATCCAAGTGGCATCTTCATTTGGCAATCCAAGCCATTTGACCAAATGCTCATTATAGACCTTGTTTCTTGTCCTCTTGACCACTCGTTGTTTTTGGAATTGACCTCTTCCAAAGCTACCTCTGCCTCTATTATTCCTTCCTCTACCTCTACCTTGCTGCTCCTACTTTCTTTTGATTCTTTCTTCTACCCTCATGGCCATTTGGAAGCACTCTTCCACTGTCTTAGGGGGAGTTAAACTGATTTCATCCCTTATGTTCAGCCTCAAACCACTTAGATTTCTAGCCACTCTTTCAACTTCATTTTCATGCTGACCGGTTCTAATACACAACTTATGAAATTCCTTAGTATAAGACATCACATCTAAATCCTTTTTCTTCAATGTTTGTAGCTTCATGAAGGTTTGTATGGCATAGTCTGCTGGTAAGAATTGGGCCTTCACTTTGGCCACCATCCTATCCCAAGAACTTATCTTGGGCTTGCCTTTCTTAACCCTCTCTTCTTGAACAAAGTTCCACCAAGTCAAAGCTGGTCCTTTCAACTTGGATTTTGTATATTTCACCTTCTTGCTATCCCCTATGTCTTCAAATTCAAAGAAATTGTCTAGTGTATCAATCCAACTCAAAACTTCTTCACTATCCATCCTCCCACTGTACATAGGCACTTCAACTTTCATCTTTGGAGTGTTGTCACCCTTAACAACCTTTAGCATCTTGAACATCATCTTTTCTTCTGGGTCCAAGTCCTCATCCTCATCCTAGACTCCCATTGGAGGATTTTCACTCTCATCTTCATCCTCCTTGTCACTTTGGTCATCATTGACCACTCCTCTTCTTTGATTCTTCTCCAAGACTGCTATCCTAGCTAGGGTGGCTTCCTAAGACTCTCTATAGATCCTATCCTTCTAGAGTAACTACTCTTTCAATTCCCTTATCTCTTTGGCCATTGCACTAGTTTTTGGAGAAATCTTGCCTATGTCACTCTTCTTCACACTTCAACTTTCTACTTCCCAAATTAGAACCTACGCTCTGATACCACTTTGATGTAGAAGGGATGTCAAGGTGTTCTAACCAACTTAATTAGGTAGGTTCCATTCATAAAAAACCAAGACTGATGGTACTTTCTTTGTTATTAGGCCTAGAGCCTTGTAGCCCTTCCTAGGGAGTTTTTATAACCTAAATTCCATGAAAGGAGCCCAACCCAAAATCTAAGAAGTGATTAGGATACCCTTTATCAAGTTACTCAACATATCCATGAATGAGGTATGGTTGTTTAAGGACCTGTGGCTTAAAATAGAGAGTTTCAGTCTGTAAATAGGCCTAATTAGGCCACATTAACACATGAACCTATGGCAAATTCTAGTCCAAACTCCTCAAACCAAATTGGAACCTTGGAATACATCTTAAATGATCTTATTTTCCCACTTAAACCCCCGTGCAACAACTTCCAACTTGCAATTCCTTCATTGTCCTACTTCAAGGCCTAATACACGGCTCTTATTAGGCAAGATCTTCGTAAACTTCAGCCCAAACTCCACCTTTTGCCCTGTTAAGTGTCAAAACAACAAAAATTACCCTACAACACTCCATTCCACCAATTTGGAGGAGATTTGGTTGGTGGAATGGCCTAAAACCCCATCGTTTAACCCTCAAAACCCTAGTTCAGGGTTTTAGATAGTTTTTAGGAAAAATAGAGATATCTTTCTTAAAAAATAATGAAAACACTCCAAATCAAGTATAGAAGATAGGTAACACTCAGTACTACCACATTTGATCACTTTCAGATCTTGACAGATCCATACAGAGTCAGGGTACGGTCTGCAACAACAAAAAATAGAGAATTTACACAAAAAATAGAGTTTGCTTCAGAATTTCTTCACAAAACACATCCAACCCTTGTTCTCGGGGTTTCTAGAGGAATTTATACATGATTCAAGTAGTTTCTATCAACGTCCAACTGAAAAACTAACCATGGGGTTGTTTTACACCTTCCAAATGCTCTATGTGTTAAGTTGCAAAGCAACCCACTTGACATTGTTTAATATTATTGACCAAAAACAAACATGAAACATAAGATTTGGTCATTATTGACCTTATTACATGCCATATGATGATAAAACATCACACTCTTTTCCTAGAGCCACCTAGGACCTTATTGACACTTCATAACCAAAACTTGCAAATGTGCCCCTGCACCATCAAGATAGCTTTGTTGTATCTGTAACATGTCTTCATGTTGTGACCCTTTGTTCCATGGAACCAATAATATGTGTCTGGATCATAGAAGAAATGACTTAGTTCTTGATTTCCTTTTTGATGCAATTTATCATTACTGGGTGTGCTTCTTATGACATTGATATCTTTATCTACCAAGACATTTGAGGTATTCTTCTCAGCCCCTTTCAAGACTTTAAGTCTTCCATTAGTGTCATAAGTTCTTCGGCCACTGTCAATGGCTGCTTGGTCAATCCATAAGGCACTTTCCAAGGCTTCGTCGTAGGACTTGTAAGGTAACATTTGGACCTCTTCTCTCATATCTTTGTTCAAGGCATGCAAGAAGAGATCACACAATTCCTGATGGTCCATGTTTGGAGCGCTTGTCGAAGAATAGAGAACTTGTCTCCATCAAGAGACGAAATGGGCTATTGATTCATTTGGTTCTTGTTTCATGGTTAAGAATTCTTGAATCCCTATTTTCATGAGTTTGTTCATGTCGAAATCCATGAAAAACTCTTTGATTAATTGCTTGAATGAATGTATCGAGGCCTTTAGCAGGTGATAATACCAATCCAGGGCTATACCTTCTAATGTATTCGGGAAGATTTTGGTGACAAACCCAACCCAAGGAAGGAGTTCACTTATTTTGGTTGTGTAAGATTTAATGTGTGAGTTGGGATCTCCCTCTCCTTTGAACTTCAGGAGATCTGGCAATGGTCGAGGTAATTATGGCCATGTCAAGTGGCTCCTTTAATTACTCCAAGCATGTGCCTAAAAAGGAACTTTATGATTATGAAGTTGACATCATTAGCCCCATTGGTGGGTTTTGATAACCCAATGTTATTGTTTGATTCTCTTGGCTTCCCTGTGTTGCATGATTGTTTTGAACAAGAGGGTTCCCATTTGGGAATGTGTCATTACTCCCATTTCATGAGTAGTAGTTGAGGTAGGGGATTATGAGATGCCCCCTGGTCCTGTTTGATTTTGATGTTTTCATACGATTTTTGTCTTCTGTCTGGAACAGGTTGCTCTGCCTCCATAGTTTTGATTATTTGTACTAGCATTGCAATGAGGTCAGCAGGTGTAGGACCTCTAGGCACTTCTTTGTTTCTAGGGTTTTCAATGCGAATGTTATCATGATTTTGTGTTTCTTCTCATATAGTATTTTCTCATTGCTCTTCTGATAGAGCAACTTTCAGGGCTTCTTGAGCATCCTTTGCTTTTTGTAAGTTTCTCTCTAGCCTTCTCCCTTTGTCGTGAAGATGAGTGCTTGAGTGACTTGTGGATGGTTGGTCCATGTGGTGGACTTCTGATCTCATTTGTATTCTTTTTGCTTTGTGAGGTGTGTTTAGTATGACAGGGTTATGCTCCCATGTAGGGGTGTTGAAAGATAGAGAACGTCTAGGTTCTCTTCTATCTTGTTCATAGTCCAAATCTTCATAGTCATAGCAGTTTGAAACTAGTGCATTTGGGTCAGGTGGCACATACCTATCAAAAGAGGGAGTTTCTGGTTCCCTAGAGGGAATATTCCTTATGTTTAAGTCTAGTTCTGTCATATCTGGGGGTGCTGTAGACACCACATAATAAATGGAATTAGTGAAGGTGAAGGTGACAAAAGTGGAAGCGATAAAGATGGTTGTGAAGATGAATGTGAAAATGATTGAACTCTTGAATTTTAAAATACCAAAGAGTGATAATGATGACTTTTAATGGAATCTAAGTGGTCTTTGAAATGCAAAACTACTTGTCCTAGTAGGATTTGTAATTTCACGTCAGGTTCACCAAAATATGTGGTGAATCTGACATTGCATGTGATAGTGATGGTGAAAATGGGATCCAAGCAATAGGAACACAAAAATCATAACTAAGAGGCTTTGCCTTTCACGTCAGGTTCACCAAAATATGTGCACCCAAAAACACGACTTAGTGGCCTGGGGCAGTCGAGTCATCTTTGGCATGCACATGGACCCTCTCTCCTTGCCATGAGGTGAACCTCCACGTCACTCTCACTCTCATGGAAGTAGTCAGTTGAGAGGAGGTAAGACATGGGGGTGGTCTGGCTCATTTAAGAGATAGACTTCCCGGAGAGTGGTCAACCAGTCCTAGGGCCTTTGTTGTGCATTTGTTTGAATGCTGTACTTTGTGACCATTGTGAAAATAACTGTATCACCCAAAGGGTCACTAGTCACCATTCTTCTGTTTGGGTTTTTAAGGTTCCAATGTTGTGTGGGTTGACTGTTGTTTTCATTGATGCTTCATTTAAGTTGGCGTTGTTGTTTGAATCATTAGATGATTTCTTTTTGTATTTGAAGTTCTCTTAACCTTTCTTGTTATTGTTGAATTACTTGTTGATCTTGCTTTTGTCTAGGGTGGATCTCCTCTATCTCCTCGAGGATTGCCTTCACCCACTCACCTCTACTTGTCCAGGGCACATTTGTGAGCCTAAACAAGAGAGAGATGGTTAAAGCTAACCTTGACTTGACCTAGGGTTTCAACTTAGGGTTTGCTTGACCTAAGGTTTAACTTTGTTTGACCTTGTGCTGACCTTGTGTTGAAACCAAGGGTTTGTAAACCTTCTACGTTGCTAATGTTTTTGTTCTTTTCAATTTTTGGATGCATGCAAGTCTATATGAGTGCAAAACAATTTTTTTGTGCTTTTTTCTATTTATAGAAATGAAAGTGTTTTTTTCTATTCTAGGAATTAGAAAATGAATGCAATCGAGTATGAAGTTACCTAATGCAATTGAATATGTGTTTTTGGTTTGTTTTCTAAATAAGTGGATCAATTTACTCTAGGAAAGGGAAATTGCATTTAAAAGAAATTAATCTATGAACTTTTGAAAGCAAACTAATTAACAATGCAAGATCTACTTAACCTATTAAGGAAAAAGTAACATGCATTTACTATTCCCAAGAGCAAATGTGATTTTCTAATTACTATGAAATAAAAGCATCAAGGAACCTAGAATAAAGAGACACGTGAGCCTCCACTACCCTTAGAAATCCTTGTATGGCAACATCTAATCCTCTTGCAGTAGTGGGGTGATCCTCTTGGCAACAATAAGAAAAGAGAAGCAAAAGAAGCTTTTGGAAGCTTGAATTAGCTCAATGAGAGCTTGGTGAGCACTGCGGCTTGTGATGTGAGTAGTGTATCGATGCTAAATAAACTTTTAGCAAAGCTAGATAAGATAACAAATAAAAGTAAAAGGCTCAGATGTCCTATGTGAGCATATGGATGCTTGATTGGGGAGTAATAACTTGCAAGAAGTGTGTGCACAAATGAAATTGCCTCCCTTTGTGCTTGAGGGAGGGAGTATTTATAGGTTTGAAGAAGGGATGAGAGGTGGAGAGGATGGAGAGTTAACTCAATTTGATTGAAGAGTTAACTTGGAAGACACAAGAGTGATCTAGGCTAAAATTAGAGTGATATAACCAATTATAACTTATCACTCAAGAAGAAATGGGGAAAGAGAATGCATGGGTTGATAAATAAAGATAAAAATGAGCTAAATATGCATGGGTGGATGCATGAAATAGTTAACTCTATCTTAGGGACAAAATTTCATGCAAAGAGAAGCAAAAATGAGTGAAAACAGAGCTATTTTGGGTTAAAAACTCAATTTATTTCACATGTGGGAAAGACGACAGGGTCGCCACCTTGTCGCCCCTTTCACCAGTCAGGGTCGCCCAGGGGTGACCCATGGGAAACCCTTAGAGGAGGGGTCCTAGGTGAAAGCTCAAGATGGGAGATGGAAGAGAAGGAGAAAAGAAGGGGATTTGCCCCCAAAAATAGGTCAAAGAGGGGTCAAAAACCAAATCTCCACTTGCAAAAGTAGAATCTCCCATGGGAGATCTGGAAATAATAGGGGGAGATTTGTACTGGTTGACAAAAACTAAAAAATCAAAGTTGGAGATGGCTTGGGAGGTCCTCTAGAGGGTTCCTAGGGATGGGAATGGATTACAAATGTTGGGGAGAGGTGAAAACACAACAAATGAATGAATACAAAGCTTAGGGATGAAGTCACAAGCACAAGAAATACAAATTGACAAGTGTCGAAAAGTGTCAAAAGTGTAGAGAGGGATAGAATGACATAGGGGAAACAACATAAGGAAGAAGAAACCACATGGTACCAAGAGAATTTATACTAAGAGGACATTATTTCATGCTTACATGTATGTGACAAGGAATGTGAGTCATCATCGGGGCCTTGTGGAGGCTGTGCATGATTTGGTGCTTACAGTCACTAACCTCACCCCATCAAAACCAAATCACCATCTTCCTCCATCCCATCCAAAGTATCACCCTCTCCTCCATCTACCCCATCTAAGGATCCTAGTCAAACTACATACTCCTCCCCATCACACCATCCATGCAAACCTAGCTATGTCAAGAGCCTAGTCCAAAGCTTCCTAATCATGATCCAAGCATCCCACCTCCCCACTCTCTTGATCCCATACCATATATTATTAGTCCCTATCATCCTTGATTGTTCCTTTACCATCACCTATCGACCCCATCCCAAATCCATCATACTATCCTCTTGGTCTCGCTACCCTCCTCTGTGGTGGTTCTCTCATAGGAGAGGAACAACTTTCATGTACCACTCACCCCCCTCCATCTAATAATGGACTCGCATCTTGTTTCCAAAATAATAAACATCCCATTGCACATTGTATGCTCTAACACATGAATTATCATGGTAAAGGCCCGGGCCTTAATGAAAATGTCATTTTGGAGCCCATCCATCTCAAAATCCATCTGTGCACACATGGCCTTGGCTATACATCCCACTTGGTAAATAATCCAAGCATGTTGCTACCACCCATGCACCTTCCAAAGTCCATTCCTTTAATCCCAAACCTGATGCATCTCATTACACCCCCAAAACATATGCCACCATCTCTCCTCCTCCATCTTATTTAATCCATCAATCCAAAAAGCATGTGACCATACATCTCCCTAAATCCACACTTTCTCCGCTCCTCCCAATTGCCAATGTCCCCATCCTCAAATCTGCTTATCTCCCCATCCTTAATATCCCTGTCCATAAATCCTGATCCCCAAAAATTCCTAATCAAGATCAACCAAAGCACACATCGTCCAAGAATGAAGCTTCCACCAAATCCATGGGATTCAAAAGCCACAATTTGGATGCCTCCCTACATAAAGAACAAAATTTGTGAAAGCCTAAAGGGTATCATGTCGTAGGGCATCGATACACAACATCCAAGTACAATCCATCTAAAAGGTTACATAAGCCCACACCTCCAAAAGCAAAAATAAAAATGATGTGGGTCCCCAAGCAAAAATAAACAAATCTAAGTGGAGCATTCACATCCCATTCCATTCCCAAATCCCAAAAATTTCGTTCGCCATTAAAAATCCTAAAAATCCTAAGTCCTTTTGGTTCTCTAAATTCCCAAATTGACAATCCCAAAATCCCCCATCCCAATCCTACCAATCCATCGTGAATCCCAAATCTCCATTATTCCCCACTCCCCCTCCAAATCAAAAGACTCCAAATACATTACAGTGTGTGCAACCATTGGTCTTGATTCCCATCATGACATTCCCACATACCTTCATCCCCCCATCATATATCCCTTATCCTGCATATCTCCCCCATCACATCCCTATGGTCCATGCTTTTGCATAATCCCCCATTTCGTCAGGATCCATCTATACCATCCATAATCCACATCATAATCCATCCATATCACTCCATCTCCATCTCATGTCATCCCCTACCAACATACATGCACGTATTTGACATGGTCCATGTGCAACACTCATCCAATATAGGACACTTTCACATTGCTATGAAAATCGATGTTTGAGTCGCTATCCTCCTTCATGCTTCCTTCCTATATGCAAATCCATCCATCCCATCCAAATATCAAAAAAAAAAAAAACAAAACAAAAAAAAACAAAAAAAAAAAACAAAAAAAAATTCCAAAAAATAAAAAAGGTAAAGTGAAATAAATCCATCCAATGGTGAAAACCACTCCTCATGACACCTTGGGCAAGTACCATGATGAAAACCCCTTGTGGGCATCATGCGTAATCCCTCCTCCATTTGCACCCTACATTTGGGGGAAAATCTCACCTAGCCTATCATTTCCCGATCCTATCATCCTATCTATTCCTATATACTTATCCATTAATCCCCTTCACTATCCCTATCCACTTATCCTATTATTTCCTCTCCATACCTCCCATCCTATTGTATCACCATCCTTTCATCCTCCTTCCCCACATGTGATCCTACTAAGGACAAGGACAATATATGTAAGACATGCCTTAGACACACCTTGACCTACCTTCCTTCCAAGCATATCCTATAATGTCCATCCATCCCCACCATCATAACACCTGGTCATGCACGACACATCTTTAGGGGGGCATCTTCTTCCTATGCAACGTAGTCCTTGGAGATCACCTTTGCACTCCATATATCCACCTCTCATCTATCCTCTATCTACCACCCTACCCCCTCTCCCATCTCTCATCCCCTAATCCCTTTGGTGGTTTTATACCATCACCCATTCACACCACCAACATGTTACCCAACTAATCACTCTATTACATCCATCCATCCTACATCCATCATCCTCTATTACGTACATATCCTCCCTCATCACCTATCATTTCCTCCTAATCCATCACCCCCTATGCCCACATCCCCATCCAATCCTTCCCCTGACCATGATTTTGATAGCTTGAATCCAGTTTGAGCACTCTATTCCCCCCATTTATCGTCCAATCACTTCATTACCCTATCCACACCATCCATTATTCTTTCATCCCTACATCATTTCCTTTTAATTCCTCTCCACTATCTATTATCCACTATCCACTATCACCTATCCATCACCCCCTTATCACTAATACTTCTTATCCATTATCCATTATCCCTTTATCATTTCATCCACATCTTCCTGTCAACCCTTGTTGATAGACATGGCTTTCCCTTGTCATTTGTATCTAGCTTAAGGCTACCTACATGCAACCTAGTGCATTATGCTCCCAGCAATCCAAATCCCCAAATATCCCAATCTACCAAAAATCCAAATCGCAAGATCATCATTATCAATGTGCATCGCAATCTAGCATCATAATCAAGATCATCCAATCACATCCGTCATCTTGTTCATAGCCTTGTTGAAAGCCTTTGATCTATATCATCCATCATCATCATCAGGATATATCATTCCCAACCCTCGTGTTGTTCTTATCATCAACAACACAATCCAACATTATCCATCCATCAATATTTGGCTTTTCAGCTTGACTAGGGGCAACATCATGTTTGTCTTTGAATCTTTTTTGGTGCATGCATGCTTTCTTGTGTATGTGCATTATCATTTTATCTTGCAGTGGTCCCTATAACCTAACTATCATAGTGGTATCTGTTGCAAGTATGTGCATTTGGTGTTGTCATTGATGTCAACAAGCTTGTGTTGTCATTGGTGTCAACTGTATGAGAAAGAGGATATTGCAAGAGTATGAGCAAGATGGAGTTGAGTGGATGCTATCTCTGATGATGAGGAAATGCTGAAGATGGTGATAATATGTTTCTGGTGCTTGGTTTCCAAGTGCTTTTGAGAAAATTTGAATAAAATAAGAAAATAGTGTGAGGCAGTGGTATTCTATGTTGCAAAGTAGTGATTTGGTTTTGCTCCACATTTCTTTTTATATTGAAGATTTGTTTATGCAGTTTAGATATGTTGATTAGAGGTGTCTAGAGATGCTACATTCTGAATTTGCTGTGCTAGATTGATGTGCAGAGGAAGATGTGTTCACTAGTGTGTGAACTGTGTATTGTAGAGGTGTCTTGGAGAAGAGTATTTGCTCCGTATTTCTCCGTAGAGTGGTTTTAGGTCATGTGGTTCTGAAAGTGTGTTTATAAGGTTCGTATCTTTCTCTAGTTGAAGTTGTTCATGGTTTGGTGCTTCAGAAGTTGATTTATTGAATTACAATGCATGACAGAGATATTTGAATATAATGGGTAAGCAAGATAAGTTTGTTTGACAGGTGAAAGTTGTTGCAGAGGAATTTGTTGGATTTTAAGGTATTTGTGGAATATTCTATATCATGTTCAAACATGGTGTGTGGTCTGCGAGTCAACTTTGGTTTTGAGGATGCGTGTACATAATTGTTTATGGTGTTAACACAGGTTTGGCCGACCTTGGGTGTTTACACTAATTGCGGATTTGCTTTGATGATTGTGGAAGTGTGGTGTAACATGTATGAATGGATTTCAGTCTAAGCTAAGGTGTGGTATAGTCTGCCTTCATTCCTTTCCACTGTGGGAATGTTTTGGTGCCGACCTAATTTGAATTTGTGAAATTAAGGTGCTTTGCGGACCTTGGAGAATGTTTTCAAGGTTGAAGACGATATAAATAAGTGTCAAGGGATTGTGAAAGAGATAGGCACATGATGCAAGTGATGTGAATGACAATGTGGTAGAATTGTGGTTCAATACAAGCTTTTAATGTGTTAGATTACTAGATGTAGTGAGCAAAAGGTGTCTATAATTCTTCAGTATGATTGCGAAGGTGTTGGTGATGTTGAGGTGGACTTCTCTGTTGCATTGAGATAGTTTTCTATTTGTAACAATCTTCTCTATCTTCTTCTCTATTCTGGCAATGAGCCTTTCTTTCTTTTGGACAGTGAGACCTTTGGTAGTGAGTCTATTATTTTTTGGTGTTGTTACTACTTTATATTGTGAGATAATCCTCACTGTGGTTTTTCCCTTGTTGGGTTTTCCACATAAATATGGTGTTCTCTTGTGTTTGATGTTGATTTGGTTCAGTTTTTGTTACTTTCTTTCATGCTTAATCATCACAATAGTTTGAGGGATTAACTAAATTAATGTGGATCTAAATGTGTGTGTGGGTTCTGAAGTTTTAAGTTACAACTGATTCACCCCTCGTCTCAGTTTTCTTGTGCATTCAATAGTATCATGATCTTCCATATCATGATGCTATATGGCATAGGGTTACTTGTGACCTTATTGGTTGGATTTTACGCATGGGACACATTGTCACCTTGGTTCCTTATACCTTGCTGCATAACGTCTTATGCCATATCAAATAAAGATGGCTCTCATTTATGAGTGCAACATAACACATAATTCATGGAGTCGAGAAATCAGCTTGCATCCATCCCTTGCATCCATTTTCTCTTCATCACAGTCTTGAGTCTCTCCAGAGATTTTCTGTACAAGCTATTTGCAATAGGGTTTGGATTGACACCCTGGATCCCTTGTCAGAATTCCTATCCAAAATATTTTCTAGAAGGTTTGGGCTGAACTTCTTTACCACTTCCCCATCTTGCATCCATCTATTTTTCCTCCTTAATCCTTTCATCACATCCTTCTATCTCATCATTTATCCTATCATCTATTGACCCCCATCCTTTTTCTCCAACCCCCTTCCTCCAATCCCTTGCATCCAACCTATCTTATCCCCCCATCCATGTGGTGTTTTAAATTCCACTCTCTTCTTTCTAATCCAACACCCTTCATCCTTTCGAGAGCCTACTCATGTTCTCCAAACCCTCTTGCACTCTCAAGGGGGCATAATCTATCCTATCATCCCTATCATCATCCTCACCATCATCTCTCCTTGTCACTTTCGCTTCGAGTGGTTGGGGCATCTTTATCGCTAATCCTACCACCTTCTTCTAATCCTATCTAGCACTATGTTTTATATTTCTTTGAAATGATGTTGCTTCACAACACCATCTCAAAGAGTGGCAAAATGTAGACACCTTAAATTGGCCACTCTTCATGTCATCCCTAAACATCCCTAATTCATCCCCCAACTCCTCTAAACTATCACTAATTATTTCTAGACACCCCTAAACTACATTTTCTCTGTAATTAACTAAATAAACACATTTTTAGATAGTTAATTGATCAAATCCCCTTCAATCCATGATTTTACAATATTTTATTGTCAAAATCACTATTCATGTACTATTCACTATTCATTCATACCTGCATTGGTACCTTCATCGGTACTTATTCCTAGCCTAAATGATTTATTAATAATTTATCTCCTTCCTCTATAGTCCAAACATTAGATAGATTTGATTTATCTATTATCCCCTTTTCCCATCCCATGAATTAAATAAATATTTACATTTATTTAGTTCCCTATTTTCTACACTTTTGATTAGATGATCTAAACCTAATTAATTACCTAATCCCCCACTTGCACATTCCAATACCCTAACCTAATCCTAGTCAAATCCTCCCCATCCCCCCATGTGTACAAAGGCCTGGCCTCTTGTACATGCCCACGTGGGCCTCTTACAAAAGTATGGCCAAGGTACTTTTGGTCCTTCTTGTCCTCCTGCAATCCCATCCCCTTTCCCAACTCACTTTCCAACCATTGATTTTCCTCAATCCAAGGACATCTCCCCTCCACCAATCTCATCATGCCACTTGGTAAGCTCTCCTTTCTTGAGAGCTCTCAAGAATCCTCCACCATTAATCTCCAAATTCAATCTAATCCCTTCATCCAACATCCAAAAATCCTATAAATAAATCCTCACCCCAAGCATTTTCAAGACTCCATGGATTGCAAAGTTATGCTATCCATATGAGGAGCCACCTACATCAACACACCAAAGGAGCACATCCACACAACAAGGGTTAGCATTTGAGGTGAATTAGATAGTTTCATTTCATGTTTTATGCTTTCATTTATGCTCAATTTGAGGTGTATTTGAAGGTGAATGAAGCAGGTTAATCTTGTTTTAGTCTATTTTTTGTGTTCATTTTCACATGCATACAACTAATATAATATATTCTAGAAGGAAGGTTTTATAACTGTTACTAAATTATGTTCACACCTAATTTAGTTAGACCTGATTTGCAATTATTACAAAAGGAGTAAAAGAAAGATTTTAAGTTAATGCAATCAGTGAATGTATGATGTCTTGACAATAGAAAAACAAGGATCAATTGTCAAGATAATCTAACAGTCCAATCAGGACTGTCAAACCATCTTGACAAGTGAATATCTAATGGCAAGATATCAGACAGTCAAGGAATGACATTACGGATCTAATTGGTTTTATCTTTTAGTTATGAGACAATTGAATTATCCAAGTGATCACATTTTAGTGTGAAAGAAAGGTATTTATAAAACTATCATTTCATATCATATTTTGAACATGTGTTTCATATCAGTTTCAGTTATTCTATCCTATGCATTTGATTCAAAAAAGAAACATACATAAATCAATTGCATAAGGTAAAGTAACTGATCATATTTAAAGAAATGTTTAAATGTGTCCCACACAAGCCATGGGAGTGACTAAATTGAGCAATGCAGACATATGCAAGCTATACATCTGAGGATAAAAGGAAAGAGAAAGAACATATGAGAATATTAAATATCCATCATTGCCTTTTTTTAGAAGGTTGATGTCATTAGTTGATAGCTGGTCTTCATGTCTTTATCTCTCCTGATCATGCCAGTGTACCTACAAAATTGGGGAAGAGCCCTATTAGAAGCTTTGGATATTTAAAATTATCACATGTTTTTATCAACAGACATCAACTTGCAGACATTATGTATCTCATGTGAATGGATCAAATCAGACATGCGCAATAAATCAGATCATCATGAGAAAGATCAATCAACTTCAAGAGGTATATTCTTATGCTAACTTGTTTGTTCACTATGCAGGTATAGGAAAAGTAATGTTGCTGATTTGAAGACATTAAAACATGTGGAGAAAATGTGGCTCCCACAAGGGTAGAGCCCAACATGTTTTCCTGTTTACTCATTTGAAAAGGATATCCGATTGTAAAAGACAGGATGCATCATTCAAGACAATACTATGCATCAGAACAGTTAACTTGCAAAAAGAGTGAAGTCATCATGATAAAAGTGAAAAGGAGCAGTTGCTCCTATAAACTATGCCCACTTAAGAGAAGCAATGATTCTGAATCAAGTTGTCAATATGTAGAATACAGAAGTACAATCATTAGAAGGTATTCTTTATTTCTATCATCATTGGAATGTCTTTCTGATGTTCATATTTATGCCATAGATATGAGAAGTCATCTAGGTAGGTCAAACATCATGAAAAATCCGACCTTAAGATGTCATAAAGGTACACAAGTGCAATAAAGGACAGCTTTGTAATAAATAAAGAATCAAATGAATGAAGTTTTGCCATGACTGTCATGAAATGATCAAATAGCAGTCTCATAGAATGCTGATTTACATGACGTGAAGGCTACAAGAGCTATTACAAGCTAATGAACTGTCATGATATTATATCATAAATACTATTAAACTGTGATGATACCCTTTAAGACAGATAAACAATAATGCCAAGTAACAGTGCCATAACAACAATATATGAGGTAACAGGTGTCTTTATCAGTATGCAAAAGGTACAGTGTCTTTGTTACAGAAGAATATAAATGCTAAGGCATAGCAGGAATAATAACTTATGCCAAGGATCAGTTCCTATACATCAAAGACATTGCAAGTGTTGTAAGAATAATAGAAACAAATGCAATCACCTTGATCATGAAAGGAACAACTTTATGTGGGGTAATCACAATATGAGTAACAACCAAGAAAGCAACAAGCTACAGGAGATAGCTCAAATAAACAAGTTATCATGTTCATATTATGGAATGAAGTACATATGCTACAGAACTGGAAAATCATATAATCATTTCATCATTATGCCATATTGATAGTCATTGCTACAGGAGGTATCATAGGAGAGATCATATCTGAATGTTCATGACATATAGGAGATAACTGATATAGGTAAAGGTACATCATTTCAAATTCATGTCATAAATAAAGCACAGATGAAAGAATAACAAGGAGAATGTTATACCAGTTTACCAGATACAGTTTCTCCCATAGATTCACAAGACAAAAGGAGAGAAATATAAGATAAAAGAGTGTGTTGTTATGAATGTTCTTCATTTTACATACTAATGTGAATAGGGTCGTTTTATTCTAGAGTGCTCATATTATCATTTTGTGTTTTGAAGTCACTGTCAAGAGAAAACTATTTTAAGGAAGCAAATGTAGGATAACCCATATCAAACTATTTCATGTCAAGAGCAAACTATTTCAAGAGCAAACTATTTCAAGAGGATAACCCATGTCAAGAGCAAACTATTTCAAGATCAAACTATTTTTGAAGCCACTGTCAAGACATAGTCATAGCATACCACAGGAGGGTTTCATTTGTAAAAAATAAAAAAAACATGTTACACTTTGTGAAAACCTTCATGATTTTTCTTGTTCATAGTGAAAAGAAATGTACAGAGCAAGAAAACAACATGGCCACGATAGGAGAAAGGCCATTATGTGTAGATTCTTCAAAACCCTTTTTAATTCCTTCAACCATTGTTTCATTTTCTTGTCTACAGTCAAAAGAGGTGTTAAAGTTGCAATTACAGTAAGGAAATTTCATAGTTGTGACATGAAGAAGTATATTCTTTGAAGAAATGCAAAACTCTTTGCAAAACTTGAAACCCTAGTTAGTATTTTTCTATACAAATGAAATGAAGGTTACATAAAAGCAAGTAATAGTAGGGCATGGCTAAAGAAGGCCATTCTATGCAAAATGTCAAAACCCTTTTCTCATAGGTGAAACCCTTGTTACATTTTTGTATATAGTCAAAGTAAAATGCTACACAAAAGGTGATAATGGCATGGCCATTACAGGAGAGGCCTTTTTTCAGAAAAAATATCAAACCCTCATCACAATTTTTTTGAAACGCTTACAAAATTTTGTGTCTATTGTGGAGATGAGATACATAAAAGGAAATATACAGGCATGACTATAGCTGAAAAGCTATTTTCTTCAAATAGAAAGAATACCCATATGCATTTTTGAAACCCTTATCAGAATATGCATGTTCATTTTTAAAGAATAAGATACACATGAAGAAAGGAGCTCACCTTGTTTTTTGCAAAAGAGAGAAATCATAGAGGTCGCGACCTTCATTGTTTAGAACTTCTCAAAATATATAGATATAGTTGCAGATGAAGAAGACACAAGGACAAGACAGAATGGTAAGAAGCTTTTTAAGAAAGCTCAACCTACAGCCACCATAGCCGACGGCCAGATGAAGAAATAAAACACAGAAATGACAAGAAATTTCCAGTCAAAGCTAAAAAAGACATGCTTACCTTGTTCTTGCACCGAAATGCCATAGAAATCATAAAGATTCGACTGAGGATAGCAAAGGAAACCAGAGGGAAAGCATTTTTCTTCCAAAACCTAGCAGCGACTGAGTCTAAGTTACAGAGAAAGATGCAAGTGAGAGATAGCAAAAGAGTGACAACTTTTAGGGTTCGATCTTTGTTTTGTTCGATGGCTTTATTTTTCCTCATTCTTTTTGACTTAGCAAAATCAAATTATTGCCTAATCCAGATTGGGGTCAAGACTTTGGTCTTGATGATTCCTAATGATTATGCCAAGGAGGGGCCGTGGATAGAAAAGAATTATTCCTTTTTACATTTGTTTTGCCAAGTCAAAGACTGAAATTATTAAAGGGTAAGGCTTAATGCCTTAGGTTTTTATTTCCTTTTGATACAAGATAGTTGACAAATCAAGGTCGAATGTGCCTTGTATATGCAACAAGTCAAAGGTTGATGATTCCCTTTATCATATGCGTGGAGACCAAGTGTATAAGATTCCTTTTATGCCTTATGCATTTTTTAATGCATCCAAAGTAAAAAAACAAACATATGCATTATGAAAACAAATGGCAAAGGTGGTAGGTAATGTGGATGGAATAAAAGGTTTTATTTGCATGAAATCATGAGATATAATACAAGGTGATAGTCAAATGCATACAAAGAAGATATGGTCAAGACAAGGGCATAGTAAATAATGGTATGCAATATGAAGGTAATGATGCATGTGTAATGCAACTAGATATTGTTTTCTTTTGCAATATAATGGAGTGATAAGGGAATATTCTTATGCCTTGAGTGCATGTAAGATGCAATTATGGAGTTTTTTTATTGCATGGAGTTATAAGGTGATTATGAGGCCATTATTATTCCTCTTAATAATTCATCATATTATTTTGCATGCAAGTGACCTAATTTTGCATGGGAGGCATAAGGGGGTAATATTTTTCTTTCATGTATAAAGACCTAATTTTGGCATCAAAGTCATGCAAAATCATGTAAAATGGAGGAGTTAAGTTAACTAAGGTCTTTTGAGGTCTTTTGCATGGTTTGGAGGTCAAAATAGACAAAATTGGTCAACTCTTGGGTCAAACACATGGAGACTAGCAGATTGGAGCTATTTTTGCTCATTTTAAGGCAGTTTTGACCCTTATTTTTAGGGATTTCATTATTTGCTTGTGGATCAAATTGGAGAGCTTATTTTTAGAGGCAGTTAACTGCAGTTATTTTTCATGCCTCTTGGAGAGAGCAAACTATATATTGTAAAGAAAAACAAAGGTTTTTCTAGTTCTTGCCTTTTTGCTCTTTACACTTTGAGAGAGAAAGAGGTTTTGTAACTCACTTATTTGCAGATTTATAGAGATTACAACAGGTTGCAGGTTCTATACTTTGTTTTTATGCAATTATTTCCTTTATTTTTTAGTTTGATCAAGTATCTACCTTCCATTAATGCAACTTGTATGAGTGATTTGATGAGATTTTATTGTGTTTAACATCAGAACCTTTAAAATTATTGTCTCATTAGTACTTGTTTGTGTTAGATAGCATTGAAAATCACAGGTCTTAGGCTGTGCAATTGGAAAATCTTTCTTTTATGTTGTGAAAAACCCCTTTTCCTTCAAACAAAAATATTTTCCAACATCCCTTAGAAACATTTTTGTGATCAATTTGCTGAAAGTGGTATGTGTGGATAGATTTTTTGAGATCTATTGTGAGCTAGATTTCCAAGTTTTTCATCATCATTAGGTACATCACCATTTTTTTTAGTTTTATTTGCTTTTACAAAGATCCTTTTTACCCTTTTCCACATCAAAGTCATAGATCCAATTGAATATTTTAAGGGAACCAACCCACAATCTGGAGGTTCAAACTTGACATAGGTCACCTATAGCCTGAGTTTGATCCCATGTTTTGAAGGATTGCTGAGTATCACATTTTTCCATCATGGGTGCAATCCTAATCGACAACAATAACTTTTTATAGGAGAAAACTATGTACCCTTATGCTTTTTCTTCTCTTTTTATGCCTCTTTATGTCAATGAGTTTAGTACATGTTCCAAGTATATTTTTAGGTTCTTTTAGTGCATGTATTGATCCAAGACCCAATACAATGCTCTGAGATGTCATCACTATGTTCAAAACACCTCAGTTACATCACTCAAGACTTTTTATACCCTAGACTGCATCACACTAGCGGTTTGAGCCCCACTGAATGAAACTACACCACCACAGAGAAAGAATTTCTAGCAATAGTTCATGAGATAAACAAATTCTGACATTACATTATAGGATACAAAGTGATGGTGTTCACAGACCATTCGGCTATCAAATACTTGATGAACAAACCCTCAGTAAATGGGAGAATAATCATATGGTTATTACTTCTCCAAGAATTCAATGTGACCATAATGGATAAGCCTGAGAATTCAATGTAGTTGCAGACTTTCTATCCAAGCTTGTCTCGGCCCCAGTCCTATAGGGACCTAACTGGAAACTCTCGTTCCATATTTATGCCAATGCTTCCAATGATGCTATTGGAGTAGCGTTAGGTCAAGAAGATGAGAATGGAGGAAAATACGCTATATATTTCATTAGCAAAAACTTGAGCCCCACTGAATGAAACTACACCACCACGGAGAAAGAATTTCTAGCAATAGTTCATGCGATAAACAAATTCTGACATTACATTATAGGATACAAAGTGACGGTGTTCACAGACCATTCAGCTATCAAATACTTGATGAACAAACCCTTAGTAAATGGGAGAATAATCATATGGTTATTACTTCAACAATTCAATGTGACCATAATGGATAAGCTTGAGAAATTCAATGTAGTTGCAGACTTTCTATCCCAGATAAAACAAGATAATGGAGATTGTACTCTTGTACAGGATGAATTTCCAGAAGAAAACGTATTCACTGTCTCCATTAGAACACCTTGGTTTACAGACATTGCCAATTACTTAGCCACCTCTAAGCTTCCACTGGACTTTACATCAAAACAAAAGAAATGCCTCATTTGGGAAAGTACTCACTTCAAATGGATTAATGGCATGTTATTCTGATGTGGCCCTGACTTGGTCCTATGACATTGTGTCAGACCAGACAAAACATACAACATCCTCAGAGCTTGTCATGATGATCCATCTGGTGGACACTACTCTTCCAAAAGGACTTCCCATAAAATCTTAGGTATAGGATATTATTGGCCCTCTATGCACAAAGATGTGAAGAACTATGTTCGTTGTTGTGATGAATGCCAGCAAATGGGAAGACCCACGCCATCCAATGAAATGCCTCTGCAACCACACGTAGTTTTTGAACCATTTAAAAAGTGGGGTTTGGATTTCATCAGTCTTATAGATCCCCCTTCGCAAAGAAAAGAATATATTTTGGTCTATACGGACTATCTAACCAAGTGGCCAGAAGTCCAAGCATTGAAAGTTGCTAGAGAAGAACAGGTTGCAGATTTCTTGTATAACAAGATTTTTCTTAGATTTGGAGCCCCTATATCAATTGTCACAGATCAAGGACCCCAATTTATGTCTAAGGTTTTGTTATCTTTTACTGATCATTTCCAAGTAAGCCATAAAAAGTCGTCATCTTATCACCCAAAGGCAAATGGTCAAGTAGAAGTCACTAATAGGGAGCTCAAAAATATCTTGACAAAAATAGTTTCATTAGGAAGAAGACACTGGGCTAAAAAATTGCTTGAAGCTGTTTGGGCCTACAATACAACTTGGAAATCAACCACTGGTCTTACTCCTTATGAATTAGTCTCTAGGAAGAAACCTCTTCTGCCCATTGAATTTGAACTTCAAACTCTAAGAACAACAATGGAGTTAGATAAATAAACCTTGATCAAGCTCAGGTAGAGAGAGTCTTGCAGCATAGTGAATTAGATGAACTCTTCTTAGAAGCTATCCATCAAACTAAGCTAGTTCAACAACAATGAAAGGATTGGCATAATAAACACATCAAAGAAAGAGAATTCCATGAGGGAGATTAGGCACTGCTATTTGATTCTCGATACAAAGACCAGAAAGGCAAATTGAGAACTCATTGGCTGGGTCCATACAAGATTTCTGAAGTATTCCCAAATGGATCATTGCAGCTCAAACCCATTAATGTTGATTCTCGAACCCTCTTAGTCAATGGACATCGACTCCAGATCTACCATAAACCTGTCAACAAAGAGGAGTTTACTCGACTTGTAGAAATGCAAAGAGAAACTCAATGTGTTGACTCTGCTTTGGCAGAGACAATATAATGATAATAATAATGTACTTGTCTAAATTTCATCACTATTTTGTAGGGCTTCATCTTTGAAGAGTACAAATTTTGGCGTATCTTCTAGTGATGCTCTAGAACTTGTTTGTTTGAATAGATCCATGCCCTCATCATATCCCAGTATCACAGTGCATCTTTCAACGATGCTCTAGAACTTTGTTCCTACATTCTAGCTGCATCTTTCAGCGATTCACCAGAACTTTGTTCCTACATTCTAGTTGCATCTTTCAACAATGCTCCAGAATTTTGTTCCTACATTCCAGCTGCATCTTTCAGCGATGCTCTGGAACTTTGTTCCTACATTCCAGCTGCATCTTTCAGCGATGCTTTGGAACTTTGTTCCTGTGTTCTAGCTACATCTTTTAGCGATGCTCCAAAATTTTGTTCCTGCATTCCAGCTGCATCTTTTAGCGATGCTCTAAAACTTTGTTCCTGCATTCCGGTTGCATCTTTCAGTGATGCTCCGAAACTTTGTTCCTTCATTTTGGTTGCATCTTTCAACGATGCTTCGAAACTTGGTTCATTCCGGTTGCATCTTGTAGCGATGCTCTAGAATTTTGTTCATATCTTGTATATCTATTCCTCAGACATCTTCCTCCACCATTTTGAGTTTGTGATTCCCTTTTGTGTAAATGTTCCTACATTCTTAAAACACACCTATTGTCACCTCTGTAATGCATCATGTTAAGCCATCATGAGTTTGTCATTCCCTACCATAGTAAATGATATTATTATGATGACCTATCATCATAATAAGTAAACACTTCCAGCCACCCCATTGTCATGTCCTAATAAATTCATTCCATCCAAATTAAATGGTACCACCAACTAGGATGCTATTACGTCAGTAGAAATAAGCAACTTTCAAATCAATGACGGAACAGAAAATACGTACATCTTTTATTTTAAATAGGTGATTTATTGTGAATAAAAATAGATAAATTAGCATGAACCCCTTTCTTTTCCAAATTTGGCAAAATGTGCAAACTATTTCTTCATTGGAGAAGGTGGCAGCTTGCACACTCTATCCCATGCAATGTCATAATGAACTACTGAGAAGCTAAGTGCCTTGAATTAGTTCTTGTCTTATCAACATTGCCAAAGTATAGGTGGCCTTATAAACTACATTCTCTTTAGTTTGCCCATCAATTACTTGAGCAATTTTATCATTTTGGAGTGCCATGATATTTCAGTAGTCACTTAGCAATATTATCAGTAAGAAATAGAATGGGAGGAGCCAAACACAAGTCTGAGCTAGCTTCACCAGATAAATTACTGGAACTAGGTAATATTTCAAAGGGTAGGATGGCTGGAATTTATAAAGAAATTTGAGGGACATCATGCGCAACTGGTGAAAGAATTTATCGAGAACTTTGCAGACGACCAGTCAATTGTGCACGGGAAGAAATTCAAGGTGAGTCTTCAAATTATCTCTAATTTATCTGGTATTGGGAATGAAGGTGTTAATTTGTTAGAAACCACAAACATTTCCTATCAGAAAATGATAGAACTTTTTGCATGGGAAGGGGAACCTCACCCATTGCTAGTTATAAACACCTAGGGGCAAAATAAGGGGTTCCACAGAATGTCTATTGCAGAACCATGGCGAACAGTAGTTACATGGATTATTAACTAGTTCAAATGTGAAGGGCAATGCACCACTAGAGTTGGTCCCCCCTTTCGGCTGCTCATCCACTTGCGCCATGGCTTAGAAAACCCCAAATTAAGGGTTAACGTTCCTACCTGCCTCCATGATTCCCTTGTTAGTATGATAGAGAGGTTTAAGATAGGGTCTGGGCCTTTGAAACATCATGGTCTTTTTCATTTAATTTGCAAATATCATTTCCATAAGAAAAGAAAACCAAATGCAAAATGGTAGAAGTTTCTGCAAAAATTTGAGAACCTTGAGCCCTCGAGACAATTTGAGGAAGGTGAGTCATCTAGTATGGCATCCCAAAATTTGAGATAACTCTCCCCTGTGCCTCAAGATGATAGACAAGCTGTTGGTGATGAGGTGCCAGAAAATACAGTAAGCCTCTCAGACCCTAAAGAAAGACCTAAACCACATAATGTGCCTAAGACCCCAGAGAAATGAGAAAATGTGGATTTAGTAGATTCAGAGGATGAATATATTCAGCCCCATATAAAAGAGAAGAGGCATAAATTACAAAAACCTCCCTCTCCAAGAAGGAGCAACTGGCTGGCCACTGAATCTAGTTGTGTCGTAGCCTGTGAATTGCCCCCTATTCCTAAGAAAAAGAGAGAAGAGAGGCAGCCTTGTGAAAAAGTAGCCCAACCAGATGAAAATGTATCTTAGCCATGTGTAAATGTAACTCAAATCCTAGAACGCAGTAAACCCCCTAAATCTGAACAAGGAATTGACCCATCTAAGGAAGAACAAAAAGAAACAGGAGAGAAAGGACAAGAGGGAACAAGTGAACAAATGCCCAATTATGTTCTAGTTGAAGAAGAAGAGGGTCATATATATATGGCTATAAAAATAATTCCCCTCTCATAGCATCTAGTGGACATTCAGGGAATTGATATAGTTCATGAGGTGAGACAATTTTCTCCTTTAAATAATGTTAGTGACATAGATCAAGGTCCATTAGAAGCAACTAAGGAAGGACATGTGTCCGGAAGTGAAGCAAAAATTTTTATTTCCCCCCTTTCTACAGATAAAGAGGATAACAAAAATGAGTATATGACACCAGAAATAGAAGAGTTGAAAGCAGAAATTATACAATTGAAAAAAAAACTACAACAAAATGAAGAACAATTAAATAGACAACAACAGGAGATAGAGAAAAAAACATAACTTCTGGAACAAAAAGATCAAACCATTAGAGAATTACATTCCCAATTGCAACAAATTGAAGAAAAAGATAAGAAGTGTTTGGCCAGTCTATCTGAAAAGGATAAACAAATTAAGAATTTAACCTTCAATTTGGAGCAGTGTTTGAAAACATTTGCAGAGGAGCAAGAAAAACAAAAATTGGAACTAAATAAAGCTATGAGTAGAACTGTTGAATTGGAATAGGATTTATAGGAAGTCAATGCCAGGCCAACTATGGAGTCAAAGGAGGTTCAAACTAAGACAATTAAGATGGAGTGGTTTCAAGTCCACATTCTTTCCATGTTGACCAAGTGGATGGAGAAATGTTATTTTTTAAGACAATCTGGGGCTGAAAATGCTAGACTTAAAAATGAAATGGTATTATTAAAGGAATCTTATGATAGTTTGTATCAGGCTAAAACATATGCATGTCAAATTGGAGAACTATTATTGGTCTATAGGAAACCATCTAGATTGTATTCCATGTTCCTTAATGAGAAGCTATTGAGATGGAAGCTCTTAAGAATTTCTTGCAACTTTCCACATGCACTAGATGATCAACAGTTCCTTGAAGCATTTAAAGAAGCACCTCCTATTCAGAAAAAATTGTTATGTGAATTTTTCATTCATAATCTATTTCTTGAAAAACATAATGATTTCTTTATCAATCTGTTTTTGGGGGAAATTCAACTAAGGGCATTTATGTCCAACATGCAAATCAGATTCATTGGTAGGATAGAACTAGGGAGTATCTCCATGTAGAAAGGACTGTGGGATTACAAATGAGATACCCTAATCAGAAGCCTTTTGCTTTTAATGCTCAGTTTCAAAGGGTTAAGAGCTATACACATATGAGGGAGAAATATAATGAAAATATTAGGATTTGTTTTGAAGACTTCAAAGTTAATGGACCACCATTAATTGACAAAGCTTGGAGTGCCTGTGAAGAAAGATATACCCCTCTACCTATGTATTTAAAGAGGAGAGAGATGATTTCCCCTACCAACCTTAGATGGTCTTATAGAAAAGCTGAGGCATTGACAAAGATACTACAACATCTCAAAACTAAGTGGATAGGGATGCGTTATAGGCCTCCACTACTTTTACACCCACCCCCTGCAGTCTTAGTGGTTGCAAAACATGATCCTAGAGACTTACATACCTAGCATATGAGAATCAGATTAAACAAAGGCTTTCTGAAATAGCCTGACCATATTGATGAGGAGGCAGAGGAAATGTATGACCTCAGTTCAAAGTTTGATGAGTTAAACAAGAAAAGAGATGCAGAAAGGTAGAGGATTCATCAGAGAGCAGGAGGACCAGCTCAAGGCTAGGAAGGGGAGGAATGATGAGGTATAAACAACCTCATTCCTTTGATAAAACAAATAACCCTTTTTGCATTGCCCTATCACCCTAGCCTTGCCAATTTGTTTGTTTTTATAAGCAATATTTATTTATTTTTAAATAAATGTTGTACAAATTATTATTTCCTAAATTAATTGAAATTAGCTATTAAATGTTGATATAATGGTATGTAGAGTTGAGTAATTGTGCAGGATTAATGCATGGCCTACGAGAGGAGTGGACTTCAAGCAGCTGAGGTCAAGTGCACCGGAAGTTGAGGGCACTTGAAATTTTAGGCGTGCATTGATTGAAGACTCTTTTAATTCTGTTTATTTTTGTTGGTTATCCAAGACATTATGGCTCCACTCAGAGCCTTTTATATGTTTTAAAGACATCAGTAGTTAAAATTTTATTTTTCTATTGGGTAAGTGCAAGAAGATGGGGGGCCAAAAAGGGGTCTTAAGTGGCCACTTTTTTTCTAAAATCAGGAAATGCTGGCCTTGGATGAGAAATTGAGCATAGTTACACTCATAATTTGAAGATGCAACCAAAACAATGTTCAAAGTGCTCCGAGTCTACTTTCTAAACTACTATTTTTTTTGAAAATGGTATAGATTAAGGGGTTCAAAAGAGGGAGCCATAGAAATTGGTGTTGTTTATGTCAAAAAAAACATAACATAGCATGTTTTGTGGCTCCCTCAAAAGGTTAACTTTTTTTGGTATTTTAAAAATAGCTTCAGTGAGAAATTAGTTAACATCATGTAGTTTATGCCTGATTTTTCTAATAATTTTTTGATGAATATTTGATTTTTTACTAATTTTCAAAGTGGACACATCCTAAAAAATAGAATTTTGGCCATGCTACCCCTATAAATTTTGAAAACTAATTGAAAATCAATTTTTTTTTAGTATGTGTAGAATGGAGTCTAGTTTCTAAAAATGTAATTTTTTTGAAATTTCAATGAACGGTTAATTTACAATAAAAAAAGACCAAACACTGGTTTTGCCTAAAAATAGACACACAAACAAAAGAAATTAAAGATGAAAGGCTTAACATTGTTAAAATGTGAAAACAATTGCATCGTTAAATAGCTAAGAGAAAGCCCAACATTACCCAAGTGTTTGATTTGTTCGACCTTGAAACATGCGCAAATTTAAGGGTTAACATGAACAAAATTATGTGAAATCTTGTAGAATTTACAAAAACACGTTTGTGGACGTTGGGAAGGCACTCCAAGCCTTTAGGTTGGAAATCCAAAGCAAATCCCAAGCCTAAGGCTTGGGATTCCCAAAGCAACATATAACGCAAGCGCATTATAACGCGCTCGCATTATGTTTTGTTTTGCATTTTTTTCTTTTTCGCAAAAGTTTGCTCGATGTTTGTCATGTTTGACATAATGCGAGCACGTTATGTCTCCCTTGGAATGTTTTATGTTCAAGGTTATTAAGCATGTATGTATGTATGCCTATATGAATGTATGTATATATGCCTATATGTATGTATGTATACTTATATGTATGTATGTATATATGTATGCCTATATATGTATGTATGTATGTATAGTGTCGAGGGTAGAGATGGGGGTGAGGCGGATAGAGAAGGAGAGGGGTGGATAAGGGTTCAGGGTTTAAGGGTCAAGGGTTTAGGGTTTAAGGGTTGAGGGTTGAGGGATTAGGGTTTAGGGTTGAGGGATTAGGGTTTAAGGTATAATGTTGAGGGTTTAGGGATAGGGTTTAGGGTTGAGGGATTAGGGTTTAAGGTATAGTGTTGAGGGTTGAGGGTTTAGGTAGAGGGTTTAGGGTTGAGGGATTAGGGTTTAGGGTTGATAGATTAGGGTTTAACATTGAGGGTTGAGGGATTAGGGTTAAAGTAGAGTGCCAAGGGTATATGGATTAGGGATAGGGTTTAGGGTTGAAAGTTTAAGGATTGAGGGTTGAGGCTTTAGGGCTGAGGGTTAATGGATTAGGGTTTAAGATATAGTGTTAAGGGTCAAGGTTTTAGGGATATGTTTTAGGGTTTAAGGTTTAGGAGTTAAGGGTTGAGGGATAGGGTTTAGGGTTTAGGGATAAGGGATTAGGGTTTACCGTATAGTGTCGAGGGTTGAGGGTTTAGGAATAGGGATAACATTTAGGGTTTAGGGATGAGGGATTAGGGTTGAGGGTTGAGGGTCAAGGGATTAGGGTTAAGGTAGAGTGTTGAGGGTTTAGTGATAGGGTGTAGGGTTTAGTGATAGGGTATAGGGTTTAGGGTTTAGGGATTAGGGTTTAGGGTTGAGGGAATAGGGTTTAAGGTAAAGTGTTGAGGGTTTAGGATTTAAGGTTTAAGGGTTGAAGGTTGAGGATTTAGGGTTTAGGGTTAAGTGAGACCTAGATGGCTAAGGATGGATGGAGAGGTAGACAAGGAGCGACTGAGATACATAGAGAGGGGAGCTCTAGAGAGTTAGGGGAAGAGATAAGTGAGATATAGAGAGGTGAGAGATAGAACATGAGCTAATGGAACTAGAGGTGAGAGATATTGCAAAGGTGCTATCAAAGGTGAGATAGACACAAATATTTATGGATCAATCTATAGTAAGACAAAATGTGAGCGCGTTATAACCCACTCACATTTTGGCTTGCTATACAAATGGTAAAAAGGCCTGGACCCCCGTGATCCAGGCCCACATACTCTATTTTCATGCTGTTTATGCACGTGTTTTGACAAAAAAAAAGTGTTTTCATGCTATTGGGAAGTTCACATGCACATTTTGCATATTCTACCACCTTTGCATGAACTTTCCACCACCTTTTTCTGCTTTGCCAACTGAAGGAGGAAATAACATAGTTTTCACATCGAATTTGATATATATCAATTCAAGTTTTAATTTTTGTAGTGTTGCAATGTTAATTGTGATTGAATTGTAGGAATTTAACATTATAGATTGGTTAATAGTATTGTTGTTACTAATTCTATTTGAGTGTTATTAAATTTAACGTTGAAAAGGAAGCAATTGGTGAAAAACTCAAATTGTTAAGGAGTTTGATGCAAGAAGAAAAAAACACTACATAATTGGGTACTCTCTCCATTCGAATATCCATTTTTAGGTATGTCAAGTCTTTACATGTATGTTCTTTACATTTTCCTTAATTCTATTTGAATTAATTTATCATGGTTTATCATACATGTTTATATCACTTGTATCCAGTATGCATAATAAAAGACTATGTATACATATTTTGTGTTTATATAATAGACTATGTTTTAAATTAGTTCATGGTATGCATAATAAAAGATATCTCAAAGGTCAACATTAATTAAAATAGACACAATCACAATCAAGAAAGCAGCCTACAATCTCACATGGTACCATGTATATTTTCTACACTTTGGCTCTTTAATAATTATGTGCAATAATGAATTAAACATACCTTAACATACTATGATGTCAAACTATACAAGAATAAATCCTTACAATATATAAATATATAGTCCCTTAAGCATAATGAAATACTATTATCTTGTCACATTAACAAGTTAAAATATAAATGAATAGGTGCCAAGATCATGCAAGTAAATCCCAATAGGCTTAATCCAATCATGATCCATGCTATGCTACATTATTCTTCATGTTGGAGGATGTGGAGACCTCTTTAGTGTCTTGGGCTAGGACATTCCTTACGCACCTATTCATGATGATTTGTATGCACATGACACAATAATATTTCAAAATTTCCTAATTGTCCTTTGTTAGCACATGATGGTGGTTACGTTGATCGACTATATACCTTTCAATACCCTAAATTACAGAGATTAGTCTAATGATTTTTATGACAGTCCTAGGTATGTCTCCAAATATTCATGTTTCCAAGATAGCTCTAGCTAATGTCCACTTGTTTCCAACTTCTTAGACGTGCAAGAAATAATTCTGAGCATTATATTCATCATAAATAAGTCATTTTTAGTCAATAGAAGCCAAAATACATCCATTTGTAATCATGGATTAGTTAAGGACAACTAGGTGGTAAATTTGTTGCCATTGGCAACTTCACAAATTTGGTGTCTTATCCTGTCCTCTTATCAAACTCAATCCAAATTTCATGAATATGACTATCCTTTTGAATAAATCAGTTATGGCATGACAATCCTTTATGAGCACTTGGTCAATCTTCTTCAAACTTTCACCTTTTGTCTGTATTGAAAAATCTCTAAAATAATCCTCTTAGAACCTTATGAATAAAGTTATTATCATGTGCATAAAGTGATCAACAATAATGGTTGTCTCTAGAACTAGGCGTGATAGTCTTAGATAGTTAGGACTATTATGACTGCCCTCATAGCTGTGACAGTCTTATTTGCATCTAAATATGATAGTCATGTCTCCATGCGATGAACTTGTCTAGGATATCTTTATGCAACACCCATCCTCACCTTCATTCTCATTGCAAAGATCAACAACACTCCTAAGCAAGGCATTTATACCTATTCATGATTATCCTAAATGTTGGTTATGACAACAGATTGTCTCCTTCTTCATAGTGGCCTTTATGGCAATTTAGCTTATGCACATGATTATCTACTTGAGTTTGGCATTGCCATATTAATGAGCCTTGACTTTAATAATTGTCTTTTGATATCCCTTCTTCACCCTCTACACTAATCCAAATCATGTCCTAGTGTGATGTCTCCCTAGTGTAGCCTCAATAGGTGACTCTCCTTTGACCTTATCCTCATAGGACTAAAGTGAACTTTGTACCATAATGCTTTGTATGGCTGCAATAATGCTTTGTACCTATTTTGGTTGAGTGACATTTACTCTTCTACATGATGATTGTATGTACATTTTCTATGAAGGGTTGAATGACATATATTTTAGTTATTTGTATGAATTCATTTCTTAAGAACTAATATTGGTCTCTTTATCATGCTACAGACAAATTCTCCATCATGCCAAGGAAATGATCAAGAATTAAACCAACAAAGGAAGAGATAGAAGCTAAGAATGCAAAGAAAACAACAGCTATGAGGGAACTTTGTGAGAAGAGGAAATTGGACATAATAAATGAAGACATGCCAATTGAAGAGGAATCACAACCATCAAAAAGAGATATGGTATTGATGGCACAAAGAGAATGAATGCAAAAACTTCATGCTATGAGAGATTTGAATACCATAGTTGGAGACACGTCCTCTACTTCAACTCAACATGTAGGGACACCATCTACTGCATCTCAAGTTGAGAGTACATCATCACTCACATGTGATGAAGGAGGTACACCATCATTCCTGAAGGAGGTACGCCATCATTCCCACCTCAACCTCAAGGTATGTCATCTATTCCATCTTCCATCAAAGGTATGCCATCTAGCCCATCTCATTTAAATATTGATGAAATTTCTAATGTTGAGATGAATTTACCTATCTTAACACCACCTAGAATTTTTCATAGAAAGCCAAAGTATTTGATTGATATTGATGAGAATATTTTGCAGTTAATGGAAGGTAAGATTCTAAAACGCACTTGTAGAAGATATGCTCATAAGATTTGGAGATTGTTCTTTGAAAAGTTAAATGAGACCGCAAGATGTCAACTATTCGTTGAAATGATGCAAAGTATAAAATATAGGTCCATCATGAAGATTCTTGGGTTGAGAATATCAGAGGCTTCAAGTGAAAAATCTATTGTCAAGAATCTTATGAGTGCATATGACAGTGTGGGTAACACCTCACACACAAAAGATAGTAATGCAATATGACGTGTGATTACATCAACTATAGTAAGTAGTCAAACGAAGAAATCTCATCTCATTAGAAAGATGAGTCAATCATTGAGAATTAATAGAAAAACTTTATCAAGAGCCATTGGAAGGCGCCAAAGAATTAAGGACACCAATGCCAATGAATTATGGGCGTTCTCGGGGAGACTAACATGAAAAGATAAACCAATTGTTGAAGCATTGAGATCACTAATTGAAGACTTTTGGAAGAATTACACAAGGGTATCTCTAAATCAAAGGGATGTGGTAAGAAGGAGAATCAGTAGTCAGAACCGTGAGCCACATTCAAAGCATTTTTTGGATATGACTCAAACACAATTTTTTGGTAAATTTCTAGAGATGTATCCTCAAATTAAAATTTGTCAAAGGTATTTTGAAATGCTAAAACCTTTCTATGTCAAGATAAATCACACACACACTACTTGTTGTTGTAGATTACATATTGAATTTTCTAACCATTTTGATGTTTATCGGTCTATATGTTTAGATTTGCATACTAACAATGTTTTGCAGGATTGTGGCATACATGCCCCACCAACATCTTCAAGAGACTTCATATCAAGAATTTTATGTGAAAGAGAGGAAGGTCAAATATTCTATAGGAAATGATGCTTGGATGGCACATGTTAGCATTGTGGTGGCTTGCAACATATGCCACTATGTGAACATATGGAAAGAACACATGCAACTGGAAACAAACTAGTAGAGTTTGACAAGTATAAAACAGTGGCATACAATACAAAATATGGTAAAGAAGCAAAGAGGTGTGAATTGGTTATTGAAAAGATTCCAGTGTATCAGTTTATGCCTATATTTCATGACAATATAGTGTATGAGTATGCGTGACATGCCCATAGAGCTCAATGGTTGGACTTGCAATTCAAATTATGCAAGGGCACATTTCCAGTTGGTAGCATTGTTTCAGTTGTTGACTTTGCAGAGAACTACAGTCTACAGCCATAGTGTGAGGTGTAATCACAATATTACAACTTGACACAGGTTTCTATATTTGTGCACATCGCATTCATGCATGTGAATGATAGTACAAAGGATAATAGAAAGATCATAAGGGAGTATCATTTCTATATTAGTGATGATTGCATGCATTCTATGGAGTTCATGCAAGGTTGCTTTTAGGTGTTCTACAATGATTTGGCTAGAAGGGGCATATCATTCAGTCAACATATCATATGGTCAGATAACTGTGCATCACAATTCAAGAACTCACATAATTTCTATTGGCTGAGTAAGAGGCATAATTTTACAGGGGTTCAGCATATTTGGAGCATTTGTGAGGCTAGGCATGGAAAGGGGGAGCATGATGGTGCAGGAGCATGTATCAAAAGAGTCATAACACGAGAAGAGTTAAAGTATAAAGACAATGCAAATTTGACAGATATAAAATCAATCGTCGAGTGGTGTAATGCTTCCATAGGTCGAGGTAATGAAGGTAAGTCTTCAGTTCATAGATTTTTTTTTGGTTGATAGATGATACTAACATTGCACCATATGAAGACTATTGTACACTGATAGGATCAAGTGAGATGCACTCTTTCAGAAGCTCAATTGCAGGTTCATGGAGTATCCATATGTAGAAGATGGCATGCTTTTGTTCTTCATGTATGATTCAAGCTTGGGATGAGTGCGAGTCAAAGGAGTGGGTTGACGAATGGCAGTTAAGTTATCTTAGCCCTTGACATGTATTGACCCCCGATGGCACTGGAACTAATAGAGATGGAATCATCAGTTGACTTTGACCACATATCAGATCTAGTTCAACCAGGTAATATATCTATTTGCATAGTTTTTGAAATTCCTAATGTTATCTTACTTTGTAGTGTTTTTGTAATGTTGACTAATTTCATCTAATTTGCTACATATCAATGTAAGGCATGTATATGCAGTTATTGCAGATGAAGATAATGAAGAGGGAACAAATTATTACTTGTGTCATTATGTTGAGGCCAAAAAGAAATTGGAGGCTCCAGTTACAGATGGAGAAAACATTGAATACCCTACATACTCAGTGGTTGTTACTGGAACATGGCTTAGAAGGTACCCACATAAGAGTGTTAATGTTTGTCTATTTTAGGACTTTGACACGCATCAGAAGATTCTTCATTACTCGAACCTTGTCGTGGCATCCAATGTTCATTTGATACAATATCAGGGTAGACCTTTCAACAAGACCTTGTGGAAGGTGCATGAGTCTGACCATGAGGCAATACTTGACACAATAAAGAGTAGAGCAGACCTAGATGGTTTGTTAGATTAATGTGTAAGTAGTCACATTGATTTTGTAAAGTCATGTTACATTGACTTGTAAGTATGCACATTAATTTACAAGTTTACATAGGTTTGTCTTTTTTTATTTGCTGCTACGTTTTTACACATATACACATTTTTACATCATCATGTTATGCTTCATGGGGTTAGACCAAAGTGATGGATGAAGTTGATCTTGAGAGTAATGTATAAAATCTAGGTAATGCATAAAATATAGGCGTCTCTAGGTGTCTTGGTTTCTAACTAAATAATAGGTGTCTCTACTTGTGTCTTAGGTATATACTATATGTCAACTAGGTAGATAGAGACTAGAAAAAGGTATTTAATCTAATCTCGGTGTCTTAGGTAGATATTATATATCAACGACCTATCTAAATACTAGAATAAGGTATAATCTAGAATGATCTAGATGACTTCTAGGTAGATACTATATATCAACTACCTCTCTAGAGACTAGAATAAGGTATAAGTTAATCTAGGTGTATTAGGTAGGTAATATATGTCAACTAGGTCTACCATAATAAGTGTCTTACGTAGAACTATAATCTAGGTGTCTAGGTGAATTATGTCTAGACTATGATAAGGTATAAAGACTAGGTGTCTTAGGTCTACTATGTCTATAAAATCTAGATACATACTATACAATAGGTGTCTTAGGTGTCCTACGTCTACTAGAATACATGTGTATTAGGTCTTAGGTGAGGCCACATGAGCTTCCACCTTCACGTGGTTGGCCTTGTTAGTATAGAATATTTATATTTCTTGAAGCTAAGGGAAGCTCTTTTTCTTAATAGGAAACTTTATCGACTTTAGTGTCCTCATGGTGCAGGGGCACCCAGGTTGTCATGCTTCCAAGAGGGGTCAAATAGAGAAATTTTGTTTTGATTGAGTTAGTTGTATGTAATAAGGTCTTCTAAGACCATTTCATATGTTTTTGAGTTGGTTTGAGTCATTTGAGGTTAGTTTGAGTCTTTAAGTTCTGCTCCTGATGCAACCAAACTGACAGTTCTAATGCATCTGGATGGGTATGTTTAGGCTAGGCATGGTCCTGTTTTGCACCCAAACATGCCGAAACAGTTCAAGCTACATTGTATCGGCGATATCCCTGAAGAGTCCAAAGTGCAAAAAGGCAGCAATCTTTGATGAGCTATTACTCAGAAACTGTCACTTAGAAATATTCTATCTAAGGCAACGCGATCATGTAGGGTCCCTCTACAATAACCTCTCTTAGTTTTTTATATCTCTGAGGTATTTTCTCATGGTGAAAGGGTTTCTACTACCCCAAAAATCATCAGAAGGAGGTAGTGTAAAGTTGCAAATAGGTGTAACTTTCTTCTTGCTCCTGATGCAACCAAACTGACAGTTCCAATGCATCTGGATGGGTACGTTTAGGCTAGGCATGGTCATGTTTTGTACCCAAACATGCCGAAAAAGTTTGAGCTACATTGTACCAGCAATATCCTTGAAGAGTCCAAAGTGCAAAAAGGCAGCAATCTTTGACAAGCTGTTACTCAAAAACTGTGTCACTTAGAAACATTCTGTCTGAGGCAACATGATCATGTAGGGTCCCTCTACAATAAGCTCTCTCAATTTTTTATATCTCTGAGGTATTTACCTGTGGTGAAAGGTTTTTTGTTGTCCCAAAAATCGTCAAAAGGAGGTAGTGTAAAGTTGCAAAGGGGTGTAACTTTCATCCTACTCCTAATGCAACCAAACCAACTATTCCAATGCATCCGGATGGGTATGTTTAGGCTAGGCATGGTCTTGTTTTGCACCCAAGCATGCTGAAACAATTTGAGCTATATTGTACCGGTGATATCCCTGAAGAGTCTAAAGTACAAAAAGGCAACAATTTTTGACAAACTGTTACTAAAAAATTGTGTCAGTTAGAAAAATTCTATCTGAGGCAACATGATCATGTAGGGTCCCTCTACAATAACCTCTCTCAGTTTTTTATATCTCTGAGGCGTTTTCCTGTGGAGAAAGGTTTTGTGCTGCCCCAAAAATTGTTAGAAGGAGGTAGTGTAAAGTTCCAAAGGGGTGTAACTTTCGTCCTGCTCCTGAAGCAGCCAAGCTGACTATTCCAATGTGTCTAGATGTGTATGTTTAGGCTAGGACTGGTCCTGTTTTGCACCCAAACATGCCGAAACAAGCCGAGCTACATTGTACCAGCGATATCCCTGAAGAGTCCAAAGTGCAAAAATACAACAATATTTGACGAGCTGTTACTCAGAAATCATGTCACTTAAAAACATTTCATTTGAGACAAAATGATCATGTAGGGTCCCTCTACAATAACCTCTCTCAGTTTTTCATATCTTTGAGGCATTTGCCCATGGTGAAAGGTTTTCTGCTGCTCTAAAAATTATCAAAGGAGGTAGTGTAAAGTTGCAAAGGGGTGTAACTTTCATCCTGCTTCTGATGCGACTAAACTAACTATTCTAACACATCCGTATGGGTATGTTTAGGCTAGGCATGGCCCTATTTTACACCCAAACATGCAGAAATAGTCTGAGCTACATTGTATCAATGATATCCCTGAAGAGTCCAAAGTGTAAAAAGGCAGCAATCTTTGACGAGGTGTTACTTAGAAACTATGTTACTTCCAAACATTCCATCTAAGGCAACGTGA
Source organism: Cunninghamia lanceolata (assembly GCA_027924645.1). NCBI lineage: Eukaryota > Viridiplantae > Streptophyta > Pinopsida > Cupressales > Cupressaceae > Cunninghamia > Cunninghamia lanceolata. The sequence goes on from BSBN01001093.1 coordinate 64,545, forward strand.
TCATGTAGGGTCCCTCTACAATAACCTCTCTCAGTTTTTTATATCTCTGAGACATTTGCCTATGGTGAAAAGTTTTCTGCTGCCCCAAAAATGGTCAGATGTATGCAGTGTAAAGTTGCAAAGGGGTGTAAATTTCATTCTGCTCCTCGTGTGACCAAACTGACTATTCCAACACATTAGGATGGGTATGTTTAGGCTAGACATGGTCTTGTTTCGCACCCAAACACATCGAAACAGTTTGAGCTACATTATACTGGAGATATCCTCACACATTGCCTTTGCTATAACTATTATAGTCTTCATATGTCAACATGCATCTTATGGCTATTAACATACTTGTTCTAGCAGTCAACACAGTCATATATGAACTATTCTTTCTTTTATCTTGGTTCACCTTGACTTTGTTCTCTAGTACTATCTCTGTAGGGTTTGTTTTAGTCCTTCAATGCATTGTTCCATCACTGCAATCTTAGACCCCTATTAGGCTTGAAATAGACCTATGTTAGGCTACTCTCTTAAACCTTAATATGATCTTCATGTTGTCATATCCATGTTATTCAACCCTCATCTTCTTCCACCTTTAGGTCACTGTGTTATTAGGCTTGAAGATAACATCATTACATAGCCAAGATATACAAGGGGTCAAATACTAAAACTAAATCATCAATGATAATGAATTCAATAAGCCATGAACCACCCACCATAAATACAAGTGACCATATTACAATGTACATCATGAACAATATTTGAATAACTCTAAGCTCAACTCTACAAATGAATCCTCTAAGATCCTATGGTCTTGGAGTTGATTGAGGAAGGGGTTGAACCCGGTATCGCGAGGATCTCCATTTCCTCCCCATCCATAAATCAAGGTGATCAAGCACCATCCATAATTCAAAAGTGTGATAGAATGGTGATTATCTTATTTAATTCATTTCCTTATTAACACATAACTATACACATAAATTCATGGATCCAAAACATCTCAAATGCATGGAAATAGATTTCTCAACTAACATCAACACATCCTTTATAGCATCTAATACACAAATAAATACAAGTACATGATCAAGCCAAATATGACCATTGATAGTAACCACAAGTCATTTTAATCCTACAAGTTTGACTTAGAACTATACATCCAAGATCATATCCAAATCCACATGAATTGCTAATCACATCCCATATTATGAAAGCTCTCTTCAGGTGAGGATATATGTCTTACTACGAACACATGCCCAAGGTAGAACTATATGCATCCCATACTACAAGAATATTAACCTTAGTACAACACAAGTATCCAAACAAACATAAAATAACAATTCAAATACGCATTTGAAGACACACACAAAAAATCAATACCATACAACAACATACAATTCCAACATTAAAAAAACAAGTACATAGGACCAATCTTGCTTTCTCTATTTTCTCAAGCATGTCTAGTTTTGAGAGACTAAAACTTTCAACCCAAAACTCAAATTCTCTTATCATCAATTGGGATAGATTCTTTGACAATTAAACTTTGAAACCTAAAGGCATACAAAAATGATCTACACCGCACCTATCCATATTACATAATGATCAACAAAAATGATTTGTATTAACCAAATATCCATATAGGCATACATCAATATCTGTCGATATAAGTATAACACATATACAAAATAGCCATATAGGCTTACAAGAATGCCATATATAGGCATACAACAAAGGAACAAAATAAAAAGTCATTCCCCTCTGTCTGGTGAAGAGAATAGATCATGACCAACCTTTGATCTTTGAAGGGATGGAGACGCGTATGAGGGTGGTCTACTACGAACCTGAGGGCTACTCCTCCTATTTAGTTGTTCATGGATCTATAGTTGTTACAATAAAAAGTATAGACATTAATATATAGAAATTACATTATAAAAAATGAAACATTTAACAAAATAACCACTTACCGCTATCCAAAAATCTATCTCCTCATTTGCCACAGTACCAGGATTAGGTTGTGGTGATGTCATGTCCTATAGAAACCATCTAGATAGAAATTAAACTTCAAATCAATTATCATTTAATTTTTCAAAAATAAACAACTATAACAATGAATGTAATTTGAAATTTACTAATCTGCCTCATACCCCTGTCAAAGGCATGGAGCTATGAATTGCAGAGGACACACCATGTTCCATTGCTTTATGAACATCAGGAGGTGTCTCTGCAGCCTGCATCATATGAAAATAAAACAACATTATTCAATTACAAAAATTATAATAGTGATGCAAATCATGGCTCCTAACATACACACACGTTGACCTAAATATGGAAGTATACACAATAAAGCACACAAGTCACATGCATATATACAAATTAGACGAAGATTCATGACTATTGTGTGGTATAAGGGTCAACAAAGGAGGGACCATAGTAGCATCAAATTTTAGGTTTAAGAAGTTAGAGAGGGAGTGAAGGTGTTAGTTTAGGTTTAGGTTGGTGGTAGGGTAGAGTAGGGTTGTGCTCAAATTTTTGTTTGTTTGGTAGTCATGGAGGTAGGACAGTGCCTAAGATAAAGTTTGTGGGTTTACAAAACAATGCCTAAACTAGAAATCACATAGACATTAGGTAAGTTTATGGGTTTACGGGAAAAAGGAATATCAAGAGTTTGTGGGATAATATGAGGGAGGAAAGATACTAGATAGGAGAAGAAAAATATTATTTTACACATTTCTTATCATTTTCTTTGTCTTGAGGTTTGTCAGGGGTGGGTTGGAAGCAAACTAGGTCTGGGATGTCTGGTAGGGATATATTAGGAAATAGGTAGGGTAGATATGGGTTGGTTAGTAGGTTGGGTGTAGTGTTGGGGAAGTTTCTTAGGCCTACTATTAGAAGTGGATGGGGAAAGGTCCTACACTTCTTATTTTACTTTATCTTGGAGGGGTGTTAGAGGGGAGATAGAAGTCAATGAGGAAGGTAAAGTAGTAATAGGTGGATATATGGCAGGGAAGATAGGGGCATAGCTAGTGGAGTAGGTGAAGTAATAGAAAGAGGTTGTGGGGTTGGGGCAGTAATATGTTTAGAGGCATACGATAGGTAAAGGTGAAAGAGGGAATTGGTATGAGGTTGAGGTGGACTAGAAGGGGTTGACAAAAAATAATCTAAGAAGAAGTGTCTTAAGGTAACAATGAGTTGGTATGGACTATGACAAATGGTGAAGACATTACCATAATGGGGAATTTTAGAGTCAACAAAGGAGGGACCTAGATGATGTTGGAGTCAATCATATGCTATATAAGATGTCATAGGCTCATACCCCTCTCTAGTGTCATGTCCTGGGGTCTAATTGGTGGTAATTGGATGAGTTTATTAGAGAGAATTTGTTAAAGAATAGTGTGGAGTGGATCAACAAGCTTTTGTAGACATGTATGGAAAATGTGGTAGCATAGACAGGGCAGTGAGCTGTTTGAAAAGATGCCTCAAAGAAATGTGGTCTCATGGGGACGTCCTTGTCTATGCATCTACTTGTCATGAAATTCCATGAAACCACATTTTTTTGAGCTATTTTTTTAAATGACTATATTGTAATTGAAATTTTATCATCTATCAACATCTAGTTATTAGTTATGCAATGTATAGTAATGCTTTGAGTTTGAAAGATGTGCAATGAAATGTAATCAACGATATGAATATAAAATACAAAAATCTAGTAAGTACAATTCATTCATTAAACTGTTTATTTTATTACCTCTGTGAAGATTTGAAGTCCACCACCAATGGCAAGTGTTGCCGTGAAATCTCCAATACTAACCTATTCAACATCCAAAATTAGATATTAGAATACCATCATATAACGATGCTATTCACATGCAATATTTATAATTGTTTACTAGTTACATACCCCGATAGTAGATGATGTAGTGTAATATGCAGGTGGAGAACCACTGAAAACTGCATCAACGCTATGACCTTGAAATTTCATTAAAATCATCAAATAAATTAGTTAATCTTGCATTTCAAAAATGAAATTTAATAAATTAAATTCAATGAACTTACTAAATTTAACTGAGTATCAAACCTAAAAGTCTCACTTAGGAGGGCATCTGTCATCACCATCTGCTCAGCTGCAGATGTAGCCTGCGCACCTGCATCCTGGCTATCCGTGGGGTCATAACCACATGCTGACCCACAAGCCTGACAAGTATTGGGTGGAACTCTACTTGAACTCTCCCCTGACCCATGTTGTTCTACATGACTAGCATGTTGTATGATGCTCTGGGTCAATGCACTAATGGACTGAAGTGTCTCGACCTCAATACTCTCCTTCACAATGGAAGGGATAGAAACATGCTCATAGGATGGTCTGGTGAGTGCTCGTCTCGCCGGCCGTTGTGGGTCAACACGTTCCCCTAGTCTATTTTGTGCTGACCCCCCACCTCTACCCTGGAACTCCCGGATATCAAAATAATTTGGCACTGTATTTTTTACAAACTCACAGTAGAGTTTCCTCAAAAAATATTGCTTGGTTGTTGCATCTGTAGGCATAAAAATTTGACCACCGATCAAATCCCTATTTATCCTTAATTAATGCATAATTATTTCTAACTATCCTTCAATTATCCCAATTTATCCTTCATTTATTCTTTAGCCTGGCCAAAATTATACCGGAGTTATGCAATTATCTGAGCAACCACAATCAAATATTTGGTAACATCTACCTAATTTATCTTTATTTGATGCATTTGATATGAATTTAGGGTTTTGTTATATTGACGAGTCTTCTGTTCGAATTTATATCTCTTGCATACACTCGTGAACCTGACGTGAACCCTCCTTCTTAATCCATCCATTGTTTTGCAAGTGTTTTGGTGAGCCTGTGCAGGTTGCATCCTAGCATAAATCTGACGGCATCAACGATTCTAGAGTCACTCACAGGCTTGTTTTGGCGATTCATTGGTTCAATGTTATAACTATTGCAATTACCTTCTAAATACGGGTTTGAACTGGTAGAGAGGGATTTCGATCTTAAAAGCTTCATAGATGGATTTAAAGTCATTTTGTTCAAATATAAAGCTTGAGGTTTTAAAAGGTTTATGACTTGAAGTTTAATGTTTGGCGGTTAACCATTGCTCCTCATTATTCCTGTACGCTGATACAAACACATTTTATTGAAAATTTTGATCTTATCATTTATCAGCTTATATATTTGAAATTTTCTTATTTTAGTTTTTGTGGCTGGTAGATGCATAATAACAGTTTTTTGTTGACATTCTGGTCATTCTGTGCAGTTTAAAAACTTCAAGTTGACCATGGTTGGTGCAGTGCAATCCGATGGTAATTATGCCTTTCCTTGTTTGTTATAACCGATAGGCTTTTATTGGTGAACATTATAGTGTTTGAAACATTGTCTTCTGCCATAAAGCAAAATCCACACCAGAATATTTCTAAATAAACTAATTTTTTTTGTTCCTATGGGCGTATTTCTTGAAACGCTGATGAGTGTAAGTGCTATTTTCACGCTGAAAAATTTCTAAATTCATACGCTATTCCTATCAGCGTTTTTCTTGAACTCCTATTGGTGTGCATTGTTTTTATGAGCATTTATCTTGTTTTTCACTGTGGGAATAATATTGCACTCTGCAACTGTGGCGTTTACAAAATAGAATAGAAACTACTCTAAATCACCTTACCATCTTGTAGCATATGCGTGTGTTTGTTAATGTGCTGCCAGTTAATTCATTGCATGAAATTTTCCAAACTCATTGGCTATTCTTATCGGTGCATTCTTTGAGCTACAGTAAAAAAATGATTCACGCCGTAAAATAAATCCACGTTAGTTTTCAAGTTTTTGTGAACTCGTCTTCTCTATCCACAAATCTGCTCTGGCCGTAAAACAAATCAATCATTGGCGTTCACATTGAATATGGCTGTGATTTATCAATAATGGTGCAGGTGTAGCATTGGGTGATTGTGAGTAAGGATTTGGTTTCAATATTGTTTATATTCATGCTATTTTGCTGATGGCGGTTTATTGTTTTGTTAGCAGTTTATTTGGATGCCCATTGTTAAACGCTATTTTGAATAACAATACTTGTTAGATGCTTATATATGATTGTGTTTTGTGACAGGATTTAATTGAGATCATATTTTCTTTACATGTTCTGCACAAAGGACTACCATTTTAGCATTAAATGTTTATCGGGATTGATAAATTTTGAATAAATTTGGATCATTTTGGGTGAAACGATTTAAACTTCACTTATTATTTACTGATTTACCCAAATCATTTTATAATTGTTGGGTGTTCTTTGTTTAAAACCAGACAAGTGCCTGACCGTGTAAAAATCTGCTGCTAAGAAAACTATAACCGTCAACATCAAACTCCCACTGCCAGAACGAATCATCAAAGTGCCTATTTTTAGCCCTAGGAGGCTATTTCACTCAAATGGGCCTAACTTTTTCATTTTTCATCAGATTTTCACACTTTTGCAGGGGTTGGAAAGACAATTTGATGATCTACACCGTAGTTCAATCTATTTGCCTAAACTCATCTCAGATTTTTTGGTATAATCATTTAAAATTCATTCACTTTGTTTTAAAGCATCAAATATACTTTATCCTACATTTAACATTTTGTGTCGACTTTTGTAGGATCGTTCATCTCAGTCTAATGTTTTTATTGCAGCTTTACGCCTATCAAAGACTATTTTGCAAACTACTAATCAGTGTTTTGTAGGTTTGATTGTCAAAGAATCTAATCTTGAAACATTGTGCTTTCTTTTTATAGATTAGATCACATCATAAGCAAGGGTTAAAATTAACAAGTGTTTGCCATGTCTTGTGGTTTGCATTTTTGTCATTGAATGCGTATGCTCTTCTCTTGTGCCACTTAATGATCTTGAAAATCAAAAGCATTCCTTTGACATTTTGTATAATCACCCACATATTTGGATTTGGAATTAAAATGAACCCCATACGAGTGTGAGGCAAAGGCGTTATGTATGCTCTCTCCTTGTGCTTTGTGCGATCTGGGAGATAAAAAACAACGTGCTTCCCTACTTTTGTTACCCTTTAGAGTGGCCCTGCTCTTGAGACACATCCGAAATGAGAGCTCACTTGCGACCCCAAGCGGGACTTTCATCTGGCCCGCTATATAAATTAAGGATAAGGAAAAAGCCAAGTCTAACTGGTATGAGAATTAACCATATGGTGCTAACTCGAAAGGAGACATACCTTTATGTATATTAAACTCCTAGTAGGGTTAGTTAGAGCCTTAAGTGGCTTGTTGGATGCTCATGGGGTGCCGGTCCCTCGGATATTCACTAGAACCCTTTTGTATAGTGTCCAAAAACCCTCTATTCGAAGTTCTTAGCCAAGGTAGCAGGGACAATCCTAAGGTTTGGTGGGGGGACAAGCCTTCAGAAACTTAGAACTTGGTATGCGTGAGAAGTGAGTGCTGTGGAGGGGAGCCAGTGCTACTAAGATCCTAGAGCTGTCTGCTTTGAATAAGTGCAGCTAGGGGATTCAACAAGTATTGTCCTTTCCTAGCCTAGGATCGTGCATATTTACAAGTGTTTGCAAAACATCAAGATATCATCAAAAACAACCAATCTAGTTATCATGTGTCTTATATGATTGATGTGTGTGCTTGCCTGATCATTACCCTTAGACATTCTTTCCATCCATCCATTTCAAATCATCATATTGTGTTTTCTAATCACCACTACAACTTGTCTTCTATACCATTAACTTGGCCTTCAGAATTGGGAACCTATCATCCTTGTGTGTCACATCTCAAGTGGGAACCTTGTTACTTTGAATCCTAAGAAGCTCTTTCAATTGATGATTCATACAAATTTGTTCACTCCCAAAATCTCCTTCCACCAGTGGACTCCCATTATCCTATCAACCATATATCAACATCCAAATCTTCAAGAGACTAAGACCTTTTTTCTAATCAATCCCATATTGATCCATTTTCTTAAGAGGCCCTGACCATTCTTAAGTTAAGTGTATCCTTGCCATCTTTTCTTTTCTACTCAATAAGCCTTGACTTCCCTTGAGTAGAGGTGATATATGAATCTCCTTTCTTGCTTAGGCATATCGTAACCCTAAGTGTTTTAAAGGAGTCCTTTATTCGTATCCGATCTTAAGGTGCATCTGGTCTCTTTGAATCATCATTTTGACTCTATTTTATCCTAAATCAAACAATCTGTATCCGCATCTCATTATGATCCATATCATTTATCCCATCTTTTGGAGTCCTTCATATCATCTATAAATATCCATCTGAGAGATTTTTACCATTCCAAATTGTCATCTATTTTCATGGTTACTACCCGTGCCCAAGCTAAGAAAAATAATATGGAGTTCACTCCTCAAAAATGGCAACCTCAATCCTTAGGATTCCTTGAAGAAGAGCCTATTCATGATCAAACCAATCCTTCTCAACCAAATCCTAGTTCATCATATTTTCATAATGATCCACTTGGAGACCTTTCAACTTTTGTGGACATCTGAGATAATGCATCAGACCAACCAGGTACCCCCAAAACTCCTAGATACACACATGATTATATTGAAATGAATCTAGTTGCACTTCAACTCCAACAAGATCTTGAAACCTTACAACTTGTTCATCTCTCGATGGATCATGATCTTGATTATTATATGCAATATGTTTATGATTGTGGAGCTAGAGTCCCTGACGATATTTATGAGAGAGAAAAAGTTCAAACTAAAGCTCAAACTAATTCCTCTCTCCATCAATCACTTTCAACACCTATGTTAAACATTTCCCAATCTATCTCATCATCATAGACTTTCACCTTGGGAATACCTCAAGATACATCTACAATCCAACCCCTCTCTCTCCATCAACCACCTTCAATGTCTATGTCAAACATTTCCCAATCTATCACATCACCACATAATTTCACCTTGGGAATGCCTCAAGATACATCTACAATCCAACCCCTCTCTTTCCATCAACCACCTTCAACGTCTATGTCAAACACCTACCAATCTATCTCATCACATACTTACACATTGGGGATGCCTCCAGATTATTCTACTCCCATGATCCAACCCATTCAGTCATCACTTGCACCTTCATCACTTCCTTCATTAGGGTTATCACTTACACCCCTGTCGATTCTACCATTAGGAATCTCACAATCTGTCCCCGTGATCCAACCCATTCAGTCATCACTTGCACCTTCACCACTTCCTTCATTAGGGTCATCTCTTACAACCCCTTCCATTCCACCATTAGGGATCTCACAATCTATCCCCATATCTTCCATATCAAAAACCTCCAAAATTCCCTCATCTTGATTAATCCCCAATACAACTCATGTTTCCATACCTCAAACTTCTTCTATCCACGTCCGTCACATCAATACTCAACCAACCTAGGTATCTACTTCCATACCCTCAATCTCATGAAACTATAACCCTACCAATGTCTCATTCTCAAAACTTGTTGATCTCCAAGTCCTTCAGCTACAACAACAACTTGTCCAATCACAACAACAACTCAGCCAATCACAACAACTTGCCCAATCACTACAACAAAATTTGAGACTCCAATTAGCCCAACAATCCTAATTATCGTCACAACATCAAAATCACCCACAAACACCACCCCAAACACAGTTACACAATCAATCAATCAACACTCTACCCAATCAAGATGAAATTGAACAAATCATAGATAATCAGATTGGTGCTTGACAAAAGAAATACTCATTTGAAGAACTATACCCTGATCCATTTGACAAATCTTTAATCATGGTACCTTTTCCTAAAAATCTTGAAATACCAAAATTTGACAAATACAAAGGAAAAGGTAACCTTAGAGATCATATTCATGAATTCTGTATCACATGCATGGAATTTTGACACGAACCTACATACTTAATGAGACTTTTTCCTTAAATGGTTCTCACGTCTCCCAGGAAACATCAAATCATTAAACAACTAGCAGAGGAATTTGTCAAGAATTTTGTCTACAATATAGAACAAGACACCTCCATGCAAGACCTTTATAATACCAAACAAAAAGAAGGTGAAACCCTTGCCTCTTTCCTACAAAGATGGAGACATATTGTTAGTCAACTTCCTTGCCATATTCCTGAGAAACAACTAGTTCCTCTCTCAATTCTCTCTAGACACCTAGAGGCATAGTGACCAATCTTACCACAAGAGAAGCATTTGAATACTAATTTGCCTTTGAACTTTCCTGTACCTCTTTACATTTTGTCTATAAAGTTGGCTTCAATCTCATCAAGGTCATGATCAGATTCCACAGCATACCTCTAAGATCTTGAAGTCTTTTTTGAAACTTTGCTATCTTTGAAAGCAGTCTCAGTCTTTGGCGGAGCATCGTTGCACTCTCTCATCTCAAAAGCTATAAGCTTCCTGAGCAACTGATCCTTTGAAATCTTTTTCACACTCATAACCTCTTCAATTGATGACACCTTGTGACTATAGGATTTAGACAATGACCTAAGAATCTTCAGTACAACTTCATCCTCATTAATAGTTCCTCAAAGACATTTGATTCCATTGGCAATTTCATCAACTTTTTGCATATAGATTGTTATGTTCTCATCTTCACTCATCTTCAAGGCTTCATACCTCGCCTTTAGGTTTTGAAGTTTGATACTCTTTATAGAATCATCTCCATATAAATTTTTCAACTTAACCCATATTTCATGAGTAGTCTCCAAATCCATAACTTTGACCAACTCAGTGTTAGATAAGGCATTTAGCAAAGCATCTCTAGCTTTTCCATTTAACTCATACTTTTTGACTTCATCTTCATCTGATGGACCATTTGGAGGAAGAGTATACTTGGTTTCTGTCATTTTCCAAACACCATAACCAAGAGAAATGAGATGGATTTTCATTCATACCTTCCATAGAGCATAGTCCGTTCCATGGAATTGCGGAAACTCCTTTTTGTGTGCCATCTTGAATCTACCTCAAGCTATTAGACTCTTTTCTGAGGAACCCTCGCTCTGATACCAATTGTTGAAATGCATAAGACAACTGAGAGGGGGGGTGAATAAGTTGTAACCAAAACTTTAAAACCATCAACACATCAACCACTTAATTGAACCGTTATTACAATTTAATCATGAAAGCATAAAATCTAAACTTAAACACATTCACACATTCAACACATTCAACACCATATTTTTACATGGAAAACCCAATAAGGGAAAAACCACGGTGAGTGTTAGATCACAATATAAATGATATATCAAAATTTACAACAAGGCTCACTACCCATAATGCTCACTACAAAAAAAGGGGCTCACTGCCAATGGGTTGGCTCACTACCAAAGTTGGTGAACTGAGATAGTAGCATCTACATTATGCCAAGGTTTAGTTCCATTGAAGCACAATAAATATCCTTTGCTTTGCTCTACTTTTTCACTTTGCACTTATTTTCACATCTTCGCATCCTCATCAATCATTTACGACTTCGGTACATGTATTTATACAATTCATCAACCTTGGAATGAACATCAAGGTCGGCATTACAATCATCAACCATTGGAAAAATCTCCAAGGTTAGCATACATCATATTTAGCCAATATTCAAATTAGGTCTAGACCTAAATAGATTAGGGGAGAAGAGAGATGAATGTAGACCACGCCAAGCCTTAGCTAGGACTCAAATGCAATTTTCCATGCAAGAACATGCTTTACAAACTTTGAAGCATAACCGCAAGTAGTGAAAACAACTAGGTTAGCTAGAACCAGTGTTAACACTGAGACCTTTAGGAGCACGCTTTATGCATGATCCGAATTACACTTTGCAGGTCAATCAAAAAGTAGGAACATGATCTAGAGACTTCCACAAGAACTTTACAATCACCAAGAACATCTGCACAACCTCTAAACACTTTATCCATAAGATTATTCAAACCAGAGCACTTAAACATTACTGTCGGCCATTGTCATAAAGGAAAAATCGCTTGTAGAGTACAAAATCATGAACCATTTGAACTGAAGGCACATAACATCATCACATACTTAATTCCAGAACCACAGACTATAAAACTTAAATGCAGAGCATAATACATTCTCCTTGTCACCATTAAATACACAGAAAAATAGTTTTTACTTTGATGAATAGAACTCGCTCAAATCTTCACACCGGAGGCTCAAATGTGAAACATGGCAACTACAGACATCCCTTAACATAAACTCCAAACTGCAGACAAAGATATTCAATCGACAAGATATGCGCGGTAAAACACTGTGATGTTCTTCTCAGATACTTGTTCAAACTCATTCAAATGATTTCCTTAGATGCTGACCTTAGGTGTTGACATCGATGACAACACTTATTCCTCATACTTGCAACACTTTCAACTTTATCCTAATCATCTATTAATCCCTACCTTAACGGATATATCATTCCTACAATAGGCATAATTAATCAAACCATACCTATCTTGGCAAGAGATACAATGGATGTTTGTTTGGTTAGTTGGGTTTTTTGATTATTGATTTTATATTTTGTCCCATTCAAAGGATCATTTCAAAACTACCTTGATCTCACTATATCATGGAATGTCACAAAACATCTAGAATAGGGCATGGTCATTGCTTTTGTATGTTGTGCTTGTGGGTTGTTCTCATTACTCCAATTTGGTATTTATATCTTGTGAAATGTAGGGTTAGTTCTAGCATATTGACCTCCTTTTACATCTAAGGTTCATCATACCTTTTGTGTACTAAGGGCTTATGCTATGGATTCCCCTCATTCTATAGACAAGGTTGTACTATCTTGGGCATGTATGGGATCATCCTATTATTTATGGGTATAGTCCACACAAAGGATGGATATGCATCATCACATTGGTCCTTCATACCTTGGTGAAAATATCCTCTTTTCTATAATAAACCTAGGATTGCTCCAAAAATATCAACACAATATCCCATCCCAATTCATCATCCCTTGATCAACCCTTGTACCCCATCAAACCATGTGTTTATTATAGAGCTAATATCACCTTGGCTTTGCGTTAATGGTGACAAAATCCTAACCACCTCTGCACCCTAACAAAACCATCTAATCCTAACTATCCAATCCCATCCCATAACCATCCTAACCACCCAGTCTTAACCTACTAACTCAAAAGTGGCTTTATATCACAATGTGCATCAAGTGACCAAGGATACACCATCCCCAATCCCCCCCGTCTATCCATCCCTCCCCCAACCCCTCAAAATGTCTCTAAAAGCACAAGTATCATGACCAACATCCTCCATCCTGCATACACAACATCATCATTAGCTCATAAATCATATCATAATCATCATCGTACCATATCACCATAAGAATAAATGCACAAATCCATACCCATAACCATCACATAATACATCATAATACCATCACATCCATGCCATCATATGTCATAATAAATAAGCATCATATCATTAGCATCATTTCTATCCATCTATACATAATCCACATCATAATGCATACATCCATAATCATCCACAAACATCATATCACATCATAATACAACTATGCATAATCATCCATAAACATCACATCATAAACATAAACAACATACATCATCATAAACCATTATACATCATAATCAAAACATCCATAACATCATCATAAATTATAAACATCCACATCATAATGCATACAACATGATCATAACCATAGAAACATCCATAATAAGACATCCATAATGCATGATCATAACCATAAAAACATCACATAAACATCATCATAAACATCATATACCATAACACATAAATGCATCCATATAATCACCGCCAAAAATCATCATCTCATATATAAATGTCAATATCCAGTACATATCCCATACATGGCCATGATACAAAAAAAATATGCCCATAGGGCCAAAAATACATAAGACCGAAGGTATATACAAAATTAAGGTCCATGAGATGAACTCTCCTAAATAGAAGGAGTAGGAGAACTAGGAGGAGACCCATGTGGCACTGTGGATTTCCCTACCCTTGTAGCACCTTCTAGTTGAGAGGGAGGTGCCCCCATCAATGGCTGCTAAGGCAGCTACGAAGATGGCTTCTATTGTGATAGTGGCTGCTGAACTGAGCATTGGGACTTCCCTGATCTCTGAGATGTAGATGCTCTAGATCGGCTCCTTTGTCTCTCACGCTAGACTGTAGGAACCAAACGCTCATAGAGGGTACAATAGTGTTGTGCTTCTCACACAGTATTGTGTACCTACTGCTGAACCCTACTGAGGACATCTCCCAGCCCTACACCCATAGCCTGTCACACCTCATCCCTCTCACACTAGTATCATTGTGCCTTTCCTTGCCACTACAATACTTATGTCTACAGTTGTCTCTACAACTACATAATCTATGCTTGTAACTACACTACCTGCTACCCTCCATCCCCACCAACCCCTTGATCCAACAAGACTTGTAGCCTTTGTACCTCTAAATGAGCATTGTTTCGCTCTATGTGCATTGTATCTAGCTTCGCCTGCTACTGGCGAACCTAGTTCTCTAGGATCACCACCTGAGCCCTCAAAGTATCCTTGTCTTCCTCATCTCCTGTACTTTGTTGTACTCAACACCCAAAAGTAGAGGGAACTAAACCAGATGTCCCCACACTTGAGGAACCCACAACACCTACCACCACTACTACTAGCACACCAATAGCTCCCCTGTCTCCATCACCTTCATCCCTCTAAGCTCTGTCCTCGTCATCCTCATCTACCTCCTCCTCCTTTGCCTCGACTACACCTGACTCACCATTAGGAATGGTCAATCCACAAGTCTTGTTTGCATCCACCAAGTGTCAGAAGTTGGAGTGGTCCTAGTATCCACCACTACCAAACCCCAGTCCCAAACCACTGCCTATAAGTCCACAAAATCCAAAAGTGCCAACTGAGAATCCATCTTCGACAACCATAAAGGGTGATCCACCCACACCCGAGCAAAAATAGTAGTAACCTGTGGCAGGTCCTGCCGTACACCAAACTATCACAGAACCTAAGAGGGGATTTATCAATCTATAATGTGCTTAGTACTCCACATGAGGTATCGAGACTACCAAGTATATGGCATCTGAGCATCATCATCAATCCACAACTCGTAGCCTATGTAGGGTTGCCACACCACCATTGACACCTCATCAAACTACTGCCTCTAATGTCACATACTTCCCAACTGTTGATGTCAAAGAGTATCGATGTATGCCATCACCCATGACTAGAACTGTCATCTCACATGAGGACATATGAACCTCGTGACAGCTATATTCTCCCATGCCCATACATATAGCAATATAACCCTACAACCTAAGGTTGATCCCACCCCTATAAACAACCATGTGCATCTCGTGGTACAACTGGGTGAACAGGCATGGCCCCTAGGCATATACTGCGTTGTGTCACCATCTACTTGATACAGTCTACCCATCCAATCAACACCCCCCGCAATGTCGATCAGGCATCAGAATACCTCCAACCAACCCACACAAATATAAGACATAATTACTCAAACCTCCAACAAGAGCAGCATCCCATATCATCTCTCCTCAATCCTCGCCTGTCACCACCTATGATGGGGTTAATACTTGATCCAGTGCTGTCAAACCCATCGTATTATCATAGATGACCCGATTGCCACGAATGGGGATCCATAGGATCCACCACACATCCTCCAAGGAGATGGTCATCTCACCCATAGGAAGAAAGAAGGTGCAGGTCTCGCTCTGCCACCAACGCTATCATCATCGCTCTATGAGCCCTCAACTGGGGCATATCTGACACAAAAATCAGTCCAACTGCTTGCAAGTGGGCCCGCTCCACCAATGAAAGCCTCTCTCTGCACTCCATCACTAAAGGCCATTTCTCTCGAGACTAAATCTCTAGTAGGTTAACCTGCGTTCAAAAAACAACACAAATTAACCCTTTTTCTAAAAGACAATGCTATGGCACTAAACCAGTAACCTTTGGTGATAAACTAGACAAATGTGCTAATCTATTTTCCCCAAGTGCCAATGCAAACAATGGCATTAAACCATAAATTGATGGCGCTAATCTAGATGATTGCTAGTACCCAACCTTATGGCACTAATTAAGATGATAGCATTATTCCACCAACTCCAGGTGCTAATCCACCTGGATGATCCCTCAACCCTATGGATTGACGCTAATCTTGCCATTAGCACTAATCTACCAACTCTATGTGCTAATCAAGATGATTGCACTAATACCCAGGGGTCGGCGCTAATCGAGATGATTGCATTAAACCCCTGGACACCATGGTGCTAATTTGCCAACATTTGGCGCTAAAACTAACATTTGCCTACTGACCCTTTCAGTGCTAATGCGCTAACCTATTGCATTAGCATTAAATCCCTAACCTACCCTTTTTTGACCCCATAAATGACCCGAAACCCAAAGAACAACAAAGCAAGGTTAGTCGACATAGCCGTGCGCTAGCCTCCTCCATTCTCTGGTACTGTCATACTTGCTCAGATTGATGCTTGTGTTGTGGGAAGCTCAATTACATCATTGCTCTTTCTCTTCTCTCTAGTCCAGTCATCTTAGTGTGCAAATGTGGCATGTTGGGCCCACTTTTGCCTATCGATAGTTGCCATGTCAGCCCTAATTCACCGTTTCTTCTCCCCATGCCACAAATCTTACCTATTTTCCTCTGTTTCTCCTCTTATCAACCCCATTTTCCATCTTGAATCACTTTTTCACCAACTTTCCCTTCTTTTCGAGAATTTGTCTGGAAAAAAATTAATTTTTTCACTCGATCTCTTGAGGGGGCATCCCTCATCTGTTTCCACTCCTTCCTACCAGTTGGGGAAAAATTCTTTGACCTAAACGCCATTCCCTACTAGGTCACAATGCCATATTAAATAGGGGAAAAATGTAGACACCTAAAAATGTCTCCACCCTGCAAGCCATTTTCCCGCATCAATTACACTAACTACCCTTTCATCAATTAATTAAATAAAATCAAAATTATTTAATTAATTAATCTTAAGCCATCCCTAAGCATTCATCAATTAATTTGTTACTAAACCTTACATCATTCATCATTAATTAAATAAATATTTAGAATATTTATTTGGTTAATTTCTCCATCCCCTAACCTAGATTAATTAAATAAAACATGCTTATTTAATTAATCTCCCCTAGTCTATGACTTAAACGTAGCATAATTAAATAAATACCAATTATTTAATTAGCTACTCTAGACTACCTAGCCCCTAGACCCAAATTAATTAAATAACCCTTATTTAATTAATTTTAACCACTAATTAACCCACTCACTATTTTTTGACAACCACATTAATTAAGTTAAAACACTTAATTAAGTGGGTCAAACTTTCATTTACACCTCTTCCCACACCCTTTGAATAAAAAATATTTTTTATTCAAAAGGGTCACATGACCCTTCCACCTCACCTTTCCTCTTTCATGTTAGAGCTCGTTTTAATGCAAAGAGCTCACACATGTGTATGCCAAATAAACACGTGTCACATGTCATCCCATTCACCAATAAAACCAAATTTTGAATTCCACCTTCCCCAAAATAAATTAATTTTTTATTTCCTCACAAGTCTTAATCCTCATTAATGCTAAGCCTTCCCAAGGTGAATTTAAAATTACAAAATAATCACAACCCTCTATATTTGTTGATGAAGATTTATCCCTCCATCTCAACTCTTCATCTCCACCCTTGGATTTAAATTTTAAATCTCAACCATTGATCTCAAATCACCTCTAAAATACCTATAAATACAAGCCCATCCCAAGCCATTAACATCTCATATTCATTGCATCATTACCATGTCAAAATAACTTCTCATCTCATTCCATAGTATCACTATTATGCCAAAATTTTCATCATATTAAGCCATTAGTATCCTTGATACATGCAAAAATCCCTTTGAATTCATATTGTGTTGAATTTAAAGAGCAATCCACATACTTAATTTCTTCTTAGGCAAAGCTAAGAGGGGATTGGGTGCATCTCTCCTCCAACTTATCAAGGAGTGAAGGAGATTAGAAGGCTTTCTAAGGTACAATACTTGTGTTTTTAGTTTCCTTTCATGTCTTTTAGTCTTTGTAATCTTTTTCATCTTCAATATTCAATAGTTCATAACAACAAAGATAATATATATAACAATAGATTAGAGTAAACGTGAACTCCATCAAGAGGTACACTATATCAACCATCTAACAAATTCCTAAGAAAGCCAATTGAATTCAGAGAGATGTTTGCAGGTAGGAAGGATGGCCCTTCCCAGTTCACGAGAGATGAAGAGGATGGCCCTCTCATGCTCTCATCAAGTTGGCCAAGTAGTGAGGGTGTGTGGCCCTACCATGTTCTTGAGCCTAATCAAGTCGAGTGTACCTCTTGAGCTTGATCAAGGAGGGTGTGCCTCCAAGGTGGACTGGTAGCTGCAAGTATTCCTAAGGAATTCATTATGGGATTATCTTGAGGGATTGTGTTATGATGGATTGAACCAAATATTGTTTATGCTATGATGTCTTATTAATTATGTTATGATGTATTAACATGAATATTAATGATGTTATGATGTGATGAACTAAATTTTATAATAATCTCTTAATCTTTAATACATCTAATTTCATTTCTAGTGATTATCATTGATTATAGGTTAAAAAATCAGGAATATCCCAAAAAGGGACATTACAAGTGGTATCAGAGATTTGATCCTGCCAGCCTGCGGATCAAAGATAGTGTGTGCAAGTAAGCCGAAGAGATGAATAGGCCTTAAATAGGGAACAAAGAAAACTAGAAGCAAGTAGAAACCAAAGTAATAGTAGTGAAATGGGTGATCATGAGTTTAACCTAGGAAACAAATTGAGGTCTTTTATGGAGCAATAAGGGAAGACATCACAATTGCTTCTCTAAACACTTCAAAACATAAATAAAACAATCAATAAACCTACCCAAACAAATAGGAGAGATGTTAATTCCAATCATTCTAAAAATAATAGAAATTCTTTAAGATCAACACCTAGAGCAACATGATCTACATTCTTGCCTAGTGAGGAGCATGCAAGAGAAGAAGAAGAAGAACCCATAGCAATAAATGCCATTGAGGAATTAGTAAAAGCCTATTCCAAAATTGATCCTGAACTTAGAAAGCATATTCCATTTAGAGAATATTGTAATGAAAGAACAAGAAATACATCTAGAAAAGAAAAAAAGTAACCTAACAAAGACTTACAAAAATAAGTAAGTATGACGAACCTTCCAAATTTTGATGGCTCAGGAAAAGTCATGGCACAAGCATGGATCTAGAAGCTCGACACATACAAGTTTCTCTTAGTCATATGATAAAGAAGGATGCTCTTAAATTTGCCATTCTACATTTAGAAGGGATTGCACACGAATGGTGGCATCATGGGATTGTCACATAGGGACACTAAAATTTTGTAATATATGATGAATTTACACAAAGACTCATAAGTCGATTTGATTAAAAAACATACCTAAAGGCATTTCAAAGAATTAATGCAATTAAAACAAAGGGGATCCGTCGAAGATTATGTTGCCAAGTTCCAAAGAATTTAAGTCATGGTGCCAAGCGTTGATGAGGGAAGACTCACATGTTTATAGAAGGGTTGACGGAGTCACTTCGTGGTTTGGTGGTTACTCTTGATCCAACATCCCTCCAAGATGCAATCCAGAAAGCATTAAGATTAGAAGTCACAACAACTAAGGACAAGACCTATTCCAAGGATGTACCAGGTAGGCCAAAATACCAATTGTCTTATAAGAGAGATGAGAAACCAAGGATATGGCAACCTAAATATGATGATATTCAAAAAAAGGGTTTAAATGTTTTAAATGTAAAGAACCATGGGGACTGGGTCATCATTGTGCAAAAAGAGAACAAGTGCACAAACTAGAAGCCATGACAGACAAAGAATTGGAGGAAGAAGAAACAGAAACAACACGAAGAAGAATTGATAAATAGTACATTGGCAACTCTCTCAGGTGCACCAAAATACCACCCTTTTAGGATTCGTACTGTATTACAAGGCCAAAAGGTTACTGTATTAGTGGATAGCGGTGCAACCCATAACTTTATAGATGAGGGTTTAGTAACAAGAATGAAACTTAATGTTGAAGACTTTGAAGGGTTCAAAGTAGTGATGGATGATGGTTACACTACCCCTTGTACACAAAGGATAAAGCAAATCACCCTTACTTTAGGAAGACACCAAATAAGGGAAGACTTCTATGTAGTAAACATGGGTGACACATATGTAGTATTGGGCATTCAATGGTTACACTCATTGGGTAGATACTATCAACACTTCTAGAAGATGGAGCTATGTTTCTAACACGATGGGAAAGAAGTGGTACTACAAGGTCTATCATATGGGCCTCCTAGGGTTGTATCATCAAAAAGGATGGAGAGAGCATTTAGACATGGACAAGTACAATGTGGTGGATGAGCGCATTCTATACAAAGACCGAATATACCTCATCCCAGGATCAAAGATCAAGATGTCTTTTGAGGATGAGAGAAAACTTACATGTTGGTGGTACGAGGTAAGTGCATGAAAATGGGGGATAAATTAGTGGCCAGCCTTGAGATTTTCAGCAAAACAGGTTTGCATTATGAAAGGCATAACGCATACATGTTTTAACATGTATGAATTTTTAATGCATTGAGTTCAAAATCTATATGATCCTTTCCCATTTAGACTTGGATTTACAAGCCTAAGGGTTGGACATCTCTTGTGACTCCTAAATTTGTGTTTTTAAGATAAAACAACTCAAATTCAAACTTCAACCTCATCAGGTTTACATGTTTTACAATAAATTTTACAAAACCACCACAAAAATAAAGAACTAATTCTTTTCTTTCTAGCCATACAATTTTTTAATATTTTGAATAAGTTAACATATTTATTTTTATTTTCTTTGAAGAGTGTATTTATATTCCTCCAGTACATGTATTGGCTTTTCTTAATAACTCTTGACCCGCCTATCCAAATTTGAAAAAAGATAGGATTCTTCTATGCTTCATTCTATACACATTAAATAAAATAAATTTATATTTTTAATTAATTTTGTGCAAGTTATGTGATGTGCACGCTTAGTGATGTAATTTTCAGGATGCACCCACTTCAAAAAATGTAAAAAAATATATAAATAAAAACATATAAAAAATATATAACTTGTAGTACTCACTCTTAGCTATATTTCCACCAAATGGTTTTTAAAAGTACCTAATGGTGGCGCACACCAGACACTATGTTATATTTTAGTGATAAAAACAAGAACACTTTTGTGTGCACTCAACACTTCACCCCCTTAACTTAACCCTTTTCTAAAATCTTTAGTAGTTTAGAAACTAGATTTACAGTACTACAATTCTTGTTTTTATCATATCTTTAAATTTTGAGTGTACACAACTTGAACTACTCATCTAAGTTTAGCTTTAACTGATTTCAGAAAAAAAAAAAATGGCCACTTTTGGTCCCCTTTTTGTATCCCATTTCCATGCACTTACCCTACTAGTTAGTATCAACTTTCACTGAGGTAAGTTTTACTATTTTTAATCATTATGTGTGTAAATAATGCTATGTCGATTTTGGTCAAATAACATTGTTCCTATTTTTAGTTGATAGTTCATTAGTACAAATTTCTCTTGATATTCATGAAATAATGGAGATGGGCATTGCTGCAGTAGTTTTGTCTTCAATGCCTTTGACAAAGCAGTATGGGTTAATTAGTAAAATAAATAACATTATGTACTTATTTTATTTCACATAATTTAGTGTAAATAAATGATATCCATCTTTAGTCTAATTTGATTCTTCATGCTTGTCACATGAGGTCACAACTCTACTTCATGCACTTGCCCTTCAAGTGGATTAAGAGAAGCATCAGATGATTGAGGAGGATCATCAACTTGCAGAAAGTGATTATTTACTTATTCATTGTATATTTTATATTTTCTATATTAATGTGTATATTTTTTAATTATATTAATAGGTGGAGCTACAAAAAAGTTTTGAGGGGAGGTCTAATTGGCTGAGGAGAGATGGGTAAAAGCAAGAAGTTGAGTCCACTTCTCGTGGAAGTTTTAGACTTAGCCAAAAACTTGAAATCGGGCAAAACAAAATAGGATCTTGTTATGCTTTGGGATCCCAAGCCTAAATTTAAAATGGGATCGCGTTTTGTGGTGGGATCCCAAGCCAAGGATCATGAAACAAGATCCCAAGCCAAGGATCATGAAACAAGATCTTGTTTCGTAAAAGTATTTAATTTTTTAAAAATGGCCTATGAGCTCATTTTCACTAGCGGCCAGAGTAGAGAGAGAATGAGATCTTGAGTCTGAGAGAGCAATTTCTGTCCATCAAATAGTCTAGGTGAGTTATTTTTTTCTTTTTTAAAAAAATTTTCTAGTATTTTGTTATTTGTATTTAGGTTTATTTTGTGTGTTTTGTAAATTAGGTTTTTATATTTGGTTTGAATCTCCCTGCAAAACATATAAACCATACATTCAATTGAAACTAAAAAATTTACCCTACACAAAAAAAATTACCCAAATTGAATTGAAACATAAATATTTACCCTTCAAACAAAAATATGAACCCTAAACTGAGATTCAATCACACTCGCAAACCACTGTTAAGTCATAGGAAAACAAGTTTTAGTTGTCGTTTAATGGTAAACTGACTGCCATTTAATAGTAAAAGCCTCCAAGATATCAGGTGAAAGCCTACAAAATCTCATTTATCAAGTAAAAGCCAGATAAATATTGATTTTTTAACTAGATGGGAACATAGAACTACTTCCATTTGCAATATTTTTTGTCAATTTGATGGCAACTTTATTTTTTCATTTGCATTGCTTTATGTTTTAAATCTATATGCAAATATTTCAAAATTAGATAATACTTAGTTTCTTTAAGAAAAAAAACTAGAATTGTCTAAATTTATTTCATTCCATTATTTAGCGCTTGTTATTAATTGTATAATCTAGCCACATATAACTAGAATTCGCAGCACATGGCATCCATATGTACCCATGCACAGACACCTACTCTCTAACATATTAACATACATATAGTTTTCTATCGGCGTAATCCTTGAACTTCCTTTAGGTGCAAATGCTAGTATATATTCCTTTTTTATAATCATAATCCCTATGAGGTTTCTAGATATGTTGAATTACAAATAAGATAGAAATTAGTCAAACCTATAGATTAATTACTTAGTTTCACATTAAAATATAAAATTAGAATCACACATTGCCATAATCTTATCGTTCCCTACTTATACCTAGTCCATATCATTAGGATCACACATTAGATCCACAATAGAAGAATAAAATTGATAGAAACCATGATCTTGGAATATGTTAGCATGATCATATTGATAATTAAGCATCTAATACTCCCTCCTAAAATATGATTATTCATTGAGGTTATCTTCCTCAAATGGCTTAAGGGTATTAAATTTACCTAGAAATTTACATATAATATTCATATGAAATATTTTATTCCATGTCATTTATGCAATATATTCATGTGGTTCAATTGGAATTATAGGAATAAAATGTCAATCCATGGCTAACCAAATTTCATCCTAAATGAGAAACTATAATGTATTTATAAAAGTTGTATCCGCTCTATGAATCATATATTTTTAGACTTGAATATCTCTATCTATAATTGTAATTACTAGATAAGGAAACATTCATCCTAAATATGCAACAACCAACAAAATAATACTAGATATTAATAACTTTGACTAAGAGTGAACATTCAAGATATAGCTATCCTCAAAGAAATAAATGACTTTGACTAAGAGCGAACATTCAAAATATAGCTATCCTCTTTGCAAAACCCAATTTGATTTGAGAGATTTATGGGCAAAAAAAATAGATGAGCGTGAGGTAAGTAAGAAAGACTAACCTTAATTTATATCTTCCGTCGTCAAATAATTTCATGTTTGAAGAGTTAGGGCATATATCTATAAATTTAATTCTCATCATATAATTTATCTCATAGATATCTTCCCTAGTGTGTCTAATCCCTACCACCCAATTTATAAATTTAATTGTCATACTTATGAGGACCTTGAGAGTTTGGAGGATCCGAATGAGTTTGTAAAATTAATCCATTCTAATATAGATTATTATTTTTAAGCCTCAATGGTTCAAACTAATTGATAAAATGGTATTTCATTAGAGTAATAGGATAAATATGAAATTTTATATTTCAATGGTATTCAACCCCTTAATGATGGTCAATTGCTTAAGGAGGTAGATGAAATAATGTTTTAGATATGGGAATGATTCTAGATATAAATAGGTAGATTATGGGGGGAATAGAAATAAAGGATTAAATCAATAGCATTGAAGGACATCTATGTGGCAAGGTATGCTAGAGTATAGGGAAAGAATTGAGAAACTTGAGTAGGAATTTAAAAGGATACTAAGGAGAGTTTAAATTTGGTAGTGCATACATAAATAGAGAATCATTTAGAATAGTTCTTTATGGCTATAGAGATTAAGGAAGAAGTATCAATTTTTTAAAAATATTTCTATAAAATTTATCAATAGGAGTCCATACACAATTATCAATAGAAATCAATAATATCTCATCAAAATGGTAAGTTTAAAGTTATTCATTAACAATAGGAGGCCGTAATTGTTAGTTTTAGGACATACAACTGAGAGGGGGGGTGAATCAATTGCCTCAAAATTTTCTTTTCTTTAAACCCTTAAGTCCTTCTTGTATTTCAATAGCATTGTAATAATTCAATCATGGAAGCACAATGCAATAATTCAAGAGCAGAAACACATTAACACATATGACACCAAGATTTTAACGTGGAAAACCTGGTTAAGGGAAAAACCACAGGGTGACTAACCCAAGATTGTAGTCTCTGTTAAAAGAATATAAGGAACAAAATGGCACTTGCCAATTAGGGCTCATTGCCCGAGCACACTGCTCACAAGAGGCCCACTGCCTATAGGAGACACACTGTCTACAGAATAATAAATATTACATACTTGAACTAGAGATTAGCATCTTCACCATGCTTGAGTCAGTTCCATTTAAGCTTAATACTTCTGCTCTACCTTTGGCTCTTCTTCTCTCTACCACTCACTCATCTCAACCAGGATTCTTTGAAATGACTTCACAACTCTTATTTATACAAGACATCGACTTTGGGATAATCATCAAAGTCAGCAAAATACATACTTTATTTTATTACAGAGCAAATACACAAATACAACTTGATTTGTTACAAGAACTTCATGCGTATCACCACACTATCGGCCACACATATCTGGGACTTCAAACTTCTTTGAGGAACATGCCATGCTTCACATAACATCTTTAAGATCATCCGCAAGATGTGTAAACATCCGGTCGGCCATGTTTAAGAAGAACATCATCACCTGAAAGTAAATATTCAATTACAAGCTCAATCTTCAATACAGACCATCAACATGAACTGGACACAATCCAGAGACCTCCACAAGCTTGCCTGAAGCACCATGAACATCCACACCACTTCTTCTTACTGAAATCATTCTCATCTTCATCCAGAACCTCAAGAACATAGTCTATCATCACTTTCACATTGGAATAGATACTTGTGGACCTCCAGACCATGAACCAATTGAGTTGTCAATTCACATTGGTTTCCTAAACACTCCACCAAATCCGTAGAACAAGATATTGAATTTCTAGATCTCACCAAACCTATTTGTGTCACTTTGTCACCTCTGAACATCTTCTAGAACTAGTTTTTCTCATATGGCCATAAATTCTCCAAATCTTCATGCGGACCTCTCAAATCTTGACTGGATCATCTTTAGACACATATCTACAAACCCTTTGATGTGCATCCTTTTATCTTCATCTTAGTTGGGATCTTCACTTCATAGAGCTTCACTGTCTTCACTGTTCTTCTTTGTTTCTAATAGGACTAATTTCCTCAATATCCTCAGCACATAGCTCATCCAATCCTTGACATCAATGCAACAAGAGTAGGTTGACATCAATGAAAACACCGGTTAGGCCCATACTTACAACAATAATATCTTATTAATTACCTCCTAAATACATTTTAAAAAATAGGACATGTAAAATGAAAAGTGCACTATCAATTAATTATTGGTAGATGGTTGAAACAACCAATAATTAACCTAGCACAATATTTCATCAAATATGGCTACAAAACTAGATTTCACATCACATTAACAATTATTTGTTTTTTCAAAGGTAGACAAACCACATCTCATTCTCAAGGGATGATCATAAAATTCATATCATGATCTCATACCACATTTTCTCTTTACACACTTAGGTCACATAAGAGGGCTACACCAACATAGTCCACATTATTCACAATACACACCAAGTATGTATAGTAACTTTTATTTCATCAATTGGTTTGAGTGTGATTTCACATAAATATTTATATGAAACCATTCTCCATCTAAAAACCACAAAATAAATTTCATTATCATCATCACCACAAGCATAGTTTTATCATCCAATACGAGCATTGTGAAGATGGTTGAGGGGTGTTAAATTTTACACTAACATTTCAATGGAGTGTAAAATAAATAATAATAACTTTAACATTTTTCCCTTACACATGGATCCATATACTTATTTTCCCCTCATACATGGATCCATATAAATGTAGCCTCTTCATGCCATAGATTAAGAGGATTTAAGAAAATGGCTTAGGACAAAATCAGTCCATTAGCATGGTTTATGGACCTAGGAAAGATGACATGGATTAAGGGGATTTAATAAAACTACTTAAGGCCTGTCCTAAGAGGATGTAGATGGTACAACTTGAAATCTACTCATTAATCCCGTTAAGCCACTAATAATAGTCAAGTTCATCATTCACATTTGATCAATTTGTATAATGTTAGATGCTTGAAGTTTTTACAAACTTATTAAAGATCTATATATTAAACTTGGTCAAATTAGGACCAAATCATTCCATTAGCATGGTTTATGGACCTAGGAAATATGACATGGATTAAGGGGATTTAAGAAAATTGCTTAAGGCCCGTCCTAAGAGGATGTAGATGGTACAACTTGAAATCTACTCATTAATTCCCTTAAGCCACTAATAATAGTCAAATTGATCATTCACATTTGATCAATTTGTATAATGTTAGATCCTTGACGTTTTTACAAACTTATTATATATATATATATATATATATATATATATATATATATATATATATATATATATATATATATATATATATATATATATATAACTTGGTCAACTTAGGACAAAATCATTCCATTAGCATGGTTTATGAATGATTTTGTCCTAAGCTGACCAAGTTATATATATATATATATATATATATATATATATAACTTGGTCAACTTAGGACAAAATCATTCCATTAGCATGGTTTATGGACCTAGGAAAAATGACATGTGGATTAAGGAGATTTAAGAAAATAGGATTTAAGGGGAAACTTCACTGTTCCTTGTAAACACTTTAAAGTAAATCAAGCCACAAAATTTTACATGCCTTAGACATAAATGAGCTTTACACATTTTTTCATTTGTATCATTAGGTCATTTAAATCATGGATTAAGGGGATTTTTAAGAAAATGGCTTAAGAGGATTAAATTTACCGAGAAATTTACCTTTTTTTGTGTATGTTTTCAGTTTATTTTTTAGTATGTACATGTATTAAAATTACATAGATCTTAAATTTTAAAATTTATATGTATGCTCAAGTTGAATGATGTATGTATGTGTATGTATCCTAATTTTTCTTTTAAACAATCATGTATGTTTAATTTAAATATTTATTGTAATTTCTCAACATGTATAATATCTAGTTTTTAATATGTTTGTTTATAATTTATATATAGATTCTTGAAAGTTAATTTTGTACATGTTTGTATATTTATATATATGCAGGTTCATTTTTATATCATGGATTATAAATTTGATATTGAGGATTTGTTCAATCCCCCACCTCCTAGACCCCCTTCACCTCAACACCCTCCACCTCCACCCCCTCCACCTCAAAATCCCCCACCTCAAAATCCTCCACCTCAAAACCCCCCACCTCCACCCCCAAGATCTGATGAGGCTCGCTTGCGAGCTCAGATCAATAACAACATTAGATCCATTGAAAAAAAAATTAATGCAATTCAAAATGAAGCATTCATGCAACCCCACCTAATGTGTTTTGCATCTTCGATGCAAAATGTTGTAGGTATTGTTAGATCCATTGATGTGGACTTAGAACTTTATCGAGCACGAAGAGAGGAGAGGTGATAGTTTTATTCTGATGGACTCTCCTATAGGGAGATCCTTGACCTTAAAATCACAAAAGCCTAGTTAGCTCCATATTTTTATCACCCCATCACCAATCAACCAATCCTCACAAATAAAAAAAGAATATCAATTAGGTGGTGTAGACATGTTGAGAAGGCCATCAAATTTTGGGATCAGTGGTGGATGGTATTTGATTATCCACCACATGCTAATTGTGAGGTTCCTCTCTATTTTTTGAGAAAATTATATGCAAAGTTTGTGATGGTTAGGAAACCCAATTATTTTGATTTCAGATCATTCCAGGGTATTGGTGGAGGCATGCCACAACAGAGGTTAGGGGCACAGGTTGACCCCCAATGACCCGTGCTTGCTCAACCTCTTGTCGACGCTCCTTTTGTTGTCATTCCTACATCCATCCAACATTGTGTGGTGGTATCCACACTAGGAGCATTGAGTGTGCTCTCAGCTAACCTCAATGAGTAGACTTCTGAGATGGTAGCTAGGGTTAGTGGCTGAGACCATGGAGGAGCTGATGGTGGAGCTAGTCCTAGTACCACTCCACCTACATTGATGCCTCATTTGTGTACAAGTTGTTATCAATTATGTTATGGACCTGATCAGGCTGCATCCACTTCAACTGTACTCAAATCATCTGATGATATCAACAGTTCATTTGTTGATTTTCTATGTGCTGATGACCACCCTACAGATCATCTAACACAGGTATATATATACATATATGTTGAATTTATAATAATTTTAAGCACGTGTTTTAATGAACATATATAAAAAAAATTGTAATAATTTAACAATCAAATCTTTTGGTGTAGATGATGGCCACAAGGACATCAACATATTTTGATCAATTTTGTTTTGCATCGACACCTGTGTAAGTTAGCCACCCATTTGGGGTATTTTGATTAATTTTTTAAATATATATTAAATAATTTAAACTTGATTTTAATTTGTAATTCAGTCCTGAACATGTGTTAAATATTTATGCTAGTTCAGGGAAGTCATCTGACTTTCATGTCGTATCCACCACAGGGTGTGTCGAGCGCTCCTCCATTGTCGGGCGTCTCACATGAACCACTCATATGTATACTGTTTTAAAAAACTATACTTAGAATTTTGTATTTTGAATTCACTATATCAAATGTGCATGTACTTATATTTAAAATATATGTCTATGTAGGTTGACACGACCATGAGGATGGTTATTGTAGACCTGATTGTTCCAAGCCAATTTCAGGAGTCAGCTGCATTTTAGGTTGTTAAATTTTTTTTCTATGGGTGCACAATTTGTAGGTCGTTTAAATAGAGTAAAACAAAAATTGGGTACACAAGTGAATATATATATGTTTTTTAACCTAATTTCTA
This sequence comes from Cunninghamia lanceolata, assembly GCA_027924645.1. Classification (NCBI taxonomy): domain Eukaryota; kingdom Viridiplantae; phylum Streptophyta; class Pinopsida; order Cupressales; family Cupressaceae; genus Cunninghamia; species Cunninghamia lanceolata. The sequence goes on from BSBN01001093.1 coordinate 94,259, forward strand.
CACATGTGCTTTATTTGACCTTGTAGGACCTTGTTAGTGACACTTTTCATCCTGATGATGCCATACCACCTATAAAAGCAAATGCAGAGCAGGACGACAGAGGAGATGAGCAGCGTCATATAGTAATTTAAAATTTTGATTATATTTAAAGTCAATTATATTATACATTGTGAATGAATTAAAGTAAATTTTAATTAAATATATGTTCACGTGTTAAATTCTTTTTCTTCTATAGCATGAGATAGGTCATGTACGCTCAAAATTGCAACTTGGTGGCCTCAGGGGTGGTTGAGTCAGTTTTGGCACACACAAAGACCCTCTCTCCTTTCCACAGGGTGAACCGCCACGCCACTCTCACTCTCGTAGAAGTAGCCAGTTGAGAGGAGGTGAGACAAGGGGGTGGTCTGGCTCATTAGAGAGCTGGACTTCACAGAGAGGTGTCAGCCAGTCCTAGGGCCTGTGTTGTAGTGTTCTTGTGTGGATGTGGTGTTCTATGACTGTAGTTGTAAAGATAAATATATGACCTGAAGGGTCACTATTTACTGTTCTCCTGTTTGGATTCCTGATACTCCACTGTTGTGTGGGTAGGCTATTATTCTCATTGATGTTCAACTGTCATTCATGTTGTTGGATAAATGCTACTTGTTGCGGTCTTGGTTGGATATCCTCTATCTCATCGAGGATTTCCCTCACCCACTCACCTCTAAGTCCAGGGCACATTCATGAGCCGAGACAAGAGATAGGTGGTTTAAGATAACCTTGACTTAACCTAGGGTTTTGACTTAGGATTTGTGTGACCTAAGGTTTGAGTTTGTGTTGACTTTGTTTAACCTTGTGATGGAATCAAGGGTTTTGACCAATGTTTGACTATAGTTGACCTTGTCTTGGGACCAAGGGTTTGCAAACTTTCTATGTTTCTAATGTTTTTGTTCTTTTTTTAGATATTATGAATGCAAGCCTATATGAATGCAAAACTTCTTTTTGTGTTTTTTTATGTTTTTGGAGATCAAAAGTGCTTTTTCTTAATCTAAGAATTAGAAAATGTATGCAAGCTATGATGAATTTATCTAATGCAATGTAACCTATGTTTTCATTTGTTTTCTAAATAGATGGATCAATTAATCTAAGAAAAGGAAATTGCTTTTAATCTATGAACTTTGGAAAGGGAAACTATTTTAACAATGCAAATCTACTTAGCCTATCAAGGAAAAAGAAAACATGTATTTTACTATTTCCAAGAGCAAAGTTTTGATTATCTAATTACTATGATATAAAAAAGAGCATAAAGGAACCTAGAGATGCGTGAGCCTCCACTACCCTCAGAAATCTTTGTAATGAGAACCTCGAATCCTCTTGTAGCAGCGGGGTGATCCTCTTGGTGACAAAAAGGAAATGGAAGCAAAAGAAGTTTTGAAGCTTTGAAAAGAACTCAATGAGAGCTTGATGAGCACTATGACTTGTGATGTGAGCAGTGTATGGATGCGAATGAGCTTTTAGAAAAGATAAATGAGATAACAAATGAAAGCAAAAGGCTCCTATGTCCTATATGAGCATGAGAATGCTTTATTTGGAGAGAAATAACTTGTAAGAGCCGTGTGCACAAATGAAATTGTCTCCCTTTGTGTTTGAGGGAGGGGGTATTTATAGGTTGGAAGAAGGGGTGAGAGGTGAAGAAGAAGGATAGTTAATTTAGAAGATTCAAGAGTGATCTGGGCTAAAATTGGAGTGATCTACCCAGTAAAAGCTTATTACTCAAGAAGAAGTGAAGAAGAAGGAATGCATGAGATTACAAGGGAATGCATGAATTGTTAACTAAAGATGAAATAGAGCTAATTATGCATGTGTAGGTGCATGAAATAGTTAAATCTATATTTGGTACAAAACTCCATGCAAACAGGAAGAAAAACAAGTGAAAACAAAGCTTTTTCAAATTAGAAACTCAAGTTTTTCTATGGTTGAAAACATGACAAGGTCACCCATGGGTCGCCCAGGGATGACCCATGGGAAACTCTCAGAGGAGGGCACCTAGTTGGAAGTGCATGATGGGAGATGGTAGAGGAGATGAAAAGGAGAGGATCTGCCTCTAGAAACAGGTCAATCATGTATGAAAAGCCAAATCTCCACTTGTAAAAGTAGGATCGCCTAGGGGAGATCTAGAAATAATAGGGGGAGATTTGGATTAGTTGAGTGAAACTAAAAACTGAAAGTGACAGATGGCTAGGGAGGACCTCTAGAAGGCCTCTATGGGTGGGAATGGATGAAAAACACTAGGAAAAGGTGAAAACTCACCTACAAGACACAAGACTTAGGAACAAGGTCACAATATAGGAAATGCAAATTGACAAGTGTCGAAAGCAAAGAGAGAGAAAATGACAAAGGGGAAACAACACAAGGAGGAAGAAAAAATATGTCACCAAGAGAATTTCTATTGAGAGTATGTTATTTCATGCTTACATGTACGTGACAAGGCTTATGACTCATCATAGGGGTCCTTGTGGAGGCTTGCATGATTTTGGTGCTTATATATTTGCCCCCTTAGAGATAGTAGTCTATATGAAAGGTAGGTACCATTCCAGACTAGGCCTTACCTATTGTTGATTTTCTTGCAATTGTAGGTCTATAATAACTAGTATTTTCCTGAACAACAGGGTCTCCCGGGGGAGATCTGGTCTGATGAAAATAGCGACACTAACAAATTAGTTATGATTGAAATTTGATGTCTTTTGACATTTACTTTACTCTATTTCAATCTAATTTGAACACTGAATTTATCTATTTACTACAATTTTGATGGTTTATATGCTTTTTTGTGAAATTTTTTGCAAGTTATGATTTTTAGGGATTTTCTGAGTTGACAAGATCTAATCTAAAGTCCTTTTCTGATTGGCAGGATATGAGGATCCATTGGAATGCCAATTGTGAGAAGTTGTGGCTTTTAGGGATGTATGCTTTGTTATCTATCGATGAGCTTTCTGTCTTGAGGAGAGCAGGCTTGGCTAGGGTTTGCCACGTACTAGTTGTACATCATATGGCATGCATTTGTTGTGACATTCTAACTAATTGGGATGCAGAAAGGAACATGTTCAGGTTCCCTCAAAATTCAAGAGAGTGGACTATCACTCTATACAACATGTACCACATTCAAGGGGTTCCAATGAGAGGACACCCACTTGTTCTTCTAGCTAGCAAGTCCTTCAAGGACAAGACTTCTTGGTCACAGATTATGGGGGTGAGTCACCCCGAGGATGAGAATGGAGTTTAGCTCACCTTCGTACCATGACTTCGCATTCCTCGCTTGAGGAAGTTCTTGATTGGTTTGGTTACATTGAGGCTATTTGGAGACAAAGCCTTGACTCACTTGAGATGGTGTTGGGCACCAATTATACAAGGCATTGAGTAAGGTAGAGTTTACGCTTGGGGGCTAGACATCCTAGCCATGGTCTACAAGGACTTCTATCATATTGCATGATGGGGAGCTCTTGCTTTTAGCCACTCCTCTCTGGTCATGACTTGGATTTTTGAGCATATCAGGGCTTATCAGAAGGAGATTCCTCTTCCTAATAGGCGAATACCGAGAGCAGCTAGGTGGGCTCATGTGGGCCACTTTGATACTTCTTTATGTGCTGCGGCTACTTTTATAGACACAGATATGATCTCTGACCCTTACACAGATATAGAGGGTGCATGGTCACATGATGATTAGATCAAGGAGCATTGTCTTAGCATATCGAAGGCTTTTAGATCGTAATGGTCTAGTTGATGCTCATCGTGTTGAGTGTGTCTTGCAACAGTTTGGCAAGGACTTTCTTGAGGAGTTGCCCCCAGTACCTACTTGTTACAGATCCATCCAGAAGATGGGTGAGATTGGTTAGAGGATCGTTGCTTGGACCCCTTTGACTCTTGGAGTTTTGATTATTAGAGCTTCTAGGACGTCAAGAGGTGGACAAAGAGGAGGGAGAAGAGCTCCTTTGCCAGGACTCATTATGGTGGATGACTCTGACTCTACTGACAAGGATTATGTTCCTGAGGGGGATGACTTATTTAACAAGGGACAACAGAGGGTACACATAATATAGACTTTGATGAGGATGATATACCTGAGGGTTTCTTCACAGTGCCTAGACCCTGTCACTTTAATGAGGTGATGTGGCAACTAGATCCGACCTGGTTGCCCAGTGACCCCCGTGAGTCTACTATTGGTTCTCTAATATCTCATTGTCCTTTCCTTTATTTCCTTTTTATCAAGAGTCATCACATCTTTTTGTCTTTGCTTTTCTTTGTAGGTAGCGTTGAGGAGTGGAGGGGTTTAGTTCGTGAGATCAACATTGGTTTAGCTGCCCCCTTCACTAGGCTAACCTGAGAGATGCTTTTAGCTAATCCTGGTGTGCCCTCTATGGCTAGGAGACACACTAACATTTTTGCTCCTGCTTATCATGGATGCCAGGAGAGTGCTACTTTGAAGGCTGAGAATCTCATTCATAGGGGTGAGAATTAGGCACTTCATGAGATGGCTCACCTTGTTTTCAATAGCGTGAGCTTAGCACTGTAGGAGTTTCACACTCTCACACTCATAACAGGGCACCTCGCTCACATAGGTCTCATGGAGCGACTAGTGGTACACACAAACAGAGGAGAAGGAGTCCTCAGGGTTCCATTAGAGGGAACCACCCTTGAGTCTATATTCTTTTCTTGAAATTGTGCCCCCTTGCATGGAGAGCCTCACTTTGCTTCGAGAGCATTTTGTCCTAGCTCTTTTACTCTTATGAATGTAAACTTCTGATATATCAATGAAAGTTTATCTTTTTATGGTTATTTTTCTATTGTATGAGTACTCATCTCTTGTGCACTTTGGAAGTTTAAGAACTCTTTAATTATGTTTTGACCCTCAACTCTAAAAATGCATGCATGATAACGATGACATGTTTTTGTAATTTTTTGGAATATATATGAAATGCAGGTCACGATATGCAGATGCAAGAACACAAGGGATGCTGAAATGAAACTTTTACTTCTATAGATTGTCATGAATTATGACATTGACTTTATTTCTTTGGAACTCTTTTTCTGCTTTGATATGAATGCATTGTGGGACAAACAATATGACTGCTCTTTAATATGATTTTCAATCCAGGGGATTGCAAGTTATTCTAGTATAAGAGACCTATTCAAGTCTGTGAAATTAGGATTTAGAACTCTTGAGTGGGGAATGAGAGTGAAATGAAGTGTTTCTGAATTTGGGCTTTGCTAGAGGCTAAACATTGATCCTTATCTAGATAAGACAATCTGACAAGCTTTCAACTTAGACAAGTAATAAATTTTATTGATGTTTGCTAGACTTAGATCATAGATGGTAAGCAAGATAGACCCAAGGTAAAGGATGAGTGGGAAAGAACCAGGGTCCCTAGATAGAAAATGATCATAAAGACTACTAGAATCTTGGCTTTGCTCAACTAGTGTGTGTGTACTTTGTACCTTTCTCTTTTATTTCCTTTGTTAGAATGTCACCCTTGAAGCTTTGAGCTTTGACTGTTCTCCACCCAAGAGTATGGACATTTAGCAATCTTCTCTCTTTCACTCTTTTTTTGTAACTCTCTTTTTTTGCTTCTTCTCTTTTTTTTTTGTATTTTCTAGAATGCCTCACATGATTTTCTCATTTTTTTGGATTTTTGACTTTTTATGAAAATGAATTCCTTTGGAACTTTTGGATATGCTGTAATTTGATCTCTCCATTCTCACTTTTCTCAACACTCTTATTTTGATCACTCATTTTTTTGTTCACTCTTACTTTAGACCACTCCTTCAGAGTTTTGATCCCCCTAGTGTTTTTGGCCAGGGAAGATAAGGGGCTAAGCGCCACCAAAAGTCTTCATAATCCAGTTGGACTTCTTTTCTACTAGGGAAGAATTGGGAAGGTCTACTTGCAAGCTTCCTTTGAACACTATAGATTTGAATACTGACTTTGCTTAAACCTAACATCTTGACTCATTAAGACTGGGATCGATGTAAAGCTAAGAGATAGGCTTTGATTGGAATAACTGGGAATGTGGGGGAAAATGGTGATTGTGGAAATGGAGAATCTCAAGACCTAAAAGGATCATATATACCTAAGCAACCTTAGACTCCTTACTAAAATGAAAATGATATAAGAGCAAGTCATTCACTATAATGCAAGATGAATAGAAGGATACTAAAATGTAAGAGAAACTATTTTTGACATTTTTGATTTTTTTTTTGTATTTTTGGGATATTTGTTTTTTTTTGTATTTTTTATGTTTTATGATTTTTATGATTTTTAGACATAGTATTTCTTGAGGTGAAAGGCATTGTCTGTCTCACCAAATTCCTCTCCCTCCATTGTGCACAAGAGATAGGCACCATTTCTGACATCTTTTTTAACCATATAAGGACCTTTCCAGTCCTCTATGAATGTTCTCTTTTGTCTTCTCTTTTTGTTTTTCATGCTACCTCTTCTTAGGACAAGTTCTCCTACTCTGTAGGGTTTATTGTTTGATTCTATCCTTTCTAGCTCAATGGTTTCTCTTGGTAATGTGAGGCAGAGCAAATCTTGGAAAGCTTGTTGATGGCAAGGGGTCCAATATAAGACTCCATTGCACCTTAGCAATTCCATTAGCATGTTGAATTGCTCTTACATGTAAATCTTTACATCTTGTCTACCTTGAATCTTTAGTAAAAACTAGAATAATTCTAAGGGAGTTTGAGGTTCCCTCTACTCATCAAGAGAGACAAAGCTTATACTTATCCTCCCATTGGGCTCAGGTCTAAAATCCGTAGAATACCCAATGTAGCTTCTCGACAACTCAAAGATGATAGGATCATTAGTTCTGACTGACACTCGCATTTTCCATTCTTTATGAAATGTACCCTCACTCTTTTTGTCTTTGTTCGGGAGTCTCTCAACCATTTCAATTAGCACTAAGGGTTCCTCCCATTCACCAAGCTCATTTGATTGTACTGAGGTAGAAGTGGCGGGTTGCACTTGTGGCTGAGATACCATGAACATCCTTGGGAGAACTCCTATCATGTTGGTAGATTCATTGTCAATAGAATGTAGTCTTCCATTGGTGTTAATGGTCTATATGATTCTTCTGTTGGTGTGAGAGGTTCATACGACTCACTTTCTTCTAGTGCCTCAGGGACACACAATTCACTCAAGGGTGATAGAGGAGTATAACTCTTTGTCACATCTTCTTCAGGATCCAAGAAAGCATGGGGGTCTACGTATCTCAAATCTAACATAGTTGTTTCAAATACTGATCCTTCACTTCTGTGAGGCTTCTCCCTTATGCAAGAAAAGAGTTTGTAAGCTGGTTGTACATTGACCATGTGTACTTCCAAAGGGAATTGGAGAGATCCATCCTTCTCTATCCATTCTATGATTTTCACTACCTTTTCTTTGGGAATAACCTCTTTTTGCCTTGGTAATGCCTCGCTTTCTAAGGATTTCATCTTTGCATTGTTTATAGTCTTTTCTACGATTTATGTCCTCTTGATGCATATCAATTGTGGCATAGGACTAGGAAATGAAAGCTTGTTTGTAGGAAGTGTTGGCAAGAGACACTGTGTAGCTTCATTGATGTTGTCATTTATGGCAACAAAGACCACTCCACACATCCGCAGGACATGGTGTATCTTTACTGAAAGTCAGATTGAAGAATACTTTGGTCTGGTAAGCAAGAACAGAGCATGCAACAAGGTCTGACACTCAGGTCTGGATCTCTTAGAGGAAGTATCTTTGTAAAGTATGGACTTGGGGAAGTCAAGAGGAATACCTTGACTAATAGATTCTAGGGATTGAGCCTCCGGTGATGAAAGAGTGAAGAGATATGAGCATCTAAGTATTGGGGTTCGGTTTGGCAGAGTAGACAGAGGAAGAACTGACCGACAAAGCATCAGAATTATTTCGGATGAGATATTGATGGTGATCAAGGTTCTTAAGGTATAATCCATGATTGGATAACATGTTAGATGACTTCTATAAGTATCTCCTTGATTCACATCACTTGGTAAGCAAGGATTTTGCCGACAGACTAGAGTTTGGGAAAATATTGACTATTTTGGATGCTGACTAAAAAGATGATGAAATCCTTTTTGTGGATATATATACCGGATGGATTTAGATGTGAAGGTGTGTGTTGTGTGTGGTAGTGTGTGAAGAATAGTAGAAGAGCAGTGTGAAGGCAGTAAGACAGGTCTGGAATGTAACAGGACAACAGCACCTAAGGAGAGTAAGAATGAAGTGCAGCAGATTAGTATATTGGGCTTAACCGGAACTGAACTTTAGCATGTGTGGATGCTTCTCATTAGTTCAAGTATTTTGTTACCTTCTTTTCTTGTAGACAGTGAGTCTCTTGTAGGTAGTAAGCCTCTTGTGAGTAGTGTGCTCGGGCAGTGAGCCCTAATTGGCAAGTGCCATTTTGTACTATTCTATTCTTCTAACAGAGAATACAATCTTGGGTTAATCACCCCATGGTTTTTCCCTTAACTAGGTTTTCCACATCAAAATCATTGTGTCATGTGTACTAATGTTATTTCTGCTTCCATGGTAATGCTTGCTTGTATGATTTGATTCTGCACTAATTATTAAAGAAGGACTGAAAGTCAAAATAATTAAGATAACTGATTCACCCCCCTCTAAGTTATCAACAGCAAGTTCATAATCTATGGGGATGCCCATCCTTTTGTTTGATGTGTTTGATTTTAGCATGCTAAAAGGTTCCAGATCCCCTTTCACAACATATACTTTCCTAGATGTAGGAATCAAGCCTCTTGAAATAACGTAGATGGCACAACCTTCATCTTGTGTATCTGTTATCACATAGAATTGCACCCAATTTGGAGAGAGTCCAAGCATTCTAATGACACAATGGGAATGATCTCAAGGTGTGGGACCTTGAAATATGAGATCAGACCTCTAGATAAGGTTGGTTCCTCTTTCTAAGCTTAAGGCTTAGAGAAATAGACTAAACCTACACTAATGATCACCAGGGAAAAGGGATAGAAGGAATGTGTAAAGGAAAATGGTGATACACCAAGATTTAGTTGCAACTTGAAAGGAAGCTAGGTGTGCGGAAAACGCTTCCTACACTAACCTATTAAGGAGAGGGCTATGCAAATTCAACTTTATCCTAACTATTACAGCAATGTTAAACCATTAACATGAGATATTGTAGCAAAACACAAGAACCAGAAAGTAGACAGAAGAAGAGAGACAAAGATTTATGGTGGGGAAAACCCTTATTGGGTGAAAAACCCCACACTCAGAAACTTACACAATGTATTAACAAATCTGAAAGAATATTTACAATGCACTTGCAATGCAAGCTTCAATGGTCTTCGACACTCGTGTCTAGAGTCAATCCGGTAGCATAATAGTACCTGCAAACCTATGATACAAACTCCATCTCCAAGCACCTGTATATAAAGAAAATACAAGGCAATATTGGACCTATCTTGGAATGGGCATCCAATATGTCTTCTTGGACCAAAACCCACACCTAGGGACACTTGGTCAACATTGTAGAATGTGTCTAACACTTGTCCACAGCTCCCATCCCAAAGAGGTCACCTATTTCCAAAATGGGCTATGACAGATGCTCTTACGACACTTACGACCATCATAGAATTTGTCATAGAGGTTACAACTTACAGCTGTAAGAGAATCTGTCATACACATGCTATAAATAGCATATTCTCTTACAAAACTTCATATTCCACCTTGGGGTGTCCAAATATGCCTCATTCAAAGATGTTACATGACACATGTCATTACCTGTCTTACAACCTTCTATTCTCGACTCTTACATGTCATAGATTCCTCATAGGAATCTGTCATAACCGTTTCGGTCAAACATTCCTTACACAACATAGAAGATGTCGACACATGGCAGAATATTCCTACCACTAAGTGGGACGCCCATCTCCTCATGTGAGGACAAAATAACAAGTTGTCATAATCCATGTAGGATTGACACATCATCATGCCACATCCCACAATATGACAAAGTGGAATTTCCAATTATTTACAACATAGGCAATTGAATAATAAATACAAATATTACAAATGCAGAGAATTACCAAGGTTGAGACACCTTAATTCCCAACACAACTGACATAACACAATAATGACCCCAAATACTAAAAGAGACACACAAACTTATTGCTTTAATAGAGGCCCAAGTTAGAAAACTGTAACCAATAGAGGGACCCTTTAATCTACATGACAAATTACATATTTCAAGTAAACACAGAGTGGAAGCATAAGAGAGGCAAAATATCAGTGATTATATTGATCATGAAGGCTAAATAGACATTATAGAGATAAGAAAGCTAAATACATATCAAAGAGACACAGAATGATAACTTTCCCATCATACTTGAGCTAAGATGAAGACAGAGAGGTCTAGAATAAGACACAGTCAATCACATTCATTGAGCTCTGAGAAATATCATGAGGTCAAGATCCGGCATGAAGCCCTCCAATCTGAGTAACAACCTAGCGGCCAACCAAGCAACCCCAAATACATTTGTTTCACATGTTTATATAGCATTTGATTTTCCATTTGACCTAAGTCACCTGCCACAATAAATTCACCCCCATGGGCTCTGATAGAAAGTATCCTTGCAAAGGCATGGCCTATCTGCAAGAATTCAATGCAAAAAATATCGAGAGCCCTGAGGCGGATGGGAGATATCTTGTCTCCTCAATGCTCTAATCGATTCATCACTTGCAACCATAAATGTAACAAATATCTGGAAAGGGGTAGCTGAGAGGCATTAGGGTCTACATTAATGGCATATGAGACAAATTTCTTGAGCAAAGCTTTTACAACACTTTAAATCTTTAGAATTTTGAGTCTCTGTGCTTTCAACAACTCTAAATCCTTTGAATAAATTAACTTCTGAAATGCCCCTATTGGTTGAGTTTGTGTATTTTCCCACCTTCGAGATGCTTGAGAGTCACCTTTGAATCTTAGCCATGGATGGATCTGGCTTTAGAATCAAAAGCCATCACTTCCCCTTTTGATTTGGTGCTGAGGTTTCAAGATTCTGCATTATGCAAGCCTTATTCTCCTTTTGGGGAATCATCCACATGTCAACATCTCACAATAGTGTAGACAATCTTCCCTACAGACAAGATTCTCTTGCAACAATGTGCTACCGTCTGATCTCCAATTGCTGCAGGCCCACTGTTTCAATCCCTCGAAACCTAGTGCCATCTCTTTCGTTTAACTAAATCATTGATATTATGGCCATAGGCCATAATATGCTTTACACTTGTCTTCATCTCGCAGCTACATAGTACAAATATGACATCATCTTCAGTAGTCTGCGAGCTCACGATAGCCTACGAATTGGCTAGACCTTTACAAAGAAATGAGACCATAACCATACAACTTAATGGGTTATAAACACCACCTTAGATCCTTCATAGACTCACTGAAGTCATTTAGAAAGTCCCACGAAGGAAGGAGTTTCAACGAAGAGCCTATGTGGAAGACACGTAGGACTCCATGGAAGCTCACAGCATCATTGAAACATAAAATGAGGCCCACCGAAGAAGGAAGCCTCAGCGAAGGAAGAAAAGTGCTTGCTGACTACTTGCCACGTTGAAACAACTTAAGGGACCCTTTAAGAACATGCAATAAAAGTTGTTTTAAAAAGGGGTTGTGCTAGGCTCAATGAGCATAAGGGGCTCAACTTCCATGGATTTTGATAGTCTACCTCAGGCTGCCACGTGGCGTGATGACACAAGTCTAAGGGGAAATTGCCTTTACTTTATGTAGAACTTGTGCTGCACTGACACATGGCGCACCTCAGAGGATGCCCACCATTGCCTTTTGAAAAGAAGAAGAGGGAAGGTCCAAAGTTTGACCTCTGAAAACAAGGAAAACACAAGGCAAACTTAGGATTTTGGGATTTAGTCATTTTGGGTAATTTTTCCTTGCATTCTAGAGGGAAAAATACCAAGATCTCATGGATCTTTAGACTATTTGGCCAAGGGGGCAAAAAATGATAACAATAGCCATGGTCTCCCAAGAAGCAAATTATATCCTGTGTCCTTTTTGATGACATAAAATGTGGTTGGGACAGTCTTAGGTCCTAGAGTTATAGGAAGTGTGATCTTTCCTATCATAGCAGATTTTAAATTATCATACCAACGTAGAGTGTCTTGAGAAGCGGTGATGTTAGTGTGCCCATAACCCATTCTCTCTAAAAGAGAGAATGGAACTATGTTTATTGCCACTCCATTATCAATCAATGTTCTTTTGATGCATATATCATAAATCTACACTTGCAAGTATAATGCAGGGTATCCTTTCTTGGTTAACTCTACCTCCGAAGGCAGAAGTGGTGGATTGCACTTGTGGTTGAGATACCATGAACATCCTTGGGAGAACTCCTATCATGTTGGTAGATTCATTGTCAATAGAATGTAGTCTTCCATTGGTGTTAATGGTCTATATGATTCTTCTGTTGGTGTGAGAGGTTCATACGACTTACTTTCTTTTGGTGTCTTAGGGACACATGATTCACTCAAGGGTGATAGAGGAGTATAACTCTCTGTCACATATTCTTCAGGATCCGAGAAAGCATGGGGGTTTGCGTATCTCAAATCTAATGTAGTTGTTTCAAATATTGGTCTTTCACTTTTGTGAGGCTTCTCCCCTATGCAAGGAAAGAGTTTGTAAGCCGGTTGTACATTGACCATCTATACTTCCAAAGGGAATTGGAGAGATCCATCCTTCTCTATCCATTCTATGATTTTCACTGTCTTTTCTTTGGGAATAACCTCTTTTTTCTTTGGTAATGCCTTGCTTTCTAAGGATTTCATCTTTGCATTGTTTATAGTCTTTTCTACGATTTCTGTCCTCTTGATGTATATCGATTGTGGCGTAGGACTAGGAACTAGAAGCTTGTTTGTAGGAAGTTCATAATCTATGGGGATGCCTATCCTTTTATTTGATGTGTTTGATTTTAGCATGCTAAAAGGTTCCGGATCCCCTTTCACAACATACACTTTCCTAGATGTAGGAATCGAGCCTCCTGAAATAACGTAGATGGCACAGCCTTCATCTTATGTATATGTTATCACATAGAATTACACCCAATTTGGAGAAAGTACAAGAATTCTAATGACACAATGGGAATGATCTCAAGGTGTGGGACCTTGCAATATGAGATTAGACCTCCAGATAAGGTAGGTTCCTCTTTCTAAGCTTAAGGCTTAGAGAAATAGACTAAACCTACACTAATGATCACCAGGGAAAAGGGATGGAAGGAATGCGTAAAGGAAAATGGTAATACACCAAGATTTACAGTGTTTAGTTGCAACTAACATAACACAACAATGACCTCAAATACTGAAAGAGAATCACACAGACTTATCATTTTAATAGAGGGCTTGAGTTAGAAAACTGTAACCAATAGAGGGACCCTTTAATCCACATGACAAATTATAGATTTCAAGTAAACATAGAGTGAAAGCATAAGAGAGGCAAAATATCAATGATTATATTGATCATGAAGGGTAAATAGACATTACAGAGATAATAAAGCTAAATACAGATCAAAGAGACACAGAATGATAACTTTCCCATCATAGTTGAGCTAAGATGAAGATAGAGAGGTCTAGAATAAGACATAGTTGATCACATTCATCGAGCACTGAGAAATATCATGAGGTCAAGATCGAGCATAAAGCACTCCAGTCTGAGTAACAACCTAGTCACAACTTAGCGGCTAACCAAGCAACCCCAAATACATCTGTTTCACATGTATAGATAGCATTTGATTTTCCATTTGACCTAAGTCACCTGCCACAATAAATTCACCCCCATGGGCTCTGACAGAAAGTATCCCTGCAAAGGCATGGCCTATTTGCAAGAATTCAATGCAAAAAATATCGAGAGCCTTGAGGTGGATGGGAGATATCTTGTCTCCTCAATGCTCCAATCGATTCATCACCTGCAACCATAAATGTAACAAATATCTGGAAAGGGGCAGTTGAAAGGCATTAGGGTCTACATTGATGGCATATGAGACAAATTTCCTGAGAAAAGATTTTACAACACTTTAAATATTTAGAATTTTGAGTCTCTGTGCTTTTAACGACTCTAAATCCTTTGAATAAATTGACTTCTGAAATGCCCCTATCGGCCTAGTATGTGTATTTTACCACCTTCGGGATGCTTGAGAGTCACCTTTGAATCTTAGCCGTGGATGGATTTGCCTTTATAATCAAAAGCCATTGCTTCCCCTTTTGATTTGGTACTGAGGTTTCAAGATTCTACATTACGCAAGCCTTATTCTCCTTTTGGGGAATCATCCACATGTTAATAGCTTGCAGTAGTGCAGACAATCTTCCCTACATACAAGATTCTCTTGCAACAATGCACTACCGTCCGATCTCTAATTGTTGTAGCCCCACTATTTCAATCCCTCAAAACCCAGTGCCATCTCTTTCATTCAAATGAATCATTGATATTATAGCCATAGGCCATGATATGCTTTACACTTGTCTTCATCTCGCAGCTGCGTAGTGCAAATATGAAGTCATCTTTAGTAGTCTGTGAGCTTACGATAGCCTACCAAATGGCACTTGTGGACCTTTACAAAGAAATGAGACCATAACCATACGGCTTAATGGGTTATAAACACCACCTTATATCCTTAGTAAACTCACTAAAGTCGTTTGGAAAGTCCCACAAAGGAAGGAGTCTCAATGAAGAGCCTATGTGGAAGACACGTAGGACTCCATGGAAGCTTACAACATCATTGAAACATAAAATGAGGCCCGCTGGAGAAGGAAGTCTCAGTGAAGGAAGAAAAGTGCTTGCTAACTGCTTGCCATGTTGACACAACTTAAGGGACCCTTTAGGAACATGAAATAAAAGTTTTTTTAAAAAGGGGGCCATACTAGGGTCAACAAGTATAAGGGGCTCAACTTCCATGGATTTTGATCGTCTACCTTGGGCTACCATGTGGCATGATGGCACAAGTCTGAGAGGAACTTGCCTTTGCTTTATGTAGAACTTGCAATGCATCGATAAGTGGCATACCTTGGAGGATGCCTGCCACTACCTTTGAAAATAAGAAGAGGGAAGGTCTGAACTCTGACCTCTGAAAATAAGGAAAACATAAGGCAAACTCAAGATTTTGGGATTTAGTCATTTTGGGTAATTTTTCCTTGCATTCTAGAGGGAAAAACACTAGGATCTCATGGATCTTTAGACTATTTGGCCAAGGGGGCAAAATAGGATAACAATATCCATGGTCTCTGAAGAAGTAGATTATATGCTGTGTCCTTTTTTATGACATAAAATGTGGTTGGGACAGTAATAGGTCCTAGAGTTATAAGAAGTGTGATCTTTCCTATCGTAGCAGATTTTAAATTATTGTACCTACTTAGAGTGTCTAGAGAAGTGGTGATGTTAGTGTGCCCATAACCCATTCTCTCTAAAAGAGAGAATGGAACAATGTTTACTACCACTCCATTATCAATCAATGTTGTTTTGATGCAGGTATCATAGATCCACACTTGCAAGTATAATAAAGGGTCTCCTTTTCTTGGTTAACTCTACCTCGGAAGGCAAAAGTGGTGGGTTGTACCTGTGGCTGAGATACCATGAACATCCTTGGGAGAACTCCTATCATGTTTGTAGATTCATTGTCAATAGAATGTAGTCTTCCATTGGTGTTAATGGTCTATATGATTCTTCTGTTAGTGTGAGAGGTTCATACAACTCACTTTCTTCTGGTGTCTTATGGACACACAATTCACTCAAGGGTGATAGAGGAGTATAACTCTTTGTCACATCTTCTTTAGGATCTGAGAAAGCATGGGGGTCTACGTATCTCAAATCTAATGTATTTATTTCAAATATTGGTCCTTCACCTCTATGAGGCTTCTCCCCTATGCAAGGAAAGAGTTTGTAAGTTGGTTGTACAATTGACCATGTGTACTTCCAAAGGGAATTAGAGAGATCCATCCTTCTGTATCCATTCTATGATTTTTAGTGCCTTTTCTTTGGATATAACCTCTTTTTACTTTGGTAATGCCTCGCTTTCTAAGGATTTCATCTGTACATTGTTTATAGTCTTTTCTACGATTTTTGTCCTCTTGATGTATATCAATTGTGGCGTAGGACTAGGAACTACAAGCTTGTTTGTAGGAAGTTCATAATCTATGGGGATGCCTATCCTTTTGTTTGATGTGTTTGATTTTAGCATGCTAAAAGGTTCCGGATCCCCTTTCACAACATACACTTTCCTAGATGTAGGAATCAAGCCTCCTAAAATAATGTAGATGGCACAACCTTCATCTTGTGTATCTATTATCACATAGAATTGCACCCAATTTGGAGAGAGTCCAAGCATTCTAATGACACAATGGGAATGATCTCAAGGTGTGGGACCTTGCAATATGAGATCAAACCTCTAGATAAGGCTGGTTCCTCTTTCTAAGCTTAAGGCTTATAGAAATAGACTAAACCTACACTAATGATCACCAGGGAAAAGGGATAGAAGGAATGCATAAAGAAAAATGGTGATACACCAAGATTTAGGGTGTTTAGTTGCAACTGACATAACACAACAATGACCTCAAATACTGAAAGAGACTCACACAGACTTATCGCTTTAATAGAGGCTTGAGTTATAAAACTGTAACCAATAGAGGGATCCTTTAATCCACATGACAAATTACATATTTTAAGTAAACACAGAGTGAAAGCATAAGAGAGGTAAAATATCAGTGATTATATTGATCATGAAGGCTAAATAGACATTACAGAGATAAGAAAGCTAAATTTAGATCAAAGAGACACAGAAGGATAACTTTCCCATCATAGTTGAATTAAGATGAAGACAAAGAGGTCTAGAATAAGACACATTCGATCACATTCATCGAGCTCTAAGAAATATCATGAGGTCAAGATCAAGCATGAAGCACTCTAGTTTGAGTAACAACCTAGCGGCCAACCAAGTATCCCCAAATACATTTGTTTCACATGTATATATAGAATTTGATTTTCCATTTGACCTAAGTCACCTGCCACAAGAAATTCACCCCCATGGGATCTGACAGAAAGTATCCCTACAAAGGCATGGCCTATCTGCAAGAATTCAATGTAGAAAATATCGAGAACCCTAAGGTAGATGGGAGATATATTGTCTCTTCAATGCCCCAATTGATTCATCACCTGCAACCATAAATGTAACAAATATCTGGAAAGGGGCAGCTAAGAGGCATTAGGGTCTACATTGATGGCATATGAGACAAATTTCATGAGAAAAGCTTTTACAACACTTTAAATCTTTATAATTTTGAGTCTCTGTGCTTTCAATGACTCTGAATCCTTTAAATAAATTGACTTCTGAAATGCCCCTATCAATTGAGTCTGTGTATTTTCCCACCTTCAGGATGCTTGAGAGTCACCTTTGAATCTTAGCCGTGGATGGATCTGCCTTTAGAATCAACAACCATCGCTTCCCCTTTTGATTTGGTGCTAAGGTTCCAAGATTCTGTGTTACACAAGCCTTATTCTCCTTTTGGGGAATCATCCACATGTCAACATCTTGTAGTAGTGTAGACAATCTTCCCTATAGGCAAGATTCTCTTGCGACAATGTGCTACCATCCGATCTCCAATTGCTACGGCCCCACTATTTTAATCCCTCAAAATCTGTTGCCATCTCTTTCATTTAACTAAATCATCGATATTATGGCCATAGGCCACGATATGCTTTACACTTGTCTTCATCTCGCAACTGCGTAGTGCAAATATTATGTCATCTTCAGTAGTCCGCGAGCTCGCGATAGCCTACCAAATGGGAATTGTAGACCTTTACAAAGAAATGAGACCATAACCATATGGATTAATGGGTTATAAACATGACCTTAGATCCTTCGTAGACTCACTGAAGTCATTTGGAAAGTCCCACAAAGGAAGGAGTCTCAGTGAAGAGCCTGTGTGGAAGACACGTAGGACTCCATGGAAGCTCACAGCATCATTGAAACATAAAATGAGGCCTGCCGAAGCAAGAAGTCTCAGCGAAGGAAGAAAAATGCTTGCTGACTGCTTGCCACGTTTACACAGCTTAAGGGACCCTTTAAGAATGTGTAATAAAAGTTGTTATAAAAATGGGGCCTTGCTAGGCTCAATGAGCATAAGGGGATCAACTTATGTGGATTTTTATAGTCTACCTTGGGCTACCACGTGGCGTGATGGTACAAGTCTGAGGGGAACTTGCCTTTGCTTTATGTAGAACTTGTGCTGCACTGACACATGGCACACCTCAGAGGATACCTTCCACTGCCTTTGAAAAGAAGAAGAGGGAAGGTCTGAACTTTGACCTCTGAAAATAAGGAAAACACAAGGCAAACTCATGATTTTGGGATTTAGTCATTTTGGGTAATTTTTCCTTGCATTCAAAAGGGAAAAACACCAGGATCTCATGGATCTTGAGACTATTTGGTCAAGGGGGTAAAATAGGATAACAATATCCATGGTCTCCCAAGAAGTAGATTATATCTTGTGTCCCATTCAATGACATAAAATGTGGTTGGGACAGTCTTAGGTCCTAGAGTTATAGGAAGTGTGATCTTTCCTATCGTAGTAGATTTTAAATTATCATACCCACTTAGAGTGTCTCGAGAAGCAGTGATGTTAGTGTGCCCATAACCCATTCTCTCTAAAAGAGAGAATGGAACTATGTTTACTGCCACTCCATTATCAATTAATGTTCTTTTGATGTAGGTATCATAGATCCACACTTGCAAGAATCATGCAGGGTCTCCTTTCTTGGTTAACTCTACCTCGGAAGGCATTTGTCTTATGTCAAAGAAGAAACCTAGGTCTTTGAGCTTAGAATTCAGTGGGCTTATGTCGAAATCCACATGGATTATTTACTCACTAGGTAGAGGTGTAATTTGATTGAGATACTTCAACCCTATTGCTTTCAATAGTGTTGAGTGATGCGAGGGGGAATTCCTAAGAAGGTCAATGAACGATATGTGTGCATAGGTTTTCTTTAAATCTTTGATGAGTTCGTAGGGTCCGATTGGTGTTGGTATTGGCTCAACCACCGAGACGGTGCTTTCATGTATTTTCTCTTGTTCATTCTCAAGATCTCCTTCCTCTTCTTCATTATGTAGTATTTTGACCAATCCCAACATCCTAGCTTGTCCTTTTTGTCCTAACTGTGGTTTGATATTGGTGTTGTTACTTGGCCTACTTTTTTTTGATTCATTGCTTCTGTATCCTTATGTGTAGGAAATGGGTCCTGATAGATTCTCATGTTAGCATTCTATGGAGCTATCGAGGCTTGGGTTTGTCTTGTGCCCTTATTTTCTGGTGTGACCTCTTGCAGGTTCAAGAACATCTCTATGAACAACTATTGATGGTCTTCTAGTAATCTTGCTATGAATTTGTTATACTCTCTATAGGATTCCATGCTATGCCCCCTTGTTCTATGAAAAGAAAAAAATTGATTGTACTCATATGGGGGTCTTTCATACCTTCCGTAATTACCATTTCCATTACAATTCCAA
Source organism: Cunninghamia lanceolata (assembly GCA_027924645.1). Taxonomy (NCBI): domain Eukaryota; kingdom Viridiplantae; phylum Streptophyta; class Pinopsida; order Cupressales; family Cupressaceae; genus Cunninghamia; species Cunninghamia lanceolata. Next base: position 113,831 of record BSBN01001093.1, read on the forward strand.
GTCTGATAATTGTCCCTTGAAAAATATGCATTGTTTCTTGGATGATCAATTGCATTGACATTGCGAGGGTAATAGTCTCTTCTGTTATAATCGTCCTTTACTTTCTTGACAGGGGGTTGATCTATCACCCCATATGTTGTTGCATTTCCATTGTTTTTGAGAATCTAAATGACAAGGGCATTATTCCCTGTGTCATGCCTCATCAATTTTCCATTTGACCCATAGACCCTTCTACCACTATCAATGGCTACTTGGTCAATTCTTAAAGCACTTTCCAAGGCCTCTTCGTAGGACTTGTAGGGTAACTTCTGAACATGTTCTCTCATATCTTTTTTTAAGGCATGCAAGAAAAGGCCACATAACTCGTGATGGTCCATGTTTGGAGCACTAGTTGAAGAATAGAGCACTTGTCTCCATCAGGTAAAAAAGTGGGCTACTGATTTGTTCAGTTCTTGTTTCATGGCTAAGATTTCCCTGATTCCTATTTTTACGAGTTTTTTCATGTCGAAAGACATGACAAACTCTCTGATTAACTACCTAAATGAGTGTATTGAAGCTTTTGGTAGGCGATAGTACCAATCCAGAGCTATTCCTTCTAGAGTCTTTGGGAAGATCTTGGCAACAACCCCATCCCAAGGGAGTTCTCTTATCGCAGTGGTATAAGATTTGATATGTGAGTTGGGATCACTCTCTCCTTTGAACTTTGAGAGATCAGGTAATGGTCGAGGCAACTGAACATTTCTTATGTTTAAGTCAAGTGGTTCTTTCTAGTATTCTAGGTATGTCCCCAAAAAGGCACTTTGCGATTGAGGAGTTGATAGCATTAATCCTATAGGGGGTTTTGGTAACCCATTGTTTGATTTGCTTGGCCTCCTAAGATTACTTGATTATTTTGAACAGGAGCATTCCCATTCAGAAATGTGTCGTTACTCACATTTATTGAGTAGTAGTTGAGATAGGGGGATTCTAAGATGCCCCCTGGTCTTGTTCTATTATGATATTGTCATACGACTTTTGTCTTCTTTCTGGAGCAGGTTGCTTTGCTTTTAGGGTTCTAATTATTTACACTAGAGTCACGATTAGGTCTATAGGAGTGGGACCTCTAGGCACTTCCTCATTTCTAGGGTTTTCCCTTTGAGTGTTGTCATGATTTTGTGTTTCTTCTCATGTGGCGTTTTCTCTTTGTTCTTCCTGTAGGGCCACTTTTAATGCTTCTTGAGCATCTCTTACCTCTTGTAAATGTCTTTCTAACCTTTTTACTTCCTCATCAAGATGAGTACTTGAGGTACTTGAAGATGGTTGATCTGGCCAATGGATTTTCGATCTTAGTTGAATCATCCTAGCTTTGTGAATTGCATTTGGTATGGTAGGGTTATGTTCCCAAGCATGATTGTTAGAAGACATAGAATGTCTAGGTTCTCTTTGGTCTTGTTCATAGTCAGAGTCTTCGTAATCGTACCAATTCATGATTGGTGCATCTAGGTGAGGTGGCACATACCTATCGAAAGAGGGAGTTTCTAGTTCCCAGCTAGAGGGAACATTCCGTAAGTTTAGATCTGGTTCCGTCATATTCGGGGGTGTCATAGACACCACAGAATAAATGGAACGAGCGAAGGCGAAGGCAACTATAAACACTTGAAAATGTCTTGAACTTGCGAGCACCATTTTCACACCAATTTCTCCCTAATTCCACGTTCTTCTATTAATTAAGTAATTTTTTATTGTTTAATTAATTTGCTTTCCTATCCCTAGTCCATAATTAAATAAGTTTTTATTTATTTAATTATTTTGTCTATTTTCTTCTATTTTCCTCTATAGTTAAATAATTAATTTTTTAATTATTCATTTTCTTATGTCCCTAGTACCCACTTGATTTAAATAAATAGAACATTTATTTAAATTTAGGTCTCACCTTATTTAAATAAATCATATTTATTTAAATAAGGTTTCCCACACATCTCCCATTGTAAATTAATTAAATAATTTGTCCAATTTATTTAATTTAATCACTCACACCTCATCATATTTTCAAATTAAAAATTCCCTCTTGTTCTCTTGTGAGAGGGAAACCCTACTCAATCCTCACCATCCATTTCACTCAAAACTCAACACTCAATCTGCACCCTTCATTCAACCCTAGCTTTCTATAAAAATACCTCTCTAGCCTCATTTTCTCACTTGCTAGCTAGCTGATCACAAGAAGACTCTTAGATTTTGCTAATCATTTCTATTTGAGCTTCTCATGAGCATTGTAGGTCTATAAGTCTGAGAACAAAGTATGAACAAAGTAAAGGAGAACAATGGAGGGAAGCCAAGTGTAGCTTAGTAATTTAGTTAGTTTGCTTTCTTGTTTGATTTCTAGGTTATTTGTGATGAGTTAGGGCTTTCGTGGTTTGAATTTAGCACGTTTATCTGATTTACCCTAACTTACATTGGTGAACCCAACATAAAGCATCCATTCTTTGCTTTAATTGAAGAAATTAGGGTTTGTAGGATAGTATGACACTTGCTAGTTTTCATGCCATATTTATAGGTTTTTACGGTGCACTTGCTATACAGACCGCAACACTTGTTGAAATCTACAACACATTGGATGGTTACAGTGATGTAGTTTCATGTTTAGTTGGCAGAGCTCTTAACCCTTTGTTATTAGGTTGACTACTCTGGTTTCTGTAGGGTTTGTTACTAGATTCAAATGCTCTGTTTGTCTGATTAGCCCTTTGGATTATCTATTTACATCATTAGGGTTTTTATGTCTTGAAGGTCCTTTTGGGTTGTTTCAAACAACCTTTAATCATTTTTAGTTTGTCTACAGATATTTAGCAGATTCACATCTTTTCTAGCATCTTGGTAGTATCTCTGCAATCCTAGGGTTTCATGTTTTAACTAGGATTTTTAGGTTCTATCCATTTTTATCAAATTTGCTATCATTCTAGGTTGCAAAATAGTGTGATGCACTTGCTGAGTTGTGCACCACAGTCAACTTAATCTGTGGTGCATTTGTGGGCAACAACGATGCACTGGTCTGCTCATTAGGGTTTTTTGAATCCTTTTGAATTTCTGTTGCTAATACTGTATTGCAGGGGGTCTGAAATGTTTCTTTGATCAAGTTTGGATGCTTTGTCTATTTGTTTTAACCCTCTGATTATTAGCTTGCAAACATTAGGGTTTTAACTCTTCATTAGGGTTTGGTGTTTACATGATCTTTTCATAAATTTCAAAGCATCCTTAAGGTTACTGTGGTTTATTTACAAGAATCTGGTTCATTTATAGTAATCATTTACCTTAACAGAGATTCTGCAACTCTAGGATTTCCTGATTATGATCAGAGTTTTATTTTTGTATCTGCTGTTTAAAAAAATTTCTTGTTTTTAACTTGCAGGAGACAGTACGACGCATTTGCAACCCCCTGCACCGCAGTCGCTGAGTAGTGTGACTCAATTACTATTCGGTGTGATGCACCTATTTGAGAAAGAACTGCATTTGATCCCTCTTGAGACATAGTTGATATTCTATTTGATGCACCTGAGACATTCTGAACCACACTTGACTATTACAGAAATAGGGGGTTTTAAGTTTTATTCATTTCTATCTTTCTATTTTGGATAGTAGGACAGAGGGTTTATTCTGATACTAATGTCTGATTTGCAACATTGTGGCATTCACTGTGAAAGAAACTTTATCTCAAACTACTAATACATTTGCTACAGGGTTTCATTTGTGTGTTTGCATTTTTAAACATAGGAACACTTCGTTTGGTGCTTAAAATAAACATTGTGTGCTTAACTTATGAACATTTCAATTTGGTGCTTTAAAAAGAACAAGTGTTTTTCATGTTTGGTGCACTTGCACATTTGTTTAGGCTAGTCACCAAAAGCGTGCTTGTCTATGGTTCACCTTCCCTTGCATACGAGTTTTGGGCTAAGAAATAGCTCATTGTGTTTTCCTTGAGTACCATTCTTCCCTCGCTATAAGCGGTCTTGGGGGTTGAGAAAAAGTTACACCATGATGTCTTAAGTATTTCCCTCTACTATGATCTTGCGTACAAGAGAACATAGCAACACAATTTTTTTTGAGTATCCTCTCCCCTCGTGCCATGTGCAATCTTGGGTGTGTGAGAAAGGACAAAACATGCTTTCCCTTTTTCTTTTTAGTAGGTGGCCTATCTGGGAGTTCACCCCAAGGTTTGACCACAAGCACATATCTCCAGTGAGCTATATAAAGGGGCAAAAATTGAAAGGTGAGCTCAGTTCGCTTGTGCCATAGGGGTGGTCCTTGTGGTCCCGGGTGATTCTGGATGCGGGTTCAAGATTTCGGTCTCCCATCGCTACTATCCATGGTGTTCTTAGGAGTTCCCGTCACTACGAACCATTGTTGTAGTAGCCTAAGACCTTTTGGTAATTTATCATTGTGGTGCAAGGAATGAGGATCATATCCTAAAGTTACTTACCACTTAGAGTCTTTGGTTGAGGTGACACAATTCCTTGATTGGGTCTTGTCCTTTCAAGTCGAGAGGTGTCAAGATGGTCCAAGATCTTGGCATACTCTAGTTGCCCTTTCCAATTGCTCTATTTAAAATCACCCAAAAGGTGAGGTAAGCGTACTTTGGTAAACATAATTTACTACTAATTAGGTTGTACATGCTGTATTATTTGTGAGCCATGGCTAAGTGAGATTTATGGTAGAAAGCTTGCAAAATACCAACCTTCCAAGAGTCAAGAGTCACCAAACAGCCAAATCTAAATGTTAAGTGTTTTCTGTGTTTGATGTGTTTTCTCATTTTCTAAATAAACTGTCCAAACAGACATAGAAAAATTGATTTTAGGCTACAAACAGATAGTGAAACGCATCTGTAGGTCCCTAAAATGTAATTGCTAGTCCCTGCTACGCCATTGAAACAATCTGCAATGCACCTGATTAGACAGTAGACCACAATTGAGCCTTTCTGAGTTGCTCTTGCTGATTGGTACTCCACAATTGAGACCTTAAGTGATGCATATGCCTATAGTAAAAAATTTTAGGGAGATTTCTAAACCTCTACCTCCCTTTATCTGATTTAGACTGTACCTGTGTCTAGACATCTGAGATGTGCTAGTTCTGTCTTGCCTTTCATTACATTTTCCTAGGTCTAGATTGCATTCCATAGATAGCACATTCTAATCCATTACATTAGTCTAGTTTGCCTTACATTATTAAAATCAGCCTTCTCCATTCTAGGACATTCCTAATTTCAGTCATCCTTGAGGTTTTTGAAATAGGAAAAAATTGCCATATTTTGACCCTATCATAGTTACAAAATTAGATTATACAAGACCTTGTCATCTCTCTTCAAAAAATCAATCAAACAAGTAGAGCCTATTACTCACAAGTCTAGTTTAGGTTCATCTTTTTTAGCAAGTTGAGTCTCAACTCATGAGTCTAGTTTGTTGAAAATGAAGGTAGAACTGCTGCTATAAACTTTAAAATTTTGTGTATGCAAAGCTGAAATAAAGATTAATCTGTAACAATTAATGAACAATTGATTTGCACATTCAATCCAATGTAGAAGAGAAGAGAAGAGAAGAGAAGAGAAGAGAAGAGAAAAATCTTGCATGGTATTTACATGGAGAAACACTTTCAGGAAAAAAACTCCACATCCAAAGATGTTTCTTGCTTGTATTAAATCTCTTTGAAAAGGATTACATTTAATACTTGAAATTTCTCTAAGTCCTTGATGCACTTCACAAAAAAGCTTCTTGCTTTTTTCTCGAAGTCTTTTTCCAAAAACTTTTGCTTTTTTCTTCTAAGTCTTTTTTCCTCAAATCAACTCTCTGGAAAATGTATTGGGTTTTCAATTAAATCAACAACCCTCTTTTAATTCAACAACTTCTAAATCCAAAAGATTGAAACTCAAAATATAATCAATTACAATTGATAACATAGCTTCCAAATCACATGCAAAAATCAAGCTCACTTAAATTGAGAAGATTGAACTCAAACAAAGTTCAAACATTGAGTTAACTATCCCTTCATGATGTGGGTGCCCAAGATGGCTAAATATAGCTGTCCCAACATCAAACTTATCACCAAATAAAAGCAACATCAAAAACTCTTCCATTTAGGCATCCATACTTGCCCAATCAGTTTCTGATAACTGAAGTGATCAAATACACATCAAAATCATGGAAACAACATGCAAGATTGATGTCCCCAAGGTTATTTTGAAATATCTTGTTCTCTACATGCAAGTGACATGCAAACACCAGATCCAGCATGCAACTGATACCCATTACCTAAAATACTAAGATGCACCATCTAGCAACTTTCATGAGTTGGAGTGTCCTACAAATATTTTTAACAAGATGCAACTGATACCCTTTTCCTAAATCACTAAGATGTACCATTCGACAAGTTTCTAGAGTTGGAGTGTTCTGCAAGTAATCTCACAAAACTGACATGCAACTACATGCAAGGTCATATAAGTGACATGCAAGAACATGCAAGGTCATACAAGTCCATAGGAATGACATGCAACAACATGCAAGCACATGCAAGTGACATGCAACAACATGCAAGCACATACAAGTGACATGAAACAACATGCAAGGTCATATAAGTCCATAGGAGTGACATGCAACAACATGCAAGCACATGCAAGTGACATGTAATAACATGCAAGTCAATATGAGCAACATGCAACAACATGCATCAACATGCAACAACATGCAAGCTACATGCAAAAACATGTAAGTCCATGCAAGCTATATCCAATTCATGCATCTCTAACACTGTAGTTAACTCCAACATTATATCCATGCAAGGTGTCTCAACATTATCCACTCATGTACATAAAAAAATACAACTACAAGTCTAAAAATAAGACCCAAATCTAACTCCCACTCACTAGGAGTTATTAAACTCTATTTTAAGACTTAGGAGAAGTCAACAAGGTCTTCATGGCTCCAATCTCAAAGTGGGCACCCAAGTTTGACATTATCCATTTAGAACTTAATTGCAAAAGTTAAAGTGATGTAATTAATAAATAATTAATCTCTCAAAGTCTTAATGTGTTAGGGAACACATTCCAAGGACTTTGGAGACTCATGAATTGGTTAGAATTGCAAGTTAACGGCAACTTATCCCAACATTCTCCCACTTGACATTATACATTGCAATAACTCTAAATAAATAATTCAAACTCTAAATCAAGTACAGTGATCAAGGCCAATGACCTTCCTGCACCAAGAGAACTTATCTGTAGTAACTGGTTTCATAAGATAATCTGCAACATTAACTAAAGTGTAAACTTTTTCAATCAAAACCTTACCATTCTCAACCATTTCTCGCACAAAGTGATACTAAACATCAACATGCTTAGAACGAGCATGATACATAAGATTTTTGGCTAAACAAATAGCACTTTGACAATCACAATTAAGTCTTACTGTCTTACAATCAAAACCAATACCTTTCCCAAGTCTCTTTAACCATACTGCCTCTTTGAAGGCATGTGTAGTAGCCATATAGTAGCCATATACTCTATTTTTGTAGTAGACAAAACAACTGTGGGCTGCCGCTTATGAAAGGAAGCTAGGTGTGTGGAAATCGCTTCCTACACTAATCTAATGAGGGGAGGAGAGTGTAAATTCAATTTTATCCTTACTATTACAACAATGTTAAACCCACTAATAGAGATAACAGAGATATAGCAGCAAACACATAAATAAGAAAGTGAGACAAAAGAAGAGAGACACAAGATATACGTGGGTAAAACTCTTATCGAGTGAAAAAACCCACACTCCAAAACCTGCACAATGTATTAACAAAACTGAAATGGTTTACAATACACTTGCAATGCAAGCTCTCAGGAGTCTTCGACACTTGTACCTAGAGACAAACTGGCAGCATAACAGTACCTATCAAACCTGTAATACATCTCCTCCAAGCACCTGTTTTTATAGAAAATACAAGGTAAAATTGCCTCTATCTTGGAATGGGCATCCAACTTGGCCTCACAGCCCAAAACTCACACCTATGGACACCTGGTCAACATTGTAAGATGCTTCTAACACTTGTCCACACACCCCATCCCAAAAAGGTCACCTATTTCCAAAATGGGCTATGACAGATGCTCTTACGACTCTTACAACCATCATAGAATCTGTCATACACAGGCTATAAATAGCATATTCTCTTACATGTCATAGTCCACCTTGGGGCACCCAAAGATGCCTTTTTCAAAGGTGCTCTTTGACACATGTCTTCACCTATCATAGAATCTCCTATTTCTGACTCTTACATGTTATAACTTCTTCATAGGAATCTATCATGACCGTTACAGTCAATTTTCCCTTACACAACATCCAATATGCTGACACATAGAAACATATTTCTACCACAAAGTGGGATGCCTATCTCCTCATGTGAGGACAAAAATACAAGTTGTCATCTTCCATGTAGGATGACACATCACTGTGCCACATCCCACAAGATGACAATATGAATTTACAATTTAATTTACAACATAGGCAATGAATAAATAAATACAATGAAAATAATACAAGGGATTACCAAGGTTGAGACACCTTAATTCCCAACATTCTCCCACTTGTCTAACACCTTGTAAGAGCTAATAGAATTAACAAGATTTAGTTGCTATAGGCTGAGAGGCCCATAGACTTTGAACACCATCTAAACTTCTCTGTGCCTACTGGCTTCATCAATGCATCTACAATATTCTTCAAAGTATCTACCTTCTCCAAATTTACCTTCCCATCCTCTACCATGTCTCACACGAAGTGAAACTGTACATCAATATGCTCTGTTCTAGCATGGAAAGTTGGATTCTTCGCAAGGCAAATCACACTTTGACTATCACAACAAATCATAATCTATCCTGCATCAACACCAATATCTGAACACAATCTCTTAAGCCAAATGGCTTCCTTACAAGCATGAGTTGCAGCCATATACTTAGCTTCTATAGTAGACAAAGCAACCATAGGTTGTCACTTACTCATCCAACTAATTGCACCACCAAACATTGTGAACACATATGCACTGGTGGATCTCCTGCTGTCAATGTCACCTGCCTAATCAGAATTCACAAATCCATGAATACAAACTGAATGCGGTGGTCCTATAGCATTGCCATGATAGAAAATGGAATACTCAGAAGTACCCCTCAAATATCTGAACACTCACTTAACTGCATCCCAATGTACCCGTCTAGGATTAGCCATAAATCGATTAAGAACTCCCATTGCTTGGGTAATGTCTGGTCTTGTGCAGACCATAGCATACATCAAACTGCCAACAACACTAGCATAAGGTACTCTGCTCATGTCCTCCACCTCACTAGGAGATTTTGGACAATCACTAGCAGATAACTTTGTCCCTAATGAAACAGGAACACACAATGGTCTACAACGTGCCATGCTGAACCTATCCAACATGGTCTTCACATACTTACTCTGGCTTAACGAAAGTTTTCTGTTAGCTCTGTCTCTTCTGATTTCCATTCCTAGAATGTACTTGGCTGCCCCTAAATCTTTCATTTCAAGTTGTGTTGCCAACTGAGACTTAAAATTAGAAATCATAGTCTTACCCTTCCCAATCAGCAACATATAATGCCACAATGAGAATATGATCACCATCAAACTTATAATACACACAGTGATCCGATTTTGATCTCACAAATCTAATTGACAACACAAAGGCATCAAACTTCAAGTACCACATCCTAGGAGACTGCTTCAAACCATACAAAGACTTTTTCAATTTGCAAACCAAATTTTCTTTACCTTTCACTATGTAATGCTCTGGCTGTGAACTGTAGTTTTCTTCCTCCAAATCACCATGAAGGAAAGCTATCTTCACATCCATCTGTTCTACCTCTAAATCATAAGTAGCTGCAAGAGATAACAGAAATCTAATGGATGTCAACTTTGAAATGGGAGAGAAAATTTCACCATAATCAATTCCCTCCACTCGTGAGTACCCCGTCGCAACCAATCTAGCCTTGTACATTTCAACACTGCCATCTACATCGAATTTCTTCTTGAACACCCATTTACAACCAACGAGTTTCCATCCATCAGGCAAAGGCACCAAGTCCCATGTTTTGTTCTTTTCCAAAGAAGCCATCTCAGCCTCCATGGCCTCCTTTCAGGAACCTGCATCTTTCATGGCCATAGCCTCTTTCACAGTTCTAGGCTCATCAATGTTAGTAAGTAAAGTAAAAGCACAACTAGAATCAAGTAATGAATAACCAAACCTATCAGGTTGCTTTCTTATTCATGTAGACCTCCTCAATGGCTGAGGTTGAGGTTCTGCTTCTTCTTCTGAGCTTTCAGAGCTACTAGAGCTCTCCTCATCATCAGGTCTCACAGGGTCTATTTGTTCAGTTTTCTCAGGGGTAGAAGGAAACTGAACCGCATTCTCTTTCTTTTCTATCTGTTCTGGCTATAGAACAATGAAAAGTGTTAGCTCTCTGAAGATAACACTTCTGCTATACAATGCTTTTTCAGCCACCGGATCCTAAAGCTTGTATCCTTTCACACCGACACCATAGCCAATGAAAATACATTTAACAACTTTGTTGTCCAATTTAGATCATTTCTCCCTAGGCACATGTGCATATGCCTCACAACCAAAAACATGAAGATGTCTAACTGAAGGCTTCTTTCCAGACCACACATCCATAGGTGTCTTACCAACAAGAGCTGATGTAGGAGTTTTGTTTACTAGATAGCAAGCAATGGCAATAGCTTCAGCCCAAAACTTTTGTTCGAGGCTTGTTCCACTAAGCATACTCCTAGCCTTCTCCATTAGTGTCCTGTTCACCCTCTCTGCAAATCCATTTTGTTGTGGGGTATATGGATTTGTCTTATGCCTTTCAATCCCTTGCTCTTTGTAGAACTTATTGAACTCTACCGAACAAAACTCACCACCATTGTCAGTTCTCAAACACTTAATCTTTTTGCTAGTTTGATTTTCACCAAAGGTTTTAAACTCCTTAAACCGACTAAAGACTTCAGTCTTGCTTCTGATAAAATAAACCCATGTCCTTCTACTGTAATAATCTATGAAAGATACAAAATATACAAATTTTGAAATTGAAGGAACATTAACAAGACCAAACACATCAGAATGAATAAGATCCAATAGACCAGAAGACTTGTGAGAACTATAGTAAAACTAAACAGGTTTTACTTTCCATAAATTCAATGTTCGCAAATGTCAAACTCAAGATTACAATCATTTAACCCCTCAACGATGTTTTTATTTTTCAGGGTACGTAGACCCTTCTCACCAATGTGGTCATATCTCACATGCCATAACATAGTCTTTTCAGCAGCTCACTTAAATTGAGAAGACTGAACTCAAACAAAGTTCAAACACTGAGTTAACTATCCTTTCATGATGTGGGCACCCAAGATGGCTAAATATAGCTGTCCCAACATCAAACTTATCACCAAATAAAAGCAACATCGAAAACTCCTCCATTTAGGCATCCATACTTGCCTAATGAGTTTCTGATAACTAAAGTGATCAAATACACATCAAAATCATGGAAATTACATGCAAGATTGATGTCCCCAAGCTTATTCTAAAATATCTTGTTCTATACATGCAAGTGACATGCAAACACCGGATCCAACATGCAACTAATACCCATTACCTAAAATACTAAGATGTACCATCCTGTAACTTTCATGAGTTGGAGTGTCCTATAAGTAATATATCTTAAAACTGACATGCAAGCATTTTTAACAACATGCAACTGATACCCATTTCCTAAATCACTAAGATGTACCATTCTGCAAGTTTCTAGAGTTGGAGTGTTCTGCAAGTAATCTCACAAAACTGACATGCAACTACATGCAAGGTCATATAACTGACATGCAAGAACATGCAAGGTCATACAAGTCCACAGGAATGACATGCAAGCACATGCAAGTGACATGCAACAACATGCAAGCACATACAAGTGACATGAAACAACAGGCAAGGTCATATAAGTCCATAGGAGTGACATGCAACAACATGCAAGCACATGCAAGTGGCATGCAATAACATGCAAGTCAATATGAGCAACATGCAAGTACATGCAAGTAACATGCAACAACATGCAAGTACATGCAAGCTACATACAAAAACATGTAAGTCCATGCAAGCTATATCAAATTCATGTATCTCTAACACTGTAGTTAACTCCAACATTATATCCATGCAAGGTGTCTCAACATTATCCACTCATGTACATAAAAAAGCAGAACTCCAAGTCTAAAAATAAGACCCAAATCTAACTCCCACTCACTAGGAGTTATTAAACTCTATTTTAAGACATAGGAGAAGTCAACAAGGTCTTCATGGCTCCCATCTCAAAGTGGGTGCCCAAGTTTGACAATATCCATTTAGAACTTAATTGCAAAAGTCAAAGTGATGTAATTAATAAATAATTAATCTCCCAAAGTCTTAATGTGTTGGGGAACACATTCCAAAGACTTTGGAGACACATGAATTGGTTAGGAATGCAAGTTAATGGCAACTTATCCCAACATTCTCCCACTTGACATTATACATTGCAATAACTCTAAATGAATAATTCAAACTCTAAATCAAGTACAGTGATCAAGGCCAATGGCCTTCCAGCACCAAGAGAACTTATCTGTAGTAACTGGTTTCATAAGATAATCTACAACATTAACTAAAGTGTCAACTTTTTCAATCAAATCCTTACCATTCTCAACCATTTCTTGCACAAAGTGATACTAAACATCAACGTGCTTAGTACGAGCATGATAGATAGGATTTTTGGCTAAACAAATAGCACTCTGACAGTCACAATTAGGTCTTACTATCTTACAATCAAAACCAATACCTTTCCCAAGTCTCTTTAACCAAAGTGCCTCTTTGGAGGCATGTGTAGCAGTCATATACTCTGTTTCTATAGTAGACAAAGCAACCGTGGGCTACCTCTTATGAAAGGAAGCTAGGTGTGTGGAAATTGCTTCCTACACTAATCTAATGAGGGGAGGAGAGTGCAAATTCAATTTTATCCTTACTATTACAACAATGTTAAACCCACTAATAGAGATAACAGAGATATAGCAGTAGACACATAAATAAGAAAGTGAGACAGAAGAAGAGAGACACAAGATATACGTGGGGAAGACCCTTATCAGGTGAAAAAACCCACACTCCAAAACCTGCACATTGTATTAACAAAACTAAAATGGTTTACAATACACTTGTAATGCAAGCTCTCAGGAGTCTTTGACACTCGTATCTGGAGACAAACTGGTAGCATAATAGTACCTATCAAACCTGTAATACATCTCCTCCTCCAAGCATCTATTTTTATAGAAAATACAAGGCAAAATTGCCTCTATCTTGGAATGGGCATCCAACTTGGCCTCATGGCCCAAAACCCACACCTATGGACACTTGGTCAACATTGTAAGATGCTTCTGACACTTGTCCATACACCCCATCCCAAAGAGGTTGCCTATTTCCAAAATGGGCTATGACAAATGCTCTTACGACTCTTACAACCATCATGGAATCTGTCATAGCAGTTACAACTTACAGCTGTAAGAGAATATGTCATACACAGGCTATAAATAGCATATTCTCTTACATGCCATAGTCCACCTTGGGGCACCCAAAGATGCCTTTTTCAAATATGCTCTTTGACACATGTCTTCACCTATCATAGAATCTCCTATTTCTGATTCTTACATGTCATAACTTCTTCATAGGAATCTGTCATGATCATTACAGTCAATATTCCCTTACACAACATCCAAGATGCTGACACATGGCAAAATATTTCTACCACAAAGTGGGACGCCTATCTCCTCATGTGAGGACAAAATTACAAGTTGTCATCTTCCATGTAGGATGACATGTCACCATGCCACATCCCACAAGATGACAATATGAATTTACAATTTAATTTACAACATAGGCAATGAATAAATAAATACAATAAAAATAATACAAGGAATTACCAAGGTTGAGGCACCTTAATTCCCAACATTCTCCCACTTGTCTAACACCTTGTAAGAGCCAATAGAATTAACAAGATTTAGCTGCTATAGGCCAAGAGGCCTATAAACTCCGAACACCATTTGAACTTCTCTATGCCTACTGGCTTCGTCAATGCATCTGCAACATTCTTCAAAGTATTTACCTTCCCATCCTCTACCATGTCTCGCACAAAGTGAAACTGTACATCAATATGCTTTGTTCTAGCATGGAAAGTTGGATTCTTCGCAAGGCAAATCGCACTCTGACTATCACAACAAATCGTAATCTATTCTACATCAACACCAATATCTAAACACAATCTCTTAAGCCAAATGGCTTCCTTAAAAGCATGAGTTGTAGCCATATACTCAGCTTCTGTAGTAGACAAAGCAACCATAGGTTGTCACTTACTCATCCAACTAATTGCACCACCAAACATTGTGAACACATATGCACTGGTGGATCTCCTGCTATCAATGTCACCTGCCTAATCAGAATCCACAAATCCACAAATACAAACTGAATGCGGCAGTCCTGTAGCATTGCCATGATAGAAAATGGAATACTCGGAAGTACCCCTCAAATATCTAAACACTCACTTAACTGCATCCCAATGTACCTATCCAGGATTAGCCATAAATCGACTAAGGACTCCCATTGCTTGGGCAATGTCTAGTCTTGTGCAGACCATAGCATACATCACACTGCCAACAACACTAGCATAAGGTACTCTACTCATGTCGTCCACCTCACTAGGAGATTTTGGACAATCACTAGTAGATAACTTTGTCCCCAATGAAACAGAAACACATAATGGTCTACAACCTGCCATGCTGAACCTATCCAACATGGTCTTCACATACTTACTCTGGCTTAACCAAAGTTTTCTGTTAGCTCTGTCTCTTTTAATTTCCATTCCTAGAATGTACCTGGCTGCCCCTAAATCTTTCATTTCAAATTGTGTTGCCAACTGAGACTTAAAATCAGAAATCATATTCTTACCCTTCCCAATCAGCAACATATAATGCCACAATGAGAATACGATCACCATAAAACTTATAATACACACAGGGATTCGATTTCGATCTTAGAAATCTAATTAACAACACAAAGGCATCAAACTTCAAGTACCACATCCTAGGAGACTGCTTCAAACCATACAAAGACTTTTTCAATTTGCAAACCAAATTTTCTTTACCTTTCACTATGTAATGCTCTGGCTGTGAACTGTAGTTTTCTTCTTCCAAATCACCATGAAGGAAAGCTATCTTCACATCCATCTGTTCTACCTCTAAATCATAAGCAGCTACAAGAGATAACAAAAATCTAATGGATGTCAGCTTTGCAATGGGAGAGAAAATTTCACCATAATCAATTCCCTCCACTTGTGAGTACCCCTTCGCAACCAATCTAGCCTTCTACTTTTCAACACTGCCATCTGCATTGAATTTCTTCTTGAACACCCATTTGCAACCAACGGGTTTCCATCCATTAGGCAAAGGCACCAAGTCTCATGTTTTGTTCTTTTCCAAAGAAGCCATCTCATCCTCCATGGCCTCCTTTTAGAAACCTACATCTTTCATGCCCATAGCCTCTTTTATAGTTCTAGGCTCATCAGTGTTAGTAAGTAAAGTAAAAGCACAACTAGAATCAAGTAATGAATAACCAAACCTATCAGGTTGCTTTCTTATTCATGTAGACCTCCTCAATGGCTGAGGTTCAGGTTCTGCTTCTTCTTCCGAGCTTTCAGAGCTGTTAGAGCTCTCCTCATCATCAGGTCTCACAGGCTCTATTTGTTCAATTTTCTTAGGGGTAGAAGGAATCTGAATCACATCCTCTTTCTTTTCTATCTGTTTTGGCTGTAGAACAATGTAAGAAGGTGTTAGCTTTTTGAAGATAACACTTTTGCTAGACAACACTTTTTCAGCCACCAGATCCCAAAGGTTGTATCCTTTCACACCGACACCATAGCCAATGAAAATACATTTAATAGCTTTGTTCTCCAATTTAGATCATTTCTCCCTGTTAGGTCTCAAAAATGCAGGTTGCTAATCCTAAGAGGATGCTAGTCTCTATGTTTAGATTTGCAACGTTTTTGAACTAACTTGACGAAATCAACCTTCAAGGTTTATTGATTTCCTACACTTCAGGTCCTGCTATACCTAGGTGGGTGAACCTTGGGATTTAGAGTAGACTAAATGTAAATGTATTGACTAATTAGATCTATCTACAATGGCAGAGGGTGTAAGATAGATGAAAATCTTGCTATCTGATCCTATATCTAATGTCTAGTGAATGGTTTGGTAGAAATTGTGTAAGTAGTATCAAGGTAAAAAGGATTTTAAATGATAAAAATAAGACAAGTGCTTTATAGGGTAATAGAGTCGAATGAAGGACCAAGACTAGTGGCTTACAATGGGTACTAATTCTAATTGTTTGGCACAACTTTAGTTTATAACTTGTATAAACGTGGAAGGGAATGACTGACAAACTCTTCTTGATAATCCAACCAATATAATCAGGTATCTTATAATTCACCAGAAGGTATTTTAATCCTTGCTTGAAGGAACCAAATGAAATGAATGAGCAAGAATAACAGATGATATTGTCTTGGAGACAGAATGACAATCCTAATTATGTGGCTCTAATTAGTAATCCAAACTTAATACTTCTAGGCTACCATGACTGATCAGAAGGATTTTAATTCCTCAAATGGAAACCGATTTACTCAATCACACAGATACAGCGAATGTGTATTAACAAATTAAATATATGCTTGATATATTTATCTGAATAACAAGGAAATATAGAACTGGAGACAACCACAAAATTGAGTAACTATAACAAACAATTGATACCAAAGTGAAACCACTAAATCAGAGAACTTCAATCTTCTTCTTCAAATAAACATGCAGCATAGTCCTTTTGAAACATTGTAAATTATATATATGTATATATTTCCTACTGCTGATGATTTTTCAGCACCAATTGTCTGAACTTATATAGATGTTTTTATTAAGAGACATAACCCTTCAATAAGTCTTTTTGGGAATTTGATAAGATTAACAACTATTACATGATCCATGATTAGGCTCTATTTAGCCATAAGTAAACTTTAGTCAAATGATCCAAGTACTCTTGATCACGATGGGAATCAGTAAGCTCAACAACACTTCTGGTAATCACATCAATTATGACTATCCTTTCCAGGTGTCTGTAAGCTTTTCCAGATGCAGAGACTTTGTCTTTCAGAGCTCCTGTAGCCTCGTGTAATATAACTGGACAATCAACAATCCATTCTTCTTTGCTCTTTATATCTCCATTGTCTTTAAAAAACACGGGCACTCCTGCATTTGAAGCTTTAGTACCTTCCTTAGCATCATCTTTGAGTTTGTCATAGTATTTCTGGTGCTGTTCGAGCAATGCTCTTGTATTGGAGATATTTGCACTATCAGAAGCACCTTTGCTTTGCATCTCAATCAATTTTTCCTGCATTCTTTGTTCAAGTCTTTCATGTTCTTTAATTGCTTTGTAATTCTAAGAGTAGTTATCCCAAAACATGTTTAACCACTGTACCATGTTTGCATATCTGCTCTGTAGCATTGTGACAAATGCATCTATTTGAATTTGTGTTACCTGGTCAGGGGATAATGCTTGATTGTCTTGTGAACTCTCACCCTGGGTTATTCTTTTTATTGATTGGCCAAAAGTACTCTTAACAACATCCTTCAAGTAGTCATCTTCTTTTGTCAATCTTTCACAGCTCAATCTATATGCATCTCTCTCTTTGATCAACATTTGAGCTTGTGCTTTGTTTTATTTCATAACATTAATGCCAATGTCTGCTGTAATCAGAGAGTCAGTTTCCCCTACTTTCAAAGTCATGACATGGCCAAAAGTCTTTTCAGTATCTATGATGGTTGTCTTCTTATGGGGAGGATATAACACCCATATCATCAAGGAATTTTCATCATTATTGTATCTTGTACCCATATATACTTCATTAACTCCCTCTAGAGTGAGTTTATACTTATCATCTGCACTATTTAGAAAACTGTCAAAAACCAAAGTAGAATTTAAATCAAGGCCAGGAAAAATCATAACCCTTGCATCTTTAAGCAACTATCTACCCCTGCTAGGTGTCATGTCTTGCATCTCCTTATCTACTATTACCTTCAGCATATCTAACAGTTGTCTTTCATTATTAGCAGAAACATCATCTACTGACTCTCTGATCTCTTTCCCTTTGTATTTATACAAAAATGACTTAAATTCTTTTGACTGAATAAATTTATCATCAGAGATGAAAGAATCATAAG
The DNA here is from genome assembly GCA_027924645.1 of Cunninghamia lanceolata. NCBI lineage: Eukaryota > Viridiplantae > Streptophyta > Pinopsida > Cupressales > Cupressaceae > Cunninghamia > Cunninghamia lanceolata. The sequence continues at coordinate 132,166 of BSBN01001093.1, forward strand.
CTATCTGACGTGGATCCTCATTAGTAGACCCCTCCTCATCATGTATCACAACAGGAGGCTGATATTGTAGCATTTTCCTCTTGGACATTTCTATTGTTTTGTCCTGTGGCTCTTCTTGCCCTGCCAGTTCTTCATCTTCAGAGGATACAACCTCAATCTCTGCTATCTACGTTTTCTTTTTACTTAGATTCCTGTTATACTTTTCTACCACCAATTCAACTTCAGCCTCTTCTAGGTTTCTAATAACATCATCATGTGGATAATGTATGTGCATGTAGCCATTGAGATTTTGTTTTCTTCATGTAGAGTCATTAAAACCTTCAGGGTCAAACCCTTTCCTTGCCTTAGCACTCCTCATATTATAATGCATTAACTTGTCCACAATGAGATTATAACCCTCTTTTGACACTATAGTAAAATCTCCAAAACATAAAGTGCTGGGCATAAAGGATTGTTTATCATGTGAACTCAAATGCATTACATTTGAGCAATGCATTTGCCTGATTATCTCTAAATAAGCAATTCTGTCCAGGATAGTCTTAGGTAATATGAATGGAGTGTCTTCAAAACCATAGATTCTGATCATAGTAGCATCCTCAAAACAATACCAATCTCCCCAATTATGAGTGGCAGTAGGGGGGCCACCAAAATCTTTTGGCTTGATGAACCTTTTTATCTCATTTGAAATTGAGTATTCACAAGGGTGGTTGAAATACCTGTATAGAACTTTTACACAGTGTTCTTCAAATTGGGCATAGCTAGAATGGGCATATCTACTGTCCCATATTCTAGTCCACATTTGTATGGGTATCTTTTCCCCCCTCTTATCTACAGCAACAACTTTGAGCTCACTTGGCCATAGCCCTACTTCCTGGCCGAAATACAACACCATATGCATAAGTAGTGAGTAATGCTCAAAAGAACATGTTAGGGCACTATTTCTTATTGCAGATAAACCAGAATCTATTCTATTAACAATATAGGCAGCAAAGTTAAACTGCCTCGCATTATGACATTGAATGTCAGAGGCTATAACCATTAGAGGGATAGTCATGAACTCAGGGACCTTTGAACCAAGGACTTTGCCCACAGAATAATAAGTGTGCTGTATATATGGTTCAAATATAGCTACATGAAAGGGAGGAACATCATTTTCAGTTAGAGGCATCACTTCTCCTTCAACTCTAGGCCTATGAATGGGCAACCTCCATCCATTGTAGGTTGTGTCCATTCTCCAATATTCTTTCTCTAGGTCTTCATAAATAATAGGGACAGTGTACAAATCATCTAGATTAAACACTTCACAAATGACATTCTTTGATAAATGTACAATTGGTTGCCCTTGTGGGTTGCATAGGGCTTTCAAGCTTGAATTGTAATGTTTGGCAAGTAGTTGGAGGAGTTCAACATTCAGGAATACATTAGGCACAACCAGTTTTCCTAAATTCAAGTGCCATGGGTTTGACACAGGAGCATTCCTAAACCTTCTATTATAATGGAATCTGAAAAGCTCAACTTCTGCCCTAAGTTGAGCGGATCTTCTGGCCTTAGGAGTTGACCCAAGTAATTGATCAATTAAGTCCTGATTGAGTTTTCTATCCTTTATCTTTTCTTCAGGGGCTTGATCAATTTTTTGTTTCTTAGATTTACTGGTTTCCCCTTGTGATTTTCTACCTTTTCGCTTTCCTGGAGTCTCCATATTCAAATTCTGGCAGAAAATTCAAACATAGGCTATAACAATAGTTCATATGTATGTACCTGTCGTTCGATGGCTGCATGATTTTTAAAATGTCTGGGCGATCTTAATACTTCTTATGGTGCAAAAAATCAATCGGTATGACCCCTTAATTATATTTCTGATATTATGTTGAATCATATCTAAGTGGGTGCGACCATTGACAGGACTTGTTTCATCGTCGTGTGATTTAGATTTCCCTCCGATATAGTGAGTCTTATCAATATGACTATCGGTAATAGTCTCACCGATAATAATTTGTTTATCGGGGTGATCAATACTATTAGAATAACATATTTATGTTTCCTCAAGCTTCGTCATCTTACAGATAATCTTCTTTACATTGGATCGGAATGACTATGTTAATATCTCAACGATATAGTTAAAACTTCTTATCAACGGGTATGACTTTATTTCCATCCGAATGAGATATACCATCGAGGTAGTTTTTAAAAGATAACCTGATCACAATTATCTCCCCGATGGCCATTTTACATTCTTTATCAGAGAGAGTCTATCAAAGTGTCACGGACACCCTTTAATCGCCGTGACTTGTGAGTCAGCAAGACATAATTGCTTCGTCCCGATATGTTAAGTTACTCTTATAGATATGTGCATCACTGTAACTCTCACCGAAAGTTCCTTTTATTGTTTTGCCAAGACATTGGAGTATCGGAGACTTATTTTCTTTTTATCCCGATGGTTCATTTCTTGCCAATGGTTATTGTTTGGTTGCCCCCGCAGGATGTTCGGTGAGACTCTTGCTGAAATACTTCATCGGTATGATCTATACCATCGGGGTAGCTTTTGAAGGACCATCCGATGATTATTAGTCATACCGATCAGTGTGACTACTTGGTTCTCTTACTGATGAAAAGGCCATCAGTATTACTTCTTCAATCAGGGAATTCTATAAATCTCTTTTTGATCTCTATTCTCACGCCGATGGTCATTTTCAACTGATTTCTTATGTATCGGTATAAGCAACATGACGTCTTGTCAATAGATTGACATTTAAGTAATTTTGCATTGCTTAGCTATGGACATCTTGTGAGATATATCAATTTTTTACTATGGTTTTGGGATTTTTTTAGGGTTTGTTCAAATATGGTGAAGTGAGAAGATAGTAAAACTTTTAAATTTTTACTGCCCTAACAGTGGCTCTATCTGGGATGTATACTCCCTATGAGTATGACAAGGATCCAGATCTCCTGGGGAAGTAGACCACATGTTTTATTTATTTGGGGTGATGTTTTTATGAAAATAGGAAAAGGAAAGTAACAAATGATGGGGAACGGGAATGATTCCTAAACTATTGTGCTTGAAATAAGATATTTTTGAGAATTATTTAAGGGTTGTCCATGCACTGGCAACGCTCAATCCTCTTTGTACATGTTTATGAAAAGAATTGCTTCAAGTATTGCCCATGTATAGGCAATTCCTGCTCTTCTCCTGACATATTCTGTAAATAGTAAGAGTTATCACCTCCCTTACTAGTGATAATGAAAGGACCCAACCATAAAGCTTCAAATTTTCCATGCTTTCCTTTGTCCTGACACCTCGCATTCCACATTAGTACCAAATCATTTATTTCAAACTTTCTGTCTTTGGCCTTCTTGTCAAAGAGATATTTTACTTGTGATTGTAACTTAACATTCTGCCTCTGAGTTATTCTTCTTGTTTCATCAAGTTCTGCCAGATGTTCCAACCTTTCCTCCATTGGTTTAGGAATATTCAAGTATTCATGGAGAATGAATTTGTATACTGGTATAAGATTTTCCAATGGTAATCTTGCTTGTGTTCCATACACCAGCTCATAAGGAGATCTCCCAATTGCTCTTTTTATAGTAATCCTATCAGCCCACATTGCCATTCTTAATTATGAATCCCAAGCCTTTTTGTTTCTATCCAACATTCTTTTTATGATTTTCAAGAGGCTTTTGTTACTTGATTCTGCTTGTCCATTTGCCTGTGGATGGTAGGGGGTAGCATTGGAAACAGTGATACCATGTGTACTGCAAAATCCTTTGAATTCATCAGATCTAAAACACATCCCATTATCTATAATCAATCTTACTGGAATACTGAATCTGAACATAATGTTTTCCATTAGAAAGTTAATCACCACCTTACTAGTTGCCTGTTTGGTTGGAATTACTTCCACCCATTTTGTGAAATAATCAGTTGCTACTAAAATCCATTTATGCCCACCACTTGATTTCTCCGCAATTTCACCTATGAAATCAATACCCCACTGATAAAATGGAGCCTCAACTTGCATGGGTTTTAAGGGTAGTGCTCCTTGATACTTTAACTTTCCTGAGAATTTTTGGCATGCTTCACACTTCCTAGTGTAGTGGTATGAATCATTAAAAACTTGAGGCCAGTAGTATCCGGCCCTCAGGATCTTGTGGGCTGTAGTCCTTACTGAGAAATGGCCTCCACACATGCCCTCATGTAACTCCTTCATAATATGTTTTGATTGATATTCATCCAAGCATAATAGTAAAATCCCATCTCTGTTTTTCCAGTAAAGATCCCCATTGATGAGTACATATTTTGAAGCTTGTAGTTTGAGTGTCCTCCTTTTGTTATCATCATACCCTTTAGGACACTTCATATGTTTTAGATAATATATTACATCAACATACCATGGAGTATGCTCAATACTGGTACTTGTATCAGCATTACATATCTGAGAGGCTTCAAAATTGCTTTCAGCCATCAATTTGGCAAGACCCTGTCCTCTCACTAATATAGTGATTTGGATCTCAATATTGAATTCCTAAATCCTATTGATCCACCTACATCTCCTACCGGTGACTTCAGTTTGGACCAATACATCCTTCACTGTAGCATTAGGAACATATGTTGTGATTTTAGTCCCCACCAAATATGGTCTAAAAGTTTTAACTGCTTTTACTAATGGATATGCCCGCCTTTCAATAATGTCATACTTTAAATCTGCATTTTGAAGGGATTTGCTGAAAAAAGAGATAGGTTGTTCATATCCATCATTATTTTTTTGCAATAGCATTGCTGCAACTGTATGATAAGAGGCAAATGAAAATAGTTGGAATGATTTACTGAAGTTAGGGGATATTAAGACTGGGGCTTGCTTGATTGCCCTCTTAATATTGGCAAATGCTTCTACTGTTTCTGTTGTCCATTTTACTTTTGAGTTCTTCTTCAGCATCTTTGATATAGGACAAACAATTTCTGCAAAATTTGGTATAAATCTTCTGACAAAATTTATCTGACCAAAAAATGATTGTATAGCTTTTACATTTTTTGGAATAGGCACTTGATCAATTGCCTTTACCCTTTCAGGATCTACTTTAACTCCTTCCTTCGAGACTATATGGCCAAGCAATTTTCCTTCTGTTACTGCAAAATGGCATTTTTTAGGATTCAATGATATCCCATATTCTAGGGCTTTGATAAATATTTGTTCCAAGTGTGTGCAATGATCTTCAGCCCTTTTTGAGTATGCTGTCAAGTTATCCTGATATACTATCATAATCTTATTGATCAACTTAGCAAAAGCCACATCCATTGCTCTTTAGAATGTTGCTCCAGCATTAGTTAGTCAGAATGACATTCTCAAATATACATATGTTCCCCACAAAGTGGTGAATGCAGTCTTAAATTGTTTTGACTCCTTGAATTTTACCTGATTGTAACCTGAGAAACCATCCATCATTGACAATAATTCACATCCAGTGACTTTCTGTAGTATTGCCTCCATATTGGGGAGAGGATAATTATCTTTGAGAGAAGATTTATTCAAGTTTCTGAAATCCACACACAGTCTAATATCACCATTCTTTTTTCTGATAGGTACTAAGTTTGAAACCCAGAAGGAATGTCTAATAGGTTTAATTATAGCTCCATCCCTCAACTTTTTAAGCTCTTCTAGCATTTTAGGAGCTAATGTAGGATTGATTGGCCTCTATTTTTGCCTGAATGGTTTTGCATCTGGTTTTAGTGGTATCTCATGTTGACATAGATCCTCTCTATATGCCTTTAAATCATCATATGACCAAGCAAATACATGCCTGAACTTTTTGAGTAAGTTGATGATTCTGCTCCTAATTTTTGGGTCAAGATTTCTTCCAATATACACATTCTTTGGGGCTGTTTGTGTCCCCAAATTGATTTCTTCAAGGTCATTAGGTATCACTGGTGTGTCTTTCTTTTTATATCTGTCATGTCCATCAAATATCTTTTCTAATGCAACAAGTCCCTTGGGTATCTTATTCGTTTTCAACTGAACTATCTCTTGGCCAAAAAGGGTTTCCTTCCCATCATGTTCCTCCACAAATGCATTGAAATCAATTTCTTGATTTTCATAATAATCGGCACAATGTAAGAAGTTGATTATATCAGCATCATTGTCAAACACTTGCCAGTTCTGTATATTATCAGGGATGGTAGGTCTAGTTTTGAATTTAACTTTTGTAATCCCTCCTAATGTGACATTATCCCTCTTTGATGCGATGTTTGCTAAAAAGTCTGCCATAATGTTTTTAGACCTATCAACCCAGTTGATTGAAAAGGCATCAAACAGTTCAATATTATCCCAAACTGCATTTCTGTACTGTCTTAACCTTTTGTTTTTCGATAGGTATTTTTCTCTTACTTGGGAAATGACCAATTCAGAATCACCATAGACAACTAACTTTTTTATTTGGTGCTTAGTGGCTATGTTTAGGCCAATGAGCAAAGCTTCATACTCAACTACATTATTTGTGCATTCAAATGTCAATAGAAAAGAGTATTTGAAAGTTTTCCCACTTGGTGAAATGAAAATTACTCCTGCCCCATTTCCTATTTTGTTGCATACACCATCAAAATACATCTTCCACACATCATTTTCTTCTTTCATAGATTTAGTGTGTATTGGATCAGTGTTATGCAATTCTGGTGTAGTTTCTCCAACTTTGAAGACTCCTAAGTCTGTATCACAAAATAAATTTATCTGATGCTGATCCATTCTTTCTATAATATTGTCATACCTTGGCTCTCTGCACAGCTTGATTTCCTTGCTTCCCACTGGTATGGTGGCATATGACAAATCTAACTGAGCATTGCCTCCTGCCATTGCAACCCATTGCCTTGATAGAAGCATTCCATAATACGGTGGGATGTTAACCACAGTAATGTCAATGTTATAAGTTGCTTCAGGGTGTGTGGCAAGCTTTATCTCTACATCCTTCATAATACCAACTACTAGAATAGATCTGTTATCCATTGCATAACACTGGCCAAATGTAGTATCAACCCACATTCCCAATTCTTTCATAATTGCTATAGGCATGATGTTCATGGCAGCACCTGAATCAATAATGCAATTCCTGACTATCCTGTTCTTGATTACTAGTGTAGTATAGAATGGGTCTACCTATGAGGGATTTTTTGTAAGTGTGTCACCAAGGTATACCTCAGGCATTTTGAATGTTTCTTGATGCACATTATTTGTTGTTTTTTTCAAACCCTTTATGTTTTGGATTTGGTGTATCAGAAATCAGCTTGACAACTGTATTCCTATATTTATCTATTTTCATCATCTCTAGGAGTGGAACTGATATTTTCACCTGAGACACTGCATGAGCAATGTCAAAAGAATGGGCCATGTTCTGGTCATTCTTTTCTATTTTTTGTCTTCTCTTTTTCTTGATTTTCTTTCATTTTACTTTTATCACCCTTTTTTGGTTCTTTGGATGATGATTTTGTATTATTCTTTTTGTTATTCTGGTCTTTTATAAATACACTCTCAGGAGTTCCTTGCTCAACATTTGTTGTTCTATTCCTTAAGTTGTAAATGTTTCAAGCTTGAGCCACTGCAACCACTGTGAGAGCTTCTCTTTCATCCTCAGTAGGCTTTCTCCATTGACCATATGACTGGTTGTTATAACAAATAGGTTGCTCACAACTATATTCCTAGTCTTAGAACACCTCTTGTTCTCCCATGTTGATATGATGCCTCTGGCTTCCTACATCATACTCATATCCTTCCTCCTCTGAAGAAGAGTAATCTTTAGTCACCACACATGGTGTATCCTGCATCATATTTATGGTGTGGTTATCTCTATTATAATTGTATAACATTTCCTCTTATTGTACTGATTTAGCTACCTCACAGTATTCAGGTAAATGTGGTAAATTACACACCAAACACCAAGGTTTACTTTCTACCATATGTGCCATGCTTCTTTTTAGGGGGTCAGGAGTATCCTTACCATACTGTTGCTTTCTACTATTGTCAATGGGTCTCCCATCCTTCCAATTTGAGTTATAGGGCATATCGTGCAACCTAGGCCTTTGATGCCAATGTTGACCCTCTGGTATAGTTTGTTGATTATTTGGGTTATGAGGATTTCTATGATTGTCTCTCTTACTAACATTTCCTGCAGGCTTCCTATTGTTTTCAATGGTTAGGGCCTCTTTCTGTGCTTTTGCTAGGGTTGTAGGACATCGATTTCTAAGCTCATACCTTGTTTTGGGGTCAAATGCTTTCATATAAATACTCAGTGCCACTGGATCAGATAGCTTGGCTCCATGTGGTACCTTATTATGCAACTTGGAAAATTTTAGGTTGAAATCATATACTGATTCATTTTGATACTTCTGTATACTTATCAATTCATGTAATGCAAACTCAGGGACATATTGGTTACCATACTGGTCTTTAAACTAGTTGTGGAAATCAGTTATTGAACTGATTGAGGCATCAGGCAGGCTATTAAACCAGTCTCTGGCATCTTCAGTGAGGGACGTCGTGAATAACCTCATTCTAATATCTTCCCAATCCAAACCAATATCCTGCACAAAAGCATTGAAACTTCTAATATGATCTTCCGCTGATATTGCATTATTTCCAGTAAACTTGGGAACCATATTTCTCCAAGTACTATCCATAGGATATGGGTACAATTGATATCTAGTTAAATCAAATTGACTACATATATTTGCAAGGTTTTGAGGTGGAAAGTTCATGGGTAGTGGATTGGGATAGTAATTATATCCATATGGTGGCTGATGATAGGCATATTGCTGTTGTTGGTTCATGTGAGGATTCATGTAGGGATTTTACAATCTATAATATTGTTGGCCAAGGGGTGGGTAACTATTTGCCATATGTTGAGATGCATTATGTATGGGGGGTGGTCTAGGGTTTCGTGGTATGGTATTTTGATGATTTCTAGCTATATGTGAATTTGAAATTCCACCCGCGTTTTGCTGTGGAATTCTAGAATTGTTTCCCCTATATGGAGGTACATATTATGGGGGAGCTGTTTCAGTTTTACTTTTTATCTGTTGGATTTTTTGCTGTGACAACCTTTCATTTTCCTGTATCTTGAATCTTTCGAGTTCTTCCTGGAGCCAGAGCATCTCCTTCTATTTTTCACTCATACTCCCTATATTCTTTGAATTGTTATTTATTTCCTGATTTTCTAGATTGTCATTCAGTCCTTGACCTGAGAATCCATACCCTATCTCTTCTCCCTGATGTAATGACATCTTGAAGTCATGTTTAGCTTGGCTTCGATCAATATCCCTCATGACCTTTACTTCATGCTCACGTTGTTCTTGAGGATCCAACTTGTATCTTGCCAAAATGTCATCAGTTGCTCCACCGAGATTCTCATTTGAATTATGTAGAGGTGTGAACTTATTGTGAATTGAAATATTTTGGTCTGCATTATTCTCCTGGGTATCTAGATTATTATCTTGGTGAGAATAATTTGAAGTTCCATTTCTTTTGGAGTTGTTTCTAAGTGGTGGAGATGACTGCAATTTCTTGCCTTCCATCTTAGATCTCCTACCATCCATTTGATATTAATTTCTTTGTTACAACTGTAACTAGAGTCGCCACCTATTTAGTAAATAGGAAAAGTTTGTGTTTTATCTTTTAGGGGTCCTTGTTTCCAGCAGAGTTACCAAATCAAAGTTTCTAAAATGACTCTATAAAAGGAATGATTAGTTTCTAAGGTCTTTATTTAGTTCCCTAGTAGAGTCGCCAATTAGTTAGGTCTCAAAAATGTAGGTTGTTGATCCTAAGAGGATGCCAGGCTCTATGTTTAGATTTGCAACGTTTTTGAACTAACTTGACGAAATCAACCTTCAAGGTTTATTGATTTCCTACACTTTAGGTCCTGCTATACCTAGGTGGGTGAACCTTGGGGTTTAGAGCAGACTAAATGTAAATGTATTGACTAATTAGATCTATCTACAATGGCAGAGGGTGTAAGATAGATGAAAACCTTGCTATCTGATCCTATATCTAATGTCTAGTGAATGGTTTGGTAGAAATTGTGTAAGCAGTATCAAGGTAAAAAGGATTTTAAATGATAAAAATAAGACAAGTGCTTTATAGGGTAATAGAGTCGAATGAAGGACCAAGAGTAGTGACTTACAATGGGTACTAATTCTAATTGTTTGGCACAACTTTAGTTTATAACTTGTATAAACGTGGAAGGGAATGACTGACAAACTCTTCTTGATAATCCAACCAATATAATCAGGTATCTTATAATTCACCAAAAGGTATTTTAATCCTTGCTTGAAGGAACCAAATGAAATGAATGAGCAAGAATAACAGATAATATTGTCTTGGAGACAGAATGGCAATCCTAATTATGTGGCTCTACTTAGTAATCCAAACTTAATACTTCTTGGCTACTGTGACTGATTAGAAGGATTTTAATTCTTCAAATGGAAACTGATTTACTCAATCACACAGATACAGCGAATGTGTATTAACAAATTAAATATATGCTTGATATATTTATCTGAATAACAAGGAAATATAGAACTGGAGACAACCACAAAATTGAGTAACTATAACAAACAATTGATACCAAAGTGAAACCACTAAATCAGAGAACTTCAATCTTCTTCTTCAAATAAAACATGCAGCATAGTCCTTTTGAAACATTGTAAATTATATATATGTATATATTTCCTACTGCTGATGATTTTTCAGCACCAATTGTCTGAACTTATATAGATGTTTTTATGAAGAGACATAACCCTTCAATAAGTCTTTTTGGGAATTTGATAAGATTAACAACTATTACATGATCCATGATTAGGCTCTATTTAGCCATAAGTAAACTTTAGCCAAATGATCCAAGTACTCTTGATCATGATGGGAATCAATAAGCTCAACAACACTTCTGGTAATCACATCAATTGTGACCATCCTTTCCAGGTGTCTACAAGCTTCTCCAGATGCAAAGACTTTGTCTTTCAGAGCTCCTGTAGCCTCATGTAATATAACTCGACAATCAACAATCCATTCTTCTTTGCTCTTTATATCTCCATTGTCTTTAAATAACACGGGCACTCCTTCATTTGAAGCTTCAGTACCTTCCTTAGCATCTTCTTTGAGTTTGTCATAGTATTTTTGGTGTTGTTCAAGCAATGCTCTTGTATTGGAGATATCTGCACTATCAGAAGCATCTTTGCTTTGCATCTCAATCATTTTTTCCTGCATTCTTTGTTCAAGTCTTTCATGTTCTTTAATTGCTTTGTAATTATGAGAGTAGTTATCCCAAAACATGTTTAACCACCGTACCATGTTTTCATATCTGCTCTGTAGCACTGTGACAAATGCATCTATTTGAATTTGTGTTACCTGGTCAGGGGATAATGCTTGAGTGTCTTGTGAACTCTCACCCTGGGTTATTCTTTTTGTTGATTGGCCAAAAGTACTCTTAACAGCATCCTTCAAGTAGTCATTTTCTTTTGTCAATCTTTCACAGCTCAATCTGTATGCATCTCTCTCTTTGATCAACATTTGAGCTTGTGCTTTGTTTAATTTCACAACATTAATGCCAATGTTTGCTATAATCAGAGGGTCAGTTTCCCCTGCTTTCAAAGTCATGACATGGCCAAAAGTCTTTTCAGTATCTATGATGGCTGTCTTCTTATGGGGAGGGTATAACGCCCATATCATCAAGGAATTTTCATCATTATTGTATCTTGTACCCATATATAATTTATTAACTCCCTTTGGAGTGAGCTTATACTTATCATCTGTACTATTTAGAAAACTGTCAAAAACCAAAGCAAAATTTAAATCAAGACCAGGAAAAATCATAACCCCTGCTATGTGTCATGTCTTGCATCTCCTTATCTATTGTTACCTTTAGCATATCTAACAGTTGTCTTTCATTATTAGCAGAAACATCATCTACTGACTCTCTGATCTCTTTCCCTTTATATTTATAAAAAAATGACTTAAATTCTTTTGACTAAGTAAATTTATCATCAGAGATGAAAGAATCATAAGCTATCTGACGTGGATCCTCATCAACAGACCCCTCCTCATCATGTATCACAACATGAGGCTGATATTGTATCATTTTCCTCTTGGACATTTCTATTGTTTTGTCTTGTGGCTCTTCTTGCCCTGCCAGTTCTTCATCTTCAAATGCTACAACCTCAATCTCTGCTATCTGCTTTTTCTTTTTACTTAGATTCCTGTTATACTTTTCTACCACCAATTCAACTTCAGCCTCTTCTAGGTTTCTAATAACATCATCATGTGGCTAATGTATGTGCATGTAGCCACTGAGATTTTATTTTCTTTGTGTAGAGTCAATAAAACCTTCAGGGTCAAACCCTTTCCTTTCCTCAGTACTCCTCATATTATAATGCATTAACTTGTCCACAATGAGATTATAACCCTCTTTTGACACTACAGTAAAATCTCCAAAACATAAAGTGCTGGGCAAAAAGGATTGTTTATCATGTGAACTCAAATGCATTACATTTGAGCAATGCATTTTCCTGATTATCTCTAAATAAGCAATTCTGTCCGGGACAGTCTTAGGTAATATGAATGGAGTGTCTTCAAAACCATAGATTCTGATCATAGTAGCATACTCAAAACAATATAATCTCCCCAATTATGAGTGACAATAGGGGGCCACCAAAATATTTTGGCCTGAGGAACCTTTTTGTCTCATTTGAAATTGAGTATTCACAAGGGTGGTTGAGATACCTGTATAACACTTTTACACAATGTTCTTCAAATTGGGCATAGCTGGAATGGGCATATCTACTGTCCCATATTCTAGTCCACATTTGTATGGGTATCTTTTCCCCCCTCTTATCTGCAGCAACAACTTTAAGCTCACTTGGCCATAACCCTACTTCCTGGCCGAAATACAACACCATATGCATAAGTAGTGAGTAATGCTCAAAAGAGCATGCTAGGGCACTGTTTCTTATTGCAGATAAACCAAAATCTATTCTATTAACAAAATAGGCAGCAAAGTCAAACTTCCTCGCATTATGACACTGAATGTCAGAGGCTATAACCATTAGAGGGATAGTCATGAACTCAGGGACCTTTGAACCAAGGACTTGGCCCACAGAATAATAAGTGTGCTGTATATATGGTTCAAATATAGCTACATGAAAGGGAGGACCATCATTTTCAGTTAGAGGCATCACTTCTCCTTCAACTCTAGGCCTATGAATGGGCAACCTCCATCCATTGTAGGTTGTGTCCATTCTCCAATATTCTTTCTCTAGGTCTTCATAAATAATAGGGACAGTGCACAAATCATCTAGATTAAACACTTCACAAATGGTATTCTTTGATAAATGTACAATTGGACCCTTATGGGTTGCATAGGGCTTTCAAGCTTGAATTTGTAATGTTTGGTAAGCAGTTGGAGGAGTTCAACATTCAGGAATATGTTAGGCACAACCAGTTTTCCTAAATTCAAGTGCCATGGGTTTGACACATGAGCATTCCTAAACCTTCTATTATAATGGAATCTGAAAAGCTCATATCCCCTGATTGGGGTCCAGATATCTCCCAAGCGCCTACATTTGTCTTCTAGTTTCTCAACTTCTGCCCTAAGTTGAGTGGATCTTCTGGCCTTAGGAGTTGACCCAGGCAATTGATCAATTAAGTCCTGATTGAGTTTTCTATCCTTTATCTTTTCTTCAAGGGCTTGACCAATTTTTTGTTTCTTAGATTTACTGGTTTCCCCTTGTGATTTTCTACCTTTTCCCTTTCCTGGAGTCTCCAGATTCAAATTCTGGCAGAAAATTCAAACATAGGCTATAACAATAGTTCATATGTATGTACCTGTCATTTGGTGGCTGCAATCGAAATTCTCTGCTTGCGCCTCAAGAATTCCTCTGTATTCTCTCCTCAAACAACCCTATCAATTGTAACTACAATGATCGTAAAAGATTTCATAGCCATTTGCATTTAATTGTCTGATTAATTCAATGTTGTTCATCGCTGTGAAATGTCACATCACCATAACTCTTGTCATCGGCATGATTTTTAAAATGTCTGGGTGATCTTAATACTTCTTATGGTGTGAACAATCAATTGGCGTGACCCCTCAATTGTATTTCCGATGTTATGTTGAATCATATCTAAGTGGGCGCGACCATCGGTAGGACTTGTTTCATCGCCGTTCGATTTAGATTTCCCTCCAATATAGTGCGTCTTACCGATATGACTATCGATAATAGTCTCACCAATAATAATTTGTTTATCGGGGTGATCAATACTATCAGAATAACATATTTATGTTTCCCCGAGCTTCGTCATGTTACCGATAATCTTCTTTACATTGGATCGGAATGACTATGTTAATATCTCACTGATATAGTTAAAACTTCTTATCAATAGGTATGACTTTATTTCCATCGGAATGAGATATACCATCGAGGTAGTTTTTAAAAGATAACCCGATCACAATTATCTCCCCGATGGCCATTTTACATTCTTTATTGGAAAGAGTCTATCAAAGTGTCATGGACACCCTTTAATCGCTGTGACTTGTGAGTCAGCAAGACATAATTGCTTCATCCCGATATGTTAAGTTACTCCGATAGATATGTGCATCACTGTAACTCTCACCGAAAGTTCCTTTTATTGTTTCGCCAAGACATTGGAGTATTGGAGACTTATTTTCTTTTCATCCCGATGGTTATTGTTTTGTTGCCCCCACAGGATGTTCTGTGAGACTCTTACTGAAATACTTCATTGGTATGATATATACCATCGGGGTAGCTTTTGAAGGACCATCCGATGATTATTAGTGATACCGATCAGTGTGACTACTTGGTTCTCTTACCGATGAAAAGGCCATCAGTATTACTTCTTCTATCGGCGAATTCTATAAATCTCTTTTTGATCTCTATTCTCACGCCGATGGTCATTTTCAACTGATTTCTTATGTATTAGTATAAGCAACACGACGTCTTGCTGATAGATTGACATTTAAGTAATTTTGCAATGCTTAGCTATGGACATCTTGTGAGATATATCAATTTTTTACTATGGTTTTGGGATGTTTTTTAGGATTTGCTCAAATATGGTGAAGTGAGAAGATAGTAAAAATTTTAAATTTTTACTGTCCTAACAGTGGCTTTGTCTGGGATGTATACTCCCTGTGAGTATGACAAGGATCCAGATCTCCTGGGGAAGTAGACCACATGTTTTATTTATTTGGGGTGATGTTTTTATGAAAATGGGAAAAGGAAAGTAACAAATGATGGGGAACGGGAATGATTCCTAAACTACTGTGCATGGAATAAAATATTTTTGAGAATTATTTGAGGGTTGTCCATGCACTGGCAATGCTCAATCCTCTTTGTACATGTTTATGAAAAGAACTGCTTCAAGTATTGCCCATGTATAGGCAATTCTTGCTCTTCTCCTAACATATTCTATAAATAGTAAGACTTATCACCTCTCTTGCTAGTGATAATGAAAGGACCCAACCATAGGGCTTCAAATTTTCCATGCTTTCCTTAGTCCTGACACCTCGCATTCCACATTAGTACCAGATCATTTATTTCAAACTTTCTGTCTTTGGCCTTCTTGTCAAAGAGATATTTTACTTGTGATTGTAACTTAACATTCTGCCTCTGAGCTATTCTTCTTGTTTCATCAAGTTCTGCCAGATGTTCCAACCTTTCCTCCATTGGTTCAGGAATATTTAAGTCTTCCTGGAGAATGAATTTGTATACTGGTATAAGATTTTCCAATGGTAATCTTGCTTGTGTTCTGTACACCAGCTCATAAGGAGATCTCCCAATTGCTCTTTTTATAGTAATCCTATCAGCCCACACTGCCATTCTTAATTTTGAATCCCAAGCCTTTATGTTTCTATCCAACATTCTTTTTATGATTTTCAAGAGGCTTTTGTTACTTGATTCTGCTTGTCCATTTGCCTGTGGATGGTAGGGGGCAGCATAGGAAACAGTGATACCATGTGTACTACAAAATCCTTTGAATTCATCAGATCTAAAACACATCCCATTATCTGTAATCAATCTTACTGGAGTACCGAATCTGAACATAATGTTTTCCATTGGAAAGTTAATCACCACCTTACTAGTTGCCTGTTTGGTTGGAATTGCTTCCACCCATTTTGTGAAATAATCAGTTGCTACTAAAATCTATTTATGCCCCCACTTGATTTCTCTACAATTTCACCTATGAAATCAATACCCCACTGATAAAATGGAGCCTCAACTTGCATGGGTTTTAAGGGTAGTGCTCCCTGATACTTTAACTTTCCTGAGAATTTTTGGCATGCTTCACACTTCCTAGTGTAGTGGTATGAATCATTAAAAACTTGAGGCCAATAGTATCCGGCCCTGAGGATCTTGTGGGCTGTAGTCCTTACTGAGAAATGGCCTCCACACATGCCCTCATGTAACTCCTTCATAATATGTTTTGATTGATATTCATCCAAGCATAATAGTAAAATCCCATCTCTATTTTTCCAGTAAAGATCCCCATTGATGAGTACATATTTTGAAGCTTGTAGTTTGAGTGTCCTCCTTTTGTTATCATCATACCCTTCAGGACACTTCATATGTTTTAGATAATATATTACATCAACATACCATGGAGTATGCTCAATACTGGTACTTGCATCAGCATTACATATCTGAGAGGCTTCAAGATTACTTTCAGCCATCAATTTGGCAAGACCCTGTCCCCTCACTAATTTAGTGATTTGGATCTCAATATTGAATTTATGAATCCTATTGATCCACCTACATCTCCTACCGGTGACTTCAGTTTGGACCAATACATCCTTCACTGCAACATTAGGAACATATGCTGTGATTTTAGCCCCCACCAAATATGGTCTAAAAGTTTTAACTGCTTTTACTAATGCATATGCCTGCTTTTCAATAATGTCATACTTTAACTCTGCATTTTGAAGGGATTTGCTGAAAAAAGAGATAGGTTGTTCATATCCATCATTGTTTTTTTGCAATAGCACTGCCGCAACTGTATGATAAGAGGCAAATGAAAATAGTTGGAATGATTTACTGAAGTTAGGGGATATTAAGACTAGGACTTGCTTGATTGCCCTCTTAATATTGGCAAATGCTTCTACTGTTTCTGTTGTCCATTTTACTTCTGAGTTCTTCTTCAGCATCTTTGATATAGGACAAACAATTTCTACAAAATTTGGTATAAATCTTCTGACAAAATTTATCTGACCAAAAAATGATTGTATAGCTTTTACATTTTTTGGAATAGGCACTTGATCAATTGCCTTTACCCTTTCAGGATATATTTTAACTCCTTCCTTCGAGACTATATGGCCAAGCAATTTTCCTTCTGTTACTGCAAAATGGCATTTTTTAGGATTCAATGATATCCCATATTCTAGGGCTTTGATAAATATTTGTTCTAAGTGTCTGCAATGATCTTCAACCCTTTTTGAATATGCTGTCAAGTCATCCTGATATATTATCATAATCTTATTGATCAACTCAGCAAAAGCCACATCCATTGCTCTTTAGAATGTTGCTCCAACATTAGTTAATCCGAATGGCATTCTCAAATATACATATGTTCCCCACAGAGTGGTGAATGCAGTCTTAAATTGTACTAACTCCTTGACTTTTACCTGATTGTAACCTGAGAAACCATCCATCATTGACAACAATTCACATCCAGTGACTTTCTGTAGTATTGCCTCCATATTCGGGAGAGGATAATTATCTTTGAGAGAAGATTTATTCAAGTTTCTGAAATCCACACACAGTCTAATATCACCATTCTTTTTCTTGACAAGTACTAAGTTTGAAACCCAGGACGAATGTCTAATAGGTTTAATTATAGCTCCATCCGTCAACTTTGTAAGCTCTTCTAGCATTTTAGGAGCTAATATAGGATTGATTGGCCTCTGTTTCTGCCTGAATGGTTTAGCATATGGTTTTAGTGGTATCTCATGTTGAAATAGATCCTCTCTGTATGCCTTTAAATCATCATATGACCAAGCAAATACATGCTTAAACTTTCTGAGTAAGTTGATGATTCTGCTCTTGATTTTTGGATCAAGATTTCTTCCAATATACACATTCTTTGGGGCTGTTTGTGTCCCCAAATTGATTTCTTCAAGGTCATTAGGTATCACTGGTGTGTCTTTCTTTTTATATTTGTCATGTCCATCAAATATCTTTTCTAATGCAACAAGTCCCTTGGGTATCTTATTCATTTTCAACTGAACTATCTCTTGGCCAAAAAGGGTTTCCTTCCCATCATGTTCCTCCACAAATGCATTGAAATCAATTTCTTGATTTTCATAATAATCGGCACAATGTAAGAAGTTGATTATATCAACATCATTGTCAAACACTTGCCAGTTCTGTATATTATCAGGGATGGTAGGTCTAGTTTTGAATTCAACTTCTGTAATCCCTCCTAATGTGACATCATCCCTCTTTAATGCGATGTTTACTAAAAAGTCTGCCATAATGTTTTTAGACCTATCAACCCAGTTGATTGAAAAGGCATCAAACAGTTCAATATTATCCCAAACTGCATTTCTATACTATCTTAACCTTTTGTTTTTTGATAGGTATTTTTCTCTTACTTGGGAAATGACCAATTCAGAATCACCATAGACAGCTAATTTTTTTATTTGGTGCTTAGTGGCTATGTTTAGGCCAATGAGCAAAGCTTCATACTCAACTACATTATTTGTGCATTCAAATGTCAATAGAAAAGAGTATTTGAAAGTTTTCTCACCTAGTGAAATGAAAATTACTCCTGCCCCATTTCCTATTTTGCTTCATGCACCATCAAAATACATCTTCCACACATCATTTTCTCCTTTCATAGATTCAGTGTGTATTGGATCAGTGTTATGCAATTCTGTTGTAGTTTCCCCAGCTTTGAAGACTCCTAAGTTTGTATTACAAAAGAAATTTATCTGATGACAATCCATTCTTTCTATAATATTGTCATACCTTGGCTCTCTGCACAGCTTGATTTCCTTGCCTCCCACTGTTATGGTGGCATATGATAAATCTAACTAAACATTGCCTCCTACCATTGCAGCCCATTGCCTTGATAGAAGCATTCCATAATAAGGTGGGATGTCAACCATAGTAATGTCAATGTTATAGGTTGCTTCAGGGTGTGCGGCAAGCTTTATCTCTACATCCTTCATAATACCAACTACTGGAATAGATCTGTTATCCATTGCATAACACTAGCCAAATGTAGTATCAACCCACATTCCCAATTCTTTCATAATTGCTATAGGCATGATGTTCATGGCAGCACTTGAATCAATCATGCAATTCCTGACTATCCTGTTCTTGATTACTAGTGTAGTATAGAATGGGTCTACCTATGAGGGATTTTTTGTAAGTGTGTCACCAAGGTATACCTCATGCATTTTGAATGTTTCTTGATGCACATTATTTGTTGCTTTTTCAAACCCTTTATGTTTTGGATTTGGTGTATGAGAAATCAGCTTTACAAATGTATTCCTATATTTATCTATTTTCATCATCTCTAGGAGTGGAATTGATATTTTCACCTGAGACACTGCATGAGCAATGTCAAAAGAATGGGCCATTGTCTGGTCATTCTTTTCTATTTTTGTGTTCTCTTTTTCTTGATTTTGTTTCATTTTACCTTTATCACCCTTTTCTGGTTCTTTGGATGATGATTTTGTATTATTCTTTTTGTTATTCTGGTCTTTTATAAATACACTCTCAGGAGTTCCTTGCTCAACATTTGTTGTTCTATTCCTTAAGTTGTAAGTGTTTTGAGCTTGAGCCACTACAGCCACTATGAGAGCTTCTCTTTCATCCTCAGTAGGCTTTCTCCATTGACCATATGACTGATTGTTATAACAAATAGGTTGCTCACAACTATCTTCCTAGTCTGAGAACAGCTCTTGTTCTCCCATGTTGATATGATGCCTCTGGTTTCCTACATCATACTCATATCCTTCCTCCTCTGAAGAAGAGTAATCTTCAGTCACCACACATGGTGTATCCTGCATCATATTTATGGTGTGATTATCTCTATTATAATTGTATAACATTTCCTCTTATTGTACTGATTTAGCTACCTCACAGTATTCAGGTAAATGTGGTAAATTACACACCAAACACCAAGGTTTACTTTCTACCATATGTGCCATGTTTCTTTTCAGGGGGTCAGGAGTATCCTTACCATACTATTGCTTTCTATTGTTGTCAATGGGTCTCCCATCCTTCCAATTTGTGTTATAGGGCATATCGTGCAACCCAGGCCTTTCATGCCTATGTTGACCCTCTGGTTTAGTTTATTGAGCATTTGGGTTATGAGGATTTCTATGATTGTCTCTCTTACTAACCATTCCTACAGTCTTCCTATTGTTTTCAATGGTTAGGGCCACTTTCTATGCTTTTGCCAGGGTTGCAGGACACCGATTTCTAAGCTCGTACCCTATTTTGGGGTTAAATACTTTCATATAAATACTTAGTGCCGCTGGATCAGATAGCTTGGCTCCATGTGGTACCTTATTATGCAACTTGGAAAATTTTAGGTTGAAATCATATACTAATTCATTTTGATACTTCTATATACTTATCAATTCATGTAATGCAAACTCAGGGGCATATTGGTTACCATACTGGTCTTTAAACTGGTTGTGGAAATCAGTTATTGAACTGATTGAGGCATCAGGCAGGCTATTAAAGCAGTCTCTGGCATCTTCAGTGAGGGACGTCATGAATAACCTCATTCTAATATCTTCCCAATCCATACCAATATCCTGCACAAAAGCATTGAAACTTCTAATATGATCTCCCGCTGATATTGCATTGTTTCCAGTAAACTTGGGAACCATATTTCTCCAAGTACTATCCATAGGATATGGGTACAACTGATATCCAATTAAATCAAATTGACTACATATATTTGCAAGGTTTTGAGGTGGAAAGTTCATGGGTGGTGATCGGGATAGTAATTATATCCATATGGTGGCCGATTATAGGCATATTGCTGCTGTTGGTTCATGTGAGGATTCATGTAGGGATTTTACGGTCTATAATATTGTTGGCCAGGGGGTGGGTAACTATTTTCCATATGTTGAGATGCATTATGTATGGGGGGTGGTCTAGGGTTTCAGGGTATGGTATTTTGATGATTTCTAGCTGTATGTGAATTTGAAATTCCACCCGCATTTTGCTGTGGAATTCTAGAATTGTTTCCCCTATATGGAGGTAAATATTTTGGGGGAGCTGTTTCAGCTTTACTTTTCATCTGTTGGATTTTTTGCTGTGACAACCTTTCATTTTATTGTATCTTGAATCTTTTGAGTTCTTCCTAGAGCTAGAGCATCTCCTTCTATTTTACACTCATACTCCCTAGATTCTCTGAATTGTTATTTATTTCCTGATTTTCTAGATTGTCATTCATTCCTTGACCTGAGAATTCATAACCTATCTCTTCTCCCTGATGTAATGACATCTTGAAATCATGTTCAACTTGGCTTCGATCAATATCCCTCATGACCTTTGGTTCATGCTCACATTGTTCTTGAGGATCCAAATTGTATCTTGCCAAAATGTCATCAGTTGGAGATTCTCATTTGAATTATGTAGAGGTGTGAACTTATTGTGAATTGAAATATTTTGGTCTGCATTATTCTCTTGGGTATCCAGATTATTATCTTGGTGAGAATAATTTGAAGTTCCATTTCTTTTGGAGTTGTTTCTAAGTAGTGGAGATGACTGCAATTTCTTGCTTTCCATCTTAGATCTCCTACCATCCATTTGATATTAATTTCTTTGTTACAACTGTAACTAGAGTCGCCACCTATTAAGTAAATAGGAAAAGTTTGTGTTTTATCTTTTAGGGGTTCTTGTTTCTAGTAGAGTTACCAAATCAAAGTTTCTAAAATGACTCCATAAAAGGAATGATTAGTTTCTAAGGTCTTTATTTAGTTCCCCAGTAGAGTCACCAATTAGTTAGGTCTCAAACATGCAGGTTGCTGATCCTAAGAGGATGCCAGGCTCTATGTTTAGATTTGCAATGTTTTTGAACTAACTTGATGAAATCAACCTTCAAGGTTTATTGATTTCCTATACTTCAGGTCCTACTATACCTAGGTGGGTGAACCTTGGGATTTAGAGCAGACTAAATGTAAATGTATTGACTAATTAGATCTATCTATAATGGCAGAGGGTGTAAGATAGATGAAAAGCGTGCTATCTGATCCTATATCTAATGTCTAGTGAATGGTTTGGTAGAAATTGTGTAAGCAGTATCAAGGTAAAAAGGATTTTAAATGATAAAAATAAGACAAGTGCTTTATAGGGTAAGAGAGTCGAATGAAGGACCAAGAGTAGTGACTTACAATGGGTACTAATTCTAATTGTTTGCCACAACTTTAGTTTATAAATTGTATAAACGTGGAAGGGAATGATTGACAAACTCTTCTTGATAATCCAACCAATATAATCAGGTATCTTATAATTCACCAAAAGGTATTTTAATCCTTGCTTGAAGGAACCAAATGAAATGAATGAGCAAGAATAACAGATAATATTGTCTTGGAGACAGAATGGCAATCCTAATTATGTGGCTCTACTTAGTAATCCAAACGTAATACTTCTTGGCTACTGTGACTGATGAGAAGGATTTTAATTCTTCAAATGGAAACTGATTTACTCAATCACACAGATACAGCGAATGTGTATTAACAAATTAAATATATGCTTGATATATTTATCTGAATAACAAGGAAATATAGAACTGGAGACAACCACAAAATTGAGTAACTATAACAAACAATTGATACCAAAGTGAAACCACTAAATCAGAGAACTTCAATCTTCTTCTTCAAATAAAGCATGCAGCATAGTCCTTTTGAAACATTGTAAATTATATATATGTATATATTTCCTATTGCTGATAATTTTTCAGCACCAATTATCTGAACTTATATAGATGTTTTTATGAAGAGACAGAACCCTTCAATATGTCTTTTTGGGAATTTGATAAGATTAAAAACTATTACATGATCCATGATTAGGCTCTATTTAGCCATAAGTAAACTTTAGCCAAATGATCCAAGTACTCTTGATCACGATGGGAATCAATAAGCTCAACAACACTTCTGGTAATCACATCAATTGTGACCATCCTTTCTAGGTGTCTGCAAGCTTCTCTAGATGCAGAGACTTTGTCTTTCAGAGCTCCTGTAGCCTCGTGTAATATAACTTGACAATCAACAATCCATTCTTCTTTGCTCTTTATATCTCCATTGTCTTTAAATAACATAGGCACTCCTGCATTTGAAGCTTCAGTACCTTCCTTAGCATCATCTTTAAGTTTGTCATAGTATTTTTGGTGTTGTTTGAGCAATGCTCTTGTATTGGAGATATCTACACTATCAGAAGCACCTTTGCTTTGCATCTCAACCAATTTTTTCTACATTCTTTGTTTAAGTCTTTCATGTTCTTTGATTGCTTTGTAATTCTGAGAGTAGTTATCCCAAAACATGTTTAACCACTGTACCATTTTTTCATATCTGCTCTGTAGCACTGTGACAAATGCATCTATTTGAATTTGTGTTACTTGGTCAGGGGATAATGCTTGAGTGTCTTGTGAACTCTCGCCCTGGGTTATTCTTTTTGTTGATTGGCTAAAAGTACACTTAACAACATCCTTCAAGTAGTCATTTTCTTTTGTCAATCTTTCACAGCTCAATCTGTATGCATCTCTCTCTTTGATCAACATTTGAGCTTGTGCTTTGTTTAATTTCGCAACATTAATGCCAATGTCTGCCATAATCAGAGCGTCAGTTTCCCCTGCTTTCAAAGTCATGACATGGCCAAAAGTCTTTTCAGCAATATTATCCCAAACTGCATTTCTGTACTATCGTAACCTTTTGTTTTTTTATAGGTATTTTTCTCTTACTTGGGAAATGGCCAATTCAGAATCACCATAGACATATAACTTTTCTATTTGGTGCTTACTGTCTATGTTTAGGCCAATGAGCAAAGCTTCATACTCAGCTACATTATTTGTGCATTCAAATGTCAATAGAAAAGAGTATTTGAAAGTTTTCCCACTTGGTGAAATGAAAATTACTCCTGCCCCATTTCCTATTTTGTTGCATACACCATCAAAATACATCTTCCACACATCATTTTCTTCTTTCATAGATTTAGTGTGTATTGGATCAGTGTTATGCAATTCTGGTGTAGTTTCTCCAACTTTGAAGACTCCTAAGTCTGTATCACAAAATAAATTTATCTGATGCTGATCCATTCTTTCTATAATATTTTCATACCTTGGCTCTCTGCACAGCTTGATTTCCTTTCCTCCCACTAGTATGGTGGCATATGATAAATCTAACTAAACATTGCCTCCTACCATTGCAGCCCATTGCCTTGATAGAAGCATTCCATAATACGGTGGGATGTCAACCATAGTAATGTCAATGTTATAAGTTGCTTTAGGGTGTGCAGCAAGCTTTATCTCTACATCCTTCATAATACCAACTACTGGAATAGATCTATTATCCATTGCATAACACTAGCCAAATGTAGTATCAACCCACATTCCCAATTCTTTCATAATTGCTATAGGCATGATGTTCATGGCAGCACTTGAATCAATCATGCAATTCCTGACTATCCTATTCTTGATTACTAGTGTAGTATAGAATGGGTCTACCTATGAGGGATTTTTTGTGTGTCACCAAGGTATACCTCATGCATTTTGAATGTTTCTTGATGCACATTATTTGTTGTTTTTTGAAACCCTTTATGTTTTGGATTTGGTGTATTAGAAATTAGCTTGACAATTGTATTCCTATATTTATCTATTTTCATCATCTCTAGGAGTGGAACTGATATTTTCACCTGAGACACTGCATGAGCAATGTCAAAAGAATGGGCCATGGTCTGGTCATTCTTTTCTGCTTTTGTGTTCTCTTTTTCTTGATTTTGTTTCATTTTACCTTTATCACCCTTTTCTGGTTCTTTGGATGATGATTTTGTATTATTCTTTTTGTTATTCTGGTCTTTTATAAACACACTCTCAGGAGTTCCTTGCTCAACATTTGTTGTTCTATTCCTTAAGTTGTAAGTGTTTCGAGCTTGAGCGACTGCAGCCACTGTGAGAACTTCTCTTTCATCCTCAGTAGGCTTTCTCCATTGACCATATGACTGGTTGTTAGAACAAATAGGTTGCTTACAACTATCTTCCTGGTCTGAGAACAGCTCTTGTTCTCCCATGTTGATATGATGCCTCTGGTTTCCTACATCATACTCATATCCTTCCTCCTCTGAAGAAGAGTAATCTTTAGTCACCACACATGGTGTATCCTGCATCATATTTATGGTGTGGTTATCTCTATTATAATTGTATAACATTTCCTCTTATTGTACTGATTTAGCTACCTCATAGTATTTAGGTAAATGTGGTAAATTACACACCAAACACCAAGGTTTACTTTCTACCATATGTGCCATGTTTCTTTTCAGGGGGTCAGGAGTGTCCTTACCATACCATTGCTTTCTACTGTTGTCAATGGGTCTCCCATCCTTCCAATTTGTGTTATAGGGCATATCGTGCAACCCAGGCCTTTCATGCCTATGTTGACCCTCTGGTTTAGTTTATTGAGCATTTGGGTTATGAGGATTTCTATGATTGTCTCTCTTACTAACCATTCCTGCAGCCTTCCTATTTTTTTCAATGGTTAGGGCCACTTTCTATGCTTCTGCCAGGGTTGCAGGACACCGATTTCTAAGCTCATACCCTGTTTTGGGGTTAAATGCTTTCATATAAATACTCAGTGCCGCTGGATCAGATAGCTTGGCTCCATGTGGTACCTTATTATGCAACTTGGAAAATTTTAGGTTGAAATCATATACTGATTCATTTTGATACTTCTGTATACTTATCAATTCATGTAATGCAAACTCAAGGGCATATTGGTTACCATACTGGTCTTTAAACTAGTTGTGGAAATCAGTTATTGAACTGATTGAGGCATCAGGCAGGCTATTAAACCAGTGTCTGGCATCTTCAGTGAGGGACGTCATGAATAACCTCATTCTAATATCTTCCCAATCCATACCAATATCCTGCACAAAAGCATTGAAACTTCTAATATGATTTTCCGCTGATATTGCATTGTTTCCAGTAAACTTGGGAACCATATTTCTCCAAGTACTATCCATAGGATATGGGTACAACTGATATCCAGTTAAATCAAATTGACTACATATATTTGCAAGGTTTTGAGTTGGAAAGTTCATGGGTGGTGAATTGGGATAGTAATTATATCCATATGGTGGCTGATGATAGGCATATTGCTGCTGTTGGTTCATGTGAGGATTCATGTAGGGATTTTACAGTCTATAATATTGTTGGCTAGGGGGTGGGTAACTATTTTCCATATGTTGAGATGCATTATGTATGGGGGGTGGTCTAGGGTTTTAGGGTATGGTATTTTGATGATTTCTAGCTGTATGTGAATTTGAAATTCCACTCACGTTTTGCTGTGGAATTCTAGAATTGTTTCCCCTATATGGAGGTAAATATTTTGGGGGAGCTGTTTTAGCTTTACTTTTCATCTGTTGGATTTTTTGCTGTGACATCCTTTCATTTTATTGTATCTTGAATCTTTTGAGTTCTTCCTAGACCTAGAGCATCTCCTTCTATTTTTCACTCATACTCCCTAGATTCTCTGAATTGTTATTTATTTCATGATTTTCTAGATTGTCATTCATTCCTTGACCTGAGAATCCATAACGTATCTCTTCTCCTTGATGTAATGACGTCTTGAAATCATGTTTAGCTTGGCTTTGATCAATATCCCTCATGACCTTTGCTTCATGCTCACGTTGTTCTTGAGGATCCAACTTGTATCTTGCCAAAATGTCATCAGTTGGAGATTCTCATTTGAATTATGTAGAGGTGTGAACTTATTGTGAATTGAAATATTTTGGTCTGCATTATTCTCTTGGGTATCCAGATTATTATCTTAGTGAGAATAATTTGAAGTTCCATTTCTTTTGGAGTTGTTTCTAAGTGGTGGAGATGACTGCAATTTCTTGCCTTCCATGTTAGATCTCCTACCATCCATTTGATATTAATTTCTTTGTTACAACTGTAACTAGAGTCGCCACCTATTTAGTAAATAGGAAAAGTTTGTGTTTTATCTTTTAGGGGTTCTTGTTTCTAGTAGAGTTACCAAATCAAAGTTTCTAAAATGACTCCATAAAAGGAATGATTAGTTTCTAAGGTCTTTATTTAGTTCCCCAGTAGAGTCACCAATTAGTTAGGTCTCAAACATGCAGGTTGCTGATCCTAAGAGGATGCCAGGCTCTATGTTTAGATTTGCAATGTTTTTGAACTAACTTGATGAAATCAACCTTCAAGGTTTATTGATTTCCTATACTTCAGGTCCTGCTATACCTAGGTGGGTGAACCTTGGGATTTAGAGCAGACTAAATGTAAATGTATTGACTAATTAGATCTATCTACAATGGCAGAGGGTGTAAGATAGATGAAAAGCTTGCTATCTGATCCTATATCTAATGTCTAGTGAATGGTTTGGTAGAAATTGTATAAGCAATATCAAGGTAAAAAGGATTTTAAATGATAAAATAAGACCGGTGTTTTATAGGGTAACAGAGTCGAATGAAGGACCAAGACTAGTGGCTTACAATGGGTACTAATTCTAATTGTTTGGCACAACTTTAGTTTATAACTTGTATAAATGTGGAAGGGAATGATTGACAAACTCTTCTTGATAATCCAACCAATATAATCAGGTATCTTATAATTCACCAGAAGGTATTTTAATCCTTGCTTGAAGGAACCAAATGAAATGAATGAGCAAGAATAATAGATAATATTGTCTTGGAGACAGAATGGCAATCCTAATTATGTGGCTCTACTTAGTAATCCAAACTTAATACTTCCAGGCTACCATGACTGATCAGAAGGATTTTAATTCTTCAAATGGAAACCGATTTACTCAATCACACAAATACAACGAATGTTTATTGACAAATTAAATATATGCTTGATATATTTATCTGAATAACAAGGAAATATAGAACTGGAGACAACCACAAAATTGAGTAACTATAACAAACAATTGATACCAAAGTGAAACCACTAAATCAGAGAACTTCAATCTTCTTCTTCAAATAAAACATGCAGCATAGTCCTTTTGAAACATTGTAAATTATATATATGTATATATTTCCTACTGCTAATGATTTTTCAGCACCAACTGTCTGAACTTATATAGATGTTTTTATGAAGAGAAATAACCCTTCAATAAGTCTTTTTGGGAATTTGATAAGATTAAAAACTATTACATGATCCATGATTAGGCTCTATTTAGCCATAAGTAAACTTTAGCCAAATGATCCAAGTACTCTTGATCACGATGGGAATCAGTAAGCTCAACAACACTTCTGGTAATCACATCAATTGTGACCATCCTTTCCAGGTGTCTACAAGCTTCTCTAGATGCAGAGACTTTGTCTTTCAGAGCTCCTGTAGCCTCATGTAATACAACTTGACAATCAACAATCCATTCTTCTTTGCTCTTTATATCTCCATTGTCTTTAAATGACACGGGCACTCCTGGATTTGAATCTTCAGTACCTTCCTTAGCATCATCTTTGAGTTTGTCATAGTATTTTTGGTGTTGTTCAAGCAATGCTCTTGTATTGGAGATATCTGCACTATCAGAAGCACCTTTGCTTTGCATCTCAACCAATTTTCCTTGCATTCTTTGTTCAAGTCTTTCATGTTCTTTGATTGCTTTGTAATTCTGAGAGTAGTTATCTCAAAACATGTTTAACCACTATACCATGTTTGCATATTTGATCTGTAGCACTATGACAAATGCATCTATTTGAATTTGTGTTACCTGGTCAGGGGATAATGCTTGAGTGTCTTGTGAACTCTCACCCTGGGTTATTCTTTTTGTTGATTGGCCAAAAGTACTCTTAACAGCATCCTTCAAGTAGTCATTTTCTTTTGTCAATCTTTCACAGCTCAATCTGTATGCATCTCTCTCTTTGATCAACATTTGAGCCTGTGCTTTGTTTAATTTCACAACATTAAAGCCAATGTCTGCCATAATCAGAGGGTCAGTTTCCCTTGCTTTCAAAGTCATGACATGGCCAAAAGTCTTTTCAGTATCTATGATGGCTGTCTTCTTATGGGGTGGATATAACGCCCATATCATCAAGGAATTTTCATCATTATTGTATCTTGTACCCATATATAGTTCATTAACTCCCTCTGGAGTGAGTTTATACTTATCATCTGCACTATTTAGAAAACTGTCAAAAACCAAAGTAGAATTTAAATCAAGACCATGAAAAATCATAACCCCTGCTAGGTGTCATGTCTTACATCTCCTTATCTACTGTTACCTTTAGCATATCTAACAGTTGTCTTTCATTATCAGCAGAAACATCATCTACTGACTCTTTGATCTCTTTCCCTTTGTATTTATACAAAAATGACTTAAATTCTTTTGACTGAATACATTTATCATCAGAGATGAAAGAATAATAAGCTATCTGACGTGGATCCTCATCAGCAGACCCCTCCTCATCATGTATCACAAGAGGAGGCTGATATTGTAGCATTTTCCTCTTGGAAATTTCTACTGTTTTGTCCTGTGGCTCTTCTTTCCCTGCCAGTTCTTCATCTTCAGAGGCTACAAGCTCAATCTTTGCTATCTGCTTTTTCTTTTTACTTAGATTCCTGTTATACTTTTCTACCACCAATTCAACTTCAGCCTCTTCTAGGTTTCTAATAACATCATCATGTGGATAATGTATGTGCATGTAGCCACTGAGATTTTGTTTCCTTCGTGCAGAGTCAATAAAACCTTCAGGGTCAAACCCTTTCGTTTCCTCAGCACTCATCATATTATAATGCATTAACCTGTCCACAATGAGATTATAACCCTCTTTTGACGCTACAGTAAAATCTCTAAAACATAAAGTGTTGGGCATAAAGGATTGTTTATCACGTGAACTCAAATGCATCACATTTGAGCAATGCATTTTCCTGATTATCTCTAAATA
Organism: Cunninghamia lanceolata; assembly: GCA_027924645.1. Lineage (NCBI taxonomy): Eukaryota > Viridiplantae > Streptophyta > Pinopsida > Cupressales > Cupressaceae > Cunninghamia > Cunninghamia lanceolata. Next base: position 162,290 of record BSBN01001093.1, read on the forward strand.
AGCAATTCTGTCCAGGACAGTCTTAGGTAATATGAATGGAGTGTCTTCAAAACCATAGATTCTGATCATAGTAGCATCCTCAAAACAATACCAATCTACCTAATTATGAGTGATAGTAGGGGGGCCACCAAAATCTTTTGGCCTAAGGAACCTTTTTATTTCATTTGAAATTGAGTATTCACAACGGTGGTTGAGATACCTGTACAACACTTTTACACAGTGTTCTTCAATTTGGGCATAGCTGATGGGCATATCTACTGTCCCATATTCTAGTCCACATTTGTATGGGTATCTTTTCCCCCCTCTTATCTGCAGCAACAACTTTAAGCTCACTTGGCCATAACCCTACTTCCTGGCCGAAATACAACACCATATGCATAAGCAGTGAGTAATGCTCAAAAGAGCATGCTGGGGAACTGTTTCTTATTATAGATAAACCAGAATCTATTCTATTAACAATATAGGCAGCAAAGTCAAACTGCCTCGCATTATGACACTGAATGTTAGAGGCTATAACCATTAGAGGGATAGTCATGAACTCAGGGACCTCTGAGCCAAGGACTTGGCCCACAGAATAATAAGTGTGATGTATATATGGTTCAAATATAGCTACATGAAAGGGAGGACCATCATTTTCAGTTAGAGGCATCACTTCTCCTTCAACTCTGGGCCTATGAATGGGCAACCTCCATCCATTGTAGGTTGTGTCCATTCTCCAATATTCTTTCTCTAGGTCTTCATAAATAATAGGGACAGTGCACAAATCGTCTAGATTAAACACTTCACAAACGGCATTCTTTGATAAATGTACAATTGGTTCCCCTTGTGGGTTGCATAGGGCTTTCAAGCTTGAATTGTAATGTTTGGCAAGCAGTTGGAGGAGTTCAACATTCAGGAATATGTTAGGCACAACCAGTTTTCCTAAATTCAAGTGCCATGGGTTTGACACAGGAGCATTCCTAAACCTTCTATTATAATGGAATCTGAAAAGCTCATATCCCCTGATTGGGGTCCAGATATCTCCCAATCACCTACATTTGTTTTCTAGTTTCTCAACTTCTGCCCTAAGTTGAGTGGATCTTCTGGCCTTAGGAGTTGACCCAGGCAATTGATCAATTAAGTCTTGATTGAGTTTTCTATCCTTTATCTTTTCTTCAGGGGCTTGATCAGTTTTTTGTTTCTTAGATTTACTGGTTTCCCCTTGTGATTTTCTACCTTTTCCCTTTCCTGGAGTCTCCATATTCAAATTCTGGCAGAAAATTAAAACACAGGCTATAACAATAGTTTGTATGTATGTACCTGTCGTTTGGTGGCTACAATTGAAATCCTCTACTTGCGCCTCAAGAATTCCTCTGTATTCTCTCCTCAAACAACTCTGTCAATTATAACTACAATGATCGTAAAAGATTTCATAGCCATTCACATTTAATTTTCTGATCAATTCAATGTCGTTCATCACTGTGAAATGTCATATCGCCATAACTCTTGTCATTGGCATGATTTTTAAAATGTCTGGGCGATCTTAATACTTCTTATGGCGTGAACAATCAATTGGCGTGACCCCTCAATTGTATTTCTGACGTTATGTTGAATCATATCTAAGTGGGCGCGACCATCGGCAAGACTTGTTTGATCACCGTGTGATTTAGATTTCCCTCTGATATAGTGAGTCTTACCAATATGACTATCAGTAATAGTCTCACCGTAATAATTTGATTATCAGGGTGATAAATACTATTGGAATAACATATTTATGTTTCCCCGAGCTTTGTCATCTTACCAATAGTCTTCTTTATATTAGATCGGAATGACTATGTTAATATCTCACCGATATAGTTAAAACTTCTTATCAACGGGTATGACTTTATTTCCATCAGAATGAGATATACCATCGGGGTAGTTTTTAAAAGATAACCTGATCACAATTATCTCCCCGATGGCCATTTTACATTCTTTATCGGAGAGAGTCTATCAAAATGTCACGGACACCCTTTAATCACCGTGACTTATGAGTCGGCAAGACATAATTACTTCGTCCCGATATGTTAAGTTACTCTGATAGATATGTGCATTTAATTTTCTGATCAATTCAATGTTGTTCATCACTGTGAAATGTCACATCGCCATAACTCTTGTCATTGGCATGATTTTTAAAATGTCTGGGCGATCTTAATACTTCTTATGGCGTGAACAATCAATCGGCGTGACCCCTCAATTGTATTTCTGACGTTATGTTGAATCATATCTAAGTGGGCGCAACCATCGGCAGGACTTGTTTCATCGCCGTGTGATTTAGATTTCCCTCTGATATAGTGAGTCTTACCAATATGACTATCAGTAATAGTCTCACCGTAATAATTTGATTATCGGGGTGATCAATACTATCAGAATAACATATTTATGTTTCCCCGAGCTTTGTCATCTTACCGATAGTCTTCTTTATATTAGATCGGAATGACTATGTTAATATCTCACCGATATAGTTAAAACTTCTTATCAACGGGTATGACTTTATTTCCATCAGAATGAGATATACCATCGGGGTAGTTTTTAAAAGATAACCCGATCACAATTATCTCCCCAATGGCCATTTTACATTCTTTATCAGAGAGAGTCTATCAAAGTATCATGGACACCCTTTAATCGCCGTGACTTGTGAGTCGGCAAGACATAATTGCTTCGTCCCGATATGTTAAGTTACTCCAATAGATATGTGCATCGCTGTAACTCTCACCAAAAGTTGCTTTTATTGTTTTGCCAAGGCATTGGAGTATCGGAGACTTATTTTCTTTTCATCCCGATGGTTCATTTCTTGCTGATGGTTATTGTTTTGTTGCCCCGTAGGATGTTTGGTGAGGCTCTTGCCGAAATACTTCATCGATATGATATATACCGTCGGGGTAGCTTTTGAAGGACCATCCGATGATTATTAGTCATATGGATCGTTGTGACTACTTGGTTCTCTTATCGATGAAAAGGCCATCGGTATTACTTCTGTCGGTGAATTCTATAAATCTCTTTTCGATCTCTATTCTCACGCCGATGGTCATTTTCAACTGATTTCTTATGTATCGGTATAAGCAACATGACGTCTTGCCGATAGATTGACATTTAAGTAATTTTGCATTGCTTAGCTATGGACATCTTGTGAGATATATCAATTTTTTACTATGGTTTTGGGATGTTTTTTAGGATTTGCTCAAATATGGTGAAGTGAGAAGATAGTAAAAATTTTAAATTTTTACTGTCCTAACACTCCCTAGGTACATGTGCATATGCCTCACAACCAAAAACACAAAGATGTCTAACTGAAGGCTTCTTACCAGACCACACCTCCATAGGTGTCTTACCAACAAGAACTGATGTAGGAGATCTGTTTACTAGATAGCAAGCAGTGGCAATAGCTTCAGCCCAAAACTTTTTTTCGCGGCTTGTTCCACTAAGCATACTCCTAGCCTTCTCCATCAGTGTCCTTTTCATCTTCTCTGCAAATCCATTTTGCTGTGGGGTATATGGAGTCGTCTTATGCATTTCAATCCCTTGCTCTTTGTAGAACTTATCGAACTCTACTGAACAAAACTCACCACCATTGTCAGATCTCAAACACTTAATCTTTTTACTAGTTTGATTTTCAGCAAAGGCTTTAAACTCCTTAAACCAACTAAAGACTTTAGTCTTGCTTCTAATAAAATAAACCCATGTCCTTCTACTGTAATCATCTATGAAAGATACAAAATATACAAATTTTGAAATTGAAGGAACATTAAAAGGACCAAACACATCAGAATGAATAAGATCCAATACACCAGAAGACTTGTGAGAACTAGAGTAAAACTGAACAGGTTTTGCTTTCCATAAATGCAATGTTCACAAAAGTCAAACTCGAGATTACAATCATTTAACCCCTCAATGAGGTTTTTATTTTTCAGGGTACACAGACCCTTCTCACCAATGTGGCCATATCTCAAATGCCATAACATAGTCTTTTCAGCAGGAAGCTTAGCTTCCATAGCATGTGCACTACCATTAGAACTAGTTACAACAAATTTCTTCATTGCTCATTTAGATGGTGGGGATGAAGTGACTATAGCTCATTTCTTTGAGTCAGAAGAACTATTGCACTATGAAGTGCATGCCTCCAGCTGAAACAGAGTACCTCTCCGACTACCCTTCGTAAGCACCATAGATCCTCTAGTCATCTTGCATCCATCCTTTGAAAAGACAACCTACACACCTGCATCATTCAACATACTTAATAGAAAGTAGGTTTTGTGCAAGGCCTGGAATGTGCATAACTCTAGTGATCCCCTTCACTTGTCCATTAGGGAATTGGATTGAGACTCTTCCTTGACCAACAATCTTTAGATGAGAGTCGTTACCCAGGTACACTCTTCCACCATTGAACTCTTCACACTTCATGAACCAGTCTCGATGTGAGGTCATGTGCAATGATGCACCAGAATCAATCAACCACACATCATCAGATGCATGGTTGGCCAGGGCTGCGATGAAGGCATCACCATCATCTTGTGACTTGTCAGAATCTGAATCAAGAGCTTTCTTCTTCTTTTTCTTCTCCTCTTTGCATTCCTTTCAGAAATGCTTAGTTTTACCACAGTTCCAACAAAGAGCCTTGGACTTTCCAGGAGATTTGGATCTCCCACGGGATTTGGATCTACCCTTTTCACCTTTCTTGTCCTTCTTCTTCCCTTTCTCTTTGGGTCTTCCATGAACTGCAAGAGCCTCTTTGGCTGCCTCAGAAGAATTTCTCCGCATCTCTTCAGATAACAGTGAAGATACCACATCTTCCATCTTAAAGGTGGTAGTGGTGCTTCTGATAGCCATGACAAGATGATCCCATGAATCTGGCAAAGAACAAAGTAGGGTCATGCATCAATCCTCCTCCTCCATTTTCACACCCACAGATGTCAATTGTGCAATGATCATGTTGAAAGAATTCATGTGATCTGCAACAGATCCTTTGTCTTCCATCTTCAGAGCAAACTACTTTTTTAGAAAAAGTTTGTTTACCAAGGACTTCGCCTGATAAACATCACCCAACTTCTTCCAAAGGTCTTTCGTTGTCTTCTCCTCATAGACATTTAACAGGATAGAGTCAGCTAAACAGAGTCTTATGAGACCCTTAGCCTTCTGATATTTGAGATCCCAATTAGCTTGTTGCATTGCTGTGGGTTTTACACCGGATACTGTTTCCCATAGGTCACAATCAACAAGTAGGTTCTCTGTCTTCAATTTCCACAACTCAAAATTAGTACCATTGAATTTCTCAACCTCTAACCTTCCAGATGTGGTTGCCATCTCCTTGCTACAACAAGATACAAAATACTCTACACAACACTCCCACTCAACCTAAGATCAGCTCAAAAAAACCCCTACCCAACAACTAGGACCAAAGGTGATCAAGCTCTGATACCAACTGAAAGGAAGCTAGGTGTGCAGAAATTGCTTCCTACACTAATCTAATGAGGGGAGAAGAGTGCAAATTCAATTTTATCCTTACTATTACAGAAATGTTAAACCCACTAACAAAGATATAACAAAAAACACATAAACAAGAAAGTGAGACAAAAGAAGAGAGACACAAGATATACGTGGGGAAAACCCTTAACGGGTGAAAAAACCCACACTCCAAAACCTGCACAATGTATTAACAAAACTGAAATGGTTTACAATACACTTGCAATGCAAGCTCTTAGGAGTCTTCGACACTTGTATCTGGAGACAAACTAGTAGCATAACAGTACCTGTCAAACCTGTAATACATCTCCTCCAAGCACCTATTTTTATAGAAAATACAAGGCAAAATTGCCTCTATCTTGGAATGGGTGTCCAACTTGGCCTCATGGCCCAAAACCCATGCCTATGGACACTTCATCAACATTGTAAGATTCTTCTGACACTTGTCCACACAATCCATCCAAAAGAGGTCACCTATTTCCAAAATGGGCTATGACAGATGCTCTTACGACTCTTACAACTGTCATAGAATCTGTCATAGCAGTTACAACTTACAGCTGTAAGAGAATCTGTCATACACAGGCTATAAATAGCATATTCTCTTACAACATGTCAGAGTCCACCTTGGGGCACCCAAAAATGCCTTTTTCAAAGATGCTCTTTGACACATGTCTTTACCTATCATAGAATCTCCTATTTCTGACTCTTACATGTCATAACTTTGTCATAGGAATTTGTCATGACCGTTATGGTCAATATTCCCTTACACAACATCCAAGATGCTGACAGATGGAAAAATATTCCTACCACAAAGTGGAATGCCTATCTCATGTGAGGACAAAATTACAAGTTGTCATCTTCCATGTAGGATTGCACATCACCGTGCCACATCCCACAAGATGACAATATGATTTTACAATTTAATTTACAACATAGGCAATGAATAAATAAATAAAATAAAAATAATACAAGGAATTACCAAGGTTGAGACACCTTAATTCCCAACATCTTACTCATCCAACTTACCTTAGCTCCAAACAAAGTAAACACATAGCCACTTGTGGACCTTCAACTATCCAAGTCACCTGCCCAATCAGAATCAACAAAACCTTATATGTCCAATGATCTGTCAACACTATCAATACCATGATAAATCAAACAATAATTAGAAGTTCCTCGCAAGTATCTAAACACCCTCTTAACATGATTCCAATGTTCTTTACCAGGGTTAGACATAAACCTGCTTAAAACTCCCACTGCTTGTGCAATATCTGGTCTAGTGCAAACCATTGCATACATTAAACTACCAACAACACTAGCATAAGGAACATTAGACATCTCTTCAAAAGCATCATCAATGGTAGGACAAATGTCTAATTTCAGCTTAGTACCAATAGGAAAAGGAATGCTAACTAGTTTTCAATCATGCATATTAAATCTTTGCAAAATTGTATCAACATACTTATTCTGACTTAACCATAGTTTTCTATGAACATGATCCCTGTTGATCTCCATTCTAAGAATATATTTTGCAGCCCCTAAGTCCTTCATATCAAAAGATTTACAAAGCTGAGTTTTAAGCTCTCTAATCATTTCCTTGCTATTCCCATTAAATAACATGTCATCAACATACAAGACAATGATTAGAACCTGATCATCAATAATCTTAAGATAAACACAATGATCTTCTTCACTTCTAATAAAACAAACTTTTAATGCAAAAGCATCAAACTTCTAATACCACATTCTAGGTGGCTGTTTCAAACCATACAAAGATCTTTTCAATTTGCAAACCAGGTCTTCCTTCCCTTTAACAATAAAACCATTAGGTTGCCTCATATAAATCTCCTCTTCAAGATCCCCATGCAAGAAAGTAGTTTTAACATCCATTTGCTCTATCTCAAAATCAAAATTTGTAGCAATAGACAGAAGGAATCTAATAGAAGTTAATTTAGCAACTGGAGAGAAAATTTCATTAAAATCAACACCCTCTCTCTAGAAGTAGCCCTTGGCTACCAATCTAGCCTTGTACCTTTCTAGATTACCATCTGCACCAAATTTCTTTTTATAAACCTACTTACAACCATTGGGCTTTCTTCCTTTGGGCAAATGCACAAGATCCCAAGTGTCACAAGTGTCCAAGGAATTCATTTCCTCATGCATAGCTTGCAACCAAGACTCACTTTCTTCTGAAGAAAGAGCCTCCCTGAAAGATCTAGGTTCATCATTAGTACACAATAAAGAAAATATACAACAAAAATCAGGAGGGCTATACCTGTCAATTTGATTTCATTGCCTTGTGGATTTTCTTACAGTAGGAGTAAGAGGCTCTATATGTTCCTCTATATGCTCATCCTGAACATCAATATCTAAACTTCTTGAACTCTCTTCTTCTTCTCCATTCCCAAACCCATCTAGTTGTTCTTCAACATGTGCATCTTCTTGCTTATTTGTAATTCCTTCAAAATGCATTGTTTTTCCTTTTTCTTGTTCCTTTGGTTGTTCCTCACCTTCATAAGCTCTAAACTCTCTAAAAATAACATCTCTTGATAAAATCATTTTCTTGGTTAGAGGGTTCCAGAGTTTGTAACCTTTTACATTCCCACCATAACCTACAAAGATGCATTTTTGAGCTTGTGGATCTAGTTTAGTTCTTTTCTCTTTAGGCATATGAACAAAAGCCTCACAACCAAATTGTTAATAACTGAGAGGGGGGGGGGGTGAATCAGTTATCTTAATTAATTTAACTTTCTGTTCTTCTTTAACAACTAGTGCAGCATCAAAGCAAATAAGCATCCATAATCATGAAAGCAGAAACAAAGTCAATACACATAACACAATGATTTTGACATGGAAAACCTATTTAGGGAAAAACCACGGGGTTACTAACCCAAGAATGTATTCTTTGTTAGAAGAATAGAAATAAAAAATGTTACTTGCTAATTAGGGCTCACTGCCTACAAGAGACTCACTGTCTAAAAGTTATAAAGAGAGTAACAAGATACTTGAACTGATGAGAAGCATCCACATATGCTGGAGTTCAGTTTCGGTTAGGCTCAGTACACTGATCTACTACACTTGATTCTTTCTCTTCTTTGGTGCTGTTGTCCTGTCAGATACCGAACCTGCCTTACTATTTCCTCACTGTTCTTCTACTATTCTTCACACAACACAATATGCCACACACACCTTCACATCAAAATCCATCTTGTATATATATCTACACCAATGATTTCAACACCTTTCTAGTCGGCATCCGGAACAGTCCATATTTTCCCAAACTCTGGTCTGTTGGCTGAATCCTTGCTTATCAAGTGATGCGTATCAAGGAGATGCTTATACAAGTCATCAATCATGTTGGCGAATCATCAATGATACCTCAGGAAGCTTTATCACCATCAATGTCTTATCCGGATTAAGATCTGATGCTCTACCGGTCAGTTCTTCCTCTATCTCCTTTGCCAAACAGGAACCCAATACTTAGGTGCTTATATCTCTTCACTCTTTCATCATGGGAGGCTCAATCCTTGGAATCTATCAGTCAAGGTACTCCTCTTGACTTCCCCAAGTCCGCATTTTATATAGATACTTCCTTTGAGAGATCTGGACCTGATTGTCAGACCTTGCTGCATACTCCGTTCTTGGTCACCGGACCATAACACTCTTCAATCTGACTTTCAGTATAAGCACACCATGTCCTACGGATGGGTGGGATGAACTTTGTTGCCATCAATGACAACACTCATGAAGCTACAATGTGTCTTTTGGCAACACAAATATCCTTAAATGTGAAACATAAGGTTTTCTTTTTAACCACATTTTATAAGGAGTCTTATCTTCAAGAATAGAGCAAGGAGATCTATTAATTAAATAAAAAGAAGTACTTACAGCCTCAACCCAAAAACACTAATCTAGCTTAGCACTACTTAACATGCTCCTAGCTCTTTCCATTAAGGTTCAATTCATTCTTTCTGCTACCCCATTTTGTTGGGGTGTATAAGGTGTTGTTTTCTATCTCACAATACCTGCATGCTTACAAAATTCATCAAATTCCTTTGAACAATATTCACCACCATTATTAGATCTCAACACCTTTATTTTACAATCTGTTTGCTTCTCAACTAAGGCCTTAAATTCTTTAAACTTAGTGAAAAATTTAGATTTTGCCTTCATAAAATAAATCCAAGTGTATCTTGATACATCATCAATGAATGTGACATAATATCAAGATTTTGCAAAAGATTCAACATCCATAGGTCCAAAAACATCTGTATGTATAATCTCTAATAAACTCTTTAAATTATTTGTTCCACTAGGAAATGAAGATCTACTTTGTTTTCCAAACACACAATGCTCACATAAATCATTTTTGCCAACAGAATAATATGAAATACCGTTAATCAATTTTTTTATTAATAATGGTCCTAAGACCTTTTTCACTAATGTGACCCAATCTGTGGTGCCACAACATACAAGTGTTTTCAGTGTCTGTTACATTGGCTAAATTATTCAAAGTAGATGCATTTAATCTAAACAAGTTTCCCACCTGAGATCCTTTAGCAACTACCCAATTCCCTCTCACCAACCTGCAACCAGACTTATCAAATGTCACATTCGTTCCAGAGTCATTTAACTTTGATATAGAAAGTAAGTTTGTTGCTAGTCCTGGAATATGCAAAACATCATGAAGGGTTTTAACCCTTCCATCACTGAAATACAACTTTACCTTTCCCTTGCCAATTATTTGGTTTGTACTATTGTCACCAAGGAAAACTTCACCTCCATCATATGCTGAATATTTTGAGAACTACTCCTTGTTGGTAGTCATATGGTAGGAGCAACCTGAATCAATAAGCCAAGCATCATTACTTACTGTGTTAGCTGAAATAATTAATGCATCATTGTCACCATCCTCCGAGGATTTTTCAGTGGAAGAATTTGAGCTCCTTTTCTTGTTCTTACAATCTTTCTTCACATGTTCCCATTTGCCATAGTTTGAACATTTTACCTTGCTCTTACCAGATGGGGTTTTGGAACGACCTTTAGACTTACCCTTCTTCTTATCTCCTTTGGGTGTCTTTTCCTTAGTTTTACCCCTTACATGTAAAGCATCTTGGGATCCACCATTTTTGGATTTTCTTCTCATTTCTTCTAAAAGAAGTGCAGCAATGAGACTATCCATCTTTGGATCTGTACCACTACCACTGATAGCAAGAATTAGATTTTCCCAAGATTCTGGTAAAGAACATAATAATAAGATACATTTATCCTCTTCCTCTAGCTTAACATCTACAGATGCAAGTTGACTTATAATCAAATTAAATGCATTCAAATGGTTTGCAACAGAATCTCCATTCTTCATTTTCAATGAATACAACTGTCTTTTGAGATATAACTTGTTAGTTAAACTTTTGGTTTGATAAATATCACCTATATCACCTATCCTCTTTCATAGCTTGTATGCAGTAGTTTCAGTAGAAACATTTAAGAGGACAACATCTACAAGGCACAATCTTATGGTTTCTCGTGCTTTTTTATCAAGTTTCAACCAATCTTCATCTTTCATAGTTGTAGAGGGATTCTTTTCATTTTCAACAACAACCCATTGTTCTCTTTCTTCCAAGAGATCTATTTTTAATTTCCACATCTCGTAGCCTGATCTATTGAATTTCTCAACATCTATACGAGAGGTAGAACCCATTGTATACAATCTCCTTCATAGATCTGCAAAACCTACAAAAACCAAGCTCCCACTGCAGCCAAAAAACCTTCAAAAATTTGACAGAAAGGCGTCCCTCACTCTCCACAACCGTTAGCTTTGATACCAAATGTTGAAAATGAAGGTAGAACTGCTGCTATAAACTTTAAAATTTGGTGTATGCAAAGCTGAAATAAAGATTAATCTGTAACAATTAATGAACAATTGATTTGCACATTCAATCCAATGTAGAAGAGAAGAGAAGAGAAGAGAAGAGAAAAATCTTGCACAGTATTTATGTGGAGAAACCCTTTTGGGAAAAAACTCCACACCCAAAGATGTTTCCTTCTTGTATTAATTCTCTTTGAAAAGGATTACATTTAATACTTGAAATTTCTCTAAGTCCTTGATGCACTTCACAAAAAAGCTTCTTTCTTTTTTCTCTAAGTCTTTTTCCAAAAACTTTTGCTTTTTTCTTCTAAGTCTTTTTTCCTCAAATCAACTCTCTAGAAAATGTATGGGGTTTTCAATTAAATCAACAATCCTCTTTTAATTCAACAACTTCTAAATCCAAAAGCTTGAAACTCAAAATATAATCAATTACAATTGATAACATAGCTTCCAAAGCTCATGCAAAAATCAAGCTCACTTAAATTGAGAAGACTGAACTCAAACAAAGCCCAAACACTGAGTTAACCATCCCTTCATGATGTGGGCACCCAAGATGGCTAAATATAGCTGTCCCAACATCAAACTTATCACCAAATAAAAGCAACATCAAAAACTCCTCCATTTAGGCATCCATACTTGCCCAATGATCCAATGCGTTTCTGATAACTGAAGTGATCAAATACACATCAAAATCATGCAAACAACATGCAAGATTGATGTGCCCAAAGTTATTCTGAAATATCTTGTTTTGTACATGCAAGTGACATGCAAACATTGGATCTAACATGCAACTCATACCCATTACCTGAAATACTGAGATGTACCATCCTGCAACTTTCAGGAGTTGGAGTGTCCTACAAGTAATATCTTAAAACTAACATGCAACTGACATGCAAGCATTTTTAACAACATGCAATTGATACCCATTTCCTGAATCACTAAGAAGTACCATCCTGCAAATTTCTGGAGTTGGAATGTTCTACAAGTAATCTCACAAAACTGACATGCAACTATGTGCAAGGTCATATAACTGACATGCAAGAACATGCAAGGTCATACAAGTCCATAGAAATGACATGCAAGCACATGCAAGTGACATGCAACAACATGCAAGCAAACGCAAGTGACATGCAATAACATACAAGCACATGCAAGTGGCATGCAACAACATGCATCAACATGCAACAACATGCAAGTACATACAAGTAACATGCAACAACATGTAACAACATGCAAGTACATGCAAGCTACATGTAAAAACATGCAAGTCCATGCAAGCTATATCTAATTCATGCATTTGTAACACTGTAGTTAACTCCAACATTATATCCATGCAAGGTATCTCAACATTATCCACTCATGTACATAAAAAAGTACAACTCCAAGTCTAAAAATAAGATGCAAGTCCAACTCCCACTCACTAGGAGTTATCAAACTCTATTTTAAGACTTAGGAGAAGTCAACAAGGTCTTCATGGCTCCCATCTCAAAGTGGGCGCCCAAGTTTGACATTATCCATTTAGAACTTAATTGCAAAAGTCAAAGTGATGTAATTAATAAATAATTAATCTTTCAAAGTCTTAATATGTTGGGGAACACATTCCAAGGACTTTGGAGACATATGAATTGGTTAGGATTGCAAGTTAATAGCAGCTTATCCCAACATAGTTTGAGCTCACTTCAAATCAATCATTTTCAACATTATCCTTTCAAGGTCTTGGTAAATTCAACTAGTTACTTTGATAGGTCATAGTTTGACATTTAGTATCCTCTTGTTCAAAGGCTTCAAAGTTGCACATCCCATTAGTTTAAAACATTTCCTTAGTTCACTCATCATTCCTACATCCTTAATCTTAGTTGTATTTCCCATTTCTATAATCCAAAAATCCCAAAACATAGTATAGTGTATAGTCACTTTACATTACCATCCTTAGTTGCATTAGGCATACTTATATCCCAAAATATCAAAAATATAGCATAGTGCATAACTACTTTGCATTTCCATCCTTAGTTCATTCCCTACTTCCCACAACTAGCAAGTCTTATATGGTAGAAACATAGTTGCAAAAGAAGAGAAAGGGAGAGGAATCCTTAGGTTATCTCACTAACACAATGAGATTTGGTTCCTCCTCTAACAAGAAACACAAATCTCACTCCCACATGGAAAACTGCTTTGAGAACTACACTTTACGAGAAAATGACCAAGGGGTAACCCAACAAGAAATTGAGGAAGCCTCCCAAGATCCTAGATTGTTGTGAATCTTAGATGAAATGATAGCCGCTAATCCTCAAGCTTACCTTATACATCTTTTGCAAAATGGTACCAAACTTCCTGTGGGAGTAGACATAAATATGATTATAGGATCGTCACCAAATAATGTCACACAAGGTCAAGGTCAAGCCTCATCTTCCACTAGTCACACAAACCCAACACAAGAACACACCAACATTCCCTTTGGGGAGACATCACATGATTCCACAATTGTCAATTTACCTCCCCCATTTGAACCCAATGATGCAAATGTCATGTCGAAACCTTTGAATTTTGTGGACCCATTTGCTTCGATGACAACCAACACAAAACCCCTAGGTCAAAACAAAATAACACGAAGAATATACATAGTGACCTCACGAGCACAAACACAAGGGGTTAATACTACACCTAGTGCGAACATAAATCTAGGGTCCCAACCAAGCAATAACTTGAACAACCTTAACATAGACCCTCTTGGCCAAAATAATAATGTGTATAACCAAGGTGTTAGTGTGTCTTATCAAAATACCCATGGCAACCCCATATAGCAACAAGTTGACCCAAACGTCCTTCTTCAAACAAACCCACTCCAAAACCAACACAACACAAAAGTTCCACCCCATTATCAATACATAAATCCCAACACCACTTACATTCCAAATACTCAAAATCAAAACTCAACTCCATTACACACCCCTCTTAACACAAACATCAATCCACTTGTTGCAAGCATGGGGTCTCAACATACAACTATTGCAAACATGGGAAACCCCTACCAAAATGTAATTGCGAACGCTAAAGATACATCACTATCTTCTATAGAGGTCCTAGCGCATGAAATGCATTCATTGAAACAACAATTTTCCAATATGCGAGTCTTGATAACCAAGAAAGCATACTTCATGGAGGATTTGTGCCCATATCCTTTCAATAGGAGTATATACATGCCTCCTTTTCAACAAAACTTTACCATACCCAATTCCAACAAATATAGAGGAAAAGGGAGCCCTATTAAACATGTATGTGAATTCCACACTACATGTCTCAAACTTGCATTTGACCAAACATATTTAATGAGGCTATTCCCATGGAGCCTCATGGGTCAAGCACTCAAGTGGTTCACACATCTCCCCACAGGAATAAAAACATGGACTGAACTAGCGGGTAAATTTATAGCCCATTTCTAATACAACATTGAAATAGATGTAAATGTAGCAATGCTATGCCACACAAAACAAGAAGATGGAGAGACATTTCTCTCTTTCTTCCAAAGGTGGGTAAGTTTGGCTAGCAAGTGTCTATGCCATATACCTGAGAACCAATTAGTCCCAATTTTTGTGGAGAACTTGAACACGAAACTCACACATCAACTACAAATACATTGTTGCACGACCTTTGGGGAGGTTTTAGAGAAAGGAATAGCGATTGAAAAGGCCCTCATAAACAAGGGTACAATTAAAATCTTTAACAAAAATCAAAGAAACCCTAACACTTCCTATGACAAAAACAAATTATGGTCTAGGAATAAAAATGTTACAAATGATGGGGTTGTTGATGCAAAAATAATAAACAAGGGTGGCCTTATCCTTACTCTCAAAGTGCCAACACCAAAAAATCCAACACCCATTCAACAACAAGTGGCAAATGTCATTCAAAACAATCAAAGGTGGGCTCCCCTAAGAATGAATCCTCCAAAATGGAACTATACACAGCTACCGGAACCAATTGAATCAATCCTAAAGAAATTATTACAAGCCAACCTCATTCAAATTCTGGAGATTAAATAATATGATCCTGCCTTCAAGCCTCCCATGTGGAAAGATAATGAATTTTGTGAATATCACCGAATAAAGGGACATAAAACATCAAACTATTAGAAGCTTAAGAACATGAATCAAGATCTCATTAAACGAGGTGACATAGTCTTGGATAATCCTCAAGGATCCTCCAATATCAATCATCTATTTTTACAAATCCTTTGCAAGATCACGGATCAAGGAAGGCCTCTAGTTCAGGCACCAAGACAAATGGGCAACCCAATTATAACCATGTTTCTTATGAATACACTATCAATAGCATTTGAGCTTATGATAGTAACATCTCCATGATTTCCATCAAGTCTCATCCTGAGTGAGCTATCACCACCCATAGAGCTAAGTTAACCTTATGAAGTCCTTCATCCAACCTGTAGCCAAAGTCACAATATAATCTTTTGGATCATCCAAAGAAAACACCTGCACAAATATCTATCTTTGAGTTGCTTTGCCTATCCCCGAAACATAAGGCCATTTTAGACTCGCATAGACCTAACCATACCGATCCCTTGCACCTCAAATTCTTCATTAATAAACACAAGATCCGATGAGTCTTGGTAGACGGTGGAGCGGGATTAAACATATGCCCTTTGAAGCTAGTCATGATATTGGGATATTCTGAGGCCTGCATGGACCCGTCCAAGAGAATCATCATCAGGGCTTATGACAATGTAGAACATTCCTCTAAGGGTGTGATCTCACTTCCTGTGAGAGTTGGACCTGCCACTCTTAATATTATATTCCACATATTGGATATGAACCTTCCCTATAATCTGATCCTTGATCGCCCATGGATTCATGCCATGAAGGCCGTGCCATCCACCTATCACTAATGCATCAAGTTTCCCTACAATGACAGAAATTGACAAGGGTCATTGTACCTCGGCATTTAATCATATTTCATGTGTCAAATCTAAGGTTGTGTCCTTGGCTATCTGTAATTAGCAATCCTATAGTTACCAATTCGTTTAACTAATTCTAATGATCTCTACTATTTGAAGAAACTATTGCTACTGATCTATTTGTTATGAAAATGAATTCTAGGAATATTGAAAACAAAGATGAAACAATGAATTGCTAATGTAGATCTATACTATTCCATTCAATTGAAACATACATTCATTTATGAGAAAACAATAACTTTCTAAATAGAATCTAAAACAGAACAGCAAACAACAGAATCTGAAACAAAATAATAAAAAATACTAGCCTTCTGCCTTAGTGGTGGGGAGTGGGCCCTTTCTCCACATGCTTAGGGCTAAAGACTAAAGCAATGAATTAGCACAAGAAGATAATATCACAATTCATTTTCAGTCCAATTCCATCCGCTTTTGTATTCAGAAAAATGTCTATATCAAAATGAGATTACAAAAATAAAAAATTATTCGTTGTCTCTTTTCTGCTGCTACCTCTGTAAATTTATATCTAATCTAGTGATGAGATATCACTTACCCTAACTACTAGTTTATCTATGAGATAATACCAATCTCTTATTCTACTAATTGTTTAACTATAGAGTAAAACGTCATGCAATTTAAAATAGATTTAGTGGAACAATAGTCTCACTAAATCTGAGTCTTAGTTTCAAATACAACTCGATAGTGAGGCCCTAAAATATAGGTACTTAATTAGTTTGTAGAGAACTCATGCAAAATCAAAAAGAGAAATAAAACTTCCAGCAGTTAACTACGGTCTTCACTCAATTACTCAGGTGCTGATTGAGTAATATCTGGAGCACCCCGATTACTACTGGAAGTGTTGACTGGTAGCTGTGCTGGAAATCTGCATCTATGTTGAGGAGACTATGGAGGTGTGTTCTTCTATCTGTAACTCCAGAGATATGATTTATGACCTTCTGTTTAGCTCTGAAGACATGCTTTTGATTTCAGTCCAGCTCCGGAGATGATTCACCCCCTTTATCTCAAAATCTCTCCAACCATATTGGAAAATATTGGAGACTGGTGCGGTATCCATATGTCAGCTTCAGAGATTATTAGGACCACCTCCGGAGATGATCAAAATTGTCTTTGCCCAAACATTTGCACCTGTAGATTCAAAAATAGATAATTTCTACATATTTCCATTAATTCAGTGCACATTAGTCCCTCAATTAGATATCATGATTTTAAGTAATTCATCTCTTATTAATCATAATTAGAACAATCTTGTTAATCTACTTTGTTGTAGTCATCAGGACAATGGAAGAAGGAAGGAAAAAGAGGGGTAAAAGGTGTATTTCATGGGTGCTACTTAGCACTCATCATCCCCCCGTACTTAAAAGTTAACATGTCCTCCTACTTTTCACAATCTGGACTTAGTCAAGTGGAATATTCTATCAGTCAAGTTGTAGTCCTTTGCATAAGTAGTCCATGTGGTGTGGTCTGTATAACCATTTCCTCTGAACTGATCAACCTGCTTCATCCATTCCTACAATTTATCATCTTCCATTTGTTCAGCCTAGATAGGTAGTGGTTCAATGATGAGAGGAGGTATGAAATGGCCACCTATCCACTCTTGTTGGTATTTATCCATCATTTTTGACACTAGCCTATCCTTCCTCATAAACAACCTTAGGTTGGCAGGGGACACCACTTCCCTCATCTTCTATTTTGTAGTTAAAGTGTTCCACCTTTTATTTGCCACTGAAAGCATTTGATTAGTGTTGGGTGAATATTTTGTCTTCAACTAACTAAAGGCAAAATGGTTATATCAACCATAGTGTAATGAGATAAATCTCTCCTCTCAGCAAGGGGAGGTTCCTTATTAACTATTACAAACTTATTTATACTAAAAACTAATTTCGGGGTGAAACCATATCATCCATTTCTCTTTTTTTAGAAATGATGTTTACAATATAAAATATCACTTTCACAATACAAATCAAACTAACCAAGAAACTCATGAGAGCACAAAGTCTATCATTGCTCTTTTTACTAATTTACAATTTAGAACCTAGTAGCATAAGGTGCAACTCAAAGTCTTTACCGAATACTACAAAAAAACATACGATCACAAAAGATAATAGTAGTTCAAAGCCTTTACAATATCTTTTACTTCAAAACATAAAATCACAAGCTAAAGATAATTGTTGTAACACAAAGTCTCCAAAATCAGCTTTAGAACATCTCCCAAATTATTCACACTCACACTACAATTTGATCACGTAGATAAGATAGTATAAGAAAAAGGACATAAGAACAATTTCCAATACACCACAAGTTATTCCAATGCAAAGATTGAAAGATCGCTTGCTTTTCTATTCACTTGATAAAATATGATTTACAATTTGAACACAAAGTCTCAAAATGCTCTTCAATTTGGCAGAGTTTCACTTCAATGACTAAAAGATGATAATTACAATGGGGGTCTTCTTTATTTATAAGAGAAACTGAGAGCAAAAATAGGAAAAGAACAACTAACTATGACTTATTCGACAAAGGAGTCCTTTTTGATTTGGGACTTCCTACGTTTTCACATGTAATTACATATGAGAAAAGTACATGTAAATATGTCCAAAATTATTTCGAAAGTACATCTGAAAAATAGAAAATAAACTAAGTGATGAAAAAGTTGCTCAACTTGCACTGCCTTCTTTCTTCATGTGGCAATCATACATAGTGAACACATCTTGCATCCCCAAACTATTTGGACTAACTGTGTTCTTGAAAATCATCTAAGCTCTAACTATTGCATCTCTGATCGTGGTGATTGATTTTGCATGGCTAGTTAACTTGGCCTTTAGATTATCCAAAGTTAATTGATTATCAAGAATATTATCCATGGAGGCTACTAAAAATGTTTTGTCCTCAAACTCCTTTTGAAACATATTCTCAAATTCCTAGATCATCTCCTCTGCAGAAAGAAATTGATTATCTTGTGACACCAAATTGCATGGCAGCTCCTCCAACTTGTGTAAGAGACTAACATCACTTTGGTCACTCAGCTTCCTTGCAGTTTCTAAGTCATTGATCAGATCTTTCAGTACACAGCTCTGATATGTCAATGCCTCCTTAGTCTTGGCATATAAATCCCTATTTGGAATAACACTAATTGATATCAAAGAACTTATTTTCAACTTCATCATTTCTACCCACTTATCATGATTCTGTTCCAAATGCTCAATATCCTGAGAAATAGCATCAATCAAATCATCAAGTTCTGCCCTAATTTTCTCCATTTTGCTTGTTTTCTCAGCTAGCTCTGTAAGAAGAGAGATTCCTTGTATGCACATCCTTTCCAAATATTCTTCAAGCACTCTTCCCTTAAGGCGAGTCTTTTCAGCTTTCTAGATGATAGGATCTTCCACAGAAACAGCCTCAAGAGTCATTGATTATGAGTTCAAAGTAATATTCCTTACCATTGCAGTCAATTGCTCTACCATTGCTTTATAATGATCTTTCATCTCCTTTTCTTTATCAAACTTCTTAATCAAAATTTCCATTGTCGACTGCATATCAGTCTTTGTACTCTCATGTGTTATTTTGCCCAGCTCAATCCTAGAAATAGAGTAATCATTCATACTAAAATTTTCTACAGTAGCATCCTGTGGGGGTCTTGCAATCTCCACAAATTTGTGACCTTTGTCTCCCAGCACTCTTGAAAGAATTTTTGGCTTCTTTAGAGTCTTAGCCTTAGCAGGGATTGGCTTACCAAAATCAAAGTCATATGGAGAGATGGCTTGTTTCTTTCTTTTAGGTGTATATGCTGACAACCATGGAGGAAGCACATAAGTACTCACATTCGGATCTATTTCCATTGTTGGTGTTACTGAAACTGTACTGGCACTGGAAGTAGAAACAATAGGTGGAGTATTAGTAAACACTGCACCTGACACATTCACATTTGAAACTTGCTCAGAACCCATTACAAAGTGATCAAATATTGAAGAATCTCCAATATCAAAAGATGAGGAGGACAGACTAGGAATAGACCCAGAAGAATGAAGAACATCATCAAAAGTAGTTTGAGGATTATCAAAAATTTTTTTTGAAGGTGATGGAGATTTAGAAGATGGGATGTCAATAGGTGAAGCAGACAGAGGAACTGAAACTGGTATATTAGACAAAGGAGGAGAGACTCCCATATCCTGTTGTACATTCTCCTGTGGAGACAGAACTTCATCTCCTTGTCCTTCTCCCATCTCTTCTATTGGTCTATTTTCAACCTCCATTTTCTCGGTAGCTAGCTCATCAGTATTCTATTTCTCAATTTCCATTTCTTCTACCTTAGATTCTTTCTCTATAGCCTTTGACTTCTTTGACACACATTTGATCCTGGGTTTATGTGGCTTAGAAGAAGAGGGAATGCCACTCTTATTCTTTGTCCTATTCTCCACCTTCTTACCTATTTGTTCTTGGGCTTCAGTCTCTAATCCCGTAAGGAATTCTTTCAAAGCAACTCCCTTACCTTCTAACCACTTGTTTGTGTTAGCCAATATAGGTTCAAACCTTTTCCTTAGAGAAGTCAATTCTTTCTAAGACCATTGGATAGGAGGAAGAGGAGAACTAGAAACATGTTCAGTGTTATACCTAGGATCAGTCATCTCTTCATCATCCACCAGTTCTTTAGGAATATCAACCAATCCTAGATACTCAATTTGTTCCAGAGATAACTTGCTATAGTCTAATTTTCTGATATCCTCTTCTGTCCTCAAGTCCACCCAGATGTCTTCAACCATTGGCTTTGGATAGATCCATGTTCAACTCTCCACCTATATCTTTACAAAAGTTACGCCCAAGTAAAATGCCATAAGAAGCTGGAACATCAGTCACTAGGACAGTCATCCTAATCCTCTTGTCCGGAAAGGCTGCAAATGCAAATTGGGCATCCTTGATTTGACCCAATAACGACACTTGCTTATTTTCCATGGAGAAACATCTCCCAAAGGTCTTGGTTAAGGTGAGACCAAGGGTGTCTGCCACCTTAGTAGGCATGACGTTATTAGAAGCCTCGAAGTCTATTATACAATTGCTTAACTTATGACCATTGACCAATAGAGAAACATAGAAAAGTTCTATTTTCCCTGGAGCAACAAGGGGAGTAGTGACTAAATTATTTTGGGTTGATTTGTTTTTAGAGGAGTCATGGGTGTTTTTGGAAGAATCTTGCCCCATAGGGGCAGCCTTATTTTTCACATATTTAGCTAACCTATCAAACTGTTCGGGATTAGCTTGTAAATACTCAACCTCAGACATTTGGATTTTCGTTTCCCTAGCATGATCTATTATATCAAATAGCTGAAATGAACTAGATATAGAGGAAGGAAATCCATCATTCTAAGTTTTATTAGGGTAGTACTGGTCTGAGGGACAGAAGTAGAAGACACAGGATTGTTAGATGTACTTACTTGCTTATCGACAACTGGGTTCTTTGACTGAAAAGGCAACAGAGTTCCCCATTTGGCAATTGAGATCACTGGTTGAGGTTCCTCTCTTGCCTTTCCTTTATCAGCTTGCTGATTTCACTGATTCTGGGACCTAGTAAAAATAACATATGCTCCATCATATACTTCTCCTTCTGTTTCGGCTTCATCTTGGTAATTCAGAAAGCCAATGGTAGAGTCGCCAGCTAATTCTTCTTCTCCTTCTATAAAAAGATTAGCATCATTCTCCTGATCCAACTTAGGTTGGAAAGAATGGTCATGTTCTACTTCATAATAGCCAATTGCTAAGTTGACTGGCGCTGCTTCAATGGCGAGCTTCCCTTGTGTGGGTGGAAGATGATTTTGTTGCCCTTTATTTCTGGTAGCATTGCCTTGATATGAATTGTTAGGAAATGTTCTCCTTGGTATATCCCTATAAGAAGGAGGAGCAGACATACCTTGAGATATTTGCCTTTTCAAAGCTAGCAACTCATTTGCTAACTTTTGCACCATAGGATCTGTGGTGCTTGTGGAAGGATTATCAGTAGAGGATTGAACTCTATTTCTGTTGGAATCTCTTCTAATCTTACCCTCAAGGATAAGATCATCTTCAACTTCCGTAGCCAAAATTTGAACTGCAGGAAGATCTATGGGGCCAGCCTGCCTTAGAAGAAAGCTTACCTCAGGAAATTGAGTATTGATAAAGAAACAATTAAGATTCTCCATTGTTGGCTGAGCAGTTGTAGGAATCTTGTTTGTTAGCTTATTGAACTTAACGATGAAGTCTCGCATAGGTTCATGTGGCTCTTTCTTCATCTGTGTTAGCTATGCTAATAAGGCATGTGCATCTTCTGCAGGTTTGAATCTAGCTCCGAACTTGGTCTTGAGAGTGTTCCAACTCATTATAGTTTGAGCTTGAAGATGGTAAAACCAATCTATAGCAGCACCTTGCAGTGTTTCCATAAAAAGTCTTACTGCTACATCTTCATGTTCCACACCTAATACACTGCAAGCTATGTAGAAAGATGCAATGTGTTCATCTAGGTAGACTTTCCCATCGCCATAGAACTTAGGAAAATTCTTCCTCGAACTACGAGGTAGTTCATGCAATGGTGGAGTTAAATTCAAAGGACCAAAAGTGTTACCCCAAGGGCCTTGAGCTACCATGGTGCATTGATTAAAGGGTGGGATAACAAACCTTTATGGAATGCGAACAGACAAAACTCTATTAGTACTAGAACTAGAAGCTTCACCTGGTATTGGAGACCTAGCGTTAGTAGGAGCAAAACTCCTAGTTCACTGAAGTCAAGGTCGTGGAGGCAAAAGACCAAAGTTATTTTGTTCCATCAACTCAAATACAGGATCAATAAAACATTGAGCTCTCTTGCTTCTTGTATATCATGAGTCTGCCAGAATGCAATGTACTCAACAAAATTTTGAAAATAGCTTGAAACAATGGAAAAGAACTGTAGTGCTTCAACTCAGAGCGTGATGCTTCAAGTTACTTGTTCCTTCCCCAGTAGAGTCGCCAAAAATTGTTGGGTGAATATTTTGTCTTCAACTAACTAAAGGCAAAATGGTTATATCAACCATAGTGTAATGAGATAAATCTCTCCTCTCAGCAAGGGGAGGTTCCCTATTAACTATTACAAACTTATTTCTACTAAAAACTAATTTCAGGGTGAAACCATGTCATCCATTTCTCTTTTTTCAGAAATGATGTTTACAATATAAAATATCACTTTCACAATACAAATCAAACTAACCAAGAAACTCACGAGAGCACAAAGTCTATCATTGCTCTTTTTACTAATTTACAATTTAGAACCCAGTAGGATAAGGTACAACTCAAAGTCTTCACCGAATACTACAACAAAACATATGATCACAAAAGATAATAGTAGTTCAAAGCCTTTCCAATATCTTTTACTTCAAAACATAAAATCACAAGCTAAAGATAATTGTTGTAGCACAAAGTCTCCAAAATCACCTTTAAAACATCTCCCAGATTATTCACACTCACACTACAATTTGATCATGTAGATAAGATAGTATAAGGAAAAGTACATAAGAACAATTTCCAATACACCACAAGTTATTCCAATGCAAAGATTGAAAGATCGCTTGCTTTTCTATTCACTTGATAAAATATGATTTACAATTTGAACACAAAGTCTCAAAATACTCTTCAATTTGGCAGAGTTTCACTTCAATAACTAAAAGATGATAATTACAATGGGGGTCCTCTTTATTTATAAGAGAAACCGAGAGCAAAAATAGGAAAGGAACAACTAACTATGACTTATTCAACAAAGGAGTCCTTTTTGATTTGGGACTTCCTACGTTTTTACATGTAATTACATATGAGAAAAGTAAATGTAAATATGTCCAAAATTATTTCAAAAGTACATCTAAAAAATAGAAAATAAACTAAGTGATGAAAAAGTTGCTTCAACTTGCACTACCTTCTTTCTTCATGTGGCAATCATACATAGTGAACATAGCTTGCATCCCCAAATTGTCCGGACTAACTATGTTCTTGAAAATCATCTGGGCTCTGACTATTGCATCTCTAACCGCGTTGATTGATTTTGCATGGCTAGTTAACTTGGCCTTCAGATTATCCAAAGTTAATTGATTATCAAGAATATTCTCCATGGAGGCTACTAAAAATGTTTTGTCCTCAAACTCCTTCTAAAACATATTCTCAAATTTCTAGATCATCTCCTCTGCAGAAAGATATTGATTATCTTGTGACACCAAATTGCATGGCAGCTCTTCCAACTTGTGTAAGAGACTAACATCACTTTGGTTACTCATCTTCCCTACAGTTTCTAAGTCATTGATCAAATCTTTCAGCACACGGCTACGATTTGTCAATGCCTCCTTAGTCTCGGTATATGAATCCCTATTTGGATTAACACCAATTGATATCAAAGCACTTATTTTCAACTTCATCATTTCTACCCACTTATCATGATTCTGTTCCAAATGCTCAATATCCTGAGAAATAGCATCAATCAAATCATCAAGTTCTGCCCTGATTTTCTCCATTTTACTTGTTTTCTCAGCTAGATTTGTAAGAAGAGAGATTCCCTGTATGTGCATCCTTTCCAAATATTCTTCAAGAACTCTTCCCTTAAGGTGAGTCTTTTAAGCTTTTTGGATGATAGGATCTTCCATAGAAATGGCCTCAGGAGTCACTGATTCTGAATTCAAAGTAATCTTCCTTACCACTGAGTCAATTGCTCTACCATTTCTTTATAACAATCTTTCATCTCCTTTTCTTTATCAAACTTTTGAATCAAAATATCCATTGTCGACTGCATGTCGGTCTTTGCACTCTCATGTGTTATTTTGCCCAACTCAATCCTAGAAATAGAGTAATCATTCATACTAAAATTTTCTACAGTAGCATCCTGTGGGGGCCTTGCAATCTCCACAAATTTGTGACCTTTGTCTCCCAGTACTCTTGAAAGAATTTTTGGCTTCTTTGGAGTCAGAGCCTTAGTAGGCACCGGCATACCAAAATCAAAGTCATCCGGAGAGATGGTTTGTTTCTTTCTTTTAGGTGTATATGCTGACAACCATGGAGGAAGCATAGAAGTACTCACATTCAGATCTGTTTCCATTGTTGGTGTTACTAGAACTGCACTGGCACTGGAAGTAGAAACAATAGGTAGAGTATTAGTAAACACTGCACCTCACACATTCAGATTTGAAACTTGCTCAGAACCCATTACAAAGTGATCAAATATTGAAGAATCTCCAATATCAAAAGATGAGGAGGATAGACTAGGAATAGACCTAGAAGAATGAAGAACATCATCAAAAGTAGTTTGAGGATTACCAAAAAATATTTTTGAAGGTGATGGAGATTTAGAAGATGGGATGTCAATGGTGAAGCAGACAGAGGAACTGAAATTGGTATGTTAGACAAAGGAGGAGAGACTCCCATATCCTGTTGTACATTCTCCTGTGGAGATAGAACTTCATCTCCTTGTCCTTCTCCCATCTCTTCTGTTGGTCTATTTTCAACCTCCATTTCCTCGGTAGCTAGCTCATCAGTATTCTATTTCTCAATTTCTATTTCTTCTACCTCAAATTCTTTCTCTACAGCCTTGACTTCTTTGACAAAAATTTGATCCTGGGTTTATGTGGCTTGGAAGAAGAGGGAATGTCATTCTTATTCTTTGTCCTATTCTCTACCTTCTTACCTGTTTGTCCTTGTGCTTCAGTCTTTGATCCCGTAAGGAATTCTTTCAAAGCAATTCCCTTACCTTCTAACCACTTGTTTGTGTTAGCCAATATAGGTTCAAACCTTTTCCTTAGAGAAGTCAATTCTTTCTAAGACCATTGGATAGGAGGAAGAGGAGAACCAGAAACCTGTTCAGTGTTATACCTAGGATCAATCAGCTCTTCATCATCCACCAGTTCTTTAGGAATATCAGCCAATGCTAGATACTCAATATGTTCCAGAGATAACTTGCTATTGTCCAATTTTTTGATATCCTCTTATGTCCTCAAGTCCACCCAGATGTCTTCAACCATTGGCTCATGAAACTAGGTCTTCATTTTGATCTTGTCTTTTACACTCCTATAATCAAACCTTGGTCTTCATTTGAACTATTTCATGGTCACTAGCTGCATTTTAGTTTCCATGGCTCTAGCCTTTGTAGCAGTTGACACTGAAAACATACCAACTTCAACTGGAAATCTAAATCCTGTTTTCTTGAGTTCCATTTGCTTGTTATGTACGAAAATTGTTTGTCTACATAATTCCATTAGAACAAGTTTATCTGAAGGAAACCTTGGCAACATATAAGGATAACAATTGAAAAAGCCAACTCTTAAATATGAGAAAGTCAGAAATTGTAAGAACCTGCACCCATAATCATTCACCACTAACCAAGCTTTGTTTGAAACTCTTCTTTTCTCTAACTGAGGGTCAAAAAGACACAAGAACACTGTGAAGAAAGCATCATTTACCCTCCTAAAGTGATGAATAGAACCTTTCAATGTCAGTTGAGGATAGTACTGATATATAGGAACCACTCTCCTATCTCCTTCGGATGTCAAACCTAGAAAGATCCTCATTGAGGCTGCTATATACACAAGGTAAGAAGTCATATAGAATTTTAAAAGTAGTGGATACTTTAGTCAATTTCTCATGCATAGCATTGTTGATTTGTTCACCCCAAAAGATGGCTTGCTTGCCTTGAAGTATAACCTTGATAAAAGGGTACATCCATTCATGAAAAAGAGAGGAAGAAGCCAGCCCCCTTATCCTACTAAGAAGAGTTATGAGATCACCAACCTCCTCAATAAAATCACTTCTGAGAAAACTCCTCGGCCACTTGGATAAGTTTGACCTTGAAGTCTTAAGCCATTTGGTGTTAATTGTCTTCTTAGCCTTCTCAAAATTCTTATCATATTCCTTTTGAGCTTTAGCAAAATCTACTTTCACAACTTCTATAGCAGTAGGACACAGGAAAACTTTATCAATGAGTTCTAAATCCAACCTGATTGTCACATTGCCATTTGTATCCACCACTACCCTAGTGTCTCTGTTGTAGAACTGAGCGCATTGAAGAACAAACTCAGTATTATGAGCTACCACTGGGAAAGATGACACCAAGTGAATGTTGCTATCAGCAATCTTCTTCATTGTAGAACTAGGGTTATTAGACTTAGTTCTTTCCACAATCTCAGCCATGTCTACATGGCCAATCTCTGTATCCCGAATGTCATCAACATTGGAGGTAACCGAGGTGATTGGAAAAACACCCTGATACTTATACTTCATTGATTTTGACTTCTTTGGAGACAACTCAGTCATCTGAAAAAAAGCTAACACCAGAAGGATGTTGACGAAGAGAGAAAATCTACATAAGATACTGCAACAAAATGCCATGATCATGCAATTAGGGGAAATACTGGTAATCTGGGAAAATTGCATGTCGATGATCACGACTATAGGGATACACTTGAAAGGGCTAGAGCGCAAGCGTGTTAAAAAAATGGAGGAAAGCGGGCTTAGGAAAGTAAATTTGAAAATCTCTTAGAGTTTAGAGAAAATTGAGAGAGTGAATGTACGAGTGGCAAAATTTTCTGCCTTGCATTAGAGAGATGAGTTACAGGTGTTAGGGTGGCAAATTTTGCCAACCCTGCATGTTGGAAACCTTTTTCATGTCCAAGCAGAAAAATTTGCCGACAATGCACGAGGATGGATTTGCAAGTTTGATCGGATATGCAGAAGAGGTGAAAATTGCCGCCGATGCATGTGTAAGGGAAGAGTGTTCTAATGTAGGGGCAGACAAAATGACCGCCCTTGCATGAGGGAAAAACTTCTTTATATATGCAATGTCGGCGAAAATGCCTGCCAATGCATATATGAGAAACTGTCTAGATGTCAGGTTAGTCATATTGACCGCTCTTGCACCTCTTTGTTGAAACATATAACGTGTAGAAATGGTAAGTTTGACTGTTCAAACATGGAATAAAGTTTATTCAAGGTTTTGATGTAAGGACGGTGAATTTCGCCGCCCTTACATAGGGTAAAATGACAAAGGTAAAGTGTATCGGTGACGGCTTTAACCGCTGATGCACTATCTGATAAATACAAAGGTAGGGGATCAAAAATATAAAACAACACAAGTTTAAAAAAGGTCTGAAGACACAGTCGGGAAAGTTACAACTCATATGAAAATGAAAACTAGGAATTAAGAAAAAACCCTAACAATGGCGATAAAACCTATAGAAGATATAGTTTCAATCAATCCATAACAAAAAGAAAACTTACAAGAATAACAAACCCATTCAATACATATAAAAAACCTAGTTTTTAAAATAGAAATGAAATGAAAATAAAGACTTACTGTTGATAACTGAGAGGGGGGGGTGAATCAGTTATCCTAATTGTCTCTTCTCCTGATCTTTCTTATTAATCAAGGCAGCATTGAATTAAACAAACGAACATTATCATGAAATAAGAAACACATGACACAGTATTTTTGACGTGGAAACCCGGTTAAGGGAGAAAACCATGGGGTGATTAACCCAAAGATTATTCTCTGTTAGAAGAATAAGGAATTACAAAATGGCACTTGCCAATTAGGGCTCACTGCCCGAGCACACTGCTCACAAAGAGGCCCACTGCCTACAAGGAGACACACTGTCTACAAAGTGATAAGAATCACAGTCTTGAACTAGAGAATGACACCTTTACCATGTCCGGATCAGTTCCATTAAGCCCAGAAACATCTGCTCTGCCTTCTGCACTTCTCTTCGCTACTTCACCTTTTTCCACATAAGCCACACACTTCAAAATGAACTCACAAATCTTTATTTATACAAGACATCAACTTAGGAACAATCATCTAAGTCGGCAATCAATCATAAGAATATCCGCAAGATGAATGACACATCCGGTCGGCCACCATAAGAACATTCGCAGGATGAACAACTCATCCGGTCGGCTAAACAGAGCAAAAACTTCATCCGGAAGAATATCTTCAATTCCGGGCTCTAATGTCAATGCGGACCAACAACACAACCTCAACATGATCTAGGAACCTTCACAAGCCTGCCTGAATGACCAGGTACGTCCGCATTTCCTTTACTTACTGAAATCTCTTATCCTCCTTATCTGGAACTTCAAGAACACTGTCTGTCGCTACTGTCATAGTGCAAGAGGTACTTCCAGACCTCCAAATCATACACAACTCGAGATGGCACATCACAAGGACATCCCAAAGACTCCTTCCAATCCGCAGATTAGGATTATATAGTTCCGGACCTCTCCGGACCTTTTGTGATCCTCTGTCACCTCTGAATACTTGCCGGAACCAGTTCTACACCGACAGCCACAACTCCTTCAGATCTTCATGCGGACCTCTAAAATATTAACTGAAGCATCTCAAGACCCATATCTACAAACCCTTTAATCCGTATCCTCTGGTTCGCATCCTATACAGTACATTTGCCTTCTTCTCATCACTGTTCTTTACTGTTCCTGACTGAGGCTAATTTTCTCAATATCCTCAGCACACTGCTCATTGAATCCTTCTTGTCAAAGCAATATGAGTATGTTGACATCAATGACAACACTGGTTTACCTCATACTTGCAACAATCTCCCCCTTTGTCATTGATGGCAACATATGATGTGAAAAACCATCAAGACAGGAAACTTCTCCTTTCTGTCACTTCTCCCCCTATCAGCAACATGTCTTCTTCTCATTTGCTGCTCCCCTTTTGATCATCAGCTACTTGTTTTTCACATGTCTTCTCTCCCCCTTTGACATCAATGGCAAAGGGCTCATACTTGCAATTTTGACACATCAGAAGCATACCAGCTGCTCCCCCTTAGTAGCAGCTCCCAATCATCAATCCGGATCACAAGATATGACTATGATATCCACCGGACTGATGTACATCAGTGCATCCTAGTTTATCATCGGAGGGGCCATGACCCCTAACTTCTCCCAGAGATATTCAAAAGAGTCCTTGAGAAGAGGTTTAGTAAAAATATCTGCAATCTGATCCTTGGAGGGAACATACTCCAACCTGACTTCTTCCTTGTTCACTTGTTCTCTCAAGAAATGAAACTTGATAGATATGTGCTTAGTCTTAGAGTGTAATATCAGATTCTTGGAAATATTAATTGCACTTGAATTATCACAGAAAATTGTGATAGGCTCCGCATATTCAATTTTAATATCTCTTAGCATCTGCTTCATCCATAGGATTTGAGTGCAACTACTTGCTGCTGCAATGTATTCTGCTTCAGTTGTAGACAGAGATATTGCATCTTGTTTCTTGCTTAGCCAAGAAACTAATCTCTTCCCCAAAAAGAATGCTCCACCACTGGTGCTCTTTCGATCATCTACATCTCCTGCCCAATCTGCATCTGTGTAAGCATGAAGAGAGAAATTCGGATCTCTAGGGTACCATAGACCATACTCAACTGTTCCTTTCAAGTACCTAAAAATTCTTTTGATTGCCATAACATGAGATTCTCTAGGATCAGCCTGGAATCTTGCCACAAGACCAACAGCCTGCATTATATCTGGTCTGGTCTGAGTGAGATACAACAATCCACCAATCATTGATCTATACATTGTCTGATCTGCCTTTGGAGAGTCATCATCTTTGCTCAACTTACATCCGGTTGCCATGGGAGTGTTCATTGGTTTTGAATCTTCCATACCAAATTTCCTTAACAATTCTTTCACATATTTGGTCTGAGAAATGAAGATTCCTTTCTTTGTTTGAGTAATTTGCAGACCCAAGAAGAAATTCATTTCACCAAGCATAGACATTTCAAACTCACATTTCATCTGATTTGCAAAAGTTTTGCACATACTATCTCTTCCTCCAAAAATGATATCATCTACAAACACTTCAACAATCAAAATATTTTCATGATCAATTTTGAAATATAAGTTACTGTCAGCAGTACTTTTGCTGAATCCAATCTGCACAAGATGCTTATCCAACCTTTCATACCATGCTCTTGGAGCTTGTTTTAATCCATACAATGCTTTCTTTAACTTACAGACCATATCATCATTGTCAGATAATTGAAATCCATCTGGTTGTTCAATGTAAACTTCTTCTTCCAGATCACCATTTAGGAAGGCAGACTTGACATCCATCTGATATACCTTGAAGTCTTTGAAGGCAGCAAATGGAAGAAATAATCTAACTGCTTCAATTCTTGCCACGGGAGCAAAGGTCTCTTCATAATCAATTCCTTCTATTTGGGAGTAGCCTTTGCAGACCAATCTAGCTTTGTTTCTGATTACTTTACCAGCTTCATTTAATTTGTTCTGGAAGACCCATTTGGTTCCAATCACATTCCTGTCTCTAGGTCTAGGAACAAGATCCCAAGTATGATTTTTCTCAATTTGCATTAATTCATCTTTCATTGCTTTAGTCCAATTTTCATCATTGCAGGCTTCATTTACTGTTTTAGGTTCAATCTTTGAAATCAGACAACATTCATCCTAATTTTGAGCAATATTCCTTCTAGTTTGCACACCTTTGCTTCTGTCACCTATGATCTGATCTTCAGAGTGGTTTAGTGTCACATACCTTGGAATTTTGGGAGTATCCTGCACTGCTGCTTCTTGATCAGGCTCATTCAAACCTATCTCTTCTTCCTGATTTACCGGATCAGGCTGACTCTGTCTTACCGGAGAGAATTGAGTTCCTTGAACACTGTCTTGGTCATCTTCATCGGATTCATAAAATCTTGAGGACTTCTCAATTCCTTCATCAACTTTCACATTAGTGCTTTCTATCATCTTCCTCAGTCTCTTATTGTAACACTGGTATGCTTTGCTTTGAGTGGAGTAGCCCAAGAAAATTCCTTCATCACTTCTAGCATCAAACTTTCCTAGATCTTCATCTCTTTTGATATAACACTTGCTACCAAATACTCTGAAATATTTCACAGTGGGAGTGATGCCAAACCAGAGTTCGTAGGGGGTCTTACCGGTATTGTTTCTGATTTGAACTCGATTTAGAGTGTAGACTGCAGTGCTGATAGCTTCTTTCCAGAACATCTGAGGAACATTTGCTTCCAACATCATTGTCCTGGCAGCTTCCTGGATGGTCCGGTTCTTTCTTTCAACTACTCCATTCTGCTGTGGAGTCCTAGGAGCAGACAATTGTCTCTTTATACCCTGCTTCTCACAATAGTCAATGAACTCACCAGATGTAAATTCACCACCTCTATCAGACCTTAGACACTTTAGTTTCAATCCGGTTTGATTCTCTACCAAAGCTTTGAAGATTTTGAACTTCTCAAATGCTTCTGATTTTTCTTTTAGAAAGGTAACCCACATCATCCGGGAATGATCATCAATTAACAACATGAAATATCTATCACCTTGCAGACTCTTGATTCTTGTCGGACCACAGAGATCAGTATGTACTAATTCCAACAATCCGGTAGAAGACTGATCTTTGCTTTTGAAAGAGACTCTGCTTTGTTTACCTAGCTGACATTCTTTGCACAAACTATTTGTAGGTTTCATCAATTTTGGAAGATCTCTTACAGCCTGAGTATTGCTTATCTTGATGATGTTATCAAAATTTACATGACACATTCTTCTATGCCATAACCAACTCTGATCAATTTGAACAAACAAACAACTTTTATTTGAACCAACCAGATGAAAGATATTACCTTTTGTCTGAGTACCGGATGCAATTTCAGTTCCGGAGCTTGTAAAGATTCTGCATTTTCCATTCTTAAACCGAAGATCATAGCCTTTGTCTTCTAACTGACCAACACTGAGAAGATTGTGCTTCAATCCTTCAACATATAGTACATTACCTGTTTTGCTCTTTCCATCAAAGGAAATAGTTCCCCTGCCTCTGATTCTGCCAGCAGAATTGTCACCAAACTTTACCATTCCTCCTTCATACCTTTCCAAATTCAAGAACTTATTCTTGTCACCAGTCATATGGTGAGAACATCCACTGTCAATAACCCAATCATCCTTTTCTTCCACTTGAGCAGCCAAAGCTTTTTCAACAACTTTGTGATTGACAGATTCGGAGAGTATTGAATCTTCTTCCTTGATGGCAATAAACACCCACTCATTTCCAGATTTGCTTCCTAGTTCTGATTCATCATCTGTTACTCCTTCATTGTCATCTTCTTCATGAACATAATAGCAATTCTTTTGAAACCTTTGTCTGTTAGTATTAGACCTTGCAGATCTTTCTGGACATCTTGAAGCAAAATGACCAATCTTATTGCAGTTGAAGCACTTAAAGGGTAGTTTTCCTTCATACTTACCGGATCCTCTTGGTAGTCTTTTTGCAATGAGGGCTTCAAGCTGAGCTGTTTCTGCTTCTTCTTCTTCCATGTCTCTTCTTGCTTGATCATACCATGTCATCTTCCTTGAAGAGTTTTCTCCCAGATCAATTCTCTGTTTGCCTTTCACATAGGCACTGGCTTTGAAAGCAGATTCAGTCTTGGGAAGATCATCTCCAAACTCGGTCATTTCAAATGCAGCTAGCTTGCCAGCCAATTGTTCTCTTGTGACAGTTGTGTGGGCTCTGAATTCATCAATTGCAGCAACCTTGATTTTGTAGGCAGCAGGAAGGGATCTAAGGATTTTGCAAACGATCTCATTTTCATCCAGAGTTCCACCAGCATTTCTAATTCCACACACTAGTTCATTCACTCTTGGCATAAAAGTAGTGATGTTTTCATCATCTCTCATCTTCAATCTTTCGAATTTCCCTTTCAGACTTTGCAACCTTGCACTTTTGACAAACTCATCTCCTTCATACAGAAGTTCCAGTTTAGTCAGGATCTCATATGCAGTTGGTAGGTCAATAACATTTGAGAGATCTGAGTCATTCAATGTGCTTAGAAGAGCTTCCTTGGTCCGCAGATTGTTTTTAGCTTTTGTGATTTCATTCAGAGTTGTCGGACCACCTTGTGGAGGTACATATGGTTTTGAAACCATGGCCAAGTATGCTTTTCCCATACATTCCAGGTGACATTTCATGCGACCCTTCCAGAGAGTAAAATTGGTGCCATCGAACTTCGGACTATCCTTTTTGTATGACGACGTCTTAGATCTCCTCAAGCGGTTAACCTTCTTTCAGAGGAACTTGGCTTTGATACCAATTGTTGATAACTGAGAGGGGGGGTGAATCAGTTATCCTAATTGTCTCTTCTCCTGATCTTTCTTATTAATCAAGGCAGCATTGAATTAAACAAACGAACATTATCATGAAATAAGAAACACATGACACAGTATTTTTGACGTGGAAACCCGGTTAAGGGAGAAAACCACGGGGTGATTAACCCAAAGATTATTCTCTGTTAGAAGAATAAGGAATTACAAAATGGCACTTGCCAATTAGGGCTCACTGCCTGAGCACACTGCTCACAAAGAGGCCCACTGCCTACAAGGAGACACACTGTCTACAAAGTGATAAGAATCATAGTTTTGAACTAGAGAATGACATCTTTACCATGTCTGGATCAGTTCCATTAAGCCCAGAAACATCTGCTCTACCTTCTGCACTTCTCTTCGCTACTTCACCTTTTTCCACATAAGCCACACACTTCAAAATGAACTCACAAATCTTTATTTATACAAGACATCAACTTAGGAACAATCATCTAAGTCAGCAATCAATCATAAGAATATCCGCAAGATGAATGACACATCCGGTCGGCCACCATAAGAACATTCGCAGGATGAACAACTCATCCGGTCGACTAAACAGAGCAAAAACTTCATCCGGAAGAATATCTTCAATTCTGGGCTCTAATGTCAATGCGGACCAACAACACAACCTCAACATGATCCAGGAACCTTCACAAGCCTACCTGAATGACCAGGTACGTCCGCATTTCCTTTACTTACTGAAATCTCTTATCCTCCTTATCCGGAACTTCAAGAACAATGTCTGTCGCTACTGTCATAGTGCAAGAGGTACTTCCGGACCTCCAAATCATACACAACTCGAGATGGCACATCACAAGGACATCCCAAAGACTCCTTCCAATCCGCAGATTAGGATTATACAATTCCGGACCTCTCCGGACCTTTTGTGATCCTCTGTCACCTCTGAATACTTGCCGGAACCGGTTCTACACCGACAGCCACAACTCCTTCAGATCTTCATGCGGACCTCTGAAATATTAACTGAAGCATCTCAAGACCCATATCTACAAACCCTTTAATCCGCATCCTCCAGTTCGCATCCTATATAGTACATTTGCCTTCTTCTCATCACTGTTCTTTACTGTTCCTGACTGAGGCTAATTTTCTCAATATCCTCAGCACACTGCTCATTGAATCCTTCTTGTCAAAGCAATATGAGTATGTTGACATCAATGACAACACTGGTTTACCTCATACTTGCAACACTTACCTCTAATGATAAATCAGAACCGTGAACGCAACCACGGAGACCCAATATCCACCCAAATCTAAATTTCACATGATCAAACGGTCTCAAGGAGGTATCACAATTTGTTTGAGGTTTGAAAAATAAGAAATCATCAAACTAAATGGATTAAAGTGATTTAAAAAGGTTTAAATCGAAAGTATTAACACCAACACGAGTAGCATTAAATGCCACCGTAGTTCAAAGATCCTGAAGAGATATGTTGCATCAGTCAAAACGACTACTTCTACATATTGAAGTTCAACATGTATGAGTGGCGGATTCAATCGCTTAAGCATATGGAAAATTAACAAGGGGCATGCATGAGCGGCGGATTTAACCGCTCCTACATGGAGGATAGAAACAAGTCAAATATGTATAAGCAGCAATTTTGGCCAACACCACACATTAAAACATTAATGATATGTAAGAGTGGTTATTTTGACCGCTTATGCATATTATGACTTAAAAACTTATTAACACCCTAAATGATCAAAATTGATATTTTGATTGATTTGCAACCTAATCAATCTTCACAAATTTTGAAGAATCAACTTAAGGAAATGTCATAAACTATTCCAGGATGTCAGATGACTTCACATGAGGCCAAGAAGCCTTGTCTCAATTTGCGAACTTAGAGTGTAGGCTACAAAACGAACAAGTTTCGTAGGGGTTGTCTAGAAAATTGAGTGCAGCTAATTTTGGAAACAACAATTAGATAAACTGTTCATGAGGAGACCAAAATCAATGGAGCATTCTAGCAGATGTTTTAGATATAAAGGTAAAATATTGGTCTTACTATCTAGGTGGTAAATGTATTCCCTTAACTGGATCTTAAAAGCATTGGGATTTGGACATTCTTTTATGATAAAATGGCTTGTTTCTGCATCCTTCTTTAGATAAGCCTCCATCCTTTCATTCCAAATCTGATGATTTCTCATCAGCGACATGAATGCCCTGATTTGACATTCTCCTACAAAATAGTTGATAATGAATGTAATATCATCAATACAGAAACCATGCAAATATAACTCACACAAAATCTTTATCCTCATCAGAACTTCTCATGTATGCTTCCATGAACCCTATCCCTGTTTTTGTATCCTCAGTCAAATTAGACAGAACCAAAGACATTTTTCTCTGTAGGACTCTTTCTTGTAGAAACAAAGCATAAATTCCACTTGGGGGTCTGTAAGATAGGATCTCAGATGAAATGGAAGCTACTTGAAGGACCTTTTCTTCCAAAGTTTGTACTCTTTTTGACATGGCAGTTATTGCCCTTTGTAATTGCATCATAGGTTTAGAAGCCTCATATTCCCTACATCTTCTTTCCCAATGGAATAGGGTTTTAGGAATATCTATTGGAATTGGGCCTAAGTATGGATCTATTTACACCCCTTGTTCCATTGTTGCCCCTGGACCAATCAACTCCTGAATGTATTCTTCTTGATCATCTATCTTATTGTTGGCCCATGTTAATTGTTTGGCTTGGCTTTGTACTTTCTCAACAAGTGCTGTAATTATTGTGAGACTATTGTCTCAAGCCTTTGGAAGATCAGAAATATTTTGTGCTGCCTCTGCCTCCTTTTCCTTGATGCTGTGGGCTGCCTCTGTTTCTTTGTTTCTCATTTCTGCCTCTTTCTCCTAAATTATTTACTATTTATTCTAGAGCTCTGCTTGCAGTCCTTCAATCACCTTCTTTTGTTCCATTTCCTTTTCTTTCATGACCTTCTTGAGGTCAGTAATAATTAGATTCTTCCCCCATAATAATCTCTTTAGATTATCTATTTCCTCTAGCATCAGTTGTTCCCTTGAAATCTCAACATCCTCCGGATCAGAGGGATGAGAATAAGTCCCTATTTCTTCTTCTATCTATTCCACTTCAGGGTTTTCTACAACCCTTTGCTCTTCACTGCTAGCTGCATCCACTTGCCTTGTTTCAACTTCCCTTGCAATCTCCTTGTCCTGAGCTTCCTCTTGGTTTCTCTCTACAATTATTGGTACTGATGAAGGCCCAGCCTCATCTACAAGAGTTTTGAAACCTAAGAGAACTTCAGCCAGGAGAGCAGTATCTTTTTCAGCTTGGGTGAGCTACCTCTTTCTCTTGCTTCTCCATGGCATAGGTGGAGTAGGTGCCTCTGTAGCAGGTATATTATCCTCAGAGTCTAAAGAAATAGTAAAAGTGTCTCTCTGTTCTATCTCCAAACTAGGGGAATGTTGTGAAGTTGGACTATGGGAATCTGGATGAACAGATGGCTCTAGGGAAACTTCTCTTTGTTTCTTCTTTCTCACTAGAAGAATTTCATTTGAATCATGAGATGCTTCCTCAGCCCAGTAGTGTATTGTGGAATCAATTTTCTTTGAAGTTGTTTTTGTTTTCTGACCCTGCCTTGTCTTCTTCTTTTGCTTCTTAGGGTCAGAAGTCTGGGTGGAGGTCTCCTCTATGATAATTATTTCCCCTATTTGTTTAACTAGAGTAGACTCCTTAGCCAAGGTCATCTTCCACCTTGCTGAGCGAGTCAAATATGGGGTTTGTTCTATAACAGGTTCCACAACTTCTTTCCCTTTCCTCTTTCTGCCATAAACAGGGGTAGCAGATAAAGTTGCCTCCAGTGAGGGCTTTTGACCTTTATCTCTCTCAGTAGCTGGAGAGGAAATTGAAGGCTTTGCCTCCTCTTCCTCCTGGGTAGAGGAAGCGTCATCTATTCTTTGTGCCCTCTCTGGTGTTCCTTGTGGTTTATTATTTAAAAATGTTTTCCATAATGCCTCTCCATCAGCTTGAGACATAAAGTGATGTTTCAGAATCAGAAAAATGAGGCCATGGTGTTTCATAGGACCTTTCCCTTGTTGAAACTTGTCTGCAGATGCTTTTATTATAGAGTACAGGAAGTTTGGAATGTTTATGCTAAATTTTGGGTGAGCATTTCCATGCCTCAGAAAGATTAACATTTTCATTATTGGTCCTAGAACTATAGAAAATTTGGCCATCACATGTAAAGTATTTCATCAACCATAATGCTATAGACTGCCATGGATTTGGAAGTGAAGACCTAACAATTCCTTTAACCTCATTTTTACTTAAATGTAATTGTATTACAGGTTCACCATCTCCAGAGAAATTTTTAATTAAATCAACACATAGGGTTTTCAAATGGTAAATCCTCTCACCTTGTTTTGGTGGCAGAGATATTAACCTGAACCCCTCTCACAATGGTTTGATTATCTCTCAGGTTACATAGGAATTCATCAACAATATTCTCTTGAAAACATTCAAATTTCTCCAGGAAATCTAACCACCTTGCATTCCTTAGAATGTCTACCACAGCTTCATCCTTCAGCAGGCTTGATATATTCTCTAGCTCTGATTTCTTCTTGACACCCATCTCTCTATCCTATTCCACCTCCTGTAGCTAAAATTCTGCTCTCTGTAGTCTATTTTTTCTCTTTTCATTCTGGAGGACTATGTCAACAGACTTGAATTTTACACTCAAAGATTTTTAGAGAAATTTGCAATCTTGAGTGAAGGTTGATATGTTGTTTTGTTTTACTGTTCAGATTATGGGAAAGGAGCTTGAGAGTGGTTTAGCGTGTTTATGCAGTCATAATTGTAGGAGAGTGATGGGACACTCCGTAGGCAGGTCGATAGTGTGGGAAATATGGCATCATGCATGAGGTGAAAAGGGAAATAATGGCAGGGAGATGTGGCATGATAATGGCACCGAAAAATAGAATTGACAAGATAGTTACTAAGTTAATTAAAGAGAATTGCCTGAATCAATCTTAATGATGACGATCCGATGTACTTGGTTGCAATGCCGTGGCCTTGATGAGACTTGATGTGACCAGGCATGTGAGAAGCTCCTGCGTGGCTTTGAAATGGTGTCAGCATCCCTGTCATCACATATTCTACAATTATTCCTGCTGAGTGGTCTGGGAATTCCATGTTGTCAAGTGACATCAGTGTAGCAATTCGTGATGGCTTGCACATGCAAAAGTGATGGCTTTTTCGACTGCTGATGATACGCATGCTAACTTCATATTTGCTTTTGTCATAAAGTGGAGGATGACTCATGCTGACCTTATCAAATGACATCTCCACTTTATTACCTAGAGAGGTGGGTCCCCTCCTTTATTTTTTTTTAAATGGCTCTTTATTGGGGGAGCACTGGAGGTGCTCCTAGTTTGTGAGCGCCGAAGGTGCTCCTAATTTGTGAGTGCCGAAGGTGTTGTTTGAGTAACTCTTGGCACCTGATTAAATCCGTAACTTGATTATTCCTATTTGGCAAGAAGAAGGGAACCGCCATTTACTAGTTTTGAATCCCCTTGATCAAGAAAGACAACCATTTACTAGTTTTCCATCTTTCTCTCTCTCTCTCTTTTTTTTAAGAAGGCCGCCATTTACTGGTTTTCAACCTTCTTTTTTTTTAGTCCAAATCTGTGATAGAGGATGTGTCCCCTATAGCCAAGCACAAATCTTTGATGAATTCTTCCTTAGTTGATGACCTTTTATAGAGTTGAATTCTGTGGCCATTCACTAAGAATGTATCTGTGCTTCCATCAATGGGTTCTAGCAAAATTGTTCCATTCTCAAAAACTTCCTTTATCTGATAAGGACCCATCCAATGAGTTTGTAGCTTTACCTTGAACTCCTTGAACTTAAAATAATATAGGAGAATCCAATCACCTTGTTGAAATGTCCTCTTTTTGATGTGTTGGTCATGCCATTACTTCCTTTGATATTGAACAAGTTTTGTTTGCTGTATGGCCTCTGTACAGATTTCATCCAACTCATTGAGCTAAAGAATCATGTTCTATTGTGCTATAGACAATGGTAGACCGATATCTAATGAAGTTTTGAGTGTTTGCAGTTCAAATTCTTTAGACAGGATGGGTTTCTTTCCATAAACCAATTAATATGGTGAGAATTTGGTTATGGACTTCCAAGTGGTATTGTAAGACCAAACTGCTTCAAGTAATCTGTTAACCCAATCCTTTATGTTCATGGCTACTATCCTTGTCAGAATATTCTCCAGTTCCCTATTAGTCACCTCTACTTGCCCATTGGATTGGGGACGGTAAGGTGAAGATTTCCTGTGTTTAACTTGATATAAGTCTGTGAACGCTCTGATTACGTATGAAGTAAATTGAGGTCCTCTGTCTGAAACTATTGATCTTGGAGCTCCAAACCTCAAGAAAATTCTGTTATAAAGGAAATCAAAAACTTTCTCTTCTCTTCAAATTGCAATGCCTGAAATTCAGCCCATTTAGTCACATAGTCTGTGCGTACCAAAATGTACTCTTTGCCTGATGATGGTGGAGAAATTGGTCCCACAAAGTCTAGACCCCATTGCTCAACTGGTTCAAGCATTACTTGAGGATGAAGTGACATTTCCTGGGTGAAAGTTGGTTGTCCCATCCTTTGGCATTGATCACATTGCTGCACATACTTCTTGGTATCCTTATGAA
Organism: Cunninghamia lanceolata; assembly: GCA_027924645.1. Lineage (NCBI taxonomy): Eukaryota > Viridiplantae > Streptophyta > Pinopsida > Cupressales > Cupressaceae > Cunninghamia > Cunninghamia lanceolata. The sequence continues at coordinate 203,462 of BSBN01001093.1, forward strand.
TAGAGGGCCAATAGTAACCAACTCCTAGAATCTTGTGGATGGTTCTGTGTGAAGAATAATGCCCATCAAATGGTTCATCATGACATACCCTTAAGACAAAAAATTTCATCAGCTTTTAGACACTTGCGTAAAATGAAATCAGGACCACATTTAAATAGTAAACTATTTGACCATTTGTAAGATAAGATTTCCTTAAGTAAGTGTTTCTTCTATTTTGAGGTTAAATGGGATGGAAACAAGCTTGTAGCTAAGAGATTAGCTATGTCTACAAACCAAGGTGCAGTAGAGGAGATAGCAAAAAGATGTTCATCTAGAAATTTGTCCTCCACTGGCTGGTTCTCTCCACCTGTATGCAATCTTGACAGAAAGTCAGCAACCAAATTAAATTTGCCTAGATCATCAACTGTGGTAATGTCAAATTCCTGCAATAGCAATAACCACCTAATTATCCTTGCACCCACTACTGGCTTATTCATTAAGTATTTGATGGCTGCATGATTAGTATGTACAAATATTTTGCATCTAGCAATATAATGCCTGAATTTGTTTATAGCATATATGACTGCCAAGAATTCTTTTTCGGTTGTGGTATAATTTCTTTCTGCACAGGTAAGGTTTTTACTGATGTAGTAAATGGCATGCATACCTTCTCCCTCCTCTTTCTGTCCTAAGACTGCTCTAATAGACTCATTTGAAGCATCAGTTTGTATGTGAAATGGTAGAGTCCAATTGGGTCCTCTTAAAATAGGTGTGACAGTAAGTTTCTCCTTAAGGGTTTCAAATGCTGATTGACAATCCTCTGTCCATAAGAATTATGTGTCTTTGTTAAACAGGGTAAATAGAGGAGTAGCTATTCTGTTGAAATTTTCTATAAATCTCCTATAGTAGCCTGCATGACCCAGGAAACTTCTAACATCTGTCTAATTTTTAGGTGAAGGTAACTGCTTGATCACTTCTATTTGTTTTGGTCCGCTTTGATCCCATTTGCTGAAATGTGGTGTCCCAATACGATTCCTTCCTCTACCATCATGAAGCACTTTTCATGGCTCAAGGATAGTCAATTTTTTTCATAGCATTTTAATACCTTTTTCTAAGTTTATGAGAGCTTCTTCAAAGTTGTCCCCATACACAATAAAGTCATCCATATAGACTTCCATGCACTCATTAGCTAGTTCAGCAAAAATGACTAAAACAAGCCTCTGAAATGTAGCTGGAGCATTACATAGTCCAAATGGAAGAACTTTGTAGGTAAAAGTTCCCCAAGAACAAGTGAAAGTGGTTTTATCCTAAACTTCAGGTGCTACTTGGATTTGGTTATATCCACTAAACCCATCTAGGAAAGAAGAATACTTCCTCCCTGCAAGGTTGTCCAGCAATTGGTCAATGAATGGTAAGGGAAAGTAGTCCTTCTTTGTGGCTTTGTTTAGCTCTCTATAGTCAATACACAATCTCCACTTCCCATTATTTTTAGGCACTATGACTAGGGGTGAGACCCATTAACTATTTGAGATTGGATATATAAACCCTGCTTGCAGCAATTTTTCTATTTTAGTCTTGACAATGTCTTTTAAAGCAGGATTCAATCTTCTTTGGGGTTGTCTGACAGGTTTGACATCTTCAGTGTATATATGATGAGTACAGATCTCAAGAGGGATGCCCTTCATATCTTGGTATTCCCAAGAAAAAGCTGTTGAATGGGAAATTAGGAGTTTGATAAGTTCTTCTTCCTATTTTTCTGCTAACTAGGTGTTGATATTCAGTGTTTTCTTAAGTAAAATCATGACCTATTTTGTGATATGATCCATAGATGTATTCAATCCATATCCTAGAGTCATGGTATTGAGAGGGCAAGAATATGGAAGCAACATGTGGAATGTGGCTAAGTCTCTATAAAAGGTCTCTCCACAAGGAATGATATTTGCTAGGGTACAATGAGCAGAAGTGAGAAGTTCTCTCCTTGAATCTTGGGATAGCTCCATTGTATCCTTATTAATAAGAATGTGGGTGATATCTTCTATTGTATCATAGTGGATTTCTTCTTCCAACTCACCCAAATGTTCTTTGATGGTAACCATAGCTACTTAGGCACTGTTTTCCATGATATCTGGCTCATCTACCCACACTCTTCCTGAATAATGTATTGATGGTTTAGCTGGTGGATACAAAGATATTTTCTTCAAATCTATTCCATTAGAAATGACCATATCCCTAGTTCAACAATCAATGGATGCAGCTACTGTAGCCAACCATGGTCTTCCCAATATCAATGGATATGCATTCCACTGGTTTCTAGGTTTTAATATCAGGAAGTCTACTGGGAATTCACATGATTCTATCACAATTGGAACATTAGTAATCACCCCTTTTGGAATAGCTACCGACTGGGCAGCAAGTTGAAGGATTGTAGATGTAGAATGGATTCCTATTAGGGCTAATTTATCCATTGTATGAACTGTCATTACATTTATTGCTTCTCCCAAATCAACCAAAACATTTGAAATTTATACCCCTGAGATGTAAATAGTTATGATAGGATTTCTAGGATCTCCATATTTTGGGAGGAGCATTTCTCCCATTAGGAGGTCTACTACTTTTCCTTCCACCTGGATGGTGGAGGGAAAATTCTTCTTTCTTCCCTAGGTCTTAACACAATGTTGTTTGATGAATTGGTTCAATTCAGGCACATCTCTGATTGCTTGTAGGAGCGCAATTTCAATGTTTAGTTGTCTAATTTCTTGTAAAAGTTCTGATTCCATGGTAGATTGGACTTGTTTATGTAAAACCTTTTATTGAGGGACATGTTGTTTAAGCCGCTTTGGGTATGGTGCTAATTTTTTATCTCCAGAGCATCTCCAAAGTTCTTAGCAAAAATGTTTCCAGGGGTGTTCTCCAGAGTCATCCTCCTCTCTAAAGGTTTCTTTTACTTAGCCTTTTTAAGGCTGAGAGCTGATCACACCGACTGGTAAAATTTTCCCTGTCACAGATCTAACAGATTTCTAATTTATCCAAAGGGCATTCTCTCAACAGATGTGTGTTTCTACACCTAGGACAATAGATGGAGAGTGGTTCAGTTGTTCTATCTTGGTCTTTTTTTCTAGTTTTTTCCTAAATCCCATCTAATGTGGTATTCAGTTGGACTAGAATATCTATTTTAAAATTTGCAATTTCCTCCATTAACTGTCCTATTTCATTCTTCCCTTTGAAAGATTTGGATGTTCTCACTCCATCTTGGGTTCTGGAATAGTTCCTGCAGAGTTATTCTATAGCAGGCATATCCATTTTATTGATATTCCCTTTTCCCATTAGATCCAGTGCCTATTTTGATTCTTTGTCTAATCCTTTTACAAACAGGGTTTTGGCCAAAGAGTGATTTATAGGGTTGCCATACCTTCTCAAAGCAAAGTTGAACCTATGCACATAATCCTCTAAGGTCTCTTCCTCTCTAAGTTTAATTTTGAATAATTCCTCATTCTTATCACTAACCCTACAGTAGTCCTAGTATTTTCCCAAGAATTCTGTCTCCATCTAATCCCAGGAATGGATGGAGTTTTGGGGCAAACCCATGAACCATCTCATTGCAGAATCTTTCAGGGTTGAAGGAAACAATTTGAGTTTTTTATTATGTGATCCATAATCATAAGTCTGGGATACCACTTTGAGTTCAAACAAAAACTGATCTAGATCCTCAGAAGCAAGACTCCTAAAATTTGGCAAGTGGGTAGGTGAAATATTTTTCATAGGGGCGTTATCTCCAGCAGCCAGAACAATGGGATATGAGGAGGTTCTTGGAGCTTGATTATCCTCATCTTCATGATATCATGATTATCATCCATGTCTGATACTGGTTGAGATTCTAAATAATTAGTTTCTATCAAAGGATCTGCCTAGAATTTCTGTTGCAATTATTGGATATAGTCAACGAGTGGAAGATTTGGAGAATTTAAGGGATTATTGAATTGAGGTGCAGCTTCCGAGGTAGTTTCTAGGTGTCTCTCTTCAACAAGATCTTGTGACAGCCCACTACTTTCTCCTATAGTTTGTTGATAGGGTGCCTATTTTATGTATCTTCCTTTTGAATCCCTAGCTCTAACTATACAGATTCAATCTATCCTAAAACTTTTTAAGTAAGTTTTCCTAATTAACACAGAAGTCCTCGACAAAGGCACCAGAAATGAAAAGGGTCATTGTACCTCAACATTTAATCATATTTCATGTGTCAAATCCAGGCCTGTGTCCTTGGCTGTCTGAATTTAGGAATCCTATAGTTGCCAGTTCATTTAACTAATTCTAATGATCTCTACTATTTGAAGAAACTACTGCTACTGATCTATCTATTATGAAAATGAATTCTCAGAATATTGAAAACAAAGCTAAAACAATGAAATGCTAATGTAGATCTATACTATTCCATTCAATTGAAACATACATTCATTTATGAGAAAACAATAATTATCTTTCTAAACAAAATCTGAAACAGAATAGCAAACAACAGAATCTAAAACAAAATAATAAACAACAATACTAGCCTTCTGCCTTGGTGGTGGGGAGTGGGCCCTTGCTCCACACCCTTAGGGATAAAGACTAAAGCAATGAATCAACACAAGAAGATAATATCACAATTCACTTTCAGTCCAATTCCATCCACTTTTGTATTTAGAAAAATGTCTATATCAAAATGAGATTACAAAAATCAGAAATCATTCACTGTCTCTTTTCTGCTGCTACCTTTGTAAATTTATATCTAATCTAGTGATGAGATATCACTTATCCTAACTACTAGTTTATCTATGAGATAATACCAATCTCTTATTCTACTAACTATTTAACTACAGAGTAAAAAGTCATGCAATTTAATATAGATTTAGTGGAACAACAGTCTCACTAAATTTGAGTCTTAGTTTCAGATAAAACTGGGTAGCGAGGCCCTGAAATATAGGTACTATATCAGTTTGTAGATAACTCATGCAAAATCAAAAAGAGAAATAAAACTTTCAGTAGTTAACTATGGCCTTCACTTGATTACTTAGGTGCTGATTGAGTAATATCTGGAGCACCCCAATTACTACTGGAAGTGTTGATTGGCAGCTATGCTGGAAATTTGCATATGTGTTGAGGAGACTCCGAAGGTGTGTGATTCTATCTGTAGCTCTAGAGATATGCTTTATGACCTTCTGTTTAGCTTTGGAGATATGCTTTTGACTTCAGTCCAGCTTTGGAGATGATTCACCCCCTTTATCTCAAAATCTCTCCAATCATATTGGAAAATATTGGATACTGGTGTAGTATCCATATGTCAACTCCAGAGATTATTAGGACCACCTCTGGAGATGACCAAAATTGTCTTTGCCTGAACATCTGCACCTGTAGATTCAAAAAGAGATAATTTCTGCATATTTCCATTAATTCAGTGCACATTAGTCCCTCAATTAGAAATCATGATTTTAAGTAATTCATCTCTTATTAATCATAATTAGAGCAATCTTGTTAATCCACTTTGGTGCAGTCATCAGAACAATAGAAGAAGAAGGAAAAAGAGGGGTAAAAATGTGTATTTCATGGGTGCTACTTGGCACTCATCAGAAATCACCATAGCTGATGATCCTGACACCTTCCAATATTGTAGCCACTTGAGAGAGACACCTCTACATCAAGTACCCATAAACAGGGTAATTCAACCTTCCACTTCATCACATTATGTCAACACGTCCACATTATCAAAATCTACCACCACATTCATTCCACCACTCAACCATAAGGTTTAGATCCATGACAAAGGATGTGGGGAATATAATATGGAGAGCTCATACTACATTGGCAAGCTACCAACATCACCAAAGTCTCATGGAAAACCCAGCCCAATAAAACTGAAGGAGACTATTTCTACTGCCCCCACCACCTTCACAAAATGGGGAGAATTAAGCAAACAAGATGTAAGCGAGGATGTCTCCACGTGGCTCTACAAAGATGAAGAAGAGGTCAAGCATGTGCAATTACCCATAGAACAGTATCGAAAGGGGTACGAGTTCGTGAAATAACAAGAATATGATGGACACAATGGGCTCAATCCAAACAAAAATGGAAGAACATAACCCATACAACCAACCATGTGACCTCGCAACAAAGGGTTAGGGTACACATCACAAAGAGGGAATGCTCCTAGTACTAATTTTCTCTAGGGTAAGGACATGAGTACTTCTAAAAACATCGAGGCATCAAGGGACCCTCTTGAGCCCAAACCTTCTCAACCTAACCTACTTGATAGCACTGCCTGGATCAACATCTTATGGGATCTTGATGACACCTCCATATGCACCTTAACTCCCATATCCTTGAGCTACACAAACACCAATGATGACTTGCCTTTAGTCCATCCCCAACTAATAGACTAGGATAAACAGGCACCACCTAGCTTGGATTTGTTTGAAAATAATGAAGCTGTTGCTGAGTTTATGGGACTCTGCGAAGGCATACCACACAGGGATCATAAGGTTGGTTACATCATGGATCTTGATGACACTACCTACTTCGGAGAGTCTACTCCACCCTTCTGTTGTAAAAGTGAAAAAGAAAAAGAAAACATGTCTCTAGGTGAAAATCGAAAGGCACCTCTTGACCATAAAAAAGTAAAAATAAAGGATGTATCTGAGGGTGAAAACCTCTTTGAGGCACCTGAGGATGGAGGGTTGGAAGTGCTCCCCATTATATAAGAGAGATCACCACTACTAGTGGAAAAATCAATAGAGATGAATAGTGGTACTGAAGATAATTCAAGGATTGTCCACTTCGTTGAATCATTGACAGAACAAGAGAAACCTGAATTTGCAACTTTCTTCTCAGAAAGACAAGTAAATTTTTCCTGGTCATATGCCAACATGCCGAGGCTTGATCTACAACTAGTCCTACATCATTTACCATTACTGCCAAATGCCAAGCTAGTAAAATATAAACTGAGGAAAATGCATCCACAAATAGCGGTCTTGGTTAAAGCAAAATTGAAGAAGTTACTTGATGTTGGTTTCATTCAGCCAATAGACTATTCGAAATGGGTTTCTAACCTAGTACCAGTCACCCAACCTAATAGCCAAATTAGAATTTGTGAATACTTTCAAGATTTGAACAAAGCATGTCTAAAAGATGATTTTTCGCTACCAAACATAGATATCATAGTTGATCTCATGACAGGTTATGAGATGCTCTCACTTATGGATGGTTTCTCAGGCTATAATCAGATCAGGATAACCTCAAGGATCAACACAAAACTACTTTTACTTGTTCATGGGGTACATATTGTTGGAACATTATGCCCTTTGGCCTCAAAAATGCCAGAGCTATGTACCCAAGAGCTATGACAATAATTTTTCATGATTACATGCACACTCATTTGGATGTATTGGATAAGGTTTTCACATGGCTTGAACAATACAAGGTCAGGCTAAACCCTAAGAAGTGCATCTTCGGAGTCACTTTAGGAAAATTGTTGGGGTATATCATCTCTCACCGGGGAATTGAAGTTGATCTTGCAAAGGTAAAAGCCATCATGGACATGCCTCCACCAACAAGTCTCAAACAACTACGTAGTTTATAGGGCAAATTACATTCAATCAAGAGATTCATTGCACAACTAGTTGACAAATGCCGTATGTTCTAGCATTTGCTTCATAAAGGAGTACACTTCATATGGAATGAACACTATCAAGAAGCTTTGCAACAAATCAAAGATTATTTTCTATCTCCTCCAACCCTCATGCTACCAATTGCTAGAAAACCTCTGATAATGTACATTTCAACTACCTCTTCAGCACTGGGAGCACTCCTAGCACAAAATGATGAAGGGAAAGAATGCGCAATTTACTACATCAGTCAAACATTGGTAGGGTATGAGCTTAATTACAACCCCATTAAACATGCTTGCCTAGTAGTGGTTTTTTCCACCCAAAAGCTTTAACACTACATGTTGAACCATCAAACAAACATCATCGCAAAAATTGACCCCTTGAAGTACCTACTTAATAAGGTAGCTTTGATAGGACGATTGGATAAATGGGTCATGATCTTAAGTGAATTCGATAGAGTACGTTGACCATAAAGCAATAAAAGGACATGTAATCACAGACCAACTAGCAGAGGCACCCACAACAACTGATCATCCATTGGTTCCAAATTTCCTTGATGAATCAATATTTGTGGTAGAAGTTCCAAAAACATGGATGTTGTTCTTCGATGGTTCTTGCACAAACCATGGCTCAGGGGCCAGTGTCCTTTTCATCACACCACAGGGAGATGCTATTCCTAAAGCATTATGAATAGCCTTTTCTTGTACAAATAATATTGCTAAGTACGAAGCACTACTTACTAGATTATGTATGGCCATCAATTGGAAAATCAAGAAATTACAAGTCTTCAATGATTCAAATCTCGTAATCAAGAAGGTCAATGATGAATATGACACAAAGATGAAAATCTTATGCTATACAAGAGAATGGTAGATAGCTTCAAACTCTACTTTGACACAATTGTCTTTGACTAGATTCCCTGGATTCTGAATAGAGTAGCTGATGTAATGGCCACAATAGGATCTCTCTTGGATATTCCAAACAACGCACCTCAATTTGAGTTCTTGGTGGAACAACTATTGATCCCTACCTTTGACATTCCTAAATTCGAGCTAGTGTGAAAAATTGTTGGTCCCGAGTCTCCCTGGTACAATGACATTTACAAATACTTGCATGACCAAACCCTTCACACTGACTTATCATCTAGCCAACGTAAATCCTTCACACACCAAGCTGCCAAATATGTCATCATCAGTGACACCTTGAACCATGGATTTGACAACACCCTCCTAAGATGTCTCGATGCTAAGGACGGCCAAATAGCCTTACACAAAGTACCTGAGGGTCTATGCAGAGCTCACTCTAGTGGTCCTACTCTAGCTAAGAGAACTAGATACTAAAGGCCGACAATGGAGTAAGATGCATACCACTTTGCTAAGAAGTGTCAACAGTGTCAAATACATGGAGATCTCGTGCATTCACCTGCCCAAGACCTTCATCCACTTACATCACCATGATCCTTCTTTTAATGGGGACTTGACCTCGTGGGCAAAATCCATCCCACCTCTGCCAATGGTCATATATTCATCATCACAGCCACCAAGTACTTCACAAAGGAGATTGAGGCTATTCCTATGACATACATCACTAGCAAACAAATTGCTAAGTTCATTCTCAATTACAATATATGCCGGTATGGTGTCCCTTAATTTATCATCACAGACAATGGTCGTCCTTTCAAAAATTAGGATGTCCATGAGCTTTGTGAAATATTCCAAATCCAACATCACTTACGGACTCCATTTTATCCCCAAGGCAAAGGTCAAGCCAAGGCATCAAATAAGACCATTATAAAATTCTCAAAAATATTGTCAATGATGTTGGCCATGACTAGCATATTCAACTCAACCCTGCCTCGTGGGCTTATTGAACCAGTATCTGTACACCCACATAAGCCACTCCATACTCTCTTGTCTATGGTTCTGAAGCCATCTTGCCCATTGAGGTCGAGTTACCTTTTTTGAGAGTGTTAATGTAGCAATTTGTCGATGATGAAGAGTACAAAGTATCCATGTTACATGAGTCAGAGTTGTTGGACAAAAGGAGACATAATGCACTAGCTCATTTACAAGCATATCAGAATCATCTCCATCGCAGTTACAATAAGAAGGTCAAGGTTAGACAATTTAACATTGGAGACTTGGTCCTAAAAGAGAATTCCAAGAATCAAATGGATCGCAAGAAGCCAGGGAAATTTGAGCCAAATTGGTTAGGTCCTTATGTCATCATTACTGCATATAGATTAGGGGCATATCAACTTGGCACTCCTAAAGGTGAACCAGTACCAGAGCTGATCAACAGCATGCACCTTCATAGATACTATACCTAAAAAAATAATAAAAAAAAGTCAAAAAATAAAAAAACCAAAAAAATAGTAAAGAAAAATAATTCATCCAATAGTGAAAACCACCCTTGGTGGCACTTTGGATGAGTACCATGGTGAAAACTTGGCAAACAGGCGCCATGTGTAGTTGGTCTTCACTCCACTGTCTACCATCATTCTACCTAGTCTTTCGCTTTACCCTTCGCCTAATCCACATCATTATCCACAATAACTCATGGCCTCAAAATAGTTGACACCCTTCGCTTTCCATGTTCCATCCATCCTTTTCATAATAACCTTGCCCTCTACCTAACTGGGGACAACTGCTGATCCTAAATTTGGTATTGGAGGACACCTTTCAAAATAGGTCAAAAATCCAAAAATATCAAATGTTCCAAGAACACAAAAAATCAAAATAGGTCAAAATCCAAAAACAAAAAAAATTCCCAAAAAGCCAAAAACCTTCCAACATGTAAAAAAGCAAAACAAATTATTAAATAATCAACCAAAAACTCAAGCAATAAATAGTGTCAACCCACATGGTTGAACTATGTTGTGTCTACACTTGCATTTAGGCAAGGCCATCATCAATGAGCCCCCGAGGCATAAAACCCTAGGTCCTAGGTCACACAAAGTCCACATGGTCAAACTATGTTGTTTCTGTGCTTGCACATAGGCAAGGCCATCATCGATGAGCCCCAAGACATTAGGTTAGTCCCTTAGGGCCTGTTGAGTCAAGCATCATAATAAGTTTTCCCTCGATGCAATGGACACTTTGACTAGACCTAAATAGTTAATCTTTCAAAAAATGTATGCCTAAACAAATCCTGAATCAATAGATAAACTATTCAATTAGTCTTCCAATCATCACATATCAATGGCATAGTGGTGATCATACATCACTATCAACTATCACTTGTCTTATACAAAATGGGGCATTGTCGAAACTAGGCTCTACGCCTTAAACAACATACTTCATTCTCTAAAATTAGACACTATCAATCATCATATAGCAATCATTACACAACTTTTTGCATCATCAAAACTAGACTACAGGTCTCATACGATATGTCTCAATCCTATCACTTGCCTTATATAGGTGGTTACATCATCAAAACCAGACTCAAAGTCTTATACGACAATGCTTCCTATCCTAAAACCTAACACTATTCATCCAATCATAATCAAACAACCAACACATATCACTTGGCAAGAGGATCTAAATGGCTGTTGAATCTACTCGTCTAGTTTATCTTATCCTTTTGATATTTGGTCTTGTTCTTATGTTTCTCAAGGAAGTCCCCAAATGATGAAGAGAAGCGATGATGGATCATGACCTTTTTCTTTTATTGTTGTTTGTGGTTTGTCTTGGCAACATGACTAAGGGCAACTAGGTTCCTTGTGTGTGATCAAAATTCCATTAGGTATGATGGAAATTATCCAATGCATGCAAAGGAATGTCTAAACACTTCCTTGCATTCAGAATCACATACCTCATGGTCATTTCCTCACATATTCTAACATGGTGCCATGGTTACCAGTCTGAGGCAGGCATTCCTCATCTATCATGTGCCTATTTCACAAGGGACCATAATTTAAACCTTGACCTATGCCATGCCATGGTGTTTGTCATCCTTTGACACAATAAGTTCTATGATGATAAGCATGAACTGCAAGTAAACAAGCTCAAAATCTATCAAAGAAAAATCTTGATCCATTTTCTCTAGTCAATCTTCATTCCTCAACCATCTCTCTCGCATCTCCATTTCTTCTATCCAACACTGCAGTCATCATGATGACATACTATGACACACCAAAAAGAAATGCAATAGATATCATAAGCCTGCATACACAAACATGTTAGAACATCATATAGCCTCCATCATAAATGTGATAGTACAAGTATACCAAACATCATCATCACCATATTAGCAGGAGAAAATACAAAAATAAAGACAGCATCACATCATATGTAGAATCATCATTTGCATAAAATTTACATACATCATAAAAAAATCTATATATAGCATATAGAATTTGCAAACATCATATAAGATTTGCATACATCACATATAATCTGCATACACCACATAAGAATTTTGCATACATATAGAACCTACATAAGTAATGTTGTGACATATCATAAACACATCCATAAACCATGTGCATATATAACATTATAAACATCACATAATCCATAATATGAATCCATAACATGCATAAACACCATCACATCATATGCATATAAAGAGATAACACATCATATAGTCATCACAAAATAGTTTGTCTCATACATATATGTGTGTGTGTGTGTGTGTGTGTGTGTGTGTGTGTGTGTGTGTGTGTGTGTGTGTGTGTGTGTGTGTGTGTGTGTGACAAGTACAATATCATAATCACTGTAAAAATGGAGCTCACAGGCTCAGTCAAAAACAAGAGCTCATAGGCTCGATAAAAAATGTGTCCTATCTACCAAAAATAGGCCTAGCATGTGCTAGTCTCACCATCAGATGGTGCTTGCCCTGAAGGAGGATCCCTATGCTCTGAACTGACCCTGGAAATAGATGGCCTGTCATACGGTGAAGCTCTCCTCTATGACACTCTGACACTGCTATGAGTCCGTCATGAGTGTGTCCTATTGACACTCCTGCTCTAGTAGCTCAATGCCCTCTAATTGACTAGCACCACACCCTCGTAAAGGACCTTGTAATACTATGCCTCTTGGGTTGCTCTGTATAAATCTTGTGCAAACTAAGTAGCTGACCCACCAACTGTAGCTATAAAGTTGATGCTACGTTGCTCTGCTCTTTAGGCCCTAGTGATGGCCATGTCGTGCTCTGCAGTGTGTTGGAACCAATTTTGACCCCACAAAATCTAGTTTGAAATAACCTATTTCCCACCATATTTCCATCCCCACAATGTTATTTCAATTTTTTATTCAAAATAATAAATCTGCTCGACTTGTATCCTAACCCTAACGATCCCACGACATCCCACCACTACCCCAAAAAGAATAAAGTCATTAAAATTGACCCAAAATACCTTAAATAAAAGCCATATAAAGAGATATCATTGGGAGAATACCATGTCAAGAGGACTCAATTTAGTGTCTCTCTGATAGACAGAAGTTGTAAAGACAACTTGTCTTTCGTGTAGGGCTAACATCAGAAAATCAAAAGAAATAAAACATTTCGAGGAGACTGAAGGATATCGAGATGACTCAATCACATGTCTCTTCGATATCCCAATAACACCAAACATATCGAAGGGACTAATACATATCGACATGACACCTAAATGTGTCCTGCCAATACAATGATATCTATTAATAAAAGCATTTTAGGGAGAGTTGAGGATATCAAAGTGACATGATTGTTGGTCATGTCGATACACCGATAACACTTATAAAAGGGTATTTCAAAATAAGTTAATAGATAAAAAGGATCATATAACACATAAAAGGATATCGACGGGACATAATGATATTGATATGACACTATCAGAGGTCATTCTGATATCCCAAAGAATGATGAAATTATATCGAGGAAAGAAAAGAGTGATCATCCTGATAAATCAATGACATGACTATTTGAAATAGATCAAATGGCTCACGTTCAAACGAATTAATTACTTATGCATCGATATTTAATTTGACACAAATATGCCATTAATGAACCAGAGCTGAAAGAATTAATCTCTAAATATTTTAAAAACTATTGAACAGGCGGAGAAAATTGAGGGGATGAGAAAAAGAAAACAATAAGTTGCATACTAGGGAAAGCTCATTCAAGTAAGTACTCCAAGCCTAAATTTGAATTTATAGAGTACACCTGAATTGTGGATTCATAAACACATAAAAACCATGGAAAGTAGGAATGAGAACCCTAAGAAAAGACATAAAATAGAGGATAGACATTTAAACCAAGATTTGATAGAACAATGCATGGGGTCTAGACAAAGGTCCAGAAGAAATGCTCAATTAAATCCACATGCTGAAAAATTGGAAGATGCTAACAAACATGTAAGGGATTCATGGACCCCTATTAGAGGGTATGACCTATTCATATACCATCACAAGAAAATGCACAGACACAAACTAGTCTCTAATCCATGGAGGTTAAACTTGGGGAAATTAGTAGTACCCAATGTGTTTGTGAATGTAGAATTGATTAAAATGTTGGTAGATAATTATAACCCACAAACCCGTATGATTGAGCTAAAAGATGGGTTAGGGTTTATTCCTATTACTTGGGATTATATCTCAATGGTCTTTTAATTAGACACAAGATTTGATATGGTATTCAAGATCAAGGTGTTGATATGCGCTAGACAACTGAGAGGGGGGTGAATCAGTTGTCCCAAAAACTTAAACACTTTCTGCAATTAAACATTCATCACGTATCCACAATTATTATGTTTTAACAATGAGTGTGTGAAATCAGAAAGTTAACCACAGATACAAGATCAAACACAAGAGACACTAGATTTTATGTGGAAAACCCCAAGGTGGGGAAAACCATGGAGAGGATTAGCTCTCAATATATATTGCAATCTTGAAAAAATGATGTTTAGGCTTGGTCACTCCATGGGCCTAAACATACTGGCTCACTGCCATGAAGAATAACTAGGTCTAGTAGGCTCACTACCTCAACCCTATGTTGGCAAGAGACACTGCTAGGCATGATAAGTGTTGTCATTGATGGCAACTAAGTCTCTGCTACACATTCACATTGCATATTTTGCCCATACCAGAAATCAAATTAAAGATTTATCTAAGTCTGAGGAGTTAAGAATAGAGTGTGTGACAGGGTTCGGTATGTTGGTATGGATCTCTCCAATGGTAGGTCATAGTTTGCTGTGGATCTCAGGGAGTCATAAGCATTGTCAGGATAATCTAAATCCAGAGTTTTGGCCTCCGGTGATGAAGTATTCACTAGTTATTAGCATTTGAGTATCAGGTTAACAATTTTACAGAGCAGACAGAAGAAGAACAGGTTGACCTTGAAATTGATCTTGGTTCCGGATGTATGGAAGTTGTTGGTTGGACAAGTTATGATGATTAGTGATATTAGCTGACCTAATTAATGTTTTGAGAGTGCAAGTTTCAGTCCATGTTACAAGTGTGCATGAATTTAGCCGATAGAGCAGAATTTTTAATAAAGTTCTAAGTGTTCTTGAAGCTGATTGAAAAGTGGTAGAAGATCAAGATGTGGATATATATAGCCGATGGATTTGAATGAATTTGAGGTGTGTGTTGCGAATATGGAGTAAATGCGAAAGGAGTAGAGATCTAAGATTTGGATTAAGGTAGAGCAGTAAACAGGGCAGAGTGAAGATGAAATGTGTAAGATCAGTGTTTTGTGCTTAACTAGAACTGAATTCATGCATTAGTAGATGCTTCTCATCAGTTCAAAATCTCTGTTATTCTCTTTGAATCATCTGTAGTCAGTGAGCCTCTATTTGAGTAGTGAGCTCTGGGCAGTGAGCCAGAATGCATGTGCATTCTCATTTGTAAAAATACTTTTAACATGGTATCAATTTTTGTGGGTTAACCCCCACTGTGGTTTTTCCCTTAACTGGTTTCCCACGTTAAAAAATATTGGTGTCATGTGTATTATTGTGCTACTGCTCTTACTCTTATGATAGTTGTTTTCTTGATTAAGTTATTGATTTGTTGTTAAGTGGTAAAAGAAAGAATTTACTGCAGAAAGTATTAAAGTTTTGAGATAATTGATTCGCCCCCCCTCTCAGTTATCTGTCCTATTTTCAACAATTGGTATTAGAGCAAGGTTCCTTTGAGAAGCCTAACAACTTAAGGAAAGATCTTGGAAGGAGTTTTAATGGGTTCACTCAAAGATCAACTTCAGTTGGCCCTAGAAGATCTTGTTCAGTCTAAAGCATAAATTAGTAATCTAAGAGGTGAACTTAAAGATGCTGATGATACAATTGAAATGTTAAAAGACAAATTAAAAAAATCCATGGAAAGGAAAAAAGAGCTACTTCTGCAGTTCTCCAGTTTAACTGAAGAAAATGGCATGAATGAAGATTTGGAAGAAAAGACAAGGGAATGTGAGAAGATGTCAAAAGAAGTTGATGTTCTGAAAAGTGAGATGGAATCTGGGGCAATAAGGCTAACCAAAGAAATTAAGCAAAGGAAGAAGACTGAAGAAGACTTGAATCAAACTCTAAAAGAAAGAACTGATGAATGCTACAGATTAGACAATATATCTGGCCATCTAAAGTCTGATCTACAAGAAATTAGAAACAATGAAAGAGATCTTGAAAGACAAATTGTCATTCTCAGACATGACCTAGAAGTTGCAAATGAATACAAGGAGAAGTTCAAGATAAGTTCACCTAAACTTGAAGAAATACTTGAGGGTCAGAAAAAGGCTGATGACAAGCATGGTCTTGGATATAAGAAAGGTGAAAGCTCTGAATCTGGGCAAAGAAACTCTCAACCAAGGAATGAGAGAAATAAGCCTAGAAGACCTTTGATAAGACAACCTAACACTCAAAGGTATCCATATTTTAATGGAAATTGTTTCAAGTGCAATAAATTTGGTCATAGAGCCACTCAATGTAGAAGTAGAGTAAATCAAAACAATCCATCCTTCTCTGGATAATGCTTCAATTGCAAAAGGTATGGTCATAAATCCAATGAATGTAGAAGTATGATAATGAATAACTCATCAAATAGAGAAAATAGGAATTCCTTTAATGGAAAATTCTTTGCATGCAATAGATTTGGACATATGGCCATTCAGTGCAGATCAAGAGGAAATCAATCAAATGGGAAAAGAAATGTTGTGTGCTTCAATTGTAACCGTTCCGGTCATTTTTCAAGATTCTGCAAAAGTAGGATTAATGAAAGAAGGGGTTCAGTAAATAGAAAACTAGATGAGTAGAGACAAGACAAAGGCAAAAGAAAAATTGATGAAAATGAGATCCAGAGTCAAATGAGCGAGACATGGGTCAAGAAAATAATTGTGAACCATAGTAATGGGTCTGCACTAGAATCTTGTGTTGACAATTCCTCCAGTAATTAAATCAAGAGCTTTGGCACAGGGGGAATTGCATTGAACATCAAATTCCCCCAGTCAGTAAGTGGGTGCCTGGATATGGCACAATGAGCGAAGATACTTTGAATTGTTTCAGATCTTTTGGAAGGATTTTCAAAAGAAAAGATGTTAATGTGAAAATTTGTGGAGTAATTCATGAAGAACAGTTCAAGAAACAGAGTAACTAGATGAAGTTAGGGCAGTGCATTTATTACAATGAAAAATTAGGTTTTGCGGAGGATAAAAGGTCACTTGGTCATGAATTTGAATCACTTTGCATTTGAAGGAAACAAGAAGAAGTGCATCTGAGCTATAAATCCTAAAACTTAAGCATGAAGAGTGAATTCAATCGGCAATTGATTAGTTCTAACCCCACGAAAGAAAAAGGTACTTCTCTATAAAATCTTGAATCTGAAATCTATTGAGATGGCTACAACTCTAGTTGTTGATGCAACTGAAGGGCCCTGACCAATATTTAAGAAGCATCCATACAAATTAGTTGAAGTCGAATCGTTAGGTTCATTTTCTGGAGTTCCATATGTCGTACTGCATGTTGAGGATATTAGGGCATACATCCACTGTAACATGGATGAATTTGGAAACCTAAAACTCTTGGATTTGTTTAACAACTACTTAAGGGATGATAGCCATAAATTGAATCCAGAATACAAAGCCCTAGAAAGCAAACATTTTCTGCAAGTCATTAGGTTTCAGATATTTGATGAGAATGAATGGGTTTGATACATCTTGAGTTGAATACATGATGAGTTCATATGGATATTGAAACCATTTAAGATTACAAAGGATGTTATCAAGATTGTAACTGGGTTAAATTCATCCGGTGGATTACCCATGCTGAAGGCCGTGAAAAACCAAATAGTGATTGATGCTACCAGCACCAAGTTTGATAGAAGGGAAATGACCATCAATGATATCATAGAACCGGATGTTAAATTTGCCTCCATGGTGATTGGGTACAAGATTTACCACTCCAATAGGGAAAATTCTATCTCCAAAACTGCAATATATGCAGCCTATCAAATGTTAAAGGAGAATGTTGATTATGATCTTTGTGAACTACTACGAAATCAGTTGATTGAGAATATGAGAAAAATAAAGAAAGATAAGAAAAATACCTTCAAGTATGGTTCCTTGATTATCTATTTGTTCTTTTATTTTATGAATGAAGTTCCTGGAGTTCAAGGTGTACACTGGACAAATGACAAGCCAGTTGCATGGAAAATAAGAGATCATCTACTTAGGCTTGGTGATTCCCAAACTTAGAAGACAATTATTTGGGGCTACTTCAAAAACTTTGAAAGTATGATGCATGCAAGAGAGAGAATCCGTAAGTTGTGGAAAAATATGAGAATGCAATATGTTTTATGGTTGACACTGATCAATGCCTGATGGAGGCTGTGGAACCCAGAACCATATGGATTATGCCAATGGGATATGAGGTTGATGAGAAGGTTTTGGAAATGTGTGCTCAACATCTCCTAAGAAAATCAAAAGGCATATCTGTGGAAAGGTTTGGAACATACAAGGAGTTAAGTCTAAAGTTGCATGTGGAGCTCATATGGCCAGAGACCAAAAGGAAAGTGTAGAGGCAAGTTGAAAGGTATGCTGAGAGCATTGGCCTAACCAAGGAGGTAGTGAAGCAAAATAGAGAGAATTGAAAAGGATGCGAGAGAAAAATAGGACGAGAAACAAGAAGATGCGCCAGTGGAACCATCCTCCACTTCAAGGAAAATGAGAAGCTCTATATGTTGGATTTAAGGCATACAACTGAGAGGGGGGGGTGAATCAGTTCTATAAAACTTCTTGTTCTTTCAAACACTTGATTCTTCATTGTTAGTTAACAGCATATCAATTAATCATCCATGAAAGCATAATACATACACACAAGAGCAGATAAACATCAACACATTGAACACCAAGATTTTGATGTGGAAAACCCGGTTAAGGGAAAAACCACAGGGTGATGAACCCAAGGATTATTCTCTGTTAGAAGAATAAGAAAAAGAATGGCACTTGCCAATTAGGGCTCACTGCCCGAGCACACTGCTCACAAAGAGGCCCACTGCCTACAAGGAGACACACTGTCTACAAAGTGATAAGAATCACAATCTTGAACTGGAGAATGACATCTCTACCATGTCCGGATCAGTTCCATTTAAGCCCAAAAACCTCTGCTCTGCCTTTCGCACTTCTCTTCGCTATGCCACACTCATCCACACAATCCACACTTCGAAATGAACTCACAAACCGTTATTTATACAAGACATCGACTTAGGAACAAACATCTAAGTCGGCAAACAACCATAAGAGTATCCGCAAGATGAATAACACATCCGGTCGGCCACCACAAGAACATTCGCAGGATGAACAACTCATCCGATCAGCTAAACAGAGCAAGAACTTCATCCGGAAGAATAACTTCAATTCCAGGCTCTACTATCAATGCGGACCAACAACACAACCTCAACATGATCCAAGAACCTTCACAAGCCTGCCTGAATGACCGGATACATCCGCACTTCCTCTACTTACTGGAATCTCTTGTCTTCCTCATCCGGAACTTCAAGAACACAGACTGTCCCCACTGTCATAATGCAGGAGGTACTTCCGGACCTCCAAATTATACACAACTCGAGATGGCACATCACAAGGACATCCCAAAGACTCCTTCCAATCCGCAGATTAGGATTATACAGTTCCGGACCTCACCGGACCTTTTTGTGATCATCTGTCACCTCTGAATACTTACCAGAACCGGTTCTACACCGACAGCCACAACTCCTTCAGATCTTCATGCGGACCTCTGAAATCTTAACTGAAGCATCTCAAGACTCATATCTACAAACCCTTTAATCTACATCCTCCGGTTCGCATCCTATACAGTACATTTGCCTTCTTCTCATCACTGTTCTTTACTGTTCCTGACTGAGGCTAATTTTCTCAATATCCTCAGCACACTACTCATTGAATCCTTCTTGTCAAAGCAATATGAGTATGTTGACATCAATGACAACACTGGTTTACCTCATACTTGCAACAATCTCCCCCTTTGTCATTGATGGCAACATATGATGTGAAAAACCATCAAGACAAGAAACTTCTCCTTTCTGTCACTTCTCCCCCTATCAGCAACATGTCTTCTCCTCATTTACTGCTCCCCTTTTGATCATCATCTACTTGTTTTTCACATGTCTTCTCTCCCCCTTTGACATCAATGGCAAAGGGCTCATACTTGCAATTCTAATACATCAGAATCATACCAGCTGCTCCCCCTTAGTTGCAGCTCCCCATCATCAATCCGGATCACAAGATATGACTGTGATATCCACCGGACTGATGCACATCAGTGCATCCTAGTTCATCATCGGAGGGGCCATGACCCCTAACTTCTCCTGGAGATATTCAAAAGAGTCCTTGGGAAGAGGTTTAGTAAAGATATCTGCAATCTGATCCTTTGAGGGAACATACTCCAATCTGACTTCTTCCTTGTTCACTTGTTCTCTCAAAAAGTGAAACTTGATAGATATGTGCTTAGTCTTAGAATGCAATACCAGATTCTTAGAAATATTAATTGCACTTGAATTATCACAGAAAATTGTGATAGGCTCCTCATATTCAACTTTAATGTCTCTTAACATCTGCTTCATCCATAAGATTTGAGTGCAACTACCTGCTACTGCAATGTATTCTGCTTCAGTTGTAGACAGAGATATTGCATCTTGTTTCTTGCTTAGCCAAGAAACCAATCTCTTCCCCAAAAAGAATGCTCCACCACTAGTGCTCTTCCGGTCATCCACATCTCCTGCCCAATCTGCATCTGTGTAAGCATGAAGAGAGAAATCTGGATCTCTAGGGTACCATAGACCATACTCAACTGTTCCTTTCAAGTACCTAAAAATTCTTTTGATTGCCATAACATGAGATTCTCTAGGATCAGCCTGGAATCTTGCCACAAGACCAACAGCCTACATTATATCTGGTCTAGTCTGAGTGAGATACAACAATCCACCAATCATTGATCTATAATTTGTCTGATCTGCCTTTGGGGAGTCATCATCTTTGCTCAACTTACATCCGATTGCCATGGGAGTGTTCATTGGTTTTGAATCTTCCATACCATATTTCCTTAACAATTCTTTCACATATTTGGTCTGAGAAATGAAGATTCCTTTCTTTGTTTGAGTAATTTGCAGACCCAAGAAGAAATTCATTTCACCAAGCATGGACATTTCAAACTCACTTTTCATCTGATTTGCAAAAGTTTTGCACATACTATCTCTTCCTCCAAAAATGATATCATCCACAAACACTTCAACAATCAAAATGTTTTCATGAACAATTTTGAAATATAAGTTACTGTCAGCAGTACCTTTGTTGAATCCAATCTGCACAAGATGCTTATCCAACCTTTCATACCATGCTCTTGGGGCTTGCTTTAGTCCATACAATGCTTTCTTCAACTTGCAGACCATATCATTATTATCAGACAATTGAAATCCATCCGGTTGTTCAATGTAAACTTCTTCTTCCAGATCACCATTTAGGAAAGCAGACTTGACATCCATCTGATATACCTTGAAGTCTTTGAAGGCAGCAAATGCAAGAAATAATCTGACTGCTTCAATTCTTGCCACCGGAGCAAAGGTCTCTTCAAAATCAATTCCTTCTATTTGAGAGTAGCCTTTGCAGACCAATCTAGCTTTGTTTCTGATAACTTCACCAGCTTCATTCAGTTTGTTCTGGAAGACCCATTTGGTTCCAATCACATTCCTGTCTCTAGGTCTGGGAACAAGATCCCAAGTGTGATTTTTCTCAATTTGCATTAATTCATCTTCCATTGCTTTGGTCCAATTTTCATCATTGCGAGCCTCATTTATTGTTTTAGGTTCAATCTTTGAAATCAGACAACATTCATCCTGATTTTGAGCAACATTCCTTCTAGTTTGCACACCTTTGTTTCTGTCACCTATGATCTGATCTTCTGAGTGGTTCTGTCTTACATACCTTGGAATTTTGGGAGTATCCTGCACTGTTGCTTCTTGATCAGGCTCATTCAAACCTATCTCTTCTTCCTGATTTACCGGATCAGGCTGACTCTGTCTTACCAGAGAGGATTGAGTTCCTTGAATCTGAACACCGTCTTGGTCATCTTCATCAAATTCATAAAATCTTGAGGGCTTCTCAATTCCTTCATCAACTTTCACATTAGTGCTTTCTATTATCTTCCTCAGTCTCTTATTGTAACACCGGTATGCTTTGCTTTGAGTGGAGTAACCCAAGAAAATTCCTTCATCACTTCTAGCATCAAACTATCCTAGATCTTCATCTCTTTTGATATAACACTTGCTACCAAATACTCTAAAATATTTCATAGTAGGAGTGATGCCAAACCAGAGTTCGTAGGGGGTCTTACCGGTATTGTTTCTGATTTGAACTCGATTTAGAGTGTAGACTGCAGTGCTGATAGCTTCTTTCCAGAACATCTGAGGAACATTTGCTTCCAACATCATTGTCCTGGCAGCTTCCTGGATGGTCCGGTTCTTTCTTTCAACTACTCCATTCTGCTGTGGAGTCCTAGGAGCAGACAATTGTCTCCTTATACCCTGCTTCTCACAAAAGTCAATGAACTCACCAGATGTAAATTCACCACCTCTATCAGACCTTAGACCTTTAAGTTTCAATCCGGTTTGATTCTCTACCATAGCTTTGAAGATTTTGAACTTTTCAAGGGCTTCTGATTTCTCTTTTAGGAAGGTAACCCACATCATCCGGGAATGGTCATCAATTAACAACATGAAATATCTATCACCTTGCAGACTCTTGATTCTTGTCAGACCACAGAGATCAGTATGTACTAATTCCAACAATCCGGTAGAGGACTGATCTTTGCTTTTGAAAGAGACTCTGCTCTGTTTACCTAGCTGACATTCTTTGCACAAACTATTTGTAGGTTTCACCAATTTTGGAAGGTCTCTTACAGCCTGAATATTGCTTATCTTGATGATGTTATCAAAATTCACATGACACATTCTTCTATGCCATAACCAACTCTGATCAATTTGAACAAACAAACAACTTTTATTTGAACCAACCAAATGAAAGATATTACCTTTTGTCTGAGTACCGGATGCAATTTCAGTTCCGGAGCTTGTAAAGATTCTACATTTTCCATTCTTAAACTGAAGATCATAGCCTTTGTCTACTAACTGACCAACACTGAGAAGATTGTGCTTCAATCCTTCAACATATAGTACATTACCTGTTTTGCTCTTTCCATCAAAGGAAATAGTTCCCCTGCCTCTAATTCTGCCAGCAGAATTGTCACCAAACTTTACCATTCCTCCTTCATACCTTTCCAAATTCAAGAACTTATTCTTGTCACCAGTCATATGGTGAGAACATCCACTGTCAATAACCCAATCATCCTTTTCTTCCACTTGAGCAGCCAAAGCTTTTTCAACAACTTTGTGATTGACAGATTCAGAGAGTATTGAATCTTCTTCCTTGATGGCAATAAACACCCACTCATTTCTGGATTTGCTTCCTAGTTCTAATTCATCATCTGTTACTCCTTCATTGTCATCTTCTTCATGAACATAATAGCAATTCTTTTGAAACCTTTGTCTGTTAGTATTAGACCTTGCAGATCTTTCCAGACATCTTGAAGCAAAATGACCAATCTTATTGCAGTTGAAGCAATTAAAGGGTAGTTTTCCTTCATACTTACCGGATCCTCTTGGTAGTCTTTTTGCAATGAGGGCTTCAAGTTGAGCTGTTTCTGCTTCTTCTTCTTCCATGTCTCTTCTTGCTTGATCATACCATGTCATCTTCCTTGAAGAGTTTTCTCCCGGATCAACTCTCTGTTTGCCTTTCACATAGGCACTGGTTTTGAAGGCAGATTCAGTCTTGGGAAGATCATCTCCAAACTCAGTCATTTCAAATGCAGCTAGCTTGCCAGCCAATTGTTCTCTTGTGACAGTTGTGTGGGCTCTGAATTCATCAATTGCAGCAACCTTGATTTTGTAGGCAGCAGGAAGGGATCTAAGGATTTTGCAAACGATCTCATTTTCATCCAGAGTTCCACCAGCATTTCTAATTCCACACACTAGATCATTCACTCTTGGCATAAAAGTAGTGATGTTTTCATCATCTCTCATCTTCAATCTTTCAAATTTCCCTTTCAGACTTTGCAACCTTGCACTTTTGACAAACTCATCTCCTTCATACAGAAGTTCCAGTTTAGTCAGGATCTCATATGCAGTTGGTAGGTCAATAACATTTGAGAGATCTAAGTCATTCAATGCGCTTAGAAGAGCTTCCTTGGTACGCAGATTGTTTTCAGCTTCTGTGATTTCATTCAGAGTTGTTGGACCACCTTGTGGAGGTACATATGGTTTTGAGACCATAGCCAAGTATGCTTTTCCCATACATTCCAAGTGACACTTCATGCGACCTTTCCAGAGAGTGAAGTTGGTTCCATCGAACTTCGGACTATCCTTCTTGTATGACGACATCCTGGATCTCCTCAAGCGGTTAAGCTCCTTTCAAAGGAACTTGGTTCTAATACCAATTGTTGGATTTAAGGCATACAACTGAGAGGGGGGGGGTGAATCAGTTGTATAAAACTTCTTGTTCTTTCAAACACTTGATTCTTCGTTGTTAGTTAACAGCATATCAATTAATCATCCATGAAAGCATAATACATACACACAAGAGCAGATAAACATCAACACATTGAACACCAAGATTTTGACGTGGAAAACCCGGTTAAGGGAAAAACCACGGGGTGATTAACCCAAGGATTATTCTCTGTTAGAAGAATAAGAAAAAGAATGGCACTTGCCAATTAGGGCTCACTGCTTGAGCACACTGCTCACAAAGAGGCCCACTGCCTACAAGGAGACACACTGTCTACAAAGTGATAAGAATCACAATCTTGAACTGGAGAATGACATCTCTACCATGTCCGGATCAGTTCCATTTAAGCCCAAAAACCTCTGCTCTGCCTTTCGCACTTCTCTTCGCTATGCCACACTCATCCACACAATCCACACTTCGAAATGAACTCACAAACCATTATTTATACAAGACATCGACTTAGGAACAAACATCTAAGTCGGCAAACAACCATAAGAGTATCCGCAAGATGAATAACACATCCGGTCGGCCACCACAAGAACATTCGCAAGATGAACAACTCATCCGGTCGGCTAAACAGAGCAAGAACTTCTTCCGAAAGAATAACTTCAATTCCAGGCTCTACTATCAATGCGGACCAACAACACAACCTCAACATGATCCAAGAACCTTCACAAGCCTGCCTGAATGACCGGATACATCCGCACTTCCTCTACTTACTGGAATCTCTTGTCTTCCTCATCCGGAACTTCAAGAACACAGACTGTCCCCACTGTCATAATGCAGGAGGTACTTCTGGACCTCCAAATTGTACACAACTCGAGATGGCACATCACAAGGACATCCCAAAGACTCCTTCTAATCCGCAGATTAGGATTATACAGTTCCGAACCTCACCGGACCTTTTTGTGATCCTCTGTCACCTCTGAATACTTGCCGGAACCGGTTCTACACTGACAGCCACAACTCCTTCAGATCTTCATGCGGACCTCTGAAATCTTAACTGAAGCATCTCAAGACTCATATCTACAAACCCTTTAATCCGCATCCTCCGGTTCGCATCCTATACAGTACATTTGCCTTCTTCTCATCACTGTTCTTTACTGTTCCTGACTGAGGCTAATTTTCTCAATATCCTCAGCACATTGCTCATTGAATCCTTCTTGTCAAAGCAATATGAGTATGTTGACATCAATGACAACACTGGTTTACCTCATACTTGCAACACTGTAACTATCTCAAAACAATCAAAGTCTATTCCCATTAAGACATCGGAAGCCACACCATCTGGTGAGGGAGGAAAGAGGAAGAAAACCAAGGACAAAAGAGCCTACAAGAGCACAAAAGATGATGAGGAAATAGAAATTGATGAATAAATTAAAGAGATAAGATTAAAGAAAGCCAAGACCTTAAAGGCCTCTGAGAACCAACCCTCTAGAAGCAAAAAGGGAATTAAAAGGCAAGAGACTTGTAAGGTTGCTATGACTGTTGATCAAATTGTAAAATCAATTACTATTCATGGGAATCTAAAGCCTATTAGAATATATTATGATAGTTTTGATGAAGCAAATAAGAAAATCTTGGAGAATGCCACCATCTTGTACTTGAATAAATTTAAGAGAGCTCTATTGGAAATTTTGCAACAAATTCCAAAAAGTTTAAGGAAAATACTAGAAATGAGGAAGGAGGCCGCCAAGGACAAAGACATAAAACTCAAAGAATTTGTTCTTTCCACCCTTGTCCAGTAATGACCAAAAGAGAAACTGATAAAATCCTCAAGGAAGTTAAGGAGAAATTCAGAAGCAAGATCCGGATGAACAAGTTAATGCTTGGTGAAACTAAGGAAGTTGTAAAAGAAATAGAAGAAATTTTGAGAAAAGCCCTTGACAAAAATAACTACTATATTATTTCAGATGAACATGAAGCTCTAGAAGAAGAGATTGAAAAATGAAATGATGACCAAAGTAATACTCTAGATCCTTCGAAGCAAACCTATGAGGAGATAGATGGTGGATTTGATTCATCAATTCTAGTTGTTGGAGAAGTGAACATCAATGAGCAACAAACAAAGATTGATGACTCCTCTATTCTGGGAGAGGAGAAAATAAACAAAGTAGATATAGAGATTGTGGACCAAATTGATGATGTTGGTGATACTCTAACTCTTCCTGACCAATCAGAAAAGTAAGATAATGTTGAGAATACTGCTGCCACACTAGATCCTTTGGAACAGATTTTAGATGGTGAGGACAAAGGAGAGAATCCCACTGCAAATAATATAGAAAAAGGTGAAGCAGAGAAAGAGAAAGAGAATGAAGAGAGTAAGGATGAGAAAATAGAAGAAGATGGTGCAAATGTTGAAGCACCCAAACAAGATAGTCCGAAGAAAACCCAAGAAGAGGAAAGTGTTCCAAAAATTGTTGCAAGATACACTGTAGATGTAGTGAAACATCTTCTAGATAAAGAGATGCTTGAGTTTGATGAACCTGAATTACTCCAAGGACCATTTAATCTAGATGTTCTCTCTCCGGTACAAGTGATGAAGATTGCATCCTTCACTTAAGCCAAGGTCAGAGAGAAGCTGTTAAAATCTCACATGGAGGATAGTGAACTATTAGGGCTTGCAACTGGAGTCTTGGAGAAGTTATTGCCAACCTGCCAAAAGTGTCCATCGGATTCCCCCTCCGGTCACCTAAAGAATCTTGTAAATGTTGTAAGTACACATTTTGAGTCTTTTGAAAAATCTGCGGAGGCGAAAGTTCAGAAGGAATTTTTGGATAAGAAATTTAGTGAAGTACAAAATCTTATAGGAAATGATAGGATGATACTTAGCATTAGCATAAGGAGTATTCAGAATGGTCTAAATGATGGAAGTGATATGTACAAATTATGTCTAGCATGGCCCAAAGTTAGTGAAGATATTGAGAAGAAGATAAAGGAGCAAGAACAAAAATTGTCAAATCTTTCTCAAATTTTTGATCCTCTAACAGTTTCACCTATAAGTCAAGAATGTCAATTAATTAGCTTGACAGATGAGATAAAGAGACTTGTTAAATAAAAAGGTAACATTATGAAGAGAATGTGTGAGCTTCGAGAATTGATTGCCCCAAGTTAGAAACCATGTTTAATGCCTTATCAGAAGTTTAGACTGTACTTCAAACAAGTAATCCCCTGAATATGACAAAGGCAGAAGCATATGCATTTTTTCTGAGTGGACACATCTCAATTTTGGATGGAATGAAGGGAACTTGGGCCTCTAAACCTGTGCAATTGAAAAACAATTTTTCAGACATTCTCAAGTTCATGTAAATAGAACTTAATGATTAGCAGTACATATGCGGCACTATACACAAAATTTTTGGAGGATTTTAGCTTGCAAACCCCACCCTTTACCATTGATGTCAAAGGGGGAGTGAAGATCAGTGAAAATGAAGAATCCAACAAAGGGGGAGCACCAGAAAGCAGTGTGAACAATAGTATGGAGCACAAGCAAAGGGGGAGTTATTCTGACACTTAGTCTATTTTCACTAAGTGTTGCCATCAATGCCAAAGGGGGAGATTGCTAGAAAGAGACACTACTAGGCATGATAACTGTTGTCATTGATGGCAACTAAGTCTCTACTACACATTCACATTGCATATTTTGCCCATACCAGAAATCAGATTAAAGATTTATCTAAGTCCGGAAAGTCATGAAAAGAGTGTGTGATAGGGTCCGGTATCTTGGTCCGGATCTCTATGATGGTAGATCATAGTTTGTTGTGGATCTGAGGGAGTCATAAGCATTGTCAAGATAATCTAAATCCAAATTTTTGGCCTCCGATGATGAAGGATTCACTAGTTATTAGCATATGAGTATCGGGTTAACAATTTGACAGAGCAGACAGAAGAACATGTTGACCTTGAAATTGATCTTGGTTCCAGATGTATGGAAGTTGTTGGTTGGAAAAGTTGTGATGATTAGTGATAGTAGCTGACCTGATTAATGTTTTGAGAGTGTTAGTTTCAATCTGCGTTACAAGTGTACATGAATTCAGCCAATAGAGGAGAATTTTCAATAAAGTTCTAAGTGTTCTTGAAGCCAACTGAAAAGTGGTATAAGATTAGGATGCAAATATATATAGCCAATGGATTTGAATGAATTTGGGGTGTGTGTGTTGTGAATATGGAGTAAATGTAAAAGGAGCAGAGATCTAAGATTTGGATGAAGGTAGAGCAGTAAACAAGGCAGAGTGAAGATGAAATGTGTAAGATCAGTGTTTTGTGCTTAACCGAAACTAAATTCATGCATTAGTAGATGCTTCTCATCAGTTCAAAATCTCTGTTATTCTCTTATGATCATCTGTAGGTAGTGAACCTCTATTTGAGCAGTGAGCTCTGGGCAGTGAGCCTGATGCATGTGCATTCTCATTTGTAAAAATACTTTTAACAGGGTATCAATTTTTGTGGGTTAACCCCCACCATGATTTTTCCCTTAATCAGGTTTCCACAATAAAAATCTTGGTGTCATGTGTATTATTGTGCTGCTGCTCTTACTCTTATGATTGTTGTTTTCTTGATTAAGTTATTGATTTGTTGTTAAGTGGTAAAAGAAAGAATTTACTGTAGAAAGTATTAAAGTTTTGAGACAACTGATTCACCTCCCCTCTCAGTTGTCTATCCTATTTTCAACACCCTAAACCTAGTAAGATTACAATAAGGGTGGTTAAACCCTACTGGTGGCTCACTTCCAGGCTCACTACCATGATCAACACCTTTCTATATTTGTGACTAAAGTACAATAATTGCTCTGCTTTGCTCTTCCTCTGGTCTGTTCTTCCTCTTCTTTCCTTTGCCTCTTCTTTGCTCTACCTTTTGGACCTTTCTTAATATATTTTCATTTCCACTCAAGGACAACTTTTCACGACTCAACTACAAGTATTTATACACTACAACAACTTTGGAATGATCATCAAGGTTAGTGTCACAATCATCAACCATTGGAACAATCTCCAAGGTCGGCATTACAAACATTTACAAAATAGGTCTTGGCCTATTACAACATTATGCAAAGGGGATGAAGTAAAATTATACGCGGATCACACCATGCCTTAGTTGGGACTTAAACACAATCTTCCACACTTCAACACACTTCCACAATCTTCAAGAGATCTCTACAATCACTGGGATTAACCAAGTAAGCTAAGACTGGTTACATGCTACATTATTTGGGAACAATCTTCAAACACAATCTCAATTTCTTAATGTAGACCAAAGTCCAGATAGGAACATGATCAAGAGACATCCACAAGCATGTTATAATCATTAGGAGTAACTACACAACCTTTAACTAATTTACCCATAAGAATATTCACACTGGAACGCATGAACTTTACTATCTTCAACTGTCATAAAGGAAAGATAGCTTGCAGACCACCAAATCACGAACCATTGCAACTGTAGGCACTTATCATCATCCCAGACTTCCTTCTAGAACTGCAAAGTAAAATACTTTATTGCAGAGGAATGCAGAGCAGAATACTTTCTCCTTGTCCCAACTGAACTTACAAAAAAAGTAGGTTTCACTTTAGTGAACACAACTCACTCAGATCTTCATGTGGAGGGTTCAAACTTGGAATGTAGCATCCTTAGTCATACCTCTAACTTACTTCCAATCTGCAAACCATGATCTTCAAGAAGAAATAAATGCAGAGCAGTTTACCAGACTGTTCTTCAGCATATAACTCACTGTCTGTACTGCACTTCTCTGTAACTCACTTGTTTCTTCCGGAGAGGCTAATATTCTCAATATACTCAACATACAAGTCTTCTAAACAAGTAATAGAATAAGATACAGTTGACACCAATGACAACAAGGATATGTTGACATCAATGACAACACTGATTAGGCACATACTTGCAAGAATCTCCCCCTTTGTCATTGATGGCAACATATGATGTGAAAAACTGCAATAGCCATCAAGACAAGATTCTCCACCTTTCTCTTTACACACCTACACTCTTTCTTTCTCCAAAATTCTCCCCCTTCCTCTTACACATTTGCACTCTAAGTTTTTCACATGACTTCTCTCCCCCTTTGACATCAATGGCAAAGGGCACATACTTGCACTCTTCTGCTCTAATCTAATCTCTCTTCTAAACTCTTTAACTACTCCCCCTATGAAGTAGCCCTAAAAAGCATCAATCCAGACCTCTGAGCACCTCTGGACTAATGCACTATTGTGCATCTTAGTTTAGAGTAGGAGGGGTGATAACCCCTAAATTTTATTTGAGATATTCAAAAGTATCCTTAGGCAGAGGATTGGTAAAAATGACTGCAATCTAATCCTTGATAGAAACATACTCCAACTTGACTTCATTCTCTGTCACCTTTTCTCTCAGAAAATGATATCTAATGGATATGTACTTTATCCTTGAATGCATCACAAGATTCTTTGATATGTTTATGGCACTTGTGTTATCACAAAGATTGCAATGGGATCTTCATACACAATTCTAATGTTCTTCAAAGTCTGCTTCATCCATAACACTTGAGTGCAACTGCATGCTGCTATAATGTATTCTGCTTCTGTAGTAGATAGGGATATTGAATCTTGTTTCTTGCTCAACCAAGATACTAATCTTTTTCCCAAGAAGAATGCACCTCCACTTGTACTTTTTTTGTCATCCACATCTTTGGCCCAATCTGCATCAATATATGCACTGAGAGTAAAGTCACAGTCCTTAGGGTACCACAAACCATAATCCATTGTACCTTTTTAATATCTCATAATTCTTTTGACTTCCATCACATGTGATTCCTTAGGTTCTGCTTGAAATCTTGCCACAAGACATACTGCATGCATTATGTCAGGTCTAGTTTGAGTCAAATAAAGTAATCCTCCAATCATAGATCTATACCTTTTCTGGTCTGCCAAAGGTGAGTTATCATCTTTACTCAACTTACAACTAGTTGTCATAGGCGTGCAAACTAGTTTAGCGTCTTCCATCCCAAATTTATTTAACAACTCTTTTACATATTTAGACTGAGAAATGAAGATACCTTTATGTGATTGACTTATTTGTAGACATAAAAATAAGTTCATCTCTTCAAACATAGACATTTCAAATTCACTTTGCATTTCTCCAGCAAAAACTAAGCACATATCTTCATTGCCTCCAAAAATAATATTGTAGACACCTAAAAATGTCTTCTATCATCAAACTGATCCCGACAACCCTAAACACACCAATTTCCCTTCTAACCAATTAATTAAATTTTTATTTAATTAATTACCCCTTTTCATTTTCTAAATTCACACCATTTTATCCCCAAAATTGAATTAACTTCATTAATTCAATAGTCCAAACCTTAGCCAATTAATTTAATAAATATGCAATATTCATTAAATCAATTTCCCCTTTTTCACTAAATCTAATTAATTAGTTAAAACCATGTTAACTAATTAATTCATCCTATAATCAACCTATCCCTACCCTAGACAATTAAATAGCTATTATTTAATTGTCTACCCTAGCCTACCTCATCAAAGCCCTAGGATTAATTAAATAAAACCTCTGTTTAATTAATCCTAACCCCTTCATTTGGGTGGTCAGACCTTGTTTAACACCCTTCCCTACATCTTCCAAATAAAAAATTGAATCAAATCCACATAAGTCAATTTTTTTATTTAAAAACATCCCACATCACATTTATTTCTCCTTACAAACCCATACTCATTTATTTCCTCTCTTCCCCAAATGAATTTTTAATTCATTTACATTCCCCCATATGAATCTTTAATTCCAAAATAATCCTTCAGCCCCATGCTCATTAAATAACCCCTTTTCCCAAAATGAATAAAAGAATCACTTTTATTCCTAGCTCTCCATTCATTCAAGATTGAATCTAGGCCCTCCACATCACTTTAATCCTCCACCATTGATCTTCCAAATCAATCTCCACCCTTGGATCAAAATCCCTTCCAAAAGTCTATAAATACAACATCTCTCAAGCCATTTTCATCATCCAAGTTTATGCAAAGTTACCATGCCAAAATCACTCTTGAGCTAATAGTGAGTTGCAAACTAGAGTAGCATTTCATATTTGAATCCATTGTCTAGGAATTATCTTTGTCTAGGAGTTTGTTTTGGGTGCAAAGGCTCCTTCCTCCCTTGATGGGATTGGGTTTGCTTGTAAGGTATAAGTTTGTGTTTATTACATTTTGTTTAGTATTTCCACCTTATTTACATATCTAATCTACAAATATAATCAACAAAAACTACAACAATTAGGGTTTGTTCATCATTGATCTTGAAGTAGACATTGCTATCTGTAGTACCTTTACTGAACCCTATCTATATCATATACCTGTCCAACTGTGCATACCATGCCCTGGGAGCTTGTTTTAATCCATACAAAGCTTTCTTCAATCTGCATACCATGTCACCTTGATCTGATGACTGAAATCCTTCCAATTGTTTGATATAGACTTCCTCTTCCAACTCTCCATTTAAGAAAGTAGACTTCATATCCATTTGATAAACCTTGAAATCTTTGTATGTTGCAAAATCCAAAAACATCCTTATTGCTTCAATCCTTGCCATTGGAGCAAAAGTTTCTTCAAAGTCTATTCCTTCAACTTGAGCGTATCCTTTGCATACCAACCTTGCTTTGTTTCTTACCACTTCACGATTCTCATTCATCTTGTTTCTGAAGACCCACTTTGTACCAATTACATTCTTGTTTGCTGGTCTGGCAACAAGATCCCAAGTCTGATTCTTCTCTATCTGCATCAATTCCTCTTCCATAGCCTTCGTCCAATTCTCATCTTTGCAAGCCTTATCCATAGTTTTAGGTTCAATCTTGGAAATCAGATAGAAATTTACTTGTTCCTTCATAGCTTTTCTTCTGGTTAGGATCCCTTTGCTCTTATCTCCTTTGATTTGATCTTTAGAATGACTAATTCTTACATATCTTGGAGTTTTGGTAGCACTTACCGGAGCTTGTTGTTCTTCATCTGGGCTGTCTTCATGCTACACGACTTTTTAAACATCTAGATCATCTGACTCATATTCACTTGATTCTAAAGACCTTTCCTTACATTCATCAACTTTAACATTTGCACTTTCAATGATCTTATTCAGCCTCTTATTATAGTACCATTAGGCCTTTCTCTTGGTGGAGTAACCAAGGAAGATTCCTTCATCACATCTAGCATCAAATTTGCCTAAATTTTCTTCTCTTTTGATATAACATTTGCTACCAAAAACTTTGAAATATTTCATAGTAGGAACTCTACCATGCCACAATTCATAAGGAGTCTTTGAACTGTTACCTTTTACTTGAACTCTGTTTAAGATATATACAGTGGTGTGAATTGCCTCTCTCCAATATGCTTCCAAAAGATGAGCTTCCTTCATCGTGGTTCTAGCAGCTTCTTGAACTATTTTATTTTTCCTTTCAACAACTCCATTTTGTTCTGGAGTTCTAGGCATAGATAGCTATTTCTTTATTCCATGTTCTTCACAAAAGAAATTGAATTCATTTGATGTGAACTCTCCTCCTCTATCGGACCTCAAGCATTTGATTTTCAAATCCATCTCATTTTCAACCATTGCCTTAAATGCCTTGAATTTATCTAGAGCTTTAGCTTTCTCTTTCAAAAAGGTGACCTAAGTCATACTAGAATAATCATCAATAAGCAACATGAAATACCTGTCTCCTTACAAACTTCTTACTCTGGTAGGTCCACACAAATTTGTATGCACTAGCTCAAGTAGTCCTCCAACTGATTGGTCCTTACTTTTGAAACTTGTTCTTGTCTGTTTCCCAAATTGACACTCCTTGCAAATAGGATTAACATGCTTCACAAGCTTAGACAAATCTCTAACAACCTATACAGTACTTGTCTTCATAATATTATCAAAATTTATGTGACACAACCTTCCATGCCATAACCAACTCTCATCAGTCTAAGTCAACAAGCAATAGTTATCAATTCCTTTCAAGTGATAGATATTACCTCTGGTCTTCTTACCAGTTGCAATGACTATTCTGGAGCTTTCCATGATCTTGCATCCATTGTCCTTGAAGCTTAAATCATAGACCTTGTAACACATCTGACCCACACTCAAAAGATTGTGCTTTAATCCTTTCATATATAAGACATCTTCAGTATTATGCTTACCATCAAAAGAAATAGATCCTTTCCCACAAATCTTACCAGTTGTATCATCTCCAAACCTAACCAATCCACCATCATATCTTTCCAAACTCACAAACTTACTTTTGTCACCAGTCATGTGGTGAGAGCAACCACTATCAATAACCCATTCATCCTTGTCCTTAATGACCTGAGAAGCCAAAGCACTTTCCACTGGTTTTTCTTCTTTCACACAACTAGTAGAATTAGTAGACACGAGATCTTCCTTATAGCAATAAACAAGCATTCATTTCTAGAGGAACTAGCATTATCTAGTTCACCATTATATGATACTCCATCATCATCAAAATCTTCAACATAATAACACTTCTTTTGGGTCCTAGGCTTGTTCTCATATCTTCTTCTATTTCTTTCAATTCTTTTAGGACATCTGGAAGCAAAATGACCTACTTTACCACAAGAAAAACATTTGAATGGTAATTTGCCGTTATACTTACTAGATCCTCTTTGCAGTCTATCCACGAAGCTGGCTTCAACTTCATCAAACTCATCATCAGATTCTACCTTGTACTTTTCTGATCTGGAAGTACTTCTAGGAGTACTGGCTTTGAAGGTTGTCTCAACTTTCAGTAGAGCATCACCAAACTCTCTCATTTCAAAGGTAGTAAGCTTACCAAGCAGCTAATCCTTGTCAACCATTTTTACTTGCATGTATTCTTCAATTGTGGCTACCTTGTGATAGTAGGACTTGGGCAGAGATCTAAGAATTTTCATAATGACTTCCTTTTCGTCGAGAGTTCCGCCTATGGATTTTATCCTTGTAACAAGTTCATCAACTCTTTGCATAAAGGCTGATATGTTTTCATCATCATTCATCTTCAAACTTTCATATTTCACTTTCAGACTTTGTAACTTGGCTTCCTTCACAGAATCATCTCCTTCATACAAATTTTTCAACTTTTTCCGATACCTTATTTGCATTTTCAAGATTCACAACTTTCATCAATATTGAGTCAGTTAATGAGCTTAGCAGAGCATCCTTTGCCTTGACATCTATCTCATATTCTTTGATTTCATCTTCAATCGTCGGACCATTTTGAGGTATGGTGTATTCTATTTCTGTAGCTTTCCATACTTTGTAACCAAGCCAAAGAAGATGGCTTTTCATCCAAGACTTCCAGAGAACATATTCCATTCCATCAAAATATGGTGCTTCCTTCTTGTAAGACATTTTGGATCTTCCTCAAGTTGTTCAACTTTCTTTAGAGGAACTTGGCTCTGATACCAATTGTTGATATGTGCTAGACAACTGAGAGGGGGGGTGAATCAGTTGTCCCAAAAACTTAAACACTTTCTACAATTAAACATTCATCACTTATCCCTAATTATTATGTTTTAACAATGAGTGCATGAAATCAGAAACTTAACCACAGATACAACATCAAACACAAGAGACACCAGATTTTATGTGGAAAACCCCAAGGTGGGGAAAAACAACAGAGAGGATTAGCTCTCAATATATATTGCAATCTTGAAATAATGATGTTCAGGCTTGGTCACTCCACGGGCATAAACATACTAGCTCACTTCCATGAAGAACAACTAGGTCTAGCAGGCTCACTGTCTCAACCTTAAACCTAGCAAACTATAATAAGGGCTGTTAAACCCTATTGGTAGCTCACTGCCATGATCAACACCTTTCTATATTTGTGACTGAAGTAAACTAATTCCTCTTCTCTCTTCTTTCTCTACTCTATTCTTCCTCTTCTTTCCTTTGCCTCTTCTCTACTCTACCTTTTGGACCTTTCTTATTATCTTTTCATTTCCTCTTAAGGACAACTTTTCATGACTCAAATACAAGTATTTATACACTACAACAACCTTGGAATGATCATCAAGGTTGGCATCACAATCATCAACCATTGGAACAATCTCTAAGGTTGGCATTACAAACATTTACAAAATAGGTCTTGGTCTATTACAACATTATGCAAAGGGGATGAAGTAAAATTATATGTGGATCATACCATGCCTTAGTTGCGACTCAAAAATGATCTTCCACACTTCAACATGCTTCCACAATCTTCAAGAGATCTCCGTAATCACTAGGATTAACCAAGTTGGCTAAGATTGGTTACACGCTACATTATATGGGAACAATCTTCAAACACAATCTCAATTTCTTAACGCAGACCAAAGTCTAGATAGGAACATGATTAGGAGATGTCCACAAGCATGTTATAATCATCAGGAGCAATTGCACAACCTTTAACTACTTTACCCATAAGAATCTTCACACTGGAACATATGAACTTTACTGTCTTCAACTTTCATAAAGGAAAGATAGC
Organism: Cunninghamia lanceolata; assembly: GCA_027924645.1. NCBI lineage: Eukaryota > Viridiplantae > Streptophyta > Pinopsida > Cupressales > Cupressaceae > Cunninghamia > Cunninghamia lanceolata. The sequence continues at coordinate 240,608 of BSBN01001093.1, forward strand.
TTGCAGACCACCAAACCACAAACCATTGCAATTGTAGGCACTTATCATCATCTGATACTTCCTTCTAGAACTGCAGAGAAAAATACTTTATTGCAGATGAATGCAGAGCACAATACTTTCTCCATGTCCCAACTGAACTTATAGAAAAAGCAGCTTTCACTTTGGTGAACACAACTCACTCAGATCTTCATGCGGAGGGCTCAAATCCAGAATGTAGCATCCTTAGTCATACCTCTAACTTACTTCCAGTCCATAGACCATGATCTTCAAGTAGAAATAAATGCATAGAAGTTTACCAGACTGTTCTTCAGCATACAACTCATTGTCTGTACTGTACTCTATAACTCACTTGTTTCTTCCAGAGAGGCTAATTTTCTCAATATCCTCAAAATACAAGTCTTCTAAGCAAGTAATAGAATAAGATAAAGTTTACACTAATGACAAAAAGGATATATTGACATCAATGACAACATTGATTAGGCACATACTTGCAACACAAGGACCTATTGAATGAGCATCAAAATCTAAGTAACACTTATAAAAGGTAGAGGTTACCGTTTCATAGGCCTCGGGATGAAAATAATCAGCTAAAAGTGTTCTTAGGGGTGGAGGATCCCCCTTATTCTGTTGATTTGTTTGAACCATATTTCAGATATACCTATTATTTTGTTTGTCAAGTATTAGGTGTGGATGCCCTTGCATTTATGGATATAGCACCAATGGTTTTGGTTGCCAATGTACAAAGCCTGAATGCCAGAACATCAGATTATGTTGAATATATCTCTAATGATCTTCATAATGATTTAAATGTTGTAAAGGATAACAAGAGAGGTTTTAGATTTATGCATTATTCTTTGTTTATGCATCTTGTTCTATAAGAAGGGAAAAACATGGGCTTATGGAATGAATCTCTTAAGGTTAGAGATCTAGATAAAAATGGAGATAGTAAGCCAATATAGATGTGGACAGCCATATGGGATAGCATATGTGATAGATCACATTACTTGTATTTTGAAGAGTATTTTGTAAAGCCTTTATATGCTCTGTTTGGTCATCCATGCAACTATAATTTGTCACCCGATATACAAAGATTTCTCAAGCCAAAAGATATGGATAAGAACAAGAAAATCAATCACAATTAGGGTGATTGGTATGTATATAGGGACTACACAAAGATCAGAGTTTTGGGGTATGAAGAAGCACCATTTTTTCTCCCAAAAACTGCCCTGATAGAATTGCATATCTTGAGATTGTTAGGTAGTTGACTTGCTCTGATTTCATGCATTTAATGAAACACAATAAACAATCTTTTATGCTAGGTACCCTATGTTTTGGAGATTTTACTACTTTTTTTGAGAAAGGATATGAAGAAATTGAAAAGAGATTAGATTATTTTGGGATGCCTAGAGGAAATGCTAGGGAAAAGTTTGACCCTAAGCACTTTATAAATCATGTCAGCACAAATCAAAAGTTAAATGAGTATCAGCATGCACTATTCGTAGATGATGATTTGATTAGAAATATTGATGAAGCTTCTGCAATCGAGAGGAGATAATTGTATCATAAGGTAATGTTAGCTGAGGCTTAGAAGGTAGCCCAAAACCCCAATTATAAAGGAGCTCTTCCAGAAATTAATGATCCTATAGATAGATTGAACATGTTAGTCTCAAGGGTACCAGAGTTGATTGTGGGTGTCCCACCTGAGGTCTTTGAAAGGAAAAGTAGAAATATCAAGGAAATACAAGCTAGATATGAGGCTCCTTTGAGTCATCTTTCTCCTCAACCTACGCTTGATATTAGTTTTTCTATGGATACTAGCATTGCAGAAGATGAAGGACTGGAAGGTGAAGATGAAAATGTATAAGGTTTTGAACCTGTGATTGATAAATATGAGCCTCCTATGGACAGGGAAATAGTCAATATAGATTCCCCTGATGAACTATCAGAAGATATGAGACACTTAGGTAGCAATAAATTTGTCTCGGATAAAGATTTTATAAAAACCCTTGAGTTCAAAGCATTTCTATATGAATTCAAAGGCAAAAAGGCTAGGGAAAAGATGAAAGATATTTCCCCTGAGATACAAGTTGAAGTGTTATATGAACTTCAAAAAAAATTTGATAAAGCAATGGATGACATGACCCCATAAAAAGGAAGAGAGCTGCTGCAAGAAGAGGTAGGGGTGATGCTAGTCTCAGGTTGGGATATGAACCGCCATTGTTTTGGATACCTTCAAAAGAAATCAAGAGAAGAAGATGTAGTTAAGCATTAAATCTGTGGATAAGATCAAGACAGGTTCTAGGTATGACCTTGATAAAGCAACTTTGTTGATATGGGCACTCTACCCTCCACATCAAAGGCCTCAAAGCATTGATGATCCAAACAAATTATTTGGTCATCTTATAATACATAGAGTTGAAGATACTGACCCACTTGATATTGCTGACTCGAATGTCACAGTTTCCAAATTTACAAAAGCTCGGATAGAGAAACTGGTCAGGAATAACATGCATATATAGCAGAAAATATAAAATTGAAATAAGAAATTACTATGTATAAGGATAAATTGTCATCATATAGTAGTCGTTTACCTTATCAAGAACCAGATAAGAGAATGATGGAAGCTATAACGGATGCAAATTATTAGAAAGCAAAGGATGAGAAATTTCAAAAGAATAGCGACAAATTGGAGAATGATATAAAAGTTGTCAAGTATCAAATGGATTCTGAATTGATAAATAAAATATTCGAAAAGATGATGAAACATAGTGATCAAGTATGGTACTTACATAAAAGAATCCATAATGCTCATCAGGAACATAAAATATTGCATCTCAAATTGCTTGAGAAGAAAGAAGAGTTAAAAGTCAAAGCAAACATTGATGAACAAACATTTAAGGAATGCAATAGACTAATCATTGAACATGAAAGGTTCAATTCAATATTGACAGAAGATATTGGTGATTTTGATCTGCATGAGGATATGCCATTTCCTAACTTTTTCTATAATGAGGGTAATATATAGGATAAAAGCCTATGCAAAGATGATTTAGCTTAGTTATTGTGCATAGGTTTGGAAAGAGTCAACGATGAAGACAAGGTGATAGAGAATACTAATAAATAGTTGGATAAAATCTTCAAGCTAGAATATGTCATGGAGGACATAATTTCCACAGACACCTGTATATCTCGAGAATTAATTGATCACATTGCCAAGGTAAACCTGTTTATTGCCATAACAGTATGAAAGGAGCATGAAGAGGGATAACACAATTTTGACAATTTTGGTGATATATTATGGGCACAACACATTTAACAGATATTGCATGATGGAGAGGAGTACCTTTCTAGGCCTGTGGTCACAGGTGCTCTACAATGAATAACAGAATCAAATCTTAGTTAACTGTTGATGCCCTTAGTCTCCATTTAGTAATCATGTTTTAGTTATAAAAGGATGCAATCCATGAATAGTTGTGTCTATTCAGGCCTGAAGCTTGTTCTCTTATTTATACTTATATTATTTTCAATCATATTTCAAGCTTAAGATACTGAATGTCTATGATATTTTAATGCTATAATGGGAAAGAATGATTTCATCTATAGATATGCTTGTGGTGTTCTGATACTTTGTTAATATTTAATTTTAAGAGTTGCTCGACTATCTCCATCCTGATTATTTCCAGTTATTTAAATCTTTGGATTTATCAAGGCACATTTGTTGTCTCTGTGTAGTATATTTTGATTGGTTTCTATTAGAAGTTGATTTAACTCCTTCTAAATGATTTATATGTATTGGTCTCTACTTTGAGTTAAAATCCTTTAAGCAAAACCAATTTAGTCAGTTTCCTTCAAAATAGAAATAAATCCTTTCCAATAGCCACAGTAACTTGGAAATATCAACTAGATCTTAAAGAAGAGTCTGTCAACCAACAATATTTCATGTTTACATAAGGTGTAAACATTTGAAAGGTGCCAAATATCCAGAGTTAAGCCAAGTAGATTTCAAAACATATAAATCTTGACCCCATTACCCAATAACATTAGGCATTGGTCACAACCCTTTTATAAGAATCTTTTTATATCCCACAACCTTATTCACACATTTGAAAGCTTACACATTTGCATTAGGAATATTTTCAAATCTTACATCTACTTCACACCCATATGCCACTGTGAAGGTCATATAAGTTTGCACTAATTGTCAAGGTATACCCACCTAGGTTTGGCAAAGCCTAAAGTGAAGGGGGTTTTAGCCATATTTGCCCTGTGTCATTAGCCAAAAGCGTTAAGAGAGCTTGGCAACCTCTTAGGGTTTAAAACCTGTGTTTTTGAGACTTAATAGAATTGGTGACTCTACTGGGGAAAACTCTAGACTATTTGGTTTTAGCATACCAAGACAAAAGTGTCAAACAAATAAATTATAACTCTACTGGTGGAGAGAACTTAGAATAGAACATCATTCCTCTTTAAGGAGAGGTGACGACTCTACACAAAGTTCAATTGAAATATAATGATGGATGGTAGGAGATCGAAAGCTGATGGTAGGAAATTGCAATCTTCCCCACCTGGAAGAGCCCCTTCCAAGAAGACTAGATTATCAAACCAATCAAAATGCACCAATACTCAAAATACATCAGAGCAGCCCTTGCTAACTCACACTAGGTTCACTCCACTGCATGAATCAGACTCTAATGAAGAATTCAAATCCAGAGGCTATCAGGTCTAGTCTAATCAAAATAGATTTGGTGATATTTTAGATCAATATAGATTTGACCCTCAAAAGTAGCTTGAACATCAAGCACAGATTGAACGGGAAATAATGCAGAATCAAGTAGAATATGATCACAAAAGATCATTGCAATAGGGTGGAGAAGCTCAAGATGAATTCATAGACTAGACAACATCCATACAAATCCATGATAGTCCACCAAAAGACATACGGAATAAGGATGAGATGCAGCATGATCTACTTAAATTACAAGAGGAACTTGAGCTAGCCAAACTAAGATAAGAAGAACGGTTGAAACAAGAACTACAACAAATAAGGTCTAGAACCACAACAACCAGCTCAAAGTATGTACCCCCTCATAAGCAAAGTGGGCATGCTCATACAAGTAATCCTCAGGGATCACAGCAAAACACAAGTGGCTCAAATAATACAAGAGCACTATATAATTCAAGCAACACTAGTCATATGCAACACAACCTTCCACCATGAAATCCAAGACCACCCAATGCCCATACCACATCCCAACATATAGCTAATCCTTATCCACCACCTGGTCAGCAGCACATTCCACCTCATCATCAAAATATAAGCATGAACCCACACCATAATATACAACAACATCTACCTCATAATCAATACCAACCAAACCAACGTTTACAAGGACCTCTTAACATAAATAGATACAGACAACTAGACTTGTCTAGATATCAAATATGTCCAGATCCTCTTGCTAATTATTTAAGAAATGCTATTCCAAAATTTGTTGGAAACAATGCTATCTCAGCAGAGGAACATATTAGAAACTTTGAGACAGTCATGGATAATTATGAAGTGGAATATGAAGATATCCAGATGAAATTATTTATGCTATCTCTTATTGAAGACACTAGGGATTGGTACAAGAATTTGCCTGATGCATCAATTTGTTCTTTTGATGATTTCAAAGATCAATTTAAAAAACAATATGGGAGTCATGCTGATCCAAATTTTGCCATACATGAATTGACAATTATCAAAAGAATTACAATGAGACAATAGTAGATTTCAATCAAAGGTTTTCAAAATTATACCACAAGATTTCACCTAAGATGAAACCTCCTGATGGCATGGTCTTGGCTCTGTACTTAAAATCTTTTGACCCTAAACTTGGATGTGAGTTACGAAATAGAGCTCCTATGACTCTTGTAGAAGATCAAAAGGTAGCTGTGAGTACTGAAAACAACAGAAAAGCTACCGAGAAGCTTGGTAAAAGGGAGAACATTAGAATTTCTCAAAGTCCTAATAACCATCAGAATAGGCAAGCTAATTACTACAGAAATGAAAGTCCTAGATTGCATGATATGCCCTATAATACAAATTGGAAGGATGGAAAGCCTGTGGATAACAAATAGAAGCAAAATTATAAGGACACTCCTGACCCCTTGAAGAAACATGGGACACATGTAGTGGACAACAATCCATGGTGCGTTGCATGCAACTTGCCTCACTCACCTGAATACTATGTGGTAGCCCAATCCTTGCAAGAAAATGAAATGACTTATGATCAAGATAGGATGACCATACCATAAATATGTTAGGGTTGAGACTCCATTCAATTGATGTAGAATATTCATCTGATGAAGATAGATTTGAGTACGATGTGAGTAATCAGAAGTATAATGTTAACATGGGTAAGCAAGAACTTTTTTCTGATCAAGAAGATAATTATGAGGAAACCACTCATGTATCAAATATGTTCCCACACTTCCAATTGAGAAAATCCACCGAGGAGGAAAAGAGAGCCCTTACAACTGCTACTATGGCTCAGGCTAGAAATAATTACAACTTGAGGATCAGGACTATGAATGCAGACCAAGGAACCCCTAGAGGTTTGTTTATTAAAGAACTAGATCATAAGAAGGAAACCTTAGGTAACCATAAGAAAGAAGAAAATTAGAAAGTTACACACAAGGAAACATCCAAGATTGAACAGAATAAGGTAAAGGATAAAAATAAGAAACAAGTTGAAGAAAAGGGTTCCAATAAAGAAAAATTAGAACAGGTTGTTGATACTCCTTCATTTGATATGACACAAGTGTTGTCCCAAATCAAGATATTCGTACCATTGATGGAAATGATGAAAATAGACGAATACAGGGACAACACCCTCAAGTTGATTTCTAGCATACCAAATCAAAACATAAACAAAGGTGGAACAAATGATAAGGTGAATAATCTTGGACAAGAAGTGATGAGGGTTCTTGAAATCTATCTTGGTGATGCCATAATGTAAAACCCTGCCCAAGTAGACCCATTCTACATAACACTATTGATAAATAACAAGTTAGTGAGAAATTGCATGATTGATTCTAGAGCAGCAATAAATATTATGCCAATTGTTGTCATGAAGGAATTAGGGTTATGGGTGGACACAACATATGGTAAGTGTTATGCAATGGATAACAGGTCCATCCCTATTGTTGGAGTTATGAAGTTGTAGAATTAAAATTGGCCTCATGTCCTAAAGCCACCTACACGACTAGCATTACTGTAGTAGACACTCCACTATACTATGGAATGTTATTATCTAAACAGTGGACTGCTATAATAGGGGGAAATGTCCAGCTAGATCTACCATATGCAACGATACCAGTGAATGGGAAAGAAGTTAGACTATACAGAGAGCCAAATATGAAAACATAATAGAATGATTGAATCCAAACCAAATGAATGTTTCTATGATATAGATCTTGGAGTTTTAGGGTTGAAAAATCACAACCTAAACTACAAAACACAGAGCCAATAAAAAGAGAAGCTCAAATAGATGAGCATGGAGTATGGAGGATGTACTTTGATTATGCTTGAAGCTGATGCAGGAGCATCCAGTGGTGTAAGGGCAATCTTGCATCACCCAAAAAAATGATGTGTTTCAAAATTGTTGATGTTCTTTCCCAAAATTTGTGGTTCAAGTTCCATAATCACTTGAATAATAATGTAGAACTTTCAATTTTTCCAAACTGCTAAAAATAGCAACCTACTATTTTTAGAAAGTTTGCATTTGGGCATGGATTGAAGTGAAAATTTACAGGAAGCTTCATAACTAAAAAATAAGACCTTTGGCGAAAGAATCATGCAAAGATAATTTGTGAGCAAAAAGATATTAAATTTTATGTTCCCTGAAAAACACCTGAAAATTATTCAAACTCATGTTTGAGGCATTAAACGGCCTTGTACAGGCCCAAAAATGGCCAAAAATGGTAGAGCAGGTTCTTAGCACGTAGGTCACTCTATGATATTTCTGATGCATAAAATGGTTCGTCAATCAGACACCTGGATCAGAAGTTATGGCTCCCGAAAGTTGACCTATTTTTGGAGGGAGATGCAAATTTTGAAATTAGGTTGTTGGCCACCAAAAAGGCTATTAATAACCATTTTTGGGAACCCTGGGAAGTAGGAGAGTTAAGGGGGGAAGTGTAGAGTCAAGAATAGGCGGGAAAATAGAAACTCTAGCAGATTTTGGTTTACAAAAGGTAGAAGATTCCAGAGCCTGGTGATGTGTAGCTGTAGCGTGTTGCAGCCTATGGAGGATTGATTCCTCTAATTGTAATTGAGCTTCTATAATGTAATAAGTTGTCCAAATCAATAAAGAAATAGTCTATTTTCTATGTGCCATTTCTATTGTTGTGTGTTTTATGATTTACCCCTTCATCAAGTGGTATCAAAGCAAGGGTTCCTAAGTGTGTAGACAGATCGCTGACCATGAGGCAGTTTGCACTAGGACCTAAGGTTGTGGGTTTGCTGCGGAGATCAAGATGCCTCCACAAAGAAATCATATTGGGAGGAATGTTTTGATGGAAGAGGGTTTTAGAGCCTTGCAAAGGTAATTTGATGCAATGCAAGAGGAGCTACGAAGAGGGATTGAGCCAAGAACGAGAGAAGAAAGTGAAGATGAAGTTGAAGGGAGCTATCTAAGGAAGAACAAGAAGCTGTAGGAGATCCTGCAGAAGTTAGGTTGTTGAGGGCCATTTCAAAGATTGGAAAGAGGCACAAGACCGAAGTTTCTACATATTCTAGAGATTTGAATCCGGAACAGCTTATTGATTAGATCAATGACATGGAGTATTTCGAGTATGAAGATGTGGAGGACCCAGATCAGGTCAAGTTTGCAAAAATAAAGTTGAAGGGCCACGCCAGTATTTGGTGGAAGGAGGTCCAATTAGAGAGGAATAGAAGAGGAAAAGGAAAGATCACTAGATGGGATCGAATGGTGGAGAAATTGAAGAACCAATTCATTCCTGTGGACTATGAGATGGAGCTGCTGAAGAAGCTGCAAGGACTGAAGCAAGGAAACAAGTCTGTTAAGGAGTATACAAAAGAGTTTTATAAAATTACTATTAGGACGGGCCATGTAGAGCCCAACAAGGAGAAGGTAGTCCATTACATTAATGGGTTGAGGCCAAGTATTCAAGAGGAGTTGAGCCTGGTTAGAATGACCACCATAGAAGATGTAAACCAGTTTTCCCTGAAGGTGGAAGAGAAGCTGAATAAAAGATTTGACAGCAAGCAAAAGGGAAGAGGTCAAGGTGGAAGGACTAGTGGAAGACCCTATGGGGGCCAAAATGAAGATTCAAAGAAAAGTAAAGAAGCCAGCACCAGTAGTCAAAATCAGAGAGGAGATAATACCTACCACCCTCGTGACCAGAACAATTACGAGCAAAGAGGAAGAGGAAGAGGCAGACTTGGGCAAGGACCTAGAAGAGGAAGTTTTAGAGGAACCTGTTTCCAATGTGGAGAAGAAGGGCATCGAGCATATGAGTGTCTGAAACATGAAGGAAGGACAAATAGAAGACCTGAAGGTAATGCACGAATTGCACATGTAGATGAAGATGCGTAGTCTGAGCGTTCTGAAGATGCTGAAAGGGGAGAAACCCTAGTTGTCAAAAGAACTTTGTTGAATGAGGAGAAAGAACCCAATCAAAGAAAGAGTTTATTCTACACAAGGTGCAAATGTGAAGGTAAGTGTTGTGATATTATTATTGACAATGGAAGTACTAACAATCTTGTTTCAGAGGAGATGGTTGACAAGTTGAAGTTAACAAGAAGAAAGCATCCACAACCATATCAGATTGCATGGTTGCAGAAGGACCATAGAGCTTTGGTCAATGAGCAGTGTTTAGTGAAGTTCAAGATTGGGGACTACCATGATGAAGTGCTGTGTGATATCATACCGATGGATGCATGTCATATGTTGTTGGGGAGGTTGTGGCAATATGATAGGAGCGTTGTCCATGATGGCCGTGCAAACACATATTCCCTAACAAAGGATGGAGTTCATCATAAGTTGAAGCCCTTGAAGGAGGTGGAAGAAAAGGTATGTAGTACTGCCAGAATTTGCTTGGTAGATGGTAGAAAATTTTTGGAGGGTATGAAGCATGAGCATCATTGCTTTGCATTGATTCTAAAGATTAGTCAAGAGAAATGTGAAGATGTACTAGTAGAAGTCTCAGAAATGTTGGAAGAATTTTAGGATATTATCTCTGATAATGTACCGAAGGTTTACCACCGGTGAGGAAGATAAGCCATCAAATGGATTTGATACGAGGAGCTAGTTTTCTGAATAAGGCAGCCCACAGAATGACTCTTGCAGAGAGTGAAGAGTTGAACAGACAAGTTCAGGAGCTATTAAGGAAGGGGCTGATAAGAGAGAGTCTAAGTCCATGTGTGGTACCTACAGTACTAGCACCAAAGAAAGATGGGGAGTGGAGAATGTGTATAGATTCCTGAGCCATCAATAAGATCACGATCAAGTATAGATTTCCATTTCCCAGAATGGATGACATAATGGATTGCTTGAGTGGAGCCAAGTACTTCACGAAGATTGACCTGAAGAGTGGGTATCACCAAATATACATCAGAGGAGACGAATCAAAGATAGCCTTCAAAACCAAAGAAGGTTTGTATGAGTGGTGAGTCATGCCATTTGGGCTAACCAATACACCGAGCACATTCATGCGGCTCATGAACAAGGTATTGAAAGAATTTTTGGGAAGTTTTGTTATTGTTTATTTAGATGATATTTTAATTTTTAGTAAGACTTGGGATGAGCATATGATGCATATCAGAAGAGTTTTGGAGAAGCTGAGGGAGGAGAAGTTGTTGATCATTCTGAAGAAATATATCTTTGCAAAGAAGGAGTTGGAATACCTGGGATTTGTTGTCTCAGAGGAAGGTCTTACGATGGACCCAGAGAAGGTGAGGGCTATCATTGAATGACTTACGCCAAGGAGTGCTTCTGAGGTAAGATCTTTTCATGGTTTGGCAAGTATTTACAGAAAGTTTATCAAGAATTTTAGTAGCATTTGTGCACCCCTAACTAAGACAATGAGAGGGAATAGAAAAGAGTTTAGATGGACTAAAGGAGTAGATAAAAGCTTTGATACATTGAAGTAGAAAGTCACACAGAAACCTGTTTTGGCACTTCCAGATTTCAATAAGGTATTTCAGGTAGATTGTGATGCTAGTGGCAGTGCTATAGGAGCTATTTTGAGTCAAGAAGGTAAACCCATTGCCTATTTTAGTGAGAAGCTTAATGATGCCAAGAAAAATTATTCTGTTTATTTTTAGGAGTTTTATGCAATAGTTTAGGCTTTGAAGAAATGGAGACATTATTTGTTGCCCAAGGAGTTTGTTTTATATACTAATCATTAGGCTTTGTAGTATCTTAATAGTCAAGGAAAGTTGAACCAGAGGCACTTAAAATGGGTTGATTTTTTGCAGAGTTATACTTTTGTTTTGAAGCACATGAGTGGGAAGTCCAACAAAGTTGTAGATGCCTTCAGCAGAAGGCAAAATTTGTTGACATAAATGAAGATAGAGGTTGTTGGGTTTGATGAGCTCAAAAGTTTGTACCTTGAAGATCTAGATTTTGCAAAGGCTTAGAAAGCTTGTCTGGAACCTGTTACTTTGGACAAGACAAAATGGTTGGATTTCATAATTCAAAATGGCATGTTGTTTAGAGGAAGCCAATTGTGTATTTTGAAAAGTTCCATGAGAGAGAACATGATAAAGGAGAAGCATATTGGAGGATTGGCTGGACACTTTGGTCGAGATAAGACCATTGCTATTATTGGTGAAAATTATTATTGGCCACAGTTGCAGCAGGATGTGAGGAAATTTGTGCAGAGTTGTAGAGTATGTCAGATGGTGAAAAGAGCAAGTCAGAATATAGGTCTATATTAGCCACTACCTGTACCAAAGAAGCCATGGGATGATATTAGTATGGATTTTGTTCTTGGTTTACCAAGGACATAGAGAGGACATGATTCCATTTTTGTGGTGGTGGATAGATTCTCGAAGATGGCACATTTCATTCCTTGTAAGAAGACTAATGATGCTATTCATATTGCTGAATTATTTTTCAGGGAGGTGGTGAGATTACATGGTCTACCAAAGAGCATAGTTTCAGATCGAGATACCAAGTTTGTTGGTTATTTCTAGAGGACATTGTGGAAGAAGTTGAAGATAGATTTGAAGTTCAGTTCTGCACACCATCCACAGACTTATGGTCAGACAAAAGTGGTGAATAGGAGTTTAGGTAACCTGCTACGATACTTAGTAGGAGATAAGCCCAAGGGGTGGGATTTGATTTTACCACATACAGAATTTGCTTACAACAATTCTGTCAATAGGAGTACTGGTAAATCACCATTCCAGATTGTATATGGGAATAGTCCACGAAATACTTCAGAGTTAAGGAATCTGGACAAAGGAGAAAAGACAAGTGCCGAGGCTGAAGACTTTGCAGAACATCTAAAGAATTTGTATGAAGAGGTGAGAAAGCACATTAATAAGATGAATATTTAGTACAAGGCTAAGGCAGATCAGAAGAGGAGATATAAGGAATTCTAGGTAGGAGATGAAGTCATGGTTCACTTGAGAAAAGAAAGGTTCCCAATTGGAACATACAATAAGCTGAAAATGAAGAAATTTGGATCATGCAAAATTTTGAAGAAACATGATTCAGGAAATGCATATGAGGTGGAGCTGCCAAGTGAGATCAACATTTCCCCTATTTTCAACATTGTTGATTTATCAGAATATCATGAAGGTGGAACAGAGGATGGACAAACAGAAGAATGGTGGAGTATTCTGGCATCTACTTCAACAGAGGAGATAGAAGAGATCTTGGATAGCCATGTGGAAAGAAGTACTTGGAACAGGAAATATGAAGAATATCTGGTGAAATGGAAAGGAAGGCCTGTTGAAGATTCTTCTTGGTTGTCTAAGGCAAAGGTTGACCATTTGGGTTTTCCTCACACAAACACCTGAGACGTGATAGGGTCACTTCTCAAATTACCCTAGGTGTCTGATGCAGGAGCATCCAGTGGTGTAAGGGAAATCTTGCATCACCCAAAAAAAGATGTGTTTCAAAATTTTTAATTTTCTTTCCTTTTCTTTTCAAAATTTGTGGTTCTGGTTCCATAATCGCTTGAATGATGATGTAGAACTTTCAATTTTTTAAACTGCTAAAAATAGCAACCTGCTATTTTTAGAAAGTTTGCATTTGGGCATGGATTGAAGTGAAAATTTACAGGAAGCTTCATAACTGAAAAATAAGACCTTTGGCAAAGGAATCACGCAAAGATCATTTGCGATATGAAATATATTAAAGTTTTCGTTTCCTGAAAAATGCCTGAAAATTATTCAAACTCAGGTTTGAGGCACTAAATAGCCCCGTACAAGCCTAAAAATGGCCAGAACTAGTAGAGCAAGTTTTTAACGCGTAGATCACTCCGCGAGCTTTCTGACGCATAAAATGGTTCATCAATCGGACACCCAGATCAGAAGTTATGGCTCCTGGAAGTTGACTTATTTTTGGAGGGAGATGAAAATTTTAAAATTAGGTTGTTGGCCACCAAAAAGGCTATTAATAACCATTTTTGGGAACCTTGGGAAGTAGTAGAGTTAAGGGGGGAAGTGTAGAGTCAAGAATAGGTGGGAAAATAGAAACCCTAGCATATTTGGGTTTACAGAAGGCAGAAGATTTCAGAGCCTGGTGATGTGTAGCTGTAGTGTGTTGCAGTCTGTGGAGGATTGATTCCTCTGATTGTAATTGAGCTTTTGTAATGTAGTAAGTTATCCAAATCAATAAAGAAATATTCTATTTTATGTGTGTCATTTATGTTATTGTTTGTTTTATAATTTACCCCCTTCATCAGAAGCAAAGGAGGAAATGGGGCAGGAGTTGTATTTATCTCACCCACAGGTAGAACATTCAAATACTCATTCTTGTTGTCCTTTGGATGTACAAATAATATTTTTGAATATGAAACACTGTTGATAGGTTTAAACATTGCCCTAAAACATGGAATCAAATTAATATCGACATATGGTGATCCTAAATTAGTTGTCTCATAGATCAGGGAGAAATATTCTTCAAAAAACAAGAGACTAAAGCAATACAGAAATGTTGTGTGGGATACAATTGAACTCTTTGATGCATTCTCTATAGATTGTATAGAAAGATCAAGAAATATAATGGCAGATTTCTTAGCCAATGCAGCTTTGAAAAGAGATGATATCACATTATCAGGAATAGCTAAGGTAGAATTCAAGGCTAGACCAACAATCCCTAATAATATTTATAACTGGTAAGGATTCAATGATGACTAAGGCCTCATTAAGTTCCTCCATTGTGTGGACCAATACGAATCACAAGAAATTGACTTCAATGCATTTGTTGAGAAGGTAGATGGCAAGGAGACTCTTTTTGGAAAAGAAGTGGTCCAACTCAAGACAAACAAAATTCCTAAAGGCCTTGTAGCCTTGGAAAAAGTGTTCGATGGGGAGGATAGATGTAATCTTAAACCTGCAATAGTGGATCTTAAGGATGTGGAGGAAATTAATTTGGGAACATATATGGCCCCTAAGAAGGTTTACATTGGAAAGATTATTAGTCAAAAAATTAGAGAAATGCTTATAGTCCTACTCAGGAAATACAAACATGTGTTTGCATGGTCTTATGATGATCTAAAGGCATACAAAGAAGATCTATTTCAACATGAAATTCCACTAAAACCTAATGCCAAACCATTTAGGCAAAGGCAAAGACCCATCAATCTAACACTGGCACCTAAGATGCAGGAAGAACTTATGAAGCTTAGAGAAGGAGGTATTATTAAACCTATTAGACACTCTTCTTGGGTATCAAACTTGGTACCTGTAAGAAAAAAGAATGGTGACATAATATTGTGTGTGGACTTCAGAAACTTGAACATCTCATCACTGAAAGATAATTACCCTCTTCCAAATATGGAGACAATGCTGCAACAAGTGACAGGATGTGAATTGTTGTCTATGATGGATGGTTTCTTTGGGTATAACCAAGTAAAAGTTAAAGAATCTAAACAATATAAAACTACTTTTACTACACCTTGGGGTACCTATGTTTATGCTAGGATGTCATTTGGTCTTTCAAATTATGGGGCAACATTTCAAAGGGCCATGGATGTAGCCTTTGTTGATTTGATCAACACAATAATGGTAGTTTACCAGGATGACCTTACAGCATATTCTAAAAAGGTTGAAGATCATTGTTCACACTTGGAGAAAACATTTATCAGGGCATTGGAATATGATATTTCTCCAAATCCAAAAAAGTGTTTTTTTGCTGTAATAGAAGGAAAACTGCTAGGGCACATAGTCTCAAAGCATGGTGTAAGGATTGATCCTGAAAGGGTAGAGGCTATTGACAAGATTCCTATTCCAAGAAATGTGAAAGCCATTCAATCTTTCTTTGGACAAATAAATTTTGTCAAGAGATTCATATTGAATTTTTAGAAATTGTTAAACCAGTCTCAAAAATGTTCAAGAAAGGTATGAAGGTGGATTGGACTAAAGAAGCCATTGAGGCATTTACATCCATCAAGAAATCTATTAAAGAGGCCCCTGTACTAAAGTCCCCAAATTTTGATAAACCATTCCTAATATTCTCTTTTGCATCTTTTCATACAGTAGCAGCTGTAATGCTGCAGAAAAACAATGAAGGGTATGAACAACATATATCATTTTTTAGTAAATCACTCCAGGGGGCAGATTTGAAGTATGATGTTACTGAAAAACAAGCATATGTCTTAGTAAAGGTAGTAAAAGCATTCAGGCCATATTTAGTCAGAGCTCATGTGATAGCATATGTACCAAATGTTGCAGTAAAGGTGTTTTTTCCAGAATGAAGTTAGAGGAAGGAGGTGCATATGGATTAATAGAATCCAAGAATTTAACATTGACATTCAAATCACCAAGCTTGTTAGAGGCCAGCATCTAGCCAAATTGATGGCTGAATCAAATTTGGAGGTTGCACAAATTTGCAACATATAAGAAGGAGATAACTTCATTGCAAGCATTGAGCATACACCTTGGTATACCAATGTAATGTATTATCTCAAAAACATGAAATGTCCTTAGGACTTGAATGACAATTACAAGAGAACTCTAAAACTTGTTGCATCAAAGCATGTCTTCATGGATGGAGATTTGTATTGGAAAAATAGGGATGGTATTTTACTGTTATGCCTGGATAAGACACAAGCTGAGAATATATTACAAGAAATGCATGAAGGTGTGTGTGGAGGGCACTTCTCAGCAAGGACTTCTGCCCATAAAATAATTAGAGTAGGATCCTACTAGCTTGATTGTTTTAAGGATGCTCACAAATATGTAAGAAAATGTGAAGCTTGTCAAAAATTCTCTAGAAAAATGGAGCTATCAAGGAGCTGTACCATTGAGACCAATGCAGGTTGAAGCTCCATTTCATCAATGGGGGATTGATTTTATTGGGGAAATCATAGAAAAATCTAGTGGTGGACATAAGTGGATTTTGGTGGCAACAGATTATTTTACAAAATGGATAGAGGCAATTCTGACCAGACAAGCCACTAGCAAGGTGGTGGTTAATTTTCTATTAGAAAATATCATCACCAAACTTGGAGTTCTAGTTAGACTCATTACAGATAATGGCATGTGTTTTAGATCGAAAGAGTTCAGAACATTTTGTGAAACATATGGCATAACAATTTCATATGCTTCTCCATATCACCCTTAGGCTAATGGACAAGCAGAATCAAGTAACAAAAGAATCCTAAGGTAATCAAAATGATGTAAGGGAATAACAAAAAAGCCTGGGACTCAAAATTAAAATTGGCATTGTGGGCATATAGGATTACTGTAAAGAAGAGCATAGGAAAATCTCTGTTTGAATTAGTGTATGGTGCACAAGCTAGGTTGCTAATGCACAATCTCTTGATAGTCTACAAGTTTATTCTCCAAGAAGTCATAGATGTTCCTGAACCCATGGAAGAGAGGATAGAATAGTTGGCTAAACTGGACGAAATAAGGGCACAAGCCCAAGAACAAATGAAAAGATGCAGTTACAGATGAAATACTTGTTTGATAAAAGGGCCAAGGAAAGAAAATTCAAGGTGGATGATATGGTACTAATGTGGAATGCTAGAGGACAGGATAAAGAAAAATATAGCAAGTTTGAGGCATTATGGATGAGCCCATTTATCATCACTGGTAAATGTGGAGAGGATTCTTATTACATACAAAATGAGTGGTGAAGAACAAGAACTGCCAGTGCATGGACAGTTCTTGAAACATTTCTTCTCTTAAAATAAATTTTTATTCAATGCACAGTAGATTAGGGTTTCCATTTCCTACCCCTCCACCATCATTAGTCTACATCCCAGAGAGTATTATCTAGATTCTTGTAATGACTTCACAGCCATTCATCCCCAGTCAAAGCCACTATTGGAACCAATTTTGACCCCACAAAATCTAGTTTGAAATAACCTATTTCCCACCATATTTCCATCCCCACAATGTTATTTCAATTTTTTCATTCAAAATAATAAATTCGCTCGACCTGTATCTTAACCCTAACGATCCCACGACATCCCACCGCTACCCCAAAAAGAATAAAGTCATTAAAATTGACCCAAAATCCCTTAAATAAAAGCCATATAAAGAGATATCATTGGGAGAATACTATGTCGAGAGGACTCAGTTTAGTGTCTCTTTGATAGCCTAAAGTGGTAAAGGCAACTTATCTTTCATGTAGGGCTGACATCAAAAAATCAAAAGAAATAAAACATTTCAAGGAGACTGAAGGATATCTGGATGACTCAATCACATGTCTCTTCGATATCCCAATAACACCAAACATATCAAAGGGACTAATACATATTGGCGTGACACCTAAATGTGTCCCGCTGATACAATGATATCTATTAATAAAAGCATTTCAGGGAGACTCGAGGATATCGAAGTGACATGATTGTTGGTCCCGCCGATACACTGATAACACTTATAAAAGGGTATTTCAAAAGACGTTAATAGATAAAAAGGATCATATAACACATAAAAGGATATCAACAAGTCATAATGATATCGATATGACACTATTAGAGGTCATTTCGATATCCCAAAGAATGATAAAATTATATCGAGGAAAGAAAAAAGAGATCATCCTGATAAATCAATGACATGACTATTTGACATAGATCAAATGGCTCACATTCAAATGAACTAATTATTTCTATATCAATATTTAATTTGACACAAATATGCCATCAATGAACTAGAGCTGATAGAATTAATCTCTAAAGATTTTAGAAACTATTGAATAGGGAGAGAAAATTAAGGGGATGAGAGAAAGAAAATGGCAAGTAACAGACCAGGGAAAGCTCATTCAAGTAAGTACTCCTAGCCTAAATTTGAATTTACAAAGTACACCTGAATTGTGGATTCATAAACACATAAAAACCATGGAAAGTAGGAATGAGAACCCTAAGAAAAGATAGAAAACAGAGGATAGACATTTAAGCCAAGATCTGATAGAACAATGCCCAGGGTCTGGACAAAGGTCTAGAAGAAATGCTCAATTAAATCCACTTGCTGAAAAACTGGAAGATGCTAACAGACATGTAGGGGATTCATGGACCCCTATTAGAGGGTATGACCTGTTCATATACCATTACAAGAAAATGCACATACACAAACCAGTCTCTAATTGATGGAGGTTAAACTTGGGGAAATTAGTAGTACCCAATGTGTTTATGAATGTAGAATTACTTAAAACATTGGCAGATAATTATAACCCACAAACCCGTATGATTGAGCTAAAAGATGGGTCAGGGTTTATTCCTATTACTTGGGATTATATCTCAATGGTCTTTCAATTCGACATAAACTTTGATATTGTATTCAGGATCAAGGACCTATTGAATGAGTATCGAAATCTGAGTAACACTTATAAAAGGTGGAGGTTACCGTTTCATAGGCCTCGGGATGAAAATAATCAGATTAGAGTGTTCTCAGGGGCGGAGGATCCCCCTTATTATGTTGATTTGTTTGAACCGTATTTCAAATATACCTATTATTTTGTTTGTCAAGTATTAGGTGTGGATGCCCCTACATTTATGGAGATAGCACCAATGGTTTTGGCTACGGATGTACAAATCTCAGATGCTAGAACATCAAATTATGTTGAATATCTCTCTAGTGATCTTCATAATGATTTAAAGGTTGTAAAGGATAACAAAAGAGGTTTTAGATTTATGCATTATTCTTTGTTTATGCATCTTGTTCTATATGAAGGGAAAAACATGGGCTTATGGGATGAATCTCTTAAGGTTAGAGATCTAGATAAAAATGGAGATAGTAAGCCAGTACTGATGTGGACAACCATATGGGATAGCATATGTGATAGATCACATTACTTGTATTTTGAAGAGTATTTTGTAAAGCCTTTATAAGCTCAGTTTGGTCATCCATGCAACTACAATTTGTCACCTGATATACAAAGATTTCTCAAGCCAAAGGATATGGATAAGAACAAGAAAATCAATCACAATTGGGATGATTGGTATGTATATAGGGACTACACAAAGATCAAAGTTATTGGGTATGAAGGAGCTCCATTTTTGCTTCCAAAAACCTGCCCTGATAGAATTGCATATCTGAAGATTGTTAGACAAATGGCTTGCTCTGATTTCATGCATTTAAGGAAACACAATAAACAATCTTTTATGCCAGGTACCCTATGTTTTGGAGAGTTTACTACTTTTTTTGAGAAAGGATATGAAGAAATTGAAAAGAGATTGGATTATTTTGGGATGCCTAGAGGAAATTCTGGGGAAAAGTTTGACCCTAAGCACTTTATAAATCATGTCAGCACAAATCAAAAGTTAAAGAAGTATCAACATGCACTATTTGTAGATGATGATTTGATTAGAAATGTTGATGAAGCTTCTGCAATCAATAGGAGACAATTGTATCATAAGGTAATGTTAGCAAAGGCTTAGAGGGTAGCCCAAAACCCCAATTATAATGGAGCTCTTCTAGAAATTAATGATCCTATAGACAAATTGAACATGTTAGTCTCAAGGGCACTAGAGTTGATTGTGGGTGTCCCACCTGAGGTCTTTGAAAGGAAAAGCGGAAATATCAGGGAAACACAAGCTAGATATGAGGCTCCTCTGAGTCATCTTTCTCCTCAACCTACACCTTATATTAGTTTTTTTGTGGATACTAGCATTGCAGAAGATGAAGGAATGGAAGGTGAAGATGAAAATGTACAAGGTTTTGAACCTGTGATTGATAAATATGAGCCTTCTATGGATAGGGAAATAGTCAATATAGAATCCCCTAATGAATTATCAAAAGATATGAGACACTTAGCTAGCAAGAAATTTGTCTCAGATAAAGATTTTATAAAAGCCCCTGATTTTAAAGTGTTTATATATGAATTCAAAGGCAAAAAGGCTAGGGAAAAGATGAAAGATATTTCCCCTGAGATACAAGCTGAAGTGTTACATGAACTTCAAAAAGAAATTGATAAAGCAATGGATGACATGACGCCATAAAAAGGAAGAGAGCTGCTAGAAGAGGTAGGGGTGATGCTAGTCTTAGGTTGGGCTATGACATCCTCCATTGTTTTTGATACCTTCAAAATAAATCAAGAGAAGAAGATGCAGTTAAGCATTGAAGCTGTGGATAAGATCAAGACAGGTTCTGGGTATGACCTTGATAAAGCAGCTTTGTTGATATGGACACTCTACACTCCACATCAAAGGCCTCAAATCATTGATGATCCAAACAAAGCATTTGGTCATCTCATAATATAGAGAGTTGAAGATACTGACCCACTTGATACTGCTGACCTAAATGTCAATGTTGCCAAATTTACAAATGCTCAGATAGAGAAACTGGTCAGGAATAACAATGCATATATAGCAGAAAATAGAAAATTAAAACAAGAAATTGCTATGTATAAGGATAAATTGTCATCATCTAGTAGTCATTTACCTTATCAAGAACTAGATAAGAGAATGATGGAATCCATAGCCAATGCAAATTATTGGAAAGTAAAGGTTGAGAAATTTCAAAAGAAAAGCGACAAATTGTAGAATGATATAAAAGTTGTCAAGTATCAAATGGCTTCTGAATTGATAAATAAAAGATTCGAAAAGGTGATGAAACACAGTGATAAAGTATGGGACTTACATAAAATAACCCATAATGCTTATTAGGAACATAAAAGATTGCATCTCAGATTGCTTGAGAAGAGAGAAGAGTTAAAAGTCAAAGCAAACATCGATGAGAAAGCACTTAAGGAATGCAATAGACTAATCATTGAACATGAAAGGTTCAATTTAATATTGATAGAAGATATTGGTGATTTTGATCTGCATGAGGATATGACATTTCCTTTTTCAATAATGAGGTTCAATAATGAGGGTAATATACGGGATAAAATTATATGGAAAGATGAGTTAGCTCAGTTATTGCCCATAGCTTTGGAAAGAGTCAACGATGAATACAACGTCATAGAAATACTCATAAATAGTTGGATAAAATCTTCAAGCTAGAATCTGTCATGGAGGACATAATTTCCACAGACATCTGTATATCTCAAGAATACATTGATCACATTGCCAAGGTAAACATGTTTATTGCCATAACAATATGAAAGGAGCATGAAGAGGGAGAACACAATTTTGATAATTTTGGCAATATATTATGGGCATAGCACATTAACAGATACTACATCATGGAGAGGAGTACCTTGCCAGGCCTGTGGTCATGGGTGCTCTACAATGAATAACAAAATCAAATCTTAGTTAACTGTTGACGCCCTTAGTTTCCATTTATTAATCATGTTTTAGTTATAAAAGGATGCAATCCATGAATAGTTGTGTCTATTCAGGCCTGTAGCTTGTTCGCTTCCCACATATATAAGGGAAACCAAGGCCTTAGAAAAAATGATCAATTAATCTATTCTTTGCGAGACAATTTATACTTATATTATTTCCAATCATATTTCAAGGTTAAGATACTAAATGCTTATGATATTTTAATGCTATAATGGGAAAGAATGATTTCATCTGTGGATATGCTTGTGGTGTTCTAATATTTGTTAATATTCAATTTTAAGAGTTGCCTGACTATCTCCATCCTGACTATTTCGAGTTATTTAAATCTTTAGATTTATCAAGGCACATTTGTTGTCTCTGTGTAGTATATTTTGATTGGTTTCTATCAGTAGTTGATTTAAGTCCTTCTAAATGATTTATATTTATTGGTCTCTTCCCTGAGTTAAAATCCTTTAAGCAAAATCAATTTAGTTGGTTTCCTTCAAAATAGAAATAAATCCTTTCCAATAGCCATAGTAACTTGGAAAATATCAACTGGATCTTAAAGAAGAGTCTATCACCCAACAATCTTGCATGTTTACATAAGGTGTAAACATTTGAAAGGTGCCAAATATTTAGAGTTAAGCCAAGTAGATTTGCAAAACATTTAAATCTTCATCACATTACCCAATAGCATTAGGCACTAGTCACAACCCTTTTATAATAATCTTTTTATATCCCACAACCTTATTCACACATTTGAAAGCTTACACATTTGCATTAGGAATATTTTCAAATCATACATCTACTTCACACCCTATGCCACTGTGAAGGTCATATAACTCTGCACTAATTGTCAAGGTATACCCACCTAGGTTTGGCAGATCCTGGAGTGAAGCAGGTTTTAGCCATATTTGCCCTGTGACATTAGCCAAAAGAGTTAAGAGAGCTTGGCAACCTCTTAGGGTTTTAAACCTATGTTTTTGAGACCTAACACAGTGCGATGTGTCAATTGACCCTGAAGACTCTGCAACTGCACCTGCAAACCTTGCATCTGAGTCTACAAGGCCTCAATCTATGCTAGTAAATCTCCTCCACTCTGCCTTGCATCCTCTGCCACCTCCTCCTCATCCAGTACTACAATAGGCACATCCTGTAGTGCCTCCTCTTATGCTCTCTACTCCTCTACATCCATCTCATCATCTCCTCCGCCTCCTCTGATGTCCTCCATTGCCACATTATCCTCCTCCTCCTCTCCAACTCAGACCTCCCCTATGGCAGTTGCCACTTGTCCAGCGGCCCCCTCTCCCTCCTCACAGATAAGAGAGAGTTAGGGACCCCTACCATGACCATCCCTACCTCTCCCCCTATCTCCTCTCCCCCTGTCTCCTCTACCTCCATGACCACCATCATAACCACCATAGTCACCACCATCATCAACCCCATCTCCCTGACTTCCCTATCTCCCTCTGTCTTTGCCTCGGAACCTACCTCTAGGCCCTCTCCGTAACCGCTCAACTAGTGCGGGCTTATCTAGATGCAAATAGGGATCAGGCCTATGCTCTGCCCACCAGGTGTAATACTTAGGCATGGTACCCACATCTACCACAGCTGCTAGTGCTCCCCACTAAATCAGTTGCAACCCTACGATCTCATGGATGGCCATCTGGACACTAACCATTGGTCCCCAATCAAATGTCTCATAGGTCGAGTGGGCAAACTTTGCTATTGTCACATCTCATTTTTGGACTTTATTATAAATTAGATCTTTGAACATTTTACTATGATTGATTTACTATGAGTGATTCCACATGTGTGAAAATAACTATCGTGAAAGTTATAAAAGCATAATTTTGAAAGTTGATTTAATAATTGAATATTATTGGTACAAATATGCAGGTACATTTTGTTTTGCTTCGGCTATGATTTTGAGGAACTAACCTATTAATGAAAATCTAAGTGCGACTGAGTGCAAGTAAATGTCGAAGATGAGAACATGGGTGAGGTATAGATGTTCTAGCCACCCAGCAAGAACTATTTGGGATGGATAACCCTGATGCACTTACACACTCACAGTCTCATGGCATATTGCATTTTGTGAATGATCTTTTTATGCATTATTAATTAGTTGATAGATGTGATTGATGATTGGGAGTAGATAAACATGTGTTTTAATTGCTAAAATAAGTCCATTTTGAATGCATGATTTAGTCATAAATATTAATGTTCTTTCGTTATATATTTAAAATATTGTATTTTATATTATTTAATAATAAATAATAATAAGTGTTGTCCTATTTATATAAATATTATTGTTTGAAAAACAATAACTAATTTAGACTTAAAAGAATTATGTTTAGTTACTCTATATATATATATATTTGCAAATACTTCTTGTTGATTTAAGTGATCATGTTTTATCAAAAATAGATAAATTATATTAATAGTATTATTATTATATTTAGAATCTAAATAAAAGAATTAAAAGAAATTACTGTCATGCAAATGATAAAAACATAGAAGTTACTGTCATGCAAGTGATAGAAATAAATAAGATTAATTTATTCTATTCTTTCAAAAATAAATAGGAGTTTTGAAAAGCAAATCTCATGCAAACATATGAAAACTTCAGTTATTAAAAAAGCAGCCCAAAACCTAAAAAAATGTGACACCAAGTTTAGCAGAGGAAAATTTTAATAAAGAGGGCTTAGCGGGAAGGGAGATTATTATCAGAGTAGTGAACTTAATCTCTTCTTCAACAAGGACAAAAGGAACAAGGGGGAATTTGTTTTAAGTGACCGTGAAGACTTTGTGATTTGGGCAGCAATAGGGGAAGGCAGAAATAATATTTTAGTGACAGAGGATTGACTTGGTCAGTGGCAAAGATTCCATTATCCTTGCAGCAGAAAAAGGGCGATATTCCTTGCCAGCAATAGAAGAAAGGAATAGGAGATCAGTAATCTGTGAAAGGAGGAAGAACAACTTTGAAAAATTAGGTATTTCTCTTCATTTGCAAAGTATATAGTTTGCCTAAAATTAATTGACCGAATCGTTATGAAAGCGGTGTAGTTTGCTTTGTATTTTATTTATAGTTTTAGTCATTTCATTAGCTTGAGTTACCTTTCCTTGGCTGCTTAGTTGTCTAGTATGGATCGGCTTTCTTATCTCCTCTTGCCAGCCTTTTTAACTTGTTTGGTCTCTGTTATCTAGTTGTTTCTTGTCTGTCGTAGCTTCTATTTTGATTATTTTTCTATTGCGGTTTCTTTCTAACCCGTACTCCTGATCTATTCAAATCCTTCTTACTACTGCATAAATCTCTTCTGGCATAGCAACTATTCAATTACCTTGAAGTTTTAAACTGTTGTCCCCATTAGCGTTCTAAGACAGTCTTTCATAGAGTAAACTTTAGTTTTCTACCTGATGATTAATTATCTCTTTGGGATCAGTCTTCTCTTCAAACCTTGATCGATTAAGTAGCTATCATGACCTTTGTGATTAGTGTGAATTGGCCTGTGCACATTACCCTGACCACCAGTTCTAATTCTATTGGAGGTTCCTATCACTAATTTAAGTTCTTCCTGTAGCTAACTTTTTGTCTATTTAATTGTTGTTTTATACTTATAAGTTCTTGTTCCAAATTTATTTTAGTTTGTCAACTACCCTACCACAGATGCTTGTCAAGAAATTCCTTATTTTCCTACTGTCAGGGGATAAATTCTGGATAACTAAGCACCTATATAGTTATTGTCGCTAGTTTGATAGTAACCTGTTTAAGAGTTCCATAGCTTAGTTACTATCACAATTCATGTCACAGTTTTTCTGTTAATCTTCCTCTCATAGCTAGTGAGTTCTTCCTGTAGCAGATAGTACAGTCTTTGAATGAATTAGATTATAGATTAAATTATCTTTTCCTATTATGTTTGTTGTAAATGGATTAAATATTATGTGGATATACAATAGTCTTTGTTACAAACTTTCTTGAAGCGAAAGGATATACTTGGTTATAATTAGAAAACTTATTATATTATGAATATTCGAATGAAATAAGGACTAGGAAAATAAAATCAATTAATAATCCTATAGATGCAATTTGCATAATTAAATGATATCTCTTTGATGAATTACTTTCTTGAAAATGCACTCTTGTTGGTTGAGCAAAGAAAATAATTAACAAACTGTATTTAGACAAAAGTATTTGTTATTGACTTGGACATGAAATCATAGATCAAACCTTTAAAATCATTGAGCATATTTACCATATGTATATCTATGTAAATGCCATCTTAAATATTACTGGCATCTATTCTATCTAAATTGAATTTTTCTCTTATCTCTGCTACATGAATCATGAAATAGATAGTAAAACTAAGAAAAGATAGTAATAATAATATTTAAAATAAGTATGCATGGAAACTCATTGTTAAAAGTGGAGTAGGCATACATCATTATTGATTTTATTGCTTGAATTGTATTTCCATTGATTGTGCAAGGGAAAGGGATTAGAATGGTTTAGGTGAATATGGGATGTTTATCTCTTATGTGTGTTTGGGGTGGCTTTTGGGCTAGGATGCCGAATATGGATTATCAGAGATAGTTTTTCCTTTTTTAAAAAATTGAACCTATAACTATTTTTCAAATGTTTAGGCCTAAGCAAGAAGTCATTGAAAAAGATGAATTTTTGTCTAGCAAACTTTATATATATATATACCACATCCTTTTGTGAGACAATATGCATTTCATTATTTTGAATTGCACATTAGACATCAGGTTGCATCAGGTGTTCCCTCCTACTAGTTATTTCTAGGTTGCTAGACGTTTCATGCAGGGCTGAGTATGAAGGGATCCGAGGAAGCGTAATTGCATCATGGTTGGGTGGAAAAGCACCTGAGCCATGTTCCCATCTCTCGTCTCGCAGGAGGACCATGTGGGTTTGTAGTGACTAGAGAGTTTGTTTGATTTATTATAATTTTTGTACATATTTTAACTTATGTTTGGATGAATTATGACATGAAAGCCAATGGACTTTGTATATTATTTTATAGTGCTATCGCCTAGATTGAGCACATGATTTTGTAAGATTTAATGACTTTTATTGATTAATGTTTATGTGATTTATCTTTTTACTTGAGTGGATGTAAATAATTAGATTATTTACTTATGTAATTTTTGTGATGGAATGAGTACTTTACATTTGGTATTAGAGCATGGTTCTAGCATTGGGAGCTCTGGGTGTGTGTGTTGCTCGGTTTGATCGAGCATGTGTGGGTCCTTGTGTGATGGCATGATGTGAGTAGCATGTGCCTTCTTTTGTTGTGTCTTCCTTGCATTTGATCTCAGGGATAGATAGACCCTGGTGGATGCTTAGAAGTTTTTTATGTGTGTTTACCTTCTTGATATCCTAAAAGCTTGTCATGGCCTTTGCAGTGTATGTGAGTGCTTGAGTGACCTTTGTAGAGTCATGTTTGTGCTTGTGTGACCACTTGTGGTAGTGAGTTATGAGAACTTTGTGTGAAAGAAAATACTATGTTTTTGAGTGTGATTGAACTTGGTTTACTCTTTTAAGAGTTATGCATTAGTATGTGAAAGAGGATGTTTGAACATATGCTTGTCATACTTTAATTACCTTTTGGTAAATGCTTGCTTGAAATGCATATTGCATTGTCTTATTAAGAGCATGATCCTATGTATGGATCCATTATGTGGTTGTAAGAAGGATAGTATTGCATTGTATTGCTAGATATATCATTTAGGGTAATGACTTATGTTCCTAGATTACATTTTCCCTAGGATTCAAGTGGGAACCTGGGTGTAATTTTGTGTTGCATTATTTGAAGAGTTCAAAAGAAAAAGGGGTGTGAAAAGGGCCATTTGCTTAGTCCTCGTGATGTTGAGGTGTTAAAATCTTGAGTGAATTAGCAAACCCTATATCTTGTGACTTTGAGTTATGATTGCCTCGTTGCTTAGTGTGCATTTAGTTTGCTTGAGCTCATGTTGTCTTATGAAAATGTTTTATTAATGCATTATCTATATGATTGGTGAATCCTTGATTGGTCAAAAGTGTCAACTGCTGCTTGTTGGAAAGATAGATGTGTTGAGATATCTTGCATTGTGATTCTTTCCTAGCTTAATCTTGGTTGTTGAATGTTTGCTAGTGTATGACTATATGTCTTTGCATGATGATAATGATTTCTTTGATCGAGATGCAACCTTTGTTGTTGGCATCATTGAATGGTATTTGTGTGGTTAAATAGAAATGACCTTATGGTATAGATGAGTTTGGAGTCTTAGAAGATTTGTTTATTTGGTGTGATTGAGTGTGTTCTCTTACTCATCCCAATTTTGGTACCAGGCGTAGTGTAGCACCGTACTCCCTCTCTAGTGGCTAGAATTAGTCACATAGTTCATCTAATATGAAACTTATGAATTTTGATATTTACTCATTTGACTTCGGTAATTTCTCTAACGTTGTAAGGACCAACATTGAAATTTTGTTCTTATTTATGAAAATGTATAGCCATCAAAATTTGATATTTACTTACCTTGTGACCTTGATGGTCATGTTGGATTTACTATTGAAATTGTGCACATTTTGTGCCTTATTGTTGGATTTGAAATTTTCTTTTCTTAAAATTTTATTTATTTATTTATTATTGATGGCTAAGCTTGAATGTTTTTAAACGTTGGTCATGTATCATGTTATGTTTTCTATCATGTCCATGATGGGCCTCTGATGGGTTGTATAAGGGAGTAGGATGTGAAGAATATACTATTTCGTAGTGTGTGTGTTACTAAGAGCTTTGGTAGACTGAATTCACTAATTGTTGTTAGATGCATTTAACATTGTTTGAAGTATTGAGGAAGTTATGAAATGGATTATTGTGTCTCTATGGATCACTTGATGTGAGTTGAATTTTTGTGTGAAGTTAAATGTTGTTTATGTGTACGAGATATGTAGAGAGCTTATGGGATTGAATCTTGCTTTTGGAGAGTGTTGTGTGGGTGTGTTGCTTGTTTGAGAGTTTCATAACTACGCTTATGTTTTGACATAGCATAAGGTGAGATAGAATCTTAGTTAGTGCATAAGCACGTAATGTATATATTTATGGCATTATAGTTGTCTTCTTACATTTGTTGACCTTTTAGTTCTATTTGGATTAAGAATTGAAGTGGTGTTGTGAGTAGTTTTGCATCTTGTTGGTGAGTTGCATTAGCTGTAGATGTGCTCCCAGTAGTAACTGATTGCCGAGCTTTACTTGTTGGAAAGGCTGATGTTATTAAAGGAAGTGGTTAGATTCTTCCCGCTAAAAACATGTTGGATGATCCTAGTTTTGGTAGTATAGAGTTTTGAGTGGTAGAGAAACCCTCTCTTTAGGAGTGAAATGTGAGGAAGCACCTCATGTGGGGGAACCATGTCTAGAGTTGAGGCATGCTTTTGATCAAGATAAAGGTGTGGTGGTGATGCCTATAACCTTTTTGAGTTAAATTCTCATGAACCTAGAGTTCTTTGGTTGCGGGTAATGCCTGAGGAAGAAATGTTGAGAGAGTACTTTTTTTTTGAGAATGGGTATGATAGCCTTGAGAGTTTCCTTAGACTTAGTAGATAGCTTGGGATGTTATCCTAGCATAGTTGTGATCCTGAGTTTTACGGACTTAACTTGCTTGAGGCTTGTTGTGCCTTTGGCTAGAGACTCTTTTCATTACAATAGTAGTTGGAGGATGGAGTGGTATAGTTTCAGAGGAGTTGTTTGCACAATGGTTGGATATGACCTAGTTGGTGCACCTTTCGATTTTTTTCTTGTTGTTAGAGATCTCGACCAATGTTTGTTGGAGGACTGATCTTTTAATATTATATTGTGTTACCATAAGATTGCATGTGCATTGTGATGATTGATTCATGTTTTATGTGTCTATGATGAATTGATTTATGCCTCCTTTGGTGTGCATTAAAGATGTGATTGTTATTCTTATGCTAGAATGAATGTAATTGAGTGGTAGTTGTGCCATATTTTGGATTAGATACATTAAATTGGAAGTTGTGCCATGTGAATTGATTGATTGATATATACTTGGATTTTATTGATAAACACAATGTTAAAAGCGAAATAAAGATGTTCTATATAGGATTGAGTAGGACCAATAGTTTTGTTATAATGATATACTTCTATTATTTTAGTATGTGTGTGATAAGACATCGAGATGATGTCTCTTCCTAGTGGGGAAGGATGTCACATCTCATTTTTGGACTTTATTATAAATTAGATCTTTGAATATTTTACTATGACTGATTTACTATGAGTGATTCCACGTGTGTGAAAGTAACTATCATGAAAGTTATAAATGCATAATTTTAAAAGTTGATTTAATAATTAAATATTATTGGTACGATTATGGATGTACATTTTGTTTTGCTTCGGCTATGATTTTAGGGAACTAACCTATTAATGAAAATCTAAGTGCAACTGAGTGCATGGAAATGTTAAAGATGAGAACATGGTTGAGGTAGAGATGTTCTAACCACCCGGTAAGAACTGTTTGGGATGGATAACCCTAATGCACTCACACTCACATAGTCTCATGGCATATTGCATTTTCTAAATGAACTTTTTATGCATTATTAATTAGTCGATAAATGTGATTGATGATTTGGGAGTAGATAAACATGTGTTTTAATTGCTCTAGTAAGTCCATTTCGAATTCATGATTTAGTCATAAATATTAATGTTCTTTTGTTATATATTTAAAATAGTGTATTTTATATTATTTAATAATAAATAATAATAAGTGTTTTCCTATTTATATAAATATTATTGTTTGAAAAACAATAACTAATTTAGACTTAAAACAATTATGTTTAATTACAATAAGATATATATATATATATATATATATATATATATATATATATATTTGCAAATACTTCTTGTTGATTTAAGTGATTGTGTTTTATTAAAATAGATAAATTATATTAATAGTATTATTATTATATTTAGAATCTAAATAAAAGAATTAAAAGAAATTACTGTCATGCAAATGACAGAAATATAGAAGTTACTGTCATGCAAGTGACAGAAATAAATAAGATTGATTTATTTTGTTCTTTCAAAAAGAAATAGGAGTTTTGAAAAGTAAATCTCATCCAAATGTATGAAAACTTCGGTTATCAAAAAGCAGCCCAAAACCTAAAAAAATGTGATCCCAAGTTTAGAGGAAAATTTTAATAAAGGAGGGGTTAGCAGGAAGGAAATTATTATCGAAGGAGCAACCTTACTCTCTTCTTCAACAAGGATAGAAGGAACAAGGGGGAATTTGTTTTTAGTGATGGTGAAGACTCTATGATATGGGCAGCGATAGGGGAAGGCAGAAATGATCTTTTAGCGACAGAGGATTGACTTGGTCAACGAAAGAGACTCCATTATCCTTGCAGCAAAAAAAGGGTGATATTCTTGGCCAGCAAGAGAAGAAAGGAATAGGAGATCAGTAATCTATGAAAGGAAGAAGATGACTTTGAAAAACTAGGTATTTCTCTTGATTTGCAAAGTATCTACTGTGCCTAAAATTAATTGAGCGAATTGTTATGAAAGCGACATAGTTTGTTTTTTATTTTGTTTATAGTTTTAGCTATTTCATCAGACTGAGTTAACTTTCCTTGGCCGCTTGGTTGTCTAGTATGGATCGACTTTCTTATTTCCTCCTGTCGGCCTTTTTAACTTGTTTGGTCTGTGTTAATATTTGAATGTCATAGTTTATTGTCTGTTGCGGCTTCTTTTTTGACTATTTTTCTGTTGCGATTTCTTTCTAACCCATACTCCTGATCTATTCAAATCTTTCTTACTATTGCATAAATCTCTCCTGGCACAACAAATATTCAATTACCTTTGAGTTTTAAATTGTTGTCCCCATTAGGATTCTAAGACAGTCTTTCATAGAGTAAACTTTAGTTTTCTAGCTGATGATTAATTATCTCTTTGGGATCAGCCTTCTCTTCAAACCTTGATCGATTAAGTAGCTGTTATGACCTCTATGATTAGTGTGAATTGGCATGTGCATATTAGCCTGACCGCTAGTTCTAATTCTGTTGGAGGTAACTGTCACCAATTTAAGTTCTTCCTGCAGCTATCTTTTTGTCTATTTAATTGTTGTTTTATACTTATAAGTTCTTGTTCTAAATTTATTTTAGTTTGTCAACTACCCTGCCACAGTTGCTTGTCATGAAATTTCTTTCTTTCCTACTGTTGGGTGATAAATTATGGATAACTAAGCACCTATATAGTTACTATCACTAGTTCAATAGTAACCTATTTGAGAGTTTCATAGCTTAGTTACTATCACAGTTCCTGTCACAGTTTTTTTGTTAACCTTCCTGTCACAATTTTTTTGTTAACCTTCCTGTCATAGCTAGTGATTTCTTCCTGTAGCGGACAATACGGACTTTGAATGAATTAGATTATAGATTAAATTATCTTTTCCTATTATGTTTGTTGTGAATAGAGTAAATATTATGTGGATATACAATAGTCGTTGTTACAAACTTTCTTGAAGCAAAAGGATATACATGACTATAATTAGAAAACTTATTATATTATGAATATTTGAATGAAATAAGGACTAGGAAAATAAAATCAATTAATAGTCCTATAGATGCAATTTGCATAATTAAATGATATCTCTTTGATGAATTACTTTCTTGAAAATGCACTCTTGTTGGTTGAGTAAAGAAAAGAATTAAGAAACTATATTTAGGCAAAAGTATGTGTTATTGACTTGGATATGAAATCATAGATCAAACCTTTGAAATCATCGAGCATATTTACCATATGTATATCTATGTAAATGCCATCTTAAATATTACTAGCATCTATTCTATCTAAATTGATTTTTTCTCTTATCTCTGCTACATGAATCATGAAATAGATAGTAAAACTAAGAAAAGATAGCAATAATAATATTGAAAATAAGTATGCATAGAAACTCATTGTTAAAAGCGGAGTAGGCATACATTATTATTGATTTTATTTCTTGAATTATATTTCCATTGATTGTGCAAAGGAAAGGGATTAGAATGGTTTAGGTGAATATGGGATGTTTATCTCTTATGTGTGTTTGGCATGGCTTTTGGGCTAGGATGCCAAATGTGGATTATCAAAGATGGCTTTTCCTCTTTTCAGGAATTGAACCTGTAACTATTTTTCAATTGTTTAGGCCTAAGTGAGCAGTCATTGAAAAAGATAAATATTTGTCTAGCAAACTTTATATATATATGTATGTATATATATATATATATATGTATATGTATATATATATATGTGCCACATCTTGTTGTGAGACAATCTGTATTTCATTATTTAGAATTTCACATTACACATCAGATTGCATCGGGTGTTCCCTCCTACTAGTTGTTTCTAGGTTGCTAGATGTTTTGTGCAAGGATGGGTTTCCCTCATGTCATGAAGGGATCCAAGGAAGCGTAATTGCATCATGGTTGGGTAGAAAAGCACCTGAGCCATGTTCCCATCTCTCGGCTCGTAGGAGGACCATGTTGGTTCATGGCGACTAGAGAGTTTGTTTGATTTATTATACTTGTTGTACATATTTTGACATGTGATTGGATGAATTATGGCATGAAAGACAATGGACTTTGTATATTATTTTTTAGTGCTATCACCTGGATTGAGCACGTGATTTTGTAAGATTTAATGACTTTTACTGATTAATGTTTATGAGATTTATCTTTTTACCTAAGTGGATGTAAATAATTGGATTATTTACTTATGTAATTTTTGTGATGAAATGGGTACTTTACAGCTATCCCCGTTGGCACACCCTGTCTCTCAATAAACTATCGTAACACCTACTCTAGCAGGTGTCTCTCAATAATATGCTAACTCTGCATAGTACGACCAATAAGGTACCTCGTGTGCTGACAATAGGGCAGGTGATCTATGTTCTCTAACCATACACATAAATCCTTATAAAGCCTCCAAATGAACTCATCCAGGTTATCAAAACCATGTCTCTAATAACCGACATCGCCCGGCAGCACCTGCACATCTACTCCTAAATAAATGTACACAAGGAATCTTCTCCAGATCCTCCCTAGTCATAGGAGGCCTGAATACTAGGATCCGCTCCTAGGCCCAAATCATCAAAATGTCACTCCACTGCTGATTGACTGCTCTCCTCGGTAAGCTACCCTGTGTAGCTAAAAATATAGCATTACCAACAAATAGGGCCCCCAAGCGTACACTATGGCCCACTGCATCATGCCCTCCAACATTTCTCCCTACCCAACAGGAAAACCATGGCCACGACAATCTGGTATGACAATGCCATTGATACAAGTACATAGAACAACAATCAATTTGTCATAGCAATCCTCCAAGGTGTCCCAGTGGATCTTGTAATCCTCTACTCCAAGATCGACATCATTGTCTATCTTGAAAAGTCACCTAAGGGTAGGTAATCCCCACCCAGCACTGTAAATCACATGCTCCCCATGAATGGGAAGCCACAAAATCCACCATACATCCTCTAGCATCACTGTAGCCTCACTAGTTGGTAGATGGAATGAGCTAGTCTCCAAATGCCACCACTCAACAAGCATAGTCAACAGCCCTCTATTAGCCCTAATGATGGGCATGAATGCAACATGGTACAACCCCAACGCATGTAGTGTGTCACGCTCCTCCCAAGTCAAATGGTGTCGTAGCCAGTAGCAAGAAGGTCGACTCTCCTAGGTATAAATCGGTGGTAATCTAACCTGCATTCACAAGGCATCATGTTCTATCAGTCAAAACCCCTAAGCAAACCTATCAGATGCAAATAAGGTCAAATCTAGTCAAAACCCTAACCACAAGCTACAAAACATGTGGATGCATCATATTGTTAGAATAGTGTGTCGCACCCAGGCAAGTGGGTCGCAAGAACTCTCTAATGTGTTGCAATTTTTTAATTGTGTCGCAGCAACCCACATATGCATCACACATTCCTGCAAGTGTGTCGTACCCTGCAAATGCAAGCCGTCTAACGCGACTGCGTTGCACAAACTCGCATCTGCATCACCAAAAAACAATTATAGTGTAGAATTGGGAGTGTGGCATAGGAATTCACACCTGCATCACTCGTGAACACAAGTGCGGTGCAAAAATTTGCACTGCATTTGTTCCCTTCTTTCGGGCCTAAAAATCTACAAAAAAGTGCAAAAATTGACAAGGGTTTTGATACTTACCACCATGTCTATGCCTAGAAGCCATCCATATGTCCAGACTCGTGATTCGCAGTGATGGTGGGTTGGAATAAAAGACATTCTGACAGCAGCTCTGCAATGAACTCAACACTCAAGGCTCTAAGTTCTCTGAAATTTCTAAAGGCTGAATGTACAAATGAGCTAATTAGCCCCCCTAAAAGCTATTTATAGAAACTTTTGACCTAAGTGGGCCCTCTTTTCATAAATTTGACTGACTCCACTCCTGTTTTCATGCATTAGCTACCTTTTGAGCCTAATTTTTCATTTCCGATACACTTTTGACCCTCCACACAATTTTTCAAGAAATTTCCCAAAAAATTTTGAAATTTTTTTTGAAAATTTGTAAAATTTCTCGATGGAGCATAAGGCTATTCTGCCTCATTCAAGGCACGCTAGGGCATGTCCAGAGCATATTTTTTGAATTTTTCTTTGACACAACATCATAATTGACATTGCATCAAAGAGGGGCAAAATGTAGACACTTGAAAATGTCCCGAACCTGCAAGCACCATTTTCACATCAATTTCTCCTTAATTCCACATTCTTCTATTAATTAAATATTTTTTTATTATTTAATTAATTCATTTTCCTATCCCTAGTCCATAATTAAATAAAGTTTTATTTATTTAATTATTTTGTCTATTTTCTTCTATTTTCCTCTATAATTAATTAATTAATTATTTAATTATTTAATTATTCATTTGCCTTTGTCCCTAGCACCCGCTTGATTTAAATAAATAAAAAAATTATTTAAATTTAGGTCTCTTATTTAAATAAATCATATTTATTTAAATAAGGTTTCCCACACATCTCCCATTGCAAATTAAAAAAAAGAAATTGTCCAATTTATCTAGTTTAATCACTCTCACACCTTATCATTTTTTCAAATTAAAAATTCCCTTTTGTCCTCTTGTGAGAGGGAAACCCTACTCAATCCTCACCATCCATTTCACTCAAAAGTCAACACTCAATTTGCACCCTTCATTCAACCCTAGCTTTCTATAAAAACACCTCTCCAACCTCATTTTCTCACTTCCTAGCTAGCTGATCACAAGAAGACTCTCTTAGAATTTGCTAATAATTTCTATTTGAGCTTCTCAGAAGCATTGCAGGTCTGCAAGTCTGAGAACAAAATTTGAGCAAAGTCAAGGAGAACAATGGTGGGAAGCCAAGTGTAGCTTAGGTATTTAGTTAGTTTGCTTGCTTGTTTGATTTCTAGGTTATTTGCACTCCATTGATGAGTTAGGGCTTTTGTGGTTTGAATTTAGCATGTTTATCTGATTTACCCTGAATTACAGTGACAAGAGTGGAAGTGGCGAAAGTGGCTATGAAGAATAAAGTGGTAATTTTTTGAAATTTAGAGACAATGAGGTCCAAATAATGGTAACGCAAACATAACCAAAAGGCTCTGCAATACATGTCAAGTTCACCAAAATATGTATGCTCAAAATCATGACTCAGTGGCCTCGGGGGTAGTTGAATCAGTTTTGACGTGCACATAGACCCTCTCTCCTTGTCACGGGGTGAACTTCCATGTCACTCTCACTCTCATGGAAGTAACCAGTTGAGAGGAGGCGAGACGTGGGGGTGGTCTAGCTCGTTAGAGAGATGGACTTTGTGGAGAGGGGTCAGCCAGTCTTGGGGCCTATGTTGTAGTGCCCTTGTGTGAATGTGGTGTTCTACGACCATAGTTGTAAATATAACTCTAAGACCTAATATGTCACTACTCGCCATTCTCCTGTTTGGATACCTGATATTCCACCGTTGTGTGGGTAGGCTGTTGTTCTTGTTGATGTTCAACTGTCGTTCGTGTTGTTGGATGAATGCTTCTTGTTGCAATCCTAGGTGGATCTCCTCTATCTCCTTGAGGATTGCCCTCACCCATTCACCTCTAGGTCCAGGAAACATTTGTGAGTTGAGACAAGAGATAGGCAATTTAAGCTAACCTTGAC
Organism: Cunninghamia lanceolata; assembly: GCA_027924645.1. Taxonomy (NCBI): domain Eukaryota; kingdom Viridiplantae; phylum Streptophyta; class Pinopsida; order Cupressales; family Cupressaceae; genus Cunninghamia; species Cunninghamia lanceolata. The sequence goes on from BSBN01001093.1 coordinate 277,703, forward strand.
TTGACCTAGGGTTTTGACTTAGGGTTTGTGTGGCCTAAGGTTTGAGTTTGTGTTGACTTTGTTTGACCTTGTGATGGAATCAAGGGTTTTGACCAATGCTTGACTATAGTTGATCTTGTGTTGGGACCAAGGGTTTGCAAACTTTCTATGTTTCTAATGTTTTTGTTCTTTTTTTGGATTTTATGAATGCAAGCCTATATGAATGTAAAACTTTTTTTTGTGCTTTTTTATGTTTTTAGAAATCAAAAGTGTTCTTTCTTAATCTATGAATTACAAAAATGTATGCAAGCTATGATGAAGTTATCTAATGCAATGTAACATATGTTTTTGTTTGTTTTCTAAATAGATGGATCAATTAATCTAAGAAAGGGAAATTGATTTTAATCTATGAACTTTGGAAAGGGAAACTAATTTAACAATGCAAATCTACTTAGCCTATTAAGGAAAAAGCAAACATGTATTTACTATTTCCAAGAGCAAAGTTTTGGTTATCTAATTACTATAAAATAAAAAAAAATATAAAGGAACCTGGAGATGCGTGAGCCTCCACTACCCTCATAAATCCTTGTAATAGCAACCTCAAATCCTTTTGTAGTAGCGGGGTGATCCTCTTGGCGACAAAAAGGAAATGGAAGCAAAAGAAGATTTGAAGCTTTGAAAAGAGCTCAATAAGAGCTTGATGATCACTATGGCTTGTGATGTGAGCAACATATGGATGTGAACAAGCTTTTAGAAAATCTAAATGAGATAACAAATGAAAGCAAAAGGCTCCTATGTCCTGTATGAGCATGAGAATGCTTGATTTGAAGAGCAATAACTTGCAAGAGCTGTGTGCACAAATGAAATTGCCTCCCTTTGTGCTTGAGGGAGGGGTACTTATAGGTTGGAAGAAAGAATTAGAGGTGAAGAAGGAGAGTTAACTCAATTTGATTGGAGAGTTAACTTAAAAGATTCAAGAGTGATCTGGGCTAAAATTGGAGTGATCTACCCAGTAAAACTTTATCACTCAAAAAGAAGTGAAGAAGAAGGAATACATGAGAATGCAAGGGAATGAATGAATTATTAACTAAAGATGAAATAGAGCTAATTATGCATGTGTAGGTGCATGAAATAGTTAACTCTATATTTGGCACAAAAATCCATGCAAATAAGAAGAAAAACAAGCAAAAACAAAGCTTTTTTGAGTTAGAAAATCATCTTTTTCTGCATCTGAAAACATGACAGAGTCGCCCATGGGTCATCCCTTTCACCAGTTAGGGTCCTCCAGGGTGACCCATGGGTGACCCTCTGAGGAGGGCACCTGGGTGGAAGTGCATGATGGGAGATGGTAGAGGAGATGAAAAAGAGGGTATCTGCCTCTGAAAATAGGTCAATCATGTGTGAAAATCTAAATCTCAACTTGCAAAAGTAGGATCTCTTGGGGGAGATTTGTAAATAATGGGGGAGATTTAGATTGGTTGAGTGAAACTAAAAATTGAAAGCGACAGATGGCTAAGGAGGACCTCTACAAGGCCTCTAGGGGTGGGAATGGATGAAAAATACTGGGGAAAGGTGAAAACTCACCTACAAAATGCATACAAGGCTTAGCAATAGGATCGCAAGCAAAAAAAATGCAAATCGACAAGTGTCGAAAAAGTGTCAAAATTTTGTCGAAAGTGAAGAGAAAGAAAATGACAAAGGGGAAACAACACAAGGAGGAAGAAAAGACATGTCACCATGAGAATTGCTGCTGAGAGGATGTTGTTTCACACTTACATGTAGGTGACAAGGATTATGACTCATCATATACAGGTCTTGTAGCAAAGCATGTAGAGCAGGTTGTCAGAGGAGATGAGCAGTGTCATACGATAATTTTTATGATTTTATAAATTAAATTGAATTAAATCATTTTTAAACATTTTAAATCTGATTTCAAGTTTCTTTCTCTTGTACAGACTGATTTAGATCATCTTAGTCTGCGTGAAGTGAAGAGGTCTCTTGATTATAGGGACGATAGGAGTTAGATATATATGTTTTAGTACATTTCACGTTTTTGTACATTCCATAGACTCTATATATATGTTTCAGTACATTACATGTACTCTTTATACATGTTTCAGTTTTTTAGTATTTCATGGACTAGATCTATATATGTTTTAGTATTGCATGGACTCTATATGTACATGTTTCAGTATTTCAGTAGTTCATGGACTAGATAGATATATATATATATATATATATATATATATATATATATATATATGTTTCAGTATTTTCATGGACTTTATTAATTTTAGTATTTTACAGACTATTATTGTTTTAGTAATTTATAAATGTACATTTATGCATTTTAACTTGAACAAATTAGTTATCCTCATGAGACCATATTTTATCAAATGTAAATTTCAATATTTTCATACATTATAAATTAGGAGTTATAAAATAATTTAACACTAATGTTATCTAAGGTCGCCACCTTATTCATTTGCAATAAGGTTCTTATAGTTAGATTTATGAAATTTAATTACTTATAGTAGTGATAACAATAATAAAATACTCACAAGTTTGCAAAAACATAAGCATTTCAAATATTTTTACTTTACATTTGATTCATAGTCAAAACATTCGATAGTATTAGAATAGGATTAGGGAGTTACAAATGTGAAGCACATTATATATCATTACTTTTAATGCTATACATATACTATTTTTTATATATAATCATTAATATGACATGCATTAATGTTACATATATGTGCAAGTATATAAACCATTCATTGGACCAAAAACTAACCAAAACCATTCAAGATCATGATAATCAACAATATACAAGAATTCAAAATTTGCTTAAGGGGTTCAAAGAATTCAAAGAATGTCTCATGTTCAATCACAATTAATATAATTAATTAAGATATATATGAATTAAGGGGTCCTAGGAGAAATGATGGCTTAAGGGGTCCTCATAGGATGATTTAAGGGGATCAAAGAATTCAAAATTTGCTTAAGGGGATCAAAGAATTCAAAGTATGTCTCATGTTCAATCACAATTAATATAATTAATTAGAATATTTATGAATTAAGGGGTCCTAGGAAAAATGATGGCTTAAGGGGTCCTCGTAGGGTGGCTTAAGGGGTTGTAATAGGATGGCCTAAGGGGATCTATGAATTAAGGTCCTAGGAAAATTGATGGCTTAAGGGGATCAAATTTGGTGAAGTTGCCCAAGGCAACCAAATTTAACAGTGATTATACTTTCAAATTTTAAGTTTCAAAGTAGGAAAACATGCACATAACAAACAAAATATATTGAATATTGATTTTTATATATAAAAGTGTAGAGTAGTTGTGTATGTACATATAAAAATTTGGCATATATGCCATCTCAAAACAATATTTACAAAATGTGGCTATGCCATCTCAAGGAAATCCAAAACTTGTGGCAGATCATCAAATTGTAGCCTCTTCACACCACCTGTTATCAAAATGACAATAAATCAATTTTAACTATGTATATAAGCAATATCAATATATCATCAAAACATGTATTTAAATTCATATAAAACTATATATATACCTATATTTACAAGTATTCCATGTTGTAGGTTGAATTTGTATCCTCTTTTTTTGTCTCAAAGTATGTGATGAATGTGATGATGGCTTAAGGATACCAAATGGCAATAAATAAATTTTAACTGTGTAATAAGCATAAAATACATGAGTCGATACAAATTTTAAGATAAAGGGAATACTATAAAAGGTTAAATAAGAATGAAATAATATATAAAAAACACAAAACATTGATGCAATATGTAACTAGATAACATGTGATATGAAAGATATGAGTATATATACAATTACCTAATGCGTTCACTTTTAATTGAAGAAGACTACAAAATTGATCAAAAAAATTTGTATGGTGAAAACTTGTAGTGACAATCATACAGAAATCTACTTGTAGGGTACACTTGTAAAAATAATGAATGTAAGTAAATTAACTATATATATATATATATATATATATATATATATATATATATATATATATATATGAGTCGAAGATAGAGGGAATAATATAGAAGGTGAAATGAGAATGAAAGAATATATCAAAAACACAAAATATTGATGCAATGTGTAACTAGATAACATGTGATATGAAAGATATGAGTTTATATACAATTACCTAATGCATTCAATTTTAGTTGAAGATTACAAAATTGATCTAAAAAATTTGTATGGTGAAAACTTGTAGTGACAATCATACAAAAATCTACTTGTAGGTTACACCTGCAAAAATAATGAATGCAAGTAAATAAACTATATATATACACGTGTCGATACAAATTTTAAGATAAAGGGAATAATATAGAAGGTGAAATGAGAATGAAATAATATATCAAAAAACACAAAACATTGATGCAATATGTAACTAAATAGCATGTGATATATATATATATGGTCAGTGCAAGAAGTTGGGTCCACTTTTTGACCAAAAAGTGGAAGTGTTTTCCCTGATTTTCAGAATTTATCACATTTGACAACATTTGAGGCACTTAACGATTGAATTTTATAAAAAGTTAGTAATATAAAATGTAGTACTCGGAGTCTAGTTTCCAAATATGTAATTTATTTTAATACCCAGATGATACAAATTGATTTTCAATAGACATTTCTAAAAACCACTGTTTAAAAGTCACTTTTTTTTACCATACCATGCACGTGTACGACCAACATAATTTGACATAAATAAAAGTATTTTTCTAAATCCTCTTGGAGAAAGATGTGTAGTACAATGAAGTTTGATGAGAATATTTTTTTCTAAATATTTTTTTTATTAATTTTTTATTGGCCCTAATTGTTGTTTTTGAAAACCCCTCGTATACAGCCAACATAATTTGAGCAAAAATAAGCATAAAATAAATAAAAAAATTCATTGTGTAAAGAATGATGTGTAGATTGATGATGTATAATTTTTTTTAAAAAAACTTTAAAAATTAAAAGTTATTAAAAAATACAAACACCTGTCATTTCAAGTTTTTGAACCAATTTGCTCATAAATTAAATAATAAATATAAAAATAAGTCCAATAAAAAAATTACATATTTGAAAACTAGACAGTGTGATCTGTAATGAGTTTTAATTTCGGTGAAAATTTTTAAAAAAATGTCGTCAGCCATATAGGTAAAGTTAGTCTTTCCTCTTGTTCTATACTCAAGGTCAGCCACCCATGCCTTTCCCGAGCCTAAAACCAAACCAAAAGCATGGGTGTGAAATTTAAAATTTTAGAAACGGGTACCCGTTTTAAAAAACAATAAAAAATAAAACGAGTACCCATTTCTAAAAATAATAGAAATAAAATGGGTATCGTTCTAGGCTCAGGTGCCCGTTCCTGTCAAGATTTTTTTTTGCACGACACTTCCCCTATATGTGGACCCAACTTCTTGCTTTTACCCACACACATATATATATGCGGAGGAGGTCCCCCTTGTGACCTCCAATGGAGTGGGCCAACCTAAAATATTACCACTTATCCAGAAACATATATATTGCTTGATAAGTGGTAATACTTTAGGCTGGCCCACTCCATTGGAGATCACAAGGGGGACCTCCTCCCCATAGAACTACCACTACCACTGTAGCGCAGATCACCAACGGTACGGCCCTGCTAAGTCTACCACCACTATAATCATGCCGCTTGTAGCGTGAATCACCACCAGTAAATCCATTATTGTATACCGTTGCTGCCATGACCTTATCAAGCTATAGAAGACCAAGATACGCCAGAATTTAAACACATTCCACTCAAGAACCATAGAGTGCCAAGAGTCACCTATAAAGAGCCACAACCATTTAGAAGCCAAGATGTCTTTGGGGGGATTTGAACCTTGGTCTCCACAATAATGACCAAGTAGTCTTAACTACTAGACCACACCCACTCGACAAAGATATGAGTATATATATAATTACCTAATGCGTTCACTTTTAGTTGAAGACAACAAAATTGATCTAAAAAATTTGTATGATGAAAACTTGTAGTGACAATCATGCAAAAATCTACTTGTAGAGTACACCTACAAAAATAATGAATGTAAGTAAATTAACTATATATATACATAAGTCAATACAAATTTTAAGATAAAGGGAATAATATAGAAGGTGAAATAAGAATGAAAGAATATATCAAAAACAATTGAAACATTGATGCAATATGTAACTAGATAAAATGTGATATGAAATATATGAGTATATATACAATTACCTAATGCGTTCACTTTTAGTTGAAGACTACAAAATTGATCTAAAAAATTTGTATGGTGAAAACTTGTAGTGACAATCATGCAAAAATCTACTTGTAGGGTATACCTACAAAAACAATGAATGTAAGTAAATTAACTATATATATACATGAGTTGATACAAATTTTAAGATAAAGGGAATAATATAGAAAGTGAAATGAAAATGAAAGAATATACAAATGTCATCGATACAATCATGCAGGATCTAGACTTGTAGGGGCCTTACAAAAATAATGAATGTAAGGGGAGGTAAGATGATGGCTTAAGGGGAGCTAAGATGATGGCTTAAGGGGATGTAAGAGGATGGATTAAGGGGATGTAAGAGGATGTCTTAAGGGGAGATACATGAGTCAATATAGATTATAAGATAAAAGGAATAAAATAGAAGGTGAAATAAGAGGATGACTTAACAGGACATAAGAGAATGGCTTAAGGGGAGCTAAGAGGATGACTTAAGGGGATGTAAGAGGATGGTTTAAGAGGAGATACACAATTCAATACAAATTATAAGATAAAAGGAATAAAATAGAAGATGAAATAAGAGGATGACTTAACGAGACATAAGGGAATGGCTTAAGAGGAGCTAAGAGGTTGACTTAAGGGGATGTAAGAGGATGGATTAAAGAGATGTAAGAGAGGGGGTGTAAGGGGAGATACACGAGTAAATACAAATTATAAGATTAGCATTTTTATGATTTGAATCATGGTGATTAACCTAACCACTCAAACTATGTGTCATGTGAGAAAAATAGTTCTATATTTATAGGAAATTGCTTAAGGGTATGTAAGAGGATGGCTTAAGGGGAGCTAAGGGGATGACTTAATACAACTATATTAACTATTGATTAAATATATACAACTATATACATACCTAGAAGTTTATTCCACTGTACCATCTGCATCCTCTTTTTTGCAATGCATCTATGATTGTCTCATGCTCTTCCATAGAAATTGTCCATAACTCTTTATTAGTAGGTCTTCCACGATACCTCACTAGTTTTATATTTGTTGCCACCACCAAATGTGAGTAGTGTATAATATTCTTATGTATTTCATAATCTTTGAATGCACGCAAACCATTTTTCCTTGTTAGATATTTTCGTAGCCAAGTACCAACAACCACCACTAAACCTGTTGGATAATAAAAGCCATCATCATCTTCTTGAGGTGCTATTAACTTATGTTTAGTCTCCACACATCGAGCTAACTAATATTTTGTTTCCTCTTCATTCTCCTCAGGTGCAACAACATCATACACATGTCCTGCAAACAAAATTTAGTTCACTAACTTGTGTGACATAATTTGACCAATCTACATACATGCATTCATATAATTAAATATTACAAAATTGTAATAAAGTGAAATAAAATTAAATAAATTGAATTAAATTACCTTCTTGTACAAGGTTTGAAACATGGTCATAGTCATCCAATGCAAACACTTGATCATTGTCTTCAATTATTGTTTCATATTGATCATGTGTTTGTGTAGGTGTCAATGATCTTTGCTTCCACTCTTCAACCCATTCATTATTCTCACATGCTTCCCAATCTCCTGAAATACAAAACTAACAAAAACATACAAGCTCCTTTGTCCAGATAGTCCATGTGCTTACATTCAAACTCTTAAATGAACGCCATTTAGTAGATCCATTGATTGTCTCACAATCAAGTCTAGGTAGAATGTTCTCTTCTTCAACCAACCAAAAGAATTATTGAACTGTAGAGTACTCATTTGATCCTATAAATAATTTTGTATTGCACCAATCCATTCGCACATGCATCTTTAAATTTTACTGCATCCTCAAATTTCAATTTCTCTCTAACAAGAATTCTTTTAACAGATGCACCAACTCCATCATGTTCTCATTTACCATGTCTAGCTTAAAAAAACTCCACATATGTTGGACATTATTTTCCTTGTGAACCCTACTTAACCAATAAAACATTCAAGAATTCTTGAACTATCTTGTATAATTACTTGACCATATGAGATGTTCTTTCATCTGGATTCCTCTTTCTCTTAAATTTGTATAAAATATATTGAAACAATATTGAACAAACTTTGATGAGTGTAACCAGTTGTCTCTCAAATAGAAATGATATTCCCTCAAAAAAAATTTATCATCCTTTATACTATCATCTGCATGCCTATATACAATATGAACAAACATAGCCACCTGCACTGAATTGTAATATTATGATTGGATTTCCTCTTGTGGAGAAAGAGTATAGTTTTCTGCAAAATCAACCATTGATAGTATAGTTTTAACTAGAAATGTGTTTCTACATGTGTGAAATTGTCCATCAAGCCATCGAGCATGTTGATAGTGTTTGACATATTTTGGTACAATCTTACTCTTAAATTCTACTATGAATACATGTACACTAATTTTTTTTGTGATTAAATCACAATGCTTTCCAATTTTTCCATCCTTTAAAGAATATTCATCACTCTTAAATCTTTTAACATCCACTAATTGTTGTCCAAAATCATTTTCAACACTTTCATGCATACAAACTCCTAAGAATGAAAGATTACCACAATTAGTGCATTGTCCATAAATACATGAACTTAAATAAAATAAATGCCCATTAGATCTTTCACAAAACAAACCTACTATAAACTCATTGATTATTTCAGGTGGCATAAACTTGATTATTTCAAGTGGCATATTAATACCACATTCGTGCATAATCATGTTAGTATGTAAAGTACATCATATATATCGAAAAGCATCATAATAATAACGAAATTACACATGCGTTTTACAACAACAAGAGATTTGTTACTTATTAATTTTGACATACCAAGGTTTACATTTTTCAAATGATCTTTGACTTATACTAATATTTCAAGGTAACACTGAATCATCTAAATTTTTTCTATAAAATTCAGTTTGAGTTGTGTCAAATAAATGTTTTGGATGAGGATCACGAATTTTGGACCCCACTCTTAATTTAAAAACATCTCTAGCATTAGATGATACCCTGGTATTATCATGCCAATATTTTTCTACCAAAGATTTGATTTCAATATTCAATTTCATGTCAGACCTTGGGAGTCGACTACTAAAACTCCAACATTGGTTGATTACATCATTTTCTATACTTTCCCTTCTCTTTGCCGCTCTTACCAATGTTTTAGGTCGTATGTTTAGAATTCCACTAGTGTTTCTTAACATTCTTTTATCTAAAGTTGTTTCATTAACTATAAAGTTGTTATAGCTCGTCGTGCCGCATTCTTATCTTTAGATCGACTCTTCTTTCTAATAGACTCAATGACACTAGCAATAGTAGATATAGCATGTTCAATTGATTCATCTTTTCTTTTTGGTTTCACAGAAATGCCTAAATTTTTCATTACTTTTCTCATTTTTCACAGTCTCATCAATTGCATCATGAGTTGACATTGAAATGATAGTTTTTCTGATTAAAAAATTGTTGGTATAATCTATTGGCATACATTCTATCTCTAAGAAATCTTACCAGGAAGATTATCTAAAGAGTAAATTCAATTTTTTAAAAAATATTTTCATTTTCAACAACATAAGGTTTTTCATTTTCGACAACAAAAAGATTTTCATTTTCACCAACACAAGGATTTTCATTTTCAACAACAAAAGGATTTTCATTCTCACCAACACAAGGATTTTTATTTTCAACTACAAAAGGATTTTCATGTTGACCAACACAATGGATTTCATTTTCAATATTCATTTCTACAACTTGTCTATGAATACTTAATCGATCTCAACATTGTTATATCTAGCTTCTAAATCATCAATATGCATATCATCTAGAATCACATTTTCCATATCATTTAAAGGTGGATTTGAAGACGTACCTAGATTCATGCCTATGTCACATTCTCCATAGCATTGAAAGGTGGATTTGAAGACATACCAGGATTAGTTTCTATAATTGAATTATCTTCCACATTCACCTCTTGCAAATTTGCATCATCTACATCCATGGTCTCTTCAATGTTTTTATCTTCAATAGTCATGGAACCAGATGCTTCAACATTATTTATTGCTCGAATCCTCATTCTTCTATCTCTTTGTCATTTTGTCTCCTCTCTCTTTGCTTGAATTTCTTCAGGGGTCAATACCTTCCTATCTTTCCTCTTTTGACGACGTTGTCATCCCATGATTACAAAATTCTGAAGTACAAATGAATTTCAATAGTAAAAGTCTTTCCTTTTCATTCCTCTTTCAAATGACTAAAAAATTAACACAATTCCACTCCAAAATTGTCCCAATGTTGCCTCCTTCCAAAATTCAAATGAAATTATAAGTTCAAGAGCATGTAGAAGATAATATTTGATAAAAAAATTGTAGAATTAGTCACTATTGGTCGTAAACTATCATAAGATGTTAAGTTGTAGAATTGACACTAATTTTTTATCAATAATTTTTTTTTTTTAAAGTAAAAAATGAAACGGAATCTCATTTTGTTTTCGACCATTTGAAATAATAAATAAAGCAAACGGGATCCCATTTCTAAAGCGGGATCTTATTTCTTAAAATTTGAATTGTAGGTGTGGTATCTGCTATGGTTTTCAAGTCAAGAAAAGCCTTGGGGACCTGACTCTTAGTTTTGGACCTGCTGCAACTTGAAGGTCATGTCAGTTTCACTAGAAAATAGTGACTTTGGACATATGTCTGAAGATATTTTTTACAAATTTTTTTGAAAAAATTAAAACCTATTATAGATGAGATTGTGTAGATTCCAAATATGTGGTTTTTTTACAATTGGATTAGTTTTTCTATTTTTCAAATATTTTTTGATGAAACTGGTCCATAAACTTGAAATATCAGGTTTTCTTATTATTTTAATAATTTTTTTATTAAAATAATTTTAAAAAAATAAATTATATGTGCACAATTTTCAGACAATTCTTTTCAATTTGAAAAAAAATTAAAAAATGATAAGTTTAGGTCATCTTATGCGTGACGTACACGAGGGATTTTCAAAACAATAGTTATGGCCAATAAAAAACTGATAAAAAAATATTCAAAAAAATTACAAAAAAATATCGTGCACAATCTTCAGTGTGTTACATATCTTTTCCCAAAAGGATTAAAAAAAATACAATTATATAAGTCAAAATATGGTTGATGTACATGTGCATGGTATGGTAAAAAAAAGTGACTTTTAAACAGTAGTTTTTAGACATGCCTATTGAAAATCAATTGTATCATCTGGGTATTAAAATAAATTACATATTTGGATACTATAATCTGAGTACTATGTTTCATATTAGTGACTTTTTTAAAGATTTAATCTTTAAGTGCTTCAAATTTTTAGGTCAAATGTGACAAATTCTGAAAATCAAAGAAAGCACTTCCACTTTTTGGCCAAAAAGTGGACTCAACTTCTTGCACACACCTAGATGCCAGGTATGATATTGGTTCTCCATATTTTTGTCAAAGCAAGACTTGAAAATTATTCCATGACACTCCATAGTTTCTATATGTTTGGATATTTTGTTGTATGCCTTCACGACACGTCTAGGTGTAGATTTGTATTTTCCAACGAATACCATTGTACACCTATATAGCTTTGTACACATATTAAATTTGTGTTTTACCAATGTACATATCATTGTATGCCTATATGGCTTTGTTTATATATTAATCATATTCCTATATGGCATTGTAAGCCTTACGGTGTTTTCATGAAATTATGTATACCTTAATGGTCTTATATATATATATTATTTGTATTGATGATTTAAATGGTTTAAATTGTTTGAGTGGTTTGAATAATAAGGCTTAAGATTAAACTTATTGTTCGAGGAGTGATCATAAATATTTTAAATTGTTTTAACGCTCACTTCAAACTTAATATTATTATTATTATTGTAGATGAATCTGACATCCACCCATAGGTGTAAATGAAACATTCATAGGTGCCATGATTCCAAGAATCTCTACGTCATATTTTGACACATTTTTTCTCTTAGGGCTCTTAAGAGACTCTCTCAGTCCAATGTAACCTAGAAGGATCAAGAGATCTGGCAAATGAAACATTCCTAGGAGACATAGATTCCAAGAATCTCTATATCAAAGTTTGACATCTTTTTTCTCTTAGGGCTAGAAAAGACTCTCTCAGTCCAATGTAGCCTAGAAGGATCAAGAGATTTGACAAATGAAATGAGGCCTCTACTAGCATTGACCTTCCCCACTTGATGTGCTATCGCCATTAGTTTGGTCCCACGAGGTGTGAAAGAAAAAATGGCTATTTGCACCTTTACACTTAACGCAACTGAGGTATATTACAAGAATACATTCATTGTTGACATGATCAAATGGTTTGGAGTTGATCAAAATTGAGATAGACTATTGTAGATGGACCTGACATCCACTTATAGCTGTAACTGAAACATTCCTAAGTGCCACAGATTCTAAGAATCGTTGCATCAAATTTTGACACCTTTTTGCTATTAGGGCTCTTAAGAGTCTCTCTCAATCTAATGTAGCTTAGAAGGATTGGAATGCTTGTTGATGATGATGCTAGTCATAACAAAAAGGAATAAAAGTTACACAATAAACCTTTATTTATCTTAAAGATACAATAAATTCAGAATGAATTTATGATCCCAAGTCTTTGTGCATTAGTTCATAATGATCTAATGTTACTCAGAGGTTGATGTGTGTTGTTGTTTTCTATTAGGGTCCTTATGTTTGACTCTAAAGTATTTGTATCCTGATATCCATATATTACCCTATTTCTCCTACTCTCTGTAAATTCTCAACAAATGATTGTTAAATGCTACAATATCTAACAGATCATGCAGATATGTATGATAAGTTCGATCAATTCTTTTGAACATCACCCTGGTTAAGATAATTCATGATTATTTTGATTAGTCCAAACATCCATGACTCAAAAGTTCCTTAATTTACCAAGCCCTTCATCCTGCTGAGCATGAATATCATGTACTGCACCTCTTACTTGAAATCATATTTGTAGAGGTGTTGCAGTAATTTGGAAGTTGCCTTGACCTTACCGGTTGGATCCTTCTATCCTTGGAAGATTACCTTCCTGCAGCTCTTTTGATTTGCATCGAATTCTTTTGCTAGTGCCTCTAGTTTTGGCACATAGATGGGTTGGGATACTGGCAACTTGAATGCCTCAAAGATGCCATCCATAGATAAATTGGCATAAAGCCTTTCTTGTTTCTCTACCTTCCTTGTGGTAATATCATAATTTTGTGCACATTTGACCATAAGCTCGAAAGCTTCTGTGGCATAGAGGAATCCATCTGCATGATACATCCCTGATGTTACTATGTTATTCAGGATGGAATTATCCTCTCTAGCAATGATTCGAGCTCTAAATGCCTCAATATCAGTATTACCCGAATGGGTATCCTCTGCCTAACCAAGCTTGTTGTATATGCTGCGTGTCTTAGGGAACATGACTGGTTTAAATTCTGCATCTCGCTTATCCATGTGTGGCTGAGACATTTTGTCCTGCATATTAAACATACTAGTCTCAAACCGTAGCAATATATATGTGTGTATATATATATATATATAGGGTTAGCATAATGTTAACTCTTTATGTTTTGAGAAGGTGACATACCTGAACCCTACGAATTGAAACATACATGCATAATCACCATTAGAATTCATCATTTACTCTTTCCTTAATTGATAATGATATGTTGTTATGAAATAACCAGAGGGATAGGGTTTTATACATACTTGTGAGCACTTCCTTAACCTATAATTGATGTGGAAATGATTGGATCGATGCTCCGAATGGGGCGTCCCTCTGCAATTCTGTGCTACATTATAGCTCTGGTTCGCGATTAGCTTTTGTGCAGTAAAATTCTAGGCTCCTGAATGCAATTGTCCTAATTATAATGATAAAATCCCTTTCTAACCTAGTCGATCTATGATTTTAGGGCTTATTAATGGCTCAGAGGAGGGATTTGACTACCTCTCTTAGCAAGATTGTACAAGATCACCATAGGTGTCTATTGGCATGCCTTTGAATTTAAATGTCAATGGCCTTTTACTGACATTAATTGCAAAAAGCGCATAGGTATATGAGAATAGATATCCTACTAAAGAATATCCGGATGTGAATATCCAGATGACATCAACATAGGTCGAGTCAACCCTTGTTGACCAAAGAATTGCCATCATGTTCCAAATGTGCTCATAGTAGGTCAGGATATACATCCAAACACGTGTCATCATGCTATTGGTCCAATCCAAGGTCTGGATATTAGGTTAAGGTCAGGATATAATGTTTGTGAAATATCCATCCAGTCGAAATGTTCGGGTGACGTCAGCAAGAGGAAGATCTTTCATCGTAGCATAATAAGGTGACATCATCGGGATGAGGATATTGGAATAAGATTCGAATATTAGGAATGTGAAATGTCCCTATGGCTTAATGTCTTAATGGCGTAAGCAAAGATATATTCTTAATATTGTGTCAAGGTAGGATGATGACATCAGGATATGGAGGTTAGGATAATGTTCGGATACTAAGTTAAGATTCGGATGTTAACTAATATCTGGATGACGCAAGTGAGTTTAGTATTTTTCATAAGGCTGAGATGACATGATGTCATATGGATTAGGATGTTACAATAAGATCTAGATAATAGCAAAGTTAATATCCATGCGCTCTAATATCTAGGTGATGTAAGCATGCTCAAGGCTTTTTGTCATGGACATTTTTGGTCAGGATATTAAGTTAAGATCTAGATGTAAACTAATATCCATGCGCATGACGTCTAACCCACTAAGTCTTTTCAATTTGATGTTCATACATGATCGAAGGTCAGGATATTATGTTAATATCCAGATGATATGACTATGTGAATATCCGGATGACCAATTGACTAAACTTTGACCGACTATAACTTCCCCATTTTAACAAATTTCGGGATGCTTCAAAAAGCAAACCTGCCTGGATTTTCATGCTCTTTCACTTGGTAGGATCAATAATAAGAAATTCAAAGCTTGAAAATCTGACCTACACCCTGAGGTCTAGATATGCACAGGATAACATCCTGACATGCATCTGATATTGATTGTTTTTACCATACTGCCCAAAAGTAGGGGAAACCAAACAAGCCAAGCAAAAAGTTGGGTCCCCATTTTGTTGAGGCAAAATTGGGTGTGTTGTGTAACCACACAACTTGCCACCAAAGAAAACAACTAAAATTCAAATAATTCAAGAGATGGAGACAAATTATCACATAATGTTCTAACTCTTACAAGATATAAGCATTCTGATATTCCTGAATGATATCATGTTCATCAGTATAACAATGTTGAGAAGGAATCAGGTATGTGCATGTGATTCATATCCTTCATCTTGTAGATAAGTTGAAAATACCAGTGACAAGTGTTAAGCTACATAGTTTGATTTAACCCTCATAGGCAACCTGGATAGAGCCTTGCTACCAGCAGGCATCCCTAGCCCCAATAAGGTTATCTTTGTAATTCTCCCAAGCAGATCCCCACTGCTTGTCAGGCATCTATAGCCCTAGTAGAGTTACTTGGATAGCCCAATTATTCCTTTGGATATTCAATATTTTTTTGTTTTAGTATTCATAAGATATGATCATGGAAGCACATTTGCAAGGTGTGGACACTTGTTGTTTAGGTTGAGAATTGAAATGGTAGCAAGGGCAAACCTTTAGATTTTTCACTTAACACTACACTAGTATGTTCAACAAATCCAAGGCTATTAGGTGTACTCTGTGAGGATCTCCTTGAACAAAAGAATTATCACTGATTAATAAGATATCACAGACTTGATCAGAAGTAATTAAACTAGCATGAGTTACAGCCTATATAAGAATTTGTATTCATCTCCTGAATTCTAACAATTTTACTAGTTTTCTAAAGTGGAAAGGTGCACTATCTTGCTTGACAAAACAGGGATTCAACAACACACAAGCAAAGCAAACACACAAAAGTGAACTGTACAAACAACTATACAAAATGTACATACAATACATTGATCCCGATGTGACCTACCTAGGCTTGAAAGTAATGTTTGAGGAATTGGCAATGGAACATCCTTGCCTGTTAAAGTTTTGAGCCTGTAGGTGCTATCACCTAAAATTTCAGATATTTGAAAAGGCCCAATCCAGAGTTTGTCAAATTTCCCATGATTACCTTTCCTTTCATGGGTTTTATCCCATGATAAGACTAAGTCTTAGATTCTAAGGGCTTTTACTTTGGCTCTTTTGTCAAACCAACATTTGATAGTAGCCTAATGTTTGGCAAATTGATCAATTGCCCTATCTCGTTTTTCTTCTAAGTGCATCAATTGTAGTAACCTAACTTCTTGTTTATTATCAATACCTAAGTATTCTTGTGTGAACTGTAGGGTAGGGATCTTCAAATTAATAGGGAGGATGGGATCCACCCCATAAACTAATTGGTAGCAAGAATAATGTAGTCTTCATTCTGGTTCTATCCACCCATAAGGCACACTTAAGTAGAATATTCCATTCTCTAGGATTCTTTTCAATGCACTTTTTATGATATTCATCAAGTTTTTATTAGTTGATTCAGCTAACCCATTACCCTAGGGGTAGTAATTTGATGAAAATTTTAAAATCACCCCATGGTCAAATTCCCAACTAGAAAGCTTGAGAGATGCAAAAGTTGGTCCATTATCATAAACAAGAGCATAAGGGACTCCATACCTGGTGGTAATGTTGCTCTCTAGAAACTTGATCACATCATCTGAAGTACAAGTCTTGGTACTGATGGCTTCAATCCATCTGGTGCAATAATTTGTAATTGTTAGTACATACCTGTGTCCTAAGGAGGATGGAGGATTGATGGGACTGATGAAATCCATACCCCATTGTGTGAATGGGTGCATCTCCATGACAGGTTGCAGTGGCTGAGATGCATATCTTTCTTTGTTTGAGGCAATCTAACATGTATGGCAGAATTTGATGTCATTGTTAGTGTCTTTGAAGATGGTTGGCAAGTAATATCTAGCCCTTAGGATGGCATGAGTGGTGGCCAAATGTGATCCATGAGCTATGCCAAATTTGTCATGTAATTCTAGGAGAACCTTGGCAGCTTCTGGCTTATCTAGACACCTAAGGTATATCCCTTCATAATTTCTTTTGAATAGGACTCCTCCTTTGATCATATACTTCTATGATTTGATCCTCAGAGCTCTTCTCTGAGATGGATGTATATTTAGTGGACACCTCCCAGTGATCAGGACATGCCTGATATCGGAGCACCAGTCATTATGTTCATTTGTATCCACTGCATATTGCTGACTTGTCATATTTGGATCTATTTCAGCATTCATTTGGCTAAGGGCTTGTCCCCTGACTAACTTCATTGGAGTTATATCCATGTCATACTCTTGAAGCATAGTTATCCACTTCACTCTCTTTTCTCCTAGTTCATTCTGCATGAGGAGCATCTTGACTGTTGAATCTAGTACTACTACTATCATTTTGCTTCTTAGGATATAATGTCTAAATTTCTTCATAGCTCTCACTAAAGCAAGGGCTTGCCTTTCCACATCCATGTACCTGAGCTCAGCATCTCTAAATGGAGAACTCATTAACGCAATGGGATTTTCCTCCTTTCCTTCACTCCTTCATGTCAAAATTGTTGCACATGTATGTTCAGATGCAAATGAGTAGATATAGAAATCTCTAATATAATCCAAACTAATCAAGATGAGGGCATCTACAATAGCCTTCTTGATATCTTCAAATTCTGCCCTAGCTTCAAGGGTCCATTCAATCTTAGCATCCTTTTTTAGCATGGCATTGAGAAGTCTTACAATTTCTGCATACCCAGTAATGAACTTCCTAACAAAGTTGATCTTACCAAAGTAAGATTTCATCTCTTTCTTACTTCTTGGAAGTTGTAACTTCATAATTGAATCGACTCTTATAGGGTCAATGGTTATCCCAATTTTAGATATAACATGACCAAGCAACTTGTCGGTGGTCACCCTAAAAATGCATTTCTTTGGGTTCAGGGAAATACCATACTGCTCACACTTCGTAAGTACCTTCTTGAGGTCTTCTATATGATCACCTCTATGTTTTGAGAAGATTGTTAGGTCATCCATATATATGACTATGCACTGACCAACCAACCCTCTAAATGCTATATCCATAACATGTTGGAAAGTGGCTCCAGCATTGATTAGGCCAAATGGCATGCACCTATAGGTGAAGATTCCCCATTTAGTGGTGAAGGTTGTCTTCAATCTATCTATCTTATCTACCAACACTTGATTATATCCTTGGAACCTATTCAAAAAGGACATCATTCTCACTCCATTTACCATTTGGAGCACCTCATCTAGAGAAAGAAAAGGATAATTATCCTTCTCTGATGCTCTATTTAAATTCTTGAAGTCCACACATAAGCGTATGTCTCCATTCTTCTTCCTAATAGGAACCAGGTTAGCCACCCAAGTTGAATGCCTGACTAGGAATATGATATGAGTAGCAAGCAACTTCTTAACTTCTTGAAAAATGAGTGGTTCCAGCAAAGCATTAACTGGTCTCTGCTTCTGTCTGAAGGGCTTTGCATCAGGTTTTAGGGGTATTGTATGGGCAATAATGGATGTGTCATATGTTTTCAATTCGTCATATGTCCATGCAATGACGTGAATATAGTCTTTTAATGCCTGGGTTATCCCTTCTCTCTCTTCTTTAGAGTAGACTTTACCTATCAAGACGTTTCTGGTATCCTCACCTTGTCCTATGTTGACAGGTGCATACTCCCTTCCATCTGTCTTGGGAAGATCTTTCTGTTTAATCATGTTATCCAAATCAAAGGCTCTTTCTAGTTCAATCATGCCTTTGGGGATCTTGTTGTTGGGTAAGTCCATTATGTCTTCTTCATCCCAGACATGGTCTTCTAGATTTTTCTCATCTAATATCTGGGCTTCAAATATGTCCCTATTTGCAATGAAGTCCAAAATGTGTTGATCATCATCAAGCACCTGAAAATTGGTGATATTATTAGTAATAGATGGCGTTGAAACTAGCTCTACAGAGAACCTCTTCATCCTTGATATGGATAAAGGTTCTAACATGCTAGCAGCCTATGCTAGTGCATCTGCTCTATGATTAAGTTCTTTGGGGACATGCATGATATTGAAAGCATCAAAGATTTCTATCAAATCCCAGACTATGTGTCTATAACTTGATAACCTTTTGTAGTTGCATGCATATATGTTTCTAACTTGCTTCACTACCAGTTCTGAATCTCCATAAACATGCAGAACTTTGACTTGTTTCTTCAAAGCAAACAATAAACCATGTATCAAGGCTTCATATTCAGCCACATTATTGGTGTAGGGGAATTGTAACTTGTAAGCTACAGGGAATGGCTTTCCTGAGGGATTAATGAGGTCAACACTTACACTGGCTCCCTGTTTTGACTTGGAGCCATCAAATCTCAGGATCCATGGCTTGTCCTTGGTAAAAGGCTTATCAGGACCTCTCTTCTTGGCGCTTGCAGCTGCATCTATAGATATGCATTTAATCTTATGTGGTTCATCTCTCACCACATCTGGATGTTTTGATGAAGCTGGAACATCCTCCTCCTATTTCTTTTGAACACCATCATACTGAGTATCTTCTCCTTTCATCACTTTGATGTTGTCATCTCTATCATCAGGAGATATTGCAATTTCTTTTCTTGCATCTTCAGGAATATCCCTGATCTTATGTAGTTTGTTTCCTGAGCACAACTACTCTTCCTTGTTTAATAAATGTAGGCACAGAGTACAAGTTGTCTCTGAATGCGGTGCCTCATGAAGCCTGCACCATCGTTCAATTAGTGCATGATGTGATGGAATCCCTTGTAAAATGTGTCTCTAAATTTGTTTAGATAAGAACTCAAATTTTGTGACATGACTTCCTCTATCTTCATTTGATAACTCATAATCAGATTTAATGAGGCAATTAGTCCCTGGGGTGATAGCACTTTTCTTATCATTAAAATTTATATCATCGCATATCAACACTTCTTCTGAATTTAGCATCAGGACATTATCCTGATGCATTTCTTGTTCATATTTTTCTGTATCTGAAGAAAACAACAAATCATCATGATCATTAGCATCTGATATTTCACTTACCTTAGGCGATGAAGATCCATTCTCTATGCATATTTTCTCTAATTCAATCATATCCAGACACACTTCACATGCATTTTCTGAGTGTGCATCCTCATGTAATCTACACCATCCAGATATCAGGATATCCTCTATGGCCATGCCCGTTAATTGGCATTTTTGAATTTCTCTGGCCAAGTACCTCTCAAATTCATGAAAGTGATCCACTTCATCCTCATCAATTGAGCTATAATAAGACTCTGTCATTAGGGTTTCTTCTGGCATAGTCTCTTTATTGTCACTATGTTCCTTTCTATGACAAGATGCCATCAGGACTTACTCTATCCTAACTCCCTGAGGTCTTAGTGTATACACCCCTAGTTCAACGTCTACAAACACTATCTCATTGGGATGATTATACTCTGTAATCATGTGTTTCATATGTGGTTTAGCTTCTATCCTGAGCTGATTAGGTACTCCTTTCCATGGTGCAACCACATATGACTAAAATCAGTAGCCATGTATCCCTTTAGTGTATTAGACCAATCTCTGCTAAGAAGCATTCCGTATGTGTCAAGTATGTCTACTACCTGGGTGTCTATGTAATATTGTACTCTAGGGTCAGATGCCAGCTGCATGTGGATGTGGGTCGGTTCTCCTACCACACTAACTTCATATTTTTCTAGCTGAGTTACTTTCTTAATGGTTTTAGCTAGATACAAACCTAGAGTTTGACAAATAGATAAAGGCATCGCATTGGTTGATGCACCTAAATCCACAAGGCAGTTGTGCAGGTTCTTAACAAAGATTCTCAATGTGAGTAAGAATGGAGGTGATTCAAATTTATCCTTATATAAAGTCATCTGTGATGTATCAATAGTGTGAATAGTGGCTTGCACTTTTGGTTTAGCAGTATTATCTCTAGATATAGGATCTCTAGTTAGGATATGACCGGGAGTATGACTAGGACATTCTTCTTTAGATGCAGGTTCATCTAGTGACTTCAAGAAGGCTTTCTTGATGACAGGGGTTTTCAATAGTTCTGATAAAGACAAGCTGATATTTATCTTCTTCATCTCATCGACCAGATAAGTGACAAGTTTGTCTAACTTAGGCAGCTGACGCATGGCCTTTGCTATTGTAGTTCGTGGTGTAAAGTATTAAGTATTCACTTTGGGAGGTCCAGGGTTATTACTAGCCTTGGGGTCTAGTCGTGTATTGAAATTATTAGGACGAATGGACGTGGTCAAAGGACCAACAGGGCGGTTTGCATTGCTCCTAAGGTTATAGTTATGTCTTCCCTGATGTGAATATCCAGATGGCGTCAACATAGGTTGGGTCAACCCTTGTTGACCAAAGAATCACCATCAGGTTCCAAATGTGCTCATAGTAGGTTGAGATATACATCCAGACACGTCATCATTCTATTGGTCCAATCCAAGGTCTGGATATAAGTTAAGGTCAAGATATGATGTTTGTGAAATATCCATCCGGTTGAAATGTCCGGGTGACATCAGTAGGAGGAAGATCTTTCATTGTAGCATAATAAGGTGATGTCATCAAGATGAGGATATTGGAAAAAGATCCAGATAACAGGAGTGTGAAATACCCCTATGGCTTAATGTCCTGATGACGTAAGCAAAGATATATTCTTAATATCGCATCAAGGTAGGATGATGTCATCAGGATATGGATGTTAGGATAATGTCTGGATACTAAGTTAAGGTCCAGATGTTAACTAATATCTGGATCACGTAAGCGAGTTTAGCATTTTTCATAAGGTTGAGATGACATGATGTCATCTGGATCGATATGTTACAATAAGATCTAGATAATAGCAAAGTTAATATCCATGCACTCTAATATCTAGGTAATGTAAGCATGCTCGGGGGTTTTTGTAAAATTGAGATGACATGACATCATCGAGACATGGACATTTTTGGTCAAGATATTAAGTTAAGATCCGGATGTAAACTAATATCCATGTGGATGACGTCTAACCCACTAAGTCTTTTAAATTTGATGTTTGGACATGATCGGAGGTTGGGATATTATGTTAATATCCAGATGATATGACTATGTGAATATCTAGATGACTTGTTGACCAAAATTTGACTGATTGTAACTTCCCCATTATAACAAATTTTGAGGTGCTTCAAAAAGCAAACCTGCTTAGATTTTCATGATCTTTCACTTGGAAGGATCTATAATAATAATTTTGAAGTTTGAAAATCTAACCTACAACCTGAGGTCTAGATATGCACAGGATAACATCCTGACATGCATCTGATATTGATTGTTTTTACCATACTGCCCAAAAGCAGGGGAAACCAAACAAGCCAAGCAAAAATTTGGGTCCCTATATTGCTGAGGCAAAATGGGGCATGTTTTGTAAGCACACAACAAGACCCGACAAATGAAATTAGGCCTCCACTAGCATTCACCTGCCCACTCCAACATGCTGGCATCGTTAGTTTAGTCCCATGAGGTGTGGAAGGAAAATGACTATTGGCACCTTTACACTGAATGCAACTAAGGCATTTTGCAAGATTGCCTTGATTGTTGGCATGATCAAATGGTATGGAGTTGACAAAAACTGAGATAGGCTATTATAATGGACCCAACATCCACTCTGTTGCAAGTATGTGCTAATCGGTGTTGTCATTGGACAAGAGTGTGAGATTTGGATATGTTTTAGAGAAGTGTTTGAAGATGCCAAATCCATAATTGTGGTCCGGATTGTTGTGCAGTAGAAGTTATATTCACCAGTTTGAAGACTGTGCTTGGCAACATTTACAGTGTGACAGGGAGAAAGTAATTTGCTCCGCATTTCTCTGTAGTTTGTTTTTTGGTCTTGTGGTTTTGGACATATGTTTATAAGGTCTTTAGCTATCTTCATTCTAAAGGATTTGTGATTTGGTGCTTCGAAAAGCAACTTATTGATCAGTAGAGTTTGACAGTGTTTGTTGTGAGCAATTTGTGATGCGTCTTCAAGCGATATTTGTTGTCTCCAAGTGAGATCTGTTGCGGTTGAATTTATCAGCTCCCAACTGATTTTATGTTGTTTGTGGATGTCTCTAGATTGTGTTGAAGGCTTGTGTTTGATCTGCAAGCCATAATGAAGTTCTTGGAAGCATGTGTCTAAGTATTCTAAGTTGGTGTTTGCACAAGTTTGGCCGACTTGGGTGCTAACACTCTTTGCAGATATGTTTCGTGGATTGTAGAAGTATGTTGAAGTGTGTGAAGATGTATTTGGGTCCAAGCTAAGCCATGAAGTATTCCTCTTTCATTCATTTGCTTCGCAAGTTTGTTTAGGTCTAAACCTAATTTGAATTATGTATGTTTGCCGACCTTGGAGATTGTTCCAAATGTTGTAGATTGTATTGTTGACCTTGATGTATGTTCCAAGGTTGATGATTGGTATAAATGAATGTAATGAATCTGTGCGTAGTGTGAGAGTGAGTGAAGATGAGAAGATAAAGTGGTAGTGTTGTAAGGCAGCGAAGGTGATATGTATTGCGTTTCAATGGAACTAAACTCAAGCATGTTGTAGATGCTATTATATCAGTTCATGGTAGTGAGCCACCCCTCTTGGTAGTGAGCCACCCCTTGGTAATGATCCCTATTGGCAGTGAGCCCTATTTGTAGTGAGCATTTCTTTGGATAGTGGGTCCTTGGGCAGTGAGCCTCTTTTGTTATTCGATATTGTTACTACATTATATTGTGAGCTAACACTCATTGTGGTTTTTCCCTTATAGGATTTTCCACGTAAAAATCTAGTGTTCATGTGTGTATGGTGTTGATGTGTTTAAGTTTTGTTTCTGCACTTCATGTTTAATCTTCATAACAGATTAAGGGGTTAAAGTGAATGTGAATGTGATTTTGTTTAAGAAAAGTTAAAGTTTTGATACAGCTAATTCACCCCCTCTCTCAGTTGTCTTGTACCTTCAACACACTTGTAGGTGCAAACATAACATTCCTAAGTACCACAGATTCTAAGAATTGGTGCATCAAAGTTTGACACTTTTTTTTGTCTTAGGGGTCTTAAGAGACTCTCTCAATTTGATGTAGCCTAAAAGGATTGGGAGATCTAAAGAATAAAATGAATCCTCCACTAGCATTCACCTACCTAGTTCAATGTGTTGGCACCATCATTTTGGTCCCATGAGATGTGGAAGAAAAAATGGCTATTGGGTCTTAAGAGACTCTTGGTCCAATGTAGCATAGAAGGATTAGGATGCTTGGCCACTGAAAAACACCTCCACTAGCATTCACCCACCCACCCCAATGTGTTGGTGCCATTGGTTTGGTCCCACAAGAGGTGGAAGAAAAATATGATATTGGCTCTTAAGAAAATCTCTCAATCTAATGTAGCCCAAAAGGATAGGGATGCTTAGCCATCAAAAAGCATCTCCACTAGCATTGACCTATCCACCCCAACATGTTAGCACGATTGGTTTGGTCCCATGAGGTGTGGAAGAAAATATGATTATTAACTCTTAAGAGACTCTCTTGGTCCAATGAAGCTTGGAAGGAGTGAGATTCATGGCACCAAACTTGGATTTTGGAAATATGGTTTTACGTTTTGTCTTACATATTAGAAATAGTTTTCTATGAACCTTTTCCCCATATTTCTAGTGACAATCTCTAATGTTGGGGGTTCACTTTGAAATAAAACTATATCTTTGTCGTGCAACTCTTGGTTTTGTTATTGCAACCATAACATATGTCAATGTTGAATGTAATGTTAAGTTAAATTGTGAATGTGTTATTCATGTAGACTTGGGTCATTAAATTGTGTAATGATCATGAAATGTATTTAAGATGATCCTTGGAATTACACTTAGCAGAAAACACACTTTAAGAATATGTTGTTATTCTAGTTAATTTCTAATTTGACATATGTGCATCCTATGTGGAACCCTAGTTGAATTGTATTGATAATTCCTAACATTTGAAGAACTTTTAGTTAGTATATAATTGGTACATAAGATTAATACGACTATTGATTAGTGTTACAAATTTGGCATGATACTCCATGCTTTTTTGATATTTCCTTTCTTGGAGTAAGTTTGGAACAATTAAAAATTTGACATGTTCATGTGAATGGGATTAGTTTTAGTTCATTGATTAATAATAGGGATGTGCACCATTCTCTTTGTGGAAATTGGAGGTATGCATCTATCTTGATCTAGTCCCAATACTATGCCATGTATTGAGAAACTTTATTCATCTTTGTGGTAGAGCCTAAGTAACCATTAGTTGTCAAATTACATGTGGGTTTAATTCAAGAGTTCAATTGATTTTTTGAGATTACTCATACATTATTGTAATTAAATTATCATTTTTAAGAGTAAGGAAATTTAAGTATTAATTCAATACATTTTTGTAATTTCCACATTTTTTATGCAATATGCCATCATTTTTGTAACATCACTTTGGAAGTTAACTTGGATTAAATATAATAGTTTTTATTGGTGAATGAGACAGTTTTGAAGTGAAAACCATAAACTTGTCTATGTAATTTTATTAGCTAGAGATCAATCATGATTCGACTATAATCTATGTTAAATATAGATTCAAATATAAAATAATAATTAAAGTAGATCAATTTCCAAATTTAATAGCCCGCATGTTGTCAGCATATGAGCATTGTAATTCTTTGATATTCTGAATATACGAATCTTCCATTGCATTCTACAATTGAGTTGTTTCTATTATGTTTACTCTAGCTGCATGGTTTGGACAGTTCATTCTATGAACCCTCTGACCATGACTGCACCAGGATAGATAGGGAATGCAAGGTCATGTACCACCTATACACCCTTTACTGTGGAGGCCAAGTTCCTCCCCATAGTGATATCTATCTCTACAAACTTAGAAGTATGGTGTGATTAACTTCCTAGGGATTACTGCTTACTAGTGCACCACAAAAGAAATGGTCAAAAGGTCTTATCTAAGCTATATAAAAAAAACTAGGGGATGTCCTCGTTATACACTAGGTACGTAAGGGAAAAATCTATGAACTGGAGCCCATCTACAAGCATGTGTTCATGGGCAAAGCCAATTCCACTACACCTTGACTCCTTATGAAAAGGGGTCCCAAGACTATGCCAGACACAATGATGACTCCTTTAAGGTATAACTTTCACTCTCCCCCTTGTCGAAACATGTGGCTCAGGTCATCCCCTAAGGTGATGAAATCCTTAGGTAAGCCCGCTAAAAATAAAGAAGTCTGAGTTCTTTTAATCTCCAAGATCACCTTGTAGTGCAAGGAGAGAGGATTCACACTTAGATTCTTGGATTTAACACAACAAAATGTAAACTAATGTGTGCTTTTGATCTCCAAGATCACCTTATAGTGCGAGCAAAGAGCATACACACCAAATAGCTTACACAAATATGACAAAGTAAGTTAATTGACCTGTAAACATAGAAAATGTGCAACTAATCTAGTGATAAAAAAAAATAGTCTTGGACAAATCAAATACACACAAGGATGTTAGTAGTTTGATAAAAATGGCCTTCGACTGGCGAAATGCTACAAGAAAAGTGTTAGCATTGAAAAACAAATCCCTATAAAATAAGAAAATAATGCTATTCAATAGCAAAATAGATGTGATCATGAGATTCCTTATGCTTTTCTAATCAATTTGAAATAAAATTGAAATTTGATTTCTTATGCAAAAGTTATGCCATAAACTAAGGTTTGAAAAAAATAATAATAAAATTCAAAAAATATTCTTTTCCACTATAAATTTGAAAAAAAAATGATATAGAAAATGGATTTAAATATTTCTATCCACCTCCAAAAAATAGAATGTGATTTCCTCACCTAGATTGCAAGATATAATTTTTTTTAAAGTCGCGTGTCCCAAATTTTTGAAAAATCAGCATTGTAGGTTCAAATTCACATCATCATATCTCCAATATATTTATTCAAATCTTTAATGTGACCACTTTTTGGAAAGATCTTGAAATCCTCTTTAACAAATCCAAAATCTCGTCTTCAAGACCTTTGTGAGACACACACCTCTCTACAAGAAGTTCATCCCTAAATAAAGAAAATCAGCAAAATAAAATGAATATTTAGCCTACAAAACCAAGGTTAGACAAGGGACAAGGTCCAACTGAGCGTACCAAAAATGTGTATGCTAAAATATGAAACAAAATGAGGAAAATGCATCAAAATAAAGAACCTATTTCATATCTAACAACACCTCAGATTGAATAAAAAGTTAATAAAAATCAATGAAAACAAGAAAGCTCTCACCAACACTAGCCCAAGTGTTGCACCAAAAATGATGGTTGTGCTCCAATGGATTCTTGATATTGAGATTGATTGTTGGTTGGTCAGTTGGACAACATGACATAATTACATTCTAAAAGCTTGATGCAAATGGTTTGATTGAGGGTTAATTTATAGATTTTTGGATGATATTAGAATGGATGGTTAGGATTGAATGAGACAAATTAGGACAAGGTTAGAATATTTTAGGACATTCTATAAGGATGAATGGTTGAGATTAAAGATGAATGGGTGGATATGATTGAATGAGAGGAATTAAGGCAAAGATGGAACCTTCTACGACTTATCCTTATGTGAATGGCTAGGATTAAAGATGTAGTATATAAATGGATGATGGAGATGTAACATTAGTTTGACATTTGTGGGAGTCTCTAGTTTCAATTAATTTAGACAAATTTTAGCTAGTCATCTGACTTTTTAAATTTTGAATTTACTTATTTGGGAATAATGAATAAGGATGGGATTTAATTAGGATAAATGAGGGATTAGAATAAGATTTAGGATTTTTAGACTAATTAATCAAATAAATAAATAATTTAATTAATTAGTAGGGAGGGATGTGGGAAAATTGGTTTAAATAAATAAATCTGATTTATTTAATTAATTTGATGATAGAATGAATGTTAAAGGGATAATCCTAATTAATTAAATAAATATAGTTTATCTAATTAATTAGTGTTAAGATGAATGCGATTAGGATGGAATTAGCATAATGTCAAAAGGTGTCGAAAGTGTCAAAAGTGATACATTAGAAGTGCCATTTAGGATGTGGTCAATTTCATGTGTCTATAGAAATGTAAGGATATGTATATAGTGCATACTTGATATGTACTTACCTATGTGGTTGACCCATGTGTATTAGAAGGTGCATTGAAAAGATGCCCCCACCTTTTCCCCTAAGAAGAGCAAGCATGAGAGTGAAAAACCTACAAAAACTAATAACACCATGACCCCAAGTGGAAATATCATATAAAAACATGTAACATAGAAAATCATAGTATACATGATTAAAAAATCATTTAAAATCACCAGGAATGTCAATGTAATTTGTATGAATATCCATGTCAAAAAGATAGGTCATAATAAACCATGCCCTCATGGGAGTATCCTCTAAAATTGTATGGTTGCACATGTGGGATGGTAGTTGATAATGATCATGAATTAATATTAAAAATGCGACATATAAAATGGAACCTTTGATATTGTCGTTTGTGTTTCATATCCTTGTTTTTTAAATGTGCCCATAGATGTTTCTTTTTTATCATCTTGATCATGACTTTAAGATGTATTATGTATAACTTTTAGATCATGTTGATTTTCTATACAAACCTTCATTTCTAATCTTATTTGTATTGGAGTACTTAGATCAACTATCATACCACCACATATTATACCATTGATGCTCACTTGTATGCAAATTCTTCCTTAATTGTCGTGTTGTTTTATTTCTTCATGTATAATATGGATATGTAATGCGCTAGATTCCTTGGACTTGTGATGTTCCTCGTGAATAGGCTTGGGAGGATCCTCCTTATCATGTTAAGTTATTATAAGTTGATTTTATTTTCCATCAATGTTTCTAACTTGTAACACATTTTTATCAATAAAATCTTGAACTTTGTGCTTTGTCATACACCTACCTATAGTGTGACCATATATTTGATGAAAATATCACAAAAGACATATAGCCATGAAATGTGATGGGACAGCTCTAGATGCCTTCAATGTATAATATAGATATGTGATATGATAGATTCCTTCGACTTGGATGTTCCTC
This sequence comes from Cunninghamia lanceolata, assembly GCA_027924645.1. NCBI lineage: Eukaryota > Viridiplantae > Streptophyta > Pinopsida > Cupressales > Cupressaceae > Cunninghamia > Cunninghamia lanceolata. The sequence goes on from BSBN01001093.1 coordinate 307,168, forward strand.
ATGAATGGGCTTGGAAGAATATCCTTTTTATCATGTTGAGGCATTATAAGTTGATTTCCTTTTCCATAAATGTTCTCAACTTACAACCATATTTTTGTCAATATGATCTTGAACTTTATGCTTTAATATGATATGCCTAACCATATTGGGTCCTTGTATTTGATGAAAAGGTCATAAAATATATAACCTTGAAATATTGTGGGACACCTCTAGATGTCTTCATGTACCATGGATATGTGATGTGCTAGAATCCATGAATTCATGATGTTCCTCATGACTAGGCTTCAAAGGAGAGCCTCAAGTTATCATGTTGAGGAATCATAAGTTTATTTTTTTGTCAATGTTCTCAACTTGCATTGCATTTCTATCTATACAATTTTGAACTATATGATTCAATGTGATACACCTACCCATAGTGTGTCTATTTATCTAATGATAAGACCACGAAAATGTAGATATCCTTGAAATGTGGTGGGACACCACTAGATGTCTTTATTTATAGTATGGATATGTGATGTCTTGATTCATTGTACAAGACTTAAGTTTTTCTAATAATTTTATTTGCATTGGAGTACTTAGATCAACCATCATACAACTACATATCATGTCATTAATGCTCACTTGTATGTAAACTCTTCCTTCATTATCATGTTATCTTCATGCATAACATTATGGATGTGTGATGTGCTAAATTGCTTGGACTTTCATAGTGTGTCATTGTATTTGATGAAAACATCACAAAAATATATATCCTTGAAATGTAGTGGGACATCTCTCGATGTCTTCATGTAAGGATATGTGATGTCCTAGATTCCTTGAACTTGTACATTTGTTCCTCATGACTAGGCTTGGGAGGAGATCCTCTTTATCATGTTGAGGCATTATAAGTTAATTTCATTTTCCATCAATTTTCTCAACTTGTATCTCATTTTTGTCAATAAGATCTTGAACATTGTGCTTTAATTTGATACACCTACCCATAGTGTATTCTTATTTATAATGACAAGATCACAAAAATATGTCCTTGAAATGTTGTGGAACACCTCTAGATGTATCAATTGGTTTAATGGGAGGTAAGGTAAAGAGTTTTTGTTTCAAAAGTTTTTTAACAATATTGTGAGAGGATCCTCCATTCTAGTGAACTTTTAAAATTCCCTAGGGTTTACTTGGATAACATTGTGATGAGAGGGAGTAATAACTATAGACATAATGTGTAGTCTCATGTGGGATACCGAGATGTGTATAGGGCACAAAATGATAATCATGTTTAGTAATGCTTGTAAGAGTTGATACATGATGTTCCATAGAATTTTTTTGCGGGAGTCTAAACATAATATATCCCTAGAAAGCATATGTGTATCCATAAGACCTCCTAATATATGACCACTATAGGTGGAGAGATTTATATCACTATGTAAGTATACTCTAGGGTGATTATTAAAGCATTCAATAAAGTCAGTTGCAAGAGGAATGAATGCACTATAAGAAGAATAAGACACATCAAATCATATTAAAGATTCGTTGTCTCTTTGAATGCATGCATTAGAAACACATCATCATGCATGTTAACATAATATAGGACTATGAAAAAATTAGCACATAAGTATGCAATTTTATCTCTCCTTAAATAATCAATCATGGGATCACTTATTATATATGGAATATAAAGAATAGTATTAAAAACTCATGTGACAAGGGAACATTTGTATCACTATTATTTGCTACTTATGAAGAATGATTTCCATTGTAAACCATAGTAATATCATGTGATAAAGGCTATAAAGCATATTCATAACTGAGCAAGAAAGCATTATTATGTTCTTCAATAGATAAATCATCAAGAAAAATAAGAAGCATTATCATTAAGTGTAATAATCACATGAATCATGACCCTAGACTATTAATATAAATTAGTGCTAAAGTACAAGATGTATGTAGTATTGGTTCATGAATAATGTGTGCCTTAGAAAACTGAATTACAACATCAACAAACAATGGGACATTAACAATAGATCATTAGACCTTCATGATGTGTTTCTTCAAAAATGTCATCATCACGAGGCAAATCAACATCACATGATGAGGAAAACAAATAACACATATCACTAAGGAAATCATCATGTACCTCATCACTAGGTATATCATGGAAAGAAGGGAAGATGCTCCAAGGTAAAGCACCACCACTACTCATAGAAAGCGTATGATTATCATTAGGATCATGAAAATAATCAAGTTGACATGAATTAACGTATTTCTTCTTGTGGTATCGATGTAATTCGATTTCCCACATGAAGGGGAGATGAGCTCGACCCAAGCTCATATTATGCGAAAGTTTACGTAAAAACATATTTACTTATCCCTTTGATAGTATCATCTTTGTACTTTGATTATTATTTTACGTAAAGCTTTAAGTGTTAGTGTGATATAGTTATATAAGGTTATCGAATTCTAAATTCAAAACTTAAATGTTAACCTCTATCCATAACTTAGGATGCTTTGTAGTGGGAATCCTTATCATAGTGGCAATTATTGCCCATGTTGTCCCTAAAAGGTTCCGTGCATGCCTATTTTTCATTGGAGAAGTCCATGGCAGTTAGTTGTTAGTATTTATAAACCACATCCATCTCTCATTTTAGCTGGTCGATATTTGTGCAAAAAATGGCATATCGTCATGAGCATTGAGGGCATCTTGATTCTTATCAGTTAAGTTGTCATTACGAACATGGAGAGTGTTATTAGACCATGACTCTTTTAGAGTCGTTAGGGAGAAGGACAACTGAGTAAGGTTGAAGAAATCATAGTGCTTGCTTCCTTGTGGCAGAATCTGCGAACCTGTAGGAGGTTTTAATAAATTTTATTTGAGTCTTTCTCAGTTGTTGGAAGCAAGACATCCACGTATGTGAGTGGAGTCAATAAATTAAAGATGGTTGTTAGTTTTTAAGGGGTAATCAACCAGTAGTTAAAGAATGCGGGTTGGGCATTAGGAGTTCGTTCTGGATGGGTGGAGACAGAGAGGTAACAAAGCGCTCATCAATAGAAATAACACATTGGATCGAGCCTTCACGGGGGGAAAACGTTTGTTGTTTAAAGAACAGAAAGATTTGAGGAGCGTAGAGGTTAGTGTGGCAGGGAATTTTAGTTGTCACTACCATGAAGAATGGAGAGAGAGTTTTGGACCATATATTTGCAGTGCAGAAAGAGAACGTTAAAAAAGATCTTTTGTCTAAGTCTAGAGTGGTTAGTAGGAGAAGATAGTTAGTTGCTGAAGAAGTGATTGCGTACTACAGAGGACAGAATAGAGCTTTGCGAGGACAATCATAAACCTTCGAAGAATCTATTCAGGTTCTTTCATTTAATAAAGTCGTTTATGTTATATGAAATGCACGAAGTTTATTCTTTCCTTGAAATGATGTTTGATTCAAAAACTCAGTAACTTTTGAGTAGATAACTCGGAAAGTTAGATCTATTTTTGACTGCATGGTAACGTAGTCCATGACTCGTTGAATGATAGTTTAATTACTTAAAACTTTGCTGTTATAGAATGTATTTTTGTATGACATTGTCTAAACCAAATACTTATGTCTTCATACTCTTTTATGTCATAGTTTTCAATATGAACCGTCACATAGTTTACTATGTAAACTATTCTCTGCATGTCTATATGCCTCCTTTACAACGTAAGTTTCTATATTAAACAATACATATATGTCAAAGGTAGAATTAGCATACATTGGATAACTATGGTATTATTATCCCTTTTGTCGAGAAGAACATTTTAAATCTAGATAATGAGCAATATCTTTAGAGTATAATCTGCTTCTAAGGGCATATCAGGTATAATGTATTCCTCTACATTGAGATTTGATGATAAAACTAGTATGTTTAGCTTCGTCATAGCTTATTGGTGTCATAAGAGAAAAACTTATACTTGGAATTCAATTAGATAGTAAATGGGATTAGTCCATCTTCCTTTTGAAGTTTACAATCTTCCTTCAAGCAAAACCTCTGAGTCTGTGTCTGGACTTTATAAGATTGACCTTTTAGGTGCATGTTAAGACCGACACATTTTAAGAAAGAGAGCTAAATGATTAATCTTTCTTTATAAGGTCGATATATATATTATTAAGCTAGTCTTATAATCTTGAGAGACGAGGCAGTTAAGTCTAGAAGTTTCTATATAAACTATTTATATTCATATCTCTATGATCTTGTAAGTCATAAGAACCAGTGTGGGTCAATGCAAACAAGACAACCTAAGGTTAGTAAGTCATAGAGTACTGTGATACTATAGATCTTTATGTTCTTATTGGAACACGAGATTAATATACTTGTGTTGTGATATAGTTATCACGTCACTTAACATAAGCATATTGAGGATTAAAGTTATCAAGCTTGTAGAATTTCACTAAAGTCTTCTAGAGACTCAAAAAGAATTGGATAACATTGCTCAATGATGATATTAGATATTTTTATTAGAAGAGTAACTTTTCGACTTTGAACTTAAGTGATCGCAACTTGAAATAAGTATTTACATCTTTTGGAATTAAATTGATCAGAGTCAATGTTTAAACTTGATTGGAACCTTTTGGTTGGCTCTAACTAAGGTTTTCTTATAAATGAGGAATGGTCTCATTTAGAAAGTTTGAAACGACCTTTAAGTTGAAAGAAGACTAAAGGAAAATCATTTACTTTAACACTATTCTTTCTAGATTCGATTGTTCAATATTCCATTATCATGGAAAAGGAAAAACAAACCCTAGATTGACCCAGTAGGGTTAATTTATTAAATGTACCTTTTTAGGTTACAACTTGTTTTAGCTATTTCTATATGGGTCGACAAAGAAGGTCGAGTACCATAAATAATAATGTTCATTTTATTTACTTGTCGAATGACCTTATTGATAACGTTTATCATTGGTTTGATAACCTATTAGATTGTTTATAAATTGACTTAAAGTTCTTTGTCATTAAGTTTTGGGATCTCAGGTTTAGCAAAGATGCAACGAGTATCCTCATGTAAAGAGTTAATCCATAAGACCTATGGAACATTGCCAATGTTTGTAAACTTGTCTAAGTCAATAAGTTTTGGGATCTCGGGTTTAGCAAAGATGCAACGAGTATCCTCATATAAAGAGTTAATCCATAAGACCTATGGAACATTGCCAATGTTCGTAAACTTGTCTAAGTCAAGAAGACTAAAATATTGAAGTTGTCAGGACTAAATAGTTAAACATAGTTGACCAAGTCAAACTGTAGGAATATGATAGTATCCAAGTCGAGTTGGGGTGGGTGAACATTACGACTACGTTCATTGTGAATGTCTATTCATATTAAAACTTTGGCGAAAGTAATGCATTCATTTTTTGCATGCATTGCCGGTTCACTGTATCTGGTTGCATAACCTATCGAAAAATCATACTTAGCTAGAGGGTATCTAGGGTTGTATAATTGATAGAGTTGTGTAGGATACAACACTATGTACTCGGGAAGGCAAATTACCACTAGTCACCTTTGGTCTATATTCCTCGTGAAAGATAGAGCCACTTCCTATGTGGAAGATGTGTGGGAGACCGCCGGTCTGTGGATGGAGGTAAAGCACTAGGAAGATACTCTCTCTCTAGCAGAAGACATGCCGAGGCTTGTGATAAAGATGTCAAATTTCTGAATGTAGTGTATCTTTGAGACTTGTGTTTATTGAGACTATGTAAAACATTGTCTATTGTAGATATTTGTAATTGAAAAGACAATATGTCATATTTGTTTCATGTTGATTGTTTAAGGAAAGAAATTATGCAATTTGTTGTAACTTGGTTTTAAGATTGAATAAAAGAAAAAATTTCTCATTTTTACCTTGATTAATTTATTACATGGTAAGTTCTCATTATTAGTGTGTTTTGGAATGTGGATGTTACATTTTTCCCCCACTTTGGTATGTGTGCAAACTTAAGCATACATGCATTTCAAAGTAGAAATTATATAGAAAAAATAAGTTGTGACAAAAAGTTCAATTTTTTAGATCTAGAGAATCTAAGCCACTGAAGCAAATGTGTATCACCTACAAGACTACACATACATTTAAAATAGAATTAGTAGAAAATTTATGCCCCATGGAATTGTGTGTACTACAAAGAAGTGTACATAAAACAAGGAGAGAGAAATTTGTGACTAAGAATTGGGAGTGAAAGCAAAGCTAGAATTGTAAAATATGAAACAAAATGAGGAACAATGCATCAAAATAGAGAACCTGTCTCATATCTAACAACACCTCAGATTGAGCATTGGGTTTGCAAAAATCAATGAAAACTAGAAAGCTTACACCAACACTAGCCCTTGTTGCACCAATTGATGGTTATGCTCTAATGGATTCTTGATGTTGAGATTGATTGTTGGTTGCTCACTTAGATAGCATGATAATACAATCCAAAAGCTTGATGCAAATAGCTTGATTGAGGGTTAATTTATAGATTTTTGGATGACATGATGAAGGGCTACAATTTGATTAGAATGGACGGCTAGAATTGAATGAGACAAATTAGCGCAAGGTTAGAAGATTCTAGAGCATTCCATAAAGATGAACAGTTGAGATTAAAGATGAATGGTTGGATATGATTAAATGAGAGAAATTAGGGCAAGGATGGAAGCTTCTAGGGCTTATCCTTATGTGAATGGCTAGGATTAAAAGATGTAGTATGGAAATGGATGATGGAGACGTAAGATTAGTTTTAGTTCCTACTTATTTTGAATTGTTAATGCCTTGCATTTTCTTCTTTCACTTTTTTGACTTCCCACTAAGATTCAATTTGCTACTATGACAAAAGGTGGTAGGGCTTGCTCTTTTTCATCCCTAATTATATTTTCTTTCCATGTTCTATATTGAGGATGAGTTTGATTAGGTTGTAGGTTGTTCACCTAAAATATTTTTTGGAAAATGGCTTCTTGCTTGCTCTAACCCTAGCTGAACAGTAAAAAACATATTGCCTTGTAGAGTTGCTTTTATTTCCCCATTGGTAGTTGAGTTGCCCTTCTTCTTTGTACCTCCGTTTTTCAAGCGTGTGAAAAAAAACTCCATTAAAATCTAGTCATGAGAAGATTTCATTCCCTTGCCTTGGAAAGAAAGAAAAGATGGCTCGAAAAAAGTGCACGGAGGAAAGAGACAAGCAAATTCCATTTACGTGTTTGCGTAACCACATCTACTCTACCCGTATAGAAAAGCAAAAATAAATAAGCCAGCAGTGCACATGGGGTCGGTTGAAGTTTGAACGGTACTCTTTGAATCGATAAGGCTCGCGCATTGAAATTATCTAAGCTTTATCTCACTTAAGTGTCGGTGTCGATCTTACTTGCCAACTAACGTACTTGAATGGATAATGTTAGTAACCTACCTCAGCACTGGGTCATTAGGAACATTAATCCCTTGATTTACGATATCATAATTTTTCCCACACGTTGGTTTCTTCCTTCATCTTCTAACTTGAAATAAAGTACAATAACCATTATCCTTGAATATTGAATATGTACTACCTAACCCTCCCCATTTGACTAATGCTTAGGAATAGCTAGTATTAATCCCTTAATGGTCGGTGTTGAAGGCATGCGACATGAATGTGGGGCCTTTGTATTGAAAAAAAATGCTTAGGAATAACGAGTATTAAATTCTTAATTGTCGGTGTTTAAGGCATGCGACACGAACGCGGGGCCTTTGTATTGAAAAAAATGCAGAATGTGGGCCTTTTATTAGGTATTACGGATTATGATCATGAGCTTAAAGTTCAACACCACGACTTTTTCATCAAAACAGAGCAAGCTAGATTGATTCTCGAGTGATGAGCCGTGAACAATCAGGACTTAGATTTTTGCTGTAAAATAAAATCAAAATTCTAAAAAGATTGTATCACATGAGAGAGGAGACTTTGGATAGAGTGTCAAGACCTGAAGGCGGAGCATTCACGCTCACTTCTTTTTTCTTCTTTCTGATTTGTGAAGTGATAAAAAAAAGACAATGCTTGCCTATAAATCCAAATCTGAATGGGCTTTCTCCACATTTCTGCAAAGAGCTTTTTTCTTTTTTGCCAAGCATATGGCAGCAATCATGCTTCGCCCCGCTTCCGCTTTCTTTTCCTGCATTTTCAGCATTTTGCTTCTCCCCTGCACTTCCCTCTCCCATGACGGCGTAACTCTAGATTTAAGGAATAGGAGTAAACTCATTGGTTTATAATCTCTTTTTATGAACAAAAACTCCATGGTTTATAATTCTACCATCAGTGGTAAATTATGGAATTCGTCTCTTTTGCTTAAAGTCTAAGCAAAGTTTACAAGTTGCAATTGGATACAAGATTGCGTTATCCTTAGACTGGACTTTTGCACCATGAATACTTTTCCACCATCCATTGTAAATATTAGTCCAACAATATCCTCCTTGATGATAAGAAAAGATCATTTGGTTTTGAAACTTTAGAAAAACAAAACTAGAATCTATGATTATCATTAGTGGGCCTTTTGATATGATGCACTAGGTATTTTTTTTACCTTTCTTTTTATCTTAGTTTAGTTTGGAGAAGATTGAGCATGAATTTTCTTAGTTATGAGGAAATTAAGTGAAGTTTAGAAATGATTAGAACCTTTCGTTTAGATATAATTGAGGTATACCCATATATGAAACTAGTCGTGGTTTGAGAGATTAAAACGACCATGTAGTTAGAAGAGGTACTTTTTGAATGAATAGTCGATCCATAAAGTCTATATAAAAGACTAGATTTGAGTTAGGAAAGACTCTATTGTTAAACCAAGAATAGATTTAAACCTTGAAACAAGGAATAGAATGTTATGGAGTCATAGATTCCATGTTGCAGTTGCAACAAGAGGTTCTTTTCGCAAGACTAATGTAATGTCCCCTTCTAGGAACAATACTAATTTTACCCTAAATTATCAATTTTGAAATCTTCCCTTCTAGATTTACCCTAGGTTCAACCTTACAATCACAATTACAATAGACTAGGGTTAGGGAGACGACTTACAAGTAGTTGTCTTTGTTATGCTCTTGAATATAAACCCTGCACTCATCACATAGAAAACACAAATGCATATATATATATATATATATATATATATATATATATATATATATATAAACTAATGCCATTGTTAGGGTTAGCTAATACAACTCCAATATTAAACATATTTAAAGCATAGGAATAGGGACATGATAGGTTTGACCCAGCGAACCCATACTAAGCCCAAGAGCAGAACTTTGGCCCACCTGGCTTTGGTGGTCTTGACTTAGACATCCACCAAAGTGAGGTACTTAGTAGAGTGCTTGTCTTGCTTCCCTATCCCTTACAATTAATCAATTATCATGGTAGAAATGGTATGGGAAGCATAGTGGGGTTCTTAGTTTATCCAATCTAAGCCCAAGAGCGGGACTTTGACCCTCTTGGCCTTGACAGCAGGGCTTTGACATCCATCCAAGGTGGGGTACTTAGATGGGAACCTTATACCCTCTTATCTATGTCTCCTTCCTTTCCTCCATGATGAGGTTTAATATTTATTAAAGATGAGTATTCATTAATACATAATAAGTACTAACATTATCATATATGATGTATTAGTACTAGCATTCCATATTCTATTTGTTCATATTTGTCCACTCTACATAAGTAATGCAATTGAAAGAAATATCAGTACTTTGACTGCATCTATATTATCATGATCACATGACTTAAATGCTTATAATTATCTATTGTTTCAAATGCATACCTGTCATCTTCTCTTTGCTGAATTACTGTAGACTTATGCCTTCCAATTATGGACTGAATCCTTCCCAATTCCTTCTTGCTGTTGTCTCTATTATATAATTTACTCACTTAAGTATTATTCCTTATTTCCGCCCCACTTCCTATATGTATGTATTCAGATATATATATTCTATTCTGACCTTTTGCCTTTTTGTCTTACTGCTGCAACTTGAAGATTTAGAGCAGATGTATATTTTTTCTTCTCTGTTGTACTCCTTTTCTTTCTTCTCCATCTTCACATTTATATCATTGTGTCTCTATGAAGAGATACGTCTTCTTGAGAAGAATCATCACCTTTATGAAGGAATCATCGCACCTTTTCAAACTATATTACCATCCCTTTTATGATGCTTCTAATTATTATTTTCTAATCGTTGTTCACTATTTACTGTTGCTAATACATTATAATAGTATCGCTGCTACCTTTCAATAAGGTATTTGATGACTTAGTCATCGTTGCCTTCTATTTTCTTATTTAATATTTGTTGCCCCTTAGACTTCTATAATCGTTGATTATAGATATTTATAATATTTAGTATTTATTGTTATATTAATAATTATAACTTATATTATTATCATATAATAATAATATATAATATTTATATTTGTATTATCAATATTTATATTTATTTTTATATAATCTAATAATATATATTATATATTAGATTAGATTATTTATATAATAATATTATTTAATATTGTTTATATTTAATAAATACGCCATATTTTACAAAAGCGACTTTGTCGTCTTTTATCATGATGTTTAAATCTTTAATTTAAACAATGCCTTAACATCGGGACATCAGAGTCCGCCCTATCCAAGATTGCTTGTCCTCGAGCAATCATAATTAGAATACTTTTAAAACTATTCGAATCCTAAATGGATCTCTTCAAGAATTGTTGTTAATATTCTTGTCTCAATCCAACTGCCAATGTTAACATTCTCTCGAGTACGAGGGCAATTTGTCGTCCCATTCCCTTGGTTCATGTATTTGTATTTACAATATCTCTCAACAATAAGAACAAGAGTTGGTAATTGGTAAGATTCGTAACTTAAGGTAAGTTTCCTCTCATTCTCAAAAGACATCATGATCTTCGACCTTAGAATTTGGTCTTTGTGTGGAACGAGTTCTTTCATTACCTTTCTCATCTTAATGTCTACCTTCCCATGTGTTGAGACGAAGTCATGTTTTGATTAATGAACATGCCTTATGAAGAGTAAATGGTTATGATTTATGGAAGGAAAATTTTGTGATCAAAGAAGATTTGGAATGGCTAACAAAAGATGAATGTCTTGGTAAGCATTTTATTTGATGCTTGCATCAATGTCATTGAGATAATGCAAGTGTCATAAATGAGGATATAGTTTTATCAATGAAAACATTTTCAATGTGAAAGAAGATTTGGAGAGTATTGAGATTCCATGATTGTGCAATATTCCAAGATGAAGCAATATGGATGAAAAATGTGAATGATGAAAATAGCTTGAGAATTCAGAGGGATGAATCTGATGATGTTGTATAGAATATAAATTCAAGTAAGACTTTGATTATTTCGTAAGTCATAGAATTGTATAATAATTGATGATAAGGTAGCATGGAGACAATCTATGACAGATAAGATTACTAGAAGAGAGAAGATCTATGTTGTTTGAAGAGAGTATACATGGGATACGAAGGATGAAACAAATCAGCAAGTGTATTAGAATTGAAGGAAATGTAGTTGATGCAAGATGTAGGATGCAATCGAGAATCTGAATTTGATTTCAGTAATTGAATCTGCTTGGTTTGTTATAGATCTGTGTGTTCCATTTCCTTATGGTTTTATTTCTAATTTTTCTTTTTATGCTGATTTCTTGTGATACTTATGTTTCATATAATTGTATTGCTTTGTATTTATATTCACCTCCACTTCTTTACTTTCCATGTTGTTTTCTTGCTATGTGTTTTACCTTGGCATAGCTTTCCAATGGATGCTATAATATAATTTATCTTATCTTTCTTCTTCTAATAATCAACCACCTATCTCCCATAGTCCTTATAATGACCCCACTTCTTACATCATTTTCCTCTGTTGAATGGTTGTTTATGTTCTCTAATTCCTTATAAATTTATCCTAATTAAAGAATTTTAGTTATTTATTGTTCTTTTATATCTCAAGTTTGAGGGAGTTATACATTTTCACTTCACTAGTTACAACTCTTTGTTATTACATAAGTACTTCTTAACCCAAGAAGTGTTTGACAAATAAATCTTTGAAAAATTTGATCTTTACATAACACACATAGAGTAACTTGTTAAGAAACATTAGACTTGAAGCACACACATAGATATACGTAACACATGAAGTATACCCCTAAATACATGTGAGGCATGAATCATGCACACAAGTACACATGATATACATATGAAGCATGTACATATATACACGGAATATGCAAAGTGTACATACACAAATATATATGAATTGCACATGTGATATATGAAGTAAACACAAAGCATAAATACATGTAATACATGAAAGCATACACAAGCTCATACACATAATACAAAAGTATCCGAAGCATGAAGCATGAACATAGTATGTAATACACAAGTATATGCACATAATACATGAAACATATAGCATACACTTGATACACAAAGCATAAAGCATACAAAATATACACACATAATACACATGCAATACATGCACGTAACACAAAGTATGAGGCATGCACGTAATTCACAAAGTATACACATGTAATACATAAGGCATGAAGCATACATGTAACATGCAAAGTATACGCACAGAATACACGAATATGAAGTATACAAGTAAGTCATGAAGTGTGCACCTGCACACACATCAGTCATAGAGTATGCATTTGCACACACATAAGTCATGTAGTATACAATTGATCATACAAAGTCATGGAGTATACACGTATGAAGTCATAAAGTATACAATTGAATACACGATGTCATGGAGTATACACTTGAATACACATATACATGAAGTCATAAGTATACAATTGAATACACAATGTCATGGAGTATACACTCGAATACACAATGTCATGGAGTATACACTCAAATACATGAAGTCATAAAGTATACAATTGAATACAAAGTCATGGAGTATACCCTCGAATATATAGTCATGAAGTATGCACTTGAATACAAAGTCATACAGTATACACTTGAATACAAATACAAAGTTATAGAGTATACACTTGAATACAAAGTCACAGAGTATACACTCGAATACAAATACAAAGTCATAGAGTATACACTCAAATAGAAATATAGAGTCATAGAGTATACACTCGAATACATAGTCATGAAGTATACACTTGATCACAAAGTCATAGAGTATATACTCAAATACACATAATCCACAAGTTATACTCTTGAATACACTTAAATACACATAAATCACAAGGTATACCCTTGAATATACTTGAATACACATAAGTCACAAGGTATGAATACATGTAAGTATACCGTCGGACAACTGGAAAGAGGATTCGGTGCATATCATACCACACCGCGGTTTCGTCCACCATCCCAAGGTCACCAAGTATACACATGTAATACTAAAGTATACACAGCAAGCATGAAGCATACAAGCGAATACATGTAATACACAAAGTATTCACATGAGTGCATGAGTCACAAAGTATACACAGGATGGCAAGAAAGATGCTCTGATACCACTGTAATGTCCCCTTCTAGGAACAATACTAATTTTACCCTAAATTATCAATTTTGAAATCTTCCCTTCTAGATTTACCCTAGGTTCAACCTTACAATCACAATTACAATAGACTAGGGTTAGGGAGACGACTTACAAGTAGTTGTCTTTGTTATGCTCTTGAATATAAACCCTGCACTCATCACATAGAAAACACAAGTGCATATATATATACATATAAACTAATGCCATTGTTAGGGTTAGCTAATACAACTCCAATATTAAACATATTTAAAGCATAGGAATAGGGACATGATAGGTTTGACCAAGCCAACCCATACTAAGCCCAAGAGCAGAACTTTGGCCCTCCTGGCTTTGGTGGTCTTGACTTAGACATCCACCAAAGTGAGGTACTTAGTAGAGTGCTTGTCTTGCTTCCCTATCCCTTACAATTAATCAATTATCATGGTAGAAATGGTATGGGAAGCATAGTGGGGTTCTTAGTTTATCCAATCTAAGCCCAAGAGCGGGACTTTGACCCTCTTGGCCTTGACGGCAGGGCTTTGACATCCATCCAAGGTGGGGTACTTAGATGGGAACCTTATACCCTCTTATCTATGTCTCCTTCCTTTCCTCCATGATGAGGTTTAATATTTATTAAAGATGATTATTCATTAATACATAATAAGTACTAACATTATCATATATGATGTATTAGTACTAGCATTCCATATTCTATTTGTTCATATTTGTCCACTCTACATAAGTAATGCAATTGAAAGAAATATCAGTACTTTGACTGCATCTATATTATCATGATCACATGACTTAAATGCTTATAATTATCTATTGTTTCAAATGCATACCTATCATCTTCTCTTTGCTGAATTACTGTAGACTTATGCCTTCCAATTATGGACTGAATCCTTCCCAATTCCTTCTTGTTGTTGTCTCTATTATATAATTTACTCACTTAAGTATTATTCCTTATTTCCGCCCCACTTCCTATATGTATGTATTCAGATATATATATTCTATTCTGACCTTTTGCCTTTTTGTCTTACTGCTGCAACTTGAAGATTTAGAGCAGATGTATATTTTTTCTTCTCTGTTGTACTCCTTTTCTTTCTTCTCCATCTTCACATTTATATCATTGTGTCTCTATGAAGAGATACGTCTTCTTGAGAAGAATCATCACCTTTATGAAGGAATCATCGCACCTTTTCAAACTATATTACCATCCCTTTTATGATGCCTCTAATTATTATTTTCTAATCGTTGTTCACTATTTACTGCTGCTAATACATTATAATAGTATCGCTACTACCTTTCAATAAGGTATTTGATGACTTAGTCATCGCTGCCTTCTATTTTCTTATTTAATATTTGTTGCCCCTTAGACTTCTATAATCGTTGATTATAGATATTTATAATATTTAGTATTTATTGTTATATTAATAATTATAACTTATATTATTATCATATAATAATAATATATAATATTTATATTTGTATTATCAATATTTATATTTATTTTTATATAATCTAATAATATATATTATATATTAGATTAGATTATTTATATAATAATATTATTTAATATTGTTTATATTTAATAAATACGCCATATTTTACAAAAGCGACTTTGTCGTCTTTTATATATAATATTTATATTTGTATTATCAATATTTATATTTATTTTTATATAATCTAATAATATATATTATATATTAGATTAGATTATTTATATAATAATATTATTTAATATTGTTTATATTTAATAAAT
Organism: Cunninghamia lanceolata; assembly: GCA_027924645.1. Taxonomy (NCBI): domain Eukaryota; kingdom Viridiplantae; phylum Streptophyta; class Pinopsida; order Cupressales; family Cupressaceae; genus Cunninghamia; species Cunninghamia lanceolata. The sequence goes on from BSBN01001093.1 coordinate 322,420, forward strand.
ACGCCATATTTTACAAAAGCGACTTTGTCGTCTTTTATCATGATGTTTAAATCTTTAATTTAAACAATGCCTTAACATCGGGACATCAGAACTAAAACCTAGAATGTTGATAACTACATTAAAGGCCCACACTATCAAGGAAAAGACTCATTAACTTATTGTATGTTCAAATGAACTTATTTTAGTGTCGTTTGCATAAAAAGACAAAATTAACCCAGTGTGGGGTATTCCTGATATGATCTATTCTAAGTTGGGTATGTTGGGAGATTCGAATCTCAACTCCACATGGTTGTTGTACTTAAGATTATCGATATAGGTTTATTGACAGGTATTCGAAGGATGAATATACATACGAGTCCATAACCTATCATAATGGAAAGTCAATAGACTTAAATAGACCAGAAGGTTGAAAGTATTTTGTTATCTTTATGACTCAAACCTATTTGGGTTGATATAATGATCTTAGTCAAAAGACTGGTTACAAAAAATGTAAGTACTCGTTAAGGTGTTGTATGGATGAGGATATACCTCGCATCCTATGTTTATACATGCTAAGTAAAATGTGTGGTCAAACAATGCCAAGAGATCTAGGGAAGACTAAAGGTATTTGTTCTTTTATTTTGTTGTAATTATGTCATTATCTTTGGAAAACAAGGATGTTTGATATTTTTCATTTATTGGGTTAGAAAAGTTAAACCCTAGTATTAAAACCAGAAGGATTTAGGAAACCTATAACTCTTATGTCGGATATGACATTGTTTATTTATATATATATTGGTCGACAGTGAAAGGTTAAGAAAACCTTAGAGCAAGACAAGAAGAGTCTTGGTAGTACTTGGTGATTCTATGAAAGAGTCGAAACTTGTTATATTGCAACAAAGATGTTTGATATTTGAGTCTGAGAGTAGAGTGATAAAAGGTCATAGACCCTAGAAATTGCAAGTATGCAAAGAGGGAATCTCTGAAAGGTTAGAATTACCTAAACATATATTTATTGCATGTATATCCTAGATTAAGGAATAGTTCTAAGTCAGATTGACTAAAATGGATTTACAGTACAGACAAGTTTGTGTCTAGAGTAACTAAATGAAGAAAGTCAAACTATAGGATGAGATAGTCTCCAAGTTGAGTCAAAGGTGTGTGAATTCATGACTATGTTCATTACGAACGTCTAATTATATTGAATCTTTGGCCAAAGTAATGCATCCGTCTCTGTATGCATTAGTTGGTTCACTGTGCTCTAGATTTGCATAACCATCCAGTACCGTTATACTCAATTAGGAGGAGTCTATAGTTGTATGATCGGGTTGGTTATGTAGGACACAACACTAGAGACTCGGATGGCAAAAACATGTTGGTTCCTTATATCTATACTCTTCGTGAAGGGTAGGGCCACTTCCAGGAAGGAAGATGTGCGGGGGACCACCGGTCTGTGGTTGGAGGTAAAGCACTCGGATGATGCGAGCTCCCTTTGTAACAAATGACTCACCGAGACTTGTGAAGACAGACATCAATATTCTAGATGCAGTGTGTATTCCATGTTATGACTTATGACAGTCAAATTTATAAGGTAAAACTATTCTTTATGCCAAGTGCAATTTATGTATTGTAAATGTAAAGTGAAATGATTTCACTATGATTCTATCTTTGATTATGTTGCGATTTCAATGTTGAAATTTTATAGAAAGTTGTACTTCATTTCTTGTGATTATGCAAATGATTTTTTTTTTTAATTTCACTCATGTTTACCATGATTATTTACCTTCTTGTAAATTATTGAGTTTCTTCGAGTAATGTGAGAAAGCATGTTACAATGGTCCATATGTATGAGGATATTAGGGATGGGAGTGATAATATGGGACAAATGAGACAACTTGCCCCCAAGTACAAGGTACAAAGATAATCAATTTACACGTAGCACCTATGAATCGTTTTTCATCATGGTACTTATCCAAGGTATCATGAAGTGGTTTTCACCATTGGACGAATGAGTTTTCTCTTTACTATTTTGATTTTTGATTTGTTTTTTAATTTTTTTTTTGATTTTTGGTTTATTTTGTTTCATTGATTGGATGGCATTGATAGCTTGATATTTAAGGGGCCTTCACATGTACTTTTCCATCTAATATAGTCGATGTAGATGCTCTTGTCATAACATGCCAATAGTGACCTACCTAGAGTAATTGATTCATTAGGATTAGAGTGCTCATGTACAATCCATTGATGTTGTCATGATCCTCATTGATAACACAGTTGGCCTTATCCAAATGTTTGCATCTTGGTAGGGTACCATCATAGTCCTTATGATAAAGTGTTGCTGCCACAATGTGACGAATTTGGGAGTTGGAGTTTTTAGATTTGAGGCATGATTTTGGATTTGGATAGGCAATGTTGGATGTGGAATTAGGTGATTGAGGTTTGTAGCATTTAAGTAGTAGATGGATTAGCAATTTAGATTGGGTTGGAGGATTCTTGACTTGTCATACTTTGGATGGTGAATTATGGAGTTTGGATTTTGGATTAGGATGGTGATTAGGACCAACATTCTTATACACTTTGTGTTGGGAGAGATTGTAATATTGAAGATGGTGGACATCTATCATATGCAAGGTGCATCTTTTGATGTGGCCCCATGCTTTGCTTGATTTGATTGGTCCATTTTGCTTTGGGACCCATATTGATTTTGTATGTCCACCTTAATTTTTAGATCCATTCATGTTTGATGTTTGATTTGGATCTGTTGCTTTATATGCTTTACAATTCTATTGGTCCCAATTGATGGGTTTAGGATGTGAAAGATAAAGTTTGATGGTAGGAATAATGGACATGGAATGATTGCTTGTAACAAGCTTATTATATTGGCTATGAATGGTCCCTATCTCGATGCTTTCATTAGATGAAGTTTCCTTAGTGATCATTACTAACACCATTAGATTGTTTAGATGATTCATATACGATGCCTTGACCATGACTAATGTAGATTGGGATAGGCTCTAGGATGCCTTGCTCATGAAGGCCCAATTCTTTTCCTTGATAGTTCATACTTCTACATATCTTGTTTACAATAGGATATTTATTGTTTTTGAAACATGATGCTAGCCCATTGGTGTGTTGCCAAGAAATATTAGAGCATGATATTGTCCCATCCATGAGAAAAGCTAAACTTAATGAAAGTGGCATATCCTAGTTGATAGGATGCTTGTGTTTTCTCATTATGTACACTTGACATTCCTTGATCATTGTTTGTGCTTGTTGTGCCTTGATGTTGTTTGTGCTTGTCATACCTTGATCATTTGAATGCTCAATGGTAGCTTGTTCGTTGATATGTTTGATATGATTGATGTCACTTACTTTATTATCTATGTTCATGGGGACCAAGTGTCTCATCATGGGATGTTGTTGGATGATGGATAGGATTAGTGTGGATTTCATGATCATGGATGATTGTAGAATCATAGATGGGATGACTTTGATCTCTCGATCATGGATGGTGTAAAGTTGGGTAAGGGAATCAACTTGGTTCTCTTAACTGGAAATAGGATCTTGATCATAGATGGGAGAAATTTGGATAGTTTGATCTTGATTTGGTGAGGGGTAACATTGATTATGCTTTGCATTTTGTTCTTGACATAGCTCTAATAAATTACATGAGAGGATGTAGTTCTTAGATAACTATGATATGCTTTGGATGGTCGACAACATGTTTGCATGATGAATTTTGATTTGAGCTTGGGTTACGTGGCTCTTTGGTAAGCTTGATAGGCATTGATTTGCATGATAGTGTTTGATTTTTAACAAGGATGGTACTAGGAAACTCTTTGATAGGTTCAAGGATAAGCATGGGATTCCATGATGGTCTTTGATTTTGGAAGTTACTAGGTGACCTTTGGATAGGCTTGGTAGATGGGAGCTCTAGAATGCTCTTGAGAGATGGTGGATTGATGACTTTCTCAGTGACTACATGCACGCATGCATGTGCTAGAGGGGGGTGGCATTGCACGAGTGGAGTTGCATTACTCTATAGCTTTTCTTTTTCTTATATGATTAGGATCCTTCATTAGTAGTCCTTTGAGAAGGAGAAAATCCAAATAGGACCATTTGGATTGATGGGAGGAGTTGGATTGTAAAGGATGCGAGCATGGAGGATTCAAACATTTAGATTGATGGTAGGAGTTGGATTCTAAAGGATGCAAGGATGGAGGATTCAAATATTTAGATTGATGGCAGGAGCTGGATTGCAAAGGTTGCGAGGATGGAGGATTAGACATTTGGATTGATGTGAGGAGTTGAATTGCAAAGGCTATGAGGATGGAGGATTTTTATATTTGGATTGATGGGAGGAGTTGGATTGCAAAGGCTATGAGGATGGAGGATTAAGACATTTAGATTGATGGGAGGAGTTGCATTACAAAGGCAGTGAGGATGGAGAATTCAAATATTTGGATTGATGGGAGGAATCGAATTGCAAGGCTATGAGGATGGATGATTTGCATAGGATGCAAAGGGTAGAGTGGTGTTTCCCTTGTCAAGGTTGGTACGAGGATCAGCTATGGGCATTTGATTTTGGTTCATAAGGTAGCTAGTACTAACATGTTCTTTGTTTAAGGGATCTTGGCGGTTATAGGTATTGTTCAATCTATGATTGAAGCTATGGGAGAATTTGCTCATGGTGATGGCATCTAGATAGGCGCTATCATGTTTGGCTCTAGACAAATCATAAGGCTTACTAGGATATTCTTCTTGATCTACTAAGCTATCATCGTCATTTGGATACATGGGCTCATCTAAGGGGTCTTTTGCTTTTACTACATGATTTTGGATCTTGCATGGTAATTATTTTGTGTAGGTTATTGATATGGATGTTGGATTTGAAGAAGTGGGGGTTGTTGATACATGTTTTGGGGAATATTCATGGGATAAGTTGATGTGGGATTGGCTTTATGTTTGGGTGGATTAGGTTGTTATGATGGTAATAGTCGATGCATCCTCGTTGCTCTTGCCGGTCAAAGTGGGTGCGACGCAGAAAACATATTTGTTTGACTTTAGATTTAGTAGCTGGGAGAGATCATTTTGAAAAACCAGTATTTGAGGGCGGCCGATCTAAACTAAATCTACCTCACGTCGGTAGTGCTCGACAATGTGTTGAAAATGGCTTTGGGAAGTTATGAATTGATGTACTCCTTACATAAAAAAATAATTAATACCTTATAATTGAGGAGAAGCCGCGTCATCATAATGCGTGGTTCTAGAACAAAATTAGGTAGCTAGGAAATTTCTACCCTCTTTCTGATTTTCGTGGAAGTGAGAAAGAAAGACGATGCATTGAAGAGCCTTAAAATCTCAATGAGCTTTCTCAATATTTCTGCAAAGAGGGTTTTTTCTTTTTGGCCAAGCATACGGCAGCAATCATGCTTCGCCCCGCTTCCGCTTCCTTTTCCTGCATTTTCAGCTTTTTGCTGTTTGCTGGTTTGTTTTCGCTGATTGGTGGTTTGTTCTAGCTTTCAAGAGGGTGGTTGGTGGTTTTCTGCGGTGGGTTTTGTTGGCTTTGGGATTTTCTTATTGCTGTTCGGGATTTCTCCACATTTGTGCAAATAGAGCCTTTTCTTTTTGGCCAAGCATAAGGCAGCAATCATGCTTCACCCCGATTCCGCTTTCTTTTCCTGCATTTTCATCATTTTGTTTTTGCTTCTCCGCTGCACTTCCCTCTCCCATGACGGCGTAATTCTGCTTAAAATAAAAAAGGAACATTGGAAGGATGCGCGAGGTGCTTTGAGCAACTGGAATGAGTCTCACCAACATCCATGCGCTTGGAAGGGAATCTCTTGTGATAAATTCAACACCGTTACCACTCTTGATCTCACGGGTGCCTCCATTTCTGGCAACTTGACTTCTGCTGTATGCCGCCTTCCTAGTCTCAAGGTGTTGATTCTACACGCCAATGCTTTCACCGGTCCCTTCCCCCACGCCCTCTTGCTTTGCAACCATTTGTGGGAGCTCGATTTGTCGAGTAACCAATTTGCAGGAACTCTGCCCACTCGTATCTCCGAATTGAGCGAGTTGAGAGTCTTGAACTTGGCACAAAATAGTTTCAGTGGCTCAATTCCTCCAGCCTTCGGAATGCTGTCAAAGCTGGAAGCTCTTTTCTTCCATGAAAATAGTTTGACTGGTGCATTCCCTAATTTTGTCGGGAGTTTGGAGTCTCTGAAGAAGTTCACGATTGGTGATAATCCTCTGCGTCCTGGTGTGGTACCCAGAGACCTTGGCAGATTAAAGCAGCTGCAGCAGTTATGGCTACATAACTGTACTCTTGTGGGCGAAATCCCGACTTTCTTGGGCAATTTAACGCGGCTGGAGGAGTTGGATACGTCACTGAATCATCTCTCCGGTGAGATTCCTACCAGTTTAATGGCTCTCGCGAATTTGAGGGAACTGTATCTGTACGACAACAATTTGTCTGGACAAATTCCGGCCAACATTGACCAGCTCAGGAGCTTATCAAGTTTGGATCTTAGCGACAATCAGCTTCACGGCACAATTCCCGACGGAGTCGCCAATCTCACATATTTGAATTCTTTGCAATTGTTTAGCAATCGGCTTACCGGAAAGATACCTGCTGAGCTCGGCAAGCTACGGTACTTGAGTTACTTGAAGTTATTCTGCAACAAGCTGAATGGATGGTTGCCCCAGAGATTGGGTACATTCTCCAATCTCATTCTCGTTGATCTGTCGGGAAACGAATTGGAAGGTCATCTGCCAAAGAATCTGTGTTGGGGAGGAGCACTCTATGGCTTTGCTGGCTCTTCAAACAATTTCAATGGTAGTCTGCCTTCGTCCTTTGAAGACTGCAAATCTCTACACTATCTGCACATCGACAACAACCAGCTGAGCGGTGAGATTCCTCCTGCGTTATGGGGTTCTTCCAATCTCGAAGATTTGTTGCTTAACAACAATAAGTTTGAAGGTCAGATTTCAGCTGCAATTGGCGAAACGAAGAACCTGAGACGGCTTAACATAAGCAACAACCGATTTGAAGGAAGACTGCCTACACAAGTTGGACAGCTGACAAAACTAGAGGATTTTGAAGCCAGCAAGAATCGGTTATCAGGCCCCATTCCTCATGAGCTCGCTGGCTTAAGTTTGGTCAGTGTTCTCAAACTAGACCATAATTTTCTGTCAGGAGAAATTCCCAAGGAAATAATGTCGCTGAAGAAGCTCAATCAGCTCAATTTGGGTTACAATCGACTTACAGGTGAAATCCCTGCAGCTCTAAACGACATGATGAGTCTCGATCTGTCAAACAATTTGCTTTCTGGCGGAATTCCTCCCGAGCTAGGACGCCTGAATGTTTTCAATGTATCCAACAATGACTTGTCTGGACGCATTCCTCATGCTCTAGACAATCCGACTTACAAGAAGGGCTTTCTAGGCAATCCGAAGCTATGCGGGGGTCAGAATTTGATGCTACCTCCGTGTTCTTCTCCTCATAAGTTGTCAGCTAGAATTCTGTGCCTGCCTTTACTTATGTTAGCCGTGGCCCTGTGCTCCATTTGTCTTTGTCGTCCGTCTCTTAGGAGTCATACAACAGAAGTGCACGAGTCATCCAACAGCCGCAATTTGAAGAAGAGTACCGTGGCTCGATCCGGAGGAGCTAACGAGGTTTCTGAACAGCAACCAGAGCACAAGGATGCCCTTGACAACCTATACAAATCGGTCGCCATTTTATTGCCAACAACGATCACCTTGTTCGTATTCATTGTGACGATTGTTTCGAAGGATCATGGCATAGACAAGGGTAAAGCCATTGCTTTGCACATATTTCTGGTGGGAGACATTGTTGCTCTTTTCGCTGCGATCATTGTTGCTCTGATCTTTGCGATTCGCCAGTCCGTCCGTACAAGTAACCTTGTCCGGTTCTTGAGGGTGGTTTTGTGCACTGCATGGGTACTCGTCATGTTGAGTTGCGTAGCAGTATTTTATTTGGTCTTGCCGCCTGGACATAAATGGGTGGCAATCGGTGTGGCTTTAGGGACTCTCACGATAGTATGTCCGTCTATCTTCTTTCTCGTTTTCAGGTAGTTGACTAAATAATCTCTGAAGTTTTTGATTCACAGTCCATATTATTGTAAACAAGTGTTCAGGAATCTCTGGATGTGTTTCTTTTAATGCATTTCTATAGATTTTTAAATATTTTCTTGATCAGTTGATTAAAAAATTTATCTCTAGATAATATGATTTCAAGATACACAACTTTTAAGGCATTTCCATAGATTTTTAACTTTCTCAACCTACATCTAATTCCAGAATCAAGATATTTTGAAATGGAACTTGTATGTTTGAGAGAGTACTATATTAATGAAGGATATATAAGGCTTTCAGGCCATCTGGAAGCTACAGGTTGGCTCTTGAAAAAGATTTGGTCATAGAGCGACTACTTTTCATGGTATTAAAAAAAACAAAATTCTAACTTAGGATATATTTCAAAGAATTGGCTTCAAGGAACTATGGTAAATGAGTCCTCCAGATTTTATTCACACGACTTTTTCATCAAAGTTATAATTAATTAATTAATTATTTTTATTTTTATTTATTTATTTATTTATTTTGGTGGTAAAGATGGGATTTCATTTGATAAAGCTATAACGATATACATGATCTTATTATTAAGTGGGAGGAAGGAAAAGAGAACTAAGATAAAAGATAATGGAAAATGTGTCCTTTTATCGTATTGTACAATTGGAAAGAAAGGAGAAATTTCTTTTTTCAAAGCTCCTTATTCTCTGAAATATTAATTTCATTTTAATATTTAAGTTTTTTAAAATATTAAAATAGAAAATTTTAATTATTTAGAAAGAAATGAATTAGGGTAAAAAGGGTTATTTGATGGCTCGTAAGGGTTCTAAAAAAATCTTTTAGTTTCTGTCGGCTGTATGGCGCCATCTTAGTCTGAAGGTGTTGATTCTACAGGCCAATGCTTTCACCGGTCCCTTCCCCCACGCCCTCTTGCTTTGCAACCATTTGCGGGAGCTCGATTTGTCGACTAACCAATTTGCAGGAACTCTGCCCACTCGTACTAACCAAATAGCCATCTCCCTTTTACAAATCATACGCTGCTTATATACAGCCAAAACGCCATGCAAAGAAAGACTCCTCATTTTCCTCCAACTCCTCCAAAAAAGACGTTCATAAAGACGTTTATGTGCAGGTGCAATAGAAGATAGGATAAGCATTCAGAACGTCTACATTATGTGCAGGTGATTCCTCCTCTGCATTATACCATTTAAGCATACTTTTTGATTATCTTTGGTGATGAGGTCTTCATTTCCTAGCTCTGCATGATGTCGCTTACAAGATTAACTCTTTTTTTTTTTAGCATTTTTTACATGTCTCTACTCTCTCCCTCAATCATCCTCATTTCTTCTTAAGAAAGAGATGATCTCCTTCTTCTCCCTTTTCATCAATCATGGAATTTTTTAGACATCCCTCTAACTGCTCCTGATTGACTGTGTTCTCTAAAACCAATAAAATGTCATCACATAAGTTGCTCCAAAAGATCTCTATCCCTCTTGCACTGCTTCCACCACTGCAACAACTTTGGGTTACCTCTTGTGATAGGCTGCATTCCTTTTCTCTGTAGTCTTCAAACTCTTCTCTCCTTGAATAGTAATCTGGCGTATCCAGAGTGCTTGATATGTTGGGGGATGAGTATACGGTGTCTGGTTATGTAGGGTCACACGGATATATAGCCCCGATCCGAACACTTACTCTCCTCCACATTGTAATAATTTAGTTTTCCTGGACAATTTTTTTTTTAATTAGCCGATAGGCTTTTAGTTGTGAGCATCATAGTGCTCGGAATTGTCTCACGCCGTAAAATTCAGCCGGAAAAATTTCAAAGTCGGTTAATTTATAGGGTTTTTTTTGGGGTTTCTCTTAAGATGTACTCATCTGTTTTCTCTCCATCGCGGTCAACCGTACTTAGATTGCTCGGAATTGTCTCAGGCTGTAAAAAAATTTAAATGGGAATGAAAATGTTCTAAACTCGTCCGTTGTTCTCACGCCGGAAAAGTCAGTGTCACCCAGGATGTTCTTGCCAGAGTCATTCAATCTATAATGTTCTAAACTCGTCCGTTGTTCTCACGCCGGGAAAAGTCAATGTCACCCAAGATGTTCTTGCCAGAGTCATTCAATCTAATATAGATTTCAGAAGTAAATGCAGATATCTTTCGTAGATTTTGGAGTAAATGCAGAGTTAGATGGACAGATTTTATACATTAATTCACCAGCCCCTTTTATCACCGCGTCAACAATCTATAAATAAAAAGAATTTTTGTAGACACAGAACAAGCAGCTACAGACACAGAAGCAGCTACAGAGGTGACTATGGAGTTTATTAACTTTTTTTGTCCTATTGATGAATTTAATGTTTTTGCCGAGTTTGGCTATCATTTTTCTTATTTTTTGTTACAGTGTATTAATTTTTTCTCTGTTCCGAAAGCCCTGCAAATTATTATTTATTATCTATAGGCAAGCCACATGAAATTTCTTAATGTTTTGTTACTGTGGCTTCATTTTTACATATTTGTGAATGTGAGCCAAAATAGTGGATGCTTCCAAGGGATTCGGGTTTTGGGTTGATTTCGTCTGAGTTTCAGAATTGCAGAACTTAAACTAAATAGAAGGGAAAATAAAGAGATTTTGATTTTTGCAATCAATTTGGGCTATGCGGGAGTTTTGAGATTCGAAATGTTTTGTGGGATTTTGTGGTTCCCGTGTTTTCTCTTTTTGGCTTGATCCGTTATGGGCGGTCTAGAAAATACGATTTTGGAAGCCTGGGATCCAGGTAAACGTCCAGATCGTTTGTTGTTGATGTGGGTATTGATCCTTGTACAAAAACCAGGCCTTCTTTCTGTGCGTAATTGAGTTTATGCTACAGGATTTGGAATCCTGTAATGTCTTTGTTAAAGTCTATTTTGGGTCTCTTGAGATTATCCTGCAATAATAATTGTAAGTCAAAGAATGTCTATAAGACAACATGCACGCTAAAAGCATTGCCAATCCAGAGGCAGGTTTTAGGATGCAAGTCCTAGTGTTGATGTTTGTAGCATTTAGCAGTGCTCATTTGTTTTGTGGGTTCTCTCGCCTTGCCATTTTTACCAATGTGAGTACAAGATTGAATGAATTGCAGGGGAATATCTTTTTTTAAGGTTTTGTTTGATATTGAAAATTCTCTTTTAGAGAGTATTACAAATTGCTTTCCTGTACCTGAAACATATATACTCAAGATGCTTGATTTTACAGGGTTCATTTGAATGATGATCCACACAAATGATATTAATGTGCAATGATCAGGTGTAGCACTGCCTTGTAGAAGATGACCCATATTCTTCAAAAGAAAGCTATATGGTTAGATTGATCCATGATATCTCTTGTGAATGTCAACAGAATGGTTATCACTCTCCCTCTCAATAGATAGAGATAGCCCATAATTAAAGCTAGAAGCACGAGGCATCCAACTTTAGTCCCTCAGTTCCTCTTACCACAAGTTTAAGGAATTGCAGGATTTAAGCATTACTCTCTCCACCCAGCTGGAATTTCTTGTAACCCTGGACATATGTAGTGCCTGATTAGATTAGTTAATAACTACTATATCAAACACAAGTGCTAAACCAAGGTAACCCCAGTCAATCGTGGGAAGCAATCATACGCAAGTGATCATACCACAGTAGCAATAACTGGAAATAATCTGTGACTAACTGAGGCCCGGGTTTGCAGCTGTGCCAGAACCGACTGGCTGGTTTTTGGAGTAATGTGGTTTTTGTGGGAAAAACCTGGGAAAACCCCGTGGATTACTCAGTAACCTGTGCGTCTTTCAAAAAACCCTGCCCTCCTTTTTAATAAAACCTGGGTTTTTAATTTACATTTCATTTATTCAAAATTTCACTCCAGAATCAACCTGTTTTGGAGCATAGGTGAATGAGGCCTTTGATAATAGTGATTGCAGTTGAAGGGAGGAGAACCAGGATAAAAGGGCATTGGCTTCACATTCTGAAGTAGCTAGGAGCCTCATAGGCTAGTTGCATTTTCAAGTTTTGTTTTGTACTCTTAAAACTTAAAGTCTTAAGGGGTACTTGATTGAGAAATTGAGACTTGTTGATAATTTGAGAGTAATTGACAAATTGGACAAATTCTTTATTTATGTCTTATGTTCACTTCTTTTTCTATGCACCATATTTGGCATGAAATAACAATAGCAGTTTATGTTTCTGCATTTTTATGAATATTTTAGTGTTTCTTAATTGATGTTTTTTTCTCATTTTAAACCCAAGTAATTGAATTCCATTTACACTTACAGTTTGCAGTGCCGATGCCATATAAATGGAATGCTACTACAATTTATAACTATATACCACTTCCACCAGCTGTTGTCCATTTGACCAGTATGGAATCCCACTATAAACCTGAGTAATTGAATTCCATTTATACTTTCAGCTTGCTGTGTCAATGCCATGTAAATGGGGTACTACTATGATTCATGCTACTTCCACCAGCTGTTGTCCACACAACCAGCTGGAATCCCATTCTTCTATGACTAGAGTGCAATGCAACATGCTAACATTTTACACTGTAGCTTATGACAGAGAATCTATGCATGCAATCACCATTGTGATAGTTATGACCATAACATGACATAAGTAGCAGTAATAATTTAGCTGTATTCTGGGTAATAATATCTTACCTTTCTCCTCCATCTAGAGAAAAGAAGATGAAATGCAATTGAATTAATTTTAGAAGCTTTATTGTCACTACCTAGTTTTGCATCAATACCTGGATTACAGCTAGAGAATTTAGATTTTATCCAAGATAGAATTGGTCATCACATCAATTTAAAGCACTATCACAGTGGAAAGTAACTACTCAATCAAACTCATCTTGAATGAAAATCCAAAAGCTGCAGGTCAATGATATTAAATTGGTTGCATATTGGTCAAAAGTTAGATTTACTACAGTGTCTTCTAAAGTTCTACTTTTGCATCAAGTTTCCTACTTGTTGTGTCAGTTGCCCCTGTTAAGGGCTTGGATTATTTACAAGAGTGAGCTATTATGACAGAATGAGGGGTTTACTCCGTTGAACAATCATGAAAGTTTGAAACTGCCTTAAATGCTTGAAACCTATTGAAGATGTTGGTAACTGCTATACTCACAGTGGTTCCTTGTAATGTCCCTTTTTGGATATTCCTATATATTATAAAGATTTACATGCATATGGACATTTAAATGTTTCTTGTATGAGGAATGTATATGTATATATATTTTTATGATAATATATTGTAATGTGAGATACCACTTTTTTAATAAAAAAAATAGTAAGAAAATTGTATTAATAATAATATGTAAGTTTAAGACAATATTAAAATAACAATAATTAATGATGAAAACAAAGTAACATTAAGAAGATTGTGTTTCCTTCCGTTTTGTTTTTTATTTAATAAAAGGGACAATATTCAGAGTGTAATTTTATTGTAAAACAACCATTTGTTAGTTAGGTCAGTTATCTAATAACTCCAGTGGCCCCAAGTAGGTCACACTTCACAAGGAAATACGTGGATATCATAAGGAAAAGCAGCTAGCATTACAAGTCTTCTCACAAATTGAATTTTGCATATTGTTTGTCATATTTAACAATAGTAGTTCTTAATTAGAAATTTTGTGACCAAATTTCAATACACAAACAACATGGATGGATGTATCTAAGGTATTTTAATGGTAGAACATTCTTTTAACTCAAAGACAATGGTTTCCACAAGATTGGCTGTTTAGCCGAAAATGACCATAATGACCGAAACAGAAGACCACAACTCAATTTTCTTAAAAAGAGTTGTCATGAAAATCTATTCAGAAGTCATTGTATAACAAAAGGGTTCCCTCAGACTTAAATCTCTTCATTCTCTTTCATTGCATCCTAGTTTTTTGTGTGGCCGCCCTCGTTATATTCTCTATAAGATCAACCCTCATTTTACTTAAAAATTATAAATCAGAAACCTCATCTTTTGATAAAAACCCTCTTATCTAAATAAATGTAAAAAAATTAAAAGAAAGAGGCAATGTAAATATTTGCATTGAAATAAATTTCAGCATAAGTGATGGGATTTCAGTTTTTCTTTGCTTAATGAAATTGAACAGCAAACATATTTTAATTTTTGTGTTGGAAAAACAAACAACTTTGTTTTCTGTTACAATTACATGGTGATTTGGGGCACGCCCTTATGTTAAGTTTGACTCTTTCCTCAATCTCTATCCATCCCCATTTACTTTCACCTTCACACATCCCCATTTACATCTTATCCTAGTTATATTTGTACCTGTTTGCACACATTCGTCCCATTGTTAGTGTGGACTTCCATGTATCCTTGCTTTGTCCTGGGTCAATCCCATTATGCTCAGGGTCAATCCCAAGCCACTTAAGATTGACCCCAAATTTAAATTTTCAAATTTAAAATTGTTGACTCCTACCTTTTCCCTGCTAACTATTCTCAAATTCTGCCGTGTGTGGCGATATACAATTCGGGGATTGTTGATAGCAATCTCATCAAATCGATTGAATCTGCTCCGATTTACAGGTAAGATGTTTGTATATGTATCTTAAAAGTTCCTTGATAGAATCAATCTTATTGAATAGACCAAATATTGAAATTCCTTTTGGGTATTGTCATTGTATTTGAAGATGAGATTCGTGTGTGCTTGAATCTGGTTCTGAATCATAAGTGGAGTTTTTATATCTGTCATGGGCGGCTAAGTCTATGATACATTCTCAGGAAAGTGAGTTTTCATGTTTTGTGGCCACTGGGAAAAAAATCATGGTGCACCGCCAGGCTAGAGCCGTAAATTCTATTTCAATACACGTAGGGCTTTCTGAATAAAATTGTTTTTTCTTAATGATAAGAATAAATAAAGAAAGGTGGAATAGTGCGTGTTTTGGAGAGTCGTGCAGGGAATAGGGGAGATGGCGTATTACAATTATATCAATTACTGTGTTAATTAATGACGCTCTGTCAATTACACTCTTTTCTAAACTATTCTTGTGTGGCTTCAATAGCACCTTGTGGTAGTTTTGACTTATATACATACACACGTCATTTACACCGATCTCTCTCTGCAATTTATTGACCCCCATTGTGCAAAAGAAGACATTCAGGTAACTGATTCTTTTGTTCATACGGGTTTTCTCAGACATCTTTATTAAGATTTTACGAAATTTTCTGTGGGTAAAGAGTATTTTGTTTTCTGTGACATAACTTAAAAGAAAAAATAAAGCTTTACAGGATTTTCTTTGGCAATGTTTTATCTAGGTTCTGTGAAATATTTGGCTATGCAAGATAAGCTGCATTGGTTGCTAAAGTGGGCATAATGTGTGATAAATTTATTGTTCTAGCCTTTTTAGCTGAATGGATTTGCTTGAAGTTAAGTGCTAGTGGATTTAGGCTTTTTTTTTCTTCCTTATTTTCTTTGATTTCCTAGATTTATGTCTTATTATCTAGATTACCGGCTTTATGTAGTTGTGTTAAGAATTGTTTTAACACGGGCTTGTAAAATTGATGCTAGATGTTATTAGGTAGTTTGAAAGATTATTTTTGGATTGGTATATGCAGCTTTTACATTTTTGGCCATATAAAAGATTTTGGATTTTAGGTGTTTTTGGAGAAATTGAAGGTAAACTGTGTCTTCGCTTTTGTAGTGTGTTTCTCCTTGCTTTGATAGTATTTTGCTACTGTTCATTTTGGAGTAACTGGAATTTTCCAAAAGCAAGTGCAGACTTTAGGTGAAGTTTTTATATGTTCTGTTTTTACAACAGAGTTTAAATAAATTAAAAAATCAAAAATAAATATAAGGCTTCTCATGGCCTATGTTTTTGTTTTTCATGGCTTTCTACTGGTGATGCTATGATTTCAGTAAAAGCTAGAATTTTTCTCATTTTTTTGGATCGAAAGACTTGTTGGGCTTTGAGTAAAAGCTGGAATTTTTCTCATTTTTTTGGATCGAAATACTTGTTTTTGTGCACAGGAATCACAAGTGCAAAAGACAATCTTATTACAAATATGAAAAGAAACTCTTGTGAAATTTTGCTCGACGCAATATCGATATTAATCTTTGATCATGCAATGACATGGGAATGTTTATGTTCAAACATCTATTGTACCTATTACAAATGAATCTGAAAACATGTTGAATAACATCTTTATTTCTACTTTAAACATGTACAAATTTATTGTTATACATCTATTTGACTATTATTAAATCCATTAACTCTTCCCATAAATATCCTATCGGCGGATCCCTTGAACCTCCAAGGGGTGCAAGTGCTAGTTAATTTTCTTTTGTCTTGCAAAATGGGGTGAGTAGTATACAGAGAGGCTAAGGGTGAATGAGAAAAGTGACGTGTACAGCTTTGGAGTGGTGGTGTCAGAGCTAATGAGTGGGAAGAAAGCAACCAGTGAGGCGGAGTCTGGGGAGGGCGTGGACATCGTGGGTTGGATACGCAACACTATTTAGATGGGCACGAAAGGTTTGTTCATTCGGTGTGGACTCAAATTGTTATGATCTAATGATTTGGTGCCTATATGCACCTTGCTTTACTTCCATTAGTCAAATTTTGGAGTCCAATGATGATTGATGACACTTCAAACACCATTAAGATAATAATAATAGTAATAATATAATGTTACAATGTCCACATAGTCCCTTTAGCCATGTTTTCTTTGTTAACATGTGTGTCCTAGTCCCATCTGTTCTCTATACCTTTTGGTAATCATTCTACCTCTTCAAACTTCATGATCGTACATAAGTGGTGGTTGTACAATTGGCGCAATAATGCCATTATATGCCACAACAATTACATGTGATTGCTCCAATAGTCTTAGAATTATCATGACAATTGCACCACGACACAGCAGTTTTGCAACTACTTGTTTGCCTAAACTAGTGGTTTTTCCTAAACACAAAAAAATGTGAATTAAGGGTAACAAAACAACCTTTTCTTCTTTGTATTCCATGTCCCTTCACCTTCCCTTTGTCCCCAACAAATGTTAACCTTTCTTTTATTTTTTTGGAAGGGGAGAGAGAAAGAGAATGTTTTTAAACAAGAGAAGCTAAAGAAATCTAAAATTTTCTTCTAGTATTCTCCATAACAAGCTCCAAAACAAAGCATTATTCTCTTTGTCCATCCTTAGTGCAACCTATTACCTACAGCCTATCTAAGCAAACCCATCCAATTATTGCAACATAATATGGATGGCCAAGGGAGAGATGAAAGTGTTGCATAAGTGTGCGATGGAAGATAATGGCATAGAATAAATGATGCACATCTTACGTGTGGGTTTGGTTTGCACTAATGGTAGGGACATGCATTAGGGACTATGAGAATGAGACAAGGGATAAAATAACATTTCAACATCTAGAAAGGATTTCAAGTACCCACTCCAAGAGTGAGAACAAAGTTGTTTACTTTTGAGATTAACATGTGACCTTTAACAGTCCCTTTCCACATAGCCTTTTGTACTGGTCTCTTCTTCCCACAAGTTTCATAGGCTCTTAATGTAAGAATAAATGATAATCAGTTATGGAAACTTTTCAACAATTAAACTAGCATAGTATATTTGGAGGTCATGTGATACATATAATACAAACAATTATTGGTCCAATTTCAATTGAGTGGCACATGCATGGATGCAACATAAATTTATCTACTTTTATCACTATGAATAACTCATCTTTTCATTATTATAACAATTTTGTTTCCTACACACAATTTCTTATAAATATAAATAGTGTTAACATTGATTTTGAAGAAATAATAGCTTAATATTCATCAAGATTTATTTAATTGTGGTTACCTTTATTCTTATGCCACATCTCAAGCACATATTTAGTTTCTTTATCTACTAGACCAACTCTTGTTGTAACGAATATAAATGTTCACTCGATTATTATACATCTACCAATTAATTACTTGTTTGTTTACATCTTAAATTTTTAATAACAATAGTCAAAACATGTGGCAACCTATTTTGTTCAAATCACTCATCTCTATCCTAACACTGGATGAAGAGTACAAAAGACTTCTTGGCCTAAATATCAACTTTCACAAGTGGCTAAGAATGGTAAATGAGAATAAAGAAAAGTAAGTGACATAATTGAACTAGAAATTGAAAACAAAGTAGCACATGTAACACAAACAAACCAACAAAATCAAGGTTAAAAATTATACAAACACGTGTTAAATAAATTTCCTTTCGACATTTAAAATTTGGAAGAAATTTGTCATATATCTTATAGTTTTCTTGATTGATGTTAAAATTTATCTTCTTGTTCTTGTAAGTTTTGTGGGTTGGAAAATTTGTGAATATCCATCACAGGTCGATGTCTCTATAGAGCATTTATGAGGTATATGTTATATAAGGATAAAGGGACGAAGAGGTATATCTTATCACACTAGGCTTTTGTCAATTAGTTTGCGTAATTTTAATGCTTGACATTCCTTACTATTATTTATCACTCTAATTTGTTACTTCAATGTATCAATATCTAATGTATGCTTGTTTGAAAGTATGGTATGCTAATTAGACCAAATAATGTCCAAAAAGAAAATATTTCTTTTCTTGCATAGTGATGAGGTCTTGTTTTAATCTTTATAGATTTTCCCTTTCTAGGAAGTGAAGCACACATAATTTATATTGACCTGTTTCTAGCCAACCTACATTTAAATATTACATGCTTGTAGACATGGCATTGGATTTTAACATGTAATTTGAGAGATACAAATATTGGATACATGCACACTGATACACATAATCTTATATATAAATAAAATTGCTAGTTGGTTTGTTTGTTTTTAAGATGTTAGTAAGGTAGGTGGTATGCACATCCTAGTTATTTATTAGCATGTGGTAGATGAGGTAATGGTCATGATATCTCTAAGTGATATGCAAATGTAGTCAAAGTTGGACCATGGGATCAAACTTGACACCTGCAATCAAAAGATGTCTCAAGCCTTGGAACCAAGAGCTCATCGATAGTCAATGTGTTACAAGGTAGAAGGTAAAATAATTTTGTCAGAGGAATGTCTAGTGTGATTTAAAGCATCTTAGCAATGACTTGAAATAGAGGTATAGGTTCTTAAATTAAGCATAAAAGCTAAAATGATGAAAGTAGCAATGTTTATAGGAACCCCAATCATCTTGACCATAATTGCATCATTCCTTACAAGTGCATGAAGTTTTGGTTGGGCCTATGGAAATTCTAAATAAGTCTCCTACTCCAATGGATGTCCACCCTAGTATGCAAGGTCTTGGGTGTGTTGCAATGAATGTGCAAGAATAATGTAAGTTGCTAAGTGAGGTGGTCCAGGAAGTCAATGGGTTGATAGATGTTCCAATGGGGACAATGTTGGGCCCCAAGTTGTCAAGTGGGAAGATCCCTAAGGCACTTGCCACATTAAACCATGCAATGATGTGAGTAACAAGAAGAAAACATGGATATCTAGTAAATCCAACCCTGCGATGTCTCTCTCGAAGAGGAGAGCAGTGATAGTGGAAGTGGATATAGGGGTTAAGAAAGATGTGAAAGATAGGTTGGTGTCTTGAATGCATAAGATAAATCTCATCCCTTGTTTTGGTGACATTTTGATCATTTCATTGAGTCAATAAGTAATAATTAAAGAAGAAAGTTTTTAGTAGAAGGTTGATTTATAATTTAATGATTAAAGGCCTAGGCTAGTTGATATGCTTGCATGGTCAACAAACTATTGGTCAAAAAAGCTAAAAGGATCATTAGAGATTTATCCTAGTGAGCTTAGGGATTCTTTGTGATGCTATGTCAATCTATGGAAGATAGAGTATATATTAGTAAATGGGCCCTAGTTTTGGGATAAATTGTTGTTGTTAATGAAACATAGTTTTCAAAGTTTAATCCAATGATTGAGATGTTCTTGTAATGCAAGTATGGATTAAGGTACCTTATTTGTAATTGTTATTCTAGGTATAGATGCTTGTTTCTATAGGACAGACAATAATGTTAGGTCACTTCTTCTTGATTGACCCAAAAACTAATGATTTAATCCATTCTACTTCCACTAGGGTTCAAGTATAGTTGGACATTTCTAAGGGTTTAAAGTAGAAAGTTGGTTGTAGGTAGTTCATCATATTTGGAAGCAAGTTTTGGACTATGAAAATATCTCAATCCAATGTAGATGTTGCTTCTAGGTAGGTCATATTACTATATGAGCGTTCAAAGGAGAAACCAAAGAAAGTTTATAGAGGTGACATGGTGGTAGAGGGCTAGGTTATCTTATATGTTAGTTAAATGGATCGATCTGCATTCACCTAGAGAAGAGGATGATGTCAAGCGAGATGATAATGAGGTGGAGCGACTACATAATGCTTCTATGTAGGATATGATGAGTTTAGGCTACTTTGTGGCCTCCATTGCCAACCTAAACTTTCTTAGTCTTAATAGTGCAAACTCAAGATTGATCTTCCTTGGAAAGTGAACATAATTTTTTTGTTAGTATGGTAGAGTTTAAAGATAAGATGGAAAATCCTATTATAGGCAAATAAATGCAACTAGTGCTTCATCCCCAAAATAGCCAATGGGAAGCATTATGGAGCCAAGATAGCCACTAACTCTTTCAAATGAAGAAGAATGGGGAGTTACCTCTTCAAGAATCCTTTCTAGTGGTAATCAATCAACCATTATCTAACTCCTCGTATACAAATTCTGAAGTACATGAGGCTTTGAATAGTTGGAAAGAGGTCAACCAAGGAATAAATCTATTTAGTATCAACGATTAGGCCATATAGTGATAGGATCGAGAAGCAAGATAGAAATTGTGTAGTGCCTTCGATAATTGTGTGTTATTAGTACTGTATGTTTTATTGATGTTAGTTTGTTTCTATTTGTAGTTGGGTGGGGATCCCATTTATAGATCCCCGGATATCATATTTAAGAAGATTGTCACAACCACAACAATTGCAAATTCACCTCGTAGAGAAAGCAAGTTTGTCCCAACTATAGAAATTTTGAAAATGCCCCTTGCAAAAATGGAGAATTTGTCACTTTGTGGATAGAGCATGGAATGTGAATTATCTCCAACACTTTATAGATCAAACAATATTAGATTTGGTTGTGGGTGCTGCCACAATAATGGGTTAGACTTTCTGGGACATCCTGATTTTTGCTGAAATCACATATTTTTAGAAAATATAATGATTTAAACCTTGAAAAGTTCTATTTAAAAGATTTCAATTGAAGAGGGTTTGATCAAACCCCCTTAAATCCAAACCCCCTTGGATAGAACCCCATTAGTTTTAAACCATACCTATAATGGAGTCTCCTCTACACCTATCAAAATGCTGATAAAAAACTACTTTTAATTTACCTTTTGGGGGATCAAATGAATTCATTTAAAATTTATGTTTTGTAAGTATGTAGTCTTTATTATAAGCTTCCCAAAAAGTATGTATATACTTCTTTGAAGTGTTGGAATGCAATGCCATCAATGAGATCAAATGGAAGTGGTGGTTTATTTTGCTATGAGCCTAAAATTAGATCTAGGGAGTGGATAAGAACAACTAGGTCAATGGTATGAGAAGACTCGGATGATGGATAACTTTGGTCTAATAAGCTTAAGGATGATGCTATAAAAATATCCTACATTGTAGGTAAAATTAATAGGCTAGTTAGCATAATTTTGTCCTTAGCTAATAAATTCGGTATGGCAAGAAAACATGAAGAATAAAGATAACTCAAGAAGGCTAAACAATAACATGGAGAAGCATCTCATGGAGGATTCTTCAAAGTTGAAGCCAAGATTGATATTCAACCTTATGATGGAGAGATTGAAGTGCTAAGATTTTATTACTCGATGGATCAATAGGTTTCATAAATGGAGTTATACATTAGTCTTCACAAGTTGTGTCCACATCAACAAATTGCTTTTACAAGGCTTGAGATTTCCAAGCACACTCCCATGTAGTATGAAAGATATACTCATACATCAACAAATTGCTCCTACAAGGATTTAGAGAATACACACAAGCCTCTAGCAATCACCTATGCATAAGCTTTATCATTTCCCAACTAATTTGATATCACACACAAAGTATCTCCCTTCTCAACAATTACAATTCCAAAAATAAACATTTCCCAACTTTCATAAAAATGCATAAGACAAATCAAACCTCCATTAGTAGAGTCCTTTTAAAAATTTTAATATAATAATGGAAAACACTCAAAAACTTAATTTTCAAGGTATATAATGCTAACACATCTCTTATCTCTGAAACAACAAAAATAACTTTATAAACATATAAAGAAAATTTATCTTCTTTTCAAGGTTAAACCCAAAAAAAAATTGCCCCATCCACAAACCAAACCCACAAATCTGAACCATAACCAGAACTCTTACCAATTTTCACCCTATTTCAATGGACATTTAGCCATTTTAAAAGACCTAAAAACAGGCGAGTAGCATTTTAACTGTGTAAAGTGCAACAAGATTACAAGGACTGTGTTTAACATTCGATGAGATTTTATGTTATAGAATTGAAAACAAAATTTCTAAAAACATTCTTAAGAGCAACCGACAAAACCCAGCTGACAACAATATACCGAAATTGGTGTAAAACTATCAGTACTGTTGGGAAAAAAAATTAGTATGTAAAACTATGAATAGTGTTGAATACTGTGAAAAATACTTTAAATGGCAATAAATAATATTTGTAAATCAAGTATTCTTTTTTTATCAAAGAAACTACACAGAACTACTATTGTAGCGTTTATAAGTGTTATTCTAAAATCTGCTTATGGAGAAATTACAAATCTTCTAAAACAAAGACGCTCTGCCAACTTACCGAAAACCGTCCTGAGTTTCAGACCAGCGCTATTCTCAGATGAAATAACCAGAAGACCATTTATGCGGTTGGCCTCAGTGCATCTGAGGAGCGCCCTGCGCCCTGCAGAGCAGCCAGTACGGGGTCTCAGAGGCACCTGGGGTTACAGCTGTGTAGCACAATCTGCCTTCGCGGAGAAAATAATCTAAAGCAACATACATTCAACATACATCTATAGCAAACAATCAACATACATAACATACATACATTCAACATACATCTATGGGAAACAATCAACATACATGCAACATACATCTAAAGCAAACAGTCAACATACATCTAAACCGTTGATTTTTAGAGAACCTACAAAAGACTACCACACGGACCTCGCAGGATGGAGCAAAGCTGTCCACGACGATAGAACCCATCTCACCGCACACGTGTTCTTTTCTCTGACCAATTATTGCCCGTTAGATTGTCTTAAGCATTTCAACGTTAGACATTTTCATATGGCGTGGCCTCGCATTTGGAATACACGTTGGCTCTTCGTTGAAGAGGTGTGCTCGCGGGCTTCGTGCCCCTGCTGGACCCCTCCATCCAAAAAAAAATGTTTATAACATTGGAATACCAACGTGGGAACACATGGGTGGTGTAATGTTGGTCGATTTAGAGGAAATGAAATGGATATGTTTAATGATGTCTACGAGATCATGTAGTCTATTGGATTCGGAGGACAACTAAATTGCTCAATACAAAAGTACCAATTGGCAACCACATCACTAGTTTTGACTATTTTCTATTTCTTTGTTGATCTTCATTCCTCTGCTATGAAATCGGATCAAGTAGTCTACTACTTTTGTTATCCTCTCCTCTTCAAACAAGATTGTTAAAGATCCAACATTTAGAATATCTGTGTATTTGATCTGGATGTCCTCGTATGCCTTACACTACATGATGTAGTGTCATTCCTTTTCAACTAATCCCGACATGCAAAGATGACAAATCTTATTTGTCCACTCCTCTTTGGGGGTCTTCCACCTTCCTGTTTCACATCTAAAATGTTGTGAGCTAGTTCTAAATTGGGCTATTACAAAAGCTTGCATGGATGCAAGGCAAATTTAAATCATTGATTTTTGTAAAACCAAAGGAAGATAATGCCAATGAATCTAAAGTAAAGCCATTGTTTTATTAATTGGTTGGGCATGTAAATCAAGCAAATTTGTGAGTTTGATATTCACCTTAGTTATACATGTTAAGCTAATAAAATAGTTCGAAGCAATATTGATATTTATTTTAGTTTTTAATATTATATATTTGGTGTAAGGTTTTTAAAGTGTGTGTGTGTGTGTGTGTGTGTGTGTGTGTGTGAGAGAGAGAGAGAGAGAGAGCAGCGATGGAGGGAGGAAGAGCGGGTGGGGGGGTTGAGAGAAAGGGGGTGGTGAGGAGAGAGATGGGGAGGGAGACAAAGAGATAGAGAGATACAAAGGGAGGCACGGAGGGAGATTGTGTAATGCCCACTCTAGTTTGTGTCTGGTGTGCTTTCTGATTCATTTATTATATGTTGTTATGAGTGCTTATCAGTGTATTATGTGATTATTATGCTTTGATCCATTGCACCAAACTTGTCGATGACCTCTATTGTACTGTCGAGGGGTTCTAAGGTGTATTCTTGATGACCATCGAGGTGTTTCCAATGGGGTGTTTTGCATTGTTATTTGATTTCAACTATGCATTATGAGATGCATATGTTGTGATTATGTATGTTAGATAATTGCAGTGTTTTAGCTTCATTATTTTCACTATACTTGTTATAGTTGTGATTGTCGTATTATTCTCACATTGTGAAATGTTGTCGTTTATGCATCATGTTATTGGATCATGCTAGTCGTAGATGATTATATGTTGGATGTGATTATTTTATATCATGTGTGATTATACCACATTGGAGTGGATTGTGTTGCTTCAGCGCTTATATATGTGGAGCAGGTACGTCTAATGGTTGACTTGAGTGTGCAAGTAATTATAGGTGTTAACTAATGTGGGAAATGTGGAGAAGGTTGACATGGGATGCTGAGCCATCTCACTTGTATCCTTGTGTTGTGGAAACCCGTAATGTGTGCTTGAAATCATTTACGAGTGTTTCCTTAACATTATTGGACTTTATTTAAATTGTTTCGAAAAACATGTTTTCAAAGTATTTTAATGATTTAAGTTGAACATTAACATAATTATATCTTAGCAAAAACGTTTGTTGCATCATAATTGTAACATCTCAAACTGAAATGCTAAATAAAATGTTTTAAAATGCTAGCAATAAATGCCATAATCTCATAGTTTTTTTGTCATACAAAGTAAAGTAGATACATTTGCATTTACATGATACATGATATAATACATCGATTGATGGTCGCTTTGCCTGGAACTTACAAATTTTTACATAAATACATGTACAATGGAACGATGTCTTCTATTCACAAGTCTTCGACAGTCAACTCCAAGAGGGAGAGCATCACCCTAGTGCTTTTCCTCCAGCCACAAACTAGCGGTCCCCCGCTCACCTTCCTACTAGAAGTGGCCCTTCTTTTCACGAGGAAATAGATAATGAGAATCAACTAATTCCATATGCCGTCTGAGAACTAGTGTAGTGTCCTAGCATGAAACAATCAGGTTTACATCTTCTAGTCTATCTCTAGCTATGTACAACCCCTCAAATTGATCAAGCTATCTAGAACACCATGAATCGACAATGCAAGCAATGAATTTTGCATTACTTTGGCCAAAGTTTTTATAATAAAAGAGTCGATTGTTCACACACTTCTTTATCAACTTGGAGATTGACATTCTTTCTATGTTGAGTTATTAATCGGTAGAGTAGGCAATCATAGGATAAAGATCAGTTGATTTGCGACCATGATCTGAGCCCCTATTTGCATTCTTGTAATCTTGGGTCTATGAAAACGGTCATCTATTGAATAGCCTTCAACCCATTTTTCTAACTCAAACATAGGTAAATAATTTTTAAATACTTTATCAAAATCTGAGAACTAATCTTGTTCTCTCAAATCCAGATAAAGCTGTATTAGCACATGACTCTTAGAGGGACTTCGACCAAGATAAAACAAGTCTACCTCAAAAACTTTGGTAGTCTATATTGCAGGTTTAGACACATAATCATTTTGTCGATAACAATCTTGGTCTCACTACTTTATAAGCCAAGGGACAATTACCTTCGTTAGAAGGTTAAATTTGCTTAGATTCGAATAAATTAGCATAACATAAATCATCTAACTAGCATGTATGTAAAATACTTTTTTAATTCTACCTTAATAAAGACAATGCTCATATCTTATGGTCTTAATACTACCGTTGTATGAATACATATTCTTATCGAATAGCCATAACCTTGCCAAGATAGTTTTAAACATAACATATTATTGGCCATCCTCAGCCAAGACAAGGTAATACAAGAAGTCCAAATTCATATCCACAACTTATATGACTGCCAAGAGAAGGTTACATATATTTACTATCAGCTATTCATAGCCAGACAAATGTATTATATGCTATATTGTTAGCTATTTATAATCTAACCAAAACAACATAGGCCAAGGTATTAGACTATATCACAAGTAAATCACTTGCTCGAAAATTAAATCTAATACATACTCTTATCATTTAGTTTCCTCTCGGCCTTAAACAAATGCATTGTTTCATTGTGAACAATATTGCATACAATACATTTAGGCATGGGTACTAGATGAGAATTTCTATTGTTTTAAGTGACTTGGCCCTTAGCAAGGCTCAAACAATGAAATGCTTACCTTTAGGCCTCTATAGGCTTTCATGCATTGTTTTACTCTAACCAAAAACTCAATACTAGTTCCACATTGGTTGGCCTATACATGCATTAAAAGTTTATCAGCCTTCTTCTTGTATGTAAAGCCATAAAGAGCTATCGGCCTCGTGTAGAGAATACATAATAAATGCATGCCGACCTTCTATAGGCACTTAACAAAAACACTGAGAAGCTATAATTTTAAACTGACTTCTATCAATTTTAGTGCAAGACTTTTGGCCTTTTAAAGGTGACATAGTGAATGTACCTGCCATTATCAGCCTCATGCAAAATATACCAAAATAGAAGTATGTTGTCCTCATGCAATATATCTTACCATAAAAGTGTATTAGCCTTCTATAGGCTCAACAAGAAGGACTGCATTCCTAATCGCCCTCTACAAGCATGTATAGACATCTATAGTTATTGGTCTCATACAATAAATATAAAGGTATATCAACCTCGAATTGAGCCCAAATTCTCAAGGCTCTCGGCCTTAGTGGCTACAGAAGCAAGTTTCATTAAAGTTATGTAATCAAGAGTCAAGGTTTATCAGTCGTTTAAAGGCACTAGTAAGCATGCACATTAACGCAGATGAGTGTCAAGTTGTTAGCCTTTATATAGGCGTAGGATAGTATATTCTAAGTGGCTTTGTTGAAACATAAGGTAGGATCTCTGTAGCTAAGACGATATTACTATAGTCCCACGATAGTCTTACTGTAGCTTAGGCAATCTTTTGTAGCTTAAAGCTTATGCACCAAACAAAAATGTTTCTTTACTCAAACAAGAGTAAAATGCAATGATTCGAGAGTTCAATACATCATTAACAAAGATGCCCATAGCAAATAGTTTCTAGAGTTAAAATAATAGCATTTGATACTCTTCAACAGTCATGTCAAAGATTCATGGTATAGCAGGCTGCTACATGATTGAGAAAGATTCGCCATATAGCAAGATGCTACAACAATAGCAATAACTTATGATAAAACATAGCGCTACCATAATGACAAAGATCCATAGTTTGTCATAATGCTACATCATTGACAAGACTTGTATTCATTTGATAATAGAAAGAACTCAAACGTCTACTGCACTCTCTCTACGCAAGGAGAACATCTAAAACATAGAAAGAAACAACTATATGCTCATACCTTGATTCTCAAGTGTTTTGTTCAGAGGTTCTAAACATCGTCCCCCTGGTAGATGTTAACTCTACTACTTCCAAATCCTAGATGCTATCTTTAATTTTGTTTTGCTCTGTAAAACCTACTTGTTGTTCCCTGTCCTCTCCTCCCCACAATTCTCTGTGTGTGTGCTTTAAAGAAAGAAGTTTAAGTTATAGAACTGCCCACAGCCTCTCCCTCATTTCATGCCTTTAGGTTGGCATAATGGAGCTACCGCTCCTCTCGACTCTTCCTAGAATCTAGGAGGGGCACGATGGGAGAAAGACTCCTTTTAAAACTTATATCATTTAACCTCAATCCGCTTAGGAACATTTATCCCAAGTTATCAATAAACCATATAATATTATAACATGCCAAATGTATTTTGACTATGTTTTAAGATCAAACTGGAGTTGAACCATGGTTCACCTAAACACTGACATGGATTTTGTTTTTTAAATGCTTAAACATGCATTCGACAACAAGATATCGATGATGGTACTCCATCAAGCTGACTCACACAACTGGACTCACAACCAAGTCAACAACAATTCCACTAAAGAAGAATACTATTAAAAATCAAAGGCATATCGACACATAGCAACTACTAAGCGTGTGTGTGGCTCTCAGATAGCACATTGATTGTTGTTTTCTCACAATCTATCACCCTCTCCCTGGTGATGCCTCCCTCCTCTTTCAGGGGGTAGAAAAACATTGTCCCTACATCCACCTTAGTTGCACAAGAGTAGTTAGTCCATTACATCATTAGACCATGTGCATAATAATATTGCCGTGCATACAATATCCATTGTACATAAAATAATATAAATCATATGCATTTTCTAATCTAGCACAACATTACTTTAATCATCATTAATTTCACTAACTATCTCTCTACTTGAAATAAGATGATAAATATGTTTGCTTTACAATGGGGTGTGACAATAATATGCTTGAGGAATAGATTTGAGTAATTTCGATTTATTTTTGAAATTTGATATTTTTCCGTCAAAAAGGTAGAATTGCATTAATTTAGAAAATTGAATGTTTGGTATGAAGTGTTTGGACTTTTTGGATTGAGGTTGAATCAAATAGCAATTACCTATTTGGAATAATTGAGTTTAGTTGATTAATTATTTCCTCGTTAATTTAAGTGATTTGTTTGAGAGTATTTAGGGAAATTAGAAAAAGAATTAAAAGAAATGAAATTAGGGCTTTTGTATAAAAGGGAAAAGGAGAGTTATTTTTCATAATTTTCATTCTCTATTTTTCTCTCTCAAACCCTCTTCTTGAAAGAATGAAAGGAATTTTTCCATGGATGGAAAGTAAGGATTGCTTGCTTGCTTGAATGGATTTTTGTGTACTTGTTGCTTGGAGAAAGATTGCTTGCTAAACCCTCTTGGATTCATGGATTTTAATGCATGGTTGAAAGGTATTCGAGCCTTGTTTAATTAATTTATGCTTGCTCTTCCTTTGTCATGCCACTTCAAGTGGTCTGGTCATGGCTTAATTGATAGGAATGAGATGTTAAAATGAGTTTATATTTTTATATTTTTATTTTTTCATATGTTTTATGTAAATTGGAAACATGGAAAAACAAACAAAATTCTGCCAAAATTTTCCTAGAATCACCCAACAAAATTTTATTGGATATTTGGGATGTTGTTCCCATTTTCTATAAAGGGTTATTCTTTGTTTTTTAATAAACCTTATAGAATGAAAGTTAGAAAATATTCCAAGGTGCCAAGGTGTCATAGGGAGCTTTAATGGTGGATTTAGGGCCTTATGGTTATTTTGTGCATTGTGAAAATATGAAATTTGCATTTTAAGCATTTCCTTGATATTTGTTATGTGGGATGAGTTGTCTCCCTTATGTATGCATGTTTTGCATATTTTTATTTCATGTTGTGATTTTCTCACCTTTGTGTCATGCCCAATTGGTCAAATTGGTGCATTAGACATGTAGGAAGAGGTATAGAGGGAGTAGAGGAGTGGCTTTCATCGAGCACCATGATTCAAAGTGGTCGTAGGAACTAGAGAGTGAGATTTTAAACAAGATTAACAATAAATACATTGGGTAAAATAAAAATTAATAATAAGATCATCTACACCAAACAACATCTCCTGGTGATACAATGGCATGTTATGCTAGGTTTGGGTGTAAAGAGCAACTCCTGGTGATACAATGTTTTGTTTTGCTATGAGGAGGTAGTGCCCTCATTTATGCTACGAGGAGGTTTATGCCCTCGTATTAACACTCTCAGTCCTAGCCTGCTATGTCTCTCTTCATTTTCTTACCGTCGAAGTTATACTTGATGCGTGTTGTGACCCTAGTATTACATGTGCATTAAGATGCCCAATTCATGCTTATCTATATGTGGGATGGTCTATGATATATGTGTGTTTAGTATGCATTGATGGTTGAGAATCTCCCTTATGTTTGAATGTTGTGATGTCATTCTATTATGTGTATTGGCAAGTGTGCCACATGTTACTTGAATGTATTTGTATGGTTGTTGTACCATGTGCTCTTTATATGCATTAGATTGGCAGTTGTGCCATGTGTGTTGTGTGCATTGATTGGCATGTATGTCATATGTTTCTATGTATATACTAGATTGTGTGAGATGTCCTTAGTGGGTTTGCCATTATCACCTTCTCCTTAGCTCGAGGATTGCCTAGAGTTGCGTAGACAACTATTGCACTCGACGATGGCAATATGGTTGGGAGGCGAGCAACATTTATCCGTTGGTTCTTCATGATGATCTTCAGTTACTGGATGATTTCCTTGTTCTCTTGTAGGTTGGGTATGTCGTGTTATGTTCCTTGTTGCATCTTAGAGAGCATGACAGATTTTAGTGTATTTATGCACTTTTATTATTTCATTATTGATTATTGTAACCTTTGTAAAGTAGGTCTTTTGAAACCTTTGTAATATGATGTAATTAATGTTATGAGATGATTTATGATGTTGGCTATGATTCATCTATGTTTAGGATGAAGCCCTTCGACTATTGTAATTATTGGATTTAATCTTGTAGTTTTTCACGCCTTGGTTTAGGATGAGGACATTGGCATGATTTGTATTATTTCACATGTATTATTTCTATGTTAGCATGTTTAGACTCATTTATTTAATGTTATGGTGATGTTAGTGGTGGATCATATTATTCCCACATAGGTGGTGACAACCCTACCTTTGCTTTTGGTGTCTGTCGATGTTGGTGTCAATTACACATGGCGTTTTGTATGAAATTGTCTTTTTTTGGCTATTTGGTCATTGTTGGCTTTATGCCTTGTTTTCAAATTTGATAGTTGGGACTTAGGGTCTTGGTGTCTCTAGAGGTCTGAAATCATGCTTAGAGTCTTGGGTGAGACTTAGGATGATTTCTAGGATTTTTGTATTTTTGGATTTTTGACCATTTTCTAGAAGCTACCAAGACTACAATGCCTAGTGCTCGTGTCTAGAGGAATATAGTGCCTAGCACTGGCATCCTAGACAAAGGGGCCTAGATTTGGTGTTCGAACTTGTCTCTTGTGCCCTGATCTAGCCGTTTAACCCTCTTGTTATACTTGTTGTCCAAAGGTGCTCTTTTGGCCACCTAAGTGTATCCATGGTTTCATGCCCATGATGTGATGTGCGTCTTTGGATCATTCCCCACTTTTCTTGGGAAGCGTTCCTTTGCACGAGATTGACTAGTGACCATTCCTAGTGGTTGAGGGCTTATACCTCCTAGTTGATCCATCCCATGGGTGAGTGTTACCCTTGTGTTGGGATGTTATCTTGTGTTGTCATGGAATGGGTTGACGTAGTCGACACCCTCGTCCTTCTTCATGTTTTTGCGAGGGAGCAAAGTTGTGGATGCATATCTGATCTTCTTCTTGGAGTGAACTCAACCTCTTGCTTGGTCATCATGGTGAGTGAAATCTTCCGCTTTGTGCCACCTTGCTTAGTGTAATGGTGATGTCATCCAAGATGTTGTTGTGCTTGTTACGACACCTTGTGTGTGTGAGTGCAATGCGACATGTGAATGTTGTACTTGCAAATGTAAAAAAATTGTTGGTCCGGTGTTTGTTCAGCTAATGCCTTGAGTGAAAACTTGGGGCATTACAGATTGATAGAGACAAAGATAGAGATAGAGAGGGATATGGAAAAGAGAGGAAGAATAGAAATGGAGAGAGAGAGAGGTACAAAGATAGAGAGATAGAATGGGCTAACTTCTCACTTCAATGCGACATGCAAATTAAGCTTGAATGTGGTTAATGAAATCTAAGTGTTTTAATCTTTCATTTCATGAAAATGCTTGATAATATTTGACAAGTAATACGGTGTTAAATGTGAACTATTCAGGTGAGAGACCCATTCATTTCATTTGGTGAAATAGTGCAACCACCACATGAGGATGCCTGAAAAAATCACAATGTTTAGCTTCAAATCTGCCTGCCATTTCCATAAAAGTATCTATGGCCTTTTCACAAATCCATTGGTCTAATGGTTTGGGGTTTGTTCTTCCTCAACATTTTGGCATTTTCAAGGCATTATCTTTTTGGCATTTTGTACTTTAGATGATTCTATCTTGCTAGATATTGTCGTTTGTTCACTCCATTGAACTATTATAATAGAGGCTAAATTGGAAAAAGTTGAGTCCACCTAATCTTCCAACAAAAGGTAGTCATTCTATTACAATATTGTTGTCATCAATGCTTTGGGACATATTCCAAGAGATCTTAACTACATATTCTAACCTTATGCTTGAACACTTTATCTAAGTGTATTAAATACACATCACATTGTAGGTTCAAATGATCAACATAACACTCAACTACATATGAAACCCCTTTGTGTTGACCTTAACCAAAAAGCTATGCAAAGTGTGATGGTAAAGGAATTATAAATAAAATTCTATCATTAGGTTACTCTTTTACATATGATTTATAGCTTTGAAATAACATGTTAAGATTACATAAATTATATTTTATAATTAAATCATGTATTTTGTAGATATGCTTGAACACCTTATCTAAGTTGATGTGTTAAATGCAGATGTCAATGCAAGTTTGGGTGATCAACAAAGCACTCAACAACATAGTCTACCCCTTTGTATTGATCTTAATCAAACAACAACAACAATGGATGGAATGCAAAGTGTGGATTGTAAATAAATTAGTGTTACATTGGGAAAGTAAATACAAAGGGACAATTCACTCACCTTGTGGAATGCATGGTGCTAATGATCTCAGTAGTAGATTTCTTAGTGGACAACAAATGACATTTTCTCTATAATCTTGATTCACATTTAAACCTGATTGCAGTTTTGAAATAGTAGAGAAATGTAGTATGAGTGGAGATATGTGTTTGAAAAAGAATTACATAATGAATAATGATGATATCCTTGAGTATATTAATGTGCAACTCCAAGATTTAAATCATTTTCTTTTAGAAATGTAGATAATTCTATGGAAACATTTTCCTCTCTTATTCATTATAAGGAAGCATCTTTGATTCTTAGATGGTGAATGGTAATTTTTGAATTATCTAACTTCCTTAAATCAACTCAACATCATTAAGCAATTCAAAACTTATAGCAAACACCTTATAGATATTTTTTAACAATAAATATTAAGATTACAACATCGACAAAGTTTGGATAATTAAAATGATGCACATTTAATACGAAGATTTCTCATTGAATAAGAAAGTTATTTTAACTTCATATTCATTCTCCTCTTAGCGAAATTTGGATATGTGACACCTGCAATGCATTATTCGTGGTTATTCGAATTCTAGTCTTTAACAAATAGTTTAAAATTACACAATAGTTGAGAGCTCATGAATCTATATGGGAAGAAATCTGAAGTATAAAACATTGGCTTCTACAAAGATGTGGAAAGGCACTTAAATTGTTTATTTTATGGAAATCACAGCAAGTAAATTTTCCAATGGACTGTTGACAGATTCCCTCAAAGAAATGCTATCTCAACGAACGCCATGGAATGCCATTACTCTTGGATAGACGCTGCCACAGAATCCATTCCTGTAAAATGTGTTATAAATTATCAAAAACAAAGCGAAATGGCAAAGGCTACCGTGGCTTGAATACCTCTTAAAGCTACCGTTTCCTTTTGGTGGACGACTGAATCAAAACTTGATTTTAGAACTCCATTTTCTTTTGCTCGACCCTGAGCATCAAAACCATAACAAATAATTTATTCCTGTTTGAATGTGAATTATTTGTTTGCTTCCCGCCTCATATGTTTCTAAAGATAAATTAGAAAAATCATCCAAAAGTAAATTAGATGTTTCTAAAAAAGACAGCA
This sequence comes from Cunninghamia lanceolata, assembly GCA_027924645.1. Classification (NCBI taxonomy): domain Eukaryota; kingdom Viridiplantae; phylum Streptophyta; class Pinopsida; order Cupressales; family Cupressaceae; genus Cunninghamia; species Cunninghamia lanceolata. The sequence continues at coordinate 356,619 of BSBN01001093.1, forward strand.
GTGAAAATATTCACGGGGACAGTGATTTAATGAGTAATAGATGGACGGTCAACGTGTAGTTAATCTTCAGATGTAAACGGGAGCTAACTCGTAGTTATGGTATGGATGTATTTATGACACCATCGATGCATATGGTGAATCGTGAAGGCTGGATGGACGCTGCCCGTTTTAAATGGATTAGGAGCCGTTGGTTGTGGATCTACGGTCAGACGGGGCCTTCATCATAAAGTCTATTCGGTAAGAGGTCATAAAAATGATTATTAATAGGTAAGCGACCGACTTCCCGGTCAAATCTCACTTATTGCATTTTGCAGATTTCAGACAGTGATTATGACATTCACATGGAAAAAGAAGACGAGCAAATGTAGATGAGGAGACGTGGGTTCTTGGATGTCTCCGCTTTAGACTTTTTCCGCACCGAAATTGACGGATCAAACAGAAAGACATAAATAATGTGGGTCGCATGCGCACCGAACGATTCCAATTTCCACGCAAATAATGTGATTCGTCCGCACGTCTTGAGAGATAAAGATGTATTGGTCACCTACCGCAGAGAAAATATGACACGTCTTTTGCGGGTTAGGTGTATAAATATTCCGAAATTGTTTTCTAGCGATTCCGTGTAAGAACCGGCAAGCGTTCGGCAATTAAAAATAATTTTAACTTAAAAACTTGGCTTGTGTTCACACGCTAATATGGGTTCGAAAGGGTTTTGGGTTATGATTGTCTTCTCAATATAACAATGGTGATATGAGAGCCCAGTCCTTGACGGTTCATTGGAGGGTTTCGCGTTGTGAAAGGTCTCTCTTTGTACAAATCCTTTGTGGGTATATGGAAAAATCACAGCTTGAATCATTTTGGAGTATAAGAGGGATTGCATATTTAAAGAAAAGGTAAAATTTGTGAGGGATTGCAGGTTCAGGAGTAGTGGTCCAACAATATAAAATATAAAAAAAAAACAAGACTCTCAAAAAATGTTACATACAAAGTACAGCTATAAAACCCTTTTAGATGGGATAAAGAAACTGATGGAGGAGGAGGAAACTAATATACAGAAATCTTTCAATCATAGCAGTTAGCAGCAGAGGGCTGGGCTTATCCAACACACTCTAAGCATTGACTGTTGGACGTGGCAATGTGGGCATCTAACTTCCGTTTATTCCTACGCTCCCGTTCTGTTTCCCATTGCATCGGTAAAGTTTAAATTTTTTAAGACTGTTTCTCCCGCCCAGTTAACTACCAACAGCCCGCGCATAACTCAAACTCACTGTCATAGTTCCCGCGCTGCAGAACTTCTCGGGATGCTTGTAAGGTTTTAAATCGCATAAAAAATGTCGCACTATTTCACCAGATGCAACAAACAGGTTTGCAATCCGATCAATTTACGTTTGCCAGCATACTTCCAGCCTGTGCCAAAATGGGAGCTTTGGAACAGGGTATGGAGTCCATCAAATGCTTTGAAAGAGGGATTTTTGTCGGATATTGTAGTTGGAAATCCTCTGGCAGACATGTATGCAAAATGTGGAAGCAGAGACAAGGCATGTGAACTGTTTGACCGAATACCTCGAAGAAAATGGAATGCTATGATTGCAGGATATGCACAAAATGGGTTTATTGAAAAGGCTTTAGAAACTTTCGAGCAAATGCAATTGGCAAGTGTAAAGTCAGATCCCTCAACCTTTGTCGACATCCTCCCTGCCTGTGGGAAAATGGGAACTTTGGAACAGCTATGCACTTCCATTACAAGATAAACGATAGAGGAATTTCGTTAGATGTTGTAGTTGCAAATGCCCTGGTAGACATGTATGCAAAATGTGGAAGCATAGATAATGCATGCGAACAGTTTGACAGAATGCCTCAAAGAGATCATCTCATGGAATGTCACGATTGCAGGATATGAAAAATGTGGAAGCATAGACAAGGCACGTGAACTGTTTGACAGAATGCCTCAAAGAAAATGTGTTTTCAACTTCTCATGGAATCCCCTGATTGCAGGATATTCACAAAATCGATTTGTTGAAAAGGCTTTAGAAACTTTCAAGCAAATACAATTGGCAGGTCTAAAGCCAGACTCGACAAGCTTTGCCAGCATCCTCCTAGCCTGTGCCAAATGGGAGTTTTGAAACAGGGTATGGACATCCATCAAAGCATAAAGGATAGAGGACTTTTGTCAGATGTTGTTGTTGCAACCGCTCTGGTAGACATGTATGCAAAATGTGGAAGCATAGACAAGGTATGCCAACCGTTTGACAAAATTCCTCAAAGAAATGTGGTCTCATGGAATGCCATGATTGTAGGATATGAACAAATGGATTTGTTGACAAAGCTTTAGAGACTTTCAAGCAAATGAAATTGGTAGTTGTAAATCCAACATCCTCACTACCTGTGCCAAAATGGGAGCTTTGGAATAGGTATGGACATCCATCAAAGCATAATGGAAAGGGGATTCCTGTCAAATATTATATTTGGAAATGCTTTGGTAGACATGTATGGAAAATGTGGAAGCATAGAGAAGGCACGTGCTTTTTGTGTAGGAGATAGATTGCATCCATAGACATGAGAGATCTATCCAAAGTTGGATAAATTGGCTTGGGAGATGAAGGCAACAGGGTATTCTCCAAATTCAAGACATTTACTTAGTGATGTGGAAAAGAAGGAAAAATAATTATTTCTCTGCGACCATAGTGAAAAGTTGGCAATTGCTTTTGGTTTGTTAGATGTGCACCCTAGAACAACTATTAGAGTTGTTAAGAACTTTCCAGTATGTGTTGATGCCACATTGCAATGAAATTTATCTCCAAGATTGTTGCAATTGTTGTGAGTGATGCGAACTATTTCCATCATTTTAAATAGGCAAAATGTTCTTGTGGAGATTATTAGTGACGTTAAATGAAGTGATCTAAAAATAGGCTTGCACTATAATAATGTGCACCATATCAAACTTGCACTAATAATGAAGGAACAAGGTTTTATTTCCAGTTTCTAGAAAGAGAAAAAATGGTTTTGTTTTTGTTTTGAATATTTGACAATCTAGACTATGATGCCGACTTTGTAGAATTAGATGCATGGAGTGCAATGAAGATCAATCCTAACTCGTTAACCCCTTCAAACCCTTCATCACCACATTCCTCCAACCCTCCATCACAGGAGCCCATTAAGTAGCCTTACAAAAATTGGTCCAAGCAAACTTCATTGAGTTACCAGTGACAATGCCATATGACAAAAACCAAGTCAAGTCCTTCTGGTTTAAGGATCACGAATATTGTCAATACCATAGAGAAAAGGCCATAAAACATCCAAATGTGTGAGACTTAAGAATATGATCCAAGAGCTCATCAATTGTGGTAAGATTGAGATTGCTAATCCACCCATTGGAACTTATCCTTTTCAGATGTTATCCAAAGACTACTAGCATGGAATTGACCATCTCCATGTCCTCAAACACCTACTCTTAAGCCAGTCAAAGAGCCTTCAAATACTATGCCTATTCCTCTAATCCCATCATGTAGTCCACAACCCATCAAGCCTCTTGAAGATCCCCCTACCATGAGTCCAAGTCACAATTTATCATATAGCCATGTTGTTGATTATCAAGAGCCTATCAAGACTATCCAGGAGTCTTCTACTCCTACTCAAGAAAATCAAGATCTATGTCAAGTGTATAATCTAAAGCATGTGGAAACATCAACCCCTCATCCAAATCAATATCAAAACATCTCCATTCAACCCATCCATAACCTATATATTTTCTATGATCAAGATATTATCCATGAACAAGTTCCTAACCATGAGCAAGCAATCCAAGTTCTATTTATCCATAACCTATCTTCTTTATGATCACGATATTATCTATGATGAAGAGCCTATACATGAGAAAATTGATCCTATCCATAATCCCATAACCATCTTGACACACCTCTTGTTACCAATTAGCAGTAATATTGTTGGCTAGTTGAATACTTGAGAACCATATCACCAATGTTGTAGCATATCATTATTAATGAAAACCTTGGATAGACCCTTAGAATAATGTTCTGAATTAGAGAAATTAACATCATGTGTTGCTATCAATATTAAAGTTTTGAATAAATTCTTGCTTCACCATTGTGATGTGAAACTCAATTGGGGTGGAAAAATGTGTTATGATTGAATTATAAATTTTGTGCGGATTAAGATAATGTTGAGTTAGTGAGGTAATCCTAGGAAATTCAATTGTGATGCTTTTATAAATACTTGAGTTATATATTACTATGGCAATCTTATAAATGTAACCCTAATTAGAAGTAACCCTCATAGTGTATAATGTTTTTAGTGATGCAAAAATAAGTGAAAAAGTGATGCATAATGTGGTGATGTTTAATGAGATAACCCATATGAAATTAAGTTGAGACTATGCTTGTGGAGTTAGTTGGCTTGTGATCTCAAAATGGAAACTAATTAGTTGTGTTTGTTACCTTGAAGGAAATTTTGTATAAATTTTGAGTATGGTAATTTGGTGGTTCCTTACTATATTGAGACCATGGATATGATGTGGTTTAGTGACTTCGAAAGTTAATTCTTTTCGTTATTGGAAATTGGTTAAATCTAAATATTATTCTCACATCAATCATTGGATATGATGGAAAGTTGTCATATTGATTTTGTTGCAAGTATGTGCCTAATTGGTGTTGTCATTGATGTCAACATATCTGTGTTGTCATTGGTGTCAACTGTACTCTTATTTTGTTGCTTGCTTGTAACGAGTTAGATGCTTTGTATTTGCCTATGTAAGTGTTGAAGATAATAAGTAAGTGATCCCGATGCTGAAGATATTGAAAAAATTAGTTCCTCCGATGGAAATAGTGAGTTACAATGGAAACAGTGTATTGCAAAGTATTTTTGTTTACAGAAGAATAGTCCAACAGTTTGTTCCGCATTTCCTGTAGAATGAATATATTTTTCTGCGGATTGGAAGTTATTTAGAGGCATGTCTGAAGATACTATGTTCCAAGTTTGAGCCTTCGGTATAAAGATTTGAGTGAGTTATGTTCACCAAAGTAAAAGCTACTTTTTCTGGGTATTCACTGGTGACAAAGAAATTGTATTTTGCTTCGCATTCCTCCACATTAACGTTTCATAGTATGCAGTTCTGGAATCAAGTTGGTAATGATGTTAAGTGCCTTCAACTCCAATGGTTCATGATTTGGTGGTCTGCAAGCGATATTTTCCTTATGACAATAGTTGGTAGTGTTGTTTATGTGCTCCGATTTGAAGAATCTTATTGGCAGAGTGGTTAGAGATTATGCGGTTGTTCCTCGTGATTACACTGTGCTTGTGGATGTCTCCTGATTATGTTCCTACATTTGGATTGGTCTGCAAAGAGAAATTTGGATTGTAGAAGAAGATTGTTCTTAGAAGACTTAATGTTAACACTAGTCTTGGCCGACCTTTTTTTTTCACTATTTGCGAAGATGCATTGAAGATTATGGAAGCATGTTGTAGCGTAGAAGATTGCTTTTGAGTCCTAGCAAAGGTGTAACATGATCCACATACATCTTTCCCTTAGCTAATCTTGTTTAGGTCCAGACCTGTTTCTATGTATGTTTGTAATGCCGACCTTGGAGATTGCTCCAATGGTTGATGAATGTAATGCCAACCTTGATGTACATCCCAAGCCAATTTCTCCAACTTTGCATAGATCTCCTATGTTTTTTGATGTGATCTATCACCTACACAAAAATTAGGCCAATTTATAGTCTTCAATCCAACTACATCCAAGGATCTTTTTAATTCCTTTTTATCTTTTATCAATCTCCTATTCATTTGAACCTCACACCACCTACCCACTCCTGCATAGATGTTTGAGAGAAGAAAATAAGTCACAACATTTTTAGGACCCAAGTAAAAAAGCAACGTCATTGTAATACTCCTAGGCCTATATCAATATGTGATATACAAGCACCAAGAAAACACATCCATACAACCACCACAATTTTAATTGTCATCTTAATGATAAAGTTTAGGGTGTCCTCAAGATACCCAGCATGAGCAAGAAGGTCAACCATGCACACATAATGATCAATTGTAGGTGTAATGTAATAAGGGTTACTCGTGTGGTTAAAGTATGTACAACTCTCATCCAGTAAACCTAAATGGTTGCATGCACATAGAACACAAGAAAAGCTTATAATGTTAGGATATGTTCTAAAGTGCTTCATTAATTTAAAGATTTTAAGAGCATCTTTGCAAAATCCATTTTGTTCATAGCCTATAATAATCTCATTCCATGAGACCATATTTCTTTGAGGCATTTTGTCAAGTAGTTATGTGCCTTGTCTATGCTTCCATATTTTCCATACATAGTAGGAATGAGTTTTCCACAATCCATAACATTAGATATGTAAGAGTGCTTTTGGATTCAACTGTGTGTATTTTTGAATCAACGTTTCAGATCCCTCTTAGTGATCCATCATCAAGAATGGGGGAGTTCATTTATGATGCATCACTGAGTGTGATCTGAAATGTCGATTCAAAAATACACACAGCTGAATCCAGAAGCACTCTTATAAATCTAATTTTCCATACATGTCTACCAAAGCATTTCCAAATATAATATTTGACAAGAATCCCCTTTCCATTATGCTTTGATGGATGTCCATACCTATTCCAAAGCTCCCATTTTGGCACATGTAGTGAGGATGCTGGATTTACAACTACCAATTTCATTTGCTTGAAAGTCTCTAAAGCTTTGTCAGCAAATCCATTTGTTCATATCCTGCAATCATGGCATTCCATGAGACCACATTTCTTTGAGGAATTTTGTCAAACGGTTGACATACCTTGTCTATGCTTCCACATTTTGCATACATGTCTACCAAAGTGGTTGCAACAACAACATCTGACAAAAGTCCTCTATTCTTTATGCTTTGATGGATGTCCATACCCTGTTTCAAAACTCCCATTTGGCACAGGCTAGGAGGATGCTGGCAAAGCTTGTCGAGTCTGGCTTTAGACCTGCCAATTGCATTTGCTTGAAAGTTTCAAGCCTTTTCAACAAATCGATTTTGTGAATATCTTGCAATCAGGGCATTCCATTAGAAGTTGAAAACACATTTTCTTTGAGGCATTCTGTCAAACAGTTCACATGCCTTGTCTATGCTTCCACATTTTCATATACTGCAATTGTGACATTCCATGAGATGACATCTCTTTAAGGCATTCTGTCAAACTGTTCGCGTGCATTATCTATGCTTCCACATTTTGCATACATGTCTACCAGGGCATTTGCAACTACAACATCTGACGAAATTCCTCTACCGTTTATCTTGTACTGGAAGTGCATACCTGTTCCAAAGTTCCCATTTTCCCACAGGCAGGGAGGATGTCGACAAAGGTTTGAGGGATCTGGCTTTACACCTGCCAATTGCATTTGCTCGAAAGTTTCTAAAGCCTTTTCAATAAACCCATTTTGTGCATATCCTGCAATCATAGCATTCCATTTTCTTAGAGGTATTCGGTCAAACAGTTCACATGCCTTGTCTATGCTTCCACATTTTGCATACATGTCTGCCAGAGGATTTCAACTACAATATCTGACAAAAATCCCTCTTCAAAGCATTTGATGGATGTCCATACCCTGTTCCAAAGCACCCATTTTGGCACAGGCTGGAAGTACGCTGGCAAACGTAAACAGGGCGACATTTTTTATGCGATTAAAAACCATCATCCCGAGAAGTTCTGCAGCGCGGGAACTATGACAGTGAATTTGAGTTATGCGCGGGCTGTTGGTAGTTAACTGGGCGGTAGAAGCAGTTCTAAAAAATTTAAGCTTTACCGTATGCGATGGGAAACGGAACGGGAGCATAGGAATAAACGGAAGTTAGATAGCCCACATTGCCACGTCGAACAGTCAACGCTTAGAGTGTGTTGGATAAGCCCAGCCGCAGCGGAGAGAGGAGATTCTTCCCATTATAAAGCATGAACCCAGAAAGAGGAGGTTCTTGGTTTGATAAATCATGTGCACAAGAACTTTACCGAGCACCGCAGGTACAATGGCAAGGTCTTGCTGGAATTCGAAAGAAGCTTCACCAGTTGCAGAGGAAGAAATTAAAGCCTTAGAACTTCACACAGCTAAAGTTTATACAACTTACTCTAGGCTACTTAGACATCTCTTTTGCTACAGTGGTAGTATGTTATTCTTAAAATCAAGGTTCTTGCTTTTAGCGAGTCTCTCTTACTCTTTTTTGCGTGCTGTTCTTATTTTTTATATTGGAGTTTTGGAGTGGATCTCTCTCGATAGGCCTCATTTACCCCTTGGGCTTTGAGGTTTGACCTACACAGATCTATTGAACTCTGATTCAGTCGATTTCTATAGTAGTGTTCTGCAACTCTCTAAGGATTCAAGATCAGCACACAGAAGGCCCTGAGAAGCTACATACTTATTCTGTTGTTTTTTTTTGTAGAAATTAATAACTTTTGAGGCTGATTATCATGATGGATTTGTTTGGAGTTTACTAAAATGCTACCTAATTTGTCCAGCAAACATTCTACCTAAAAAAGATGAAAATCACAACTAGAATCGTAATCATAATAATAGTAGTGGGCAAGTGCACCAAACTGGGGGACACAAAAGCGGCTAAAAAATGTTTTTTAATCTAACTAACACAATCATATTATGGTTTAGTAGTGACCAACTTAAGGCTCAATCATTGTCGAGCCATATAATGTGCTCGCATTATAATCTTATTAAAAACAAAAAAAAAATTAATTACGGCTCATTCTACATTCTTTGCAAAATGCGATAGGGCTATTGTACGAGTGTTTTTCTAGCCTCTTGGAGCAAATTCGATGAAGGAATCATGTTGCCACAACGTGTAAGAGGTGAGTTTGATGAATTTTCTAGCAATTTTAATTAAAATGAAATATTTTTGTTTAAATTTATTTATGTTGATTCATTTTTTTAATTTTCAACAAATCAAAACCCCTCAACACCTTCAAACCCTAATCTACCGAATGAAACATGTGAGGAAACTCTTGCTGAAGAGCAAGCACAAACTAACTCCCCTCAAACTCCTCCGTCTATTGACTCAAGCAAATATATTAAGGCAAATTGAACAAAACAAAAAAAGAGCTTCAAACATTAGTAGAAACATTGAAAAACCCAAATGCAACTTCCATACATCAAAGAACTCTTGCAACGTCCCTTGATTCTATAATTTCCCACATAGATTTAGTTAGTGGATAAATAAACACATGGGCAAATCATAGAGAGAATGCTCAACAATATTATTCTTCAAAATTGTCATATAAACAAGTAAAAGATAAGAAAATTATGAAAGACAATTTATGTGCATTATTTGTCGACTCTATAACCAATCAACTCAAGCATACAAGTTGCTTGCAAACGATTTCCTATTCATTAGTGCCAACACTAAGGAATAAAAGATCATTTTTGGGATAGGTGGTGGATAGTTTTTGACCATCCCCTATGCAACAACAATGAAGTGCCTTTGTATTTGTAGACACCTGTAAATGGTCACAACCAACTTCATCCACTCACGCATTCAACCATAATCCACCTACATCACTTCGTCCAATCCGATTATTAATTAAATAATTTTTAATTATTTAATTGATTTCTTCTGCACCTTTATCATGTCATAAAAATCAAATTCCTCTACTATAGTTTGAAAATTAAATATTTTTTTACTATAGTCCATTCCAAAAATTAAATAAATTACCATATTTATTTAATTCCCTATTTTGTGCACTTTTGATTACTTTTTGTAATCATGATTATTTTCTTCTAATCCATGTGCACATGAATTAATTTTAATTAATTTATCATTACAAACCCCCATGTTTTTAGAAGTCCACTTGTCATCCAATGTACACACATATACATGGCAAGTGGTACTTTGGAAACATGGGCAAATCTTCCAAATTGAGTACATTTGTCCTCTTTCTTCCACCCCACTCCATGTGTCACTATTCATCTCAATTTAAAATTTTATGTGGCACTATTTGAACACTATTCTTTTAATTTTAAATTCTACTTGTCCTCTCCATGGAATTTAAAATTCTTCACAAAGTCCAAGCCTTACCTTTTCATAAATGAGTCCTTACATGTTATACACCTACTCAATCTTAACCATCCATTCAAGCTTGCATTCTAATCCATTGATCATCCCTTGAATCTTGGAGTAACCTTCTCATCTAGTCCAATCATGCCATTTGTCCAAATCTCATTGATCCTCAAGCAATCTCAACCATTGATCCTTCAAATTGATCCTAGCCCTCCAATCCTATCTCCAAAAATCTATAAATTGAGGCCTCCACCTCTCATTTGGAACAAGTCATTTTATGCAATGTTATGTTGTCAATTTGAGTGCTCAACATATAGAATTAGTTCAATTCAAGCATGGTTTAGTAGTAACATTTCATATCTTAGGACATATCACTACTAATAGGCTTATTTTAGGGTGTAATTAGATAGTTTAGCTTGTTAGTAGTTTAGTCCAATCTTGAGGTCCCTTAGACTTGAGATTGGGTGCATATTAGGTGTAATTTGCATCTATTTTAAGTTTCATCTTCATAGGTAGACATTTTGGCACACCCAGTGGGACCCCACCACCTTTTCTCTAACAAATTTACATGTTTTATGTTGTTTTTCTTGTGACAGGTCGAATCAACGCCTAATTTCTACAAATCAGCACCTATCTGGCCCATCAGCGCCTATCTGCCACATCAGCGCCCAATCCTATGCATCAGCGCCTAGACCTCCACATTAGCGCCCAAACCTCTACATCAAAGCCCAAACCTCCAAATCAACACCCAATCCACTTCATCAGCGCCCAACACTCTGTATCAGCATCCAATCCTCAGAATCAGCACCCAGACCTCCACATCAACGCCTAATCCTATGAATCAGCGCCCAGTCATCTGCATTAGCGCCCATTGACAAAACAATTGGAAAACTCAAGACTTTGTCCTTTAAGATAGTGACAATCCTCATCCCACATCATTCATCGACATTTCATGCCACCTCATCCATATCTTCATCCATTTGTCCTTCTTAGCTTGTGATCCAATCCTAATCATAAATCATCATCATTGTCATCATCCTTATCAATTTATAGGTTATCCAAGTTACCCATCGTCAATTAAGACTAGTCTAGCATCATCCTTGTAATAATCATTATCAGTCCATAATCAACCCTTAGTCAAATCTTTGTTTGACCATCCACTATCATCTCTAATTGATCCCACCATCCCTAATCAATCTCTATCAATCCAAATAATCAATCAATATCCTCCTCATCATCCTCATCCTCGTCCTCAAATTGAACTAATCCTCGTCCCCATCCATAATCGATTCTTCTCCAAATCCGTCAAATCAATCCAAACTGCATCCAAATCCTAAGGTTAAAACTCTAGATCAAAATTATCCTTTTGTTTGTATTAGGCTTGAGACTTCGTTCGTCTTGAGTTTAGTATAAACTAAGAATCATTGACCCCCTTGGATAAATTAGCTTAGGAATCTAGATGACTCCTAAGTTAGTAGATTCCAAGAAATCTCGTTTTGCTTTGTGCGTCTTATCTACCCCAAGTAAAATAATCCTATTGTCCTCTTGCTTAGGCTCTTTGTCTACCCTAAGTATATAGGATAACCATCAGCCTTTAATCATCTTGATCTAGATTTTGGACCTATCTTCATCATGTCATCATCGGTACCTCATCATCCAAATCTGACCCAAATTCACCTTTTATGCCTCTTGTCACGCGATCACAAGCTAAGAAAATGGACGCATGTTATCAACCCCTCTCTCCTAGTGGCTCTACCACGAGCAACATGGAGGAATATGTCAACCAACCCGAAATGGGTGAAGCATCCACTTATCCTCATCAAACTTATTCCCCCACCTTTGTTGAGTTCCTTAATGAAAAGAGGTTACATGACAAGTTTGACCAATTCATTGACAACCATAAGGATGAATTTCTTCATCTCATTGAACATGGTGCACGCCTTCCATATTCATATGACCATGACAAGCTCAAAACCATCTTTCATGACAAGCCACCAACATCCATCCACGATCAACCATGGGGACGTGTCCCTAATCCTAACGAACCCATCTACGATAATCCTTGGGCTAGTTTTGCTTCCAACACTGCCTCCGTTCACACCTTGGGATAAAACATGAGGGCTAGAAATGTTTCACAACCACAAGCATCCAATCCTCTCGTCGGGTTAACTTATGATATGCTACCTTCTGATGTACCCGTTTATGGGGTACCTTCTAATGTCACTATCACCGCCATACCACCTCCACCAAACAATCAACAAGAAGCCACCATGATTGTACCGCAACCTCTCCCTCCAATAAACATTCCACCAAGGTCGATCATCACACAAACAGTAGCACCACCCATGACTCAAACACCCATTGCGAATCCACTCAACCAACCACAAAACCCATTGACAAACTATGCTAATCCCATGCACACATATGAATCTTCCACGCATCAACCCCACCATGAGTCATTAATGCAACTTCCTTACGACATCCAACAATAGCCACAACCCCAAACTCAACAAGTCATCTTGCAACAACAAGCATATGGGTCCCATGTTTACACACAAGCCACAGGTCTACCCCCACGTGTTCAACATCAACAATATGTCCAACCTCAAACTCAACAAGTCATCCCACAACAACAAACACACGACTCTCACATCTACACACAAACCATAGGTCTTCCACCTCACGCACATCAACAATATGCCCACTCCCAACAACAACAACAATACATCCACCCTCAATACCAACAATCGTCAATGCAACAACCTCCACTCCACCAAGTACCACAACCACCTCTTGCTAACCCTTTCAACCAAGAATGGTAAGAGATGAAAAATGCCTTTAAAAACATCCAACTAGGGACCCAAAAGAAACACTATAAGTTCAAAGACTTATGTCCCTACCCTTTCGACAGAAACATCACCATCACACCTTTTCCTCAACACTTTGAAATGCCAAAATTCGATAAATACAAAGGAAAAGGAGACCCTCGTGACCACATCAAGGAGTTCTTCATGGCACGCCAAGAAGTCACCTATGATGACCAATTCCTCCATCTTTTTCCATTAATCCTAGGAGGACAAACCCTAGAATGGTTCATGCACTTACCTTATGGTTCCATATGCAATTTCACTGATCTTTCAAAGAAATTTCTCGCCCACTTCTCATACAATGTAGAACATGAGATCACTATGCTTGACCTTTGCAACACCAAACAATGAAGTGGTGAGAGTTTTGCTGCTTATCTACAAAGATGGAGAGCCCTCGCTAGTAGGCTACCTTTGACAACCCCCGAAAAACAACTCGTCCATATTTTCATCCAAAATCTCAACCAAGAAATGGCCTTCCATTTGCAAGTACATTGTGCATCAACTTTTGACGAAATTATAGTAAAAGGGGTCACTATCAAAAAAGCCCTTATTGCAAAGGGTCTAGTCAAAATCTACAACAAGAACGACAATGATAAAACCTTCAACGACAAACCTAAATTTTGGGCTAAAAACAAGAACACCGTAGGAGATGGTGCCACCGATTCCAAGTACATCCAAATCACCTCTCCTAAACCAAAAGAGACAAACATAGTCCAAAATGTTTCTAACAATGTATCGGTCCCGCCCACTCCTCCAAAGAGAAATCCTCCTAACAATCTAAAGCACAAATATACCCCCTTGGGTCAGCCACTCGAGGTTGTATTCCAAAAGCTACTCCGCGCCGACATGGTTGAGCTCCCCATAACAAAACCATTTGATGAAAACAAACCTAAGCCCATGTGGTACAAAGAGAATGAATATTGTGACTACCACTGCATCAAGGGCCATGCCACAAACAAATGCATGAAATTGAAAAACTATGTCCAAGACCTCGTTGAATGTGGCAGAATCCAAATGGAAGACCACGATAATACATCACCCAATGATGGCCTAGGTGTCTATCAAGATCCTCTTCCCCACCACAATAATAATCAAACCATCTCCCAACCATCCTCCTCCAACGCTAATCCTAACAACCAAACCAACAACATCAACTACAACAATGTTCCGTCTCCCTACAATAATATAGTGGGTAGAATTGATTTAGATTCTACTCGTGTCGCCACCATCAAAGTCAATAATACCACCCCTGAATGTGTTGTTACCACTTGCCGTGGGCATATAATTGTGAAGGGACCATCCCCATCCTCCACTACCACCACTTCCCAATACAACTTCCTTGATCATCTTGGAAAGACCCCTACTCAAATCTCCATCTTGGAACTCCTTAGGACATCTGCCATACACTGGGAAATACTTGACAAGGCTCTCCAAGAGTCTCGTGTTCCTACTGACATACCTCCCGCCCAATTCCAAAACCTTGTCGCTCAATTATCATCATCCTATCATCTCACCTTTAGTCATGCTGACATGCCACCTATTGACCCCACACATAATAAAGCCCTTCATATTGAAGTCCAAATTGCCAACCATAGAGTCAAGAGGGTCCTCTCGGATAATGGATCCGGCTTGAGCATATGTACATTAAAATTCATAAAACTCTTAGGGTATTCAGCGATTGACTTGGAATCTTTGGTTATCTCCATCAAGGTATACAACAACACACAGAGAGAATTCGAAGGCACTATATGCCCCCCTATCAAGGTAGGCCCACTCACCATGCCCACTCTATGTCATGTGATTGATCTTGACCTTCCATATAATCTCCTCCTAGGCTGACCATGGTTGCATGCCATGCAAGCTGTTCCCTCCACCTACCACCAATGCCTCAAGTTCCCTCATAACGGTGTGGAAGTCACTATCCCCGTCGATCAACAACCTTTTGAATATTGCAAGGCCTTAGAGGTTGTTTATGATAGGCAATTCCATTGTCTGAGTACCTATGGGGATCATGTCAAAGATCCCTCATCCACTCCATCCACATCATCATTCACGCTGCAAGTCACCATTGAACAATCACAAGCTTCCACTTCATCTTCCACCTGTACACATCAAAAGGTCAAGATCATAGACAAAGGGTGTGGCGGGTATGAGCTTCACAATGCCTTCCACGTGGGACAGTTACCATTGTCCCCCTGCTCCTATGGCCGTCATCTTCTGAAGAAGGAAAAAGAACAACAGTGCAAGATCAATGATAAAATTCCCTTTGTACCAACACAGGTCTTTAGAGAAGAAGAAGCCAAAGAAATAGCTCTAAGTGAGTGGCTATATCATGATGAAACTACCCCAACACCTATCAATCTAGAATACTTCAAAGAAAAATACCCTGTACCATTTAAAATTTGTACCAAAATGCCTTACCATGGAACAGGACTTGGCGCCAATGAACAAGATGTTACAGAGCCTCGACCAATTGATCCTACATCTCCCAAGCTTCCACTTCATCTTCCACCCATACACCTCAAAAGGTCAAGATCATAGACAAAGGGTGTGGCCAATATGAGCTTCACAATGCCTTCCACGTGGGACAGTTACCATTGTCCCCCCGCTCCTATGGTTGTCATCTTCTGAAGAAGGAAAAAGAACAACAGTGCAAGATCAATGATAAAATTCCCTTTGTACCAGCACAAGTCTCTAGAGAAGAAGAAGCCAAAGAAACAACTCTAAGTGATTGGCTATATCATGATGAAACTACCCCAGCACCTATCAATCTAGAATACTTCAAAGAAAAATACCCTATACCATTTCAAATTTGTACCAAAATGCCTTACTGTGGAACAAGACTTGGCACCGATGATCAAGGTGTTATAGAGCCTCTACCAGTTGATCCTACATCTCCCAAGAAATATTCTCAATACTTCAGTTTAGGATATGCTCCTCTGACTGTGACAATTTGTGGACCTGCTAAAACCTTGGTACATGTAATGGAATCCTCTTCTAGTGTTGAAAACATCATGCCGAGTGTCATCATAGCTTCATGTGAAGATCTGGACCTTTCTTGCATCTTCCCCAACAATGCCATCTTCGTTATTAACCTCCCCCTCGTTCATCCCGAACTCATTGCTTGGGATTGTCAAGGACCCTCGCCTCTCGACATATTTTTGAATGATGAGGCTCTCTCCGCATTTCTAGAACTTCACGACAACTCACAATATGACATATGCTTGCACGTTGATGCCTATTTTGGGGAAGAAGAGATCCTTAGTCCAAAAAAGTAAAAATAAAAAAAATAGAAAATCATCCCCTAGTGTAAACCTCTCTTCGGCACTTTCAAACACAAAAGAGAAACATAAAGACATATCTCCTAGTGAAAACCTTTCTGAGGTGCTAGAAGATGAGGATCTCAATCTCCCCCCTATACCATCTCACTGGCAAGAGAGTTCCAACATTTTGATTGAAGGCACACAAGAAATTAACCTTGCCATGAAAGAATCACCCAAGCTCACACATCTAGCAGAAAGTCTCAATACAAAAGAAAAATCCAACATCTCCACAGTGCTTCATGAAACACCTGATGTGTTCACTTGGTCCTATGCCGACATATCAGGATTAGATCCGTCTTTGGTTGTTCACCATCTTGTGGTACATCCTGATGCAAAACCTGTTAAGCAGAAACTCTGCAAGATGCACCCTCAAGTCGCCTTGCTCATCAAAGAAGAGCTGCAGAAATTACTAGACGTTGGCTTTATTCGCCCTATTGATTATCTAGAGTGGGTCTCCAATATTGTGCTAGTTGCTAAGAAACCTGGGGGTATCCATTGTTGTACAGACTTCCGAGACCTTAATAAAGCATGTCCAAAAGATGATTTTTCACTTCCCAACATTGATATGATTGTAGATCTCACAGTAGGGCACGAGATGCCCTCCTTCATGGACGGCTTCTCTGGATATAATCAAATCAGAATTGCTCCCGAGGATCAACACAAAACAACTTTTACCTGTCCTTGGGGCACATACTACTGGCAAGTCATGCCCTTTGGTCTAAAGAACACGGGGGCAACCTATCAATGTGCAATGACTACTATCTTCCATGACATGATACATAAGATAATGGAAGACTATGTAAATGATCTCCTAGGGAAATCTAGAACCAGGGAGGAACATCTTGTGATCCTACGACAGATCTTTGCATGGCTCAGAGGGTACAAGCTTCGCCTCAACCCTAATAAATGTGTCTTTGGCATAACATCAGGTGAATTCTTGGGGTTCATTATAACCTGCAAGAGCATCGAAGTAGATCCTACGAAGGTCATGGCCATAACAGAAATACCTCCTCCAAAGACACTCAAATAGCTTCAAAGTCTCCAAGGCAAACTACAGGCTATACGAAGGTTCATTGCTCAACTTGCAGACAAATGCCATCCTTTTGCCCATTTACTTCGCAAAAATGCACACTTTAAGTGGGACTAGAATTGTCAATAGGCGTTCGATCGCATCAAACAATATCTTGCTTCACCACCGGTCTTAATGGTGCCTATTCCTAGAAAGCCCTTGTTATTATATATATCAGCAACTTCAGTAGCACTGGGGGCACTCCTAGCACAACAAGATGATACTGGTCATGAGAGAGCTATATACTACATCGGAAGGAATTTAGTTGGATATGAGCTTAATTAGACCGCCATGGAATGTGCATTTCTAGCTGTCATTTTTTGCTCTCAAAAGTTACGGAAATACATGCTAAGTCATTCTATCAAGCTCATATATAAGGTTGACCCTCTTAAATACCTCCTTTCCAGGACCACACTCACAGGAAGAATGGCAAAATGGGTCATGTTGAGCAAATTAGATATTGAGTATGTTGACAGGAAAGCAATCAAAGGGCAAGTTGTAGTAGATCAGCTGGTCGAAGCGCCCCTCACAGATTATCAGCCGCTATCCATTGACTTCCCAAATGAGTCCATTCTCACCGTGACAGAACTTACACACTAGAAGCTATACTTTGATGGATCCTTCACTAATCATGGTTTAGGGGCAAGAATACTATTAGTGACCCCACAGGGCGACTACATCTCTAAAGCTTACTGACTTGCTTTCCCCTATACAAACAATGTGGCTGAGTATGAATCTTTGATCATTGGTCTCAAAACAACAGTACAATGGAATATCTTATAGCTACAGGTCTATGGAGACTCTCAATTAATCATCAAACAAGTGAATGACGAGTTCACCACAAAGGATGATAAGCTAGTGCCCTATAAGCAAATGGTTGATGAATACAAATTGTTATTCACCTGCATATAGTTTGAACAGGTACCACGCCTTCACAACAAAGCAGCTGATGCCATGGCTACTATTGGTTCCCTTCTTGATATGCCTCATGATAGCCATCAATGTGAGTTTCTTGTGGAATAGCTCTTAATGCCAACATACCATGTCATTGAGTCAAAATTCGTTTGTGAGATTGTTGGTCCAAAAAATCCCTGGTACCATGACATTTACACCTACCTCCAACATCACACTTTCTCTCTTGAATCAACCTACAAATAACAAAGATCACTCATTCGCCAAGCTGCACACTACACTATTCTTGCTAATACCCTCTATTGTCGAATCTATGATGACACTCTTCTTCGATGCTTAAACATGAAAGAAGCTTCCCTTGCCTTACATGTATCTATGGAGCGCACATAAGTGGAATTGTCCTAGTCAAGAAGCTCTTGCATACCAGATATTATTGGCCTACCATGGAACATGATGCATATGAGTACGTGAAAAAGTGCAAGCCCTGTCAACAACATGGAGATCTCATTCACGCTCCTTCTCAGGTGTTGCAACCTATTACTACACCATGGCCTTTCTCTCAGTGGGGCCTAGATCTTGTTGACATAATCCACCCATCCTCCTCCGATGGACACAAATTCATTATCACTGCCACAAAATACTTCACTAAGTGGGTAGAAACCATCCCCCTCACTTTCACTATTGGCAACTAAATCACCAAGTTCATCCTCTACCATATCATTTGTCGTTATGGTATCCCATCTTCCATTGTCATTGACAACGATAAACTTTTCAAAAACCATGATGTTTGGGACCTTTGTGAACAATTCCACATTCAACGTCATTGGTCCACTCCATATTACCCACAAGGTAACAGACAGGCTAAGGCAACTAATAAAACTCTACTCAAAATCCTCAAGAAAGTTGTCAATGAAACTGGCCGTGACTAGCACCTCCATATCCATCCCACCCTTTGGGCCTATCACACTAGTATCCGCATGCCTATAGGAGCTACACCATATTCCCTCATCTTTGGAGTGGAAGCCATCCTGCCAATCAAGATTGAATTGCCCTCCTTGTGCATCTCCTTGCGTAATGTCATCACTGATGAAGAATACCGTGTTACACGCCTTCAAGAACTCAAGCTATTGGATGAACGGTGCCTCAACGCCCTTAATCACCTCCAAACATACCAAAATCAGCTTCGAAGATCCTATAACAAGAAGATTTGTGCTAGGGAGTTTGCAGTAGGAGATCTGGTCCTAAAAGAAAATCAAAGGAATCTATCTGAGCGAGAAAAGAAAGGGAAATTTGAGCCTAATTGGCTAGGACCCTACATTGTCACTGCAAAATATGGCTCTGGAGCATACCGCCTCTCCACCCTTGAAGGAGAAGAGTTTGATGAGCCCATGAATATCATTCACTTGAAGCAATTTCATAGTTAGTTCGCTAAATACCCTATGGCAAAAAATACAAAAAAAAATCAAAAATATAAAAAATTACAAAAAAATAGTAAAGAGAAATAATCCATCCTATGGTGAAAACCACTTCTTGTGGTGCCTTGGATAAGTACCATGATGAAAACCTTCTTGTAGGCATCATGTGTAGGTTCAATCCGGATCCATTGTTCGAACCACCTTCCCATCTTCATCTGCACTATCCACTCCACCTATCCCCTTGTCTGAGCTTCAGAATAAACCCATCATTTGAGCTTCCATTGTCCATCATTTCCAAAATATCTCTCATCTCCCATGACCTAATCTCCATGTCATCTCTACGTCACTCATTTGACCTCCCATCCATCCATAACCTTGGTCCCTTTAATGTTTTCGCACAAACATCACATCCTTTTACTACACCAACACCATCCCTTGTAGTTTTTATACCATGATACCCATCGACAAACTAACACCCACATCATCTAAACCACACCTCTTCATTCCACATGAACCAACCCCTATCCTTACATCATCAAGTCTCCCAGAACTACATATCATCATCACTCACACTGTAATGTGCCTTGATCCCGTGGATACAGGGTATGTAGGCAATCTAGAATATGAAGGAAGTATCCAGTACGCAGGTACATATGATGCACCCATCCAACCCATTTGGATGGTCCCACTTTTCTAAGCTTGGTGATTACACTTGACCTACGATCAATATACTCACAGGGCATCTTATCAAAACATAATACTCTCACGAAGAATCTTTCACCAACATATTAGCTTTTCCATAACCCGCATCACATATCCCTCCACCTATCCTTAGTTTAGTTTAATTCATCATCGATTCTTGTCCTAGGATGCATTCTTCCTACAATGGACAAAATCATCACATCCTCCATCCATCCTTTGGCAAGAGATACAATGGTTGTGTGTTTTGGGTTAGTCAGTCTTTTGGTCTTTGATTTTTATCTTATGCATCATTCTTGGACTATGTCAAAACTACCTTGATCTCATAATATCATGGCATGTGGCGAACAATCCAGAATGGGGCATGGTCATTGCTTTTGTATGTCGTGCTTGTGAGAGGTTCTCATTACTCCGTATTAGTATTCATACCTCGTGGATCGTAGGGTCAATTCTAGCATATTGTTCCCCTTCTGCATCTAAGGTTCGTCATACCTTTGGTGTCTTACAGACTTATGCTGAGTCCCCTTCCCTCGTCTAGACAAGGTTGTACTGTTATGGGCATGTATGGGTTCATCCTATTATTTGCAGTGTCCAGTCCTATGCATGGATTCCTTGTTGATGCAAGAGCATCCAGGGTGTAAGAGCAATCTTGCATCAACCAAAAAAAATGTTGTTTCTTTTTAATAAGGGCTAAATTTAGCAGCGTTACTATTTTTAGTAAGTTTGCATTGGTGCACGGTTGGATACAAAATCTTACACGGACCTCTAGAATGGTGAATTGAAGCTAATGGTGAAGAAATCACTTCAATATCATTTGTCATATGTGAGATATTAAAATTTCAAATTCCAAAAATCCTATTGAAATATTCAAAGTCAAATTTGAGGCACTTAGAGGCTCCGGATGGGCCCAAAATTTGGTGGGAAACCCAAGCAATCTACCTTTAAGTATTGCTTTTACACAACCATCTTTTCGAGAGCTTTCCGAAAAGGTATTATAATTGAAAATCCAACGGTCAGATCGAAAGTTATGGCCCCGCGAAGTTGACTTATTTTTGGAGGGAGACGCAAATTTTGAAATTAAGTTGGTGGCCGCTAAAAAGGGCTATATATGACCATTTTTGGGAACCCTTGGGGTAGTAGAGTTAAGGGGGAAGGTGTAGAGTCAAGAAAAGGCAGGAAAATAGAGAACCTAGTTGATTTGGGGTTACAAAACACTAAAGATTCCAGAGTCTTGAGAAAGGGTGCTGTAAGGTGTTGTAGCCTACAAGGGATTCATCCTTTGATTGTATTTGAGCTTCTGTAATGTAATGTTTTGCCCATATTAATAAAATATCATTATATTTTTTGTGTGCAATTTTTTTTGTTGTGTTTTATGATTTACCCCCTTCATCACTTGTCACCTTGGTTCCACATACCCTGGTGCATAACATTCCATGCTATATCAACAGTAGCACTCAATTTTATTATCATTGGCAGAATATCTTAATATGACGTTGTTCCTTGCATTTGCATCGACCCTTGTCACCCTATCCCTCACCAGTTGTTTCCAAGATTCATTAGCACTTACATTCACATCCCCCCTATTTTCTACCATCCACTCGCTTCCCATCATTTTGTAACCATTTTCAAGGTTCTATATAACACATAACACAACATAAATCAATACATTCATCCATAACACCATAACACAACCCCATTCCATCATTGCGTGCCTACTCTATCCTTTGACATGTTTTCTAAATTACCCCTCCTGTGACCTCGCAGCCTGAGCCGAGCAACCCCCCTTTCCCGCCTTTTCCCTTGTCCGATCACCCTTGCCCATTCCTCCCCATCCTGCGCAAACCTCCCCCAACCATCCACTTCACCCCATCACACTATCTAAAAAAAGTTAATAAAAAAAAAAAAATTATAAAAAGTTAAAAATAAAAAATAAAAAATAAAAAATAAAAAAATAAAAAATAAAAAAAACATTATAAAAAATAAAAAATAAAAAAATAAAAAAATAAAAAAATAAAAAATAAAAAAACATTATAAAAAATCAAAAATCAAAAAATCAAAAAATCAAAAATAAAAAAACATTATAAAAAATCAAAAATTAAAAACACATTATAAAAAATCAAAAATAAAAAACATTAAAAAAAACAAAGCAACGTCCAATGGGCGCTAAAGCCAAACCCAGTTCCCATTGGGCGCTAAACCCAATCCCCCCGCCCAGAGGGCGCCCTGGCTAACCCCCCTCCCTCCCCTCCCTCCCCTCCCTCGACCGCCTCTCCCCGCTGCCCCGCCTCCCTCTTCACTTCCTCCGCCACACTCCCGTCCTCCACTTAGTTTCTGCCATTACCTTCCGCCTCCGCCGCTACGCCTAAATGGTGCTCAAGCCCTCTCCACATCGCCCTTTGGGCGCTCCACCATGCTTTGCCACCGCTCAACTGCTCCTCAGCGCCCATGGGGCGCCGCTCACTGCCCTCTCCCGGCCAAATCCCAAAACAATAACCATCAATAATAAAAATCATAAAACAATAAAAACACTCCAATAAACATTTAAAAATTACCAAAATAAAATAAAATAAATCAATAAATCAATAAATAAACCTAATCTAATAAACATTTAAAAATAAAAAAACAACAAATAAATCAATAAATAAACCTAATCTAATTAACATTTAAAAATAAAAAAACAACAAATAAATCAATAAATAAACCTAATCTAATAAACATTTAAAAATAAAAAAACAAACAAATAAATAAATTAAAACAATACAATAAAAATTTAAAAATCAAAACACCAATAAATAAATTAATCACAATTAAACAATTAATCAAAAATCACAAAATTAATTATATATATATTAAAAAAAATTAAAAATTTTCAAAAAATTTCAAAAAAACATAATAAAATTTTTCAAAACTTTTCAAAAAATAAACACCCACACAGTCGCACATTTTGTGCGCTAATCCACTATTTTATACCCTACACCCTCAAAACACGCGCCATTCCCCCCACCCACACCCGCTCCACTCGGTGCTCGTCTTGGTTGATGTGTGTGTTTCCCTAGTCATCACCTTAAACATTCAAATCCATTCATTCATTCCTACTCATCCTATCCTAATCACCTCCCCTAATCACATCATCCAACCATTCACATCATCCTTGTCTAATCACATTCTTATGATATCTTCATCATCCTTAATCATTACATTTTCACCCTAATCATATCCTAGTCATCATTCCTCATCATTCAACCACGTCATACTCATACCTTAATCATATCCTAATCATACCCTAACCATTTCCAACTCATCCAAATCACCTCTTTCATCCAATTAACATCATCCTAATCATCCCTAATCAATCTATATCATCATCATCCCTAATCATTCTATATCATCATCATCCCTTGTCACCTTCTTCCTAATCACATTCTTCTCACTCCTAGTCATTACACCTCATCCTTATCATATCTTCATCATATCCTAGTCATGATTCCACCATATCCTTTTCATAGCATATTCAAAAACCTAATCATTTCACATCTCATCCTAAACCATCCAAGTCATCAAAACCCTGATCATCAACATTCATAATCCAATTCACTTCTTCCTAATCCATCCAAACCAACCAATCTTGTTACTATACATCATCATCTTCATTCCAATCCAATCAAATAATTCCCAATTGCAATACACCACAATTGTAGGGACACCTTGGAGCATCTACTCTCACTATCGAATCCAATTGCAATCGTGCCAAAGCCATCCCCTACATATCCAATTCCATTCTTTTACGATCACATTTCATTACAACACTTCATCTCATTCAACCCTTGACATCAATAGAGGTTCCCAAACATAGTCTTCCTGAGGTTGAAACATAGGGAGAAACTGTCAAAGCTTGATTGTATCACAAGCACAAATCTAGACCAAGAGACCTTGATATCTTTTTTCAAATCTCACACAACTTGGGCTTAATATCTCATAGCTAGTTTAAGTCCATTCTTCCAAGTGAATTCTGAAATTCATGAGATCACTTTAATCAATCATCCTTCCAAGTGTAGTTTCAAACTCAAGGTTTCACCTTCATCAATTATTTCATTCACACCTCAAGGTCTTGATACATCTAATTTATACTTTGACAAGGTCATTAGTAGACGAGAGTACCCTCTTGGAGTTAGACTTTTCGAAGACTATTATCATTTGCCTCTATCATTGTCTGGGCCTCATCACCTCGCATTGACATCCCCATAACATCCCACAATTCACAAGTCTTGTATGGTATAGACACAGTTGCAACAAGAAGAGAAAGGGAGTAGATCCTCCTAGTCATCCCTCATTCTAAACATTCTACACATTCCCAGCAACACATTCATTCTTGACACCTTCATTCTAATCGACATCCTAATCATTCTTCTTGTCCTTCTACATCATATCATAATCACATCCTACTCATAGCTTTGTCATTCCATATCCATTCCCTTCTCTTTCACCTTTGACCGATACGTTCCCTTTCGAGAGCATACTCATGTTTGTCCAACCCGCCTATCCTCTCAATGGGGCATCATCATCCCATTATTATCCTTTTCCTCTATCCATTTCCTTATCTTTTTTGAAATGATGTTACTTGACACAAATCTTATCATCTCGAACATCATCTCAACTCATGCATTCAACCCTAATCCACCTACATCACTTCGTCCAATCTGATTATTAATTAAATAATTTTTAATTATTTAATTAATTTCTTCTGCACCTTTATCATGTCATAAAAATTAAATTCCTCTACTATAGTTTGAAAATTAAATATTTTTTACTATAGTCCATTCTAAAAATTAAATAAGTTACCATATTTATTTAATTCCCTATTTTGTGCACTTTTGATTACTTTTTGTAATCATAATTATTTTCTTCTAATCCATGTGCACATAAATTAATTTTAATTAATTCATCATTACAAACCCCCATGTTTCTAGAAGTCCACTTGTCATCCAATGTACACACATGTACATGACAAGTGGTACTTTGGAAGCATGGGCAAATCTTCCAAATTGAGTACATTTGTCCTCTTTCTTCCACTCCACTCCATGTGTCACTATTCATCTCAATTTAAAATTCCATGTGGCACTATTTGAAGACTATTATTTTAATTTTAAATTCCACTTGTCCTCTCCATGGAATTTAAAATTCCTCACAAAGTCCAAGCCTTACCTTTTCATAAATGAGTCCTTACATGTCATACACCTACTCAATTTTGGCCATCCATCCATTCAAACTTGCATTCTCATCCATTGATCATCCTTTGAATATTGGGGCAACCTTCTCATCTAATCCAATCATGCCATTTGTCCAAATCTCCTTGCTTGAGGATCCTCAAGCAATCTCAACCATTGATCCTTCAAATTGATCTTAGCCTCCAATCCTATCTCCAAAAATCTATAAATTGAGGCCTCCACCTCCCATTTGGAACAAGTCATTTTATGCAATGTTATGCTGTCAATTTGAGTGCTCAACATATATAATTAGTTCAATTCTAGCATAGTTTAGTAATAGCATTTCATATCTTAGGACATATCACTACTAATAGGCTTATTTTAGGGTGCAATTAGATAGTTTAGCTTGTTAGTAGTTTAGTCCAATCTTGAGGTCCCTTGGACTTGAGATTGGGTGCATATTAGGTGTAATTTGCATCCATTTTAGGTCTCATCTTCATAGGTAGATAGTATTTCTTGAGGAAATTCTATTGCGTGTTCATGCTTAATAAAATTTAAATTATTTTGATATGCATGATTTCTAGGGTAGAGGTAAAGGATTTGCATAGGATAGAGAGGGGGCACATCATGCCCAGGACTAGCCAGTGAGAAGATTTGCCTGCCCATCTATCCAGAATATCATAGTCCCTTCCATTATGAAAGAGAGTGTTGCAGTCGAAACCTTGCAGTCCAGCAGTTCTCTCACACAAACCTCATTATAGCATAACACAACTCTTTCACAAGGTGATGAGCATAAGCCTTCTAGGCATCAACTCTCACCACACATTTGTCATGCTTTTGGATTTACATGTGACTATGTGCCCAAGGATGATTCAATGAGGTATACAATACATGATCCACATGGTCATGATATTGATACACATGTCAAAGAGGATGCTCCACACTTTGAGGAGTATGCTACACAGGGTCGAGCACATGATACATCCATATTGGATAGTGTGGTCTTGATGGACAAGTTGTTGGATGTGACCTTTGGCTTTGATTGACATGTAATTTTCATTAAGGTTGTGCAATTTAGTATATTTCCTATTGAAATATACAATTAATTATATTAATCAATTATGAATGAAAATTAATGTAAAAAATTGTATGTATCACACAATTTTAGGGTCAAAGTATGCTTCCTACATCTACTAACCCTTCATCACATGGTTGTGTGGGCATGCCAAGTTCATAGGTATGTATTTTGTAACAAAATACTAAATATATCAATGGTAATCTTAAAATGACAATTAGATGATGAACAGGTGGATGTTGGACCTCCAACATTAAGACATGTTGGTGGTACTAGGTAAGTGCATGTAAATGGGGGATAAATTAGTGGCCAGCCTTGAGATTTTCAACAAAATGAGTTTGCATTATGAAAGGCATAACGCGTACATGTTTTAACATGTATGAATTTTTAATGCATTGAGTTAAAAATCTATATGATCCTTTTCCATTTAGACTTATATTTACAAGCCTAAGGCTTGGACATCTCTTGTGACTCCTAATTTTGTGTTTTTAAGATAGAACAACTCGAATTCAAACTTCAACCTCATCAGGTTTACATGTTTTACAATAAATTTTACAAAACCACCACAAAAATAAGAACTAATTCTTTGCTTTCTAGCCATACAATTTTTTTAATATTTTGAATAAGTTAAGGTATTTATTTTTATTTTCTTTGAAGAGTGTATTTATATTCCTCCAAGTGTATTTATATTCCTCCATTACATGTATTGACTTTTCATAAATAACTTTTGACCCGCCTATCCAAATTTGAAAAAAGATAGGATTCTTCTATGCTTCATTCTATACACATTAAATAGAAGAAATTTATATTTTTAATTAATTTTGTACAAGTTATGTGATGTGCACGCTTAGTGATGTAATTTTCAGGATGCACCCACTTCAAAAAATGTAAAAAAAATATTCAATAAAAATATATAAAAAATATATAACTTGTATTACTCACTCTTAGCTATATTTCCACCAAATGGTTTTTAAAAGTACCTAATGGTGGCGCACACCAGACACTATGTTATATTTTAGTGATAAAAACAAAAACACTTTTGTGTGCACTCAACATTTCACCCCCTTAACTTCAACCCTTTTCTAAAATCTTTAGTAGTTTAGAAACTAGATTTAGAGTACTAAAATTCTTGTTCTTATCATATCTTTAAATTTCAAGTGTACACAACTTGAATTAGTCATCCGAGTTTAGCTTTAATTGATTTTAGGAAAAAAGTGGCCAGTTTTGACCCCCCTTTTGTATCCCATTTCCATGCACTTACCCTACTAGTCAGATATCAACTTTCACTGAAGTAAGTTTTACTATTTTTAATCATTATGTGTGTAAATAATGCTATGTAGATTTTGGTCAAATAACATTGTTCCTATTTTTAGTTGATAGTTCATCAGTACAAATTTCTCTTGATATTCATGAAATAATGGAGATGGACATTGCTGTACTAGTTTTGTATTCAATGCCTTTGACAGAGAGGTATGGGTTAGTAATGTAAATAAAATTATGTACTTGTTTTATTTCACATCATTTAGTGTAAATAAATGATATTCATCTTTAGTCTAATTTGATTCTTGATGCTTGTCACAGGAGGTCACAACTCCACTTCGTGCACTTGCCCTTCAAGTGGATTAAGAGAAGCAATAGATGATTTAGCAGTATCATCAACTTGCAGAAAGTGATTATTTACTTATTCATTTTATATTTTATATTTTCTATATTAATGTGTATATTATGTAATTATATTGATAGGTGGAGCTATAAAAAAAGTTTTGAGGGGAGGTCCAGTTGTTCGAGGAGAGATGGGTAAAAGTGAGAAGTTGAGTCCACTTCTCGCGGAAGTTTCAGACTTAGCCAAAAACCTAAAATTAGGCAAAACAAAATGGGATCCCATTATTTAGCAAACAGGATCCCGTTATGCTTCAGGATCCTGAGCCTAAATTTAAAATGGGATCCCATTTTATGGCGGGATCTCAAGCCAAGGATCATGAAATGGGATCCTGTTTTGTAAAAGTATTTAATTTTTGTAAAATGGCCTACAAGCTCATTTTCACCAATGGCTAGAGCAGACAGATAATGGAATCCGGAGTTTGAGAGAGTGATTTATGGCCATCAAACAGTCCAGGTGAGTTATTTTTTCCTTTTTTTTCCTTTTTTTGGTATTTTGTTATTTGTATTTAGGTTTATTTTATGTATTTTATAAATTAGGTTTTTATATTTGGTTTGAATCTTCCTGCAAAACATATAAACCCTACATTCAATTAAAACTAAAAAAAATTTACCCTACACAAATTTTTTTATCCTAAACTGAATTGAAACAAAAATATTTACCCTTCAAACAAAAATATGAACCCTAAACTAAGATTCAATCACACATGCAAACCACTGTTGAGTCATATGTAGGAAAACAAGTTTTAGTTGTCGTTTAATGGTAAACCGACAACCATTAAATAGTAAAAGCCTCCAAAATATGAGGTGAAAGCCTCCAAAATCTCATTTATCACGTAAAAGCCAAATAAATATTGATTTTCCAACTAGATGGGAACATAAAACTATTTCCATTTGCAATGTTTTTTGTCAATTTGACGGAAACTTTATTTTTTCATTTGTATTGCTTTATGTTTTAAATCTGTATGCAAATATTTCAAAATCAGATAATACTTAATTTCTTTGAGGAAAAAATCTAGAATTTGTCTAAGTTTATTTCATTCCATTATTTAGTACTTATTATTAATTGTTTAATCTAGCCACATACAACTAGAACTTGCAGCACATGGCATCCATATGTACCCATGCACAAACACTTACTCTCTAACATACTAACATACATATAGTTTTCTATTGGCATAATCCTTGAACCTCCTTTACATGCAAGTGCTAGTATATATTCTTTTTTTATAATTGTAATCCCTATGAGGTTTCTTGATATGTTGAATTATGAATAAGATAGAAATTAGTCAAACCTATAGACTAATTACTTAGTTTCACATTAAAATATAAAATTAGAATAATAAATTGCCATAATCTTATCGTTCCCTACATATACCTAGTCTATATCATTAGGATCACAATTACATCCAAGATAGAAGAATAAAATTGATAGAAACCATGATCTTGGAACATGTTAGCATGATCATATTGATAATGGAGCATCTAATACTCCCTCCTAAAATATGATTGTTCATTGAGGTTATCCTCCTCAAATGGCTTAAGGGGATTAAATTTACCTAGAAATTTACATATAATGTTCATTAGAGATATTTTATTCCATGTCATTAATGCAATATATCCATGTGGTTCAATTGGAATTATAGGAATACAATGTCAATCCATGGCTAACCAAATTTCATCCTAAATGAGCAACTATAATGTATTTATAAAAGTTGTATCCACTCTAGGAATCATATCTTTTTAGACTTGAATATTTATATCTATAATTGTAATTATTAGATAAGGAAACATTCATCCTAAATATGCAACAACCAACAAAATAATACTAGATATTAATAACTTTGACTAAGAGCAAACATTCAAAATATAGCTATCCTCAAAGAAATAAATGACTTTGACTAAGAGCGAACATTTAAAATATAGCTATCCTCTTTGCAAAATCCAATTTGATTTGAGAGATTTATGAGCAAAAAAATGGATGAACATGAGGTAAGTAAGAAAGATAAACCTTAATTTATATCTTCCGTCATCAAATAATTTCATGTTTAAAGAGTTTCTTAGGGCATATATCTATAAATCTAATTCTCATCATATAATTTATCTCATAGATATCTTCCCTGGTGTGTCTAATCCCTACCACCCAATTTATAAATTTAATTCTCATACTTGTGAGGACCTTGAGAGTTTGGAAGATCCGATTGAGTTTGTAAAGTTAATCCATTCTAATATAGATTATTATTTTTAAGCCTCAATGGTTCAAACTAATTGATAAAATGGTATTTCATTGAGAGTAATAGGATAAATGTGAAATTTTATATTTTAATGGCAATCAACCCCTTAATGATGGTCAATTGCTTAAGGAGGTAGATGAAGGAATGTTTTACATATGGGAATGATTCTAGATATGAATAGGTAGATTATGGGGGGGAATACAAATAAAGGATAAAATCAATAGCATTGAAGGACCTCTCTGTGGCAAGGTATGCTAGAGTATAGGGAAAGAATTGAGAAACTTGAGTAGGAATTTAAAAGGATACTAAGGAGGCTTTAAATTTGGTAGTGCATACATAAATAGAGAATCATTTAGAATAATTCTTTATTGCTATAGAGATTAAGGAAGAAGTATCAATTTTTTTAAATCTTTCTATAAAATTTATCAATAAGAGTCCATACACAAGTATCAATAGAAATCAATAATATCTCATCAAAATGGTAAGTTTATAGTTATTCATTAACAATAGGAGGCCATAATATCTTATTAATTACCTCCTAAATACATTTAAAAAAATAAGATATGTAAAATGAAAAGTGCACTATCAATTAATTATTGGTAGGGGGTTGAAACAACCAATAATTAACCTAGAACAATAGTTCATCAAAATGTGGCCACTAAACTAGATTTCACATCACATTAACAATTATTTGTTTTTTTAAAGGTAGACAAACCACATCTCATTCTCAAGGGATGATCATAAAATTCATATCATGATCTCATACCACATTTTCTCTTTACACACTTAGGTCACATAAGAGGGCTACACCAACATAGTCCACATTATTCACAATACACACCAAGTATGTATAGTAACTTTTATTTCATCAATTGGTTTGAGTGAGATTTCACAAAAATATTTTATATGAAACCATTCTCCATCTAAAAACCACAAAATAAATTTCATTATCATCATAACCACAAGCATAGTTTTATATAGTCATAGTTTTATCATCCAATACAAGCATTTTGAAGATGGTTGAGGGGTGTTAAATTTTACGTTAACATTGATGATGGAGTGAAAAATAAATAATAATAACTTTAACATTTTCCCCTTACAAATGGATCCATATACTTAATTTCCCCTTATACATGGATCCATATAAATGTAGCCTCTTCATACCATAGATTAAGAGGATTTAAGAAAATGGCTTAGGACAAAATCATTCCATTAGCATGGTTTATGGACCTAAGAAAGATGACACAGATTAAGGGGATTTAAGAAAATTGCTTAAGGCTTGTCCTAAGAGGATGTAGATGGTACAACTTGAAATACACTCATTAATCCCCTTAAGCCACTAATAATAGTCAAATTGATCATTCACATTTGATCAATTTGTATAATGTTAGATACTTGAAGTTTTTACAAACTTATTAAAGATCTATATATTAAATTAGGTCAACTTAGGACAAAATCATTCCATTAGCATGGTTTATGGACCTAGGAAAGATGACATGGATTAAGGGGATTTAAGAAAATTGCTTAAGGCATGTCCTAAGAGGATGCAGATGGTACAACTTGAAACCTACTCATTAATCTCCTTAAGCCACTTCTAATAGTCAAATTGATCATTCACATTTGATCAATTTGCATAATGTTAGATGCTTGAAGCTTTTACAAACTTATTAAAGATCTATATATTAAACTTGGTCAACTTAGGACAAAATCATTTCATTAGCATGGTTTATGGACCTAGGAAAGATGACATGGATTAAGGGGATTTAAGAAAATTGCTTAAGGCCAGTCCTAAGAGGATGTAGATGGTACAACTTGAAATGTACTCATTAATCCCCTTAAGCCACTAATAATAGTCAAATTGATCGTTCATATTTGATCAATCTGTATAATGTTAGATGCTTGAAGTTTTTACAAACTTATTAAATATCTATATATTAAACTTGGTCAACTTAGGACAAAATCATTCCATTAGCATGGTTTATGGACCTAGGAAAGATGACATGTGGATTAAGGGGATTTAAGAAAATAGGATTTAAGGGGAAACTTCACTATTCCTTGTAAACACTTTAAAGTAAATCAAGCCATAAAATTTTACATTCCTTAGACATAAATGAGACTTACACATTTTTTCATTTGTATCATTAGGTCATTTATATCATGGATTAAGGGGATTTTTAAGAAAATGGCTTAAGGGAATTAAATTTACCTAGAAATTTACCCTTTTTTGTGTATGTTTTCAATTTATTTTTTTAGTATGTACATGTATTAAAATTACATAGTTAGATCTTAAATTTTGAAATTTGTATGTATGCTCAAGTTGAATGATGTATGTATGTGTATGTATCCTAATTTTTCTTTTAAACAGTCATGTACGTTTAATTTAAATATTTATTGTAATTTCTCAACATGTATAATATGTAGTTTTTAATATTTATTTATAATTTATATATAGATTCTTGAAAGTTAATTTTGTACTTGTTTGTATATTTATATATATGTAGGTTCACTTTTATATCATGGATTATAACTTTGATATTGAGGATTTGCTCAATCCCCCACCTCCTAGACCCCCTTCACCTCAACACCCTCCACCTCCACTCCCTCCACCTCAAAACCCCCCACCTCCACCCCTAGGATCTGATGAGGCTCGCTTGCGAGCTTGGATCAATGACAACATTAGATCCATTGAAGAAAAAATTAATGCAATTATAAATGAAGCATTCATGCCACCCCACCTAATGTGTTTTGCATCTTTGATTCAAAATGTTGTAGATGTTGTCAAGTCCATTAATGTGGACTTAGAACTTTATCGAGCATGGAGAGAGGAGAGGCAACAATTTTATTCCGATGGACTCTTCTATAGGGAGATCCTTGACCTTAAAATCACAAAAGCCCAGTTAGCTCCATATTTTTACTACCCCATCACCAATCAACCAATTCCCACAAACGAAAAAAGAATATCAATTAGGTGGTGTAGACATCTTGAGATGGCCATCGATTTTTGGGATCGGTGGTGGATGGTATTTGATTATCCACCACATGATAATTGTGAGGTTCATCTCTATTTTTTGAGAAAATTATATGCAAAGTTTGTGATGGGTAGAAAACCTAATTATTTTGATATCAGATCATTCTAGGGTGTTGGTGGTGGCATGCCACAACAGAGGTTAGGGGCACGGGTTGACCCCCAATGCCCTGTGCCTGCTCAACCTCTTGTTGACCCTCCTTTTGTTGTCATTCCTACACCCATCCAGCATTGTACGATGGTATCCGCACTAGGAGCATTGAGTGTGCTCTCAGCTAACCTCGATGAGTAGACTTCTGAGATGGAAGCTGGGGTTAGTGGGTGAGACTATGGAGGAGTTGATGGTGGAGCTGGTCCTAGTACCACACCACTTGTGTCAATGCCTCATTTGTGTACGAGTTGTAACCAATTATGTTATGGACTTGATCATGCTACATCCACTTCAGCTACACGCGGAGCATCAGATGATATCAACAGTTCATTTGTCAATTTTCTCTATTTTGATGATCACCCTATAGATCATCCGACATAGGTATATATATATATATGTATACATGTTGAATTTATAACAATTTTAAGCACACATTTTTAATGAACATATATCAAAAAAATTGCAATATTTAAACAATTAAATTCTTCGGCTTAGATGATGGCCACAAGGACATCAACATATTTTGATCGATTTTGTTTTGCGTCAACACCTGTGCAACTCAGCCACCCATTTGGGGTATTTTGATTAATTTTTTAAATATATATTAAATAATTTTAACTTGATTTTAATTTGTAATTTAGTCCTAAACATGTGTTAAATATTTATGTTGGTTTAGGGAAGTCATCTGACTTCCACGTTGGATCCACCACAGGGTGTGTCTTTCACTCCTCCATTGTCGGGCATCTTGCATGAGCCACTCGTATGTATACTATTTTAAAAAACTATACTTAGAATTTTGTATTTTGAATTCACTATATCAAACATGCATGTACTTATATTAAAAACATATGTCTATGTAGGTTGACATGACCATGAGAATGGGTATTGCACACCCGATTGTTTCAAGCCAATTTTAGGAGTTAGTTGCATTTCAAGTTTAAAAAAAAATTTGTGTGCACAATTTGTAGGTCTTTTAAATAGATTAAAACAAAAATTGGGTACACAGGTGAATATATATGTCTTTTAACCTAATTTGTACACATGTGCTTTATTTGATCTTGTAGGACCTTGTTAGTGACACTTTTCATCCTGATGATACCATACCACCTACAACAACACATGCAGAGCAGGACGATAGAGGAGATGAGCAGCTTCATACGGTAATTTAAAATTTTGATTATATTTAAAGTCAATTATATTATACATTGTGAATGACTTAAAGTAAATTTCAATTAAATATATGTTCATGTGTTAAATTATTTTTCTTCTATAGCATGAGACAGGTCCTATACGCTCAAAATTGTGACTCGGTGGCCTTGGGGATGGTTGAGTCAATTTTGGCGTGCACATGGACCCTCTCTCCTTGCCACGGGGTGAACCACCACGTCACTCTCACTCTCATGGAAGTAGCCAGTCGAGAGGAGGTGAGACACGAGGGTGGTTTGGCTCGTTAGAGAGTTGGACTTCGCAGAGAGGGATTGGCCAGTCTTGGGGCCTGTGTTGTATTGCACTTATGTGGATGTGGTATTCTACGAGCGTAGTTGTAAACATAACTATATGACCCTAAGGGTCACTAGTCATTGTTCTCTTGTTTGGATTCCTGATATTCCACCGTTGTGTGGGTAGGTTGTTGTTCTCGTTGATGTTCAACTGCCATTCATGTTGTTGGATGAATGCTTCTTGTTGCGGTCTTGGGTGGATCTCCTCTATCTCGTCAAGGATTGCTCTCACCCACTCACCTCTAAGTCTAGTGTACATTCATGAGATGAGACAAGAGATAGGTAGTTTAAGCTAACTTGACTTGACCTAGGGTTTTGACTTAGGGTTTGTGTGACCTAAGGTTTGACTTTGTTTGACCTTGTGATGGAATCAAGGGTTTTGACCAATGTTTGACTATAGTTGACCTTGTGTTGGTACCAAGGGTTTGCGAACTTTCTATGTTTCTAATGTTTTTTTTTTTTTGGATTTTATGAATGCAAGCCTATATGAATGCAAAACTTCTTTTTGTGTTTTTTTAGGTTTTTGGAAATCAAAAAAGCTTTTTCTTAATCTAAGAATTAGAAAATGTATGCAAGCTATGATGAAGTTATCTAACACAATGTAACCTATGTTTTTGTTTGTTCTCTAAATAGATGGATCAATTAATCTAAGAAAGGGAAATTGCTTTTAATCTATGAAATTTGGAAAGGGAAACTAATTTAACAATTCAAATCTACTTAGCCTATCAAGGAAAAAGCAAACATGTATTTTACTATTTCCAAGAGAAAAGTTTTGATTATCTAATTACTATGAAATGAAAAAAAAGCATAAAGGAACCTAGAGATGCATGAGCCTCCACTCGCCTCAGAAGTCCTTGTAATGACAACCTTGAATCCTCTTGTAGCATTAGGGTGATCCTCTTGGCAACAAAAAGGAAATGAAAGCAAAAGAAGCTTTGAAACTTTGAAAAGAGCTTAATGAGAGCTTGATGAGCACTGTGGCTTGTGATGTGAGTAGCGTATGGACATGAACAAGCTTTTAGAAATGCTAAACGAGATAA
The DNA here is from genome assembly GCA_027924645.1 of Cunninghamia lanceolata. Lineage (NCBI taxonomy): Eukaryota > Viridiplantae > Streptophyta > Pinopsida > Cupressales > Cupressaceae > Cunninghamia > Cunninghamia lanceolata. The sequence goes on from BSBN01001093.1 coordinate 392,855, forward strand.
CAAATGAAAGAAAAAGGCCCCTATGTCATGTATGAGCATGAGAATGCTTGATTTGGAGAGCAATAACTTGCAAGAGCTGTGTGCACAAATGAAATTGCCTCCCTTTGTGCTTGAGGGAGGGGGGTATTTATAGGTTGGAAGAAGGGATGAGAGGTGAAGAAGAAGGAGAGTCAACTCAATTTGATTGGAGAGTTAACTTAGAAGATTCAAGAGTGATCTGGGCTAAAATTTGAGTGATCTACCCAGTAAAAGCTTATCACTCAAGAAGAAGTGAAGAAGAAGGAATGCATGAGAATGAAAGGGAATGCAAATATTGTTAACTAAAGATGAAATAGAGCTACTTATGCATGTGTAGGTGCATGAAATAGTTAACTGTATATTTGGCATGAAAATCCATGCAAGGAAGAAGAGAAATGAGCGAAAATAGAGCTTTTTCAAGTTAGAAACTCAAGTTTTTCTGTGGCTAAAAACATGACAGGGTCACCCATGGGTCACCCCTTTCACTAGTTAGGGTTGCCTAGGGGTAACCCATGGGCGACCCTTAAAGGAGGGCACCTGGGTGGAAGTGCATGATGGGAGATGGTAGAGGAGATGAAAAGGAGGGGATCTGCCTCTGGAAATAGGTCAGTCATGTGTGAAAATCTAAATCTCCACTTGCAAAAGTAGGATCTCCCAGGGGAGATCTAGAAATAATAGGGGGAGATTTGGATTGTTTGAGTGAAACTAAAAACTAAAAGTGGGAGATGGCTAGGGGGGACCTCTAGAAGGCCTCTAGGGGTGGGAATGGATGAAAAACACTGGGGAAAGGTGAAAAATCACCTACAAGATGCATAGAAGGCTTAGGAATAGGGTTGCAAGCATAGGAAATGTAAATCGACAAGTGTCAAAAAAGTGTTGAAAGTGAAGAGAGAGAAAAATGACAAAGGGGAAACAACACAAGGAGGAAGAAAAGACATATCACCAAGATAATTGCTACTGAAAGAATGTTATTTCATGCTTACATGTGTGTGACAAGGATTATGACTCATCATAGGGGTCCTCGTGGAGGCTGTACATGATTTTGGTGCTTACATATTTTCCCCCTTGGGGATAGTAGTCTGCATGAAAGGTAGGTACCATTCCCAAACTAGGCCTTACCTGTTGTCAATTTTCCTACAATTGTACCTGCAATAACTAGTATTAGTCTAGCATCTAAATATATCAAAATGAATAATGAAAACTAAATTAATGAACATATCGTAGATCATTTAAGTTCAACTAGTTGTTTGCCTTTGTTGGTGAGACCTGTAGAAATAAATGCATGCAAAATGAATGCATGAGAAATGCATAAAAGTAAACACTAATATAAGAAATGCATAAAGAAAACTAAGCTAAGGGAGAAAAAAAGTGAGCAAATTAGTGAAATTTGAGTGAATTGGTCACGGAATCAATCATGTGAGTAGTCATTTGGTAGATATCATCGAGGAGATCGTAAAGATGGCCACCTCTACTTTTGCCACTGAGAATTAGGTACACAAACAGTGAAAACCCCTTCTCTAAATCCTAGTTTGAATTTTGTGAAAAATCTCTTGAAATTTTTTATTTTTTGATTATTTTCTCTGTTGCATTGTCTTTGTTTTGTGATTTAGAGTAAGATTGGTTTTTCATTTATTGGAATCGGCTAAGAAATAAGATTTTTCTAGAGCATTTTTAGTTTAAGGGATAGTCACATAGGGTTGCCCCTTTTTCTAGGTAGGTCGCTCAGGGGAGATCTGCCTGAGCAACAGGGTCGCCCGGGGGAGGTCTGCCTGAACAACAGGGTCACCTGAGGGGGATCTTGTTAACATCTGGGTCACCTGGGGGAGATCCGGTCTTATGAAAGGGGGGACCTTGATAGATTAGTTCTGACTAAAATTTCATGTCTTTTGATGTTTACTTCACTCTATTTCAATCTAATTTGAACACCGAATCTATCTATTTGTTTCAATTTTGATGGTTTATATGTTTTTTTGTAATTTTTTTTGTAAGTTTTACGATTTTAAGGATTTTTTGAGTTGACAAGATCTAATCTAAAGTCTTTTTCTAATCGGTAGGATATGAGGATCTATTGGAATGCCAATCCCAAGCAGTTGTGGCTTTCAGAGATGTATGCTTCATTATCTACCAATGAGCTTTCTGTCTTTAGGAGAGTAGGCTTGGCTAGGGTTTGTCACATGCCAGTTGTACATGATGTGGCACACATTTATTGTGACATTCTAACTTATTAGGATGCAGACATGAACATGTTTAGGTTCCCTCAAGTTTTAGGAGAGTGGACTATCACTCTGTACGACGTGTACCACATTCTAGGTGTTCCTATGAGAGGACACCCACTTGTTATTCTAGCTAGCGATTCCTTTGAGGATAAGACTTCTTGGGCAAATATTATGGGGGTGAGTCACCCCGAGGATAAGATTGGAGTTTGGCTCACCTCTATACCACAACTTTGCATTCCTTGCTTGAGGAAGTTCTTGATTGGTTTGATTGCATCGAGGCTGTCTGGAGACAAAGCCTCAGCTCACTTGAGATGGTGCTGGGCACCAATTATATAGGGCATTGAGCAGGGTAGAGTTTACACTTGGGGGCTAGACATCCTGGACATGGTCATATGATGATCAGATCAAGGAGCACTGTCTTAGCGTATCAGAGCTTTCTAATCGTAATGGTCTAGTCGAGGCTCATTGTGTTGAGTGTGTCTTATAGTAGTTTGGCGAGGACTTCCCTAAGGAGTTGCCCTCAATACCTACTTGTTATAGATCAATCCAGGAGATGGGTGAGATTGGTCAGAGGATCGTTGCTTGGACTCCTTTCACTCCTGGAGTTTTGATTACTAGAACTTCTAGGACACCGAGAGTTGGATAGAGGGGAGGGAGAGGAGTTCCTTCTCGAGGACTCATTGTGGTGGATGACTCTGACTCTACTGACAAGGACTATGTTCCTGATAGAGATGACTTATCTGATGAGGGACTAGAAGAGGGTGCATAGGATATAGACTCTAATAAGGATGATATACCTAAGGGTTCCTTCACAATGCTTAGACCCCCTCACTCTAATGAGGTGATGTGGCGACTAGATCCCACCTGGTAGCCTGGTAACCCACATGAGTCTACTACTATTTCTTTAATCTCACATTGTCCTTTCCTTTCTTTCCTTTCTTTCTTTTTTATCAAGTGTCATCACATATTTTTGTCTTTGCTTTGCTTTGTAGGTAGCGTTGAGGAGTGGAGGGGTTTTGTTCATGAGATCAACATTGGTTTAGCTAGCCCCTTCACTAGGCTAACCCAAGAGATGCTTTTAGCTGATCTTGGTGTGCCCCCTATGACTGGGTGACACACTGACATTTTCGCTCCTGCTTATCATGGATGCTAGGAGAGTGCTACTTTGAAGGCTGAGAATCTCAATCTTAGGGGTGAGAATGAGGTGGTTCGTGAGATGTCTCGCCTTGGGTTTCGATAGCATGAGCTTTGTTGAACACCCAAAGTACTGAGGGGGGGTGAATCAATACTTTATTAAACTTCTTACTTATTGAACTAATAATCAATTTAGCACATGCAATAACAAAGCAAATTAAAAATAGAATAAACAACCAAAATCCATCACACATGAACACTAGGATTTTTACGTGGAAAACCCAAACTAGGAAAAACCACAGTAAGTGTTAGCTCATAATATATTATGTAGGATCAATACCAAATTAGAATAAAGGCTCACTGCCTAGGGCTCACTGCCCAAAAGAAGTGCTCACTGCAAGAAGGCTCACTACCTAGAGAAAGAAAGAAAGAAGAAGGGTGGCTCATTACCAATTTGAACTGCTTAGATTGCATCTACTCATGCATGGATGCAACTCCAATGAATGCTCAAAATACTGTCTCAAAACACTTCATCTTGATTGCTTTGTTTCACTACTCTACTTTTATATTGAACAAGATCTCTCTTCTTTTGCTCTTGTCACCTACTCTACACTACATATATTTCACACATTCACATTTGCAATACCTCCCACAAACACTGAATCCAATCCCATATATATTTACAAAAAACAAAATCTTCATATTAGGTCAGCCTATTAAAGTGTACCATGTAGTTATGCATTGTGTACTTTGTCAGCCAAATTCATTCTCCAAAATCTATAGTGGACCCAAACAACATTTGAAATACCTTCACACACATTGGCCTCAACTATTTCACCACTCAGGATTAAGTTCCAAAGACCAAAACTTACTGCACACATATCGTATTGTCATGTCAGCCTTGACCATAGACTGTTTACTAGTTCAATTCCTTTGTCTGACAACAACTTTCACTAGGGACCATAAGATGATTCCAAAATCATATTAGACACTCTTCACACATCATAGATCATAGCTTTAGAACCACAAGGAAAAATATTCTTTTACGGTAGAATGTGAACCATTGGAACACATGCCCTGTCACAGTCAAACTACACCATACCAAGTAGCGATACTTAGGCATTCATAACTGACTGTCCGATGGAACTCATAATTTACAACTGTAGATTTGGATACTTCAAACATGTGTTTACAACACCTCAAAACTGCATAGTAAGATATGTAATAGCGGAGGAATGCGGACCAAAACAAATGAGTGTTCTTCTTTGGATCACAACGTACTGTCTTTCTGGACTTAGTCTGTTAGATTGTATGCTTCTAGTACTTGTCAAGGGCTTAAAACTTGGATATAGGATCATCAAAGGAATACAAATAATATACCAGAATTGCATGATCAGATCTCCAACTACAGACCAATGCCAATCATTATACTACCAATCTATCACTGTCTCTTGTGTACTGCCAACACTTAACCAGAATGGCTAAGTCTTTTTCACCAGACCAAAACTTATATTATAACCTTGTTCCTTTTCTTTGTTGCCATCAATAACATCTTCAGACTTCATACACAAGTTGCCAACAATCTCCCCCTTTGGCATTGATGGCAACACTTGATGTGAAAAACTGTTACAACCCCCTTCTCTTAATACACTGCTCCCCCTGTCTTCATACTTTATTATTTTTCAAAAGTTTTTCACATGTTTCATTTCTTCTCCCCCTTTGACATCAATGGCAAAGGTGTATGATACATAGATATGTACAAGTTACCAAAAGTTCAAAACTGTTCTTCTACTTTATCGCATATATACAAGTGATATATATATAAAAAATGCTTACTGTTGTTGTTGTTTCGGGAGAACATCTTTATAGATCTATTTTAGCTACATCATTTCTTCATCCCAACTAGTCTTAGCATCACTCAACATTAGTATGTCCCCATTAATTTAGGACAGGAAGTCTTCTACTTTCTTCACTATATCAGGGACTTTAGCGCTTTGCCTTGTTTTGTCTGTAGCTACTATTAACTTGGTTAGGGATGCAATTTTGAAACTTGCTACTTCTCAGAGCTGACTCATTCTATGCTTTATGATATCCATTTGGGTCTACAACTTATATATGTTAGAATGAATTGTTTCAACTTGTGCCCTCTGATTGCCAATAACATCTTTTGTCAGGTCATAAGTTTTAGATATCCTCATTATTTGGGTTTCCCATCTATTTATTTTATCCTTTATCTCCTTGGTCTTGTCTGGCCATGTTAGACAAAATTTATATAGTTCACTTGCTTCTTTCAGGGCTAATTGTGCAAACTATACACTTTTATCTAACAAAAATTTGTCTTGAGAAGCTTTATATTTTAGCTCAACTAATCTTTTACTGTCTATTTCAGCCCTTACCTTTTTGTTAGCAGCCTTTTCAAGAGACTCAAAATGAATGTTGATGGATTCCATTAACTTCTTTACTTGTGCAGCGAGACCCAAGGATGTGTCTCTTTTTATTCCAAGAATTAGATTTTTAAAAATTGCTAATGCATCTTCTAACAACTCGCTATCCTCTATATGGGATTTTAGTACTTCCTCTTGTGCATTAGTTTGAAGGATTGTCCCAAGTCTTAACTTATGTAGAGGGGACATAGATGCAAGGTTAATAGGCCCTTGTAGAAGTTTAGGAGCAGTCAAAATTTGAGCTTCTTTCTACTTCTCAAAGAACTCCCTTAAGGAGTCAGCAATGTCTCTCTTTTCTTCATGAGACACCTCAGCTTCTTGTCTCTCCGGAGGTAGTTCTTGGTTGTGTTCTTGTTCATTTCTTTCTGGCTCTAGAGTAGGAACATCCATCATTTGTCCATCTATCTATTCTCTCTTCTCTTCTTGTTCCACATAGATATTATGTTCAAGGACTATCCCTGCCTCTTCGAACTTCTTTTCTTCTTCAGTTTCTTTCATTTCTTCAACCTTTTCTGAACTCTTTAGAGGTGTAATTGTGCCTTGGTCCATGCTCTACTCAACATTTGCTTTTGGAGCAACATTAGAAGTATCACCATTATTAACGTGCTCTTCCTCTTCAATGTATGCAACAGTTGTAATTTGCAATTCATGCAATACACTCAAGGTTGTTTCCTTTGTCTCTTTTACTAGTCTCTTAGTGTCATCGACCTTAAGTGTATTAACTCTTCTCTTTGTTCTAAATTTATCTTTGAGTATCTTTGTGACTTTTACTTTTTCTTCCTTGTTATGTTTGGATAGAGACTCAACAATACATATTCTCTTATCTCCACATCTTTGGCTATAGCCACTTCCTTTCTTGCTGACATAATGCTGAATAGGCTATCTGATAATTGATCTATGATTTCAATTAAGGCTTTGCTAAACATTTCTAAATATCTGACAACCACAATTTTAATAATTATCTTATCTACATCAGATCTTTTATCATACATTTGAACAATGGGTTTCAAATTCCCATGCTGTGCAAATACATTGACTAAGGTCTGTAGGGAGAGTGTTGCTTCACTTTTAGTTTTCCCATCTTTTTTATTCTTCTTGGTCCTTCTTGAGGGTTTCTCCTTCTTACTAGAAGTGGTTTCCTCTGTTCTTACCCATTTTGCTTCAGTATTCTTATCTATTTCTATTTTTCTTCTTCTTCTCCTTCACCTAGGCTTACATATACTCTTTTTGTTGCCTTTGTTTTCTTTCTTATTTTCTTCTTTATAGTTTTCTCCAATAATATTTGTTCTTCAAGGTCTGTCTCTTTCTCAGGTACCTCTTTTTCAGTACTTGCAACCTTTGTTTCTACCATAGAGGGTCTGGAACTCTTTGAAGTAGCTGTAGAGGTGGATGCTCTTGTCCATCTTGCAGGACTAGATGCATGCTTCTCCTTTTCAATTTTCTCCTCTTTCTCTAGGGCTTTTGAAGTTTGCTCTTCTAGAGTACTTGCAACTTTTGATGTCTTTGCCTTTTCTCTTTCTTTACTTATTTCCTCTTTTGTGAACCCATGTTTCTTGGCAATTTCCTCTACATACTTCTTGACCTTTCTTTGGGTCTTTAGTTGTGTTTGCTCCAAATGTACTTTGAGAGATAGTTCCTCAAAAGTACCAAACCTTTCCTCCTTGGGATCTCTTCGTTTTCGCAAGATAAGATCTGCCAAACTAGTTAAAACCTCCTCTAAGACTTCATATCCCATTGCTGGAACCCATACAATTCTAGGTTCAATAGCCTCCATGAGGCATTTGTCCTTGTCCACCATGAACACAATATCCTTTTCATACTTCTTTACAACCGATTTAGGGATTCTAGCCCTGGCCTACATTTTCTTTTGGAAGTTTTTGAAGTAACCCTATAAAGCTACATTCTGTTTGTCAGCATTTCCCAAACTATGCAAATGTTTTCTGATTTGAGTACCTATAGGTACATGATCAAGCCAACCTATATTATCCATACTAGGTAACTCTTTCAGAAAGTAAAGAACAGACAAATAATCAAAGTTCCATACTTAAAAGGATATTTTGTTTCCTTTGTTCTTTTCAAGTTTTCCATTAATTGTTCCCAGAACAACTCACATAGGTCATAGTCTGTGTTATTCCTAACCATATCATAGGCTGTGTAAATAGCAGTTGCAAACACTAAATTCTCCCTGTTGGAGAAATAGACTTTATACCCAATAACCATTGATGCAGATTTGACTACTGGTTTCTCAATATCATTCATGGTTAGTGCCCTCTTATCAAATTTTACACTAGTTAACTGCATTACTACATTGTTCTTCATGTTTTTTTAGGGTTGGAACTTTTTCGATAGAGCTCATGCCAGTTACTTCTTTAATAGTTTCCTTTGTTATCATATGGGGTACATCAAGCCAAAAGAATTCATCATGAATTCAGCTTAGAACATATCTAACCCATGCATCATCTGAAAATACCAGAAAATCTAACCAAGTATCCAAGTTCTTCTCATGCAGGACATTGTATTCTTCTTTCAATGCAAGATTAACAATGGTCAGCTCATCCAAGTATAATTTCCCTAATTTTATGTGATCATATTCCTCTAGTTTTGCATGAATGTATGCCCTAACATCCTCCATGTGCATAACACTGTGTGGAATCTCAAAAAATGCCCCATCTGGATCAGTCTCTAGAGATTTAAATGGGTGCTTCTTGAACTTGGGGCAAGGCCTCTCAGTTATCTCAACTACTTGTGGAGTAAACATTTTTGCAATTTCAACATAGAGAATTTTTGAGAGAGATAATGATAAATACCTTTTGCCTTCGTTAGGGTTTCTTCATCAGAGGCTTGAATCTGCCCTAGCTTGCTTCTTAGGTCACTTTTAGTCACTTGAAAGTATGAATGCAAAGTGATTTTTCTTTCAAATGGATCCCTTATATTCTCTTCTTATCGAGTTTAATCACAATAAATTCTTCATTCAAAAAGCTATCAAACCCTTTCTCTATTGTCCTTAGTCGATCAAGATTGCTCTACAATTTACTGCACTGGATCCTTTTCTGGCAAAATCTTCTTCATAAGATTTGTCATTCAGTCTTATAACTTATATCTTTGTGTTGGATATCAACACCACATTTCTGGCTAGGGGAGTAGGATTATGCATTAAGCTCCCCCTGAGCCAGAGCTCTCAATTTACTTCTCAGAGGAAGTACCAACACCAAAGTTTGATGCAGACTCATCCTTGACTTCCTATACTCCCTTCTTGACCCAAATTTTACTCATCTCCTTCTTGATCTCTGTCAAATCTATCTTTTGTGCAGGTTCTCTCTTCTCTACCTGATTATTCCTCCTTATGTTTTTGCTTCTACATAATCTTGCAAAATGTCCAGGCTTGTTGTAGTTGAAGCATACAATATTTCTCTATCCATTGTTCCTCTCATTCATCCTTGATTTGCATTGGTTAGCCTTGTGACCAAATCTATTGCATGCAAAACAATTCCCATTGAATGGTTGAATATCCCTTTCATTATTATAGTTGTTCCTTATCTAACTTTTGCATTCACTAGCTCTATGACCAAACCTTTTGCAATTAAAACATTTACCTCTAAAATTTTGAACATTCCTTCCATTGTTGTAACTATTTCTTATCTGACTTCTGCATTCATTATCTTTGTGACCTACTTTGTTGCAAGTAAAACACTGACTAGAGAATGATGGAACATTTTGATTTACTTTGCTCCTACACTGAGTAGATTTATGACCAAATTTATTGCATGCATTATAATAACTATTGAAAGAAGGGTACCTTTGAGCATTTGGTTGCCTGGCTAGTGGTCTTCTAGGTCTGTTCCTTTGATTCTGAATCTATTTGCCTTTGTCCTTCTTGATCCCAACATTCTTTTCTTGATCGATTTTGGAACTTTCACCTTTCTCAAATCCCAAGCCTTCTTTATCATTAGGACTCTTCTGACTGGCAAGTATTCTATCAAGTTGGGTAGCACTTACTCTAAAATTTTCTTCCTAACTCCAAGCATGTTTCAGATCAGCTTTCAGATCCACAACTTCTTGTTCAAGCCTAGTGTAGTCTTCAGTTTTGCTTTTCACCAACTGATTTAGGTCTTCTTCTACTTTTGCTCTTTTTACAACTTCCACTTTTAGATTACTCAAGTTGTCTTTTGTAGATATCAAATTTTCACTAACCTCCTTGTATTTTTCTTTGAACTTCTTGATTTTCTCCCTCAATTTCTTTATGCACTCATCTCCTTCCTTGACATTATCTTTCAGATCCCCATTTTCTATTTCAGCCTTTTCAAGATCTACTAGTGCAAGTTTGAGTTCTTCATTGACAAGTGTGCATTCTTCTTTAGTACCAGTTGCATCAATTTCTTTAGGAGGAGTAGGACATTTTTTACCTGTCATGTGTTTAGTCTCCAATATCTTCCTCAAATTGTTAGACTTCTTCTAAGGAACCAAGCTCTGATACCAATTGTTGAACACCCAAAGTACTAAGAGGGGGGTGAATCAGTAATTTATTAAACTTCTTACTTATTGAACTAATAATCCATTTACCATATGCAATAACAAAGCAAATTAAACATAGAACAAACAACCAAAATCAATCACACATGAACACCGATATTTTTACGTAGAAAACCCAAAACTGGGAAAAACCATGGTGAGTGTTAGCTCACAATATATTATGTAGGATCAATACTTGTTTAGTATGAAAAAGGATGGATGGTGAATGGGGGTTGATTTGGTTTAGATCCTCTTTTATCAACAAACATTCACGGGCATATCAATCGAGTTGAATCTCTACTAAGCAAGAGCATTCACCTAATAGGTTGTGTTGCCACTTGGAACAATGTAGAAACTTATATGTTGTCAATCAATATCTCAATTTAATGCTCAAATGCTCTTAAAACCCTAATTATGTAAAACAATGAATAAACTAGTAAATTCTGATAAATGTTTATAGATTAATGAGAAGGATAGGGATTAATAACTGACCATTTTTTGAAGTTTAGAATTCAAAATATTTGAGGACAATGCTCCGAGCACCCAAGTCCAAGGCACTATGTTCTTCATGGAATGTAGAACTCCTTCTGGCACTGATAATCATAGTTTTGTATGTTTTCATCACTTGAAATGTGGAGGACACTGCCCTAGGTGCCCAAGTCCAAGGCAGGTTGATTCTCGGGAGGCGGGAGCTTCTTTAGATATAGAATGTCCCTGTTGTTGTTATATGGAGCCTAATCAGACTTAGAGGTTAAATTTACCCCACTTTTATCGGTATAGTTTCCCCCCAAATTACTACAGGGTCAAGGGACAGCGCCCTTGGTGTGTTCCCTATCGCGATATAGGGCGGGGTTGAGGGGCAGTACCCTCGCGGGGGCTTGGGGGTAGCACCCCGAAAACCTCACACATTTTTTTATTATTGTATAAAGGCACCGGGAGTTATTTTTCATTGGTCGACATAAGAAAACCCTATTTTTGTAACTGACAAAAAGCTTGATAAAAAGCTGCTAAGGGTTAGGGTTTTGATTGATGTATTGTAGCATTTTGTAGTGGTATTGAGTTGCAGGGATTGCTGGTTGTAATCAGTTTGATTTACTAGATAATAATATTGGACTCTATGTTTGGTGGATGTAGCCCGAGTTTGGGTGAACCACGTTAAAACTTGTCTCTCGCTATTATTATTTCTGTGTATTTTCATTCCTCTGTTTAATCTTTATTTGCATTTAATTGATATCTTCTACCGACTAACCCTAACACCTGTAACTCTAATTTTTGTCCATGTAACTTCAGAGGACATTGCCCTAGGTGCCCATGTCTTGAAAATGCTCCATTTCACTTCTTTCTTTCAGATCCTAAATCCTTGTCATCTGCAACCTTCCTCTACAACTCCACTCTGCAAAACTTAGTACTTATAACCTACAATCACAAAGGAGTGTAGTTGGGGATTGTGGTTTTTAGAGGCTTGCCTCAGTCAAGCCCAGAGAGACATTCAAGTCTTCTGAACACCATTGTTAGACAAGAGTGCGTATCCCTGCGGGATAGAGGGAAAATCCAAATGATAAATGATTCAAACATAAGTAAATGTCACCTTGAAGTGTAGATCTCACATAAATGAAGGCTCTTCAATCACATGAGAAGATGAAGTCAAATCTACAATCACAGATACAATAACAATGCTTTGCTTTGCAACAATGAATATCATGGATGCTCTAAAATCACAAGTATGCATAAAGTTCACAATCATCTTCTAGTTTACAAATGAAAACCTAAACATGCTTATATATGCAACTACAAACATTCCCACTAAGAATTTCGTAATTCAAACTTTAGGTGTCGGCATAGGACCTAACAATAGCTATTAACTGACACTTCAAATTAGGGCCTGACCCAAAATAAGGCAGGACTAGGGCCCAAGCACCCAAGTCCTCCTATTTCAAGTAGGAGTCATCAAAATAGCACCCCCTAGGTCCTATTTGCCACAAGACTTCGGGTTTTTCTCATCGGGATTCAAAATTAATATACAAGATGCTCTAAATGCACTTTAAGGACCCGAGAGCTAAACCTTAAGAGGGAAAAGCCCCCAAGGGGACATTTTTTGACATAACATTTAGCCCCCACTTTAATGTATGTATAAATGCAAGGCCCATACATGCATTAAAGTAAGGTCAACAAACACGCCAAGCACAGTGAAGACATGCCAAACACATTGAAGACAATAACATGCACGTAAAACACAAAGAAGATAGTTACAGTCACGCAAAACACAGAGAAGACAACATTGAAGACACACAAAACATAGTGAATATAGTGAATGTAGTGATTATTTCTTTTTCATTTTCTCATATATGAAATGCAAATGCAAGTATAGGGAAAATAAACACACAACCCAAATACAGGAGGAGCTCATTGCCACCAGTCTTGAAACTGCATAAGGGGCAACACACATGCCAAACAAATCTCAAAGTGTAGGAGGAGCTCATCACCACTAGTATTGAAACTACACTTGAGAACAAACATGCCATACAAATCCCAAAGCATAGGTGGTGCAGAAGCACCTCGAAGACATTAAGAATCTGAGGATTCTATACATTTTATGTTATGTCCAAAATGTTATGTTGTAAGGCCTTAGGCCACTTTGAGTCTTAGTTAGCCGCATAATGACATGTATGTCAAGAAACAGCTTAAAAGAATTGTAACCGAACTGTAGTTTTGTAACTGTTCGACAGTGGTGGTTCATTTCCATCTTGTATAACTGCCGCAAGAGTCTTTTAATAGGTGGTCTGTAGATAGACAGACAGATAGAGAAGAAAAACAAATCTATATTAATATTTAGAAGAAGGAAATAAAGAGCTTCTATTGTTTTGGTGTAACCCTGGGATGTAGTACGGAAGCATTCCACTGGTTGAGGTTTCTTCGAAACCAGTGGAATGTCTTCCTTAGAGTAGGTTGTTTTTCTGTTACGTAGTTTTAGTGTTTCTGTGAATGGCTATTCGGTTACAATGAGCACAGCGAAGATTTTGGTTAAAGAACTGTGCACCCTATGTATATACATCTAATGTATGTGGCGAACATCTGTATGTATATCGCATATACGATGAAAGGAACCAGCTATAGAAGAACGAATGTATTCTGAAGTGTATGTGGAATAGACACATCGTATCGAGTCTATCGACTGTACATGGTGAATTCATAACGACACTGTATGTATAGAGTGGAGTCATCGGTATAGAGAGAGCCATCGGAAAAGAACGAACGAGTTCCACCGACGGTTGAAGTCTGACCGATGGAGAAATTGATATTAAGTATTTCGGGGTGAGAACTAAGAAGTCTCACCGATGGAAGGCTCAACGGTGAGAGATGTATTATCAGTGGATGAGGAGGAGGTTCTACCGACGGTCCAAGTCATGCCGACGGGTCAATGTTCAACGGAGTAAGTGGTGTATTAAACCATCGGCGAGAGAAAGCATATCGGCGAAAGAATCGGATGTTGGGCCGACAGTCCAAGTGCTGCCGATGAGAAGTGGAGTTGGACGCTCATCGGTGTGACCGATAGCGTCGGCAGAAGATTCGAGGAGCTCGCCGATAGGATAATATCATGCCGATAGGCACATGACCGAAGCCACTCATCGCTGAGAGATAGGTATCGACGAAAGTCTCTTTAGTTTGACCGATGGAATATTGTCTTGCCAATAGGCAAGAATAGGTATATTTCGGTGTGACATTCTACCTTGTCTTGCCGATATACACTGTAAATGTTATTTTGTGGGCTTTTCAAGGATTATTCAACCTATGTTAATGTTCAACTGGTTTTCCTCTGCATCAATAGGAGGAGTTCATTGTCCCCGATCTTGAAACTATGCTTGGGAACAAACATGCCATACACACACATGGAAGACAAGGAGAAAACATGACAAACCAACGATGGAAGAAACCTATTGCTAGGTTCGCAACCATCTCAGGCACATTACAAGCACACACTGACAATTGGAATTTGCCACAACAATCACCGAAGACATGCTTAAGGGTAGGATAGTCTCAGATCCACCCCGCCTGCTCAGAGGACTTTTAGAAAATGACAGGATGTGCAATCTCCTCAAGAAATACACCATCCTTGCCTCCGTAGAGGGCTTAAAATAAAAAGGATATGCACGATATCTCGCCTTCGCAGAGGGCTTAAATGATTGTAATATGAAATAAAAATATGCACTCACTTGGAGATACAACATCCTGCCTCCGTAAAGGGCTTCAAACACGCTTCATTAGTACCAAAATCATCAGACAACTTACCTTATATATGCCCCCACCTTAAGGTGGTTGATATCACATACCGATATCAAGCACGTTAAGGTAGGAAGAAAACACACAAGGGAACATGAGCTCTCACAAAGCCCATGCCCCCCAGAGGTGACATGTGCGTTATAATAGCCAAATGTTCCCACAAACATACAATTTCCTGTAAGAAAAGGTGTTAGCATCCATATAATCATGATAAACAATAATGTAAGGTGAGATCCAAGATAAACAAAGTGGATGGAGCAGCAGTATTGTTATGTTTTGTAAGTGCGATAAGACAACATCGAGATATCACATGGAGTGATTCTATTAGCCAAGCATCAGATAATATATATCAAACCCCTCATCAGGTATGGACTAGGTCCATTTTTTGATTTCTTGCTGAAGGGACACTAGGTCCGTATCAACATTATATGTTTTTTGTCATATGCCAACTAGATAGAACCACTAGAGGAAGGTAAACAATAAATCAAGAGAGGAGAAACAAGTGCCCTAGGGTCGTCATGTAGGAAGGTGCCCCCAAGTCACCAACCACAACGCTATGCCCCTAGGACACAACACACAACAATGAAAATAGAGGAGAGGCAATATAGAAGAATGATGATACAAATTGAAGAAGGGTCAAAATAGAGTCGGTCTCCTGGTATCCTTGACCTTACAAGAGAACCAAGGGTCATCCTAGGAGACCTAAACAACACATAACACATCATGGGGGAAACTCAACACGAAGGTAAAGGGTTAGAAATACTTACTTGTAGTGACAACTAAACTAGAATTTGGAACTTGCGAGCATCTTGGAGAGATGCTCTATCAAGTTTTGTGCAAAGATTGAGTGGTTCTTATTATAGTGTTCTTTGTTGTCAGGAAGTCCATGTGGTACGTGTTCATCATCTCTTTGTTTATGTGAAATCTTTTGTTACTTATGAGGAGGAGAACCACTATTATATCCAACTGATGATAACCATCTTGCTTTTTTCCAATTTCTAGTTCTCTTATTTTGTTGATTCTGTCTATCGTAGTGAGAAGGACTATCTTGTACTATTTTAATCTTTTCTTTTGTCATGATCTCTTGCTTCTGGTGTTGCATTTGTCTTTTCAATGCATTTTGGTTATCTCCCAATCCTTGAAGGGATAGCGGAGGAGGAACCTCAACATAGATACCATTCCTTCATGGACAAGGTAATACTTCAGTATTTTCCTTATCCACCTCTATCGTGGCTATTATATCATCGTAGTTTAAATAGTCATCTTCTTCTTCTACCAGGTTTTGTTCCATCATGTTGTTATCGATATGCTTAGGGAAAGGATTGGTAAAGATTTGTAAATTCTGATTCGGTGGAGCAACTGATTTATGCCATTATCATTCACACTCGATACTTGTATAACATTCAAGTCGATGAAGTCTTGTATTTCATGCTTAAGACGCATACATCATTCAGTATCATGTCCTTGTTGCCGATGATAATGACAAAAAGCATTAGCATCAAAATAAGGTCCCTGCATTCTACTAGGATCCAATGGTTTAATCGAAGTAAGCTTCATGAGGTTATTACTCACAACTTGATTCATGATAGAATGATAGGATTCAGATATCAGAGTAAATTTTCTTTGTCGAAATGGTGCCCTCTTTGGATTAGTGATAGCGGACACTTGTGAGAAATTGTTTGAATTCTATCCATTAACCTTGATGAAAGTCTTATTATTCCTCTTAAAGTTGTTTTGTGAAGGCCCACTCATGGATTGACCAACTTGAGCCAATGAGTTTTGGTTTTCATACTGACTAGATGAAAGCTGATAATCACAAAGGGAAGTACATAAATGTTGAAAGGAGTTATGCTTCATTAAGAGAATATTATCATAGATGTTAGGTTGTAGATTTGTAATGAACGCTTTCTGAACATACTCATCCTTCATCTGATATTGAATTTATGCATAGAGGGCTTGATACTGACTAATAAAATCAATTAACTTCTCTTTCAGATCTTGTTTGCAATGAACTAAATTAATCAATAAAACTTGAGGTCCAATGTTTGCTTGAAAATGTTGTAAAAATTGATCAACTAGTTGTGAAAAAGAGTGTATTGAATTTAGAGGTAGAGAGAAAAACCATTTTAAAGTAGTATCTTTGAGAGATCACGGGAAATTTTTGCTAAGAAGTCCTCTTCAAAGTAGAAATCACTACACATAGCAATGAATGCTGCCACATGAGTATTAGGATCACCTTTTCCACCATATTTTTCAAAGCGAGGAGTTTCAAACCTTTTAGGCATAGGAGTTCTCAAGATTGCATAAGATAGAGGATTACGGGAATGATAACTTGGTATATTAGGTTGTGAATAATTCATCAAGTTTTTCACCCTTTGTTGTAAAGAAGTCATGCCTCGCAAAAGTTGGTTTAAGATGGCATCATTGGGTGATGCAGTTTGTTGTGAGGAATTAGAACTAAAGTGTGGAGGTGATTGAGCCTGAGTAGTGACAAATGGAGGTTGTAAATAGGTGAGTGGTGGTTGAACATAGTGATAAGTGGAATGTGGTTGTGAATATTTATATGTAAGAGGTGGTTGAGAATAAATGGGATGGAGAGGTGGTTGAGAGTAACTATTCATGAAAGAAGTCACCTTAGGTGCCAAGTTCTGATAGTTGAATCCCACTGCTTTGTAATTTTGTGAATTAGTGCCATTAGATACTCTAATACTATTGGTAGCATTACTACAAGCATTTGCATTAGTAGTTAAAATTGTTGATGTAAATGTAGACATTCCCGTAGTCGGTATAGGTGCCGATACTTGCATATGAGTCGGTAATGACATGTTATTAATAGCTTTTGCACATTCAGTCACCGACATAATATTAGTTTGTACAATATGCACTAAGCCTTGAATTACATTAACACCATCTTGTCCTTATTTTATCAACTCTCTTATGTTATGAATCGCAGGTATAGCTTCTTTCGCCATCCTTTCATTTTCCACAAATGCTTGAAAATCGGCTAACTCTTTATCAGGTTTGTTTATTTGCTCATTAGGTACATGTGTTACCACCTCAATAGTGTCATCAAAATCATGAAATATTTGATCTTCCATTGTGGTTGTAGGAGATATAGTGTCTTTCAAAATTTGTGTCTCTCCTTTTGTAAAGAAGGTATTTAATGGATTTCTAGAGGTAGGAATATCGTATTCGTCAGGAGCACTGGATCCCATGCATCTTCTACTTAATCTTAAAGGGGTATTTATATTAGCTAAGAAGGTTATAATACTCATATAATATCATGCAACACTCAATGCACAAACTAATAGAACAAACCTCAGGAGCAAGATATGTTGAGGATCCAAAATGCTTGATTTTTCACCTTTTTCTCAAATTTTCAATGCAAATGAGTGAAAGAAAAGGTGTTGTGAAGAATTTCAAGAGGGGAAGAAAATAATGTGCCTAATATTATTCCAATAATGAAGCAATATCTTTCACAACATGCTTTTGATGCAATTCTAGAGTGATGACAAGTCAAAATCTAGTGAAAATTCACCTAAAATATGCGCTTTTTCACCAATGTTACATGTAGAGGCCTAATAGAAAGGGTGTTGTAGGGAATTTGAGGAGGGGTAGCAGATAATAACCCTAATATCAGTCAAATAATGCAGTAAAATCCCTCACAACATGCCTATAATGCAATTCTAGAGAGACGATAAAGCCAAAATCTAGTGAAAATGCAAGGTTTTTAAACCCTACACATGAAAATTTGCAAGAAGGACACTATGATGCAACACTAAAATTAGAAATAAGTGATAAATGAGTGTTTTGAAAGGGTAGGAAAATCTAAAACAAGATTTTGACTACAAACCCTAGCTAATGCAAAACTAGGTTTAATGAAAAATGCACAATTTCAAGCAATTTTTAACAATTTAAGTATGAAAATGCAATGCAAGTGAATGATCAAATGATGAATTTCTATAATTTAAATTAGATCTAATGAAAATAATAGAAATTAAATGCCAATTAATTCAAATTATGCCAAAATGCAAGCCTAAAATGCCAAATTTTTCAAACTTTTCAATTTTTTTGTAATTTTTTGAATGCAATAAGATGAATGAATGCAAATCTATCACACACCACTCAACAAGGTGAAAATATTAAAAAAAATGAGTTCACCAAAATGTTTTGGTGAAAAAGGATGGATGGTGAATGGGGGTTGATTTGGTTTAGATCCTCCTTTCTCAACAAACATTCAAGGGCATATCAACCGAGTTGAATCTCCACTAAGTGAGAGCATTCACCTAACAGGTTGGGCTACCACTTGGAATGATGCAGAAACTTAGAAGTTGTCAATCAATATCTCAATTTAATGCTCAAATGCTCTTAAAACTAGTAAATTATGATAAATGTTTACAGATTAAGGAGAAGGACATGGATTAATAACTGACCATTTTTTGAAGTTTAATATTCAGAATATTCAAAGACAATGCCCTAGACACCCAAGTCCAAGGCACTATTTTCTTTGCAGAATGTAGAACTCTTTCTGGCACTGATAATCACTGTTCCATCTATTTTCATCACCTGAAATGCAGAGGACACTACCCCAGGTGCCCAAGTCCAAGGCAAGCTGATTCTTGCGAGGCGAGAGCTTCTTTAGATGTAGAATGTCCCTAAAACTATGATTCCTATTTGTGTAACTTTGGAGGACATTTCCCTAGACATCCATGTCCCAAAAATGCTCTGTTTCACTTCTTTCTTTTGGATCCTGAATCCTTGTCATCTACAACCTTCCTTTGCAACTCCACTCGGTGAAACTCGGTACCTGTAACCTGCAGTCACAAATGAGTGTGGTTAGGGGTTGTGGTGTTTAGAGGCTTGCCTCAGTCAAGCCCCAGAGATACATTCAAGTCTTTTAAACATCGTTGTTAGATAAGAGTGCATATCCTTGCGGGATAGAGGCAAAATCCAAATGATAAATGATTCAAACATAAGTAAATGTCATCTTGAAGTGTAGATCTCACATAAATGAAGGCTCTTCAATCACATGAGAAGATGAAGTCAAATATACGATCACAAACACAATAACAATGCTCTACTGTACAACAATGAATATCATGGATGCTCTAAAATCACAAGTATACATAAAGTTCACAATCATCTTCTAGTTTACAAATGAAAACCTAAACATGCTTATATATGCAACTACAAACATTCCCGCTAAGAATTTTGTAATTCAAACTTTAGGTGTTGGCATAGGACCTAACAAAAAACATATAATCAACTCTTCAAACTAGGACCTGACCCAAAATAGGGTAGGACTAGGGTGCGAGCACCCAAGTCCTCCCTCCCTATTTCAAGCAGGAGTCATCACAAAAGCACCCCCTAGGTCCTATTTTCCACAAGACTTTGGGGGTTTCTCATTGGGATTCAAAATTAACACACAAGATGCTCTAAATGCACTCTAAGGACCTGGGACCTAAACCTTAAGAGGAAAAAGTCCCCAAGGGGACATTTTCCAACATAACAATACCGAATTACAACAAAGGCTCACTGCCTAGGGCTCACTACCCAAAAGAAGTGCTCACTGCAAGAAGGCTCACTTCCTAGAGAAAGAAAGAAAGAATAAAGGTGGCTCACTGCCAATTTGAACTGCTTAGATTACATCTACTCATGCATGGATGTAGCTCCAATGAATGCTCAAAATACTGTCTCAAAACTCTTCATCTTGATTACTTTGTTTCACTTCTCTACTTTTACATTGAACAAGATCTCTCTTCTTCTTCTCTTGTCATCTACTTTGAACTACATATATTTTGCACATTCACATTCAAAATAGCTCCAACAAACACCGAATTCAATCCCATATATATATATGCAACAAAAAAATCTTCATATTAGGTCAGCCTAATAAAGTGTACCATGTAGTCATGCATTGTGTACTTTGTCGGCCAAATTCATTCTCCAAAATCTATAGCGGATCCAAACAACATTTG
Organism: Cunninghamia lanceolata; assembly: GCA_027924645.1. Lineage (NCBI taxonomy): Eukaryota > Viridiplantae > Streptophyta > Pinopsida > Cupressales > Cupressaceae > Cunninghamia > Cunninghamia lanceolata. The sequence continues at coordinate 413,432 of BSBN01001093.1, forward strand.
AAAACCTTCACACACTTTGGCCTCAACTGTTTCACCACTTAGGATTAAGTTCCAAACACCAAAACTTAACGCACACACATCATATTGTCATGTCGGCCGTGACCACAAATTATTTATTGGTTTAGTTCCTCTGTCAGACATCAACTTTCACTACGGACCATAAGATGCTTCCAAAATCATATCAAACACTCTTCACACATCACAGATCATACCTTTAGAACCACAAGGTAAAATATTCTTTTGCAATAGAATGCAGACCACTGGAATAGATGCCCCGTTACAGTCAAACCGCACCATACCAAGTAGCGATACTTAGGCATTCATAACTGACTCTCTGATGGAACTCGGAATTTGCAACTCTAGATTTTGATACTTTAAACATGTGTTTACAACACCTCAAAACCACATAGTAAGATATGTAATAACGGAGGAATGTGGACCAAAACAAATGAGTGTTTTGCTCTAAATCACAACATACTCTATCTTTCCGGACTTAGTCTGTTAGAGTGTATGCTTCTGTTACTTGTCAAGGGATAAAAAATTGGATATAGGATCATCAAAGGAATACAAATAACATACTAGAACCACATGATTAGATCTCCAACTATGGACTAATGCCAATCATTATACTACCATTCTGTCACTGTCTCTTGTGCACTGCCAACACTTAACCAAAATGGCTAAGTCTTTTCACTGGACCAAAACTTTTGTTCTAACCTTGTTCCTTTTCTTTGTTTCCATCAATGACAACATCTTTAGACATCATACACAAGTTGCCAAGAAGCTTAGCACTATGGGAGCTTGACACTCACACACTCTTTTATATCGTATGATAGTACAAGAGTTTATCTTTTTGTGGTTGTTTTTATATCATATGAGTACTCATCTCTTGTGCACTTTGGAAGTTTAAGAACTCTTTGATTACGTTTTGATCTTCAAATCTAGAAATGCAATCATGATAACAATATGCAGATGCACGAACACAAGGGATGCTAAAATGAAACTTTTACTTCTATAGAACATCATGAGTTATGACATTGACTTTATTACTTTGGAACTCTTTTTCTTGTTTTGATATGAATGCATTAGGGAAAAAACAATATGACTGCTCTTTAACATGATTTTCAATCCAGGGGATTGCAAGTTCTTCTACTATAAGAGTTCTATTCAAGTTTCTGAAATTAAGAATTAGAACTCAAGCGGGGAATGGGAGTGAAATGGAGTGTTTTTAAATTTGGGATTTGCTAGAAGCTAAACATTGATCCTTATCTAGATAGGACAATCTGACAAGATTTCAACTTAGACAACTAACAAATTTTATTGATGTTCGCTAGACTTAGATCATAGATGGCAAGAAAGATAGAACTGGGGTAAAGGATGAGTGGGAAAGAACCAGGGTCCCTAGATAGAAAATGATCTTAAAGACTACTAGACTCTTGGCTTTTCTCAGCTAGTGCGTGTGTGTGCTTTGTGCCTTTCTCTTTTATTTCCTCTATTAAAATATTACCCTTGAAGCTTTGAGCTTAGACTGATCTCCACCCAAGAGTACGGACATTCAATAATCTTCTCTCCATCACTCTTTTTTTGTAACTCTCTTTTTTTTCTTTTTTTCTTTTTTTCTTTTTGTATTTTCTAGAATGCCTCACTTGATTTTCTCATTTTTTGGATTTTTGACTTTTTATGAAAATGAATGCCTTTGGAACTTTTGGATATGCAGTAAATTGATCTCTCAATTCTCACTTTTCTTGATACTCTTATTTTGATCACTCATTTTTTTATTCACTCGTATTTTAGATTTCTTCCTTTAGAGTTTTGATCCCCCTAACATTTTTGGCCAGGGAAGATAAGGGGCTGAGCACCACCAAAAGTTTTCATAATCCAGTTGGACTTCTTTTCTACTAGGGAAGAATTGGGAAGGTCTACTTGCAAACTTCCTTTGAACATTGTAGATTTGAATACTGACTTTGCTTAAACCTAACATCTTGACTCATTAAGACTGGGATCAGTGTAAAGCTAAGAGCTAGGCTTTGATTATAATCATTGAAAATGTAGGGGAAAATGGTGATTGTGGAAATGGGGAATCTCAAGACCTAAAAAGATCAGATATACCTAAGCAACCTTAGACTCCTTATTGAAATGAAAATGATATAAGAGCAAGTCATTCACTATAATGCAAGCTGAATAGAATGATACTGAAATACAAGAAACAAACTCTTTTTGACATTTTTGATTTTTTTGATTTTTTTTGTATATTTGGGATATTTAATTTTTTGTATTTTTATGTTTTTATGATTTTATGATTTTCAGACATAGTATTTCTTGAGGTGAAAGGCATTGATTGTCTCGCTAAATTCATCTCCCTCCATTGTGCACAAGAGATAGGCATCATTTCCAACATCTTCTTTAACCATATAAGGACCTTCCCAGTCCTCTGTGAATGTTCTCTTTTGTCTTCTCTTTTTGTTTTTTATGCTACCTCTTCTTAGGACAAGTTCTCCTACTCTGTAGGTTTTATCATTTGACTCTATCATTTCTAACTCAGTGGTTTCTCTTGGTAACGTGAGGTGGAGAAAATCTTGGAAAGCTTGTTGATGGGAAGGAGTCCAATACAAGACTCCATTGCACCTTAGCAATTCCATTAGCATGTCGAATTGCTCTTACATGTAAATATTTATGTCTTGTCTACCTTGAATGTTTTGTAAAAACTAGAATAATTCCAAGGGAGTTTGAGGTTCCCTTTGCTCATCAAGAGGGACAAATCTTATACTCATCCTCCCATTGGGCTCAGTGTTGTAAGTATGTGCAGTCGGTGTTGTCATTGATGCCAACAAGATTGTGTTGTCATTGGTGAACTGTATGAGCAAGAGGGTGTTGAGTGGATGTTGTCTCTCATGATTAGGAAGTCCTGAAGATGGTGATGATATGTTTTTGGTGCTTGGCTTCCAAGTGCTTTTGAGAAAATTTAAATAATAGAGGAAACACTGTGTTGTAAAGATGTTCTAGCATATAGAGTGGTGTTATGGTTTTGCTCCGCATTTATTTTATATTGAAGATTTATTTATGTAGCTTGGATATGTTGATTAGAGGTATTTAGAGGTGCTACACTCAGAATTTGGCATGCTAGATTGTTGTGTAGAGGAAGATGTGTTCACTAGTGTGTAACTATGATTTGCGAAGGTGTCTAGGAGAAATATTTTTTGCTCCACAATTCTCTGCATAATGGTTTTAGGTCTTGTAGTTCTGGAAGTGTGTTTATAAGGTTCATATTTATCTTCAGTTGAAGTTATTCATGATTTGGTGCTTTGCAAGTTGATTTCTTGAATTGCAATGCATGCCAGAGATATTTGAGTATACTGGGTAAACATGACAAGTTTGTTTGGCATGCGAAAGTTGTTGCAAAGGAATTTGTTAGATTTCATGATGTTTGTGGGATATTCTAGATTGTGCTCAAGCATGGTGTGTGGTCCACAAGTTGTCGTTGGGTTTGAGGAAGCATGTACACAATTTTTTGTGGTGTTAATACTAGTTCAACTGACCTTGGGTGTTTACACTAATTGCAGAGTTGCTTCAGTGTTTGTGGAAGTGTGGTGTGGCATGTATGAGTGGATTTAGGTCCAAACTAAGGTGTGTTGTGGTCTACCTTCATTCCTTTCCACCGCGGGAATCTTTTGGTGCCAACCTAATTTGAATTTGTGAGATTAAGGTGCTTTGCTGACCTTGGAGAATGTTTTCAAGATTGAAGATGGTATAAATAAGTGTTGAGTTGTTGAAGGATGGTAAAATAGATGAGTATGATGTGTGTGATATGAATTGCAGAATTATAGAGTGTGAATTTGTGCAGTGTAGTGTGAGCTTTCATGTGTTAGATTACTTGATGCAGTGAGAAGAATGTGTCTACAATTCCTCAGTGAGACTGTAGAGGTGATGATGACATTGTGTTGGACTTCTTAGTTGCATTGAGATAGTTTTCTCCTTGTAAAAATCTTCTCTATCTTCTTCTCTATTCTGGTAGTGAGCCTTTCTTTTTTTGGGTAGTGAGCCCTCTGGCAATGAGCATTTTGGTAGTGATCCTTCCAATAGTGAGCCCTATTATATTTTGGTGTTGATATTACTTTATATTGTGAGCTAATCCTCACTGTAGTTTTTCCCTTCTTGGGTTTTCACATAAATCTAGTGTTATCTTGTGTTTGATGTTGATTTGATTCAATTTATGTTATTTGCTTTCATGCTTAATCATCTTAATAGTTTAAAGGATTAATTGAATTAATGTGGATCTGAATGTGTGTGAGGGTTATGAAGTTTTAAGTTACAACTGATTCACGCCCCATCTCAGATGTCTTGTGCATTCAATAATTGGTATCAGAGAAAAGTTCCTTGGAAGAAAGCTTAACCACTTGAGGTAGATTTGGGATGGAACATAAGAAGGTTTTTCCCCTTTTTGATGGATCAGACTATGCATTCTACAAAATAAGGATGGAAGGTTATCTAATTTCTCTTGGATATGAAATCTAAAAGTTGGTTGAGTTTGCATACACTATACCTGAGAGTGGTTCAAGTACTCCTAATGAGATCAAGGCTTATGAAAACAATGGTAAAGCAAGGTATGCTCTTTTAAGTGGTCTTACTAATTTTGAATTGGTGAAAGTTATGAATCTGAAAATTTCTAATGAAATTTGGGAAAATTTAAAAAGAATTTATGAAGGAGATGACAAGGTCAAGCAAGCTAAGATGCAGAATCTGAAGATCACGTTTGAGACCATGCGAATGTCTGAAGATGAAAACATCACAAGCTACTTGTAGAAGGTGGATGAAGTTGTCAATAGCATCAAAGGTCTTGGTGGAGAACTGGAAGAAAAAGAAGTGGTAATGAAGGTACTAGAAGTCTTCCCAAAGATTATAGTCCTAAAGTTTTTGATATTGAAGAATTGCAAAATCTAGATCAATTTACCAGAGATCAGTTGTATGGCACTTTAACTGCTTTTGAAATGAGAGATTTTGGTACAAGTACTGCAAAAGTTGAAACTGCCTTTAAGAATGGTAAATCAGAGAAGACTATGGAATTAGATCAGGAGGATTCTGATGATATGGAAGCTAACTTTGTGAGAAGAATGAAAAAGGGTACTGGTAAGTAAAATGGTAAGTTGCCTTTCAAGTGTTTCAGTTGTGGCAAGATAGGTCATTATGCTTCAAGATGTCCAACCAGAATTTTGAAAAGAAATAATAGGGAGAACAAAAGTAAAGTGTTTAAGAAAAGCTATTATGTTAGAGAAGATGCAAGTATATCTAATGATGAATCTGATTATGAAATTAGTGAGGATAGAAAATGCTTGTTCATAGTTTTAAAAGATGATACTATTTCTGCTAACTCTGAGGAATGTGTGAAGGAAAAGGCTCTAGAAGAGAGTATTAATGTTGAAGGCCCCTTGATGTCTACTTTTCAAAAGAACTACTGGATCATTGATAGTGGATGCTTAAATCATATGATTGATGATAAGAGTAAGTTTGTTAAACTTGAAAAATATGATGGAGGACTAGTTAGATTTGGTGATGATACATCTGCTAAGATATGTGGAAAAGGTTCAATCAATTTTGATGGAAAGCATAATACTAATGATGTTCTTTATGTTAATGGTTTAAAACCTAACCTCTTGAGTGTTCAACAAATGTGTGGCAAAGGATACAATCTTGTGTTTCAGAATGATGGCTGTGGAACTGTGATTGTTGTTGGATAGAGGACAGATGGAAATGTTTATAAACTAAAAGGTGGTGATGGTTATTGTTTCATGACTTAGATTAGTGAGAGTTGGCTATGACATAGAAGATTGTCTCACATCAATTTTGATAGCCTAGTGAGAATAAGTTTAGTTCAAGCTGTGAGAGATCTGCCAAAGATTACAGAGTCTGTCAATGTTATCTGTAAGAAGTGTAAAGTTGGAAAGCAAGGAAGAAGAATTTTCAAAGTCAAGGACCAATCTTCTACCAGACTATTGGAATTGGTATGTATAGATCTTTTTGGCCCTACCAAAGTAAGGAGTTTTCAAGGTGACAAGTATTTCATGCTATTAATTGATGATTGTTATAGAATGACATGGGTTACTTTTCTCAAAGAAAAATCAGAAGCCTTAGATAATTTTAAAGCATTCAAAGTAATGGTTGAGAATGAAATGGAATGAAAACCAAATGTTTGAGGTATAACAGAGGTGGATAATACATATCCAATGAGTTTAACATCTTTTGTGAGAATCATGGAATAAAGAGGTACTTATCTACCCCTAGGACTCCTTAGTAGAATGGAGTAGTTGAAAGAAAGAATATGACTGCTCAAGAAGCTACAAGGACAATGATAAAAGAAGCAAATCTACTAGAGAGAAGAAATTCATACTGCTTTTTATATACTGAACAGAGTACAAGCAAGAGAAAACAACACAAAAGACTCCTTATGAGTTATGGTATGGAAGGATTCCTACTGTCAAATACTTCAGAGTGTTATGAAGCAAATCGTACATCAAAAGAGATGAAGAAAACTTAGGAAAGTTTGATGCAAGATCTGATGAAGGTATCTTTCTTGGATATTCCAATAAAAGCAAAGATTATTAGTACTACAACAAAAGGCCAAGAAAGATTGTTGAGAGTGCAAATGTTAGAATTGATGAAGATCTACAAAAGAATTTAGAGGTAAATGGATATGAATCAGATGAGTCTTCTTGCGGAGAAGAAGAAAAAAGATAAAGAAAAAGAAGTGCATATTGAAGAGGAAGAAGCTCTAGAAAAGACTCCTAAAACTCCCAAGTATGTGTAGAAGCATCATTCTGAAGAACAGATCATTGTTGATAAGATCAAAGCTATGCTAACAAGAAGGAAAGTTGCTGAAGAACAGTTAAATCTATGTTTACTTTCTAAAGTTGAACCTAAAATAGTGATTGAAGCATGCAAGGATGAGTATTGGATCAAGGATATGGAAGAAGAACTAATGCAGATTGAAAATAATCAGACTTGGGAACTTGTCCCAAGGCCAGCAAACAAAAATGTGATTTGAACTAAGTGGGTATTTTAGAACAAATTGAATGAGAATGGAGTAGCAAGAAACAAGGCAAGGCTTGTGTGTAAAGGCTACTCACAAGTAGAAGGCATAGAATATGAGGAAACACATGCTTTGGTGGCAAGAATAGAGGCCATCGAAATGTTTTTGGATTTTGCAGCACACAAGGAATTGAAAGTATATCAAATGGATGTGAAATATGCTTTCTTGAATGGTGAATTGGAAGAAGTATACATAAAACAACCAGATGGATTTTAGTTATCAGATAAATCAAATTTATGGTATGCAAGGTTAGACATGCACTTATTACAACAAGGATTCAATAAAGGTACTGTAGATAGAAATTTGTACATCAAAGTCGAAGAAGATCAAATTCTAATTGTGGAAGTGTATATGGATGATATAGTCTTTGGAGGAAATGAAGGTATATGTAAGAGTTTTGCAGATGAAATGCAAAAAGAATTTGAAATGTCAATGTGTGGGGAAATGAACTTCTTCCTTGGGTTACAGATCAATCAGACAGATAAAGGTATTTTCATTTCACAATCAAAGTATGTCAAGGAAATGTTAAATAAGTTTAGAATGGAAGATTCTAAACTAGTTTGTACCCCTATGGTTACTAGTTGCAAGTTGAACAAGAATGATGAAACTCCTAAGACTGATTAGAGTAGGTATAGATCAATGATTCAAGGTTTGCTATATCTAACTGCTACTAGACCAGATATCATGCATGCAGTTTGTCTTGTGGCTAGATTTCAAGAAGATCCTAGAGAGTCACATGTTATAGCAGTGAAGAGGATATTCAAATATTTAAAGGGCACTCTAGATCATGGCTTGTGGTATCCAAAGGATATTGACTTTACTCTAAGTGCTTATATAGATGCAGATTGGGTTGGTTGTGTAGATGACATGAAAAGTACAAGTGGTGGTGCATTCTTTCTTGGAGGAAGATTGGTGTCATGGCTAAGCAAGAAACATGATTCAATATCTTTATCTATTGTAGAGGCAGAATACATTGCAGCAACATCTTGCTGCACATAGGTGTTGTGGATGAGGCAAACCTTGAAGGATGTCAGAGTTGTATATGATGAACCAACTCCTATGTTATGTGATAATACAAGTGCTATTAACATTTCAAAGAATCTGATGATGCACTCAAGGACAAAACGTATCTCAATCTGGTATCACTTTTTGAGAGAGAAGGTTGTAGAAAATGAGGTGAAGCTTGAGTATGTGCCTACAAAGAATCAAATTGCTGACATATTCACTAAGGCTCTTCCTAAGGATAATTTTGAGTATCTCCAGGAGAAGTTAGGGGTTATTGTCCCTCCTTCTCTAAACTAGATGCATAAGGATATGCATCAGTCCAGTGGATTTAAGGATTTATTCTATGTTCTGGACTAATGTTGAAGGTTACCTCTCAGGGGGAGTAGGTAGTGGCTTTGTTGGTTACTGCAGTCAGGGGGAGTAAGTATCAATGCAAGTTGTTCCTAAGAGGGAGTATGTAGAGTAGTAAAAGAAAAGAGTTTGCAAAGTAGTGGTGAGAAGGTATCGTGGATAGCTGAGAGGGGGGTGAATCGGTTATCTTAAATACTTGAACTTTCTGATCTTCCTTGATAATTAATGCAACATCAAATCATATAAGCAAACATAACCATGAAATAGAAATAACATCAATACACATGACACAATGATTTTGACGTGGAAAACCTTGTTAAGGGAAAAACCACGGGGTGATTAACCCAAGATGTATTCTCTGTTAAAAGAATAAGATAGTACAAGATGACACTTGCCAATTAGGGCTCATTGCCCGAGCACACTGCTCACAAGAGGCTTATTGCCTACAAGAGACTCACTGTCTACAAGGTATGAGATAACAAGATACTTGAACTGATGAGAAGCATCCACACATGCTGAGGTTTAGTTCCGGTTAGGCTCAATATACTGATCTGCTGCACTTCATTCTCCCTCTTCTTTGGTACTGTTGTCCAGTCACATACCGGACCTATATTACTGCTTCCAAATAGTTCTTCTATTTTTCTTCGCACCTCCCAATACACCACACTCACCTTCACATCCAAATCCATCTGGTATATATATCCATACCAATGATTTCAACACCTTTCTAGTCAGCATCCAGAATAGTCAATATTTTCTTAAACTCTAATTTGTCAGCTGAATCATTTCTTACCAAGTGATGCGTATCAAGGAGATGATTATAGAAGTCATCAATCACGTCAGCCAATCATGAATGATACCTCAAGAGACTTGATCACCATCAATAACTCATCCGGATTAAGGTCTGATGCTTTGTCGGTCAGCTCTTCCTCTGTCAACTCTGCCAAATAGGAACCCAACACTTAGATGCTCATATCTCTTCACTCTTTCATCACTGGAGGCTTAATCCTTGGAATCTATTAGTCAAGGTATTCCTCTTGACATCCCCAAATCTTGACTTTACTGAGATACTTCCTTTGAGAGATCCAGACCTAACTGTCAGACCTTGTTGCATGCTCTGTTCTTGCTTACCGGACCACAACACTTCTTCAATCTAGCTTTCGGTAAAGACACACCATGTCCTGTGGATATGTGGGATGGACTTTGTTGCCATCAATGACAACACTCATGAAGCTACACTGTGTCTCTTGCCAACAATCTCCCACTTTGGCATTGATGGCAACACTTAGTGAAAAATGACTAAGTATTATACTATACTCCCCCTTGGCTGATGCTTTGTTCTAATGTACATTTTTTTAGAGCTCCCCCTTAGCTATGCTCCACATTTTTCACTGTTACTCACTCCCCCTTTGACATCAATGGCAAAGGGTAGGGTTTGCACACCAAAATTTCCCAAAAACAATCTATACTTGGCCGCATAAAACATATATACATGTTTTACTTACATATACTAAATTATATCTACAAAAGTGGTCTCCAACTGTACCACTTCTGATGCTCAACTTTTCTTCATCCTGTCCAAAATTGAGATGTGACCACTCAACAGGAATGTAAAAGCTTCTACCCTTTTTAGATCTGTCAGATCATTGGTCTGGGATGTGGTCTGAGCATCACTTAGAGCCTCATGCATGGCTTCCAACTTAGGGATAATTATCCCTCTAAGTTCACTCAACCTGTTTATTCTATTTTTCTTCTCCTTCTCAAGCTTCTTTATTTCATTTGTGACTACAATAGTCTGACACTCTTGATTTACTATGGAAGAGGAGAGAGGATCAAAGCTTTGGGATAAACTTAACAGTTTATCCTCTTGCTCTTTTTCTTTCTTCTCAATATCCTTGGTCACTTTAGGCCAGGATAAACAAAATTTATATATATCTCCACCATCTTTGAGAGCATTTTCTAAGCTCTTTATCCCAATATCCATGACTCTCCTATCATTTGTTATAAGACCTTGTAACTTGGTGAATCTCTTATCCATAAACTCTTTCCAGACCTTCTCCTCAGCTGATTTCTCCAAAGACTCAAAATGAGTGCTGACAGAACTAACAAGAGACTTGAGATTACCAGATGAAGAGGCTGAGGAATCCTTCTGAAAGGATGGCATGATCTTTTCTAACACACCGGATGCTATCTCTAGCAGGTCACAGTCTTCCATGTGAGACTTTAGAAGTTTCTCTTTTGCCTTTACTTGGGCAAAGGATGATATCTTCATTGTTTGAACTGAGGAGAGAGAATCAAAGTCGAATGGTCCTTGAAGTAGCTCTAGTTCATCAATCTCCATCATTTCTTTAGTCAAGAAATCTTTGACAATTTCTGCAGTGTCTCTTGCTGGAGACAGAGTTTTCTTTCCTTCTGCAGCTTTAGCACTGTCACTTGTGGTCTTCTTAGTTTGACCTCCTTCTCTTTCCTTCACTTCTTTTTCCTCTAATCTTTCTCCTCCTTTAGATTTGGAGACTGCTGGGGAATCCGGATGAGAGATATTTTCTTCTTCTTGGACTTCTTCCAGAACAGAGGAATCCTGGTCCTTAGCTTTTTCTTCACTTGTCTCCTTTGCCTCTTCTGCCATGGTCTCAGTAGGTTCTTCTTTGTCATCCACTCCTAAGTCCTCTATAATAGGAATATTGAATCTTTTGTATGCATTCCAAAGGATGTCTTCTGTTTCCTTTGCCACTTTGTCTATCTCTCCAAGCATAAGATGATTCATTCTAGCTTTGCTCTGGAACTCATCCTTGCAATCTTTGAAGATCATATTCATTTGTTTCTAAGTGATTGAAGGATAGAGCTAAATAGCTATCTATTCCCAGATTTCTAGATCTTTTGCTTGGGCATTATTTTTCCTTATTTCAAGTTCCTTCTCTAAGCTTTTGGGAATAAGAGATATAATTTCAATAAATGCTTTGTTGTAGATATTTAGATACCTAACTATGGTATCTTGCAATATCTTCTGATCAGTTTCATTATATTCATCATAAAATTCAACCATTGGTTGTAAGTTCCCATCCATAGTAACTGATTTAATGATATCATCAATGCAGAGAGTAGGTTTTTCAACAAATTCCTCTGCCTTCTCTTCTTTGTCTTGACCAGTGGAGGGTTCACCGGTTGTTTTCTTCTTCTTTTTCATTTTCTTGACCTCTTCATCAGATTCAGTCTCTTCATCATCCTTTTGACTGGCATAAGATCTTGTGGCCTTTGTCTTAGTTCTCTTCTCTCCTTTATCAGATGATTTTGCTTCCAGTTTTGATGCCTTTGAGCTCTTAGCAATGGTAGGTGCAGAGGTCTTAAAGGATCTGATCCAAGAGGGGACTTCCATTGGAGCACCTTCTTTCTCTGCTTTTTCCTTTTCTTTCTCTACCCTTTCTGTCTTCTCTCTATTTGCATCAAGTGCCTCCTTTGAAATTCCATGCCTCTTGGAAAAATCTTCTACTTCCCTCCTTACCTTTCTCTTGATCTCAGGCTGTCTCAGTTCAACATGAACTTTTAAACTTAGTTCTTGGTAAGTTCCAAACCTTTCTGCCTTAGGATCTTTGGGTTGGCTCAACAGATGTTGGATATGCAGTTCTAGGATTTTCTCATCAACCTCATATCCCATTAGCATGATCCATACTATTCTTGGTTCTACTGCCTCCATCAGACATTGATCAGTGTCTACCATAAAGCACATTGTATCCTTGTATTTTTCAACTAGGGATTGGGGAATTCTTTCTCTAGCCTGCATCATGCTTTGGAAGTTTTTGAAATAGCCCCAGAGTGTTGTATTCTGTGCCTTGGCATCACCAAGCCCATGTATATAATCTCTAATTTGAATGGCTACAAGTCTATCATTCTGCCATACCCAACCACTGGATCTGGGAAGCTCATTCATGAAGTAGAAGAATAAACATAATATCAGCCCACCATACTTGAATGAGTTCTTCTTGTCCTTTTTGATCTTTTGTAGGTTCTCCAACAGTTGGCTTAGAAGAAGTTCACAAAGATCATAGTCATCATTTTCTTTTAGCATCTGATAACCTGTATAAATTGCAGTTCCAGGTACTGAATTTTCCCTGCTGGAGTGATATATCTTGTAACCAAATATCATGGATGCAAATTTGATATCCAGATCAGTGATATCTTCAATTGTCATTGCTCTCTTGTCAAATTTTGATCTGGTTACTTCACTCACTGTCTGATTATTGACAGATTTGAGAGCAAGTATCCCACTGGATGAGTGCATTCTGGTAACTGCCCTAATGACATCCTTGGTTATCTTCAATGGCCTTGTCAACCATATAAAGTTATCATGCATTCTACTTAGAACATACCAGACCCATTCATCTTCTGTAAAATAGGGGAAATGAATGCATTGTGCAAAATGTTTGTCCCGGATAGCCTTATGCTGTGGTTTGAGTTCAAAAGAGTCATCTATTAATTGATTATGATAGATATTTATCAACTTGGATTCCCCAAAATCTTCAATGTGTGCATGAACATATGCCCTAACGTATTCAATATGCAAAACCCCATGCGAAATGTTGGAAAATGTTCCTAAGCGATCCACTTCTAGAGATTTGTAGGGATGTTTCTTAAATTTAGGGCGCGACCTATCAGTAATCTTCACAATATTCAGAGTAGTCATCTTAAAGATTCAAAGAGTTTGATTAAGAATGGAAAATACCTTTTACGCTTTTTGAGTTCACGGAATGAGTCGAAGAGATCACCAGCTGATTTGAATTTTGTGATTGATCTTTTAAGAGACAAGAGGCAAGCTTGTTTGCAAAGCTCTTCTTATCTATTTCACTAACGCAAATGTGTAAATGAAGACCAAATGAACCCTTTTATCACTGAGCAAACCCTAATTTTGCATTGCACTAAATGTGCAACTCAAGTCATTCTAGTTGCCTTGTTCTCCTTGTTCTGAGAAAGATCTTTTCCGGATCATTGAGATATGCTTCAAGTTATTCTGGGTGGTTATTGACAATCTATCTTTCTTTCCTCAATCATTTGATCTATCCGTAGATCAAGATTCCTCAATTTTGAATCATATCGGATCTAACTGTGAAAGACCTGCTTCTTACCGGATGACTGTTAAACGGAATCAATCTTTAGAAGATTAACCTCTTCTAAACTTCTTGTGGATCTTTTACATCTTTTCCAAAACTTATTTAGATGTTTCTCTGAGATGCCTTTCAATCCGCCACTTTCCATGTGCCAATTTCAAGCACCAATTGACTGGCTAAGGGAAATAGTTTTCCTTTGTGACTCCCTTGAGCCATAGCCCATCTATTTAGTTTCCAAAAGGAATATCAGCACCAAATTTTGGTGCGGATCCATCCCCAACATTTTTTGTACTCCTCTTCACCCAAATCTTGTTCATCTCCTTTTGAATTTCATCCACATTCACTTTTCCTTTTCATTTGTCTTGGTTTTGATTATGATGCACCGGACCTTTTTTGTTCTAATTCTTACTTCTACAAAATTTGGCAATATGACCGGATCTATTGCAATTGTAGCAAACAACATTTTTTTGCATATTTGACTGATATCCTCTTAATCTATATTGATTAGCCATATGTCCCATTCTATTGCATGCAAAGCATCTACCATTGAATGAATTATTCATTTGCATATTTCTACACTCATGAGATTTGTGACCATACCTTTTGCAATTGAAACACTATCCAGAGAAGGATGAGTTAGTCTGATTCATTCTTCTTCTGCATTGATTTGCTTTATGACCAAAGTTATTGTAGTTGTGGCAATATCCATTGAAAGATGGATATCTTTGAGCATTTGGTTGCCTTACCGGAGGTCTTCTAGGCTTGTTTCTTGGATTTTCTAATCTGGAATTCTTTTGACCAGATCTGAAGCATTCACCTTTTTCATACCCCAAGCCTTGCTTGTCATCTACCCTCTTTTGGCTTTGAAGAAGAACTTCAAGTTGAGCAGAGCTTATCTTGAATTTCTCTTTGTATTCATTTGTTGTTTGAAGATCCCTTTTAAGAGTGTCAATCTGATTCTCAAGTTGTTCTTCATTGTCTCTAGCTTCTTCAAGATCAGATTCTAGATGCCTGATTATTCTATCCATTTTGTGGCAGTCTTTTGACTTCTCCTTGAGAGATTGTCTTAAATCATCTTCAGTTTTTCTTTTCTCTTCAGTTTCTTGGGTGAATTTCATAACTCCTGATTCCATTTCATGTCTTACCATAATGACCTCTTTTGATAACTTTTCACATAACTTGGTTTTCTCCTTTAGATCTTCATTTGTATCATTGGCTTCGCCTTGACTTGCCAATTGCTGAAGTAGATCCTTTCTCTTTTTCATAGAGATACTCAGTTTCCCTTTTAGTTCATTTATGAAATCATCAGCCTGTTTGAGTCTTTCCTCCAATTCATTGACTTCAGAGTTAGATTGCTCAAGATCATCTAGGGAAGACTGAAGTTGTTTCCTCATACCATACATATCCATTTGAATTCCTAAATCTTCCTCAAGCTGTTAGGCTCTGTTTGGAGGAACCTAGCTTTGATACCAATTATTGATAACTGAGAGGGGGGGTGAATCAGTTATCTTAAATACTTCAATTTTCTGATCTTCCTTGATAATTAATGCAACATCAAATCATATAAGCAAACATAACCATGAAATAGAAATAACATCAATACACATGACACAATGATTTTGAGGTGGAAAACCCTGTTAAGGGAAAAACCATGGGGTGATTAACCCAAGATGTATTCTCTGTTAAAAGAATAAGATAGTACAAGATGGTACTTGCCAATTAGGGCTCACAGCCCGAGCACACTGCTCACAAGAGGCTCATTACCTATAAGAGACTCACTGTCTACAAGGTATGAGATAACAAGATACTTAAACTGATGAGAAGCATCCACACATGCTGAGGTTCAGTTCTGATTAGGCTCAATATACTGATCTGCTAGACTTCATTCTCCCTCTTCTTTGGTACTATTGTCCAATCACATACCGGACCTATATTACTGCTTCCAAACAGTTATTCTACTTCTCTTTGCACCTCCCAATACACCACACTCACCTTCACATCCAAATCCATCTGGTATATATATCTGCACCAATGATTTCAACACCTTTCTAGTCAGCATTTAGAATAGTCAATATTTTCCTAAACTCTGATTTGTCAGCTGAATCCTTGCTTACCAAGTGATGCGTATCAAGGAGATGATTATAGAAGTCATAAATCATGTTGGCCAATCATGAATGATACCTCAAGAGACTTGATCACCATCAATGACTCATCCAGATTAAGGTTTGATGCTTTGTCGATCAACTCTTCCTCTGTCAACTCTGCCAAACAGGAACCCAACACTTAGATGCTCATATCTCTTCACTCTTTCATCACCAGAGGCTCAATCCTTGGAATCTATTAGTCAAGGTAGTCCTCTTGACTTCCCCAAATCCACACTTTACTAAGATACTTCCTCTGAGAGATATGGACCCGACTGTCGGACCTTGCTGCATGCTCTGTTCTTGCTTACCGAATCACAACACTTCTTTAATCTAGATTTCGGTAAAGACACACCATGTCCTGCAGATGTGTGGGATGGACTTTGTTGCCATCAATGACAACACTCATGAAGCTACACTATGTCTCTTTCCAATAGGTACAAGTATGAGTAACATCTAAAAAGGAGAATGAGAGAGAGTTGTGTTGCCCTTTTCCATTGATGTCAAAGGGGGGGAGAGATCAATGTGAAAAAGGAAAGAGTTAGTTGACAAAAGGAGAGTAGTATACAAAGGGGAAGAAAAATAAAAAGGAAAGCAATTGGTATGAAGCATAGTATTGAGGATGATATTGTATGAATGGTTTTTCACATCATGTGTTGTCATCAATGACAAAGGGGGAGATTGTTGTAAGCATGTGCAATTGGTGTTGTCATTGATGTCAACAAGCTTGTGTTGTCATTGGTGTCAATTGTATGAGCAAGAGGGTGTTGAGTGGATTCTATCTCTGATAATGAGGAAGTGTTGAAGATGGTGATCATATGTTTTTGGTGCTTGGCTTCCAAGTGCTTTTGAGAAAATTTAAAGAATAGAGGAAACAATGTGTTATAAAGATGTTTTGGCATACATAGTGGTGTTTTGGTTTTGCTTTACATTTCTTTTATATTGAAGATCTATTTATGTAGTTTGGATATGTTGACTAGAGGTGTTCAAAGGTGCTACATTCAAAATTTGGCATGCTAGATTATTATGTAGAGGAAGGTGTGTTCACCAGTATGTAATTGTGATTTGTGAAGGTGTCTAGGAGAAAGGTTTTTGCTCTACAATTTTCCGCAGAATGGTTTTAGGTCTTATGGTTCTAAAAGTGTGTTTATAAGGTTCATATCTATCTTTATTTGAAGTTATTCATGATTTAGTACTCCACAATTTGATTTCTTGAGTTGCAATGCATGACAGAGATATTTGAGTATACTGGGTAAACATGACAAGTTTGTTTGGTAGGTGAAATTTGTTGTAGAGGAATTTGTTGGATTTTAGGATGTTTGTGGGATATTCTAGATTGTGCTCAAGCATGGCGTGTGGTCTACGAGTTGTCTTTGGGTTTGAGGAAGTGTGTACATAATTTTTTATGATGTTAACACTGGTTCGATCGACCTTAGGTGTTTACACTAATTGCAGAATTGCTTCAGTGTTTGTGGAAGCATGGTTTGGTGTGTATTAGTGGATTTAGGTCCAAACTAAGGTGTGTTGTGGTCTACCTTCATTTCTTTCGACCACGGGAGTGTTTTGGTGCTGACCTAATTTGAATTTGCAAGATTAAGGTGCTTTGCCGACATTGGAGAATGTTTTCAAGATTGAAGATGGTATAAATAAGTGTTGAGTTGTTGAAGGATGGTAAGATAGATGAGTATGATGTGTGTGATACGAATTACAGAATTATAGAGTGCAAATTGTGCAATGTAGTGCGAGCTTTCATGTGTTAAATTACTTGATGCAGTGAGCAGAAGGTGTCTACAATTCCTCAGTGAGACTGTAGAGGTGACGATGACATTGTAGTGGACTTCTCAGTTGCATTAAGATAGTTTTCTCCTTGTAACAATATTATGTATCTTCTTCTCTATTCTGGTAGTGAGCCTTTCTTTCTTTTGGGCAGTGAGCCCTTTGGCAATGAGCCTTTTAGCAGTAAGCCTTCCAGCAATGAGCCCTATTGTATTTTGGTGTTGATATTAATTTATATTGTGAGCTAATCCTCACTGTGGTTTTTCCATTCTTGGGTTTTCCATGTAAATCTGGTGTTCTCTTGTGTTTGATGTTGATGTTGATTTGATTTCTGTTATTTTCTTTCATGCTTAATTATCTTAACAGTTTAAAGGATTAATTGAATTAATGTGGATCTGAATGTGTGTGAGGGTTCTAAAGTTTTAAGTTACAACTAATTCACCCCCCCATCTCAGTTGTCTTGTGCATTCAACAATTAGTATTAGAGCAAGGTTCCTTGGAAGAAAGCTTAACCACTTGAGGTAGATTTGGGATGGCGCACAAGAAGGTTTTTCCCCTGTTTGTTGGATTAGACTGTGCATTCTAGAAAATAAGGTTGGAAGGTTATCTAATTTCTCTTGGATATGAAATTTGGAAGTCGGTTGAGTCTGCATACACTATACCTGAGAATGGTCTGAGTACTGCTAATGATATCAAGGCTCATGAAAATAATGGTAAAGCAAGGTATGCTCTTTTAGGTGGTCTTACTAATTTTGAATTGGTGAAATTTATGAATCTAAAGATTGCTAATGAAATTTGGGAAAAATGATAACGCATTAATGAAGGAGATGACAAGGTCAAGAAAGCTAAGATGCAAAATTTGAAGATCATGTTTGAGACCGTGCGAATGTTTGAAGATGAAAACATCACAAGCTACTTGTAGAAGGTGGATGAAGTTGTCAATAGCATTAAAGGTCTTGGTGGAGAACTGGAAAAAAAAGAAGTGGTAATGAAAGTACTCAAAACTCTTGCCAAATCTTAGTCATAAAGTTTTTTCTATTGAAGAATTGCAAAATCTAGATCAATTTACCAGAGATCAGTTGTATGGCACTTTAACTGCTTTTGAAATGAGAGAATTTGGTACAAGTAGTGCAAAAGTTGAAACTTCCTTTAATATTGGTAAACTAGAGAAGATTGTCGAATTAAATCAGGAGGATTCTGATGATATGGAAGCTAACTTTGTGAGAAGAATGAAAAAGGGTACTGGTAGGTACAGTGGTAAGTTGCCTTTCAAGTGTTTCAGTTGTGGCAAGATAGGTCATTATGCTTCAAGATGTCCAAACAAAATTTTGAAAAGAAAAAAATAGGGAGAACAAAAGTAAGGTGTTAAAGAAAAGCTATTGTGTTAGAGAAGATGCAAGTATATCTGATGATGAATCTGATTATGAAGTTGGTGAGGATAGTGAATGCTTGTTCATAGATTTAAAAGATGATACTGTTTCTACTAACTCTGAGGAATGTGTGAAGGAACAGGCTCCATAATTAAGTATTTAATTTATGTGCATGATGAGGGGATAAATAAATAAAATATTAATTTTATTTATTTTAGAGGAATAATGAGATAATTAAATAATTAAAAATTATTTAATTATAGATAGAAAATAGAAGAATATAGATGAAATTAATTAAATAAATATAATTTATTTAATTAATGATGGAAATAGATGATTTAGAAGAGAATAGAGGATTGATACAAGTGTGCTAGACAAAATTAACATATGCAATGGTGAGTAATGCGACTAATTGACAAAAGATACAAAGGGTCAAATTTGGGTGCCTACATTTTGCCCCCCTTTGAGATATGTCTGTTAGGACATTATTTCAAAGAAGATATGATTGATACGGTAGATAAACAAGCTATGCTCCAGTGAAACTGGTGGGTGATGCTTGCTCGAGAGGAAAACCAGGCTACTAGGAAAAGACTGGGTTGACTCACGATTAGATGACAAAAGAAGGATAAACAAGGTTGACATGAAGAATTAGGGGATGGGGTGGGAGAAACAAGGGATGAAAAAGAAGAATTAGGTTTTGACTCTATAAATAGGCTTCAAGGGCTCAATTCAACTCATTTTGTGCTATTTGATGTGAGAATTCTAGAGATTTGGTGATTTAGAGTGCATCAGGATGTTCGAGAGCTTACATGATGGTGATTCCATGTGCAGATCATCGAGCGAAGAGGCTGAGGACTTATGGACGACCAGCAAGAGCTCCCACACTAGTATGTATCAAAAACTTGCTTAGTATGCATCACTAATAGGTTTAAAAGTGTCATAAATTCATGCATGTGACCAAAGGCACACTAGGGTAACTTTTGAGCGACAGAAAGTTGTATTTGGCTTTTTTAATCACATCTAAACATGGGTTATTCATGTTTGGTGAATTAGGTCGCATATGGTCGTTTAAGAAGGTTAGGTGTGCTGCAATGTGCCTTTGGTGAAAAAGCTCACTTTTGATGAGTAGTAAGTCACCTTTGGTGCTTTAGGTCGCAGATGAGCGATAAAAGATTGCATATGGTAAGGCAAATCGCTTATGGTCGATAGTAAGTCGCCTATGGTAAAATAAGTCGCTTTTGATTGCATATACGTAAACGTAGGTTTTTGTAGCATTTAGTGAATCAGGCACAAATTATGAAGTAATGCTTAATCAAATTAGTGTTTGTAGAATTTATTACTAGCATTTTTATTGAGGGAGGTGCATCCACTAGATTTAGCATTGGTGAGGCATTTAGATGCAAATGAACACCTGTTCTTAAAGATAGTCAGCTTATAGCATACACCATAGATCACCCCTGTACGAGCTCATCTTGCATTGATGATGGAATTAGTGGAGCACTGGTATAGTGAGCATAGTTCTTTCTTGTTTCTGACTAGCGAGGTTACCATCACATTAGAGGATGTGTGGCGTATATTACAAATTCCGATTGATGGTGAGAGGATAGATTATGATCCAGGGTTTCCAATAGGATGGGGGACTATTATGGAGGGCATGTTTGAGTACAGAGCTAGATATGCATGGGGACCATGTGTGTTAGGACAACTCTACCATTATCTTCATGATTGTACATACTTGTTTGGGTCAAGCTTGTCAGCTGGAGTCACTCTTCTACATGTTTGGGCATATGAGCATATTTCTATGACGAGGCCAGTTGGGTTACAACAGAGGGTAGCCAGAGAGCCTTATGTTCACATATATGGAGGGGATACTACATATAGGCAGCCTAATGCGCCTATATACTGGTGACAGACTTTGGATGAGATGGATCAGTTCATTTGGAAGCCGTGGCAAGATTGCGAGAGATGGAATGATGATGTAGAGTAGTTGTTATATGCGCAACAACCTAGGTATCTCTTTGGGTGGAGCATATATGTGATTGAGAGATATCTTCTCGTGCAGGGCACCTAAGAACATTTTGAGGTTTTTATTCAGTGTGTGTTGTAATAAGGCTTTCTAGCCATGGTTGTAAGGTCCACTCTGTATGGTCAAGAGATTTGGGGTAATCTTATAAACCTCAAATCATTCTTAGTCCATTTGGGCCCTAGTTGTGTCACTTAGGCCTAGAAGGTCTAATGATGATTTTTTGAGTCTAGTTGGTAGTCTTGATGTTTTATCATGTTTTAGGGAGTATGGTATTTGTTTGGACTCCATTGGACAAGCTAAACCAATCGAGGTCCTTGTGTTAATGCAAAAATGCCATAGTTGTTAATGTTGTCATGTATTTGGGCGGTTGCAACTCACTTTTGATGGTTGCAACTATTTTTGCAAGTTGCATACCAACTTGGATGGGTTGATATTGTTGACATCTTACTCCAGTATGGGAGAGAAGTTTCTGTACGGAGTTTTGGGCACAAAAACTAATAAAACTGACTATTTTCCCTGAATTTCTATTGTTGTACAGACTGTACAGATTGCCCAAGTGGATCGATGTCATTTTTCTGAAACTAGGTTGAGTCTAGATTCCAATGCATCAAGTTTGAGGTCTTGAAGTGATTTGAGTAGGGAGATATTGCATTTTTAAGTCAGACTGGTCTAAAACCCTCATTCGTAGGGTTTGTCATACAAAATTTACCCTAGAATGCATTCTAACCGATGAAACTTCATGCCACTCGGTGAAATGTAGGCTAGGGATGTATATTACCTGATTCCAAAAGCATTTGGTTGGGAAAGACTATCCTCAATTTTTGGAGTGATGCCCTAGGTCAAATATCTCTATGTATTTGACCAAAAATGTGCAATTTAGTGTTGTAAATGACAAAACCTGATAGGTGGAGGAAATGGATGGTGGTTTTTGAGATGTTTGCATGTTGTGGAAGAGATCCAAGTTCCTGTCCCAGTTTTATGACCCCAAATTAAACCACTTGCTTTGTAACCTAGACCTAACTTGATCAATTAGGCCTAGAGACCTAGTGGGTGTGTTGAGTTGCTGGAGTAGAGTTGGAACTGGAGGCTTGGAGGTCTATTAGAGTTCCATAAAGGGTATTAGAATCCACCATTTGTTTGCCTGACCCTTAAGGGTTTTTGAAAGTTGTGTAGTGAAAACCGGATTAGGAGGGCTAGTAGCCTCATTAGGCCAAGTAAGGGTTGGAGAGTTGTGAGAAGTTGGGGATCAAACCAACTGTGAAAAAGGTGTTTGTGGACCTGTCTCAAGGTGTGGAAGGAGTCTTGAGGATTAAACAATATCCTGGTTATCAAATCCTTCATATGCCCTTGGATGTGACTTTGGTTGGATGAAGTGGTGAAGTGGGTGAGTGGGCAGCGAAGAGTGAACTTTTAGTTGCTTCCCTTGTGCCACTCTACATCAGGTGGTATCAGAGCCATCAAAGAGATGGGAGATAGAGAAGAAGAGGAGGAAGTTCCTCAAAGGGTGACTAATGCCGAATTGGCAAAGATAGTGAGAGAACAAGCAGCCAAGAACAAAAGGATGGAGGCTGAGATAGAGAAGTTGAAGAAGGATAAGGATAAGAAGAAGAAACCAAAGGTCATCTTAGATTCAGATGAAGAGGATCAAGATGAAGAAAAAGGAGTGCCCAGGGAAGAGCCACAAGGAGGCATGTCAGAAAGACAATTCCTAGATGCACTTGGAAAGTTGAGTAGGAAGGATAGTAAGGTGGATTTACCTATGTTTCCTGGCAAGATGAACCCAGAGGAGTGCCTTGATTGGATAGAGGCAATGGAGAACTACTTTGAATATGAGGAAGTGGCAGAAAATCAGAAGGTGCGGATTGCCAAATCTAGAATGAAAGGGCCAGCCTTGAGTTGGTGGAACTTCATTCAAAATGAGAGGATAGATGATGATAGGAACCCTATCACTACATGGAGGAAGATGGTACTTGAAATAAAGAAACAATTTGTTCCTGAGGATTATGAAGTCAACTTGCACAAAAAGTTACAAAACTTGAGACATAAGGACATGGATGTGAGCACATACACCAAGGAGTTTCACAAGATGTCCTTGAAAGCCAAAATGCCTGAGAATGAAAAGCAAAAGCTTGCAAGGTACCTAAATGGTCTTAAGTTCTCCATTCAAGATGAATTGAGTCTCTTTTACCCTGAGACAGTGCCTAAATGTTTTCAAATGGCATTGAGGATTGAGGACAAACAAAGAAGGAAAGGTGATTCAAACAGTAGGGGCAGAGGCAGATTTCAGAATAGGGACAATTTTTCAAGACCCCAAAATGGCAAATCACAAGAAGGCAGTCAAGTGGTGGCTGACAGAGACAATGCTAATAAGGGCCAGTTTAGAGGGAGAGGTAATGGTAGAGGAAGAAGTGGAGGCAGGGGTTCCAATGTGTTCACAAGAAGGTGTTTCTCCTGCAATCAAATAGGACATCAGTCCTTTAGATGCTCGGAGAAGATGGGAAATAATTCTGCAAATCAGAAAGACAGAAGGGTGCGGCTCCTTCAAGAAGATGACTGTCAAAGCAGTACCTCCTATCAAATTGCCTCTTCCAAGCCTATAGCACCAGAGAGTGGAGAATGCATCATGTTCAACCGGTCTCTCATCATGCCTGCCACCAAGGAGCAACCCCAAAGGAACAATTTGTTTAGAACCACTTGCAAGGTGAAAGGGAAAGTCTGCAAGGTAATTGTTGATTCAGGTTCTTCTGAGAATTTAGCTTCTAATGACATGGTGAATAAGTTAGTATTGCAAAGGATACCTCATCCTAACCCCTATAGGGTCTTTTGGTTAACCAAGGACCAACAAATTGTGGTGAAAGAACAATGTTGGGTTGAATTTAAGATAGATGAATATTGTGATAGGATTCTTTGTGAGACAGTAGATATGGATGCATGCCACCTTCTTCTTGGAAGGCCTTGGCAACATGATACAAGTACCCAACATGATGGTAAGCAAAATGTGATTCATTTGTCTAAAAATGGTGAAAATTTCACAATGACTCCTTTGATTGATGATTGTAAGGAAAGGATCATTCCTAGTTCAGTTATGTTGGTACGTGAAAAGGAGTTTTTGACAAACCTCAAGGAGGAAAAGGTATCATGTTTTGTAGTGGTCATCAAGCCCAAGGATGCAAATCCTAAGAAGATCAAAGTGTAGCAGCCTCTTAAGAGGATTGGACCAAAAGAAGTGGAGGACTATTGGAGAAGTTCCATGATGTGATAGCAGATGAAAGTAAGGATGCCCTTCCACCAAAGAGGGAGGTTAGTCATTGCATTGATCTCATCCCTGGATCCACCCTACCAAACCAAGCAGCCTACAAGATGACCCCAGAGCAAAATGCAGAAGTGGCAAGACAAATCTAAGACTTGTTGAATAAAGGGTTTATAAGGAGGAGTATTAGCCCATGTGCAGTACCTACAGTACTTGCACCAAAGAAGGAAGGTACATGGAGACTATGCACTAATTCCAGGGCCATCAACAAGATTACTATCAGGTATAGATTTCCAATGCCTAGGATAGAAGATTTAATGGATTGCTTGGGTAGGGCTAAATATTTTACCAAGATGGATTTGAAAAGTGGCTATCACCAAATTAGGATAAGGGAGGGGGATGAGTGGAAAATGGCCTTCAAAACCAATGAAGGGCTATTTGAATGGGTTGTGATGCCTTTTGGCTTATCAAGTGCACCAAGCACCTTCATGAGGTTGATGAATGAGGTGCTAAAACCTTTCCTTAATAAGTTCATTGTTGTATATTTGGATGATATATAGTTTTTAGTGATAGCAAGGAAGATCACATAAGACATATCCATCAAGTGCTTAGGAGGCTTCAAGAGGAGAAGTTGAGAATTAACCTTGACAAATGTGTCTTCCTACAAGAAGAATTGACATTCTTGGGGTTTGTCATCTCTAAGGGCAACCTCAAGATGGATCCAAGCAAGGTGGAAGCCATTCTTAATTGGCCCACACCTACTACAGCCTCTGAGGTAAGAAGTTTCCATGGTTTATGCAATTTTTATAGGAAGTTCATTAAAGGGTTTAGTGCTATTTGTGCTCCACTTGTTGACACTATAAAAGGGGGCAGGAAATGTGTATTTGTGTGGACAAATGAGGCCAAACAAGCCTTTGATCTGTTAAAGAAGAAAATATCAAAACAACTGGTACTTGTATTGCCTAATTTTGATAAGGTCTTTGTTGTAGAGTGATGCAAGTAAAAGGGCTATTGGGGGAGTCCTAAGTCAAAATGGGAGGATTGTAGCCTTCTTTAGTGAGAAGTTAAATGAAGCAAAATAGAACTATTCTACCTATGACCTAGAATTATATGCAATGGTCCAATCATTGAGGAAGTGGAGACACTATTTATTACCCAAGGAGTTTATTGTCTTTACTGATAACCATGCTTTGAGCTTCTTGAACAGGTAGCAGAAGTTAAACCACATGCATATCAAGTGGATGGAGTACATCCAAGCATATACTTTCTCAATTAAACACAAGAAGGGAGTGGCCAATAAAGTAGCTGATGCCTTAAGCTGGGGGAATCTTGTTGTTCAAACCATTCAGTTGGAGAGTACAGGTATACATGCCATTAAAGATCAGTATGAAGAAGATGAAGACTTCAAGGAACCTTACCAAGCTTGCAAGCCATGACAGTCAGGTATAATACTAATTTTTGTGATTTTCTGATACAAGATGGTTTTCTTTTCAAGGGCAGTTTATTGTGTATCCCAAGAGGGTCTATTAGAGAGAATATCATTAAGGAAAAGCATTGTGGCAACATGGTAGGCCACTTTGGCATTGATAAGACCCTAGACTTGGTTAGAAGAAACTACTATTGGCCAAAGTTACCAACTGATGTAAGAAAGTTTGTAGAAACTTGTCAAATTTTCCAAAGAGCCAAGGGGCATACATCAAATGCAGGTCTATACACTCCACTACCTATTCCTTTAAAGCCTTGGGATTCCATAAGCATGGATTTTGTACTTGGTTTGCCTAGGACCAAGAATGGACATGATAGCATTTTTGTGGTTGTTGATAGGTTCTCTAAAATGGCCCATTTCATTCCATGTAAAATCACACATGATGCCTCACATGTTGCTAGTCTTTTCTTCAAGGAAATAGTCAGATTACATGGTTTACCTTTGTCAATAATCTCTAATAGAGACCCCAAGTTCATAGGACACTTCTGGAGGACACTTTGGAAACGATTAGGTACCAATTTGTCATTATCATCAGCCTATCATCCTCAATTTGATGGTCAGACTGAGGTGATTAATAGGTCACTTGGCAACCTTCTAAGATGCCTAACTAAGGAGCGGAGTACTAGTTGGGATTCAGTTTTGGCTCAGGCAGAATACTCCTACAATGACACTGTGAACAGGAGTACCAGCCTGTCACCTTTTCAAATAGTTTATGGCACTCACCCAAGGGGTATTTTGGAACTTAGAGAGGTCAGAGGACTGGAGAAGAGTAGTGCATTGGATGAAGATTTTGTCCAAGTGATGAGAGATATCCATGAGCAAGTAAAGGAGAAATTACAATTTACCTCTGCAAAGTACAAATAGTCTGCTGACAGAAAGAGAAGGGATCTTTAGTTCAAGGAAGGGGATTTGGTCATGGTACATCTAAAAAAGGAGAGACTCCCTACAGGTAAATACACTAAGTTGATTATGAAGAAGATTGGGAGTGCTAAGGAAATGTGGAGAAAATGCCTACAAAATTAGACTACCGGATGGTATTGCCTTGTCACCAATCTTCAATGTATCAGACCTCTATCCCTATAAGGGATCTGATCCTCAGACAGCTATTGCAGAGGAACAAACTGATCAGACACTTCAAGAATTGATTCCTTCATCTTCTGATCAGATTGAATGCATTTTGGATCAAAGGATTGCTAAACAGACTAGGAGGCACACCTATGATGAGTATTTGGTGAAGTGGCTCAATAAGCCTTAGGAGGATGCCACTTGGATGAGTAGAGAAGCCATTGAGAAGGTAGGATTTCCATTTGACACCATTCATACTCAAGAGACTTGAGTTCTGTTTGACAGGGGGAGTATGGTGTAGGGCACCTAAGAACATTTTGAGGTTTTTCTTCAGTGTGTGTTGTAATAAGGCTTTCTAGCCATGGTTGTAAGGTCCACTCTGTATGGTCAAGAGATTTGGGGTAATCTTATAAACCTCAAATCATTCTTAGTCCATTTGGGCCCTAGTTGTGTCACTTAGGCCTAGAAGGTCTAATGATGATTTTTTGAGTCTAGTTGGTATTCTTGATGTTTTGTCATGTTTTAGGGAGTATGGTAGTTGTTTGGACTCCATTGGACAAGCTAAACCAATCAAGGTCCTTGTGTTAATGCAAAAATGCCATAGTTGTTAATGTTGTCATGTATTTGGGCAGTTACAACTCACTTTTGATGGTTGCAACTATTTTTGCAAGTTGCATACCGACTTGGATGGGTTGATATTGTTGACATCTTACTCCAGTATGGGAGAGAAGTTTCTGTACGGAGTTTTGGGCACAAAAACTAATAAAACTGACTGTTTTTCCCTAAATTTCTATTGTTGTATAGACTGTATGGATTGGCCAAGTGGATCAATGTGGTTTTTCTGAAACTAGGTTGAGTCTGGATTCCAATGCATTAAATTTGAGGTCTTGAAGTGATTTGAGTAGGGAGATATTGCATTTTTAAGTCAGACTAGTCTAAAACCCTCATTCTTAGGGTTTGTCATACAAAATTTACCCTAGAATGCATTCTAACTGATAAAACTTCATGCCACTTGGTGAAATGTAGGCTAGGGATGTATATTACCTGATTCCAAAAGCATTTGGTTGGGAAAGACTGTCCTTGATTTTTGGAGTGATGCCCTAGGTCAAATATCTCTATGTATTTGACCAAAAATGTGCAATTTAGTGTTGTAAATGACAAAACTTGATAGGTGGAGGAAATGGATGGTGGTTTTTGAGATGTTTGCAGGTTGTGGAAGAGATCCAAGTTCCTGTCCCAGTTTTATGACCCCAAATTAGACCACTTGCTTTGTAACCTAGACCTAACTTGATCAATTAGGCCTAGAGACCTAGTGGGTGTGTTGAGTTGCTGGAGTAGAGTTGGAATTGGAGGCTTGGAGGCCTGTTAGAGTTCCATAAAGGGTATTAGAATCCACCATTTGTTTGCCTGACCCTTAAGGGTTTTTGAAAGTTGTGTAGTGAAAACCAGATTAGGAGGGCTAGTAGCCTCATTAGGCCAAGGGTTGGAGAGTTGTGAGAAGTTGGGGATCAAACCAATTGTGAAAAAGGTGTTTGTGGACCTGTCTCAAGGTGTGGAAGGAGTTTTGAGGATTGAACAATAACCTGGTTATCAAATCCTTCATATGCCCTTGGATGTGACTTTGGTTGGATGAAGTGGTGAAGTGGGTGAGTGGGCAGAGAAGAGTGAACTTTTAGTTGCTTCCCTTGTGCCACTCTACATCATCTTCCAAAGAGGGTACTTTGATAGTTTGGATTGCCCCAACCAGAGCTAGTTGGAGATATGATTTATGGGAGGACACAATATGAGATTCCTACGTGGGGATTGGAGGTTGTTGTGGAGACGATGTTGGCAGATTTTGAGAGTTTACAACTAGTAGTATGGGATTGGATTATGGGACCGACAGATCTGGGCACTACTCTAGAGTATGATGCTTATTGGTTATTACATAGGCCAAATTGGTTGACGATTTTAGGTGAGGTAGGAGAGGTGGTAGTTCATAGCCCAGTTCGGAGTAGAGTGAGAGGACATAGATGGCCACCAAGGGTATAGGTGATTGCATAGGGACAAGCTCCTCAGGTGCAGGGACAACAGGGGTCAGGATAGGTTCTGAGACAGGTTTAGGTTCAGCCACCATAGTAGTAGGTTGATGTGGGGTGTGGACGAGATAGAGATCAGGGAGATACAAAGACTCGTCTATGATGATAGTTACAGAGAGAGGTAGGCAGGAGGGTGAGGCTAGAGGCTCAATATATATGATTGGGAGTAGACTGGGATAGAGCCATAGTTTCTATGAGACAGGCTTAGACACAAGTGTAGGCTTACGAGGCACAGGCATAAGCACAACCAATACTAGATGATGGAGTTGTGGCTAGACTTACTGCACAGAGGGATGTAACAATGCAGAGGGCATAGAGGGTGACATAAAAGCGGGATGTCGCTATAGTTGCATTGGGTACAGGTAAGCCTACCTTATACTTAGCTAGAGAGCTTACTTAGGTGTAGGGTGAGGTTGGTATTGTAACTAAATTATGTGCATACCTAATTTAGCTAGACCTAAATTGTAGTTTTCACAAAACGAATGAAAGAAAACTTTTAAGTGTAATGATCAATCAATTGAATGTATGACATCTTGGCAAGAGAAAAACAAAGATCATTTGTCAGGTTAATTTGACAGTCCAATCAGAACTATCAAACCACCCTGACAAGTGAAATTTATCTGATGACAAGAGATTAGACAGTCAATGAATGACAAGAGGTATCTAACTAGTTTTATCTTTCAGTTATGATGTGATTAAATTATTCAGCAATCACAATTCAGTGTGAAGGAAAGGTATATTCAGTTATTCTATCCTAGACACTTGATTCAAAAAAGTAAACATACATAAATCATTTCCATAAGGTAAAGTAACTAATCATATTCAAAGAAATGTTTAAATGTGTCCCACACAAGCCATGGGAGTGACTAAATTGAGCAATGCAAACATTGTTCAAGCTATACATTTGTGGATAAAAGGAAAAGAAAAGAACATATGAGGAAAATGTATATCCATCATTGCCTTTTTGAAGGTTGATCTTCTTGATTGGCTACTTGATCTTCATGTCTTCATCTTTTTCTCCTGATTAGGACAGTGTACCTGCAAAATTGGAGAAAAGCGTTGTTAGAAGCTCTGGATATGCAAATTCTTCATATGCTTTATCAATAGACATATAAAACTTGCAAACATTATGCATTTGATGTGATTGGATCAAAATCCCACATGTGCAATACATTAGATCATCATGAGAAAGATCAATCAACTTCAAGAGGTATATTTTTATACTAACTTGTTTGTTCACTATGCAGGTATAGGAAAAGTAATGTTGCTGATTTGAAGACATTTAAGCATGTGGAGAAAATGGGCTCCCATAAGGGTTGAGCCCAGCATGCTCAAAATAAAAGAGAAGTATAGTTATATCAAGGAGTACAACCAAATCTTATAATAATAGGTATTTTACCACCTCTTGCTATAAGTGAGGTGTAAAATTGCTATTGAATGATCAACCATGAAGGAATAGTTAGAAAATAGTGAGCAGGACAAAGAAAGTACAACCATAGCAGTTCACGTAATAGAAGCACACTGACACAGAGGTAAAGAATGTTTATTTTTCCTTGCTACAACAAAGAAAATACCATATACATACTGTCACAACCTCATAAAAGAGATTTTAACAATTATATACTAGGAAAAGAATAGTCATCTTCATTATCATATGAAACTTTCCATCACTCAAAGTGACATAGACAACAGTGTATGAAATCCAGAGGACAATGCTCTATAAGGAGTCTCTAAAAAGGCATAAAGAAAATAGTGATAGAGAAGGCAGTTGAAGCTGGAAGAGGTAAAGTGTAGTAACCATGTCATGTAACAACCAATTAGCCAAGAGAATTCATGAATGAAGATAGCATTACAACAAATTTTCTACTTTCTCATACTTATAAAAGAAAAAATTGATCCTTGTTCAAGTGGCCATTCTGGCATACAAGCTCTGACAAAGATACACCATATAACAAAGAGGTTTACAAGACCATCATTGCTTCATCCTAAAGTCATGTTCAAGGTGTTATGACATGAGTTTAGTATTTATGCAAAGCAGGAATGAATCCTTCATTATGTTTTCAATCTTATGTTGTTGATACAAATGCTATTGCATATTGATAGACAGTGAGTTATGGTTGATGGAGAGAGAGGAAGATTAGTTGTAAATCTCCATACAACATGACAGACATTGTTGAGTTCTTTGAAGATCACCATGAAAGGAAATGAGTAGAAGTTAAGTTTTTGAAGATAGTCATAAGGAGGCAGCAGAGAAAAGAAGAGAAAAATAAAATAATGAAGGAACAGTCTATATAGTGTGAGAATAATGAATCCATTTCAAGGAGCAATCAACATAAAGAGGACAAAGAGATTTATCAAGATCTGATTAGAGCTATACAAGTAGGACAATGAAATACTATCTAAGGAATAGAAAATGTCACAATTCACACCACTGCACACTTGGATCCCCGGAGTGCAAAGGCCAAAGATTTCATAAGATAGTGAAAATAATATAGATCACGCAAAGTTGACAATGAATGCAAAGATCCTTCACCTAGAAAGTAAATACACAAGCATTTATCAGATATGAGACAACCATCAAAGGGGAACAATATTGTGAACTGGTGACAGTCATGCATAGGAACATAAGGGGTAGTTTTTACCTTGAGTTAACATAAATGGAACAAATCAGATAAACAATCCTAAAAAGTAAAAAGGGGTGATAGTATTTATGAGCGGGACAATAAGTACAAAAGCACCCAGAGTTCTTCCACAGTCTACAAGGAATGTGGAATGATGTGAGAAAACAAGGGACTTCATAATCAAGATAGAATTCAAGAGACATCCATCGTCTGAAGCTCAACAACCTCAGAGACTTTATTAAGATAGGGCATTGGAAAGATTGAAGACTTATTGATTGTCATAAAGTAGTCCTATATAGTCACACAATCATCTAAATCTGGGTAAGAGCAATAGTTCATGATAGAATGTAACAGGACAACAAACAATCCTTGAAAGGAGCAGAGCCTCAAGAGTCTCAGATAGAGCTTGAGCAATAAAATAGGACAACTATTTACCACTTTTTATTGTGAATGAGGTGTAAAATTACTAATGACTATTTGACCATTGAAATGAATGATATTTAAAAGCTGTCCTACTACCCCCATCATCAAAATCTATCTTATATCAGTCAGAAAAAATCATATTAAGGCGTATTAGAAACAACAAAAGATTAATATGACTGTTAGATTATGTTGAGAGGAGTAATATTAAGAATGTGCTAATTGGAGAGGGTAGTTTTCTCTATGAAAGGATGGAATTTCAGACATCAAGCCTACTGAAATAATACTGGACAATCATTGATTGTTAGGTCACCAGGCTTTGTGAAAAAATATAGTGATATCAAGAAGATATGTCACTACCCACCCAATCAAAATGTCAGTCAGAAGGGCCTTCTTCTCCAACACCTGTTTCAGCTAAGATAAGTCATCAATCGTATAGCAAGGGAAAGAAGAGTCCCTAGTTGGAGCAACATTTAGGTAGTTACCATCAGACATCTTCTCCTAAGCTAGAAAATAGTAGTATAAAATCTCAGAAGTGTGAACACAACACTAAGCTAGAAGATGTGTGTATTGTAGTTGAGATAAAAGGCAACATGAATAGTTCATCCAGAGTTGAACAGCTGGTGTTGCTTATATGACAATATTCAGATAAGTCCCCATAACTTAGACTATATAAAAGATTGCAGGTGTGGTAGCTACCATAGAATAGGGTAACTGTTTGAATCATTTCATTCATATGGATGCATTGAGTTTTTCTTAATGATTGGCTTCAAGATGCTTCTACTCCTATTCAAGTTCAAATGCTTGAATGCATAAGATCAAGTGGATGAGAAAGTGACAATAACAAAAGATATATACTTTGTCCATGCATCAAAGTACGAGATGATAATGTTGAGTGCAAGCATCATGGAAGAGCAGTGACAAAATCAAATGCCAACTTGTGCAGTAAATATCAAGCATACTTGTATTAAGAGGAACAACTTCACAAGGCATAAGGAACACTAAACTATAGTGACCCAGGAGGGCATAGGCCACGACCTGTAAAGAGCAAGGTTTCTTAAAGCTTTTTAATAAACCCAGATGAAGAATATAGACACATATAAAGTGCTATGCCAGAAACATAAAGAACCACCAAGGCAAGGAAGCATATAAATAGAGAAAGATGCAAACTTGGAGCAATCTTGCTAGCAATGGAGCAAAGATTTATTTGACTTTTTAGAAGGCCATCCATGACTGTTATATTACAAAATAGCAAAATATATAGGTTTTTTCATCATTTTCTCTGTATAAATGGCAAAATCAATAGTATCAAGAAGAAAACCTTACTTGTCAACTGCAAGAAGAACTTTATGTCGGTAGAAATCCTCCAAAATGCTTCACCATGCACCTCAAAACCCTCCAGCCGGCACTCTCCCAACTTAGAAAAGTGTAAAAATGAATGACTTTAGGGTTTCGAAGCTATTTTGTTATGCTGTGGAGCCCTAGGTGTATATTTTTTTTAACTTTAAAAGTTGAAATCATGAAAAAGATCAAATGGAAACCGTGGTAAAGACTTGAAGTCTTTTACCTAATGATGCAAGTCTCTGATGCCACAGGGGTCCGTGAGGGCAGGTCTATTATTACTTTTTGATTTCTTAAAAGTCAAAACATATAATGAAGAGATAAGGCCGAATGCCTTATGTAGTTTTTCTAAAAGACTTATATTATTAAAGTGAAACAAGGGAAATTATTCAAAGGCATGGAGTAATAAGGGATATAAAGAGATAGGTAATGATGCATGCGGAGTCAAAAATAGCATATACAAGTGATGATAATGCATGTATTTACCTTGGGAAAGGATGGAGATTGTTGCTTTTGAATGAAGTAATAAGGTATATGAAGCTCAAATGCATTGTGAGAGGTATGAGCTGATATGAAGGAGTGATAAGGTGGTATATGTTATACATTATATCGCATATATGATGCAATTTTTTTTTCTTTTGCATGGAGGCATCAAAATCATATAATGCAAAGTCATGTAAAGTGTAAATGCATTTATCATTCTTTTGATAATGCATGATGTATTTTTGCATGTAATGACCTAAGTGAGTGCATGGGAGGTATAAGGAGAGGAATATTCTTTATTTTTGCATGCATGATGACCTATTTCTTTTGGCATCATTGATAATGCAATCATGCAAAATTTGTAAACCAAGATGGATAGATAAGGTTTTATTTTATTTTTATCCATTCTTACATAATTTTACAACTATAAATAATGTAAACAATTAATAAAGTAATATTTTATAAATTACTTTATTATTTTATCACAAGTTGTAAAATCAAGGAGATTAGACAAATTGAAACTCATAATAGAGTAATCATGCAAATAATTACTTTATTCTTTGCCCACATCATTGACACATGTAAAATCATGCAATAATGGAAGAGTTGAGTTAACTAAAGACTTTGGAGTCTTTTTGCATGGTTTGGAGGACAAATTGGAGAGTTTTGGTCAACCTTCTGGTCAAACACATAGAGAGGAGCAATTTGGAGCAATTTTTGCTCATTTTGGGCAGTTTTGGCCCTTAATTTTAGAGATTTCATTGTTTGCTCGTGGATCAAATTGGAGAGCTTATTTTTAGAGGCAGTTGACTGCAATTGATTTTTCTAGGCCTCTTAGAGAGAGCAAACTATATATTGTAAGAAAACCCTAGGTTTTTCTAGTTCTTGCCTTTTTGCTCTTTACACTTTGAGAGGGAAAGATGTTTTGTAACTCACTTATTTACAGATTTATAGAGATTACAATAGGTTATAGGTTATATAATTTGTTTTATGCAATTATTTCCTTTATTTTTCAGTTTAATCAAGTATCTACCTTCCATTAATGCAACTTGTATGAGTGATTTGATGATATTTTATTGTGTTTAACATCAGAACCTTTAAAATCATTGTCTCATTTGTACTTGCATATGTTAGGTAACATTGAAAATCACAGGTCTTAGGTTGTGCAATTGGAAAATCTTTCTTTTATGTTGTGAAAAACCCCTTTTCCTTAAAAAAAAAAGAAATATTTTTTAGCCTTTCTTAGAAACATTTTTGTGACCAATTTGCTAAAAGTGGTTTGTGTGGATAGATTTTCTAAGATCTATTATGTGTTAGATTGTCAAGTTTTCCATTTTTTTTAGGTGCATCACCATACTTTTTGCAGTTTTATTGTCTTTTAGAAGATCCTTTTAACCCTTTTTCACATCAAAGTCATAGATCCAATTGAATATTCTAAGGGAACCAGCCCATAATTTGGAGGTTCAAGCTTGCCATAGGACACCCATAGCCTGAGTTTGATCCCATGTTACACAGGATTGCTGAGCCTCACAGTTCTACATAACAGGTGCAATCCTGCTCGTTAACAATTTTTGGCACGCCCGGTGGGACTTTGAACTAATTTTCAATTAAAAAAGGACTTATTATTGCTACTATTTTGGTATGATCAATAGTTAATACAACCATTTTAGAGGTTTTATTTCAAAATACTTGGCCACTCTAACTTTCTGGTTTGAATAGATCAGATTTTTGCAACCTATGAGAAGAATTTCACAAGATTAGGTTTTAGTTGTTTTTCAACTTTTTAAATGAGTAAACACATCTATCCTTCATGGAAACATGTCATATCATCCATCATATCATGAAAATGCTGCTAATCCACCATCTTATCAGCCATATTAGATCAACCATGCTGTTGGTTTTATCCCAAACAACTATGCAACAATAGTATATCAGCATGCTCAATAGGCTTAACTCCCACCCACCCCAGTTTAGCCTTGTTGGTAGCCTATACATAAACCAAATCAACTTCAAGAGTATGTGAAGGGGGAGATTGCAAGCATAAAGAGTATGTCACTTGACCTCAATAACACATTGCTAGAAATCAATAAGTAGATAAAAGAAATCAAGAAGCAACAAGAGTATGAGCAGTAATAGGAAGAGATGGATTATCAAGCCTATCTTCATGAGCAGGAGTTGGAGGTACAAAAGATATAGTTTGAAAAAGGTCTTAGAAGGGAGATAGTAGCAAAAGAGGAGCAGATGAATTTTTTGCTTACACAAGTACAAAAGCAAGAGATCCGAACAACTGCATTCACTCCAGATCAACATGTTCAAAATGATGTTAGTAGATATCAAATTTCAAGTTTCAAAAGCTCTGATTTTGTTCAGGAACCTATTTGCATTCA
Organism: Cunninghamia lanceolata; assembly: GCA_027924645.1. Lineage (NCBI taxonomy): Eukaryota > Viridiplantae > Streptophyta > Pinopsida > Cupressales > Cupressaceae > Cunninghamia > Cunninghamia lanceolata. Next base: position 449,412 of record BSBN01001093.1, read on the forward strand.
AAATTAGTCCATTAATCCTTAGTATCAGTCACATCAAGTGCCTAAATCAAGTCATCAAGCTTTTGAACAAACATGGCAACCTTCTTGGACCAAGTGTTCTGATTATAAAATGCCAAATCTTATTAAGGCTACCTCTTCCATACCAATCCAAAATCAAGAAGAGGAAGAATTAGAAAAATTTGAACCAATTAAAATTCCAAGTTTCAATCTAGTAGTTGAAGGTCCTTGTAGTTCTTCTTGACCCACAAAATTAGAAAAATTAGAAGATGTGGTTTCTTTATTTAATCAACTGCCTTCTTTTGTTGACCAAGATGAAGACATCATACAAGTACCCAAAATACCAGCTGATTTGAGACAACCAGATGATACTGTAGAACATGATGTATTGCTGGTCCATAAGGATAAGAATGAGATTGAGACTTTAGTTCAGCTAGAAGAGCAAAAGGACAGTCCCATTTTGGAGACTAACAATCTTGTTTTGCATGATCATAGGATTGATTACTAGGCTAGATATGAAACTAAATCAAATGACATTCTCTATGAAAATAGAACATTTGATTTGTTTTCAGACCAGTCAAGTGAACTAATTATAGATATTCAATCTTTTCAAAATAATTCTATATCTAATTGTCAATATCCTGACTGTTCAGCTTGTAGGGAGCTTGCCAATCTGCTAGATTCTTGAGTGATCAAAAGCCTAAGTTAGTAAATGATGAGTATAACAAGGTAAATTAGGTTTCTAAACTTTTATCTTTTGCATTTGAACAATATGAGGATAACCAATTTGAAGTCAACAAGGAAGGTGTGCAGGTGGAGCTTTTGAAAGATAAGCAATGTTTGGTTGAACTAACATCAGTGTCTAGTTTTGCACACCAAAGTGATGAAATTCATCAAGTTTCAGTATAGGATTATCATTTAGATGAAAGCATGTTTTCAGGTATTATAGAGGATTTTTGTTCTAACATTGATAATGATCTGATACCATGTGAATCAGTAATATGTGATCAACAAGACCAAGTCAAAGAGGCAATCTTTCATTTATTTCATTCAAGTGGACTAACTCTTCCAAATCAGGACACCAAGAGTATTGACCAAAGATACATCATTACAAGAGGGTGCCTAATAAGGGATATAGCTATCAAAGAGCTAAATAAGGAGGTATAGATTGCTATTGTACCCAAAGATGAGATTGCAGCCCTAGAACAACGGAACTAGATCATTTATTCACCCCATAACAGTAATATCTATGATCATATTCAAACGGTTAGTGAGTTTGTTTTCATTCTTCAGAGTTTTGTAGCATTCTATAAGGTATGTCCTTATGAATCATATCATGTCAGTGGGAAGTCACCTAGCAGAGCATCCTTTCTTAACCAAAAAGGGAAGTTATTTCACAAAGATAGTTAATGGATTTGTTTGACCAGCTTCAATGGCTTGTTAGTGTAGGGTAGAGTAGAATTTAGTTTAGTATTTTATTTTCCAAGAAGTGCACATGCACATTTTGCTGGCCATGTCTTAAACAAGTAAGAATAGTTTTAGTTTTAGTTTTGTTTTGCTGCTGTAGTTTTCTATCAGTTTGAGTTGCAAGGAGTTTTCCAAAGTTTCAGGCAGAAAAAGACTCATGTGCCCAATGGAATTGCAAGGCTACTGGTTCTGATTTTTTTAGCAGGCAAACACCCTTGAGAGCTTGCTAGAAATGTTACTAAATTATGTTCATACCTAATTTAGCTAGACCTGAATTGCAGTTGTCACAAAAGGAATAAAAGAAAACTTTTAAGTGTCATGATCAATCAGTTGAATGTATGACATCTTGGCAAGAGAAGAATAAAGATCATTTGTCAGGATAAATTGACAGTCCAATCAGAACTATCAAACCACCCTAACAAGTGAAATTTATCTGGTCACAAGAGATCAGATAGTTAATGAATGACGGAAGGTATCTAACTAGTTTTATCTTTTAGTTGTGATGTGATTGAAATATTTAGTAATCACAATTCAATGTGAAGGAAAGGTATTTATAAATTATCATTTCATTATCATGTTTTAAACATATGTTTCAAATCAGATCTAGTTATTCTATCCTATGCACTTGATTCAAAAAAGTAAACATACATAAATCATTTGCATAAGGTAAAGTAACTGATCATATTCAAAGAAATGTTTAAATGTGTCCCACACAATCCGTGGGAGTGACTAAACTGAGCAATGCAAACATTGTGCAAGCTATACATCTGTGGATAAAAGGAAATGAAAAGAACATATGAGGAAAATGTATATCCATCATTGCCTTTTTGAAGGTTGATCTTCTTGATTGGCTACTTGATCTTCATGTCTTCATATTTTTCTCCTGATAAGGACAGTGTACATGAAAAATTGGAGAAAAGGCCTATTAGAAGCTCCACATATGCATATTCTTCATATGTTTTATCAATAGACATATAAAACTTGCAAACATTATGCATTTCATGTGATTGGATCAAAATTAGACATGTGCAATAAATTAGATCATCATGAGAAAGATCAATCAACTTCAAGAGGTATGTTTTTATACTAACTTGTTTGTTCACTATGCAGGTATAGGAAAAGTAATGTTGCTGATTTGAAGACATTTAAGCATGTGGAGAAAATGGGCTCCCATAAAAGTTGAGCCGAACATGCTTAAAATAAAAGAGAAGTACAATTATATCAAGAAGTACAACCAAAGCTTTTAATAACATGTATTTTACCACCTCTTGCTGTAAGTGAGGTATAAAATTACTATTTAATGATCAACCATGATGGAACAATTAGAAAATAGTGAGTAGGACAAAGAAATGATAGCCATAACAGTTCATGTAATAGAAGGACACCAACACAGAGGTAAAGAATGTTTATTTTTCCTTGCTACAACAAAACAAATACCATATACAGATTGTCACAGCCTCATAAAAGAGATTTTAACCATTATATACCTAGACAAGAACAGTCATCTTCATTTCCATATGAAACTTTCAATCACTCAAGGTCACATAGACAAACAATGTATGAAATCCAGAGGACAGTGCTCTATAAAGAGTCTCTAAAAAGGCATAAAGAAAATAGTGATAGAGAAGGCTATTGAAGCTGGAAGAGGTAAAGTGTAGCGGCCATGTCATGTAACAACAAATCAACCAAGAGAATTCATGAATGAAGATAGCATTACAATAGTTATTCTACTTTCTCATACTTATAAAAGAAAAACTGATCCTTGTTCTGTTGATACCTAAGAGGGGGGGGTGGTGAATCAATTATCTTGATTATTTGACTTTCTTTTCTTCTTTAATAATTAGTGCAGTATCAAAAACATATAAGTATACATGAACATGAGAGCAGAAAGAAATCAACACACATAACACAAGAATTTTTATGTGGAAAACCCTATTAAGGGAAAAACCACGGGGTGACTAACCCAAGATTGTATTCTCTATTAAAAGAATAGAAGTACAAAATGACACTTGCCAATTAGGGCTCATTAGTCGAGCACACTGCTCACAAGAGGCTCACTGCCTACAAGAGACTCACTGTCTACAAGGTATATAGAATGTAACTAGGTGTTTGAATTGATCAGGGGCATCCACATATACTGAGGTTTAGTTCCGGTTAAGCTCAATATACTAATCTGCTACACTTTATTCTTCCTCTTCTTAGTGTTGTTGTTCTATCACATACCACACCTGTATTTTTGCTTCCACACTACTCTCTGCTTTTCTTCACACCATGCAACTCACCGCACACACCTTCACATTGAAATCCATCTGGTATATATATCCACACCAAGGATTTCAACATCTTTCTTGTCGACATATGGAAAACTCAAGATATTTCCAAACTCTGGTCTGTTGGCTGAATCCATGCTTACTAAGTGATGCGTATCAAAAGATAGTTATAGGAGTCATCAATCATGTTAGCCAACCATGAATGATCCCTCAAGAAACTTGATCACCATCAATTTCTCATCTGGATTAAGGTCTGATGCTCTGCTAGCCAGTTCTTCCTTAGTCTACTCTGTCAAATAGGAACCCAACACTTAGGTGCTCATATCTTTTCACTCTTTCATCACTGAAGGCATGATCTCTAGAATGTATTAGTCATGGTACTCCTCTTGACTTCCCCAAGTCCACACTTTGCTGAGATACTTCCTCTGAGAGATCCAAACCTGATTGTCAGACCTTACTGCATGCTCTGTTCTTGCTCATCGGACCAAAATACTCTTCAATCTGACTTCCAGTATAGACATACCATGTCCTGCGGATGTGTGGGATGGACTTTGTTTCCATCAATGACAACACTCATGAAGCCACATGGTGTCTCTTGCCAAGAAACTCCCCCCTTGGCATTGATGGCAACACTTAGTGAAAAATGACTGCGCTCCCCCTTAGCTGATGCTCTGTTCTAATGTACACTTTTCTAGAGCTCCCCCTTAGCTAGATTCCACATTTTTCACTGCTTTCCTCACTCCCCCTTTGAAATCAATGGCAAAGGGTAGAATCCACACACCAAAATTTCCAAAAATCAATCTATCCACATGTTGTACTTACATATACTGAAGTATATATGCAAAGGTGGTGTTCAACTGTACCACTTCTATTTCCCAACTCTTCTTCATCCTATCCAAGATTGAAATATGACCACTTAGCAAAAATGCAAAAGTTTCTGCTCTCTTTAGGTCTGCCGGATCACTAGTCTGGGCTGTGGTCAAGGCATCATTTAGGGCCTCATGCATGGCCTCTAACTTGGGGATAATTGTCCCTCTTAGTTCACTTAGCCTGCTTATTCTATTTTTCTTCTCCTTCTCAAGCTTCTTTATTTCATTTATAGCTACAATAGTCTGACATTCTTGATTTATTATGGAAGAGGTGAGAGGATCAAAATTTTGAGATGAACTTGATAGTTTGCTCTCTTGTTCTTCCACCTTCTTGGTGATATCTGTTGTCATGGTGGACCAAGATAAACAAAATTTGTATAGGTCTCTACCATCTTTAAGAGCATTTTCTAAGCTCTTTATCCCAATATCTAAATTTCTCCTATCATTTGTTATAAGTCCTTGTATCTCAGAGAATCTCTTACCCAGAAACTCTTTCTGGACTTTCTCTTTTGCTGCTTTCTCCAAAGAATCAAAATGTGTGCTAACAGAATTTACAAAAGATTTTAGATTACCAGATGAAGAGGCCGAAAGATCCTTCTATAATGATGGCATGATTTTCTCCAATACACCGGATGCAATCTCTATCAGCTCACAGTCTTCCATGTGAGACTTCAAAAGTTTTTCTTTTGCCTTTGCTTGGGCAAAGGATTCTATCTTCATAGTCTAAACCGGGGAGAGGGAATCAAAATTGAATGGTCCTTGAAATAGCTCTGGTTCATCTAGTTCCATCATTTCCTTGGTCAAGAAATCTTTAACTATTTCTACAGTGTCTCTTGCCGGAGACAGAGTCTTCTTTCCTTCTGCAGCTTTAGAACTGTTATCTGGGGTTTTCTTTGTTTGATCCTTTTCTCTTCCTCTGACTTCTTCTTTTTGACTAATTTTCTCCTCTATTCTTTCTTCTCCTTTAGATCCGGAGTCTACTGGGGAATCCGAAAGAGAGATGTTTACTTCTGCATAGACTTCCTCTTTCGGAGCAAAGGAATCCAAGTCCTTAATCTTTTCCTCACCTAACTCCTTTGACTCTTCTATACATTTCTTAGTAGGATCTTGTTGTGTGGTCACACAACACGCCCCATTTTGACTTGACAAAACAGGGACCCAACTTTTTGGCTTGTGTTTTGTGCTTTCTGGCGGTCTGGTAAAAGTAAGTCATGCAGATCATGATGCATTGAAAGGCTGGGTAAGTTGTCATCATGAGGTCAATTTGTCAAAATTCATATTTCATTCCAGTGACCTCATATTCAGAAAGAGCATTAAATTTCATGCAGGTTTATCTTTTACATCACCCTGATATTCGTCAGGATGTGAGAGTTATGAATGGTCAAAGTTTGAGTCAAACCTGATATTCCCAGGGGGAGGATCATATTTCGTAAACTCACTCATATTATAAAAGGTCACCCCGATATAGTATATCACCTGATAAATCATGCGGTCCAAATATCCAGACGTCAAATTTAGGTGATAGTAACCTTTACCCGTCAATAGCCTTATGCATTTCGCGAGGATCATATTTTTCAAAGTAACCCGATATTTCATAATATCCTCCTGCTGTGAAATATCCCCCTAAGCCAATATCATGATGACGTCATCCAAGTCTGATAAACGAAAAAGCGATACGATGATGACATCATCATCACATTTACCTCTCAGCAGGATATTTCATAAACATGATCATGTTCCCATATCATGACGATGACGTCATGATGCCTTGCCAATACACTGAGCGAATATCAGGATGACGTCATCCTGATATTCCGAAAGAGGGACATGTAAATTCATCCGGTCATCATCATCTTTGAAACATCACCCGATATATCGAGATATCCTCCTGATGTACTAAACTAAACCAAGGGTGCGTTCGTCACATGATCTTGTCAACGATAGTTATTCCAACCTGAGAGGAGGATGACATTAAACTCGACCTAATATTTGCAAATATCATCCTGTTGTCGTGATATCCTGTCTTACGAGTATCACCCTGCTCCCATTGCTACCATTGTCATTTAATGTGCGCAGACATGGTAGGTGGTTCCCGCCAACCACGAAACCCAATGAAACACCTGGCGAGATCTTGCGTTTTCACGCAGACAATCAATGAATGTAATCCAATATGTTAGGATTGCCCTAATTTTACCCTAAGTACATCGTTAAAAGGGTAAATTCATCGTCATTTCAAATTTACCTTATGATAAAATTGTTTTTACAGAGCACTAGTTTCCATATCCTCGTACAGGCAATAGTTGCACGATTTGAGCTCATCGATAGAAGGAAGTGTGTGATCATTAGCTGAATTAAGAACATTGTCAGAAGTCCACTGGTATAAAAGAAAATTTGCATATCCAGGTAAGTAAATGAAACCCTCATCATGTTGTTTCTGTAATAGTCAGGTAGGGTGTTGTCAATCTGAAGTTGCTGGTTTCTGCATCCATATGGTTAAGTAATGTTGAATGGATACAGTAGGCATGGTGATTAGCAAAGTTAATTGTAATATGCATGCATGTGTATACCCATTATAAGATAGGATTTTGTTAATTGCAGGCACCCATGGCTGACAAGAGGTTAGTAAAGTGTCAAGCAGAATTCAGTAAGCCTATGTTCTCCTCTCAAAGGGGCGTCCTGTTTAAATACGGTGCAATTACAGATACCCATTAGGGGAGTACCGATTTGGAGGCCTGGTCAGCTAGGCTGAATGACGAGAATAACAAGAGTCCTGTGCTGAATGCAGTTTTCATATCCGGGATGTGGAATACCACCGGTTTTTCGTACTCCATGGAATCTCTAGAACTGGTTATCGAGTGTGCCAGGAACTATAATCCAGAGACCAGGCAGGTGATGAAACATGGTAGGATATATGCTGACCTATCCGTCAAGGGTCTTTCAAAGACATTTGGATTTCCATTGGGCAGTAAGGTTAAAAGTGTAGACCTGAAGAAGTCAGAGAAAGAATATGAAAACAAAAAGAAACAGGCCAGGAAGAATATGTATCAGTGGAGGGTTGAAAATAGTACATATCCTGCAGCAGCCAAACTTCCTGTGCATCTATTCAAATATGATTTTGCTGATGAATATCAATACATGATTGCACTACTGAATAGAGTAACAGGCCAACCTGATGCTGGTAGTTTTAGAGACTGGATGTATGGTGTAATAATGATGTGTTTGTATTCAGATATCAAGCCATTGTGGGGCCAGCTAATAAGTGATGCTCTGCATGAGCAGCTGATGAACCTAGGAGGTTCAAATTGTGCTTTCTATATGACATCATACATCGTCTACTCCTGTGCTTATAAAGGCACATTTGATGCACTGGTCATAGATGGGAAAGTCACAGGAATAGTCAATGCTATGCATATCTGGGATCATCATCCCCAGCTGCAAAGAGCCAATTACCTCCAAGACTACAAACTGGTCAATGATGCATTCTCTATGCATCTGGTGAGGACCATGGAGGAGGATAGAACAAAGAGATTGAGCATGGAGGCTCAAGAGATAATTTATAGGCATGGAGCCTGGTATATACAGTTTGCCACCTTTTCCTACATGAGGATCGAGGGTTTTGAGGAACATCCTCTCATGCTGCCAAGGTATCCCACTAATGCAATGATACTGATGGAGTTCATAAGGCAAAGCTCCACAATATTGAAAACATACAAATATGCAAAGAAGCTGCCACCAATTTTGTTTCCAGTCACCATTGGCTGGTATATGTGCCCCAATTTAGAAAACATAAAGAAGGTGATGGTCACCTTGAATAAAATGAATCTGCAACCTTTCCCATTGACAAGATCATATGATCCTTACGGCAGGATGTAGAAAATAATAGGAAAGCCTATTCATCAGAGGCACCTAGAAGACTTCTGGGCTGACTGCAAGGATGAAGTAGAAGCAAGAAGAAGAAGATATCAAAGGTTAACTTTGAATCAGATCAGAACCTTTGATTGCATCCCCATTCCCCAACAATTGAAAAAAGATGATGGCAGGATAATTGTAGATGAGTATGAGCAGAAGAAAATATACAATGATACCATCTCTGCACCTGACCTCACCATATAGGAGGATATATCCTTGGACCCCTTCATTGCCTGGACCATACAACTAACCCAAGCCTAGGTTGATGAACAGATAGGGGCATTGAAGAAGAAGGGTGTTGCCATTACGGTGGACAATAAGAAGAAGGGGCAGGATAATCTTGATGGGGAATATGATGACTTTCTAAATGAAAAGAGAAAGTCTAATGGAGATAGACTCCCTCTACCACAACAACAGAGCAAAAGACCCCTAAGGGGCAAGAAAGTAGATAAAGAACCCAAAGGGGTTATTATTGAAAGGGCAGTATTTGTAGCTGAGGAGGTAGCAACATCAGGATCAGCATCCCCTCCAAGGACAAGGAAAGGAAATTCCAAGAAGAGTAAGACAACAGAGGCTGGAATTACTGAGACCCTAGAAGAGGGTCAATCTTTAAGAAAACATGATGAAGAGGATATCCTCATGGAGGAAGAGCCTGAAGAAGAGGAGGCTCCTTTGATAATCAAAAGAAAAAGAAGAGCTCCACAGGTGGTGGTGTCTACCCCACCTAAGAAACTGAGAACCTCCATGAGGGGTGAAATGAGACAATCCCCTACATTGGTACAAGGGGCAGGTAGTGAAGTGCATAGAGAACTGCAGCATAATGTTCCACTTCCTACCATCGTCAAGTTCAAAACTAAACTTGCAGAAGAACAGATGAAAGAAACCTCCCAGACACATGCAGGAGGTCACATCTCGCTGGACAAGACAATAAACTTGTCTGATGATGATGTTGTGAAGGATGTAGCTTCACAGAAAATGGAGACCCTTATTGTAGGTACTCACATGAACCCTCAAAAGGCTCCACCAGTTCAGACTGCAATGGAGGAGATAAAGCAAGTAGAAGTTGAAAAGGAGAAGAGCCCAGAACAGATAGCTTAGGAAATAGGGCTAGATACGCTAATTGCAGAGGTGACAAATCCTATAGTAGTAGACTTAACAGAAAAATAGGATGAAAATCCTAAACATCTAGCAAGATCACCTGACAAAGGGCAAGATACAGAGGAAGTGAAGATGGCAGAACCAGAAGGCCATACTTCAGAGATAGGCCGGCAAGATACATCAGAAGAACCTGCTATAGTAGAGGTTCAAGAAAAGAGGGCTGATGAGAAGGATATGGTAGAGGATCCGGCCGCTAAGGTTCAAGAAGTAAGTGGTACAGGTGCAAAACAAATCGTGGTTGCAGAACCAGCATCAACACCTAAGGAGACTTCCCAATTGTCCACAATTGAGAATGTTCCTCAACAGGAGGAAAAGTTGAAAGTGGACGTGGTGACAACCGAAAAGGATCATGATCATCATGATCATCATATGGATACATCACAAGATCCTCCACCTCAGGAAGATGCTCCTCCAGAGAAAGAAATTCCTCAATAGGAGGATATGTCACAGGATCAATACTAAAGTGAGCATCAGGAAGAAGAAATGAGGAAATCACCATCTCCATCACAAATGCTTACAGATACAGGAGACACAGGTGAACATCATGATGATGTAGAAAGACATGATCAGGTACCTCCATGGTTGGAGAAAGAGGTAAATGCAGAAGAAGATTTTAAAATTCAAGAATTTGATGTCTCCACTTTATTCTCTGAAAATATAATAAAACCTAAGAGGAAGGCCAGAATGACTTCGGCCATCAGAAGAGATCCGACGACTAGGAGGAAGACTACACAAATTGCAGTACCTACGGTAGAAAGAGAAAAAGGTAAAATTACCTTAGATGAGTTCCAGATCAGCACAGTGGATTTAGGGTTTGCCAATGAAGACCAAGAGGGTCAAGAAGGCAAAGATATTATTGATTCTTTAATTCAAAAAGTGAAAAGAGAGAAAGAGAAAAATAAGCAACATAAGGAGCACATTGCTCAGTTGCATGCCTACATAGGGAGGCTGATTAATCCTGATGATACTTCAACTGAACATGTAGTCCCATTGACTGCTATTTCTCAAGAGGAGGTGAATAAATTAGATCTCATGAAACATGAGGCAGCTATATTGAAGAAATGGATGTCATCCACATTAGATGATGTAGAGGAAATAGTAAAGGCCTCTTTGAAGAGGTGGAACACTCTCAGTGACTCTAGGACCAAGGTAGACAAATTGCAGATGCAGACAGGAAAAAGGTCTTACCAACTGGAAAAAGTATTAAACATCCTGGGAGAAATAAGGAGGATAAATCCTCAACTACTCATCAACAAGCATGTACTAAATAATAATACTGCCTTATTGATTGACATATGGTATAAGGACATTCAGTTTGAATGTGGAGTGCTAAAGAGATGCAATAATAAACTGAGAGATATCAGCATGAAGCTGCATGATCTAATGTCCATTGAGGCAGAAATGTTGGAGACACTAGAAGGAAAAGTGGAAGGGAAAGTAGAAAATCAAGATGAGGAGTTTTCCATCAAAGCTTTACATGGCAACTTCCAATCAGTGGCAGATGATCCACTTGTCCACTTGACAGAAGAAGTCATAGATAAAATGATGAGAATCAAAGTCAAGATGGAAAACTACAAAGAGACATTGCAAAATAGGAAGGACAAGCTGGACAGTAGCAAACACAAATACGAGGCACACAAGCATGCCATGATCAAAGCAAGGACTCAGGATGACAGGGAAATAGATAGAATTGTGCAGCTATACGAACAGCTCAGGAGCATCATGCAGCCTCATATGAGGGTTCATCATCATCATGATGATGAAAGTTCAGGAAGTGATGCACCTGGTGATGAAGAGCATGACTCTGATAAAGTAGATGATGATGCATCATAGAGTGAATATTAGCATTGGATACTTATTGAAAAATAAGTATTTTAGATAGTTGCCAGCTGGCAACTTGTGCCATTTTGTAAAGGTTGACGTAGTCAAAGAAAATATTGACCGTGGATATACATGTACAAATTAGGATCGTTGATCTTTTTTGTAACGGATTTCTCACCTTATTCTATAAAAGGTGCAGGAATGCCTCTTTTTGAACATTGGAAACTTAATTGAAATTTGACTGTTAAAATATTCAGGGCTCATTTCAAAGCTTTTTGTATACATTTATATCTTTGCATACTTAGTGAATGAGAAGACTATTTTGGTTACAATTCATAGTAAATCTTGAGTAATCAGTGTATGAATTTTGGATTTATGTGGTGATTTGCTGCGTCCTTTGGAGTACATGTCTACTTACATACATTATTTTCATACAATTCCTTTGAAGTTAGCACACTGTATCTAGTTGTGGAATGTCCTGGTGAACATATGGTTTGGTTTTCTTCTCCTCATGACTGTATCTGATATACATGTGGTTCAATAGCTAAAGATTCATCTTTCATTTAAAGCATTTCTTTCAATTTCTTTAAATTTTAGAACATTTCACTATCATAATTGCAAATAACTGAACATCTCAAGAAAACAATACAAATATGTGGACATCTTGTAGATAAATGGAAATATTTAGCATATTTGAAGTTTAAGCATGCATTACTGATAAATATCATGCAAATATTTGAGTATAACTGTATCATTGATCAAATAACTGTATAGAATGACCTCTCTATGAAGAATCTTTGCAGAAATAGTGTCATGATGATGAACTCTATGTAAGGCCCCAAAATGGAAACATCAACACACATCAACCTCTGAGTAACGTCAGAAGATTAAGACCTAATCACCGGAGACTTGGGATCATGAATTCTCTGAATTCATCATATCTTTCAAGATGAATAAAGGTTAATGTGTACTTTTATTCTATGCTTGTTTGTGACTAACATCATGACCAACAGATCTTCCTTTGATACACTTATTCCTTCGATGTCTATGGTTGAAGGTTCATCACTTATGTCCTCTATAATAGGAAGATTGAATCTTTTATATGCATTCTGAAGGATGTCTTCATTCTCTTCTGCCACTTGATCAGTCTCTCTGAGCATAAGCTTGTTCATTCTAGCTTTGCTCCAGAACTCATCCTTGCAATCCTTGAAGATCATGTTCATTTGTTTTGGAGTGATAGAAGGATAGAGCTGAATAGCGATCTGTTACCAGATCTCCAAATCCTTTTCTATAGCATTGTCCTTTCTGAGTTCAAGTACTTTCTCTAAACTCTTGGGGATTAGAGAGATGATTTCAATAAATGCTTTATTGTATAAGTTTAAGTACTTAACTATAGCTTCTTCCAAGATCCTTTTGTCTGTGTCACTATACTCATCATAGAAATCTGTCAATGGTTGTAAATTTCCATCCACTGTGACTACCTTGACAACATTATCAATAGAAGGAGTGGACCTTTCAACAAAATCTTTCTCTTCTTCTTTCTTGTTTTCACCAGCAGAGGATTCCCTGGAAGATTTCTTTTTCTTCTTCATTTTCTTAACCTCCTCATCAGTTTCTATCTCTTCATCTTCCTTCTGGCTTGTGTATGACCCTGTGGATTTTATCTTTATTCTTTTATCTTCTTTTCCAGATGTCTTTGCTTCCAATTTTGAGGCTTTTGAGCTCTTGGAGGTGGCAGGTGCAGAGCTCTTTGAGGATCTAGTTCGGGAAGGGGCTTGTACTGGAACACTTTCTTTTTCTACTTCTTGTCTCTCTTTTTCTACTCTTTCTACCTTCTCTCTATTGGCATCAACTGCCTCCTTTGAAAAGCCATATTTCTTTGCAAAATCCTCTACTTCTTTCCTGACTTTTCTCTTTATTTCAGGTTGCCTTAGTTCAACATGAATTTTTACACTCAATTCTTGAAAGGTGCCAAACCTTTCTGCCTTAGGGTCCTTGGGCTGACTCAGCAGGTGTTGGATATGTAGCTCTAGGATTTTCTCATCAACCTTATACCCCATTGGCATGATCCACAGTATTCTCGGTTCCACTACCTCCATTAGGCATTGATCAGTGTCGACCATAAAGCACACTGTATCCTTGTATTTCTCAACCAATGATTGGGGGATTCTTTCTCTGGCTTGCATCATACTTTGAAAGTTCTTGAAGTAGCCCCAGAGTGCTGTATTTTGTGCCTTGGCATCACCAAGCCCATGAATATAATCTTTGATTTGTATGGCTACTGGTTTGCCAGTTTGCCATATCCAACTGCTGGATCCAGGTAGCTCATTCATATAGTAAAAGAATAAACATAGAATCAAGCCACCATACTTAAATGAATTCTTCTTATCCTTCTTGATTTTCTATAGATTCTCTAACAGTTGGTTCAGGAAAAGCTCACAAAGATCATAGTCAACATTTTTCCTTAGCATTTCATATGCAGTATATATAGCAGTTCCAGATACTGAATTCTCCCTGTTGGAGTGGTAGATTTTGTAACCAATTATCATAGAGGCAAATTTGATAACCGGATCTAAGATGTCTTCTATTGTCATTGTTCTCTTGTCAAATTTTGATCCGATAGCCTCACTTATAGTTTGGTTTTTGACTAATTTGAGAGCAGGAAACCCACCAGATGCGTGCAATCCAGTTACCACCCTAATGACATTTTTATTGATCTTAAATGGCCTCATCAACCACATGAAGTTGTCATGCATTCTGCTCAGGACATACCGGACCCATTCATCTTCAACAAAATAGGGGAAATGAATGCAATGTCCAAAATGCTTATCCCGGATGGCCTTGTACTGAGGTTTGAGTTCAAAAGATTCATCTATTAACTACTTGTGATAGACATCCATCAGCTTGGATTCACCAAATTCTTCAATATTCACATGAATGTATGCCCTAACATCTTCTACATGCAAAACTCCATGCAGAATGCTAGAGAAGGTGCCTAAAGGATCGACTTCTAGAGATTTGTAAGGGTGTTTCTTGAACTTAGGGCCTGACCTATCAGTGATTTTGACAACATTCAGAGTAACCATATTTCAAAGGATTAAGAGAGAGATATTTAAGAGCAAAAATACCTTTTTACGCCTCTAGGGTTCACGATATGAGCCGGATAAGATTGTTGGATGAATCGACTTCTGCAGTTGATCTTTGAGAGGTTTGAGACAAACTTGTTGCAGAGCTCCTTCTCACTTCTTCTCGAATGCAAATGTGCAAATGATGAACAAAAGAAGCCTTTTATTTCTACACAAACCCTAATTCCATTTTGCAATAAATGCACAACTTAAGTCATTCTGATTGCCTTATTTACCTTGTCCTAAGAGAGATCTTTCCGGATCACTAAGATACACTTAGAGTTATTCTTGGTGATTATTGACCATCTATCTTCCTTTCTCCAATCATTTCATCTATCCACAGATCAAGATATTTCAATTTTGAATCATACCAGATCTAACTATGAGAGTCCTGCTTTTATCAGATGACTGTCAAAGATATCAACTACTTTAGATTCTACTTTGTCGATATGCTAATGAATTTTGTCTTCGGTGAGACTCTACATTATCGACAACCATTATTTTGTTAATTCTGATACACGATCACTTTCTCTCTTCGCTATGACCCTTATCATCGGTGAACACTTACCAACAATTGGCATGACTTCAACCTTCGGTGAACTTCCTTTTTGTGTCTCCGATACGTTAGTCACTCTGATCACTCATCGGCTAGATGAATGCTATCAACCAAGCCTTAAGATCTTTTGCCGCTAGACGATTTCTCTTGATGGATCTCCGTCGGTATCAATTATCCTTTATTACCCTGATGTAACTAAGACAAATTAGCATTTGCCGTCACAGTTTCGGCAAGACATGCAGATCTTTCATATTTTTACCAGGGGTTATTTAGATATTTCTCTAAGAACCCTTTAATCTGTAACTTTCCATGTGCCAATTTTAGGCACCGATTGACTGGCTGGGGGAATTTTATTTTCCTTTGTGACTCCCCTTGAGCCAGAGCTCATCTATTCAATTTCTAGAAGGAATATTAACACCGGATTCTAGTGCAGATCCATCCTCAACATTTTCTGTGCTTCTCTTCACCCAAATCTTGTTCATTTCCCTTTGAATTTCATCTGCATTCACCTTTCCTTTTCCTTTGTCTTGATTTTGATTATGATGCACAGACCCCTTTTATCCTGATTCTTGCTTTTGCAGAATTTGGCAATATGACTGGATCTATTGCAATTGTAGAAAACAATATTCTTTGCAAATTTGACTGATATCCTCTTGATCTGCATTGATTAGCCATATGTCCCATTCTATTGCATGCAAAGCATCTACCATTGAATAAATTCTTTATTTGCATATTTCTACACTCATGAGATTTGTGACCATACCTTTTGCAATTAAAACATTGTCCGGAGAAGGATGAAGTAGTCTGATTCATTCTTCTTCTACATTGATTTGTTTTATGATTGAGGTAATTGTAGTTGTAGCAGTATCCATTGAAGGAAGGATATCTTTGAGCATTTGGTTGCCTTACTGGAGGTCTTCTAGGCATGTTCCTTGGATTTCCTGATCTAGAGTTCTTCTGACCGGATCTGGAGCTTTCCCCTTTCTCATACCCCAAGCCTTGCTTGTCATCTACCCTCTTTTGGCTTTCAAGAAGAACTTCAAGTTAAACAGAGCTTATCTTGAATTTCTCTTTGTATTCATTTGTTGTTTGAAGATCCCTTTTAAGAGTGTCTATCTAATTCTCAAGTTGTTCTTCATTGTCTCTAGCTTCTTCAAGATCAAATTCTAGATGCCTAATTATTCTGTCCATTTTGTGGCAGTCTTCTGACTTCTCTTTGAGAGATTGTTTTAAATCATCTTCAATTTTTCTTTTCTCTTCAATTTCTTGGGTGAATTTCATAACTCGTGATTCCATTTCATGTCTTACCATAATGACCTCTTTTGATAGCTTCTCACATATCTTGGTTTTCTCATTCAGATCTTCATTAGTATCATTGGCTTCACTTTAACTTGCTAATTGTTGAAGTAGTTCCTTTCTTTTACTCATTGAGGTACTTAGTTTTTCTTTGAGTCCATTTATGAAATCATCAGCTTGTCTGAGTCTTTCCCTCAGGTTATTGACTTAAGAGTGAGATTGCTCAAGATCATCTAGGGTAGACTGAAGTTGATCCCTCATACCATACATATCCATTGAGATTCCCAAATCTTCCTCAAGCTGTTAGGCTTTGTCTAGAGGAACTTAGCTATGATACCAATTGTTGATAACTGAGAGGGAGGTGAATCAGTTTTCTTGATTATTTCACTTTCTTTTCTTCTTTAATAATTAGTGCAGTATCAAAAACATATAAGTATACATGAACATGAGAGCATAAAGAAATCAACACACATAACAAAAGGATTTTTACGTGGAAAACCCTATTAAGGGAAAAACCATGGGGTGACTAACCCAATATTGTATTCTCTATTAAAAGAATAGAAGTATAAAATGGCACTTGCCAATTAGGGCTCACTACCCGAGCACACTGCTCATAAGAGGCTCACTGCCTACAAGAGACTCACTGTCTACAAGGTATATAGAATGTAACTAGGTCTTTGAACTGATCAAGGGTATCCACATATGCTGAGGTTTAGTTTCGGTTAAGCTTAATATACTGATTTGCTGCACTTCATTCTTCCTCTGCTTAGTGTTACTGTTCTGTCACATACCGCACCTATATTGTTGCTTCCACACTGCTCTCTGCTTTTCCTCACACCATGCAACTCACCACACATACCTTCACATTAAAATCCATCTAGTATATATATCCGCACCAAGGATTTCAACATCTTTCTTGTCGGCATCCAGAAAACTCAAGATATTTCCAAACTCTGGTCTGTCGAATGAATCCATGCTTACTAAGTGATGCACATCAAAAAGATAGTTATAGGAGTCATCAATCATGTTGGCCAACCATGAATGATCCCTTAAGAAACTTGATCACCATTAATTTCTCATCTAGATTAAGGTCTGATGCTCTGCCAATCAGTTCTTCCTCAGTCTACTCTGTCAAACAGGAACCCAACACTTGGTGCTCATATCTTTTCACTCTTTCATCATCGGAGGCACAATCTCTAGAATGTATTAGTCATGGTACTCCTCTTGACTTCCCCAAGTCCGCACTCTGCTGAGATACTTCCTATGAGAGATCCGGACCTAATTGTCAGACCTTGTTGCATGCTCTGTTCTTGCTCATTAGACAAAAATACTCTTCAATATGACTTCCAGTAGAGACATACCATGTCCTGTGGATGTGTGGGATGGACTTTGGTGCCATCAATGACAACACTCATGAAGCCACATAGTGTCTCTTGCCAACATTTTCAAGTGGCCATTCTGGCATACAAGCTCTGACAGAGATACACCATATAACAAAGAGGTTTATAAGACCATCATTGCTTCATCCTAAAGTCATGTTCAAGATGTTATGACATGAGTTTAGTATTTATGCAAAGTAGGAATGAATCCTTCATTGTGTTTTCAATCTTATGTTGTTGATACAAATGCTCTTGCATATTGATAGATAGTGAGTTATGGTTGATGGAGAGAGAGAGGAAGATCAGTTGTAAATCTCCATACAACATGACATACATTGTTGAGTTCTCTGAAAATCACCATGAAAGCAAATGAGAAGAAGTTAAGTTTTTGAAGACAATCATAAGGAGATAGCAGAGAAAAGAAGAGAAGCATAAAACAATGAAGGAACTGTCTATGCAGTATGAGAACAATGAATCCATTTCAAGGGGTAATCAACATAAAGAGGACAAAGAGATTTATCAAGATCTGAATAGAGCTATACAAGTAGGATAGTGAAAAACTATCTAAGGAATAACAAATGTCACAATTCACACCACTACACACTTGGATCCCTAGAGTGCAAAGGCCAAAGATTTCATAAGATAGTGAAAATAATACAAATAATGTAGAGTTGACAATGAATACAAAGATCCTTCACCTAGAAAGTAAATAGAATAGCATTTATCAGATATGAGACAACCATCAAAGGGGAACAATATTGTGAACCGGTGACAGTCATGCATAGGAGCATAAGGGGTAGTTTTTACCTTGAGTTAACATACATGAAACAAATTAGATAAACAATCCTAAAAGTAAAAAGGGGTGACAGTATTTTTGAGGGGGACAATAAGTACAAAAGCACACAAAGTTTTTCCACAGTTTGCAAGGAAAGTGGAATGATGTGAGAAAATAAGGGACTCCATAATCAGGACATAATTCAAGAGACATCCATCAGTTGAAGCTCAACAACCTCATAGACTTTATTAAGATAGGGCATTGGCAAGATTGAAGACTTATCAACTGTCATAAAGCAATCATATATAGTCACATAGTCATTTAAATATGGGTAGGAGCAATAGTTCATGATAGAATGTAACAGGACAACAAACAATCCTTGAAAGGAGCAGAACCTCAAGAGTCTCAGATAGAGCCTGATCAATAAAATAGGACAGCTATTTGCCACTTTTTATTGTGAATGAGGTGTAAAATTACTAATGACTGTTTGACCATTGAAATGAATGATATTTAAAAGCTGTCCTACTGCCCCCAACATCAAAATCTTTCCTATATCAGTCAGAAATAGTCATATTAAGGACTATTAGAAACAATAAAAGATTAATATGATAGTTAGATTATGTTGAGAGGAGTAATATTAAGAATGTGCTAATTGGAGAGGGCAATTTTCTCTGCGAAAGGCTGGAAGTTTAGACATCAAGCCTACTGAGATAATACTGGACAATCAATTGATTGTTAGGTCACCCATCTTTGTGAAAAACTATAGTGATATCAAGAAGGTATGTCACTACACACCCAATCAGAAGGTTGGTCAGAAGGGCCTTCTTCTCCAGCACCTGTTTCACCTTAGATAAGTCATCAATCATGTAGCAATTGAAAGAAGAGGCCCTAGTTTGAGCAACATTTAGGTACTTACTATCATACATCTTCTCCTAAGCTGGAAAATAGTAGTATAAAATCTCAGAAGTGTGAACACAACACTAAGCTAGAAGATGTGTGTAGTGTAGTTTAGATAAACAACGGCATGAATAGTTCATCCAGAGTTGAACAATTGGTGTTGCTTATGTGGCAATATTCAGATAAGTCCTCATAACTTAGACTATATAAAAGATTGTAGGTGTGGTAGCTTCAATAGAATAGGGTAACTATCTAAATCATTTCATTCATATGAGTGGATTGAGTTTTTCTAAATGATTGTCTTCAAGATGCTTCTACTCCTATTCATGTTCAAATTCTTGAATGCATAAGATCAAGAGGATAAGAAAGTGAAAACAATAAAAGTTATATACTCTATCCATTCATCAGAGTAAGAGATGATAATGTTGAGTGCAAGCATCATGAAAGAGTAGTGATAGAATCAAACGCCAACTTGTGCAGTAAATATCAAGCATACTTGTATGAAGAGGAGCAACTTCATAAGGCATAAGCAGTAGTAAACTATTGTGACCTAGGAGGGCATAGCCCACAACCTGTAAAGAGCAAGGTTTCTTGAAGTTTTTTGATAAAACCTAGATGAAGAATATAGACACATATAAAGTGCTATGCCCAAAAAATACAGAACCACCAAGGCAAGGAAGCATATAAATGGAGAAAGATGCAAACTTGGAGCAGTCTTGGTAGCAATCGAGCAAAGATCTATATGACTTTTTAGAAGGCCATCCATGAATGTTATATTACAGATGAGCAAAATATATGGGTGTTTTCATCATTCTCTCTGTGTAAACGACAAAATCAATAGTATCAAGAAGAAAACCTTACCAGTCAGCTGCAAGAAGAACTTTATGTCGGCAGAAATCCTCTAGAAAGCTTCACCATTCACCTCAAAACCCTCTAGGCAGTGCTCTCCCAACTCAGAGAAGTGTAAAAATGAATGACTTTAAGGTTTTGAAGATATTTTGTTATGCAATCGAGCCCTAGGTGTATATTTTTTTAACTTCAAAAGTTGAAATCATGAAAAAGATCAAATGGAAACCGTGGTAAAGACTTGAAGTCTTTTACCTAATGATGCAAGTGTCTAGTGCCACAGGGGCCCGTGAGGGTAGGTCTATTATTACTTTTTGATTTTTCTTAAAAGTCAAAACATATAATGAAGAGATAAGGCCAAATGACTTATGTAGTTTTTGCAAAAGACTTATGTTATTAAAGTCAAACAAGGGAAATTATTCAAAGGCATGGAGTAATAAGGGAGATAAAGAGATAGGTAATGATGCATGCGGAGTCAAAAATAGCATAGACAAGTCATGATAATGCATGTATTTACCTTGGGAAAGGATGAAGATTGTTGCTTTTGAATGAAGTAATAAGGTATATGAAGCTCAAATGCATGGTGAGAGGTATGAGTTAATATGAAGGAGTGATAAGGTGGTATATGTTATACCTTATATCACATATATGATGCAAATTTTTTGTTCTTTTGCATGGAGGCATCAAACTCATATAATGCAAAGTCATGTAAAGTGTAAATGCATTTATCATTCTTTTGATAATGCATGATGTATTTTTGCATGTAATGACCTAAGTGAGTGCAAGGGAGGTATAAGGAGAGGAATATTCTTTATTTTTACATGCATGATGACGTATTTCTTTTGGCATCATTGATAATGCAATCATGCAAAATTTGTAAACCAAGATGGCGAGATAAGGTTTTATTTTATTTTTATCCATTCTTACATGATTTTATAGCTATAAATAATGTAAACAATTAACAAAGTAATATTTTATAAATTACTTTATTATTTTGTCACAAGTTGTAAAATCAAGGAGATTAGACAAATTGAAACTCATAATAGAGTAATCATCCAAATAATTACTTTATTCTTTGCCCACATCATTGACACATGTAAAATCATGCAAAACTGGAAGAGTTGAGTTAATTGAAGACTTTGGAGTCTTTTTGCATGGTTTGGAGGACAAATTGGAGAGTTTTAGTCAACCTTTTGGTCAAACACATAGAGAGGAGTAGTTTGGAGCTATTTTTGCTCATTTTGGGGCAGTTTTGGCTCTTAATTTTATGGATTTCATTGTTTGCTCATGGATCAAATTGGAGAGCTTATTTTTAGAGGTAGTTGACTGCAGTTGAATTTTCTAGGCCTCTTGGAGAGAGCAAACTATATATTGTAAGAAAAACTTAGGTTTTTCTAGTTCTTACCTTTTTGCTCTTTACACTTTGAGAGAGAAAGATGTTTTGTAACTCACTTATTTGCAAATTTATAGAGATTACAAGTTATAGGTTCTATACTTTGTTTTATGCAATTATTTCCTTTATTTTTCAGTCTGATCAAGTATCTACCTTTCATTAATGCAACTTGTATGAATGATTTGATGAGATTTTATTTTGTTAAACATTAGAACCTTTAAAATCATTATCTCATTTGTACTTGCATGTGTTAAATATCATTGAAAATCACAGGTCTTAGGCTATGCAATTGGAAAATCTTTCTTTTATGTTGTGAAAAACCCTTTTTCCTTAAAAAAAAAAAGAAATATTTTTTAGCTTTCCTTAGAAAAATTTTTGTGACCAATTTGTTGAAAGTGGTTTGTGTGGATATATTTTTTGAGATCTATTATGAGTTAGATTGTCAAGTTTTCCATCATTTTTAAGTGCATCACCATACTTTTTATAGTTTTATTATCCTTTAGAAGATCATTTAAACCCTTTTTCACATCAAAGTCATAGATCCAATTGAATATTTTAAGGGAACCAACCCATAATTTGAAAGTTCAAGCTCACCATAGGTCACCCATAGCCTGAGTTTGATCCCATGTTACACAGGATTGCTGAGCCTCATAGTTCTGCATAACAGGTGCAATCCTACTCGTCAATAGTTTTTGGCATGCTCGATGGGACTTTGAACTAATTTTCAGTTCAAAAAGGACTTATTATTGCTACTATTTTGGTATGATTAGTAGTTAATACAATCATTTTAGAGGTTTTATTTCAAAATACCTGGTGACTAACATTCTAATTTGAATAGATCATATTTTTGCAACCTATGAGAAGAATTTTCACAAGATTAGGTTTCAGTTGTTTTCAACTTTTTGAATGAGTAAACATGTCTATCCTTCATGGAAACATGTCATATCATCTATCATATCATGAAAATGTTACTAATCCACCATCTTATCAGCCATATCAGATTAGCCATGATGCTGATTTTATACCAAACAACTATACAACAACAATATATCAGCATGCTCAATAGGCTTACCTCCCACCCACCCCAATTTAGCCTTGTTGGAAGCCTATACATAAACCAAATCAGCTTCAAGAGTATGCAAAGGGGGAGATTGCAAGCGTAAAGCGTATGTTACTTGACCTCAATAACACATTTCTAGAAATCAATAAGCAAATAAAAGGAATCAAGAAGCAACAAGAGTATGAGCAACAACAGGAAGAGATGGATTATCAAGCCTATCTTCATAAGCAGGAGTTGGAGGCACAAAAGATATAGTTTGAAGAAGGTCTTAGAAGGGAGATAGCAGAAAAAGAGGAGTAGATGGAGTTTTTTCTTGCATAAGTATGAAAGCAAGAGATCCAGACATATGCATTCACTCCAGATCAACATGTTCAAAATGAGGTTAGTAGATATTAAATTTCAAGTTTTAGAAGCTCTAATTTTGTTCAGGAACCTATTTGCATTCAAAATTAGTCCATTAACCCTTAGTATTAGTCACATCAAGTGCCTAAATCGAGTCATCAAGCTTTTGAACAAACATGGAAGCCTTCTTTGACCAAGTGTCCTGATTATAAACTACCAAATCTTATTAAGGCTACCTCTTCCATACCAATCCAAAATGAAGAAGGGGAAGAATTAGAAAAATCTAAACCAATTAAAATTCCAAGTTTCAATCTAGCAGTTGAAGGTCCTTGTAGTTCTTGTCCCACCAAATCAAAAAAATTGGAAGATGTAGTTTCTTTGTTTAATCAACTGCCTTCTTTTGTTGACCAAGATGAAGACATCATACAAGTACCTAAAATACTAGCTAATTTGAGACAACTAGATGATACTACAGAACATGATGTACTGCTAGTCCATAAGGATAAGAATGAGGTTGAGACTTCAGTTCAACTAGAAGAATAAAAGTACAGTCCCATTTTGGAGACTAACAATCTTGTTTTGCATGATCATAGGATTGATTACCAAGATGGATATGAAACTAAATCAAATGACATTCTCCGTGAAAATAAAACATCTGGTTGTTTTCAGACCAATCAAGTGAACTAATTAAAGATATTCAATCTTTTCAAAATAATTCTATATCTAATTGTCAAGATATTGACTATTTAGCTTGTAGGGAGCTTGCCAATTTGCTAGATTCTTGTAGTGATCAAAAGCCTAAGTCAATAAATGATGAGTATAACAAGGTAAGTTAGGTTTTTGAACTTTTCCCTTTTGCATTTGAACAATATGAGGATAATCAGTTTGAAGACAACAAGGTGTGCAGGTGGAGCTTTTGAAAGATAATCAATGTTTGGTTGAACTAACATCAGTGTCTAGTTTTGCACA
The DNA here is from genome assembly GCA_027924645.1 of Cunninghamia lanceolata. Classification (NCBI taxonomy): domain Eukaryota; kingdom Viridiplantae; phylum Streptophyta; class Pinopsida; order Cupressales; family Cupressaceae; genus Cunninghamia; species Cunninghamia lanceolata. The sequence continues at coordinate 473,541 of BSBN01001093.1, forward strand.
CCAAAGTGATGAAATTCATCAAGTTTCAGTACAGGATTATCAGTTAGATGAAAGCATGTTTTTAGGTATTATAGAGGATTTTTTTTCTAACATTGATAATGATCTGATACCATGTGAATTAGCAGTATGTGATCAACAAGACCAGGTCAAAGAGGAAAACTTTCATTCATTTCATTCAAGTGGACTAACTCTTCCAAATTAGGACACTAGTAGTATTGACCAAAGATACATCATTACAAGAGGGTGCCCAATAAGGGATATAGCTGTAAAAGAGATAAATAAGGAGGTACAGATTGTTGTTGTACCCAAAGATGAGCTTACAACCCTAGAATAACGGAACCCGATCATTTATTCACCCCATATCAATAATATCAATGATCATATTCAGATGGTCAGTGAGTTTGTTTTCATTCTTCAGAGAATCTTGCAGCATTCGATAAGGTATGTGCTTATGAATCATATCATGTCAGTGGAAAGTCACCTGGCAGAACATCCTTTCTGAACCAAAAAAGGAAGTTATTTCAAAGCTAGTTAATGGATTTGTTTGACTAGCTTCTATGGTTGGTTAGTGTAGGGTAGAGTAGAATTCAGTTCAATATTTTATTTTCCAAGAAGTGCACATGCACATTTTGCTGGCCATGTCTTAAACAGGTAAGAATAGTTTTAGTTTTAGTTTTATTTTGCTGCTGTAGTTTTCTATCAGTTTGAGTTGCAAGGAGTTTTCCAAAGTTTCAGGCAGAAAAATACTCATGTGCCCAATGGAATTGCAAGGCTATTGGTCCTGATTTGTTTAGAAGGCAAACACCCCTAAGAGGTCACTAGAAATGTTACTAAATTATGTTCATACCTAATTTAGCTAGACTTGAATTGCAGTTGTCACAAAAGGAATAAAAGAAAACTTTTAAGTGTAATGATCAATTAGTTGAATGTATGACATCTTGACAAGAGAACAACAAAGATCATTTGTCAAGATAATCTGACAGTCCAATCAGAACTGTCAAACCACCCTGACAAGTGAAATTTATCTAATGACAAGAGATCAGACATTTAATGAATGACGGAAGGTATCTAACTAGTTTTATCTTTTAGTTGTGATGTGATTGAAATATTTAGTAATCACAATTCAATGTGAAGGAAAGGTATTTATAAACTGTCATTTCATTATCATTTTTTAAACATATGTTTCAAATTAGATTCATTTATTCTATCCTATGCACTTGATTCAAAAAAGTAAACATACATAAATCATTTGCATAAGGTAAAGTAACTGATCATATTCAAAGAAACGTTTAAATGTGTCCCACACAATCCGTGGGAGTGACTAAACTAAGCAATGGAAACATTGTGCAAGCTATACATCTGTGGATAAAAGGAAAAGAAAATAACATATGAGGAAAATGTATATCCATCATTGCCTTTTTGAAGGTTGATCTTCTTGATTGGCTGCTTGATCTTTAGGTCTTCATCTTTTACTTCTGATCAGGATAGTGTACCTGTAAAATTGGAGGAAAGCCCTATTAGAAGCTCGAGATATGTAGATTCTTCATATGCTTTATCAACAGACATATAAAACTTACAAATATTATGCATTTGATGTGATTGGATCAAAATCAGACATGTGCAATAAATAAGATCATCATGAGAAAGATCAATCAACTTCAAGAGGTATGTTTTTATACTAACTTGTTTGTTCACTGTGCAGGTATAGGAAAAGTAATGTTGCTGATTTGAAGACATTTAAGCATGTGGAGAAAATGGGCTCCCATAAGGGTTGAGCCCAGCATGCTCAAAATAAAAGAGAAGTACAGTTATATCAAGGAGTACAGCCAAAGCTTTTAATAACATGTATTTTACCACCTCTTGTTGTAAGTGAGGTGTAAAATTGCTATTTAATGATCAACCATGAAGGAATAGTCAAAAAATAGTGAGCAGGACAAAGAAAGGACAACCATAGCAGTTCATGTAATAGGACACTGACATAGAGGTAAAGAATGTTTATTTTTCCTTGCTACAACAAAGCAAATACCATATATAGACTATCATAGCCTCATATAAGAGATTTTAACCATTATATACCAGGAAAAGAATAGTTATCTTCATTGCCATATGAAATTTTCCATCACTCAAAGTGACATAGACAAACATTGTATGAAATCCAGAGGACAGTGCTCTACAAGGAGTCTCTAAAAAGGTATAAAGAAAATAGTGATAGAGAAGGCAGTTGAAGCTGGAAGAGGTAAAGTGTAGGAGCCATGTCATGTAACAACAAATCAGCCAAGAGAATTTATGAATGAAGATAGCATTACAACAATTTTTCTACTTTCTCATACTTATAAAAGAAAAACTAATCCTTGTTCAAATGGCCTTTCTGGCATACAAGCTCTGACAGAGATACACCATATAACAAAGAGGTTTACAAGACCATCATTACTTCATCCTAAAGTCATGTTCAAGATGTTATGACATGAGTTTAGTATTTATGCAAAGCAGGAATGAATTATTCATTGTGTTTTCAATCTTATGTTGTTGATACAAATGCTCTTGCATATTGATAGACATTGATTTATGGTTGATGGAGAGAGAGGAAGATCAGTTGTAAATATCCATACAACATGACAGACATTGTTGAGTTCTCTGAAGATCACCATGGAATCAAATGAGTAGAAGTTAAGTTTTTGAAGACAGTCATAAGAAGGTAGCAGAGAAAAGAAGAGCAACATAAAAGAATGAAGGAACATTCTATGCAGTGTGGGAACAATGAATCCATTTCAAGGGGCAATCAACATAAAGAGGACAAAGAGATTTATCAAGTAGAGCTATACAAGCAGGATAGTGAAAGACTATCTACGGAATAGCAAATGTCACAATTCACACCATTGCACACTTGGATCCCCAGAGTGTAAAGGCCAAAGATTTCATAAGATAGTGAAAATAATATAGATCATGTAGAGTTGACAATGAATGCAAAGATCCTTCACCTAGAAATTAAATAGAATAGCATTTATCAGATATGAGAAAGCCATCAAAGGGGAACAATATTGTGAACCAGTGACAGTCATGCATAGGAGCATAAGGGATAGTTTTTAACTTGAGTTAACATACATGGAACAAATCTGATAAATAGTCCTAAAAAGTTAAAAGGGGTGACAATGTTTATGAGGGGGATAGTAAGTGCAAAAGTATGTAGAGTTTCTCCATAGTCTGCAAGGAATGTGGAATGATGTGAGAAAATGAGGGACTCCATAATCAAGACAAAATTCAAGAGACATCCATCATCTGAAGCTCAACAACCTCATAGACTTTATTAAGATAGGGCATTGGCAAGATTGAAGACTTATTGACTATCATAAAGTAGTCCTATATAGTCACACAGTCATCTAAATCTAGGTAAGAGCAATAGTTCATGATATAATGTAACAAGACAGCAAACAGTCCTTGAAAGGAGGAGAGCCTCAAGAGTCTCAGATAGAGCCTAAGCAATACAATAAGACATCTATTTACCACTTTTTATTGTGAATGAGGTGTAAAATTACTAATGACTATTTGACCATTGAAATGAATGATATTTAAAAGCTGTCCTACTGCCCCCAGCATCAAAATCTATCCTATATCAGTCAGAAATAGTTATATTAAGGACTATTAGAAACAACAAAAGATTAATATGACTGTTAGATTATGCTGAGAGGAGTAATATTAAGAATGTACTAGTTGGAGAGGGCATTTTCTCTATGAAAGGCTGGAAGTTCAGACACCAGGCCTACTGAGATAATACTAGACAATCAATTGATTGTTAGGTCACCAAGCTTTGTGAAAAACTATAGTGATATCAAGAAGATATGTCACTACCCACCCAATCAGAAGGTTAGTCAGAAGGGCCTTCTTCTCCAACACCTATTTCACTTGAGATAAGTCATCAATTGTATAGCAAGGGAAAGAAGAGGCCCTAGCTAGACCAACATTCAGGTAGTTACCATTAGACATCTTCTCCTAAGCTGGAAAATAGTAGTATAAAATCTCAGAAGTGTGAACACAACACTAAGCTAGAAGATGTGTGTAGTGTAGTTGAGATAAAAGGTGACATGAATAGTTCATCCAAAGTTGAACAGCTGGTGTCGCTTATGCGGCAATATTCAAATAAGTCCCCATAACTTAGACTATATAAAAGATTGCAGGTGTGGTAGCTACCACAGAACATGGTAACTGTTTGAATCATTTCATTCATATGGGTGGATTGAGTTTTTCTGAATGATTGGCTTCAAGATGCTTCTACTCCTATTCAAGTTCAAATGCTTGAATACATAAGATCAAGTGGATGAGAAAGTGACAACAACAAAAGTTATATACTTTGTCCATGCATCAGAGTAAGAGATGATAATGCTGAGTGCAAGCATCATGAAAGAGCAGTGACATAATCAAATGCCAACTTGTGCAGTAAATATCAAGCATACTTGTATGAAGAGGAGTAACTTCATAAGGCATAAGGAGCAGTAAACTATTGTGACCCAGGAGGGCATAGGCCACGACCTGTAAAGAGCAAGGTTTCTTGATGATTTTTGATAAAACCCAGATGAAGAATACAAACACATATACAGTGCTATGCCAAAAACATACAGAACCACCAAGGCAAGGAAGCATATAAATAGAGAAAGATGCAGACTTTGAATAGTCTTGCTCGAAATGGAGCAAAGATTTATATGAATTTTTAGAAGGCCATCCATGATAGTTATATTACAGAAGAGCAAAATATATGGGTGTTTTCATCATTTTCTCTGTATAAATGAAAAAATCAATAGTATCAAGAACACCTTACCACTCAGCTGCAAGAAGAACTTTATGTCGGCATAAATCCTCTAGAAATCTTCACCATGCATCTCAAAACCCTCCAGGTGGCACTCTCCCATCTCAGAGAAGTGTAAAAATGATTGACTTTAGGGTTTCGATGATATTTTGTTATGTGTTATGTGGTTACACAACACGCCCCATTTTGCCTTGGCAAAACAGGGACCCAACCTTTTGCTTCTGCTTGTTGTGCTTTCTTTCTTTGGGCGGTTTGGTAAAATCAGTCATGCAAGTCACCTTACTTATGCATGTGCATCACAAAGAGGGGTCGGTTACCAAATTTAGAATTCGCTAGCACAAACCTCATGATTGGAAAGAATATAAAATTCTAAGCAGGTTTGCCTTTTGGATCACCCTGATATTGTTTAAGGGTAGAAAGTTATGCTAAGTCAAAGATTGGTCAACCTAGATATTTCCCATAGGGTCATATTTCTGAATATTAGTCACATTTGTAAACATGACCCTAACTTAGAAAGATCACCTGATGTTCATTGGTTCCACAATATACAAACGTCAAACTTAAGTGAGGTAGATTATTTGCCCGTCATAACCTTAGTGCATGTTTTGAAGGGTCATATTTCCAAATATCTATCACCTTACAAAATATCATCCTTCGCAAATATGACCATGACGTAATCCAATTGCGGTATATAGAAGAGATCACCATGATGATGATGTAATCAATACACCCGATCCATGGAGGGTCACATTTCCAAACATCCATCATATTTCTCAATATGATGATGACGTCACCATAACTCGATAACAAAGAGAACATGACAACATGATGATGTTATCATGATCTAACTCGAAGAGGTCACATTTCAAAATATCTCTGACCTTAGAAAATATGACCATGACATCATCTTTCACAAATAACTGTCGAAGTCCATAAGTCGATGATGTCATCCTTGCACTTTCGAATGAGGTAGATATTTCTGGGTATCAAAGATCCAGATATTAGCAATATCCTTTATTTTGAACTTTATGACCTGATATGCCTGGCTTCTTAATAACCAATCCAATCATGCCACATGGAAAAATCCTTAGAGTCATATGAACACCATATTATCATGATTTATTGACAAAAGTAATGTGACCTAATCTTGCTAATTAGTCAAAGGTTGACCATATGGATGGTCGAATCACCCTGATCATTAGTAAATGATTGCCTCAGAGGGTCATATTCTCAAATATCCCTGATCTTCTAAGAGATCACCCTCTAGGATTAAATGTTAAGTCCAACGGTAGGTTGCGCCCTATCGATTTCAAATGTAAACCTGACACTTGGCAGCATCTACGAATATCATGCGAGTGATCACTGGATTTAAACAAAATGATACACACACCCTAATTTTTTGTATTAATGGGTTAAAAGGTGAATTTTAGAGATTATTTAGATTTACCCTATGATAATTGAAATTTACAGAGCTCTAAAAGTTAGCGCCTCATAGTCATCTATAAATGGAACGGGATCATCAACTCAACAGAACGGAACGAATGATACAATGTATTCACATCTATCTCGTTATCAGTTATATAGTTAGAGAAGAAGGTGATTATTAGTTAAGTAAAGTTAAAACTCTCTTTTGTTGTTTACCACAAATCATAAGGTAAAATGGTTTTTATTAGATTAGTCAGTATGGTGATGCATGAAATGAATTAAGAATGTTGAATTGCTGCTATGAAATGCATGGCATCCTCAAATTCCCCTCCATACAAACATGTTAGGGTAAGAAATGCATATCTTTATCGTAGGATTTAATGATATTCAAAAGGAATAGATCCAACTCGGAGTTCCTAAAACCCATGTTCTTACAACCTGAGGGGGTAGGATTCAGATATGGGATGATAGATGATACACATCAAGGGAAGACAAATTTGGATGCCTGGACAAGAAGGTTAGACAATGGAAGTGGGAACCGTATACTGCAAAGAATATATTCCACAGGAATGTGGCAGTCCAGGGGATTTCCCTATGCTATGGAAGCTACTAAGTTAGTGGTGGAATGTGCAAGGAATTACAACCCAGAGACCAAAAGAGTGGAGAAGCATGGTAGAGTGTATGTTGACTTCTCAATCAAGGGCATCACTTCTACATTCAATTTGCCTGTAGGGAATAATGTGGTTAGATTAAGCCTAAGTAGGCTGGAAAAGGAATGCAGTGGTAATGAAAAGGAAGCCAAGTGAATCATGTATCAATGGAGGAATAAGAGTAGCACTTATAAGGCTTCTGCTAAGCTACCCAAATACTTGTTCAAGTTTGATTTTGCTGAAGAGTATCAGTATATGATGACCATGTTAAGCAAGATGACCAGGAGACAACATGCTGGGAACTTTGAGAATTGGATGTATGGGATTATCTAGATGGTACAATATTCGGATAACAAACCTCTCTGGGCAAAGATCATCAGTGACAATTTAGATGAAGGGATGAAAAGGCCAGGTGGTAAAATGTGTGTTTTCCATATGACCTATTCTGTTGTATACGCCTGTGCTTTCAGGGGCACATTTAATGCTTTACAAATGGTGGACAAGGTTGGAAACAATCCTGGTGAGGTGAACATATGGGAAAATTACCCACAGCTAAAAAGGAGGGATTACCTAAAAAATTACAAGTTAGTGAATGACTCCTTTTCTATGCATCTGGTCAGGACCATGAAGGAGGATAGAATAAAAAGGTTAAGTATGGAAGCTCAAGCTATTATCTACAAATATAGGGCTTGGTTTATCTAGTTCCCTACCTTTTCATACATGAGAATGGAAGGATTTGAGGGACACCCCCTCATGTTACCTAGGTACCCCACTGATAAGGTCATTTTAATGGAGTTTGTTAGATAGGTATCAACCTCAGTTGAAGCCCACTTGGAGAAGGGGAAAATCCCACCCGTATTGTTTTCAGTATTCATTGGCTGGTATTTATGCCCGGACAGACAAAGTATTAAAGATGCCATAGGAGGATTAAAGCTAATGCACCTGCAACCATTTTCTATAGCTAGGTCATATGACCCATATGGCGGAATGCAAAAATTATTGGGGAAACAAATACATCAAAGACACATTGAGGATTATTGGACTGATTGAGATGATGAGGTAGAGGTCAGGAGGACTTATCAAAGGCTCATTCTCAATCAGATCCAGACCTTTGACTGCATTTCAGTGTCTGCACAGTTGCACAATGATGATGGAAAGATTATGTCCAGTGAATATGAGGATAATAAGGTGTATAATGACACCATTTCAGCTCCTGATTTGACTCAGCCTGAGGAGACTTCGCTTGAACAAATAATGCAAAAGGTTATCCAACTGACCTAGAACTGGGTTAATACTGAAGTCACTAAGCTGAAGAAGAAGGGTGTAGCCCTTATTGTTGATAATAAGAAGAAAAGACAAGAGTTATCTGGGAGGAATATGATGACTTCCTCATTGAAAAGAGAAAATCTAATGGAGAAAGGTTACCTGCTGAAGAACAAAAGCAACTAGGCAAGAACAAGAAGGCCATTCCTATACAACAAGGGGTAATTATTAAAAGGTTTCAAAGAAAGGGTGATGTGGCATCAACATCTACATTTGCAGATACATCACAATAAACCCCTGCTAAACAAAAGGGCAGGAGGGTCATAAATCTTGTTCCTGTGATTGTAGAAGAGCTAATGGAAGATGAGCTATAGGATGATCCATTGGAAGAACATTTGGGTGAACAACATTTGGATGAAGAACCTGGAGATGATGACTTATTGATAACAAAGAAGAAAAGAAAGAAAGTGCAACAAACACCACCTCAGAAGAAGCAAAAGACAACAATGAGGGGAAATGTTAACATTGATCCTATCATGTTAATAGGTGCAGGTGGCTTGACTTTCATGAAGGACTTATAGAATGAGGTCCCAATTCCAAATATTATTAAATTTAAAACTAAGAAGGTGGAAGAGATAAGAGAAGAGAGGCATAAGGCTAGAAAAGATCCACCCTTTCCACTAGATGACATAGTATACTTATTAGATGATGAGGTAGTTACTGATGTTGCTACACAAAAGATGGAGGCTCTAGTAGCCAATACCAAAATGACTCTCTATGGAACCCCTATGGCCATGAAGGTGACTAGCCAAGAAGAGGTTGAAATAGATGAAATGGAGTAGGATAATCCTAAAGAGGTAGCCCAACAGATAGGATTGACTAATCTGGTAGAGTAGGTTACTAGTCCTACAGTAATATACTTGGTCTACTAGGGTGATATGAGCCAAAATAGAGACAGTGATCCACCTTCAGAGTCTGAAAAGGCACCTTTGAAGCAAGAACATATAGAAACTCAACTGCAGAAGAGGGGTAATCAAGAAATTCCTGACAAAGATATTGGTCATGATGAAGGTATACATAGTAAAAAGGATAATCAAGATAGTGATCCTACACATGATGAAATCGATAAGGAAATCCCTGATAGGGTGGAAGATCAAAATGTTTCTACAGTACATACAGAGGGAAATAATCAAGGCATAACCTAGGATTAGAAGAAAAATTAGATGAGAAAGAATTGAGCTTTGGAGAAATAAGCACATCTAAAGATGAAGAACAAAGTTCGGCACAAGATAGAGGTTAGGAGAGGGAAACATAAAATATGACCAAGGGTGATCAGGGTGATCCCCAAGGTCAAAAAACACAATCTTCTCAAGAAAACCAAGTGCCACATGATGAACAAAGTCAAAATGTTCAAAAAGCCCCTGAGGAAAATTTACAAGAGGAGGTACATGGTTAGAAAGTACACACTTTACAAGAACCTCCACATGAGGAAGAAATCCCACAACAGGAGGTACCTCAACCAAATCCCCCTCATGAGAATGTAGATGAGGAAGAACCAAGGAAAGGGAATTCACCACCAGGAGTAGAGTGACCAGCAGGAGCCTAGGGGTGATGTTCCGCATTGGTTGCAACAAGAAATAAATCTGTAACAAGTAGATGAGGTCCCTAATTTTGATGTTTCATTGTTTACTGCAAGTATGTTGAAACCTTAAAGAAAGGCAAGGCCTACATCTGCCATAAAGAGAGACCCTACTACAGGTAGGAGGACAGCCCAAATAGTTTTACCAATGGTTGAAAAGGAGAAAGGAAAAATAGGCTTTGATGAGTTTCAAATAACAAACATTGACTTAAGTTTTGCAAATGAAGACCAAGAAGGTCAAGAAGCTAAATATATTATTGATTCTTTGACACAGAGGGTAAAAAGAGAAAAGGATAAGAACAAGAAACATAAAGAGCATATTGCTCAATTGTATTCTTTCATTAAAGGGTTGATTGACCCCAAACACATATCGATCAGTCCAGCTACCCCATTAACAATCATATCTCAAGAAGAGATGACAAGACTAGATCTTATGAAGTACAAGGCACAATTAATAGACAATTGGTTCATTTCTTTTATCTTTGAAGCAGAAAATGTGGTGAAAACCTCCCTAGCAAATTGGAATTCTCTTGGTGTTTTGAAAAGTAAAGTGGATAAATTACAAAATGTGGTAGGTAGGAGGTCTTTCAAGTTAGAAAAGAACCTAGATGCTTTGGGAGAGATGAAAAGGATTAATATGAAAATACTTATGGATAACAAAATACTGGACAATAACACATCCTAGTTGTTGAGCATTTGGTATGAAGATGTTAGATTTGAATGTGATATATTGAGGAGATACGGTGGCAAGCTCAGGGACATAAGTGTCAAATTACATGATCTCATGGAAAAAGAAATAGAAACCCTGGAGTCTTTAGAAGAAAAGGTAGAAGGAAAAATAGAAAATCAAGATACTAATTTTGCTGTCCAGGCTTTCCATAACAATTTTAAGCAAGCAGCAGAGGATCCCTTCACCATTTGACAGAAGAGGTAATAAACAAGGCCATGAGAATGAAATCCAGTGTGGAAACATACAATGAAACATTAAGCAATAGGAAGAATAAATGGGATGCTCTTCAGGCAAAGTTTCATTCCCACAGGCATGCAATAATAAAGGCCAAGCTCCCTAAAGTAAAATAAATTAAAAACAAATGTTTTGGAAAAATGCAGAGCAATAGGTGCAAAAAAGAGTAGAGTAGAGAGCGTGAAACTAAATTAGATTTGCAAACCATAGAAAATAAAAAAGTAGGAAATTTTGTAGCCTCAGATGGTTCTTCAAAGGTAGGTCAAAACTCGGAGGAGTGGGCAGAGCAAGCAGAAGCAGAAATGCCTCTAAAAAAACTCCAAGAAAGAGTGACAACATAACCATGGAGAAATCATGCATGGAATCAAAGAAGAAATTGTCCAAATGATAGACCAAAGGATTACAACTCCTTTCAAAGGAAGAAAAGGCAAAATAATCAAAACTGGAGAAAGGATCAAGCCCGATCTCATTGGAGAAAAGGAAATCATGGAAAGGGAGGTATTAGTAAATTCGTTGATATGGCGAGGGAAGCTAGGGTTCCAGAAAGAAATAAGAAAACTATGGTCCTAGGAGCCAAGATCCTAGAACCATCAATATTGCGGCTAAAAAATTTAGGGCTCATTGGAAAATGGTTTGGAGCTAATTTGGATTGGGAAGAACTCAAGATTTGGTGGTAGCAAAAATGGGGAAAAGAGTTGTCGGTGAAACCCCTATCAAATAATTTCTTCATCATTATATGCCCTTCGAGAGAAATTAGGTTAGAGATTTTGGAAGGAATTTGGCTAATGGAAGGGTTTGGATTTTATTTCTGTGAATGGAAAATTGGTTTTGATCCCATCAATCATAAATTGAAATATGTTCAAGATTGGTATAGGTTGCCCAATCTTCCTTTCAAATTTTGGGATCAATCTATTTTGGAAAACATAGGCAATCATCTTGGGAGATTCGTCTGTGTGGAAGAATGGCATGATCAGAAGGAAGGATCTTATGTGTGGATTTGTGTTGAAAATAATCCAAAAGATGCTCAATGGAGGGAGATTGAAATTTTTATGGATTGGGGAATTATGTATCAACCTTTAATCCTAGACCTGAAACCCCAAGGAAGATGGATATGAATGCTTGGTTGGAGATCTTGGGGTCGCCCACAAGTCAAAGGCAAAGAAATATCAGTAGAAGAAAATATCAGAATTCATGAAGTGGATCATGGAAAAATCCTTAAGCAAGGATTGGAAAAAATAAAGGAGGATAGCATGAAGGAAGAGTCTCAAAATCTTCAAAACTCACCTTTGGATCAACCAAGGGAGTAGGAAGAAGGAGATCTTAATTTGGTCACAGAGGCATCAACTGAGCCAAAGAAAGAAGATCCTATTTCGTTAAGGCAGGAAGAGGAGGCAACCATGGAGTAGAATTTAAATAACAAAATTTTAGAGACTATAGCAGTAATCAGACCAAACATTCTCATGGAGGATTTTGACTCCTTAATAGAGGTTGGAAGTGAGCTAGTAGAGATTGTGAAAGCAGCAAAGGTAGGTATTCTCATGGCAGATGAGGAAGAGGAGCACGCAGAGTGGATGAAGGAAGTAGAAAAGGAATTAGGCCTTCAAGGCAAGGAGGAGGAATTAACTTCTACCTTTGTGATTCTAGAGAAAACAGGATTGGTGCCCTTAAACTCTGAGAAGTTGGGTCTAGGCCTAAAAGAGGCCTCTAGATCCTCTCCAGACTGTGGGGAGCATAGGTCCAGGGGACGCATATTGAAAAAGGAGAAGCTTAAATGGGATGGTGAAGCCAGTGGACAACAGAAGCTGTATGGCTTATTGAAAGTAGGGAAGGGAGGTCCCTTTCCCAAAGAACGATGAAAATTGTATCTTGGAATGTTAGGGGCATGAATGCCCCTAACAAGAAATGCCTGCTTAGGCATTTTTTAAGTACTTAGCAACCAGATATTTATTTACTTCAAGAAACCAAGTTGGAGGAGAAGGAAAACCAAAACTTAGCTAAAAGCTTTAAACAGTGGAAAATGCTAAGTGTCAATGCAACTAGCCCGTCAGGAGGAATATTGACTCTATGGAGACCCCAAGCAGTTCTAATTGAAAATTTTACCTTGAGTAAGGGTTGGATCGCTTCTAAGGTAGTTTAGCCTCAAATTTAAGTTTTTTATTAATAAATGTATATGGTCCAAATTCTGATTTGCAAAAAAGAGAGCTCTAGGCTGAATTGGACCCCATCCTAGAAAGCAACCCTTTGGATTTTATTATTCTGGGTGGAGATTTTAATGCCATACTCAGGGCTGAGGATAAGATGGGTGGGATTGGAAGAAAACAACAATCCCAGGTGGATTTTGAGAGATTTGTAGAATAGAATGAGTTGATAGATATTCAATTGGGCAACGAAAGTTTCACTTGGACAAATAGAAGAGCCGACTTTTGTAACATTGCTGAAAAGTTGGACAGGTTTTTGTTTAAAGGGGACCTTAGCAAGTTTCCCTTTAGTCTAGAAAGCAAAATTATGGCTCATTCAAGATCATATCATTATCCAATTTTATTAGAAGTTTTGGGAAAAAGAAGACCGATTAGATGTCCCTTTAAATTCAAAAATATTTAGTTAAAGGACCCCTCCTTCATGGACCTGGTTAAAGAATGGTGGAACAATTGCAATCCGGGAGGGGTGGGATTATTCAATATCACAACTAAACTAAAATTGATTAAAGCCAATTTGAGATAGTGGAGTAAAGATCATTTCAAGAACATCTTTGAATCTAAGAGGCAAATAGAGGAGGACATTCAAATCCTCAACAACAAAATCATAAGAGAAGGAATGGACAGCTCCTCATATATTCAGGAGAAAGTTCTGATGGGAAAACTGGAAGACATTCTAGCAAAAGAAGAAATTTATTGGCGTCAGAAGTCTTGGGAGATTTGGCTTAGAGAGGGTGACAGGAACATAAAGTTTTTTCTTAATTCCACTAAAGTAAGGAGGAATATCAATAGGATTACAGCTATAAAGGACAGAGAAGGCCAGTTAATAGAAGATATAGCAAAAATCAACAAAGTAGTAGTGGACTAATTTTAGAACCTACTTAATGAGGAAGAAGGGTTAACCTTGATGGCTCAACAAAAATTCTTAGAGAATATTCCAAAGTTGGTTTCAAAAGAGCAAAATCAAATGTTGAATGGTAAATTTTCAAAGGCAGAAATTAAGGAAGCATTGGCACAAATAGCTCTAGACAAGGTCCCTCGCCAGATGGATTTCTAGCTGCCTTCTTTCAAAAATGTTGGGACATTGTGGGGAAAGAATTGACCAAAGATTTTGAAGACTCTAGAAGATCAGGCAAGATCGTCAAGGAGATGAATAATACTTTCGCAGCTTTGATCCCCAAAAAAGAGAAGCCAAAATCTTTTGAAGAGTACAGACCAATCTCCCTTTGTAATACAGTTTACAAAATACTTACAAAAGCAGTGGCCAACAAAATTAAAAAGATACTTCTAGACATTATTGCAGAAGAGCAGATGGGTTTTGTTCCAAGAAGGTCAATTTTGGATGGGGTTATAATAGCTTAGGAGGCTATTCATTCAGTACAAAGGAATAAGCATCCTTCCTTGTTAATCAAATTGGACATTCGAAAGGCATATGATAAAGTGAATTGGAGATTCCTTTTCAAAGTTTTGGAAGCCTTTGGTTTCATCAAACCCTGGCTAAACTATATCTTTGAGTGGGTTTCAAGTCCAAAATTCTCAATTCTTGTCAATAGTTCTCCAGAAGGTTTTTTCAATGTTTCCAAAGGGCTTAGGCAAGGTGACCCACTTTCCCCATTTTTGTTTATTATAATGGCAGATGCTCTGGGGAGATCTATGCCTAAGGCTTGCATAGAGGGCCAAATTTTAGGAATTCAAATCACTAGACCTATGCCAATATTTTCTCATCAACAATTCGCAGATGATACTCTTTTATTTGGGCATGCAGTTGAAGGGGAGGCAAAAAAACCAGAGAAAATTTGGATCTCTATTCAAAAGCATCAAGGCAAGAAGTAAGAAAAGATAAATAAGAGGTTTTCTTTTTCAATTCCTTTCCAGGTAGGGAAGAAAGAATTATGAGAATATTAAATTTCAAGAAAGGTTATTTGCCATGTAAATATCTTGGATTGCCACTGGTAAAAGGGATTCACCCTGGAAATACGTGGGATGCCTTTCTTGAAAGGGTGAAAGCAAAACTGGAGTCATGGAAAAGTAAATGGTTGTCTTTGGTAGAGAGATTAACTCTGATTAAATCAGTTCTTTCCACCATCCCCACATATATGATGTCTTGTTTGCCTTTAGACAGTAAGACCAATAAAGATCTCACACAAAAAATAAGGAATTTTTTTTGGCAAGGTTCTTCAAATTAGTTCAAGTACCCCCTCATCAAGTGGAATCAAGTTTGTGACCAGAAAGAAAAAGATGGGGTGGGTGTTAAAGATCTCCTTCTACAAAATAAGGTGTTAGGTGCTAAACTAGCATGGCTGATATATGCCAAACCAGAACTGAAATGGGTCAGACTTCTTAAAGCAAAATACCTGGATGAGTAGGATAACAACATATTCTCTTCAAGAGATCTGCCAAATGGATCTAGTATATGGAATTTTATTAAAATTTGTAGAAGTTTAATTAGTAATCATCTCTCTTGGGAAATTGGGAATGGCAAAATCAGGAATGGCAAAGATGTGAAGTTTTGGGAAGATTCTTGGGAAGGATTTCCAGCTTTACAAGGAAAAGAAGAATTAGTTCTAGTTCTAAGGATAACAAAGTAGCTATGTGGTGATAGAATAAGGGACTATCTCTCTCTTCAGATAGATGAAGCCTTGGCCTATCCTAAATGGAAAAGTGTTAGAAACCTAGGCCTTAGCATCAAAGAAGTAGAAGTCTTCAAAGAAGCTATGGCGAATCATATGATTTGTTTTACGGAAGGAAGGGATGTTCTCAGATGGTGTGCTTCTCCTTTTGGTTAGTATACAGTCAAAGATGGTTATAAGATGCTCAAAGGAGCAAATGTGTTGGATGACAAGATTCCCATAAAGCTATGTTGGAACAAGCAATGTCTACCCAAAGTAGGGGTCTTTACATGGTTGGCTATTCAAGGAAGAGCACTCACAACTGATAGACTTAGAAGACTAGGTTTTGAAGGCCCCTCTAGGTGTATCCTATGTAAAGAAGTAGAGGAAGATGGAAATCATTTATTTTTTCAATGCCCCTTTGTCTCAAGAGGTTGGTATTGGTTGATGAATAAGTTAGGATGGTCTTCTGCCCCATCTTGGACCCTTTTGGAATGGCTTTCAGCTTGGCCGATTTTAAACCAGAAAGCTATGTTTGGAGGATTATGGATTGCAGGCCCCTCTATTTTAATTTGGGAAATGTGGAAGGAATGCAACAGAAGAACTTTTCAAGAGAAAAAAATGCCAATCCTTTCCCTACTCAGTAAAATAGAGACAAGTATAGTAGAAATAGTGAATTCCAGGTTATCAGATTGAGGGCAGGCGCTCCAAGTCTTCACAGAATGGGATGTAGAAATGATAAAAAGATTACCTTTCTAGGAGGACAAGCAACATTGGAGACCAAGAAGAACATTGTTTGGACCCCTCAGGCAGAAGGTTGGTTCAAATTAAATTTTGAAAAGGCTTCAAAAGGAAACCCGGGACCCTCGGGAGAAGGTTGTGTAGTTTGAAACTTTAAAGGGGAAGTGTTGGGAAAACTAGCAACTCCTCTTCCCCCAGGAACTAATAATGAGGCATAAATTTAGGCTTTCATACTAGGACTCAGCCTATGTAAGGAAATTCAAATCAAAATTTTAGCAATTGAAGGTGATTCCCTATTGGTGTTCAACGGGTTAAGATCAAGAAAGCTTATTAATTGGAGACTCCAGGCTAAATTAGAGATAGCTTTAAAGTTGATAGAAGATTTTGACAAGGTTACTTTTAATCATATTCTCAGAGAAGGAAATATAGAGGTGAACAACTTGTCTAATTCAGGTGCTAATGGGGTGGCAATTAAAGAAATTTTATGTCCCAATGACAGAGGAATAACTTAATCAAACTTTAGTCATTCATTTTCATAGTGGACGGATGGGAGGGAGCCTTGCCACCTCACCAATACAAGTAGCAAGGCTAGGGCACGTAGGCTTCGGTGGGATTTTCGAGCGACGGTTAAATGATTATGATAGCGGGATATTTGTTGGCATAAAGCTGGCAATATGAAATCGAGAAACTTCTATCGCCTATTAAAGAAGACTCCAAGGCTTTAACAAATTCATTTTCATTCCCTGCCAATATAAATGCCCTATAGGTTTACAGTGATATTTTTAGTGGAAGCTATCTGTTGTGGGGGAATGCAAACCCTAGTTAGGCTGGTAAGTAGCAAGAGATAGATGGCTTTTCTCATACTAGTGACTTCGCTCTGTCTTCAGCGTATGCTTCGTCGATCAAATGAGCTAATGGCGGGTGCTATAAGGATGATTGTTGGTAGGAAATCCATGGAGAATGTAGAGAGGTATCATGTCGACACTGACATTACTTCTAGAGTGCTAGCAATGTTACTGGAACTGGAGATTAATAAGGCAATGACGGAACAAATCATGAAGGGGCTCTTCTTTCCCGAGCATTTGGGGGAATTAGAGTTAACCCTGGAAGTGGCTAGCTTGGGCATTGGAATTCCCAGACCGAGAGACATGGACTCATTGAGTGATCCTGACGCGATAGTGAAGCTCTATCCATTTATTCTCGACCTCAAAGGTCCGGACTTGATGATGGCTAAGGAAACAACTATGGTTGTAGTCAATTTCGTCAAAAGGATTTTAGGGATGGTTGTAGAAGAAGGCTTTGAATGGGTGGTGGATTTCAATTTACAACTAATCAACTTCGACAAGGAGTAAGTTCGATGGGTGATGCTTCCTATGTTTTGTTTTTTTCTATTTTGATTATGGCTTCATTTTGAGATAGCAGAAGTAGTTAAAGAAGGATATACAATACAGACCCTTCATGGTCATAGATAGCAATAGTAAATTAGATGTATATAAAATAGACCCTGCGAGGTCTCTGAAAAATATAACGACCCTGTGCGGTCATAGTAGGGTGATAGCCTGTGGGCATAGAAATATCAGATAGCCATTTTGGCAACAAACAATGTAAAGTTTTTTGGGAATTTCAATATAGCCATATTGTTACGCATAAAAAAAAATAAAGGCAAAGCTCCAAGATGGAGGTGAAGTTGAGAGAATAGTGCAACTATATGAATCCATCAGGGCAGCGATAAAGGTACACATAAGGAGTGATCTACATGAAAATGACAGTGATTATGATGATGAGAATGAAGAAGAAGATGAAAGTGAAGAAGAGGGAGATGAAGAATAAATAAAGATGCATGATAATAGAATCATATGCATAACCAATCTACAAATGATCGAGCTTTGCTAGATAATTGCCAATTGGCAACTTGTGCGACATATGGAGATGTTGACTTGGTCAAAGAAGGAATGTTGGTCGTGAATCTAGATAGAGGAATCTTGACTGTTGGTCACTTGTAACTGCCTCCTCTCCTTATTCTATAAAAGGGGATGGAGTGCACTCTTTAAAGCATTAGAAACTTAATTGAAGTTAGCTTGCTAAAGCGTTCAGGACTAATTTCAAGGCTTTTGTGAATGTACATGTCTTTTGAGTACTTAATGAAAGAGAAGCTGTTTTGATTACAAATAATTGTAAATTTTGAGTAATCAATGGATCAAATCTGGATATATGCATTGATTAGTTGTGTCCCTTGGAGTGCTTGTCACTCTGCATGTGGTGTTTTCATTCCTTGTTCCTTTGAAGTTAGCACCAACCATACCTAGCTGTGGAACAACCTAGTGAAATTATGTTTTGATTTCTTCTCTTCATGAATGTATCTAGAATGTATGTGACTCACTAACTAAAGGTTCACCAAATTTAGAAGTATTCTTTAAATTTTCTTCGAATTTCATTACAAATCACCTTCATAATTGCAAATAACATACAATCTAGAGCAAATAAACATGAAATATGCCTACAACTCATAAATAATTGAACACACAGAGCATATTTTGAGTGAAAGCATGTCAAAATGACAAATATCATGCAAATACATATGAATATCAATGATAAACATGTAAATATATGCTTATAGGCACATTATTTGATTAAATATGTAGTGCACAAGCATAAAACAAGTTCATGACAATAAATGATCAGAAGATTTGATCAAACTTATAAATATAATCATTATCTGTGGAGCATAGTGGAAATAACCTTGTTTGTGAAGTAAGTTTATAGGAAACAGATGAAGAATGAGATATACAAGCAACGATTCACAATACAGATAGTGTAAGACCCCTTGAAATGGAAAATAACATGTCACATCAACCTCTGAGTAATGTCAAAAGATCATAATTTGATCAACGGAGACTTGGAGTCATCAACTTGTTCTAAATTGATCGTACTTTTCAAGATAATAAAGGTTTGTAGTGCAAATTTTTATGCATGTTGTTATGACTAACAATCATCATCAACATTATGTTGCCGAGCCCTAGGTGTATATTTTTTTTAACTTCAAAAGTTGAAATCATGGAAAAGATCAAATGGAAATTGTGGTAAAGACTTGAAGTCTTTTACCTAATCATGCAAGTCTTTGATGCCATAGGGGCCCGTGAGGGCAGGTCTATTATTACTTTTTGATTTTTCTTAAAAGTTAAAACATATAATGAAGAGATAAGGCCGAATGCCTTATGTAGTTTTTCCAAAAGACTTATGTTATTAAAGTCAAACAAGGGAAATTATTCAAAGGCATGGAGTAATAAGGGAGATAAAGAGATAGGTAATGATGCATGTGGAGTCAAAAATAGCATAGAAAGTGATGATAATGCATGTATTTACCTTGGTAAAGGATGTAGATTGTTGCTTTTGAATGAAGTAATAAGGTATATGAAGCTCAAATGCAAGGTGAGAGGTATGAGTTGATATGAAGAAGTGATAAGGTGGTATATGTTATATCTTATATCACATATATGATGCAAATTTTTTGTTCTTTTGCATGGAGGCATCAAAATCATATAATGCAAAGTCATGTAAAGCGTAAATGCATTTATCATTCTTTTGATAATGCATGATGTATTTTTGTAGGTAATGACCTAAGTGAGTGCATGGGAGGTATAAGGAGAGGAATATTCTTTATTTTTGCATGCATGATGACCTATTTCTTTTGGCATCATTGATAATGCAATCATGCAAAATTTGTAAACCAAGATGGAGAGATAAGGTTTTATTTTATTTTTATCCATTCTTACATGATTTTACAACTATAAATAATGTAAACAATTAATAAAGTAATATTTTATAAATTACTTTATTATTTTGTTGCAAGTTGTAAAATCAAGGAGATTAGACAAATTAAAACTCATAATAGAGTAATCATGCAAATAATTACTTTATTCTTTGCCCACATCATTGACACATGCAAAATCATGCAAAAATAGAAGAGTTGAGTTAACTGAAGACTTTGGAGTCTTTTTGCATTGTTTGGAGGACAAATTGGAGAATTTTGGTCAACCTTTTGGTCAAACACATAGAGAGGAGCAGTTTGGAGCTATTTTTGCTCATTTTGGGGCAGTTTTGGCCCTTAATTTTAGGGATTTCATTGTTTGCTCGTGGATCAAATTGGAGAGCTTATTTTTAGAGGCAGTTGATTTCAGTTGATTTTTCTAGGCCTCTTGGAGAGAGAAAAACTTAGGTTTTTCTAGTTCTTGCATTTTTGCTCTTTACGCTTTGAGAGAGAAAGAGGTTTTGTAACTCACTTATTTGCAGATTTATAGCTATTACAGCATGTTATAGGTTCTACACTTTGTTTTATGTAATTATTTCCTTTATTTTTTAGTTTGATCAAGTATCTACCTTCCATTAATGCAACTTGTATGAGTGATTTGATGAGATTTTATTGTGTTTAACATCAGAACCTTTAAAATCATTGTCTCATTTGTACTTGCATGTGTTAGATAGCATTGAAAATCACAGGTCTTAGGCTATGCAATTGGAAAATCTTTCTTTTATGTTGTGAAAAACCCCTTTCCCTTAAAAAAAAAAGAAATATTTTTCAGCCTTCCTTAGAAACATTTTTGTGACCAATTTGCTGAAAGTGGTTTGTGTGGATAGATTTTCTGAGATCTATTGTGAGTTAGATTGTCAAGTTTTCCATCATTTTTAGGTGCATCACCATACTTTTTATAGTTTTATTGTCTTTTAGAAGATCCTTTTAACCCTTTTTCACATCAAAGTCATAGATCCAATTGAATATTTTAAGGGAACCAACCCATAATCTGGAAGTTCAAGCTCGCCATAGGTCACCCACAGCCTGAGTATGATCCCATGTTACACAGGATTGCTGAGCCTCACAGCTCTGCATAATGGGTGCAATTGTGCTTGTCAACAGGTATGACACAGGCAGAGGCAGAGTACTATAGAGGTTTATACTTTAGAGCAATGCCGACAGATTAGAGACAACCTAGTTTTAGGAGCAGATCTGGGGCTTCAGCCTCAAGGAGGACTTCGAGCTGAGGTGCATTAGTGATGGGGCCACCACTACACCAAGGTGCAAGAGGAGCTCAGGGAGCTAGTGGGGATCAGGGAGAGGCTTCCTCAGGGAGCACCACTGACTCAAGACACCAGGGATAGCATGCTTATATATATTGTATCATATTGTACTATCATGTTGTATTATTTTGAGGCCTACGAGATCATATATGTATTTTTGATAGCTCTTGGATAGCCAACTTGTATATATTGATTCATTTTGTACATGATGAGACACTTGTATATTGACCTAGATGCATATATATGATAGATTTTGATGACGATATATGGTGTTATGATTATGGATACAGGATGCATGATGTCTATTTTTATGTTGTTTATGATTATGACATGCATATGGAAGGATATATAGATGATAAATGGATGCAATGCTTATAATGAATGAATGGTTATGTTAATGAAATGTACAATGATCTATGGTATGGATATAATGATAATGATATGTAATGATGTATGTCTAACACACTTATTTTGTAGGATGAAGATAAGAAAGACAGGGACGATGATGAAGAGAGGAAAATAAGTGAAATTCAATTGATCAATCCTTGTGAGAGCTGAGTTTTATTACAGAGAATGAATGGATGGATGGATGGATGACAGATATATGGCAACTTCAACGATTGCACACAAATTTAGAAATTGCAATCCTTATGTTTGATAGAGCATATGGATATTATGCACCAAGGTATAGAAGACCATGGTGTCAATGTATCCAATGCATTTAGCATAATACAATCTTGTCTATCATATGAGGTCAAGATGTTGATCCAACATACATAAGATATGAATATTAGTTGATCCAAGATGGACTTTGACTCTGCAAGCAATAGTTTGAACTTATTTCCACTAAACATAATGAAACCTTGTTGGTTATATGTATGGAAAATAGTATTAGCATAGAATAATCTTAATGCATAAGAGACTATTTATCTTCTCAGATGCAAAAGATATTGATATGCAAGATGCTAATCCCAACATGCACAAGATACCATTAGGCATAGTAAGAGAATAAGATCATCCCACAAACACAACATACGAAGGCAAATGACCATGCCCCAGTCTATACTTCATCATGGCATACCAAGATATGATGGATCAAGGCAGTCTAGATTAGGTAATAGAAAGGGACAAAATATAAATCAAAAGAAAAACAAAAAACATAGCCATCATGTTATCTTGCCAAAAGAGGGTGCTCTTGGATAGATTGGATAGCGCCTTGTTGTGAAGAAAGATATATCGTGTTGAAGGCTGAGATGTTGGATTGAGATAGCAAATATTGGCTAAAGGCATGTAGACAAATGTCTTTGTTTACCTTTGATTTGATAAGTGCTTTGAGCTATTAAGACATGTGTAGTTTGTTATCTTCTTGAGTTAGACAAAGGGAAGAAGATAGAAGATGGAAGAGATGAAATGGGAATGGAAGAATGAATCATCTGTGCTTACGTATACTTCCTTTGTATTCCAGATTGCTTACATGCCCTATATCCACAGGATCAAAGCATAGTACGATGATGATGAGACATGATGATATTAGTTCTGGGTGTTTATTGATGATGTGCGAGATAGATAATGGATAAATATGAGATGGATGAAGACGATGATGACGTGAAGATTGGAGGAAGGATGAAAGAGGGAAGTGGTGTATTGCTTATGCCTAAATCTAGATATTTCCTTCATATTCCAGATTGCCTACATACCCTATATCCACAGGATCAAGGCACTTAACAATAGAGATGAGATGTAGTTCTTACTGTTTTATTGATGGTAATGATGAAGATGGAAAGATTGATTGGATTTATGGATTGATGAGATTGGTTGATTGTTTGATGATATAAAATGTTGGTAAAATGAATGGAGATGATGCTTTGGGTATCCACTCCAAATACTAAGCACAAACAAGTGCCCCCAGTATGGGATGAATTTATTATGGATGGTAATGAGTTAGGTGACCTAGCTCTAAATAGATAATTGGACAAAATGATACCTTAACTCTGACAATTTCCAAAACTGTTATAGGAGTAAGCATGGGAATGGAAAAGGGAATGATCTTATTGCAGATGGATAGATGGATTGTGGTATAGGTGATCCAATGTTTATTAGGAAACGGATGAAGCTTATGATGGGATGGATGGAGTTTATTATGGGAAGGAATGGATGAAACAAAATAAATGGTAGGAACTGGTTCTACACATAGCATCTGTTTGCTAGGTTTTCACTATGGTACTTATCCAAGGCGCTTGTTTGCCAGGTTTTCACTAGAGGACAAATTATTTATCTTTACTATTTTGAATTTTTTTTCTTTTTTTTTATGCTTGATATTCCAAGGATAAAGCATAAAATTTCTTCAGATGAATACTGTTGATGGGTTCATCCAAAGGAATGCCTTTGAGTGTTGAGATAGTATAAGCTCTTGATCCATAAACTGATGTAATCACCAAAGGTGCTAGCCAATTTGGTTCAAGTTTGCCTTTCTTTTCATGATCCTGCTGATTCTTCTAATTCTCTTTAAGGACAAGGTCTCCTACCTGGAACCTCCTTTCTTTGATCTTTTTGTTGTAGCTATGGCAAAGACAATTTTTATAAACTTGAAGATGATTGAGGGTTGTGAGGCGTCTTTCATCTAGTATCTCTAGATCATTTAGTCCAAATATTCTATATTCCTCATCAAAAATGATATTTTATAGTGACACTCTCAGTGATGGGATCTCGACCTCTATAGGTAGGATAGCTTTGGTGCCATATACAAGAGCATAGGGTGTAGCACTAGTGGGAGTTCTAATACTTGTTTGATAGGCCCACAAAGCTGGATTGAGTTGTAGATGCCAATCACGACCAACTTCATTGACTGTCTTTTTAAGGATTTTGATAATGGTTTTGTTAGAAGCCTCGGTTTGGCTATTACTCTGGGGATAGTAAGGTGTAGAGAACCTATGTTGGATATGGAATTTGTTGCATAGGTCACATACTTCTTAGTTCTTAAAAGGACGTCCATTATCAGTGACAATGGATTGTGGAACTCCATATCAGAAAATGATGTAATGAAGGATAAATTTGGATATTTGTTTTTCAGTAATATAATTCATTGGTATGGCTTCAACTCACTTTGTAAAATACTCTGTGGTGGTAATGATAAACTTGTGGCCATCGGATGAGGATGGATGAATCTTTCCTATGAGGTTGAGTCCCCACTATGAAAAAGGCCAACGTGTAGTAACAGGTTGTAACTCATGTGCTAGAGCATGTATCAAATCCCCATGTTTCTAACATTGTAAGCATCACTTAGCAAACTTTTGTGCATCTTGCTCCATGGTTGGCCAATAATATCTAGCTCTCAAAAGTTTCTTAGTAAGGCTAGGACCAACTGAATGTGAAGCATAGACACCTTTGTGTACCTCACGTAAGGCAATGTTAGCTTCTTCTGAGTCAAGACATCTAAGAAGGATACCATCGAGACTCTTGCAATATAGGGTTTCTCCGAGGATGGTGTAACGAGAGGCTTGAGGGATAAAGATTTTATGTTGGGTGTTGGATAGTTGGAATGGAAAGGTACCATGGTGGAGATACTCGTATATATCCTCGTACCAAGGAGAATTGGGACCAACAATTTTGCATACAAGCTTAGATTGTGGAACTTCAAAAGCTGGGATCAAAAGTTGTTCAACCAAAAATTCACATCTGTGTACATTAGAAGGCATGTCTAGAAGAGAGCCGATTGTAGCCATGGCATCCACTACTTTGTTGTTTATCCTAGGGATCTGTTCAAATATGATTTTGGAAAAATATTTCTTGAAATCATCTACCATCAACTTGTATGGGAGAAGTTTTTCATATTTTGTTTGATATTCATCCAAGACTTGTTTGATAATCAATTGAGAATCTCCAAAGACCTATAGTTGTGTGAAAGCCCATTGTATTGCCTTGCATAATCCAGTGATCAAGACTTCATACTCAACAATGTTGTTTGTGCAAGGGAATGCGATCCTGTATGAGTTTGGTATACAATCTCCTTGAGGGGTGATGAAACATATTCCAGCTCCAGATCCATGTTGTGTATATGATCCATCGAAGTACAAATACCAAACTACTGAAGGATATAAGTTGAATAGTTCTTCGTTAGGAAACTCAGTACAAATAGGATGAATGTCTATCATTAGTGCTTCTACTAATTGATCTACGATTACTTGTCCTTTTATGGCTTTTTTATCCACATATTCTATATCAAACTCACTTAGAATTATTACCCATTTTTCTAGTGTGCCTATGAGTATTGCTTTGGAGAGAAGGTACTTGAGTGGATCAAACTTAGATATGAGCTTTGTAGTTTGGTTTGGCATATAATGTCACAACTTTTGGGAAGCAAACACTACAGCTAAACATGCTTTTTTCATGGTTGAATAATTAAGATCATAGCCAACAAGAGTTCTGTTGATGTAATAGATAGCTTGTTCTTTTCCTGATTCATCATGTTGAGCTAAAAGAGCACCTAGAGCTGTTGTTGTTGAAGAGATGTATAATAACAATGGTCAGTTGGGTACAAGAGGTACCAACATAGGAGGTGTAGCTAGATATTCCTTTATTTTCTCAAAATCTTGTTGGCACTTATCATCCCATTTAAAAGGTTCTCCCTTTTGAAGAAGGTGTTGGAAAGGATGACATTTATCTTCTAGTTGTGAAATGAATCTACGGATAGACTGTAATCTTCCCTAGAGATTGTGAAGCTGTTTCAAATTGGATGGTGGAGGAATTTTGACTTTAGCTTTTACTTTGTCTGGATCAACCTCTATGCCTTGTTGAGATACAATGTAGCCCAACAACTTTCCTAATGTTACACCGAATACACACTTCTTGGGATTCAATCTCACTTGATATTTTTCCAATCTATCAAAGATTTGTTCTAGTACTTATAGGTGGCCTTCTCTTGTTTTTGATTTTCCCAAGATATCATCAACATAGTCTTTCATTATGGTATGAAGAAGATCATGGAAGATGACAGTCATGGCTTGTTGATATGTAGCTCCTGCATTTTTAAGACCAAAAGACATTACGACCTAACAGTAGGTACCCCATGGGCATATGAAGGAAGTCTTGTGTTGATCCTCTTCTGCAATTCTATTTGATTATAGCTGGAAAATCCATCCATTAAGGAAAGCATTTCATGTCCTACTTTGAGATCCACAATGGTGTCTATCCTTGGTAATAAAAAATGATCCTTGGGACAAGCTTTGTCAAGGTCTCTGAAGTCGGTGCAGTAGTGGATGTGACCATTAGGTTTTGAGACTGGTACTAGATTTGAAACCCATTCAGGATAATCGATAGTGTTGGCAAGAGACATTGTCCTGATGATTGAATGTTGTCATTGATGGAAACAAAGGAAAGAGACTCCATTGGTATGACAAAGAGACTTTACTCTAGAAGCATAAATGACTAAGTATGAATAGTATACATTATACAGAGTAAGTAACAATCTTTGGGATGGTATGCCTCCGTAGTAAAAGATCAGTATATGTGGATCAGGTATGTTGTTCATAACTATTTAGTGATGATTTGTTCTGGTGCTCAAGTCTTGACTACCTCTAGAAGTCACATGGTAGAATACCTAAGTCCAGGTGAATAGAGGAAAGATAGGAATAGTGCACAGTGCTAGAGAAAAGAGTTAGCATTCCTTCGCAGTTGCAGATTTTGTTCTACAGTTCTGAAGGTATGCTAAGAGATCCAAAATGATTGTTAGTTATGCATCTTAGAGTCTCATATGGTCCATAGTGGGAATTATGATGTGACAGATGAGTTGATCAAGTATAATCTTAAGGAACAAGCTGACACACATGTTAGATTCTTATGCAAAGAAGTTATATTATCTAAATAGTCAATCTAAGTGATGGTATGATTGAATCTGACCTATATGAAGACTTTTGTATGTTTGTTTAAGTCTACATTATAGATTGTACACAAGTTCAAGCCAACAAGATGTAGTATTTGTGTACATAGTTTATGTTTTCCTTGGTGACTTGATTATGAGATAAATCTTGTAGTGAATATATATACTCGATGGAATTTGATGTTGGTGTGTGGTGTGTGTGTGTGAATTCGAAGTGTGAGGGATTATGTGTAGAGTGCAGAGTAGAAAAGTTGAACAAGGACAGAGAACAGAGTATATGTAGTTAAGTTGAGAAGCAGGGCATAACTAATGAAGACCTTTGAATCCGTATATTGAACCTTGAATGGAACTATGATCCAGCATGTGGTATATGCATCTACAGCAGTTCATCTTCTAGTAGTGAACCAACCCTTTTTCCTTCTTATTTCTTTTGGCAGTGAGCCTTTGTGCAGTGAGCACTTCTTCATAGGGCAGTGAGCCTTCTTGTAATCCAGTATTGAGCTATAATAATATATTGTGAGCTAACACTCAGCATGGTTTTTCCCTTTTTGGGTTTTCCATGTAAAAATCCTAGTGTCCATGTGTTATGTCTTTATGGTTGCTGTTCTTATGCTTATTCTACTTTCATGTTATTAGTTTTGGAAATTGAATTAATAAACAAGTCAACAAGTGGTTTTTCAGAATACTGATTCACCCCTCTCTCAGTATTCCTTATTTTCAACAATATTTCTGAGACCTTTAATCCTGCAGTTGACTCAACCAACTGCATAGAAACACAAGTTAAAAATATTCAGAACAACATAAGTAGCTTGTTCAACAGACAAGAAGAAATTAAAAACAAAATGTGTTTGCTAAGAAGGGTATTAGGCTTAAAAATTGAGATCATAACAAAACTTGTAGCTGAAGCACATATAGCTTCACAAATTGACACACCCTCAAATGTGCAAAAGGAAGAAAAATTAGTCTTTTTGATAAATGGTCACATCCAAATTTTGGAAAGAGAAAAGAAAAGGTGGGATGAAGAGTTTACACAATTAAAGATTGTGTATAAGGATATTCTTTCACCAATAACAAATTGAGTTGAAGTATTGTATGTGCACATATGTAGCAAAGTATGAATATTTTTGGAGTTTTGGTCCAATTTTGACTCTTGTACATGTGCCTTTGCCATTGATGTCAAAGGGAGAGAAGAAGACCAGTGAAAAATGAGAAAACATATTAGGGGGAGAAGAAACACAGAGTAAGGGGGAGCAGATGCACATTTTTCACTAAGTGTTGCCATCAATGCCAAAGGGGGAGATTGTTAGCAAGAGACACTATCTTGATGATTGAATGTTGTTATTGATGGAAACAAAGGAAAGAGGCTCCATCGGTATGACAAAGAGACTTTACTCCAGAAGTAAAAATGACTAAGTATAAAAAGTATACATTATACAGAGTAACAATGTTTGGGATGGTATGCCTCCGTAGTAAAAGATCAATAAATGCGGATCAGGTATGTTGTTCATAACTATTTAGTGATGATTTATTCCAGTGATCAAGTCTTGACTTCCTCTAGAAGTCACATGGTAGAATACCTAAGTTTAGGTGAACAGAGCAAAGATAGGAATAGTGCACAGTGCTAGAAAAAAGGGTCCGCATTCCTCTACAGTTGCATATTTTGTTCTACGGTTCTAAAGGTATGCTAAGAGATCCAAAATGATTGTTGGTTATGCATCTTAGAGTCTCATATGGTCCGTAGTGGGAATTATGATGTGACAGATGAGTTGATCAAGTATACTCTTAAGGAACAAGCCGACAGACATGTTAGATTCTTATGCGAAGAAGTTATATTGTCTGAATAGCAATCTAAGTGATGGTATGATTGAAGCTGACCTTTATGAAGATTTTTGCATGTTTGTTTAAGTCCACATTATAGATTGTACACAAGTTCAAGCTGACAAGATGTAGTAATTGTGTACATGGTTTATGTTTTGCTTTCCGACTTGATTATGAGATAAATCTTGTAGCGAATATATATACTCGATGGAATTCGATGTTGGTATAAGGTGTGTGTGCGAATTCAAAGTGTGAAGGATTATGTGTAGAGGGCATAATAGAAAAGTTGAACAAGGACATAGAATAGAGTATATGTAGTTAAGTTGAGATGCAAGGCAGAACTAATGAAGACCTTTGAATCTGTATATTGAACCTTCAATGGAATTGTGATCCAGCATGTGGTAGTTGCATCTACAACAGTTCATCTTCTAGTAGTGAGCCAACCCTTTTTCCTTCTTCTTTCTTTTGGTAGTGAGCCTTTGTGTAGTGAGCACTTCTTCATAGGGCAGTGAGCCCTAGGAAGTGAGCCCTAAGGTAATGAGCCTTCATTTAATCCAGTATTGAGCTATAATAATATATTGTGAGCTAACACTCATCGTGATTTCTCCCTTTTTGGGTTTTCCACATAAAAATCCTAGCATCCATGTGTTATGTCTTTATGGTTGCTATTCTTATGCTTATTCTGCTTTCATCCTATTAATTTGGAAATTGGATTAATAAACAAGTCAACAAGTGGTTTTCTAGAATACTGATTCACCCCCCCTCTCAGTATTCCTTATTTTCAACAATATTTCTGAGACCTTTAATGCTGTAGTTGACTCAATTAGCTACATAGAAACACAAATTGAAAACATTCAGAACAATATAAGTAGCTTGCTTAGCAGACAAGAAGAAATTGAAAACAAAATATGTTTACTGAGAAGGGTATTAGGCTTAAAAATTGAGATCATGACAAATCTTGCAGCTGAAGCACATGAAGCTTCACAAATTGACACACCCTCAAATGTGCAAAAGGCAGAAAAATTAGTCTTTTTGATAAATGGTCACATCCAAATTTTGGAAAGAGCAAAGAAAAGGTGGGATGAAGAGTTTACACAATCAAAGATTGTGTATAAGGATATTCTTTCACTGATAACAAATTGAGTTGAAGTATTGTATGTGCACATATGCAACAGAGTATGAAGATTTTTGCAATTTTGGTCCAATTTTGACTCTTGTACATACGCCTTTGCCATTGATGTCAAAGGGGGAGAAGAAGACCAGTGAAAAATGAGAAAACATCTTCAGGGGAGAAGAAACACAGAGTAAGGGGAGTAGATGCACATTTTTCACTAAGTGTTGCCATCAATGCCAAAGGGGGAGATTGTTGGCAAAGACATTATCCTGATGATTGAATGTTGTCATTGATGGAAACAAAGGAAAGAGACTCCACTGGTATGACAAAGAGACTTTACTTTAGAAGTAGAAATGACTAAGTATGAATAGTATACATTATACAGAGTAAGTAACAATGCTTGGGATGGTATGCATCTGTAGTAAAAGATTAGTATATGTGGATCAGGTATGCTGTTCATAACTATTTAGTGATGATTTGTTCCAATACTCAAGTCTTGACTTCCTTCAGAAGTCACATGGTAGAATACCTAAGTTTGGGTGAACAGAGCAAAGACAGGAATAGTGCACAATGCTAGAGAAAAGGGTCATCATTCCTTTGCAGTTGCATATTTTGTTCCACAGTTCTTAAGGTATGCTAAGAGATCCAGAATGATTTTTGGTTATGCATCTCAGAGTCTCATATGGTCTGCAGTGGGAATTATGATGTGACAGATGAGTTGATCAAGTATACTCTTAAGAAACAAGCTGATAGACATGTTAGATTCTTATGCAAAGAAGTTATATTGTCTGAATAGTCAATCTAAGTGATGGTAGGATTGAAGCTGACCTATATGAAGACCTTTGTATGTTTTTTAAAGTCCGCATTGCAGATTGTACACAAGTTCAAGCCAACAAGATGTAGTATTTGTGTACACAGTTTATGGTTTACTTGCTGACCTGATTATGAGATAAATCTTGTAGCGAATATATATACTCGATGGAATTCGGTGTTGGTGTATGGTGTGTGTGTGTGTGTGAATTTGAAGTGTGAAGGATTATGTGTAGAGTGCAGAATAGAAAAGTTGAACAAGGATAGAGAACAAAGTATATGTAGTTAAGTTGAGAAGCAGGGCATAACTAATGAAGACCTTTGAATCTATATATTGAACCTTCAATGGAACTGTGATCTAGCATGTGGTAGATGCATCTAAAATAGTTCATCTTCTAGCAGTGAGCCAACCCTTTTTCCTTTTTCTTTCTTTGGCAATGAGCACTTCTTCATAGGGTAGTGAGCCCTAAGGTAGTGAGCCTTCTTGTAATCCGGTATTGATCTATAATAATATATTGTGATCTAACACTCACTGTGGTTTTTCCCTTTTTGAGTTTTCCACATAAAAATCTTGGTGTCCATGTGTTGTCTTTATGGTTGCTGTTATTATGCTTATTCTACTTTCATGTTATTAATTTTGGAAATTGGATCAATAAACAAGTCAACAAGTGGTTTTTTGGAATAATGATTCACCCCCCTCTCAGTATTCCTTATTTTCAATAGATAGGGCATATAAACTTAGCATCCAATAGTTTTTGAATTTCTACTTTGACTAAAAGTGCTACTTGAGGATGCATTTTTTGAAGCTTTTGTCTAACATGTTTTGCATTTGGAGATACTGCTAGATGATGTACAATAAGTGAAGGATCTAACCCCAGCATATCGACATAGGTCCACACAAAGTTGATTGCTCTTTTCATGAAGAAAGCAGTGAAATCTTTGGTTTCATGAGGATGCATTTTTTGAAGCTTTTGTCTAACATGTTTTGCATTTGGAGATATTGCTAGATGATGTACAACAAGTGAAGGATCTAACCCCAGAATATCGGCATAGGTCCACACAAAGTTGATTGCTCTTTTCATGAAGAAAGAAGTGAAATCTTTGGTTTCTTGCTCTGATGATGATGCTGCTAAGAATGTGATCTTTGGATTTTATGCTATCCCTAAATTAATTTCTTTAGATTTTTCCACCAACAATGGTGACCATTCTTGATATTTAGTGGTCAAAGGAAGGTCAAATCCTCCATCCTTGGGCACCTTAGAGAGTTTTCACCCTCATATATGTCCTTTATTTTTACTTTTTCATGGTCAAGAGGTGCCTTTCAGTTTTCACCTAGTAAACTATCTTTTTTTATTTTATTTATATCACTTTTGTGACTGAATAAATTGACACTTCCACCAAAATATGCTAAAAAGGTAGATCCATCATAAAGCCCACTTTGTGATCTCCCAATGGTATGCCTTGTCTTAAGCTCATAAATTCTACTATAGCTTTGTCATTATGAAATGTATCTAAATAGGTGCCCTTGTTGGTCCCAATCGATGAGGTCGGGATATACGAGTTGAAGGGTAGAGGATGATGGGTGAGAGATAGATGAGGTAGATAAGTGCATAAATATAGATGTGTCTTGAAATAGTTTGGTTATGTGGAAGGAAGAGTCATCAATGGTATCAAGATTAGAAGTCTCTTCTGCAGGAAAAGCTTTGGCTATCGTATCGAGAATACTCTCAATGTCCTTGGAAGGTGGAACCTCCTTACCATACCCTAGACCTTGCTTATTAAACTTCTTGGTAATAGTAATAGGTTCAACAAGTCCTTATCCATGTAGTCCTAGACCTCCTTGTCCTTTGTATCACATGTTCTTGATAATCCAAAATCCATTGTTATAGCGGTCTACTTCTAAAGTAAGTTGATCATTCTCATCAAAGAAGAGCCAAGAGTTGATGTCTTCAATGTATTCATCTTCTAGCATCCCTAAGTTGATGAACATAGTAGGAGGTGCTTTGATAATAGCTTCGAATGAAGTATCTTTGGATACAGATGGTTGCCCATAAGATTTAGGAGACAAAGGAAAGGTTCCTACACAACAAGATTCTTGTAACATGTATTCACCAAGTCCTCTCTCTTTATATTTGACATCAATGTTAGGGATGGGTTTTCTAGATGAAGGTTTATTCAATTTAGATGGATCAATATAGGATTAAGATGGATATGCTTCAGTGTTGATAGGTATGTGATTGGGATCTTGATATTTTCTTTGAAAAGTTTGGCAAAACTCAAATGGATTAGGATCAACAGGGATTGTGACTTCAACACCATTGTAAGGAATTTTCAAGCATTGATGGTATGTAGATGGAACAACTTTAATGGCATGTATCCAAGGATGACCAAGGATAATATTATATGGGAATTCAATGTCTAGGACTTGGCAAAGGGTATTAGTGGTAATAGGACCAACCTTGATAGGTAAATGAATTATTCCCTCAAAAGCTCTCTTGGAATCATCATATGCTTTGATAGTTATGCTCTTTGTAGTGTCAATGCGATCCTCAGAATATCCCAATAATTTTACAAGCTTAAGAGAACATATATTTAAACCAGCTCCACCATCTATCAGTATTTGTTTGACTTAGTGTTGGCTTATGTAGACTTCAATATGGAGGGCATAATTATGGGATGGATCGGACGATGAAAGATCTTTGTTGGAAAAGGTCAGGTGATAAGGTGATGCAATACTCACTATCATAGTTTGGAATTGTGTAGTATCAATATCATTTGGTACTGATGACTCTTATAAGGCTTTATCGAGGATGGCCTTATGAGCAGGTGATATATGCAATAGTTCCAAAATAGAAATATGAGTGGGGGTCTTACCTAGATGGTCAAGGTTGTTGTATTTAGAAGTAGGGTGGATGATGGGTGGTGCTCCTTGGATAGTAACACGGCCTCTACGAGAAGTGATGACACAATTAGGTTCTTTGCCCTTTACAGTGATGGGTTCTTTTCCTCTTATGCTAATGGTAGATATGCAATTTTATTGGATGCGGCCAATGGTGGATGACTCATAGGTATATTGGACATTCTTCCCTATATTGGAGGCACTTTCTTTTTCATGTGATGGAAGTGGATTTTTGAAAGCATCAAGATCATACTTTGTTGTTTGTTTTGGTGGATCAACAGTGATTTCACCGTGATCAAGAAGATTTTGGATCGGATGTTTCAATTTCATGCAACCAATGGTATTATGTCCTTTCACTCTATGGAATTCACAGTATTCATTGTCTTTGTACCAATTAGCTTTAAATTGTGGCTAGTCATTAGGTCTAGTGTCAGATAACATGAGATTGTGAGCTTGGAGTAGCTTTTTGAGGACAGATTCAATAGGTTCTCCAAGAGGAGTGAAATATCGTTTAGGGAATTTCTTTAGCTTGGTCTCTTGGAAGAAAGGATGTGCTCTTAGATGCTGCTTGGATATGGATATGAGCCTTCATGTTTTGAACATTCTTTGCATCAACAATGCCATCATTGACAACATTTTTGTTCTTGTTCCAAAAGAGAGATTTATCATTTGAGGATTGTCCATTGTCTTTGGTTTCCTTGAAAATATTGATGACACTCTTGGCTATTAAAGCTTTTTCGATGTTGGTTCCTTTAGATATGAGTTCATCAAAGGTATTGGTGCTTTGTAATTATAATTGGAATGATAACTCGGGATGAAGATTTTGAACAAAGATGTTTACTTGTTGTTTCTCGAGCATTTTCCATGAAAGTTTGCTAGCCATGTTTCACCATCATTGGATGAATGATGAGAAGGTTTCACCGTTGCGTTGTTTGTTGTTAACAAGGTCATTCATGGATACCTCATGTTCTATGTTAAAAGAAAAGTGTGAGAAAAATTTACTTGCAAGTTCTTTGAAAGATTTGATGCTTGGAGATAGATGAGAGAACCATTCCATAGCTTGGCCCCCAAGACTACAAGGAAATAGTCGCAGAAGATATGTATCATTGTATGCAACATCAAGGCAAGTGACATAGAATGTTAGAAGATGGTTATTTGGATCATCTTTTCCCTTATATTTGTCAAATTGTGGTATCTTAAAATGCAGAGGAAAATGTATCATTTGAAGTGACTTGTCAAAGGGATATGGGCATACATCCTCAAAAGCAAATGTTTTCTTTGTTTGGCCCATACTCATGTCTTCAACTCATTGTTGTAATGTTTGACTTGCTTCTCCATATCAAATGTAGATTTTTGTTGTTGTTGTATAGGATTTTGATGGCTTGGATGAGGAATTTGATACATCAGAATGTGATTTAGAGGATATTGTTGTGATGTATTGTATGGCGGGGTGTATGTGTTTTGGCCTTGATTATCAAATGGTGGAAATGTGTATGGATTTGATAATGGATTAACACTTTGGATTTTGAACCATTGGATGGATTGGTGTAGGACATATATTGTCTATATGTTGGTGGAGTTTGAGACACAACAGGTGGATTGGTATAGGATATGTATTAGTGGGAAGTTGGCAAAGCTTGGGATACCATGGGCAAATTAGCATATGATATATGAGGGTTGGAATTTGATGGGGCTTGGGATAGGATGGGTGGATTAGCATATGATATATGAGGGTTGGAATTTGGTGGAGCTTGGAATACAATGGGTGGATTAGCATAGGATATGGGTTGGTTGGATGGTTGTGGTCCAAGTGAATGGAGTTGATCACCATATGGTTGTGATCCAAAAGTTTGGTCGATACCTAGGGTATTGGAATTGGATGACACATGCAATGTATGGGAAGACACATTGGATGATTGGGATGGTTCAACATGTGACATAATTGGATTGGCATGAGGTGCTTGTGTTACTTGCGGAAAAGTTGTGGTCATGGAAGAAGATGCCATGGGATGTGATACATGAGATGGAGTAACATATGACACACTTTAGTTGGAAACTTGAGGTACTTGTGACACATATGAGCTAATAACATTAGACGGTATTAACAAAGGCTCTATTAATGTGGGTGCATGAAATGGAGGGATGGATGGATTGGTAAAAGGTGATGCTTGAGTGTGTGTAGACATTGTGGTCTTGGTGGACATGGTAGCAATAGACTTATGGGTATCCTTAGAAACAACAACAACCTCATTAGTTGGGTCTTGTTTTGTGATCTTGTATATATCAAAGCCACTTGGCAACTAGGCTCCTCTTTGATCTAATTGTAGGAAAAATCAATCGGGATCAGACATTATGAGCCTATTACCATTTTGTAATGTGTCAACATCTTGAAGATCCGATAAGTCATCTTGAGATTCCTCATAGGTTGGTTGATTGAAAGGATGTTGTGGTGTATAGGTTGATGATGAAGATCCAAAATGATATTGTGAAGGATGGGTTGATGATGAGGGTCTAGTGGTATAACCTTCAGGTACAAACATATCTTTAGGCATTCTAGTCATGAATTGTGAAGCATCCTTAAGAGGAGTAGATTCAAATTGTTATAGGTTAGCTTCCATGGCTACTTTGTATTGGCTTCTTGTTTGAGCCATTGTTTGGATGATGGATGTGATGATTGGACTAGTGTAACAAGGTTGAGACTCTTGGATTGATTGGTTGATTTGATTGATTGGTTGGATTGGTCTGATTGATTGATGATTTGGCTCAATCAAATTGGATTGATTGTTTTCTTGGATTACTGATAGGTTGATTGGATTAATGGTTGATTGGATTGATTTGAGATTGATTTTGGATAAGATTATCTTCCCAAGAGATATACTCATGAACTCAAGGGCAAACAAGGTTGGTTATTGATGCTGATATGATCAGAAGATAGATAGTGACCAAAGCCAAAGGATAATGCTGATTTTGATTGATTGATTGATGTTGGATGGCTTCTTTAGAGTCTCAAGAGGATGGAGGGCTCAAAAAGCCCAAAAGTGTGATATGATCAAGCTAGATAAGATGGATGATGGCTGTAGGTGATTAGTGGATTGTCTGGAAGCTGATAACAGGCTTAGAATTGACTGGAAACGTGATTTTTGGACTGGATAAATGATAACAAACTACAATTTACCAAAGGCAATGCTATTGAGACCAAAGGTGATTTACGATAGCTCAAATGTGATGGAGGATAATCCAAAGGTGATTGGCTATGGATCAAGGGTGAGTTTCTATTGTTCAAAGGTGACTATGTATGGCTCAAACATGACACTCGATAATTCAAAGGCACCTGGGCTATAGTCAGAGATAAAATTGAAGCTAACCAGAGGTGAGGTTCTATGATTTAAAGGTGATTGACTGTTGTGCAAAGGTGAGTGGCTGTTGTTCAAAAGTGATTTTTTGTGACAGTGATTTTTTTGGGTAGTTTTTTGTTTTTTTTTACAAGAAAACATATAGCAAAAGACACATAGACACATAAGACACTCACAAACATGTACAACCTAGGCTGGAAAGGATACTACCTATTGAATCCCTACTTGGATTTCTCATCCCTACTTGGATTTCTCCAAATATTGAAACAAAGCAGATAACTAGAGAGATTGGTGACACTAGCTCCCCCTTACATGGGATGGGCACACCCATTTCTCTTACCCTTCGGATCATGTGAATTGAGGGAATTTATATCTCTACAATGAATAGTACATGTAGGGTGGCTTTGGTGGTCTGACCTTCTGTGTCAACAAGTAAAGGGATTTTGTCCTCTAAAACAAATGGTTTCTAGTGAATATTCGGGGGACCGACACATTATGTGCATCCAACAAGCCACTTAAATCTCTAACTAGCTCTACTAGGAGTCTCATATACGTAAGGTATGCATTCTTTCAAACTAGCATTGTATGGTAAGCGTTGATACTAGTTTGGACTTGGCTTTCACCTTATCCTATTTTATATAGCAAACCAAACAAAAGTACCGCTTGAGGTCATTCCCTTAGGGTGAGTACCTCTTTTCCCACCAAGGCAAGCCTCTCTAAAGATAATAACAAGTTCTCTTGCACCCAAGATCCATTTGAGAGGCAAGGGGAGAGGATACTTTTGTTATTACCTTAGCGTTACAATCATGCACATCAAGCAAACAAAAAAAAAAAAGATAAAACAAACATGGAGCAAACAAGATTCCTTTTACGCACCAAAACCAAATGTTTCTAGATTAATGAAAAATATGATGATTCTTTGACCGATCGATCTTGCAACAGATTTGTCAGTAGTTTTGGATCCACCTTTCTTTGACAAATGATAAGGTGCTGCAACGATAATTGTTAGTTTCCAAAGAAAATCAACTTGCAACAGTATAAACCAAAGGTGAATGAGCAATGATCAAGTGTGACTGTCTGCAAATCAAATGCGATTGTAATTTTACCAGATGTGACTCCCTACTGTGCAAATGGGAGTTTGTATGGTGCAAAGGCAATCGAAGACTATGCAAATGCGATTCAATGTTAATCAAAGGCAATCAAATGGGTGAAATCTGTAGAAAACCTCAAGATCTAGGGTAAGAATAATGATCAAAAGGAAAATATGAAGGCTCTGATAACCTAGGAGGATGAATTGCTTAAACTAGATCTAATATTCTGAAACACAACACAAAAGATCCCACTATATGATATGATTAGGTCAAAGACAAATCAAACCCCAAATAAAATAGATTGAGGATGACAAAAGACCACTAGGGTTAGCAAATAAACTAGCTTGCAACCCAAATAAGACACAGAAAGATCAAAGAAAACCCTGAAAAACCCTAGTTAACCAGAGGCGATTCCCTGCTGATCAAAGGTGATGATCTGTGGACTAGAGGCAACTGATGATAATGCAAATGTGATTTTCCCCCAATCAAAGGTGAGTCAAAGCTGTTCAAAGGTGATTTATTGTCGATCAAATGTGATTCTCTATGGGCTAAATGCACTCTATGTATCTAGACTTCAAAAAATAACTTTCAAATGAAAAGATTAATCAAGGACATGGGTCCCACTGAGCGTGCCAGAATGGTGTACAAGAAAAATTAGGTTAATAAGATCAAGCATTACAATCAAAACCCAATCCTACCACCTTCAAATAATCTATCTAAATGACAAAAATGAAAGCAAATCAAAGAACAGTGTCACCTAGATTATATTGAATCTTTAGTTGTAATGTGGATTGCTTCTCAATAGTGAATAGTTGACCATAGTTGTCAAAGCTGCCATGATGATAGATAATATACTCAAAGTGCTCAATGGATTCAATATGCATGAGATGATAATCTGGATGCTATCAAGATTGTGTGGGATCATGGGGGTTTGGAATGAAATGAGAGGGTGTATATATAGCTCTCAACTAAGATTGATCAACAGTGGATAAAAGGTGGCTATGTGAATGGTTGAGATTAAACAAGAAGCTTAGATGAATGTGTACAAGACATGTGTTCATAGGAAAAACTTTTATTAAATGACTATGGTTGGTTTGTTGATAATGATAAGATTAATTTTCTTAAAATGGGATGCCTTTCTATTTTAAGAGTTGGATGATGTGAATGATTGATTTTAGAACCAATTGAATCATTTTTTAATTTTGATTTAGGATAGGACCTATCTTGTACATATAGAGGAAAGTGATAAGAAAAGGAAATGATAAGATAAAAATAAATTCATTTAATTTATTTTTAAATGATGAGGAAAAAGCTAATTTTAGAAAATTGGGAGAATCAACATAAATTAAATAAATAAATTTATTTAATTTATGTGCATTATGAGGGGATAAATAAATAAAATATTAATTTTATTTATTTTAGAGGAATAATGAGATAAGCATATAATTAAAAATTATTTAATTATAGATAGAAAATAGAAGAATATAGATGAAATTTGATGAAATTAATTAAATAAATATAATTTATTTAATTAATGATGGAAATAGATGATTTAGAAGAAAATAAAGGATTGATACAAGTGTTCTAGATAAAATTAACATATGTAATGGTGAATAATGCGACTAATTGACAAATGATATGAAGGGTCAATTTTGGATGTCTACAGGGACCTTGATGTCTTCTTTTCATGATAGACAGGAAAAGAACTACTGGGTCATTGATAGTGGATGCTTAAATCATATGACCGGTGATAAGAGTAAGTTTGTTAAACTTGAAAAATATGATGGAGGACTAGTTAGATTTGGTGATGATACATCTACTAAGATATGTGGAAAAGGTTCAATCAGTTATGATAGAAAGCATAATACTGATGATGTTCTTTATGTTAAGGGTTTAAAACATAACCTATTGAGTGTTCAACAAATGTGTGGCAAAGGATACAATCTTGTGTTTCAAGACGATGGTTGTGAGATCAGAAGAGACTCCAAAACTCTGATTGCTGTTGGAAGGAGGACATATGGAAATGTTTATTAGCTCAAAAGTGGTGATGGTTATTGTTTCATGACTCAAATTAGTGAGAGTTGGATATGACATAGAAGATTGTCTCATATCAATTTTGATCGCCTAGTAAGAATAAGTTCAGTTCAAGCTGTGAGAGATATGCCAAAGATTACAGAGCATGTCAATATTATCTGTAAGGAGTGTCAAGTTGGAAAGCAAGTAAGAAGAAGTTTCAAAGTCAAGGATCAATCTTCTACCGAGATGTTAGAATTGGTACATACAAATCTATGTGGCCCTACCAGAGTAAGGAGTTTTCAAGGTGAGAGGTATTCATGCTATTAATTGATGATTGTTATAGAATGACATGGGTTACTTTTCTCAATAAAAAATTAGAAGCCCTAGATAAGTTTAAAGCAGTCAAAGTAATGGTTGAGAATGAAATGGATATGAAAATCAAATGTTTGAGGTCTGACAGAGGTGGAGAATACATATCCAATGAGTTTAACATGTGTTTTGAGAGAATAATGGAATAAAGAGGCACTTATCTATCCCTAGGACTCCTCAATAGAATGGAGTAGTTGAAAGAAAGAATAGGACTGCTTAAGAAGCTACAAGGACAATGATAAAAGAAGTAAATCTATTGGAAGTCTACTGGAGAGAAGCAATTCATACTGTTGTTTATATATTGAACAGAGTACAAGCAAGAGCAAACAACACAAAGACACCTTATGAGTTATGGTATGGAAGGATTCCTACTGTCAAATACTTCAGAGTGTTTGGAAGAAAATGCTACATCAAAAGTGATGAAGAAAAATTAGGAAAGTTTGATGCAAGATCTGATGAAGGCATCTTTCTTGGATATTCCAATAAAAGCAAAGCTTACCGGTGCTACAATAAAAGGCCAAGAAAGATTGTTGAGAGTGCAAATGTCAAAGTTGATGAAGATCTATAGAAGAATTCAAAGGTAAATGGATATGAATTAGATTAGTCTTCTTGTAGAGAATAAGAAAAAAGATAAAGAAAAAGAAGTGCATATTGAAGAGGAAGAAGCTCCAGAAAAGACTCCTAAAACTCCCAAGTATGTGCAGAAGCATCATTCTGAAGAACAAATCATTGGTGATAAGAGCAAAGGTGTGCTAAAAAGAAGGAAAGTTGCTAAAGAACAAGTAAATCTATGTTTATTTTCTAAAATTGAACCTAAAATAGTGATTGAAGCATGCAAGGATGAGTATTAGATCAAGGCTATGGAAGAAGAACTAATGCAGATTGAAAAAAATCAGACTTGGGAACTTGTCCCAAGACCAGTAAACAAAAATGTGATTGGAACTAAGTGGGTATTCCAAAACAAACTGAATGAGAATGGAGAAGTAGTAAGAAACAAGGCAAGGCTTTTGTGTAAAGGCTACTCACAAGTAGAAGGAATAGCCTATGAGGAAACATATGCTCCAGTGGCAAGAATGGAGGCCATCACAATGTTTTTGGCTTTTGTAACACACAAGGACTTGAAAGTATATCAAATGGATGTGAAATCTGCTTTCTTGAATGGTGAATTGGAAGAAGTATACATAGAACAACCAAATGGATTTCAGTTATCAGATAAAACAAATATGGTTTGTAGATTGAAGACACTATATGGATTGAAGCAAGCCCCTAGAACTTGGTATGAAAAGTTAGACAAGTACTTATTACAACAAGGATTCAATAAAGGTACCGTCAATAGCAATCTGTACATCAAAGTAGAAGAAGATCACATTCTAATTGTGGAAGTGTATATGGATGATATAATCTTTGGAGGAATGAAGGTATGTTTAAGAGTTTTACAGATGAAATGCAAAAGGAATTTGAAATGTCAATGTGTGGGAAAATAAACTTCTTCCTTGGGTTACAGATCAATTAGACAGATAAAGGTATTTTCATTTCACAATCAAAGTATGTCAAGGAAATGTTAAAGAAGTTTGGAATGGAAGATTCTAAACCAATTTGTACCCCTATGGTTACTGGTTGCAAGTTGAGTAAGAATGATGAAACTCTTAAGGCTGATCAGAGTAGGTATATATCAATGATTGGAGGTTTGCTATATCTAACTGCTACTGGACAAGATATCATGCATGTAATTTGTCCTGTGGCTAGATTTAAAGAAGATCTTAGAGATTCACATTTTGCAGTAGTGAAGAGGATATTTAGATAATTAAAGGGCACTCTAGATCATGGCTTGTGGTATCCAAAGGATACTGACTTTACTCTAAGTGCTTATATAGATGCAGATTGGGTTGGTTGTGTAGATGATAGGAAAAGTACAAGTGGTGGTGCATTCTTTCTTGGAGGTAGATTGGTGTCATGGCTAAGAAAGAAACAAGATTTAGTATCTTTATCTATTGCAGAGGTAGAATAGATTGTCGTAGCATCTTGTTGCACATAGGTGTTGTTGATGAGGCAAACCTTGAAGGATATCAGAGTTGTAATGATGAACCAACTCCTATATTCTATGATAATACAAGTGCTATTAACATTTCAAAGTGTTATGTCAGAAATTATCTTGTTGTATGAAATTGTACAATTTGCCCATGGTTTCGCTCCTCTCCTTTGGTGACCTTTCAACCTAGTTTATTACAGACCTTCTCGAACCTTGACTGACTTAGGTCTAACTAAAAGAATGTCACATTTTGAAGTAACTGAAGACTGAAGGTGAAAAGAAAACTTGAATTTGGGGTCCCTTAATCTCCTTGAGGCAGTCCTGAGTAGGAAATAAGGGCTTGGACTTGGGTGCTAGCACCCTTGTCCTGTCCTATTTCCTGGGGTCCTAAATTTTGGAGGGATGTCAGCTATTGTTGTGCATTTTGGGATTCTATTTTTAAATTTTCATTTTCACGTGATGTCAACATCTTATTTCAAAATTTGAAATTCCTAAGGTTAGATATAAAAAGATATTTGAAAATCATTTTATCATAAACAATCTTTATGCCAAAACTCTGCTAAAATTACCATTGAAGATCAGTTACTTGTTGAAGATTTTGAAGTTATTTGAAGTTATTTTGAATTTTCTATCATGGAGACAATGGATGGAGATTAGGAATCAAGATCTTGAGACTATCTTGCTCTTCCTAGGGTTTGTACACCTTTTGCATGATCGGGAGAAGGGTTGAAGCCTTCAACATCGAGGTTGGAGATCCTTCATGGGCATTGTTGGTTCACCTTCTTGTTCATGCAAGTCTTCATTATTTTCATCTCCTTGAGGTGAAGTTGTATTTATTCATTAAGCTAATACAAGTCATTGATCTTCCCTTGATTGTGACATCTATGGTTTGATATTTCTACATACACTTTGTTAGGTTTGTACACACTTCTACAAATCTTTATCTCTGGATATTGTTGAGGTAGGAGTACAAAAAAATGGGCTTGACTGAGGCAAGCTCCTATATAGCTGCAACCATCTTTCTCCTCTTTTTGTATGTGCATGTTGCATTTTTTGAGATCTAGTAGATAGGAGCGACAAGAAGACTAATATTTTAGACATAGTCATCATAGAATTTAAATTTTGTGATTCTGAGACTTTT
Source organism: Cunninghamia lanceolata (assembly GCA_027924645.1). Lineage (NCBI taxonomy): Eukaryota > Viridiplantae > Streptophyta > Pinopsida > Cupressales > Cupressaceae > Cunninghamia > Cunninghamia lanceolata. The sequence continues at coordinate 517,413 of BSBN01001093.1, forward strand.
AGGACACATGAACTAACACCCTAGTCCAGCTTGGTGATTTTTCTAGGATTTGGAAACATCTGCAGAGTGAGAAGCAACTGGTGTAGAAAATGCCGACATTCAAAAATCTTCAAGACATTGGGACTAACACCCTAGTCCAATTGCTTCTCAATTTCTGGGTACACAGTTTCTGATCTTTTTACTTTGCATTTTTGTATTCATTTCAGTTCTATTTATATCAAGAATTTAGTTATTGTAGTCTGACTTGGAAATTAAGGTTTTAAGGTTAGAGAGAGACACTAGCTTGTAAAACCTGATTCAAGCAGTCACATAGACACAATATATAGGAAAAAAGAACATTGGAAATCAGTAGTTTATCCCTAAACCTGTCCTTTACTTCTCTAATGTTTTAGTGCCTATGAAAGTGTGGGACTTGAAACCTTCTATCTTGCTCCACCTTTTCACCCTAAACACTTTGGTGAACCTGTTCTCTAAAGAATTTGCATCCTTTACAAACTCAAATCTGAATTAGTTTGTTGTCTTATAACATATTTAGGTTGCAAACCTTCTTTTGTGAAAGTACATGCATTGAAATTTGGTTATTTCTCTTAATCCTTTCATTAAAAGAGTTTAAAATTGGAACTTTGTGAGTTGTGTGGTGTCATTCTATTACATTTTCACAAAGTTTATGCTTAATCATTTTACATTTAAGTTTTGGGTTAATTTGAGCATGTTAAAATGTCTAATTACTTTTGCAAGACTTTCATGTGTATCATGAGCCATTTAGTTGTGATGATTTCAATATATTAGATGAAGCCCTTGAGGACTTCATCTCAATTGAACATTCCACTATGGCTCTTGAACCGTCATTGTTTCAAAGATTTGTAAATGAAATCTATGTTCCTAAAACTAAAGAAGAATTTGTGAAACTGAAAATAGTGGTCACTTTGTGTTCAAATGCCATTCAACCTACTTCTAAACTAGTGCTCACTATTAGAGGTCCTTCACCTTCTTCGTGTCCTCCTGATTACATTTATAACTATGCTAAATAGATTACACATCATAATTCACAACAACCTAGTCATAATGTGGTTGCCCATACTTACGATACTCGAAATAACAAATAAAGCAAAGAACAATCAAGCATTCTAATATTTTTACTAGCTTCTTTTCCTATGCTTCCTCAAGCACCTTGTTTAATGCATAAGGTTGGTCAAGATTATGATCTTGTTGAGCAGCTTCGTACTACTCTTGCTAAAATATCTCTTTGGGAACTTATACAAACTTCACCTACATACCATGGAATGCTCCAAGAAGCTTTACAAAAGGTGATTGTACCACCTGTTGTTAAACCTAGTGATGTAGCATCTCTTCTAGATTGTATGCATGTGATAAAAACAAACATTCTATTTCAACAACATGAGTTTCCATCTCTAGAAGTTCAAAATCAGTATGATCCTTTAATTATATTCATTACAATAAATAAGAAGTTGATTAAATGAGTTATGATTGATAATGGATTAGCTCTTAATGTTTGTAGCATCAATCTATTGCATAAGATTAAAATTGATACATCTTTGATCAGATCAAACAGGATAAGTATCCGTGGCTTTGATAATGTTGGAAGACAATTTGTAGGCACTATAACTTTACTTGTAAAAGTTGGGCCTGTAACTCTTCCTACCCTGATTCATGTCATACCTTGTTCACTATCTTACAACATGATTCTTGGTAGACCATTGATTCATGCACTAGGGTCAATTCCTTCTACCCTTTATCATTCAATAAAGTTTATTCATAAAGATAAACTTCATACTATTCATGTTGATCCTGAATTAGATCTTTGTTTACAAATTAAATCACAAAAGAAAATTGTTCAACATAAGATCCTAAACAATCTCAAGGTTGACTCATCAACCCCCCTTTCTTTAGATAATATTGTGCAAGAATCAAAGCAATCAAATGCATTCCTTGGTGTCGATTGGGGTTCACCAGATTTTTCATCTCCCTATATAAGTGAGTATAAAATTAACAACTCCACTCCTAAGACATCAAGTGTTGCATCAATTTCATCTCATTGTTCAAATACTAAAGTCTCTTTGCTAACAAATACGGATAATACTCTTACACTATAGATTATGAGGCTTACGAAGCCCCACCTTATTCCAAAGAAATGGCTTTGCTCTATGGTCAATGATTTCAAATCCTTTATAAGAATTGTGATTATGTAGGTAATGGTTGCGGCATTAGTCAACAATGGATTCATGTACCTATAGAATCCACTTTACAACATTACTCAAGTGGTATTGGATATAACCCTTTTAGGGAATCTAAAGCCCATAAACATCCTACTCTTAATGTGAATACAATATCCATGCTTAACTTGATATTCCCTAAGATGATTGACACTAATTGTCCTCCAGGAGAGATCCCCTTGGATATCTTTTCATTAGATGAAGCGATAATTGAATTCTTGGGTGCTTATGACAATATTCCCCATTACCATCATAAACATGGATTAACTTATCGTTTGAATAGTGATGCATATTTTGGAAAGTCAACTGGCATGATAAATACTACTCTGAAACCTGAAGGAGAATCTAAAGAATTACTACAATCACCTGATCTCCTAGACCATAGTACTCCACTTAATGGAACAACTGTTGATGTTTTCATGGAGAAAGATAACACTAAAAAGGTTATCCCTATAGGTGATTGCTTAAGTGAAGAAGAAAAAGAAGATATGACAAAATTGTTACATGAATTCTCTGAATTATTTGCTTGGAACTATTCGGATATGCCTGGTATTGATCCTCAAATTGTAACACATAATATTGTATTGAAACCAAATGCTAAGCCATTTAAACAAAAGATTCATAAGATTAATCCTAAGATAGCGTTACTAGTTAAGGTTGAAATAGAAAAGCTTTTACAAGATGGCTTTATTCACTCTATTGATTATTCATCTTGGATCTCGAATATAGTGGCTGTCGCTAAACCCGATGGTTGTATTCGCATGTGTACCGATTTTAGAGATTTGAACCTTGCATCCTTGAAAGATGATTTCCCACTATAAAGGGTGAAATTTGGATAGTTGGTTTTGGTAGTTTTTGTGTGTGTATCTTCCTTTCACCCTTTTATTCAAGGACTTTGGGTCAAGTGGCAATGCCCTATCATACCCTTGGTCACATAGGAATGTAGGGAAACTTGGATTTGTATGATTTGATTATCAATTATGCTCAATTGTGCTCAATTATACATCAAAACCCTAATTATGCAAATATGGAAGCAAATAGATGAATACAAAAAAATGTTGCTACAGAAAGATGTAAAATGACAAATAATTGTGTACCTATTTTTGGGGTTCAGAAGCGGAACAATCAGGGACTAAAGAGCGGGCACCCAAGTCCAATGCCTAGGTTTTTTTCAGGATCTGCGAACTCGGTTTACAACCTATTCCTACTGTCACAGAGATTTCTCCATCACAGAATCTAGAGGACTAAAGAGCGGGTGCCCAAGTCTAGGGTGCTATTTTCAACTCTAATCTGCAAATTGAACACTTTGTAATGCCCTCCTGCAGCTCCACTTTTCCTATATCTTCAACCTGTAACCTGCAATCACAAAAACTTTGGGAGGGGGTTGTCATGTTTAGAGGCTTGCCTCAGTCAAGCCTCGAAGAGACATTCAAGTCTTCCAAACACCGTTGTCAAAGAGAGTGCATGCCCTTGGGAGGTAGAGGCAAAAATAAAGTGATAAATGCTCAAAAACACAAATGATGTCACCTTGTAATGAAGATCTCATGGAAGGAAGAATCTCTTCATGCCATGAGGAGATGGATGCTAAAATTTACAAATACAAACACATAAAGAACACAATATCTGCTCTTGCTACACAATGCATGCCTTGAATCGCTTTTAGAATGCATAAAGTTCACAATAGCCATCTAGTTTGAAAATGAATGCCTAAACATGCTTTTATATGCAACTACAAACACTCTCACCAAGAATTTCATAATTCAAACTTACTGTGTCGACATAGGACCCAAATAACAAAAACAAGCCAACACTCAAAATTTGGGACTGACCCAAAATAGGGTAGGACTAGGGCATGGACGCCCAAGTCCTCCCCCTATTTTGGTCAGGGTTAGGTTCAAGGGATCCCCCTAGGTCCCATTTTTCATGAAACTTAGGGCTTATTTCATCGGGATGTTAAAATATGATGCAAGATGTCCTAAATGCAGATAAAAGACCCAGGAGCTAAACCTTATGAGGGAAAAGCCCCCAAGGGGACATTTTGCAACGTTACATTTAGCCCCCACTTTAATGTATGTATAAACATGAGGCCAATACATGCATTAAAGTATGGTCAACAAACACAACAAACGCACCAAGCATGGAGAAGACACGCCGAGCACATTGAAGACAATGACAGGCACACAAAACATAGAGAAGACAGTTACAGTCACGCAAGACATAGAGAAGACAATAGATACATAGAAGACAGTTAATGTATGGAAGACATGAATGATTTCTTTTCTTTTCTTTTTCTCATATATGTGAAATACATATGCAAGTACAAGGAAAGTAAACACACCTCCCATAATGTAGGAAGCACTAATTACACTGGTCTTTAAACTGCATATATGGAGCAACACACACACAAGACACACAAAACCTCCCAAAATGTAGGAATCACTCATTGTACTGGTCTTTAGACTACATATGGGGCAATAGACATGCCAAACACACACACTTTAAAGACATAGAGAAAATACGATAGACAAGTGATGTAGTGTTCTTATTTCTAGGCTTATCACCATCTTAGGCACATTACAGGAACACACTAATGATTGGGCTTCACCACAACAATCACCGAAGACACACTTAAGGGTTGAGTTAGTCACAGAACTGCTCCCCACCTCTGCATAGGACTTTTGAAAATGACAGGATGGGCACTCTCCGCAAGAGATACACCACCCCCACCTTCATAGAGGGCTTAAGATGATTGATTGCAAACAAACTCAAAGTGCAGGAGGGACTCATCGCCACCAGTCTTTAAATTGCACCTGAGCACAAGCACATTTCTAACATCTACAACATACATCTTACCTTATATATGCCCCCACCTTAAGGTGGTTGATATCATGCATCAATATCAAGCATGTTAAGGTAGGAAGAAAAGACACAAGGGAACACAAACTTTTACATTTAGCCCATGCCCCTAGAGGGGACATGTGCTTTACGATCGCCAAATGTTCCCACAAACACATCCCTGCAAGAAACATGTTAGTGTGCACAAAATCATGAGAAACAACAACATCAATGCATATGATTAATCACACAAAGAGCCAAGGTTATACTATGAATTCAGAGATCGAGGATAACCGTGGGGCTATATCACAAAAATCTCAAAACTGAGTGTCACCATGGTGAGATTCAAAGACAAACAAAGTGCACGGAGCAGCAATATTGTTATAGTTTGTGAATGAGATAAAACATCATCAATATCACTACACAGAAAGCACAGAGTGCTTATACTAGCCAAGCATCGGATAATATATTACAACCCCATCGTCATATTAGGAACTAAGTCCAATTTTTGATTTCTCGCTAAAGGAATGCTAGGTCTGCATCACTATAAATGTTTTTCATCATCTACCCGCTAGATAGAAACACTAGAGGAAGGGAAACAATAAATCAGAGAGGAGGAACAAGTGTCTTAGGGACAATCACGTAGGAGGGTTCCCCCAAGTCACCAAACACAATACTATGTCTGTAAAACACAACACACAATGATGAAATCAGAGAAAGAGGCAATAAAGAAGAATGATGATACAAATAGGAAAAGGTCACAATAGTGGCGATCTCCTGGTATCCTAGATCTTACAAGAGAATCAGGGGTCATCCCAGGAGGCCTAAACAACACATAACACATCACGGGGGAAACACAACACGAGAGATAAAGAGTTAGAAATACTTACCTATTAGAACACAAATGTTAAGGACATACATATATAGGAAGAGGCCACCCTTGAGAGCTACTATAATATTTTCTACAACAATTGTGGCTCATTTACTCGAGATATCTCATGTTGATTTGGTCTTGTTGATATTGCATTAACATTAAGTTTAGGATGACAAGAGGCTTTGGTGGGTTTCAAAGAGTGGTATCCTATACCGGCCATGTAGTGAATTCCAACAACTTGTAAAGGTACTCTGATTCCCTGTTGATTTACAATGCAACCATTACCTACATAGTCATTATTTTTGTACAAAATTTGAAATCCATGACCATATAGAGAATCTAGTTCCCTAGAAGAAGATGAAGCCTCGTAGGTATCATAATTTGTAGTGTAATTGAGAGTATTATCTTTATTTTCTACCAAAGAGACTTTACATTTCTCAGATGTTTCAAAAGACTGCTTAGATGAGATCGATGAAAATTTTGATGTGTCAGGGTTATTAAATTTAAATTCCCCTATACTGCAAGGATTAAAATCTAATGATCCCCAATCATCACCAACAAGTGCAGTCGATGGTTGAGAGTCTTACACAACATTATCCGTGGGAAGAGGAATTGATAGATCATTGCACAAATTGTTTAAGCTCATGTGATTGTAAACTGGTTTTTGGCTTTCAATATGTAAATAGTTATCTGGTTCAAGATCGGCATGAATAGTCTACTACTTGTCTTTGAATTTGAATTTAATTGAATGATTTAATGTAGAAGGAACTACCCCCAATGCATGGATCTAGGGTCTACCAAGAATCATGTTGTAAGATAAAGATAAAGGTATGACATGAATTAGGGTAGGCACAATCACAGATCCTACTTGTATAAGTAGAGTTATAGTGCCCACATATTATCGTCCAACATTATCAAAGCCATGAATGCTAATGCCATCTAGTTTGATTTGTGATGTGTCAACCTTAATTTTGTGTAGTAGGTCAATGCTACAAACATTAAGAGCCAATCTATTGTCAATCATAACTCATTTTACCAATGTTTTATTTATTGTGATAAAGATTATAAGAGGATCATATTGGTTTTGAACTTCAATTGACGGTAATTCATGTGGTTGAAAGAGAATATCCATTTTTGTCACATGCATACAATCTAATAGAGCTGCTACATCATTTAGTTTAACAACAGGCGGTACAATCACCTTTTGTAAAGATTCTTGGATCATTCCATGGTATGTAGGCAATGCTTGTATTAAATCCTAAAGAGAGATCTTAGCCAGAGTAGCACGAAGCTGTTTGACAAGATCATACTGTTTGACAAGAGCATAGGTTGAGAACATGGAAGAGATTCAGGTACATGTAGCACTTTCTTACTTTGCTTGTTATTACAGGTGTTGTATGTGTGAGCAATCACATTTTGAATACCCTCATTTCTTTGAGTAATTTGCTTTGCATAGTTGAAGATGTCATCAGGAGGTTTACCTTGAATCGTAATCACTAGCTTTAAGCAAGAGGGTGCACTAGATGCCTCCTCGGACAATCATCTTAGGAATATTTTTACAAAATCTATTAATAAATATTGAATTAACACTGTTTCCCTCTTGATTATACCTAGCATCTATCCCTAGGGGATTTAATGTGAGATACCTTTTCTCTGCCACTAATGCTACATCTTGAGGGAGAGCAATGGGATGAGAGGAAGGCACTGTATTATTAGGCAGACTAGAGCTATCCATAGTCTTCTCATCGAAGGTTCTTGAGTTTTTAATCAAAGGTGGAAGGTCTAATGGATTATCCGTAGAGGTCTCATGCACCCAATGATCATTAGGTGAATAGTCTTTATTCACCCATGAAGAATCCTTCTTGAGATGGAGCCCTTTATCCACTAATGTTTCATTTTCCAAAGAGGGTCTAGGGTGATATTCAAGAATTTGTCAATGATTTCATCCTCTTGTGCTAGTATAACCTCATAGGGGGAATCATTTTCTATATCATCATCACATGTTTTAGCTATTAAATCCAAAGCATTAAGAGAACTTTCACTCTCATCATTCTCAATGTTTTTCGTCAAATATTCTACTACCAAAGGGTTTGTATTCATGAGAGATGTGAAGTTGTCATAATCAGATACATAGTCAAGGATTTCAAATGAAGTGCATTTAAATATATCCTTGTAATACATAGCTTGTAAGTAAGTGAGAACATGAGGATCCATATTAAGAAATTTGTAGAAACTCTCAAAGTTTTTGATATATGCATGTAAAGATACCAAAGAGTAATGATATGAATATGACATGGTGAAATGTCTTGTAAAATCAATGCAAAATCATATTTTTAAATCTTTTCAATAATTATGCAAAAGACAAGTGCAAAACTATGTGCAAAAATGACCTAAAATGCTTGATTTTTTGTACTTTTTCAATGCAAATATATGAAAGAAAAGGTGTTGTAAGGAATTTGATCAAGGGTAGAAAATAATATGTCTATTTTTAGTCCAATAAAGCAATAAAATCCTACCAACACACTTTTGATGTAAATCTAGGATGATGATAAGTCAAAACCTGGTGAAAATGCCCTAAAATATGCAATTTTTCACAGTTTTTCAATCCCAAGGCCTAATGAAAGAGGTGTTGTAAGGAATTTTATGAGGTATAGAAAATAATATTAGAGATATCAGTCACCTAGAATCATAAAATATTTTACAAAACACTTGGAATGCAAACTAGGTCAAACCCTAGGGCAAATATAACCAAAATGTGCAAATTTTCACCAAATTTTCAATAAATAGGTGTTGTAAAGAATTTTAGGAGGGGAAGCATATAATAACCCTAATAAAAAAAAATTAATGTAATAATATTCTTTACAACACGCCTATAGTGCAAATCTAGAGAGTCGATAAGGCCAAATCTAGTGAAAATCAAGGTTTTTCAAGCCCTAGGTTTTAGATCTTAATGTAAAATGCTATATGAATGTCTCAAAATCTAATTTATGATAAAAATTAAATGCACTCAGATCTGAAAATGATTTTAACACTATTAGAAATGAAAGCAACACTACTTCAATGGAAATCTGATTCAAAATAAATTTCAACAATCTTTAACTGTGTGTTATTAATGGAGATTGTAACACAGAAACAAAACTATGCTTCATAGAAATGTAAAATAAGAAATATGAACACATAACACAATGTTTAACATGGAGAAAACTCTTTCAGATAAAAAACTCCACACATGAAAGAGGCCCAATGTTTGTATTAATCTGAAAATGATTTACAATATAACAACACTTTAACTCTCTCCACCAGTCTTCAATCTGACAGCATTCCAGTAGCACCTGAGTACCTAAAATCTATATTGCAGAAACAAATACATGGAAAATACTTATATAAATGTTTTCCAACTCATCCTAGGTGTCCACCTTCTCTCTCCTAAGATTCTCTAATATGTAAACATTAATTACCATCTTACAAGCATCTTACACTTGTCCAAAAATAACCATGCAAAGGTTGGGTGTCCAAGACTAAATATGGCCTCTTACAATGTCCTATGACATGTCATAACTATCATAGATTCCACAAAAGAGTATCTTTACAAGATAGGAACCTTGGGCTAAATATAGCAAATATACAACTAACATATCTATCATATGCGTCATAGAATCTTAGAATCTTATGACATCTTGCAATTGTCATAGATTCACTTACCAAACATCATGATAGTTGTCATACATGCCAAAAATAGTATATTCTCCAAGGGAGCATGGCTACCCTCATTTACTTTGATTTTTTACATTTGCCAATAGTAAAAGTCACTCTGTAATTACCTCTGGTTACTCCAAAATTACCCCTGCTAGTGAAACTAGTACATCTCCTCATGGATTATTACAAACTACATATAATAAATGGAATAAATACAATATTGAGATTTACAAGGTTAATGACACCTTATCCCAACATTCTTCCACTTGACATTATACATTATAAATCAACCCATAAGAAATCAAATGAAAAATAATCAGGCACTAGAAACAAGGCCCATGGCCTCTCTGTACCATACGAACTTCTCTGTGCTCATAGACTTGGTCAATGAATCTGCAACATTCTCCTAATTGTCTATCTTCTTCATCTCAATCTCTTCATTTGCAACCAACTCTCGAACAAAGTGATATTGAACATCAACATGCTTAGTCCGAGCATGATACATGGGATTCTTGGCCAAACAGATAGCACTCTGGCTATCACAACCAATCTGAATGATCTTGCAATCAAAACCAATACCTATACACAGTCTCCTCAACCAAACTACCTCCTTAGAGACATGACTAGCAGCCATATGCTCTACTTTTGTGGTGGATAAAGCAACTATGGGCTACCTCTTACTCATCCAACTCACTGCACCTCCAAATAGAGTAAACACATAGCCACTAGTGGACCTTCAACTATCCAAGTCATCTACCCAATCTACATCAACAAAACCCTGTATGTCCAAAGATTCATCAGTACTATCATTACCAGTATAAACCAAACAATGATCAGGAGTACCTGCAAGATATTTAAACACCCTCTTCGCATAGTTCCAATGTTGTCTACCAGGGTTAAACATAAATCTACTCAAAACTCCCACTGCTTGGGTAGTATTTGGTCTAGTGCAAACCATTGCATACATCAAACTCCCTACAACACTAGAATATGGCACATTAGACATATCCTCAAGATCATCCCTAGTCTTTGGACACATATCTAACAAAATCTTAGTACCAATGGGTAAATGAACTCTAACTGGGTTACAGTCCTGCAAACTAAACCTCTGCAAAATAGTATTCACATACTTACTTTGTGACAACCAAAGTTTTCTCTTAACTATGTCCCTCTTGATCTCCATTCCCAAAATATACCATGCAGCACTAAGATCTTTCATCTCAAATGCACTTGAAAGTTGGGCTTTAAGCTCACTGATCATACCCTTAGTATTTCTGAAAAACATGTCATCAACATACAAAGCAGTAACCAATATAGAATCATCAACATAATAAATGTAAACACAGTGATCCTCCTCGCTTCTAACAAAACCCAATTTAAAAAAAATGAGTCAAACTTTTGATGCCACATTCTAGGGGATTGTTTTAGACCATAAAGAGACATCTTTAACCTGCAAACCTAATGTTCTTTTTCTTTTACCTTAAAACCTATAGGTTGTTGCATATAAATGTCTTCTTCAAGTTCTCAATGCAAGAATGCAGTCTTCACATCCATTTGCTCAATCTCCCAATCATAAGCTACAGCAATTGATAAGATAAATCTAATAGAAGTTAATTTAGCAACAGGAGAGAATATCTCACCAAAATCAACTCCCTCTCTCTAGGAGTAGCTCTTGGCTACCAGTCTAGCCTTGTGCTTCTCCAATGACCCATCTACTCCAAACTTCTTCTTGAAAACCTATTTACATCCTATGGCTTTTCTTCCTTTGGGCAAATGAACAAGATCCCAAGTGTTGCAAGAGTTTAAAGCCAGCATCTCCTCCTACATGGATAACTGCCAAGACTCACTATCATCTGCAGAAATAGCTTCCCTGTAGGATCTAGGTTCATTGTTAGTACTTAATAAAGCATATACACAACAGAAATCTGGTGGGCTATACTTGTCAACTGGATTCCATTGTCTTCTGGATCTCCTCAAGGGTGGAGTAAGAGACTCTACTCGTTCGTCTACATGATCATCTGCACCAACTTCTTCTGTAATAACAGACTCATCTTCATCAGAACTACTTGAATCTTCTTCTTCTTCTTCACCCCCCAATCCATCATTCTGTTCTTTCTAAGGTGCATCTTGCTTCTCTAACTCAAAGTGCACTCTCTTTACCTTTTCATCTTTTTCTTTTGGTTGCTCGAGTTAAAAAATAGCTCTAAGTTCCCTAAAAATAACATCTCTAGAAAAGATAATCTTGCAGGTTAGTGGATTCCAAAGCTTATAACCTTTGACATTATCACCATATCTAATGAATGTACACTTTTCATCCTTTGGGTCCAATTTAGACCACTTTTCCTTAGGCACATGAACAAAATCCTCACAACCAAAAACCCTTAAATGTGAAACAGAAGGTTTCTTACCTATCCACACTTCATAAGGTGTCAAATCAAGAGCCTTACAAGGAGATCTATTTATCAAGTAGCAAGCAGTACACACAACCTCTGCCCAAAAACATTTATCCAATTGTGCATCACTAAGCATACTTCTATCCCTTTCCATAATTGTTCTATTCATCCTTTCTGCAACACCATTCTGTTGTGGTGTATACGGAGTTATCTTTTGTCTTATTATACCTGCATGCTTGCAAAATTCATCAAATTCCTTAGAGCAATATTCCCCTCCATTGTCAGATCTTAATATTTTTATCTTTAAACCTAATTGGTTCTCTACTAAGAATTTGAATTCCTTAAACTTAGTGAAAACTTCATATTTATGTTTCATAAAATAAATCCATGTATATCTCGATACATCATCAATGAAGGTGACAAAATAACAAGATTTTCCAATAGATTCATTATCCACAAGTCCAAACACATCCGTATGAATAATCTCTAATTTCTCTCTTTCTCTATTGCTTCCTAAAGGAAATGATTTTCTATTTTGTTTACCAAACACACAATGCTCACATAAATCAAAGTGCTCATCAGAATAAGAGAAACTATCCAACAATTCTTTATTCTTAATAGTTTTCAGTACATTATTGCTTGTGTGGCCTGATCTACGGTGCCACAACATACATGTATTTTTAGTAGTGGCCTCAGATACATAGGAGGCATTACAAACTATAGTGGCCTGGAGCTTAAATAAGTTTTTGAATCTCTTCTCTTTTACTACCACCAAGTTCCCTCTCACCAATCTGTAGCCATGCTTGTCAAATGTCACATGCATTCCCAAATCATTCAACTTTGAAACTGAAATAAGATTTCTAGCTAATCCAGGAACATGCAAAACCATGGAGGGTTTTAATCCTCCCATCACTGAAACGCAACAATACCTTTCCTTTTCTGATAATCAGATATGAAGAGTTGTCACCAAGGTAGATATTACCTCCATCATATTCTTCATATGTGGAGAACCATTCCTTATGTGGGGTCATATGAAATGAGCATCCTGAGTCAACCAACCAGTGATCATTAGAAACAACATTATATGCAGAAAGTAAAACATCTTCACCTACATTTGAGGACTCATCCAAAGCACTCTCCCATTGTTTCTTGGGGTTTCTACACTCCTTCACATGTCCCCTTTTATCGTAGTTCCAACACTTAACTCTATTCTTTTTACTAGGAGTCTTAGACCAGCCCTTAGACTTGTCCTTAGCCCCCTTTTGATCTCCTTTAGGTCCCCTTTCTTTAGACCTTTCCCTGACACTCAGAGCATCCCCTGAACTATCCGAACTCTTTTTCCTCAATTCCTATGACAGTAGCACTGAAACAAGAGCATCCAACTTTGGATCCACAAGGTTAGTAGTGATAGCAAGGATAACATTCTCCCAAGTCTCAAGTAAAGAAAAAAGAAGTAAGATACATTTATCTTCCTCACTAATCTCAACATCTACCAAATCAAGCTGACTCAACAACAAATTAAAAGAATTTAAATGCTCTACAATTGATTCACCTTCTCGCATTTTCATGGAAAATAATTTTATTTTTAAATAAAGTTTATTTACCATACTATTGGCTTGATAGATCTCACCCAACTAATTCCACAACTTGTGTACAGTCTCCTCCTTTGCGACATTCAACATGACAGAGTTTGAAAGACACAACCGAATGGTTCCCCATGCCTTCTTATCTAGTCTATCCCACTCATCTTGAGAGACATCGTCAGGTTTCTTCTCTTTTTGAACAACTAACCATTAGTTTCTTTCTTCACACAAATCTTTCATTTTTAGCTTCCACAACTCATACCCTGTTACTTTGAAATTCTCAATGTCTAATCGAGAGGTTGATGCAACAGTGGATCTAGCCATAATAAAAACACAAGATCTGCAAAACAAACACAACCAAATATCCTACTGCAGCTACAGCTTCCACACTACCACCCAAGAGTCAAAGTTGGCCAAGTTCTAATACCAAATGTTAGAAATGAAAGCAACACTACTTCAATGGAAATCTGATTCATAATAAATTTCAGCAATCTTTAACTATGTGTTATTAATGGAGATTGTAACACAGAAACAAAACTATGATTCACAGAAATGTAAAATCAGAAATATGAACACATAACACAATGTTTAATGTGGAAAAAACCATTCTGGGCAAAAAACTCCACACAAGAAAGAGGCCCAATATTTGTATTAATCTAAAAATGATTTATAATACAACAACACTTTGACTCTCTCCACCAATCTTCAATCTAACAACATTCTGGTAGCACCTGAGTACCTAAAATCTATATTGTAGTAACAAATACCTGGAAAATACTTATAGAAATGTTTTCTAACTCATCCTAGGCATTCACCTTCTCTCTCCTAAGATTCTCCAACATGTAAACATTAATTACCATCTTACAAGCATCTTACACTTGTCCAAAAATAGTCATGCAAAGGTTGGGTACCCAAGACTAAATCTGGCCTCTTATAGCATCTTATGATGCATCATAACCATCATAGATTCCACAAAAGAGTATCTTTCCAAGATATGAACCTTGGGCTAAATATAGCAAATATACAACTAACATATCCGTCATATGCATCATAGAATCTCAGAATCTTATGACAACTTGCAGCTGTCATAGATTCACTTACCAAACATTATGATAGTTTTCATACATGCCAAAAATAGTATATTCTCCAAGGGAGCATGCCTACCCTCATTTACTTTGAGTTTTTACATTTGCCAATAGTAAAAGTCACTTCGTAATTACCTCTAGTTACTCCAAAATTACCCTTGCCAGTGAAACTAGTACATCTCCTCATGGATAATTACAAATTACATATAATAAATGGAATAAATAGAATATTGGGATTTACAAGGTTAATGGTGCCTTATCACAACACACACCCTACCATGCAAAATGCAAGTGCAAATCTAATAAAAAATCCATGAAAATGCTAGTTTTTGTTGAAATTTTCCATGTAAAAATGCAAATTTTTGAAATCTAAATGCCAATTTACACTAAAATGCAACACTACAGCCAAATACAAATCTGAATGAGTGTCTAAGATCAGTAGAAAAATTTGAAACAAGATTTTGCCTACAAACCCTAGATTTTTGAATTACTAGGTTATACGAAAAATTCACAATTTTTAACAAAACCCTAGCAATTTTATGATGAAAATGCAATGCAAGATATTGAATTTTTGTAATTTTCTACAATTTAACTCAGATATATTGCAACAATCAGAAATTTGATGAAATTCACATTAATTGTTGCAAAATAGAAACCCTAGAATGCAATTTTTTCAAAATTTTCCAAATTTTCAATTTTCTTGTAAGTTTTCCAATGCAATAAGATGAATGATACTATGAATGAATGAAATCAAATAAAATATGAATAAAAACACTTAGAAAGGTGCAAACAAGTCCAACAACACGGGTTCACCAAAATGTAAAGGGTGGAATTTGGATAGTTGGTTTTGGTAGTTTTTGTGTGTATCCTCCTTTGACCCTTTCATTCAAGGACTTTGGGTCGAGTGGCAATGCACTATCATACTCTTGGTCACTTAGGAATGTAGGGAAACTTAGATTTGTATGATTTGATTATCAATTATGCTCAATTGTGCTCAATTATACATCAAAACTCTAATTATGCAAACACGGAAGCAAACCGACGAATACCAGAAAATGCTGCTACAAAAAGATGTAAAATGATAGATAACTATGCACCTATTTTCAGGGTTTGGAAGTGGAATAGTCAAGGACTAAAGAACGGGCACCCAAGTCCAATGCCTAGGTTTTTTTCAGGATCTGGGAACTCAGTCTGCAACCTGTTCCTATTGTCACAGAGATTTCTCCGTCACAAAATATGGAGGACTAAAGAGTGGGCACCCAAGTCCAGGGTGCTATTTTCAACTCCGATCTGTAAATCTAACACTCTATAATGCCCTCCTATAACTCCACTTTTCCTATATCTTCAACCTGTAACTTGTAATCATAGAAACTTTGGGAGGGGATTGTGCTATTTAGAGGCTTGCCGCAGTCAAGCCTCAGAGAGACATTCAAGTCTTCTGAACACCATTGTTAGAGAGAGTGCGTACCCTTGGGAGGTAGAGGAAAAAACCAAACGATAAATGCTCAAAAACACAAATGATGTCACCTTGTAGTGAAGATCTCATGGAAGGAAGAAGCTCTTCATGCCATGAAGAGATGGATTCTCAAATTTGCAAATACAAACACATAAACAACATAATATCTGCTCTTGCTACACAATGAATGCCTTGATTCACCTTTAGAATGCTTAAAGTTCACAATAGCCATCTAGTTTGCAAATGAATGCCCAAACATGCTTTTATATGCAACTACAAACACTCCTGCCAAGAATTTTGTAATTCAAACTTGTCGTGTCAGCATAGGATCCAAATAACGGTCACAAGACGATACTTAAAATTTGGGACTGACCCAAAATAGGGCAGGACTAGGGCGCGGGCGCCCAAGTCCTCCCCCCTATTTTGGTTAGGGTTAGGTTCAAGGGATCCCCCTAGGTCCCATTTACCATGAAACATAGGGCTCATTTCATTGAGATGTCAAAATATGATACAAGATGTCCTAAATGCAGATAAAAGACACAAGAGCTAAACCTTATGAAGGAAAAACCCCCAAGGGGACATTTTTTGACATTACACCCACTTCCTAACATTGATATAATTGTTGATTCAATAGCTGGTCATGAATTACTTTCCTTCATGGATGGATTTTTAGGATAAAATTAAATCCTTATAATGTTGAAATATACAAGACAATTGAGAGGGAGGGGGGTGAATCAGTTGTCACAAAACTTTAACCACTTATCAATACTTCAAATGTTTAATCACTATTATAAGATTTAACCATGAAAGCATGAAACATGAAGCTCAACACAATAACACATTCAGCACATAAGACACCATATTTTTTACATGGAAAACCCTATAAGGGGAAAACCACGGTGGGTGTTAGCCCATAGAAATACATATATGTTATAACAATACCAAAAATAGAGGCTCACTGCCTATGGGGTCACTGTAAAAATTAGGGCTCACTGCCAAGGGGTGGCTCATTGCTAAGGATTTGTAAACTGATTTGATAGCATCTTACTCCATTCCTGAGTTTAGTTCCATTGAAGTGCAATACTCCTACTCTGCTCTGCTCTTCTTACTCTTCACACTTTTCTTTTCATTTTCCCCACAATCGTGTTTTTTACAATTACATTTCATGTCTTTATATAGTTCATCAACCTTGGAATGTACATCAAGGTCAGCATTACATTCATCAACCATTGGAACAATCTCCAAGGTTGGCATTATAAACATAGATTAAATAGGTCTGGACCTAATACAAAATTAGCTAAGGAAAAGATGTAAAGATGTATGCTAATCATACCACACCTTAGATGGGACTCAAATGCAATCTTCCATGCCACAACAAGCTTCTACAATCTTCAATGTATCTTCGTATTTAGTGAAAACAACTAGGTCAGCTAAGATAGGTGTTAACACTAAGTCTTCTAAGAACAATCTTCATCAACAATTCAAATTTCTCTTTGCGGACCAATCTAAAGGTAGGAAAACTATCAAGAGACATCCACAAGCACATTGTAATCACCAAGAACATCCATACAACCTCCAACCAATTTGTCAAGAGTATTCTTCAAACTATAACACTTAAACAACATTGTTAGCCACTATCAAAAAGAAAAGATCACTTGCGGACCACCAAATCATGAACCATTGGAGTTGAAGGCACTTATCATCATTACCAACTTGATTCCAGAGCTGTAGACTATGAAACTTCAATGCAGAGGAATGCGGAGTAGAAGATATTATCCCTATCACCAATGAATACTCAGAAATAATAGCTTTTAGTTTGGTGAACATAACTCACTGAAATCTTCATATCAGAGGCTCAAACTTGGAACATAGCATCTTCAGACATGTCTATAAATAACTTCCAATCTACAGACAAAGATGTTTATTGTACAAGTAATGCAGAACAATCTGTTGGATTGTTCTTATGTAGACAAAGATACTCTACAACACACTGTTTCCATCGGAGGAACAAATTTTCTCAATATCCTCAATATCAGGATCTCCAACACTTACATAGGCAAATACAAAGCATCTAGCTCATTACAAGCATGCATCAAAACAAGAGCATAGTTGACACCAATGACAACACTGATATGTTGACGTCAATGACAACACTAGTTAGGTACATACTTGCAACAATCTCCCCCTTTGTCATTGATGACAACATATGATGTGAAAAACTGCAAAGACCATCAAGACAAGATTCTCCCCCTTTCTCTGTACACATCTGCACTCTTTGTTCCCTGAGGTTTTCACATGATTTCTCTCCCCCCTTTGACATCAATGGAAAATGGCACATACTTGCATGTTATTGCTCTGATCTAATTAAACTTCCTCTATTATCATCACTTTCTTTAACAGGAACATCTAGCTACTCCCCCTGAGAGGTAGCCCTCAAAATATCAATCCAGATCAAAGAATGAGATTTTGAGCACCACTGGACTGATGCATTCCTATGCATCTTAGTTCAAAGCAGGAGGAGTAATGACCCCTAACTTTTCTCTGATATACTCAAAAGTATCCTTAAGCAGAGGCTTAGTGAAAATATCTACAATCTAATCTTTTGTGGACACATATTCCATATTTACTTCATTCTCTGTCACCTTTTCTCTCATAAAGTGATACCTTATAGATATATGCTTTGTTCTTGAGTGAATCACTGGATTCTTTGAAATGTTTATAGCACTTGTATTGTCACAAAAGATTGCAATTGGATCTTCATACACAACTCTTATGTCCTTCAAAGTCTACTTCATCCATAACACTTGAGTACAACATGCTACTACAAAATACTCTACTTCTATAGTTGAAAAAGAGATTGAATCTTGCTTCTTGCTTAGCCATGAAACCAATCTATTACCCAAGAAGAAAGTGCCTCCACTTGTACTTTTTCTGTCATCAACATCTCCAGCCTAATCTACATTTGTATATAAGCACTGAGAGTGAAATCATTATACTTTAGATACTATAAGTCATGATTTGGTGTGCCTTTTAAATACCTCAAGATTCTCTTAACTTCCATCACATGTGACTCTCTTGGATCTACTTGAAATCTTGCAACAAGACAAACTGCATGCATTATATTAGGTCTAGTTTGATTTAGATAAAACAATCCTCCAATCATGGATATGTACCTTTTCTAATCAATCTTGGGTGATTCATTAGTTTTGCTAAACTTGCAGCCAGTTAACATGGGAGTACATACCGGTTTGGAGTCTTCCATCCCAAACTTCTTCAACAATTCTTTCACATACTTAGACTGAGATATGAAGATTCTTTTATTTGATTGATTAATTTGTAGACCCAAAAATAAATTTATTTCACCAAACATAGACATCTCAAATTCATTTTGGATTTCACCTACAAACTTCATGCACATACCTTCATTTCCTCCAAAGATAATATCATCAACAAAGACTACAACAATTAGGATCTGATTATCATTGATTTTGAAATACATGTTGCTATCGACAGTGCCTTAACTGAACCTTAATTGTAATGAATACTTGTCTATCCTTGCATACCAAGCTCTGGGGTCTTGCTTCGGTCCATACAAGGCTTTCTTTAATTTGCACACCATATCACCTTGTTTCGATAATTGGAATCCTTCTGGTTGCTCAATGTAGACCTCTTCTTCTGATGCAGGAGCATCCAGTGGTGTAAGGGCAATCCTACGTCACCCAAAAAAATATGATGTTTCAAAATCATTGATCTTGTTTCTATTTGTTTTCAAAATTAGTATTTCTGGTTCCATAATCTCTTGAATAATGATGTAGAACTTTCAGTTTCTTAAAACTGCTAAAAATAGAAAATTGCCATTTTAGGAAAGTTTGCATTTGGGTACGGATTGAAGCAAAAATTTATAAGAAGCTTCATAAATTAAAAATAAGACCTTTGGCAAAGGAATCACGCATATATAATTTGTGAGCTAAAAGATATTAAAGTTTCTATTTCCTGAAAAACAACTAAAAAATATTCAAATTCAAGTTTGAGGCACTAAATGGTCCTGTATAGAACTAAAAATGGGTAGGACCAGTAGAGAAGGTTCCTAGCGCATAGAGTACTCTGTGAGATTTCCAATGCTTCAAATGATGCATCAATTGGACACCCGAATCAAAAGTTATGGCTCTTGGAAGTTGACCTATTTTTGGAGGGAGATGCAAATTTTGAAATTTGGCTAGTGGTTGCCAAAAAGGGCTATATATGACCATTTTTTGGAACCCTTGGTGGTAGTAGAGTTAAGGGGAAAAGCATAGAGTCAAGAATAGGATGGAAAATAGAAACCCTAGCTGATTTGGAGTTACAAAAGGTAGAAGATTCCAGAGTCTGGTGATAGGTAGCTATAATGTGTTGCAGCCTATGGAGGATTGATTCTCTGATTGTATTTGAGCATCTATAATGTAATGATTTGTCCAAATCAATAAAAGAACATTCTATTTTTTGTGTGCAATTTCTATTGTTGTGTGTTTTATGATTTACCCCCTTCATCAAGTGGTATCAAAGCAAGGGTTTATGAGTGTGTAGACAGATCGCCGATTGTGAGGCAGTTTGCACCAAGACCTGAGGTTGTGGGTTTATTACAAAGATCAAGATGCCTCAGTGAAGAAACCATGTTGGAAGAAATGCTTTGATGGAAGAGGGTTTTAGAGCCCTACAAAAGTATATCGATGCATTGCAAGAGGAGTTGTGAAGAGGGTTTGAGCTGAGAATAAGAGAAGAAAGCAAGGATGAAGCTGAAGAAGAGCTATCTGAGGAAGAACAAGAAGATGCAGGAGATCCTACAGAAGTTAGGTTGTTGAGGGCCTTTTCAAAGATCAGAAAGAGGCCCAGGATTGAATTTTCTACCTATTCTGGAGATTTGAATCTAGAACAACTTATTGATTGGATCAATGACATGGAGGAATATTTTGAGTATGAGGATGTGGAGGACCCAGATCGGGTCAAGTTTGCAAAAACAAAGTTGAAGGGCCATGCCAGTATTTGGTGGAAGGAGGTCCAATTAGAGAGGAATAGAAGAGGAAAAGGAAAGATTACCAGACGGGATCAGATGGTGGAGAAACTGAAGAAATAATTCATTCCTGTGGACTATGAGATGGAGTTGTTGAAGAAGCTGCAAGGATTGAAGCAAGGTAACAAGTTTGTTAAGGAGTATACATAAGAGTTTTATAAGATTACTATCAGGATAGGCCATGCAAAGGCCAACAAGGAGAAGGTAGCCCATTACATTAATGGGGTTGAGGCCAAGTATTCAAGAGGAGATGAGCCTGGTTAGAATGACCACCATAGAAGATGTATATCAGTTTTCCCTAAAGGTGGAAGAGAAGTTGAATAAAAGATTCAATAGAAAGCAAAGGGGAAGAGGTCAAGGTGAAAGGACTAGTGGAAGATCCTATGGAGGCCGTAATGAAGATCAAAAGAAAAGTGAAGAAGTTGGCACTAGTCGAAATCAGAGAGGAGATAATGCCTACCGCCCTCACAACCAAAATAATGGTGAGCAAAGAGGAAGAGGTAGAGGTAGACCTGGGCAAGTATCTGGAAGAGGAGGTTTCAGAGGAACCTATTTCCAATGTGGAGAAGAAGGGCATTGAACATACAAGTGTCTGTAACATCAAGGAAGGACAAATAGAAGACCTGAAGGTAATGCATGAGTTGCACATGTGGATGAAGATGTGCAGTCTGAGCATTCTAAAGATGTTGAAAGGAGAGAAACCCTAGTTGTCAGAAGAACCTTGTTGAATGAGGAGAAAGAACCAAATCAAATGAAAAGTTTATTCCACACAAGGTGCAAATGTGAAGGTAAGTGTTGTGATATTATTATTGATAGTAGAAGCACTACCAATCTTGTTTCAGAGGAGATGGTTGACAAGTTGAAGTTGACAAGAAAAAAATATGCACATCCATATCAGATTGTATGGTTATAGAAAGACCATAGAGCTTTGGTCAATGAGCAATGTTTAGTCAAGTTCAAGATTGGAGACTACCATGATGAGGTACTGAGTGACATCACACCGATGGATGGATGTCATATGTTATTGGGAAGGCCATGGTAGTATGATAGGTGCACTATCCATGATGGCCATGCAAACACATATTCCCTAACAAAGGATGGAGTTCGTCATAAGTTGAAGCCCTTAAAGAAGGTGGAAGAAAAGGTATGTAGTACTGCTAGAATTTGCTTGGTAGATGGTAGAAAATTTTTGGAGGGTATGAAGCATGAGCGTCATTGGTTCGCATTGATTTCTAAGATTAGTCAAGAGAAATGTGAAGATGTACCAGTAGAAATCTTAGATCTGTTGGAAGGATTTCAAGATATTCTCTCTGATAATGTACCAGAAGGTTTACCACTGGTGAGGAAGATAAGTCATCAAATGGATTTAATACCAGGAGCTAGTTTGCCGAATAAGGTAGCCCACAGAATGACTCTAGCAGAGAATGAAGATCTGAATAGACAAGTTCAGGAGTTGTTGAGGAAGGGATTGATAAGGTAGATCCTAAGTCCATGTGTGGTACCTACAGTACTAGCACTGAAGAAAGATGGAGAGTGGAGAATGTGTACAAATTCTCAAACCATCAATAAGATCACGATCAAGTACAAATTTCCATTGCCTAGAATGGATGACATAATGTATTGTTTGAGTGGAGCCAAGTACTTCACAAAGATTGACCTGAAGAGTAGGTATCACTAGATCCAAATCAGAGAAGGAGATGAATGGAAGACAACCTTCAAAACCAAAGAAGGTTTATATGAGTGGATAGTCATGCCATTTGGGCTAACCAATGCACTGAGCACATTCATATAGCTCATGAACGAGGTATTGAAATAATTTTTAGAAATTTTTCTTATTGTTTATTAGATGAGATTTTGATTTTCAGTAAGATTTGGGAAGAGCATCTGATGCATATCAGAAGAGTTTTAGAGAAGCTAAGGGAGGAGAAGTTGTTGATTAATATGAAGAAATGTAGTTTTGTAAAGAAGGAGTTGGTATACCTGGGATTTTTTGTCTCAGAGGAAGGTCTTAAGATGGACCCAGAGAATGTGAGAGCTATCCTTGAATGGCTTATGCCAAGGAGTGCTATGGAGGTATGATCATTTCATGGTTTGGTAAGTTTTTACAAAAAGTTTATCAAGAACTTTAGTAGCATTTGTACACCCCTAACTAAGACAATGAGAGGGGATAGAAAAGAGTTTAAATGGACTATAGGAGAAAGCAAGAGTTTTGATACATTGAAGCAAAAAGTCAAAGAGCAACCTGTTTGAGCAATTCCAGATTTTAATAAGGTATTTCAGGTAGATTGTGATGCTACTGGTAGTGCTATAGGAGCTATTTTGAGTCAAGAAGGTAAGCCCATTACCTATTTTAGTGAGAATCTTAATGATGCCAAGAAAAATTATTTTGTTTATGATAAGGAGTTTTATGCAATAGTTCAGGCTTTGAAGAAATGGAGACATTATTTGTTGCCAAAAGACTTTGTTTTATATACTGATCATTAGGCTTTGCAATATCTTAATAGTCTAGGAAAGATGAAACAGAGGCACTTAAAATGGGTTGAGTTTTTGTAGAGCTATACTTTATTTTTGAACCACAGGAGTGGGAAGTCCAACAGAGTTGTAGATGCCTTGAGTAGAAGGCAAAATTTGTTGATAGAAATGAAGATAGAGGTTGTTGGGTTTGATGAGCTCTAAAGTTTGTATCCTAAAGATCTAGATTTTGCATAGGCTTGGAAAGCTTGTTCAGAACTTGTTACTTTGGATTGGACAAAATGGTTGGATTTCATAATCCAAGATGGCATGTTGTTTAGGGGAAGCTAGTTATGCATTTCGAGGAGTTCCATGAGAGAGAACCTGATAAAGGAGAAGCATAGTGGGGGATTAGATGGACACTTTGGTTGAGATAAGACCATTGCTATTGTTGGTGAGAATTATTATTGGCCACAGTTGCAGTAGGATGTGATGAAATTTGTGCAGGGTTACAGAGTGTGTCAGATGGCAAAAGGAACAAGTCAGAATACAAGGCTATATTAGCCACTACTTGTACCATAGAAGCCATGGGATGATATTAGGATGGATTTTGTTCTTAGTTTACCATGGACACATATAGGACATGATTCCATCTTTGTGGTGGTGGGCAAATTCTTGAAGATCACACATTTTATTCCTTGTAAGAAGACCAATGATGTTGTTCATATTGCTGAGTTATTTTTCAGAGAGGTGGTGAGACTACACGGTCTACCTAAGAGCATAGTTTCAGATTGAGTTACTAAGTTCATTGGTTATTTCTGGAGGACATTGTGGAAGAAGTTGAAGACATATTTGAAGTTTAGTTCTACACACCATCCACAGGCTGATGGATAGACAGAAGTGGTGAATAGGAGTTTTGGTAACCTGTTATGATGCTTAGTAGGAGATAAGCCCAAGGGCTGGGATTTAATTTTACCACATGTAGAATTTGCTTACAACAATTCTGTCAATAGGAATACTAGTAAATCACCTTTCCAAATTGTTGGGAATTAAGGTGTCAACCTTAGTAATTCCTTATATTATTTCATTGTATTTATTTATTTATTGCCTATTATTGTAATTAGGATGCAAATCCTTATTGTCATCTTGTGGGAGTTGGCACGGTGATGTGGCATCCTATGTGGAAGGTGACAACATGTAAATTTGTCCTCACATGAGGAGATAGGCATCCCACTTAGTGGTAGGAATATTTTTCCATGTGTTGGCATCTTGGATAATGTGTAAGGGAATATTGATCGAAACGGTTATGATAGATTGCTATGACAAATCTATGATGCGCAAGAGTTGTAAATAGAAGATTCTATGACAGGTGAAGACATATGTCACAGGGCATCTTGGAAGAAGGCATCTTTGGGTGCCCCAAGGAGGGTTATGACATGTTGTAAGAGAATATGCTATTTTTAGTCTATGTATGACATATTCTCTTACAACTATAAGATATGATAGCTATGATGGATTCTATAACAGTCATAAGTGTCGTAAGAGTATCTTTCATTGCCCAACTTGGGAATAGGTGACCTCTTTAGGATGGGGTGATATGACAAGTGTTATGAACACCTTGTAGTGTTGGACAAGTATCCTTAGGCATGGGTTTTGGGCCATGTGGCCATATTGGATGCCCATCTCAAGATAGTCATTTTTGCCTTGTATCTTCTATATAATCAGGTGCTTTGGAGAGGAGATGTATTATGTGATTGATATGTATTGTTATGCTACCAGATTGTCTCCAGATACAAGTGTCGAAGACTCTTGCAAGAGCATTGGCTCTGAAACTGTATTGTAACCTTGATTGTTTACTTTAATACATTTGAGCTGTGTTTTGGAGTGTGGGGTTTTTCACCCGATAAGGGTTTTCCTCAAATATATCTTGTCTCTCTCTCTTCTGTCTATTTTCTATGTGTATGTGTATTGCTACAATATCTCTGTTGTTGGGTTAACATTGTTGTAACTGAAAAGATTAAAATGAATTTGCACTCATCTCTCCTCATTAGACTAGTGTAGGAAGTGATTTCTACACATGTAGCTTCCTTTTAGTTGGTATCAGAGCTTGATCACCTTTGGTCCTAGTTGTTGGGTAGGGGTTTTTTGAGCTAATATTAGGTTGAGTGAGAGCTTTGTGTGGAACATTTTGTAATCTTGTTGTAGGAAAGAGATGGCAGGCACATTCAGAATATTAGAGGTGGAGAAATTAAATGGCACTAATTTTGAGTTATGTAAACTTAAGATGGAAGACATGCTTCTTGATCGTGACCTATGGGAAACTGTATCCGGTGTAAAACTAGCTACAATGGCACAAGTTGATTGGGATCTCAAAGATTAGAAGGCTAAGGATCTCATAAGACTCAGTCTAGCTGATTCTATCCTATTGAATGTCTATGAGGAGAAGACCATGAAAGACCTTTGAAAGAAGCTGGGTGATGTTTATCAAGACAAATCCCTGGTGAACAAGCTTTTTCTGAGAAAGAAGTTGTATTCTCTAAGGATGGAGGATGAAGGATATGTTGCAGATCACCTGAATGGTTTCAATATGTTAGTTGCACAATTGACATTTGTTGGTGTGAAGATGGAGGAGAAGGATCATTGTATGACCTTTCTTTGTTGTTTGCTAGACTTGTGGGATCATCTTGTTATGGCTATTGGGAGTACCACATCCACATTCAAAATGGATGAAGTGGTATCTTCATTGTTATCTAAAGAGATGCAGAGAAAGTCTTCTGAGGTAGCCAAAGAGGCTCTTGTGGTTTGTGGAAGACCCAAGGAGAAAGGGAAAAAAGAAGGACAAGAAAGCTAAGAAGGGTAGATCCAAATCCTGTGGGAGATCTAAATATCCTGGAAAGTCCAAGGCTCTCTGTTGGAACTATGGCAAAACTAGGCATTTTCAAAAGGAATACAAAGAGGAAAAGAAAAAAGAAGAAGAATGCCCCAGATTTAGATTCTGACAAGTCATAAGATGATGGTGATGCCTTCATCGTAGCCCTGACCACCCATACATCTAATGATGTGTGGTCGATAGATTCTGGTGCATCTTTCCACATGACCTTGCATCAAAGTTGGTTCATGAAGTATGAAGAGTTTGATGGTGGAAGAGTGTACCTGGGCGATGATCTTATCTAAAGATTGTTGGTCATGGAAGAGTTTCAATCTGATTTCCTTATGGACGAGTGAAGGGGACCACTGGGGTTATGCACATCCTAGGCTTGCACACAGAACCTACTTTCTATAAGTATGTTGAATGATGCAGGTGTGTAGGTTGTATTTTCAAAGGATGGATGTAAGATGACTAGAGGATCTATGATGCTTGCGAAGGGTACTCAGAGAGGTACTCTGTTTCAGCTGGAGGCATGCACTTCTTAGTGCAATAGTTCTTCTAGCTTGAAGAAAAGAGCTACAGTCACTTCATCCCCACCATCTGAACAAGCAGTGAAGAAATCTGTAGTAATAAATTTTGATGGTAGTGCATCTTGTGTACCCAAGGGTGCTCATGATTTGGAAGTTAAGCTTCCTGCTAAAAAGACTATGTTATGGCATATGAGATTTGGCCACATTGGTGAGAAGGGTCTTAGAACCCTAACAAATAAAAACCTCGTTGAGGGGCTAAATGATTGTAATCTTGAGTTTGACTTTTGTGAACATTGCATATATGGAAAGCAAAACTATGTTCAGTTTTACTCTAGTTCTCACAAGTCTTCTGGTATATTGGATCTTATTCATGCTGACATGTTTGGTCCTGTTAGTGTTCCTTCGATTTCCAAATTTGTATATTTTGTATCTTTCATAGATGATTACAGTAAAAGGACATGGATTTATTTTCTCAGAAGCAAGACTAAAGTCTTTAGTCAGTTCAAAGAGTTTAAAACTTTTGTTGAGAATCAGACTAGTAAAAAGATTAAGTGTTTGATAAGTTCTATAAAGAGAAAGGGATTGAGAGACATAAGACAACTCCATACACCCTGCAAAAAAATGGAGTTATAGAGAGGATGAACAGGACATTGATGGAGAGGGCTAGGAGTATGCTTAGTGAAGCAAGCCTCGAACAAAAGTTTTTGGGCTGAAGCTATAGCCACTTCTTGCTACCTGGTAAACAAGTCTCCTACATCAACTCTTGTTGGTAAGACACCTATGGAGGTGTGGTATGGTAAGAATCCTTTAGTTAGACATCTTCATGTTTTTGGTTGTGAGGCATATGCACATGTGCCTAGGGAGAAATGGTCTAAATTGGAGAATAAGGTTGTTAAGTGTATTTTCATTGGCTATGGTGTCAGTGTGAAAGGATACAAACTTTGGGATCATGTGGCTGAAAAAGTGTTGTATAGAAAAAGTGTTATCTTTAGAGAGCTAACACCTTCTCCTGTTGTTCTACAGCCAGAAAAAACAAAAAAGAAAGAGGATGTGGTTCAGTTTCCTTCTACCCCTGAGAAGATTGAACCGACAGACCCTATGAGACCTGATGATGAGGAGGGCTCTAGCAACTCTGAAAGTTTGGAAGAATAAGCAGAACCTCAACCTTAGCCATTGAGGAGGTCTACACAAACAAGGAAGCAACCTGATAGGTTTGGTTATTCATTACTTGATTCTAGTTGTGCTTCTATCTTGCTTACTAACACTAATGAGCCTAGAACTATGACAGAGGCTATGGGCATGAAAGATGCAGGTTCCTAGAAGGAGGCCATGGAAGATAAGATGGCTTCTTTGGAAAAGAATAAAACATGGGACTTGGTGCCTTTACCTAAAGGATGGAAACCTATTGGATGCAAATGGGTGTTCAAGAAGAAATTTGGTACAGATGGCAATGTTGAAAAGTACAAAGCCAGACTGGTTGCGAAGGGGTATTCACAAGTGGAGGGAATTGATTATGGTGAAATTTTCTCTCCCGTTGCAAAGCTGACGTCTATTCGGTTCCTGTTATCTCTTGCAATAATTTATGACTTAGAGGTGGAGTAGATAGATGTGAAGACAACATTCCTTCATGGTGATTTGGAGGAAGAGATTTACATGTCACAGCCAGAGCGTTACATAGAGAAAGAATATGATTTCTGATTTGAACTCTCAGTTGTCAGCACAGTTTGAGATGAAAAATCTAGGGGCAGCTAGGTACATTCTAGGAATGGAAATTAGAAGAGACAAAGCTAACAAAAAACTTTGGTTAAGCTAGAGTAGGTGAAGACTGTGTTGGATAGCTTCAACATGACAGATTGTAGACCACTGTGTGTTCCTATTTCCTTGGGGACAAAGTTATCTGTTAATGATTGTCCAAAATCTCCTAGTGAGGTGGAGGACATGAGTAGAGTACCTTATACTAGTGTTGTTGGTAGTTTGATGTATGTTATGGTCTACACAAGACCAAACATTGCCCAAGCAGTTGGAGTCCTTAGTCAATTTATGGCTAATCCTGGAGGGGTACATTGGGATGCAATTAAGAGAGTGTTCAAATATTTGAGAGGTACTTCTGAGTATTCCATATGTTATCATGGTAATGTTACAGGACCTCTACATTCAATTTGTATTGGTGGATTTGTGGATTCTTATTGGGCGG
Organism: Cunninghamia lanceolata; assembly: GCA_027924645.1. Lineage (NCBI taxonomy): Eukaryota > Viridiplantae > Streptophyta > Pinopsida > Cupressales > Cupressaceae > Cunninghamia > Cunninghamia lanceolata. The sequence goes on from BSBN01001093.1 coordinate 546,660, forward strand.
GTGACATTAACAGCAAGAGATCCACCAGTGCTTATGTGTTCACTATGTTTGGTTGTGAAATTAGTTGGATGAGTAAGTGACAACCTATGGTTTCTTTGTCTACAACAGAAGCTGAGTATATGGCAGAAATTCATACTTACAAGGAAGCCATTTGGATTAAGAGACTGTGTTCAAATATTGGTGTTGATGCAGGACATATTATGATTTGTTGTGACAGTCAGAATGTGATTTGCCTAGCAAAGAATCTAACTTTCCATGCCAAAACAAAGCATATTGATGTACATTTTTACTTCATGTGAGACATGGTAGAGGATGGGAAGGTGAATTTGGAGAAGGTAGACACTTTGAAGAATGTTGCGGACGCATTGCTGAAACCAATGGGCACAAAGAAGTTCATATGGTGTTCGGAGTCTATGGGCCTCTCGGCCTATAGCAGTTAAATATTGTTATTTTCATTGGCTCTTACAAGGTATTCGACAAGTGGGAAAATGTTGGGAATTAAGGTGTCTCAACCTTAGTAATTCCTTGTATTATTTCATTGTATTTATTTATTTATTACCTATTATTGTAATTAGGATGCAAATCCTTATTGTCATCTTGTGGGAGTTGAAATGGTGATGTGTCATCCTACGTGGAAGGTGACAACATGCAAATTTGTCCTCACATGAGGAGATAGGCATCCCACTTAATGGTAGGAATATTTTTCCATGTGTCGGCATCTTGGATAATGTGTAAGGGAATATTGACCGAAGCAATAATGATAGATTCTGATGACAAATCTATGACGCATAAGAGTCATAAATTGAAGATTCTATGACAGGTGAAGACATGTGTCACAGGGCATCTTGGAAGAAGGCATCTTTGGGTACCCCAAGGAGGGTTATGAAATGTTGTAAGAGAATATGCTATTTTTAGCCTGTGTATGATAGATTCTCTTACAACTGTAAGATATGACAGCTATGATGGATTATATGACAGTTGTAAGTGTTGTAAGAGTATCTGTCATTTCCCAACTTGGGAATAGGTGACCTCTTTGGGATGGGGTGATATGAAAAGTGTCATGAACACCCTGCAATGCTGGACAAGTGTCCTTAGGCATGGGTTTTGGGCCATGTGGCTATGTTGGACGCCCATCTCAAGATAGAGCCATTTTTGCATTCTATCTTTTATATAATCAGGTGCTTTGGAGAGGAGATGTATTATGTGATTGACAGGTACTATTATGCTGCTAGATTGTCTCCAGATACGAGTGTCAAAGACTCCTATAAGAGCATTGGCTCTGAAACTATATTGTAACCTTGATTGTTTACTGTAATACATTTGAGATGTGTTTTGGAGTGGGGTTTTTCACCTGATAAGGGTTTTCCCCACTTATATCTTGTCTCTCTCTCTTCTATCTATTTTCTATGTGTATGTGTATTGCTGCATATCTCTGTTGTTGGGTTAACATTGTTGTAATTAAAAATATAAAAATAAATTTGCACTCATCTCTCCTCATTAGATTAGTGTAGGAAGCACTTTCTGCACACCTAGCTTCCTTTCACAGATTATATATGTAAATAGTCCAAGAAATGCTTCAAAGTTAAGGAGGATAGACAAGGGAGAAAAGACAAGTGCTTAAGCTGAAGACTTTGTAGAGTACCTGAAGAATTTATATAAAGAGGTGAGAAACCACATTAATAAGATGAATCTTCAGTACAAGGCTAAGGCAAATCAGAAGAGATATAAGGAATTCCAAGTAGGAGATGAAGTTATGGCTCACTTGAGAAAATAAAGGTTTCCAGTTCGAACATATAATAAGTTGAAAATGAAGAAGTTTGGACCATGCAGAATTTTGACGAAGCATGATTCAGGAAATGCATATAAGGTAGAGTTGTTGAGTGGGATCAACATTTCCCCTATTTTCAACATTGTTGATTTATCAAAATATCATGAAGGTGGAATAGAGGATGGACCAACAGAAGAATAGTGGAGTATTCTGGTATCTACTTCAAAGAAGCAGATAGAAGATATCTTGGTAGCCATGTGGGAAGGAGTACTCGAAATATACAATATGAAGAATACCTAGTGAAGTGGAAAGGAAGGACTGCTAAAGATTCTTCCTAGTTATCTAATGCAGAAGTGGACCATTTGGGGTTTTCCTCAAACACCTGAGATGTGACAAGGTCACTTCTCAAAATTACCCTGGGTCTCTGATGCAAGAGCATCCAGTGGTGTAAGGGCAATCTTGCATCACCCAAAAAATATGATGTTTCAAAATTGTTGATGTTGTTTCCATTTCTTTTCAAAATTAATATTTTTGGTTTCATAATTGCTTAAATAATGATGTAGAACTTTCAGTTTCTCAAAACTGCTAAAGATAGAAAACTGCCATTTTAGGAAAGTTTGCATTTGGGCACTGATTGAAGCAAAAATTTACAAGAAGATTCATAAATAAAAAATAATACCTTTGGTGCAGAAATCACGCAAAGATCAATTTTGAGCTGAAAGATATTAAAGTTTCTGTTTCCTGAAAAATGCCTAAAAAATATTCAAATTCAAGTTTGAGGCACTAAATGGTCATGTATGGGATTGAAAATGAGTAGAACTAGTAGAGCCTATTCTTAGCGCATAGAACACTCTGCGAGCTTTCCAATGCTTCAAATGATACATCAATCGGACACCCATATCAAAAGTTATGGCTCCTGAAAGTTGACCTATTTTTGGAGGGAGATGCAAATTTTGAAATTTGGCTGGTGGCCACCAAAAAGGGCTATATATGACCATTTTTGGGAACCCTTGGTGGTAGTAAAGTTAAGGGGGAAGTGTAGAGTCAAGAATAGGTTGGAAAATAGAAACCCTAGCTAATTTGGAGTTACAGAAGGCAGAAGATTCTAGAGCTTGGTGATAGGTAGTTGTAATGTGTTGCAGCCTATGGAGGATTGATTCTCTGATTGTATTTGAGCTTCTGTAATGTACTGATTTGTCCAAATCAATAAAAGAACATTCTCTTTTATATGTGCAATCTTGTAACTCACCATTCAAGAATGTAGACTTAACATCCATCTAATACACTTTGAAGTCTTTGAATGCTGCAAATGCCAAAAATATTCTAATTGCTTCAATTCTTGTCATAGGAGTATAGGTCTCCTCAAAATCTATTCCTTCAACCTGAGAGTATCCTTTGCGTACCAATCCTGCTTTGTTCCTTACTGCTTCTCCATTCTCATTCATCTTGTTTCTGAAAACCCATTTGATGCCAATCACATTCTTATCAACAGGTCTAGAAACTAGTTCCCAAGTTTGATTCTTTTCTATCTGCATTAGCTCCTCTTCCATAGTTTTTACCCAATTTTCATCATTGCAAGATTCATTCATAGTTTTGGTTTCAATTTTTGAAAGAAAACAATAATTCACTTGTTCTTCGGTATCTCTTTTCCTTGTCAATACCCCTTTTCTTTTGTCCCCTATAATCTGATCTTTAGAATGATTAATTATTACATACCTAGGAGTCTTAGTAGCACTTTCTAGAGCCTTTTCTTCTTCATCTTGACTGTCTTCTTGTTCAACTTTTTCCTCATTTGTTATAGCAGCAGGTTCATCTGATTCATAGCCACTCATATCTAATATTGTTTCCTTGTCTTCATTAACCTTCACATTAGCACTCTTAATGATCTTCTTCAATCTCTTATTGTAGCATTGGTAGGCCTTACTCTTGGTAGAGTATCCAAGGAAGATTCCTTCATCACACCTAGCATCAAACTTTCCTAGATCTTCTTCTCTACTGATATAACATTTTCTACCAAAAACTTTGAAATATCTCACTATAGGAGGTCTTCCATACCACAATTCATAAGAAGTTTTAGCACTGTTACCTTTAACTTGAACTCTATTTAGGATGTACACAGAAGTATGTATGGCTTCTCTCCAATACACTTCCAATAGGTCAACTACCTTCAACATAGTCCTAGCAGCCTCTTGAACTATCCCATTTTTTCTTTTAAGAACTCCATTTTGCTGAGGAGTTCTAGGTGTAGACAATTGTCTCTTTATCCCTTGTTCTTCATAGAAAATATTGAACTCATTTGATGTGAACTCACCTCCTCTATCAGACCTCAAGCATTTGATCCTCAACTCTAACTCATTCTCAACCATTGCCTTGAAGGCTTTGAACTTGTCTAGGGCTTCTGATTTATCTTTTAGAAAAGTGACCCAAATCATCCTAGAGTAATCATCAATAAGCAACATAAAATACATGTCTCCTTGCAGACTTCTTGTTCTTGTGGGACCACACAGATCTATATGAACTAGCTCCAGCAATCCAGTAGAGAATTGTTCTTTTCTTTTGAAACTTGTTCTTGTTTGTTTCCCAAATTGACATTCTTTGCAAATGGTGTTAGCAGGCTTCACAAGCTTAGGCAGATCTCTTACAACCTGAACATAACTTATCTTTACCAAGTTGTCAAAATTGATATAACACATCCTTCTATGCCACATCCAAATCTCATTAGTCTGAGCCAATAAACAATAATTATTAGTTCCTTTCAAATGATAAATATTACCTCTGGTCTTTTTACCAATAGCAATCACAGTTCTGAAGCTTTCCATGATCTTGCATCCATTGTCCTTAAATCTCAAATCATATTTTTTGTCACACATCTGACCAACACTCAAAAGATTGTGGTTTAAGCCCTTCACATATAGAACATCATCAGTATTGTGCTTTCATCAAATGAAATAGATCCTCTTCTACAAATCTTACTAGTTGTATCATCTCCAAACCTAACTAGTCCACCATCATACTTTTCCAAACTTACAAACTTACTTTTGTCACCAATCATGTGATGTGAGCATCCACTGTCAATAACCCATTCATCCTTATCTTTCTCAACTTGAACATCCAAAGCACTTTCTTCTATTGGTTTTTCTTCCTTCACACAGCTAGCAGGATTAGTAGACACAGGTTCTTCTTTAATAACAATAAACAAGCATTCATTTGTACTAGTACTAGCATCATCAGATTCATCATCTGTCACACCTTCATCATCAAGATCTCTAACATAATAGCATTTCTTTGGGATCCTAGGTCTGTTTTCAAATCTTTTTCTATTCCTTTTAATTCTCTCCAGACACCTAGAAGCATAATGACCAACCTTACCACATGTAAAACATTTGAAAGGTAATTTGCCTTTGAACTTACCAGAACCTCTCTGTAGTTTGTCAATTAAACTAGCTTCAATTTCATCAAGCTCATCATCAGGTTCTACCTTGTACTTCTCTACTCTAGAGATCTTCTCTAAAGTACTATCTTTGAAACTAGTCTACTTTTGGCAAGGCATCACCAAACTCTCTCATTTCAAAAACAGTAAGCTTTCCAAGCATCTGATCCTTAGTAATCTTTTTCACAGTCATTATTTCTTCAATTGCAGCTACCTTGTGACCATAGGATTTAGGTAATGACCTGAGAATTTTCATCACAACTTTAGTTTCATCAATAGTTCCTCCCATACCTTTGATTCCAGTGACAAGTTCATCAACCTTTTGCATGTAGGATGTTATGTTTTCATTTTCGCCCATCTTTAAACCTTCATAGTTAGCTTTTAATCCCTACAATTTGGCACTCTTTACAGATTCATCTCCTTCATAAAGATTTTCCAACTTTTCCTAGACTTCATGAGTAGTTTCATAATCCATGACCTTTATCAAGTTAGTGTCAGTCAATGCACTTAATAGAGCATCTCTAGCTTTTATATTTAACTCATATTCTTTGATTTCATCGTCAGTTGTCAGACCATTCTAAGGCATGGTATATTTAGTCTCACTTTCCATACTCTATAACCAATACAAAGTAGATGGCTTTTCATGCATATCTTCTAGGTTGAATAATTCGTTCCATCAAATTGCAGAGCCTCCTTGTAAGACATCCTGGATCTACCTCAAGCTATTAAGATTACCTTTGAGGAACCTTGCTCTGATACCAATTGTTGAAATATACAAGACAACAAAGAGCGGGGGGGTGAATCAGTTCTCAAAAAAATTTAACCAATTATCAATACTTCAAATGTTCAATCACCGTTATAAGATTTAACCATGAAAGCATGAAACATGAAGCTCAACACAATAACACATTCAACACATAAGACACTAGATTTTTTTACATGGAAAATCTTATAAGGGAAAAACTATGGTGGGTGTTAGCCCACAAAAATACATATATGTTATAACAATACTGAAAAACAGAGGCTCACTACCTACGCGCTCACTACCTAAAATGCTCACTACAAAAGTTGGGGCTCACTGCCAAGATTGGTCACTTCCAAGGGGTGGCTCAATGCCAAGGATTTGTGAATTGATTTGATAGCATCTTACTTCATGCCTGAGTTCAATTCCATTGAAGCGCAATACTCCTCCTCTGCTATACTCTTCTTACTTTTCACACTTTTCTTTTCATTTTCCCCACAATTGTGTTTTTCGCAATTACATTTCATATCTTTATATAGTTCATCAACCTTAGAATGTACATCAAGGTTGGCATTAGATTCATCAACCATTAGAACAATCTCCAAGGTTGGCATTACAAACATACATTAAATAGGTCTAGAACTAATACAAAATTAGCTAAGGAAAAGATGTAAAGATGTATGTTGATCATGCCATGCCTTAGCTGGGACTCAAACACAATCTTCCACGCCACAACACACTTCTACAATCTTCAATGTATCTCTACATTTAGCAAAAACAACCAGGTTGATTAAGACAGGTGTTAACACTAAGTCTTCTAAGAGCAGTCTTCATCCACAATCTAAATTTCTCTTTACGGACCAATCCAAAGGTAGGAACATGATTATGAGACATCCACAAGCACATTGTAATCACCAAGAACATCAACACAACCTCTAACCAATTTGTCAAGAGGACTCTTCAAACCAGAACACTTAAACAACACTATCAGCCATTGTCATAAAGAAAAGATCACTTGCAGACCACCAAATCATGAACCATTGGATTTTTAGGGACTTATCATCATTACCAACTTGATTCTAGAAACACAGACTATGAAACTTCAATTCGGTGGAATGTGGAGTAGAATACACTCTCCTTGTCACCAGTGAATACTTAGAAAAAGCAACTTTTACTCTGGTGAACATAACTCACTCAAATCTTCATACTAGAGGCTTAAACTTGGAACATAGCATCTTCAGACATGTCTATAAATAACTTCCAATCCATTGACAAAGATGTTTATTTTACAGGAAATGTAGAGTAATCTGTTGGACTATTCTTCACAGACAAAGATACTCTGCAACACACTATTTCTAGTGGAGGAGCAAATTTTCTCAATATCCTCAATATTAGGATCTCCAACACTTACATTGGCAAATAAAAAGCATCTAGCTCATTACAAGAAAGTATCAAAACAAAAGCACAATTGACACCAATGACAACACTGATATATTGACATCAATGACAACACCGGTTAGGCACATACTTGCAACATATAAACCCTCAAGATCAATATAAAACTACTTTTATAACTCCTTGGGGTACATTTTGTTGGGTAGTCATGCCATTTGGACTTAAGAATGTCAGAGCAACTTACCAACGTGCCATGACTCTTATCTTTCATGATTACATGCATACTATCTTAGAGGACTATGTCGATGACATCTTCGCAAAATCAATTTATTGCCAAGATCACGCCATTACTCTTTGATAGATCATTGAGTGGATAAAGAAATACAACATGTGATTAAATCCCCGTAAGTGCATATTTGGTGTTGACAGTGGAAAACTATTGGGATTCATAGTTTCAAATCATGGTATTGAGGTAGATACAAAAAAGATTGACGTGATCATTAACATGCCACCACCTAAAAACATATCTTATCTTCATAGTTTGCAAGGGAAGATACAGGCCATTCATCAATTTGTTTCATAACTCACGGATACGACTCACCATTTTACTCCACTACTGATGAAGTATTCAAAATTTCCATGGAATTCAGAATGTCAGAAGGCTTTTGAGGACTTAAAAAGTGATGCACGAGCATCCAGTGGTGTAAGGGCAATCTTGCATCACCCAAAAAGATGATGTTTCAAAATATTTGATTTTGTTTCCATTTATTTTCAAAATTAGTACTTCTGGTTCCTTAATTACTTGAATAATAATGTAGAACTTTCATTTTTTCCAAACTGCTAAAAATAGAAAACTGTCATTTTAAGAAAGTTTGCATTTCGGTACAGATTGAAGCAAAAATTTATAGGAAGCTTCGTAAATGAAAAATAAGACCTTTGGTGAAGGAATCACACAAAGATCATTTGTGAGCTGAAAGATATTAAAATTTTTGTTTCTCAAAAAATGCCTAAAAATTATTCAAATTCAGGTTTGAGGCACTAAATGGTTCCGTATGAACCTAAAAATGGCCAAAACTAGTAGAGCAAGCTCTTAGTGCATAGATCACTCTGTGATCTTTCCAACACTTCAAATTGTTATCCTCAAATTTAGTTGCACTCAATTTGTAGGATGACCCCTACAAAACTTGTCCGTTTTGTAGCCTACAACACTAAGCACACAAAACAAGGTGAATCGCATTTGCCCTTATGCATGGTCTCCTAGCCTTGGAACGTCCTTTCGAGTGTCAACTTGTGTCAGTTTCTTGAATTTTGTAAAACAAGTTAAATTAAAATTTTCACTTTTTAGGAGTTAGTAAATTTTTGTCATATGCAAGGGCGGTGATTTTTGCCTCCATTGCATCTTTTTATGCACTGGCGGCGATTTTTGCCTCCATTGCATCTTTTTATGCAATGGCGGGGATTTTTTCCTCCATTGCATCTTAATATGCATTGGCGGCGATTTTTGCCTCCATTACATCTTTTTATGCATTGGCGGAGATTTTTGGCTCCATTGCATCTTTTTATGCATTGGCGGCAATTTTAACCACCCGTGCATGTTAAGCCCTTTTCTCACATGCAAGGGCGGCGATTTTTGCTACCCGTGCATGTTAATTTTTTTCACATGCAAGGGTGGTGATCTTTGCCGCTTGTGCATGTTAAGCCCTTTGTCACATGCAAGGGCGGCGATTTTTGCCGCCCGTACATGTTGGTCCCTTTTTCACATGCAAGGGCGGTGATTTTTGCCGCTCGTGCATGTTAAGCCCTTTGTCACATGCAAGGGCGGCGATTTTTGCCACTCGTGCATGTTGGTCCCTTTGTCACATGCAAGGGCGGCAATTTTTGCTGCCCGTGCATGTTGGTCCCTTTGTCATATGCAAGGGCGGCAATTTTTGCCGCCCGTGCATGTTGGTCCCTTTGTCACATGCAAGGGTGGCAATTTTTGCCGCCCATGCACAAAAGCAATTTCCTCCACATGCAAGGGTGGCAATTTTCACCGCCCGTGCACTCACTCCCTAACAATTTTCTAACTCTGGGAAAATTTTCAAGTTGTTAACTTTAGCCCGCTTTCACTCAATTTTTTGCTCTAATCGCACTTTAGCCCTTCAAAGCCCATGCAAATGCTCAGTTCTCCCTCACTACTACAATTTCCAGTCAAAGAGACCAAAAGTTTCTTTCCACAGATGAAAAGATATAGGCATTCAATAACATGATCCAAAGGAGTTTGAAGATCAAGCTTTCTCAAGTTATCAGATACACAGTTGACCTTGGACATTCTCAAGGTAGTTCTGGGTAAACATGTGAAGGTTGCTACCTCCGTGAAAGTTTCAGTAACAAGAACTTGTGTCATTTCCAAGGACACTTTTGGACCAGACAACCTAGAGATGCAAATAGTGATAACAATGGATGGAAGTTTCTCTCAAGAAGGATACTGATGGGAGTTGATAAATGTGATCTTTACCTTAGTATATTTTCTATTTTTCATATGTACTTTTGAATCAGTTTTGGACATATTTACATGTACTTTTCTCGTATGTAATTACATGTAAAAACAAAGGAAGTCCCAAGTCAAATAGGACTCTTTTGTTGAATAAGTCAAAGTAGTTGTAAATTTCCTATTTTTGCTCCAGGCTCCTCCCTATAAATAAAGAGGGCCTCTATTGTAATAGATATCTTTAATCTTATGCAAAAAAGTGCTGCCCAAATTGAGACTCAACTTTGAGACTTTGTGTTCAAATTGTATGATCAATTCCAATCAATAAAGAAGGCTAGTTTTGATATCAAACTTTGTGTTGAATCAGATTTGTATGAGTGAGGATGTACATATGGCATTTTTGTTGATTTCTCTTGTTGATTGATTGGATAAAGTGGTGCTTGGTTCTTACGATTGGAGGATGTTCAAGATAAGTTATATAAACTTTGTGTTATATTATTTCCTTGAATCTATGTGTGTTGAAAGTGTTTCTTGGTGAAGGATTATAAAGACTTTGAGCTTGTAGTTGTTCATTGTATATGAATCGTGTTGAGAACTTGTAGACTTTGTGCTATGATTTTCAATCACATTCACGTGAATCAGTGGTGTTGTTAGTTGACAGACTTTGTGCTCCAACTGGTGATACGGTTACTTTTAAAATCTTTCTGGGGATAATTTGAAGACTTTGTACTTGAGATTATTCACTTGGTTCGTGAATCTTTTTGTGAAGTAAGTTGAAAGACTTTGTGCTTCAACTTACAAGAATATTGTTGATTATTGTTTAAGTGTACAAGCATTATTGAATATTACCGTGAAACATTGTAAACATCTTTCCTGAAAGAAGAGAAAAGGATGAATGTAACACACCCCCAAAGCTAGTATTTAGTGTAAATAAGTTTGTAATAGTTCAAAGGGAACCTCCCCTTGCTGAGAGGAGAGATTTATCTCATCACACTGTGGTTGATATAACCATTTTGACGTTAGTTAGCTAAACGACAAAATATTCACCCAACAGTTTTTGGGGACTCTACTGGGGATCAAACGCGCAATCAAGAGCCTCACACTTTTGGTTGAAGCATACCAATCTCATCTATTGTAATATATTTTTGTTATATCTTCTCTAAAGTTTTATCAAGGAATATGGCTATCCTAGGTCCATGGGGAAATGCATTTGGTCCTTTGAAATTGACTCAGCCTCTACATGAACTACCTCGGGGTTCACATAAGAACTTTCCCAAGTTCTACGGGGATGGTAAACAACATCTGGATGAGCACATTGCAGCATTCTACATTGCATGTGGTGTTCTCGGAGTTGAGTATGAAGATGTTTCTGTAAGACTATTTGTAGAAACACTCCAAGGTGTTGCAGCTGATTGGTTCTATCACCTTACACCTAGAACTGTCACTGGATGGAATACACTTCGAACTCAGTTTGAAGCTAGATTCAAGTTAGCAAAAGATGTTTATGCATTGTTGGCCCAACATACTCAAATGAAAAAGGAACCACATGAGTCCATGTGTGAGTTCGTGGCAAAGTTCAATAAGCCAAAGAACAAGATCCCAACTGCTGCTCAACCCTCAGCTGAGAACCTAAAATGCTTCTTCATCAATTCACAGTTGCCGGAAGTAAGTTTTCTTTTATGAAGAGCAGCACCAATTGATCTTGCAATTGCTCAAAGTTTGGCAGTTGAAGTGGAGGACGATTTGATCTTGGCGGGAAAGTTGAAGAAGGATTCTATTAGGCCTAGTGGGCAGCTCCCTTTGGTTTTATCTTCTACAAGCACTATGGATTCTATAGTGCAAAAGTTGGCTGATGAGTTGTTAGCTCTGAAAGAACAAGTGTCACAAAATTTTTCCATTCCCTTCTATAAGGACATATCAAGGGGAACTTCTCATGATGCTCTGAATTACCAAGGTAATGCTTCAATGGATTAGAATCAAAACATGTTTCCTCCACCACAAGGAAGACTTGTTTTAGAGGCACCACCTGCGGATGCAGCAATCTTCTATTATGAATCAGAGCAAGATGATCTTCTTCAATCTGAATATTATCAAGGAGAAGGTGTTGCTAATCTTTTCACAGAAGGTGAAAAGCAATTAGCTGGCGACTCTACCATTGGGTTCCTGAACTTGGAATATGAGATGGGACAAGAAGAAGTTAATTTTGGTGAATCTTATGATGTTCTCACATGGTCACAAAATACATCAAACCATAAAGATGTGGATGGTGACAAACAAGTAAGTACACCAGATATTCTCACTTCATCCTATGTTCCTAAGACCAGTACCCCCAATGTAAAACCACAAGATGAGAGTTTTTCGTCTTCTATAGAAAGTCCATATCAACTTGTTGGTATCATAGATCATGCTGAGGAGACACATATTCAAATGCTTGAGGCAAGAATACCTGTTAAGGGTATTATGCAGGAGGTTCATCCTGAAAGGGAGACCAAGTACACAGTGATGAAATCTGAGGATCCAAAATCTCATATTCTCTTTGAGTTTTCTGATATGTGTACTTATTTCTTGACCACTAATAAAAATCATGAGTCATCAGATAGTGCTTCAATTGAAGGTCTTGAAACAGATGGATCGTCCTCTTCGAGCAAAGAGACTTTGCACCTAAAAGGAAATAGGATTTCCAAAAGACTGGTTTTTCTGGAGAAACTTTTTGATGAGCATGATTGCTTTGTCAAACGACGATGACAGTTGGGACTGAATTCACCAGCAAGAGTGGGACAATTCAATCTGGATGCAGAAGAAGATCCCAGAATGTCAAGCACTGGGAAATGTTACTCATTCGATAGTAAAAAAAAAAAAGAAGTGGAACATCTTTTCTTCTGCCTCACAGCAAACAACATCTGAAGCTATTCTCAAAGTGAAGCGACAAATAAGTTCATGAATTTTTGTACAGTTTTTGTGTTTTTATGTTTTTTTTTGTTGTTTTAGTCATTTTTGTGTTTTCATGTCTTTTTGTTGTGTCGCCTAACTCTATAGCCCAATGGATGGATGAAGGCACTTAGAGACTAGAGTTCTTCTCCCTTCGATCATTTCAAATGATGATCGAAGGAAGTTCCCCAGTTAGAGCTAGCTGTTATCCTCAAATTTAGTTGCACTCAATTTGTAGGATGACCCCTACAAAACTTGTCCATTTTGTAGCCTACAACACTAAGCACGCAAAACAACGTGAATCACATTTGCTCTCATGCATGGTCTCCTAGCCTTAGAACGTCCTTTCGAGTGTCAACTTGTGTCGGTTTCTTGAATTTTGTAAAACAAGTTAAATTAAAAATTTCACTTTTTAGGAGTTTGTAAATTTTTGTCATATGCAAGGGCGGTGATTTTTGCCTCCATTGCATCTTTTTATGCATTGGCGGCGATTTTTGCCTCCATTGCATCTTTTTATGCACTAGTGGCAATTTTTGCCTCCATTGCATCTTAATATGCATTGGCGGTGATTTTTGCCTCCATTTCATCTTTTTATGCATTGGCGGCGATTTTTGCCTCCATTGCATCTTTTTATGCATTGGCGGCGATTTTTGCCGCCTGTGCATGTTAAGCCCTTTTCTCACATGCAAGGGCGGCAATTTTTGCCGCCCGTGCATGTTAATTTTTTTCACATACAAGGGCAGTGATTTTTTCCACCCGTGCATGTTAAGCCCTTTGTCACATGCAAGGGCGGCAATTTTTGCCACCCGTGCATGTTGGTCCCTTTGTCATATGCAAGGGCGGTAATTTTTGCTGCCTTTGCATGTTGGTCCCTTTGTCACATGCAAGGGTGGCAATTTTTGCCGCCCATGCACAAAAGCAATTTCCTCCACATGCAAGGGCGGCAATTTTCACTGCCCATGCACTCACTCCCTAAAAATTTTCTAACTTTGGAAAAATTTTCAAGTTGTTAACTTTAGCCCGCTTTCACTCAATTTTTCACTCTAATCGCACTTTAGCCCTTCAAAGCCCATGCAAATGCTCAGTTCTCCCTCACTACTACAATTTCTAGTCAAAGAGACCAAAAGTTTCTTTCCACAGATGAAAAGATATAGGCATGCAATAACATGATCCAAAGGAGTTCGAAGATCAAGCTTTCTCAAGTTGTCAGATACATAATTGACCTTGGACATTCTCAAGGTAGTTCTGGGTAAACATGTGAAGGTTGCTACGTCCGTGAAAGTTTTAGTAACAAGAACTTGTGTCATTTCCAAGGACACTTTTGGACCAGACAACCTAGAGATGCAAACAGTGATAACAATGGATGGAAGTTTCTCTCAAGAAGGATACTGATGGGAGTTGATAAATGTGATCTTTACCTTAGTATATTTTCTATTTTTCATATGTACTTTTGAATTAGTTTTGGACATATTTACATGTACTTTTCTCGTATGTAATTACATGTAAAAACAAAGGAAGTCCCAAGTCAAATAGGACTCTTTTGTTGAATAAGTCAAAGTAGTTGTAAATTTCCTATTTTTGCTCCAGGCTCCTCCCTATAAATAAAGAGGGGGGCCTCTATTGTAATAGATATCTTTAATCTTATGCAAAAAAGTGCTGCCCAAATTGAGACTCAACTTTGAGACTTTGTGTTCAAATTGTATGATCAATTCCAATCAATAAAGAAGGCTAGTTTTGATATCAAACTTTGTGTTGAATCGGATTTGTATGAGTGAGGATGTACATATGGCATTTTTGCTGATTTCTCTTGTTGATTGATTGGATAAAGTGGTGCTTGGTTATTATGATTGGAGGATGTTCAAGATAAGTTATATAAACTTTGTGTTATATTATTTCCTTGAATCTATGTGTGTTGAAAGTGTTTCTTGGTGAAGGATTATAAAGACTTTGAGCTTGTAGTTGTTCATTGTATATGAATCGTGTTGAGAACTTGTAGACTTTGTGCTATGATTTTCAATCACATTCGCGTGAATCAGTGGTGTTGTTAGTTGACAGACTTTGTGCTCCAACTGGTGATATAGTTACTTTTAAAATCTTTCTGGGGATAATTTGAAGACTTTGTACTTGAGATTATTCACTTGGTTCGTGAATCTTTTTGTGAAGTAAGTTGAAAGACTTTGTGCTTCAACTTACAAGAATATTGTTGATTATTGTTTAAGTGTACAAGCATTATTAAATATTACCATGAAACATTGTAAACATCTTTTCTGAAAGAAGAGAAAAGGATGAATGTAACACACCCCCAAAGCTAGTATTTAGTGTAAATAAGTTTGTAATAGTTCAAAGGGAACCTCCCCTTGCTGAGAGGAGAGATTTATCTCATCACACTGTGGTTGATATAACCATTTTGCCGTTAGTTAGCTAAACGATAAAATATTCACCCAACACAAATGACACGTCAATCAAACACCTGGATTAAAAGTTATGGCTCCCAAAAGTTGACCTATTTTTGGAGGGAGATGCAAAATTTGAAATTTGGCTGTTGGCCACCAAAAGGGGCTATTTATGACCATTTTTGGGAACCCTTGGGGGTAGTAGAGTTAAAGGGGAAAGTGTAGAGTCAAGAATAGGCAAGAAAATAGAATCCAGAAGGCATAAGATTCCACTGCCTGGTGATAGGTAGTTGTAATGTGTTGTAGCCTGTGGAGGACTGATTCCTCTGATTGTATTTGAGCTTCTGTAATGTAATGAGTAGTCCAAATCAATAAAAGAACATTATATTTTCTTTGTGCAATATTTTTTGTTGTGTGTTTTATGATTTACTTCATCAAGAAGTTATCTCGCTAAACCTCCTATTTTTTAGCCTGTTGTTCTCAATAAACCTTTTATACTTTACACTTCTGCATCTAATAACGCTCTCACCACTTTATTAGCACAACATAATACTGAAGGAAAAGAATGTCCTATATATTATAACAGCTAAACATTTCTCGATTATGAAGTGTGATATACTGTCATTAAGAAATAATGCTTAGCTCTTGTCTTCGTAACACAAAATCTTAGGAATTATCTCCTAAATGCCAAGATACATGTAATAATAAAATTTGACCCTTTGAAACATATATTTGCTAAAATAGATCTTTCTAGTTTCCTTGCTAAATGGGTTATGTTATTAACTAAATTCAATCTCAAATTTATATCTTAGAAAGCAATAAAAGGACAAGCATTAACTGATCATTTAGCTGAGGCACCCTCCCCTTTTGCTACATAGAATCAGGAGACATTCCCTGGTGATCAAATCTTAGCTATTGATATATAAGATAAATGGGAATTATATTTTTATGGATCAAGATGTCGAACTGGCTTTGGTGTTGTGTCATACTAGTACCCCCTATAGGTAATCCGATTCCTATGTCTTACCATCTAAGTTTCTCATGCACAAACAACATTGTTGAGTATGAAGCTCTTATTGTAGGACTCCGTGCTACCTTGGCTTGAAACATATAAAGCCTTACTATATATAGTGATTCACAACTCATTGTAAGATAAATGAATGGATCATATCAAGCTAAACAAGACAAATTATCTCAGTATTGTGATTTTGCCTTGTCTTTATTAAGGTATTTTCAATCCTTTTCAATTGATACTATTCCAAGAAAAGACAATCGACATGCAGATGCAATGGCAAGCATAGCTTCCCTTATATCCCTTGATGATTCTCTTGATGCATTCACTTTTCTTATTCATAATCTCAAAACTGCAATCATAGAAGATGTTGTAGTTGCAAGTTTGGACTGTTGCTATGATATAAACTCTGATGAATGGTTCTCCCATATATACAAATACAAGTGAATGATGTAACCATCCCTAATTTAATGTCTAAAATGCCTGAGTTTACCTACACAAACTTGCAATGTGCTATATCATATTATCTAATGTCTTATACAGATGAAGTTATAATGGTATCCTTCACCGATGTCTTAGTAATTCAGAAATTCTGATAGCTTTAGTTGAAGCTCACTCCAATGCTTGTGGAGGGTATTTTGGAGGAAAATCATTGGTATAAAAATTAATACGTATGGGATATTATTGGCAACACATGGTACAAGATTCCTTCGCTTATGTCAAGAAGTATTCGCAATGTCAACAACACCAACATTTAATCTGAGCACCTACACAAGAACTCTGTGCCCAAGTATCACCTTGGCCATTTTCTGTCTGGGGCTTGGATCTAATTGGTAGAATCTCTCCACCCTCCTCAAAAGGGCATACATTTATTATCACTGCAATGGATTACTTCACAAAGTGGGACAAAGCCATCCATTTACGATCCACAACTGCTAACGTAATTTGTCATTTTATACAAGATAACATAATCTCTTGATTTGGTATACCTTCCTCCTTGGCCTCTAACAATGGCACGACATTCAAGAACAAGGAAGTGAAGAAATTTCTAAAAAAATATCATATTCAACATTGCTTCTCTATTCCTTATTATCCTCAATCAAATAGCCAAGCAGAAGCTTCAAACAAGGTTATAAGATAGATTTTAGCAAAATTGTTAACAAACATCAAAAAGACTGGCATATTCAATTGTCTTACATATTATGGGATTATAGAACAAGCATTCGTAAGGCTACTAGAACTACCCCGTATAATCTTGTTTATGGCATTGATGCGGTAATGCCTTTGGAACTTGAAATTCCCTCATTAAGAGTCTCCTTGTGAGATGTTATTGATGATGATATGGAAAGAGAAAAGTTATTACAACTTGAGATGCTAGATGAACAGCGTATCAATCCTCTTGAGCATCTTAAGGTTTATCAAAAGAGTATACAATGATTGTACAATGAGCAAGTCATACACCGTTCATTCGACGTTGGAGACTTGGTACTTTATGAAAATGAATGCAATGTAAATGCACCTCCTAGAGAAAAAGGAAAGTTCAGCCCTAATTGGCTCGGACCATATGTTGTTACTGAAGCCTTTAGATTAGGGGCGTATAAGCTAGTCAATGAACATAGTACGCCACTTAAAGAACCTATTAATGTTGTGCACCTCAAGAAATTTTATGCTTAAGATTATATGTTAGATGTTACTTTACAAAGAAAAACTTATTAGTTAGTTTAGCTTCAATATCGACAAGGTATGATTATTTTGTCTTAATTCATTTAACATAGAAATCTATTTTAGTTAATCATTGTGGTACTTTGTTAAACACGCTTTATTAAGATCACTTTTGTATTAACTTTGCATAGCATAGAATATTAATTATGTGTGAAATTCATTAATCATTGTGCTTTTACTATATGTTCTATAAAGAATTGTTTAGTATCACATTTGCATTAATTACATTTCCTCATGAGTATTTAACATTTATCACCAGTTGCATTCTACACAAATCACATGTGATAGATTAGACAACACTAGACATAGAAATAAGAAAACATCTCATATATATATCATAATTAGTTTGTATATACATCTGAGTCGACTATCCCATATATCAAAATGGGATGTAGCAAATCATATACATCATATAGTTGAAGCCCTGTCACCTGTGCCCTCAAGACCTCATGGTATGCATCTGATAGAGGCCTGACCATGTGTGGCTATGGATTGCGAATGACTCCTAGAGACACTCCATGATTGTAACCCCCTGATCTCTCCTCTCAACCCTATCACCTCGTCTTGTGCCTCTTGGTACATCCATTGATACTAGTCTCTCTACGCCTGAGCCCTGTCTCTATTAGCTCTCGCTTGATGTAACTCAAGAAGTAAGATCTCGCTAGCAACAAGATCTCTCTCAGGTACAGGTGCAGTTGTTGCCTAATTACATAGTGTCTGGAGCTCCACCTCTGCACACTTGGCTCTCTAGATAGCCTAGTCTAGAATATACTCCACTGATAATTGATACCTCACAAAAGGCATAAAGATCTCTGTATACTACCCTGTAGATGGCTGTGGCGAGTATCCTGCCCACACCTGTTGCTCGGCTGCATCAAATGGAATTATCTTTGTTATGACATGACTCACCATGTCACACCAGACATCTATCCCAACTGCAAAAAGAAAATAAAATGAATATCAGTACCTCATATAGATAACATAAGCAAATAATCATAAATAAATACATCTAAACATAACAAGCATCCTACCTAGATCTCCATCTCACCAAGATGGATCTTGGATAGCTGATGGTGTGATTAGCTTTATAGCTGCTTCTATAGCTGGGGACATAGGAATACTAGTCTCCCCTCTCTCATACTGGCTTGATCTCCTCACATTTGTAGGAGGTGGACCACAAGCCCTCGACTGTGATTGAGACTTGCCTTCTTATCGCTATCTGCCTCTTGCTTATCCCGCCCCGGTCTCGCCCTAAAAATGTACCATGAAGGGACCTCCTCCTCACTATCATCATCATCTACATCATCATCCAAATCATAGTATCCTAGGAAGTAACTAATATCATCCTCTATCCCTGTGTCACTCCTATGACTGGCCCAAGGTCGAGGATCACCTGTAGGGTGACCTGGCAGATAGATAGGAGTGGGCTGCACTATTTGCCACTAGACTTGATATGCTCGGGTAACTCTGACATCGTTTGCATCAAATATCAGCTCTACATCCTTGAGATCATCACCATCATTCACTATCACATCTGCTAATGTCGATCGTCAAGCGTTGTTCACCCTGACTATGCTGCACATAGAGCACGCGTAGCTTGGACACATCACAGGTACATCCTTTCAGCATCCAAACTGTCATGCTACTCAATCAAAGTAGAACCATGAGGCTATGTGATCGAGGTGATCAACCATCAACTGATCCCTCTGCATCTTCACTAACTATCTTCGTTGACCTGGCCATGCTATATAGTCGTGATATGGTCTCCAAATGACATCGCTCAACTACAATCTATCAAACACAATCCTCCAGTATAGTAGATCACCATGTCTCCAGTATCTGATAAGAGGATAGGTGTGGATCCATGCGTAGGTGAATGCTAGCTCTATAGGAAAGTCTATAGGTCGCATGCATTTGATATGCCCAAAGGCCCAAAGCTGTAGTAATGTTCAATGCATCAAGCTCTGTGCCTCATAATGGACATATCATCCCAAGTCATGGTAGAGGTGTACAAGCATACTATACCCCCATGCATAGACCGTCTGGTGCTCCTTCATAGCCCTGATGGTATGAACAAGGCCCCCATGAAGGTGGATGCCTCATCCATCTAGTGCTGCTGCTAATACTACCGTGACAATCATAATCTTCCGAATCAGAGGGATGTTAGCACATCCCTATGCTAATAGCTGAAGCTATATGCACCCTCGCTCTGCTTGAGTGATTGTGTGGCCTAGATAGTACATCTGGCTCTCCTATGTATATGCCACTAACTGATGCTCTAAAACCCTCATTGTCTCTCCATGTATAGGTAGGCACAAGATCCTATAAACATCCTCCAATGTATTGGTCATCTCCCCTATAGGTAGATGGAATGTAGAAGTATCTTCATTCCACATCTCCATCAGTGCCATCAACATACTAGCATGAAATCTGATTATGGGCATGTCAAATACCCACCAGAGACCCACTACCTGTAAATGCTCTCTCTCTACATTAGACATGGTACTGATGTGATCATGAAGCAGCAACATTAGATGACTGTCTATATGCTCTTGCATCATCAGAATGACCTATGTGGCAAATAGTGAAAGAACAAATCAGTAAACCACATGAAAATGAAGCTATGTATTTGCTACAATAGTTAGTGCCCTGCCCTTGGGGCCCATGTCCTTTCTGGACTTGGGCATCCCAGGTGGACTAGGGTGCCCTAGAAGGACTCGGGCGCCTGGGTGGACTTGGGTGCCCCTGTTGGAGACCCTTGTCCATGATTGTCCTAGTTGGCACAGAAAATGAAAAAATATCAAGAAAGCAAAATAAATGATTGCGTAAGCAAGGATTGAGACCCTACCTCAACCTTGAAACGTCTCTCTGCCACTCGAGCTCGGAGCATCTCTAGTCACAAAAGTTGGTATGGATGTCGGGTCAACATCATCGATCTCTCTCCTTCTCATTCTCTCCTCTACACAATGACAATTAAGAATGAATAGTGAAAAGTGACAACTCCCTTTACATATAGTAAATAGATGAGAATTTTTATCACTATCTAGGTGCAAAATTGAACAATTTTTAACATAAGCCTCTATCTTGAGTTGTCGAACTTGGATTTTCGCACTGTCTACTATGTTGGAATCCTGGTTCTGCTCTCTATCATACTCAATGTGTTGTGCTTGGGTGTTGTTTGTCCAAACAACCCTCACAACACATTTCTCATCACGGTTCCTTGAAATCGATACATGTAGATATCTCCTTGTTTCTACTTTTCAGACTAAGCAAACAAAAATAAGGGGGCATAGATCTCCTTTGATTTCCTCCCTCATCATGTATCATCACTCAACCCCCTTAGTGTTTTTTAAATTGATTTGTTGGTGGCAATTGCAGGTTGATTTAATTTTGATTTTTTTTTAAAGTGTTCCTTTTGAAGGTTCTGGTTCCTAACTTTTTGGTCTTGTAGGATTATAGGCTTGGGAGTTTCTTCCTCTTGTGCAACAACACTTTGGCATCCTCTATAGTATCCTTTTGGGTATCCTTTTCATGATTGATGTATTTACTTTCTATTAGTTGCATATGCATGTAGTGTCATATGTCCACTAAAGTGGGGGCTAAATGTTATGTCAAAAATTGTCCTCCTGTATGGAATGGTACAATTTCCCCATGGTTTAGCTCCTCTCTTTTGGTGACCTTTCAACCTAGTTTATTACAGGCCTTCCCGAACCCTGACTGACTTAGGTCTAACTAGAAGAATGTCACATTTTGAAGTAACTGAAGAATGAAGGTGAAAAGAAAACTTGAATTTGGGATCCCCTAACCTCCTTGAGGCAGTCCTAATTGGGAAATCAAGGCTTGGACTTGGGTGCTAGCGCCCTTGTCCTACCCTATTTCCTGGGGTCCTGAATTTTGGAGGGATGTTAGCTATAGCTGTGTATTCTGAGATTCTGTTTTCAAATTTTTGTTTTCACACAATGTCGACATCTTATTTCAAAATTTGAAATTCTGAAGGTTAGATATAAAAAGACATTTGAAAATCATTTTATCACACACAATCTTTATGCAAGCTTTATGCCAAAACTCTACCAAAATTACCATTGAAGATCAACAACTTGTTGAAGCTCTTGAAGTCATTTGAAGTTATTTTGAATTTTCTATCATGGAGATAATGGATGGATATAAGGAATCAATATCTTGAGACTATCTTGCTCTTCCTAGGGTTTGTACACCTTTTACATGATCGGGAGAAGGGTTGAAGCCTCCAACATCGAGCTTTGAGATCCTCCGCAGACATTGCTAATTCACCTTCTTGTTCATGCAAGTCTTCATTGTTTTCATCTCCTTGAGGTGAAGTTGTAATTTTTCATTAATCTAATGCAAGTCATTGATCTTCCCTCGATTGTGACCTCTAGGGTTTGATATTTCTACATACACTTTGTTAGGTTTGCACACACTTCTACAAATCTTTATCTCTAGCTATTGTTGAGGTAGGAATATCAAAAACAAAGTTTGACTGAGGCAAGCTCCTATATAGCCGCAACCATCTTTCTCCTCCTTTTATATGCCTAGGATGCATTTGTCGAGATCTTGTGGAAAGGATCAATAGGAAGACTAATATTGCAGACACAATCATCACAGAATTTGAATTTTATGATTCTGATACTTTCAGGACACAGGGACTAACACCCTAGTGCAACTGGGTGATTTTTCTAGGATCTAGAAATGTCCGGAGAGTGAGAAGTAGCTGGTGCAAAAAATCTTGACATTCAGAAATCTTTGAGACACTGGGACTAATGCCCTAGTGCAACTACTCCTCAATTTCTAGGTACATGGTTTCTGATCTATTTACTTTGCATTTCTATATTCATTTCAGTTCTGTCTATATTAGGAATTTAGTTATTGTAGTTTGACTTGGAAATTAGGGTTTTAATGTTAGAGAGAGACACTAGCTTGTAAAACCTGATTCAAGTAGTCACATAGACACAATATACAGGAAAAGAGAACATTGGACATCAATAGTTTATCCCTAAACATGTCCTTTGCTTCTCTAATGTTTTAGTGCCTATGAAAGTGTGGGACTTGAAACCTTCTATCTTACTCCACATTTTCACCCTAAACACAAAGAATCTAGTGATGCACTCAAGGACAAAACATATCTCAATCCGGTATCACTTTTTAAGATAGAAGGTTGTAGAAAATGAGGTGAAGCTTGAGTATGTTCCTACAAAGGATCAGATTGCTGACATATTTAGTAAGGCTCTTCCTAAGGATACTTTTGAGTATCTCCAGGAGAAGTTAGGGGTTATTGCCCCTCCTCTGAACTAGATGCATAAGGATATGCATCAGTCCAGTGGATTGCAAGATTCATTCTATGTTCTGGACTGATGTTGAAGGCTACCTCTCAGGGGAGTAAGTAGTGGCTTTGTTGGTTGCTATAGTCAAGGGGAGTAAGTATCAATGCAATTTGTTCTTAAGGGGGAGTATGCAGAGCAATAAAAGAAAAGAGTTTGGAAAGTAGTGGTGAGCAGGTACAAGTATGAGTAACATCTAAAAAGGAGAATGAGAGAGAGTTGTCACCCTTTGCCATTGATGTCAAAGGGGGAGAGAGATCAATTTGAGAAAGGAAAGAGTCAGTTGACAAAAGGAGAGTAGTATGCAAAGGGGAAGAAAAAGAAAAAAGAAAGTAGTTGGTATGAAGCATAGTATTGAGGATGCTATTGTATTGATAATTTTTCACATCATGTGTTGCCATCAATGACAAAGGGGAAGATTGTTGCAAGTATGTGCAATCGGTGTTGTCATTGGTTTCAATTGTATGAGAAAGAGGGTGTTGAGTGGATGTTGTCTCTAATAATGAGGAAGTGTTGAAGATGGTGATGATATGTTTCTGGTGCTTGGCTTCCAAGTGCTTTTGAGAAAATTTAAATAATAGAGGAAATAATGTGTTGTACAGATGTTCTAGCATACAAAGTGGTGTTCTAGTTTTTCTCTGCATTTCTTTTATATTGAAGATCTATTTTTGTAGTTTGGATATGTTGATTAAAGGTGTTCAAAGGTGCTACATTCAAAATTTGGCATGTTGGATTGTTGTGTAGAGGAAGGTGTGTTCAGCAGTATGTAACTATGATTTGCAAAGGTGTCTGGAAGAAATGTTTTTGCTCTACAATTCTCTGTAGAATGGTTTCAGATCTTGTGGTTCTAAAAGTGTTTTTATAAGGTTCATATCTATCTTCAATTGAATTTATTCATGATTTGGTGCTCTGCAAGTTGATTTCTTGAGTTACAGTGCATGACAGAGATATTTGAGTATACTGGGTAAACAAGACAAGTTTGTTTGGTTGGTGAAATTTGTTGCAGAGGAATTTGTTGGATTTTAGGATGTTTGTGGGATATTCTAGATTGTTCTCAAGCATGGTGTGTGGTCTGCGAGTCGTCTTTGGGTTTGAGGAACCATGTACACAATTGTTTATGGTGTTAACACTGATTCAGCTGACCTTGGGTGTTTACACTAATTGCAGAGTTGCTTCGGTGTTTGTGGAAGTGTGGTGTGGTGTGTATGAGTGGATTTAGGTCCAAATTAAGGTGTGTTGTGGTCTACCTTCATTTTTGGGAATTTTGTTTCCTTTTAACAGAATTACATCATCTTTTGAATTGATCCCTAGATCAGGACTGAATTATTTACATTCTGCTTTAGAACCTTCAAAATAAGTCCCCAAGAACATCTCAGCATTCTCTAGGAAGTTTCTAATCTGTCTGTCATTCTCAAAAACTTGCCAATTTTCAGCATTATATGGGACATTAGGACGATAGATTAGTTCTATTCTATATGAATTCTTTTTGAAATCAGGGTGTGGGAGAAGAAGAGAAGCTGACACTGCTAGAGAATCCACCCATGTATTCTAATCTCTGGGAATTGCCTCAATAGAAAAGGCATCAAAATATTCTATCTCGTCCCAAACTCTGTTTCTGTAATGTCTCAATCTTTCATTTTTAACTAAAAAAATGCCTCTCACCTATTTAACAATCAATTCAACATCTCCTTTTTCTCTAAGCATCTTTATACCTTTTCCTTTGGCTTCATTTAACCCAAGCAATAGGGCCTCATACTCTATAGTGTTATTAGTATTTTTAAATTCTAACTTGAAAGAGTAAGGGAAATTTTTACCTTTAGGTGAGATCAAAACAACCCCTGCTTCCGAACCAATGGTAGCACAACTTCCATCAAATTCCATGGTCCATAAATCATCTGAATAAATAGATTTTGGGACGGATTCTTCCTTCATGTCTTCATAAGAGAGAAAATAATTACCAAATTTGCATTCTTCAAATAGAATCTGAGATTTAGGATCATCAGAAGAGTATACAGTAAACTTGCATTTAACTTTCCATTTTCCCACCAGAATTGTAGCTTCTGACCAATCTAATTTAATCTCCCCACCCAAATCTTTGTAAAAAGTCCTGCTCAACAGCATCCCATAACTAGCAGGAATATCTACTACCAAGATAGTCAACTTTACTCTTTTATCAGGATAGGCTGCAAGAGCAACCCATGCATCTTTAATTTGTCTGAGCAAAGGAATGGGTTTGCCATCCATAGAGTAACACCTACCAAATGTTTTTGTAAGGGATAGGCCTAGGGCTTTGGCTACAGAAGAAGGCATAATATTATCAAAAGCACCTAAGTCTATAATACAATTACTGAGTTTATGGCCATTTATAAATAAAGAAACATAAAATGGGTTGGGCTTCATATCAACCATATAAGAAGTATCATTAGATGAATTGTCAGCCATTTTAGGAGTGTATATAGGTGATTCAAGTGGAGAAGCAAATAATTGGGCAATTGGGGACTCAACATTAATACTTTGTTGACTTTCGGGCTCAATTTGTGAAGGATCACCTCTGACATATTTAACCAATTTATCAAGTTCTTTGGGATTTAACTTAAGGTATTCAGTAGGGGATATTTGAATCTTAGTAGACTTACAAAATTCTATAATATCAAAAGAAGTTTCATGATCATTCCTTTGTAACAATTTAACTTCTTGGGCCTTTGAATTAGTATCAGAGGTTCTAATAAGAGGCTCCTTACCTTTAACAGGCACTTCTTGAGTATTAGAAAATCTTGGATTCTTCTGACTTCTGGTAAGCACAACACATGAAGGATCTTCAAGAGTAACCAATATTTCACGTCCTCTTTTTGAATTTGATTCATATTCTAGGAAGTGTATTTCAGAGTCGCCAGGTTCCTCAGAGTTCCTTTCTTCTTCGGTAATCTCTCCCAATACATCTTGAGTAGCGGCCATTTGAGCATATCTAAGCATCTCCGGACAAGAATTTCTGTCATGATCAGTAGTCAAATGAAAGGCACACATATTCCCTCTTCCAGGAGGAGCTTTAATAGCTAACCTTGGTTGTGCTGATGTAAGTTAGAATGTCTTACCAGTGTTTGTCTGTTGATTAAAATTTTTCCTGCTGGCATCTTGATATGGTTGTTGAAATGAAGTACCAACCTTGGGAAATTGTCTTTTTAAAGTAATCATATCATTAACTAATCTTTAAACCACAGGATCTGTAGAGGATGAGGGATGAGCATTAGGTACTTGGACTTCTTTCTTCCATTTTCCAGCCATAAGAAGATCATCTTCTAATCCAACTGCTAAGGTTTGTGCATTTTCTAAGTCAGCAACCAGACCTCTTCTAAGATGAAAACTAATATCAGGAGGCATAGAATTGACAAAGAAACATTTCTAATTCTCAGGAGTTGGCCTTTTAGCATTTGCGATTTTGTGCACAATTCTATTAAATTTGTCTATAAATTCCCTCATAGGCTCATGTATTTCTTTTTTGAGCTGAGTCAACTAAGCAAGAAGAGAATGTTCATCTTCTGCACTTTTGAATCTATTTTCGAATGCAGTTTTCATATCATTCTAGTTTGTAATTGAAGAGTTAGATAGATGATAAAACCATTCTACTACAGTATCAATTAGAGTTTGCACAAAAACCCTTATGGCTACATCTTGATGTTGTACACCTAACACACCACACGCTACGGTAAAGGCATTTAGATGCTCATCTGGTGATTGTTTTCCATCTCCATTAAACTTGGGTAAGTTTTCTCTTGCATTTTTAGGCAGAGGATTCAGATTAGCCACTAAATTTAGTGGCCCTATAGCTTCTCCCCAAGGTTGGGCCATTGGTAGAAAGCTTATAGCAGAGGGAATAACAATACCAAAAAGAGTTAAGGCTTGGCAGACAAAGGATGTAGAGGGATTAGGAGGGCTAGGAGGTCTACTTCTAGCTCTTCTAATTGGAGTAGGAATATAAGGAAAATTTAGACTTTGCAGCATTTGAAAAGTGGGATCTTCAACTCCCTCTCTCCTCAAAGACCTTGTGTATCTTCTGAACTCTAGTTTATTATATTGTAACTGGATAAGTAGTTATTAGTTTCTAGGTTGTTCTGGACCTCTTAGGACTTCATGGGCTTGATTTCTTACTGTGTTTTCTACTTGCCTCCTTCTTTGTCTAAGTAATAGCAATCTAAAATTATCAACCAATTCTTCTTCCTTTTCTAAGACTTGGCTTGCCCTCCTATAATCATCAATATTTCGGTGAGTGTGCCATGCAAGAGCATTTAACAGACCAATTATGTCTTCCTGTTTGTCTTAAAAACCAAGATTAGGCTACAGAACAAGAATTATACTTTCATGAGGAAGTACCATCGTTGCTTCATATTAGGGCGACTAATCTTTAAACAAATGACTTCGAATATCCAATAGAGTCACCAAAAACTATTGGTTAACAAATTTGTCTTGGTCTAAAAATATTTTGTTCTAACTCTATAACCCTTTCTTCTTAGAGCAAATAAGTTAAACAACAATTGGGTGAACTATCAAAAATAATTCCCCTTGAAATTAAGGTACAACTCCCTTTTAAGTCTTCAATGAATTTGAACTATTCTAATCATTTGAATACACTTTTAACCAGAAAGCATTTGAGGCAAACTAACATTCATAGATCACTATGTCATGAATGTGATATCTTTTCTTTCATATAACATCATTCAGTGATAGAACGCACAGATTCCATCTTCAACAATAATCAAATATATACATGTATTACTGAACCAGCAAATGATAAAACATATATGATGATTCATCCAGTGAAAGAATAATTACCACATAAAAGAAGAATTCACACAGAAACCTGATTTCAAGCACTTAAACACAGAGATTTAAGTCTGTAGCAATCATTTCTTCTCATTCACAGATGAAAATCTTTCAGACAAACATCGCATACATTGTAAACATAAAGTTCAACTCCAAAATTCCTTGTTTCTTGTTTTTCTATCTCTCTGTATATTAGCTTTAAAAACTAAAAACATATATAGTTTACCCTAATTAACTGTTCTTTAAACCCAGAGTTAAAACAAGCTCTGACCCATAGTGGGATTTAGTTTCTTGAAAACTAATTAAAAGATAGAATTTTTAAACATAATTCCTCAACTAAATAACTAAATAAAAGGATCATATAAGCACGATCATGACTGGGGCAGCACATTGGAATCTCCAAATTTGCTTTGTTCTATTGAAAAGACATGTTGCATCTTCCATTCCTGGTATGCGGCAACAAACTCCTAAATTTTTGAGAAATTAGGGATGCCGATATGTTTAACTCATGCCTTCCAAACATCCTTTTCTTTTTGAATGCTCGCTACCTTTTCTACATGCTCTAGGAGTGCTTCGACACAAAGGTGGAGTAGTGATTCCACTTTTGATAACTGGGAGAAATCATCAATTATCAGGTTATCATTTTCCTTGACAAAACTAATTTTCTCTTTGAAGGATTATACAACAGTATCAATATCCTTTTCTGGCTCACCATCATCTTTTATGTATTTCACATTGATACATTCCAAATCATGTTGTAAAGACTGAGTAAACTTAGTTATCTCTTTAATCATCTCTGTAAACTCCATTCATCCTTATCTTGACACTGATTTTCCCCATTCAATGTTTCTCCTACTTACATATAAAATATTGTCAGCCTGTTTTATTCCTTTCTGATAAAAATTTTGTCACCCCATAGTTCTAAACTTCACCTATTTGATTTATTACACTCATCTATTTTGCTTCATCCTTTTCCCACGAGGCATTCTATACTTTTAAATCTTCAATAGTAGCCATGGTTTCATCATATATACCTTTCAACTCATTAATATATTCTATACCTTTTTGGATGATACCATCTAGCCAGTCATCAAACACTTTGGTCACCATCTTGTTTTTATGTATTTGATCAAGCATTTTCTGATTGACTGGAGATTTTAGGTCAAAATATAGAGGTAATTGAGTAACAGGTTGTGGATCTGGATTATGAATGGCATCAATATACTCTGCCATTGATCATAAATCTTGCTTCAACTCCCTCTTATCTTTGTCATCCTTCCATGTACGGCTAACTATCTTTTTAATAGATGCCTCGAGATGGTGCACGTCTACAGCACACGATGCAATTCCAATATCTATTCTTTCTATTGCAAAATCCTAGACTGTGGGGTCCTAAACTTCTTCATCAGCTATTGATCGGGCTATCTCTGCACTCCAATTTCCTGTATTGGGGTCAATGTCCACCCTAGAAGTGGTTTTCAGCTTTTTAGATTTTGGAGCCTTTCCCAGACATTTGCTAACCATATCTTCCAATGGTAAGGAAAATGGAACTATTTTCCTTTTATCATTAATTGAATTTTTCAACCATCTAGGTGCAGTGACTGGCACTTCTTTATCAGGATTAACCTGTTCAGAATGCACATTTGATACTATCATCAGATTGGTAGAATCTAAAGCAATCTCAGTGTGTTGGTTTGTATTGTTTTCTTCTACCATTGGTGAACCAAACCCTCTATCACTCATTACTTCTTCCAAATCTTCTTCGGTGTTTAAGTCCACAACTATTCTTTCTAAAATTTCCTTCTTCTTCCTACTTTTAGTTCTTGACCTGGTAGTGCGAGAAGGTAGAATAGTCGCAAGGGTTTTCTTAGACCTTTTGATGATAGAACCTTTTTCAATTGTTGACTTGGGAGGACCTGCATCACAAGTATTAATAAGTTGATTAGAAGAGCTTACAAGAGATTGTGATTCATCAATGGGTGCACACCATTGGGAATCTTCATTTTGAACCTTTTTTAGTCTCCGTTCCCTTAACCATTTTTTAGTTCTCCTTATTATGAGGAGGGTTTTAACTTCTATCCGATCCTCTTCATCTCTATTCCAATCAACTTTTGGAATAGGCAGCTATTTTATTTGTTCAAAATGAGAATCGATCACCTATTCCTCATCATCTATTATTCTAGTAATATTCATTTTTAGGTTAAGGGTGACTATTTGCCCTAAGGAAAATCTGCACCAAAGCCTTTTTCTAACTTCAAAATCATCTGTGCAATCTTCCCAATAGTCCTCTATTTGGGGAATGTGTGAAAATCCCTCTCCAAAATATAAATTGTCTCTAGCAAAACCTTTACTATCAAACTTGGGTCTGGCATTATAATACTAAAAATTGAACTTCTTCAGGCCCACCTCTAGATTTAAAACATCAAAAACTGATTGAGATGAATAGTGACCAAGCTCAATGGGAAAAGATATACCAAACTCTCTCTTCATTAAAAATTTCTTATTTATATCAGCTAACTGCCTGCAAACTTCGATCAATACAAAGTGGTCAAAGACATATCTGGGCAGTTTCACAGGCTCACCTTCAAAACTGCCAACTCTAATGTAAGTGAATCTGGGAAACTGAATGAAGAAGCTACCATAAATGTTGATTAATTGCATGGCTTCATCAGACATCCTTTTATTAATATTTCATGTTAATTCATAAACCATCCTATCGGTGAAAACATCATTAACTCTTTCATAATTTTCATAACACTTTTGCATTTGTAAATGTGAGTAATAATAAATTTTGATATCTTTGACTAAGGATGCATGAGGTAATCCTCTCCACTCCCTTGTGGATGCCAGGCAGTAAAAGAGATATGAGGACATGTAAAAGTCTTTATTTCCTAGATAATTACTCAAACCCTGATGTGAACATTTAGCTATGATTTCTACCCAATCCAGATATTGTTCCCCTTGAAGGATCACTTGAATAAAGAAATACATCCAATCCTCCCAATAGAATGCTTGAGAACTACCTTTTAACCTGTGTAACAATACCATGATATCTTTTATTTCTGGTATCATGTGTTCCCTTGTTAGTGATCTGGGTAGCCTCGAACCTCCTTTTTGGAATTTTAATAGCCAATTCTTGCAATTACACTCTTGTAATTTGCCTTCTTCAATGAAAAATAACTATAAGAGGAAGTAATGTTAAGATCAAAGTATGGCTCCTTAGATGGAATTTTCATTACGGCCATTAGGGTTTGTCTATTAACAGGCAATAACACATTACCATCAAAAGCTCTAATGCATCTATTTTGATGGTCATATTTGGTCATACATTCGAGAACTAACTCAGGGCATTGTACTGCCATAGGAAAGGCTGCAGCTTCGACTAAACCACTTTCCACTATTCTTTCCAACATAGGGGTAGACATAGGATTTTTAACCCTTTCCTTAAAATCCTCTAAATCATACTGAGCTAAAAAGGTATCTCCATATTTAGGAAAAGAACAAACAAGGCTAGAACCATGTTTAGAACCAAGATAGGCAACTTTCATGGCTACAATTTGGATAAATAGAATGGAAAATGCTTTGAACTTCTTTAACAATACCATAAACTCAAAATGATTCTCTTTTTCAACAAAGTAATGGGATCAGCTATAAGAAAAATTGAACTCACCTTCAATGGATCTAAAATCAATGTCAAACTGGGCAAGAAAAATCTTTTACCTCCAACATTGTTCTCCTTTTGTATCACCTTGTATGTTTTACTACTAAAATTGGCATGTTCTTTCTCGATAAAAGGCATGAAATCAGGTCAAATAATTACTAGATCAATTTATTCGTGCTGAAATTGCTTGATAAGACAAACTCTGATAGATGCATTAATTGTAAGTAGTTCTCGCACGCGACCTTGATGTGTAATCATTACTCATAACCCCTTGAAAGTTTAAAACATTACATTTCATAAGATGTTCCAAATATATCTCCCTCTAAATGATTTTCTCCTTTAAAATTTCTCACAATTTAACTTAAAGAAGATTTCAAGAAAAGTGAGGCTAATTACATAGGTACATTTGTTACGGAACATTGAACCTTTGAACCATTGAACTTTTGAACTCTGATATGAGGTTCAATTGGAAGGTTCAAAGATACAAATTGAGTTACACAAGGGGACCAAAGGTAAACGACTTCTCTCAAAACATTGAATATTGAGTCGTTGAACCGATGAACTTTTAAAAAGGGTTCAAGTTCAAAGGTTCAATACTACAATTATTTTGCACATAAGATGACAGGTGAATGAATTTAAAAGACAAAGAGCTGACTCAAGGAATAAATATATTGACCAATAAGGGAAAATAGTAGATCGACCTTTACTTAGGGAAGGGTTATGGAAAATTGAATAAGGGTGAATGAAAAGGTAACACTGTGCAAATCCTTTTACAACTAACCTAGATTTAAATCTTTTCTTACCTCCATCTTCCTCTTTTAGCCTATAAACCCATTTGTTTGGTAAAGCCTTTTTACTTGTAAGCAACTTACATAATTCCCAAGTCTGATTTTTCAGCAAGGAGTCCATTTCTTCTTTCATTGCAAGCTCCCATTGAACCTTTGTATCCACCTGCATAGCTTCATCATGCCCTTTAGATTCACCAGCATTTGTTAAAAAAATAGAATACAAAGAGGGAGAAAACCTTTCAGGAGGTCTACTTAGCCTTGTTGACCATCTAACATTCATTGGAGTTTGTGGTATTTCTTGTTACTATTGCGAAGCATGAGGAACCACTAGAACATCATTATTTGGAGCATCATCTAGCACCACATAATCCTTTTCTTTCTTCCCATGCTGCTGCAACTGATCTTTGTACAACACCTTCTCATTGAATACAACATCCTACTTCTCACAATTTTCTAATTTTCAACATCCCAAAGCCTATAACCAAATTCATCAATGCCATATCCAATGAAGATACACATTTTTTATTTTGTATCTAGCTTGGTTCTATTTTTAGAATCTGCATGTGCAAATGCTTCACATCCAAAGGTTTTTAGAAAAGAATAACTTACCTTCTTACCTATCCATGCTTCCTTTGGAATACCACAGCCCAAAGGAACTGAAGAACCTCTATTAATTAAATATACAACGATGTTGACAACTTCTACCCATATGTTTAAAGGCAGCCCAACATGCAATCTCATGGTCCTTGCACGCTCCATTATTGTCCTATTCATGCATTCAACCATTCCATTCTCCTGTGGAGTCCCTGGAACCATTTTCTGCCTACGAATTCTATTAAAGGAACAATAATCCTCAAATTCTTTGTTACAATACTCACCACCATTATCTGATCTAAGACATTTTAATCTTTTATCCATCTCATTCTCAACCAAACTTCTCCACTTCTTAAATGTTTCAAATACATTAGATTTCTTCCTAAGGAAATAAATCCAAACCTTCCTAGTTGCATCATCTATGAATGTAACATAATACCAAGAGCCACCGATAGAAAATACCTAAGCTGGTCCCCATACATCTATATGCACAAACTCCAACTTTTCATCTTTCTTTTGCTTCCCATCCTTGAGAAAATTGACTCTCTTTTGTTTGCCATACACAACTTTCATAGAAATCCATATTAATACATTTTAGACCTAGTAAAACTTTCTTTCTAGAATGAAGTACCTTCATACCTTTTTCACTCATATGCCCAAGTCTGTTATGCCACAGTGTTGTCTCAGAACATGTAGCAACTGTTTTAGTCTCTTCCTACAAACCTGCAGCAACTGTTCCTAAACCTGTTATTTTTTCTCTGCAACAACTAAAGTAGAAGGAACAATATGACCTATACAAAGATATAAGGTGCCTACTTTCACAACTTTTTCTACTATTAAGGCACCTCTTAAACCTTAAATTTTTTTTCAGTAAATGTAACAATGCAACCTTCATCAGCTAGCTACCCTACTGAAATTAAATTCCTACTTAGCCTTGGAACGTACCTTACCTCTTGTAGTAGCCAATGATTCCCATTCTGCAACTTAATCTTAATTCTTCCCTTTCCAACAATCTGACAGGATTCATTATCTCCCAAATAAGCTAGCCCAAAATCCCCTTGGACATAATCAAGAAAATAACTTCTATGGGGCGTAGCATGAAATGAGGCCCCTGAATCTAAAACCCATGAATCATCAACATTATCTAGGGAAAGAATCAAAGTATCATCTTCAGATTTATTACTTACCACATTTGCCTCCTTATTGCCTTCTTGTTTGTCTCCTTCTTTATTCTTTTAAGACCAGCAGTCTTTCTTCAGATGACCTGGTTTCCCACAGTACTAGTAATCTTTCTATCCTCTAGATTGGGACCTCTTGTCCTTTGACTTTCCTCGTGACTTACCATGACCTCCAGAACCTTTTCTTCTCTCATTTGATTTCCCCCTAATTTCTACATTCATAACACCACCTGATGTGGACCCTCCCGAGCTTTTTTGTTGCATTTCCTCGCTAAGGATAACACCAACAACATCATCAAATTTCAAAGTGTTTGAACCAAAGACAGAGTTGCTTATAGCCATTACCAAGCTATTCTAGCTTTCTGGCAAAGAACATAAAACCAAGAGAGCCCTCACCTCTTCATCAAATTTCACTTTTACAAAAGTTAACTGACTGGTAATCATATTAAACTCATTTAAATGATCTGTCATAGATCCACCTTCAATCATTTTCAGATTAAACAAACGCTTCATGAGAAATACCTTATTTAAGGCTAAGGGTTTTTCATACAATTTAGCCAAAGTTTTCATCAGTTCACTTGTTGTCGTCACTTCTATTATATTGAATGCCACAGATGGTGTTAGGCACAACTGAATGGTTCCAAGTGCCTTTCTGTCTAGAAGATTTCAATCCTCATTAGTCATTGCTGTCAGTTTCATGGCTATTCCTTCCAACGGACTCCATAAATCTTTTGATAGATATAATCCTCCATCTGCATCTTCCATAATTGATAGTTCTACCCATTGAATTTATCTACCTTCAATTTACCCTCATCTGCCATTGATCCCACTCAACTGTGAGACTCCCACTCAACTATGAGACCTTCCTACAGATGATAATTGAACACAACCTACTCTGATACCACTTGTTAGAGTTAGCCAGTAGAAGATATCAATTAAATGCAAATAAAGATTAAACAAATGAATGAAAATACATAGAAATAATAACATTGAGAGACAAGTTTTAACGTGGTTCACCCAAACTCGGGCTACATCCACCAACAGAGAGTCCAATATTATTATCTAGTAAATCAAATTAATTACAACCAAAAATCCTTGCAACTCAATATTGCTACAAAATGCTACAATACATCAACATAAACCCTAACCCTTATCCACTTTTATCAAGCCTTATGTTAGTTACAAAAATAGGGTTTTTTATGTCGGCCAATAGAAAAATAACTCCCGACGCCTTTATAAAATAATAAGATTTTTTATGCTACCCCTGGACCCCGCAAGGGTCGCTACCCCTTGACCCCATTAAATAATTTGGGGGGAAACTGCACTAATAAAAGTGGGGTAAATTTAACCTCAGAGTTTGATTAGGCTCCATATAACAACATAACCCTTTGTCACACCTTCTTTAGGATTTGAGAAAGCATGGGGGTATGCATATCTCAAATCTAACATAGTTGTTTTGAATACTGATCCTTCAGCTCTATGAGGCTTCTCCCCTATGCAGGGAAAGAGTTTGTAATCCAGTTGTACATTGATTGTGAGTACTTCCAAAGGGAATTGGAGAGATCCATCCTTCACTATCTATTCCATGATTTTCATTGCCTTTTATTTGCGAATAACCTCTTTTTTCTTTGGTAATGCCTAGCTTTCTAAGGCTTTCATCTCTACATTGTTTATGGTCTTTTCTGGGATTTCTGTCCTCTTGATACATATTAATTATGGCATAGGACTAGCAACTAAAAGCTTGTTTGTAGGAAGTTCATAATCTATGGGAATGCCTATCCTTTTGTTTGATGTGTTTGGTTTTATCATGCTAAAAGGTTCTAGATCTCTTTTTGAAACATACACTTTCCCTAGATGTAGGAATTGAGCCTCCTGAAATAATGTAGATGGCACAACCTTCATCCTGTGTATCCATGGTCTCCCAAGAAGCAAGTTATACCCCGTGTCCTTGTCGATGACATAAACATGGTTGGGATAGTCTTAGGTCCTAGAGCTACAGGAAGTGTGATCTTTCCTATCGTAGTGGCTTCTAAATTATCATACCCACTTAGAGTGTCTCGAGAAGCGATGATATTAGTGTGTCCATAACCCATTCTCTCTAAAAGAGAAATTAGAACTATGTTTACAACTGCTCCATCATTAATTAATGTTATTTTGATGCATGCATCATAGATTCACACTTGCAAGTACAACGTAGGGTCTCCTTTCTTGGTTAACTCTGCCTCAAAAGGAATTTGTTATAAGTCAAAGAAGAAACTTGGGTCTTTAAGCTCAAATTCGGTGGGCTTATGTCAAAATCCACATGGTTGATTTTCTCACTAGGTGGAGGTGTAATTTGATTGAGATACTTCAACCCTATTGCTTTCAATAGTGCTGAGCAATGTGAGGGGGAATTCCTAAGAAGGTCAATAAACAATATGTATGCGTAGGTTTCCTTTATATCTTCGATGAGTTCATAGGGTCCGATCAATGTTGGTATTGGCTCAACCACCGAGACGGTGCTTTTGTGTATTTCTTCTTGTTCATTCTTGAG
The DNA here is from genome assembly GCA_027924645.1 of Cunninghamia lanceolata. NCBI lineage: Eukaryota > Viridiplantae > Streptophyta > Pinopsida > Cupressales > Cupressaceae > Cunninghamia > Cunninghamia lanceolata. The sequence goes on from BSBN01001093.1 coordinate 583,428, forward strand.
ATCTCCTTCCTCTTCTTTATTATGTAGTATTTCAACCAACCCCAACATCCTAGCTTCTCCTTTTTGTCCTAATGATGGTGGGATATTGGTATTGTTAGCTTGGGCTACTTCATTTTAATTCGTTGCTTCTGTATCCTTATGCAAAGTAAATGGGTCCTAATAGATTCTCAAGTTAGCATTCTGAGGAGCTATCATGGCTTTGGTTTGTCTTGTGCCCTTGTTATCCGGCGTGACCACTTACAAGTTCAAGAACATCTCTATGAACAATCATTTTTGGTCTTCTAGTAATCTTGCTATGAATCTATTATACTCTCTAAAGGATTCCTTGTTGTGCCCACTTGCTCTATGAAAAGAACAAAATTGATTGTAATCATATGGGGGTCTTTCATACCTTCCATCATTACCATTTCCATTACGATTCCAACTCTAATAATTGTCCCTTGGAAAATACACATTGTTTCTCAAATGATCAATTGCATTGACATTGGGAGGGTAATAGTCTTACTTTCCTGACAGGGGATTGATCTATCACCCTATCTGTTATTGCATTTCTATTGTTTTTGAGAATCTTAATGATAGAGGCATTATTCCCTATGTCCTCCCTCATCAGTTTTCCATTTGACCCATAGACCCTTCTGCCACTATCAATGGTTTCTTGGTCGATTCTTAAAGCACTTTCCAAGGCCTCTTTATAGGACTTGTAGGGTAACTTTTGAACATCTTCTCTCATATCTTTGTTTAAGGCATGCAAGAAAAGGTCACATAACTCGTGATGGTCCATGTTTGGAGCACTAGTTGAAGAATAGAGCACTTGTCTCCATCAGGTAACAAAGTGGGCTATTAATTCATTCGGTTCTTGTTTCATGGTTAAGAATTCCCTAATTCCTATTTTTATGAGTTTGTTCATGTCGAAATCCATGACAGACTCTCCGATTAACTTCCTGAATGAGTGTATTGAAGCTTCCAGTAGGCGATAGTACCAATCTAGAGTTATTCCTTCTAGAGTCTTTGGGAAGATCTTGGCAACAACCCCATCCCAAGGGACGAGTTCTCTTATCGTAGTGGTATAAGCTTTGATATGTAAGTTGGGATCACCCTCTCCTTTCAACTTTGGGAGATCAGGGAATGGTCAAGGCAACTAAACATTTCTTATGTTTAAGTGGTTCTTTCAAGTATTCCAGGTATTTCCCCTAAAAGGCACTTTGCGATTGAGGAGTTGATGGCATTAGTCCTATAGGGGGTTTTGGTAACCCATTGTCTGATTTGCTTGGCCTCCTAGCATTACTTGATTCTTTTGAATAGGAGGGTTCCCATTTGGAAACATGTCATTACTCACATTTGTTTAGTAGTTGAGATAGGGGATTCTGAGATGCCCCCTGGTCTTGTTCTATTATGATATTGACATACAACTTTTGTTTTCTTTCTAGAGTAGGTTTCTCTACTTCCAGGGTTCTAATTCTTTGCACTAGAGTCATGATTAGGTCTACAGGAGTGGGACCTCTAGGCACTTCCTCATTTCTAGGGTTTTCCCTTCGAGTGTTATCATGATTATGTGCTTCTTCTCATGCAAAATTTTCTCTTTGTTCTTCCCATAGGGCCACTTTAATGCTTCTTGAGCATCTCTTGCCTCTTACAAATGTCTTTCTAACATTTTTACTTCCTCATCAAGATGAATACTCGAGGTATTTGTGGATGGTTGATCCAGCTGATGGATTTCTTATCTTAGTTGAATTCTCCTAGCTTTGTGAGGCGCATTTGGTATAGCAAGGTTATGTTCCCAAGCAAGATTGTTAAAAGATAGAGAACGCTTGGGTTCTCTTTGGTCTTGTTCATAGTCAGATTCTTCATAATCGTAGCAATTCTTGATTGATTCATCTAGGTGACGTGGCACATACCTATCGAAAGAGGGAGTTTCTGGCTCCCTAGAGGGAACATTCCCTAAGTTTAGATCTAGTTCTATCATATTCGGGGGTGTCATAGACACTGCAGAATAAATGGAACGAGCGAAGGCAAAGGTGACAAGAGTGGAAATGGTAAATGAGGATATGAAGAATAAAGTGGTAATGTTTTAAAATTTAGAGACAATGAGGTTCAAATAATGGTAACTCAAACAACATAACCAAAAGGCTCTACAATTCACATCAGGTTTACCAAAATATGTATGCTCAAAATCATGACTCGGTGACCTTGAGGGTGGTTGGGTTGATTTTGGCACATACATGGACCCTCTCTCCTTGCCATGGGGTGAATTTTCGTGTCACTCTCGCTCTTGTGGAAGTAGCCAGTTGAGAGGAGGTAAGACATGGGGGTGGTCTGGCTTGTTAGAGAGCTACACTTCGCGAAGAGGGGTCGGCTAGTCCCAGGGCCTATGTTGTAGTGCGCTTGTGTGGATGTGGTGTTCTATGACTATAGTTGTAAAGATAATTATATGACCTAAAGGGTCACTAGTCACTATTCTCTTTTTTGGATTCCTAATATTCCACCGTTGTGTGGGTAGGTTGTTGTTCTCATTGATGTTCAACTGTTGTTTGTGTTGTTGGATGAATGCTTCTTATTGCGGTCTTGGATGGATTTCCTCTATCTCATCAAGGATTGCCCTCACCCACCCACCTCTAAGTCCAGGGCACATTCATGAGCCAAGACAAGAGATAGACGGTTTAAGATAACCTTGACTTGACCTAGGATTTTGACTTAGGGTTTGTGTGACCTAAGGTTTGACTTTGTGTAGACTTTGTTTGACCTTGTCATGGAATCAAGGGTTTTGACCAATGTTTGACTATAGTTGACCTTGTGTTGGGACCAAGGGTTTGTGAACTTTCTATGTTTTTAATGCTTTTATTATTTTTTTGGATTTTATAAATGCAAGCCTATATGAATACAAAACTTTTTTTTGTGCTTTTTTATGTTTTTAGAAATCAAAAGTGCTTTTTCTTGATCTAAGAAGTAGAAAATGTATGCAAGCTATGATGAAGTTATCTAATGCAATGTAACCTATGTTTTTGTTTGTTTTCTAAATAGATGGATTAATTAATCTAAGAAAGGGAAATTGCTTTTAATCTATGAACTTTGGAAAGGGAAACTAATTTAACAATGCAAATCTACTTAGCCTATCAAGGAAAAAGCAAACATGTATTTTACTATTTCTAAGAGAAAAGTTTTGATATCTAATTACTATGAAATGAAAAAAAGCATAAAGGAACCTAGAGACACGTGAGCCTCCACTACCCTCAAAAATCCTTGTAATGGCAACCTCGATTCCTTTTGTAGCAACAACGTGATCCTCTTGGTGACAAAAAGGAAATGGAAGCAAAAGAAGCTTTGAAGCTTTGTAAAGAGCTCAATGAGAGCTTAATGAGCATTGTAGCTTGTGATGTGAGTAGTATGTGGATACGAACAATCTTTTAGAAAAGATAAATGAGATAACAAATGAAAGAAAAAGGCTCCTATGTCCTGTATGAGCATGAGAATGCTTGATTTAGAGAGTAATAACTTGAAAGAGCTATGTGTACAAATGAAATTGCCTCCCTTTGTGCTTGAGGGAGGGGGTATTTATAGGTTGGAAGAAGGGATGAGAGGTGAAGAAGAAGGAGAGTTAACTCAATTTTATTGGAGAGTTAACTTAGAAGATTCAAGAGTGATGTGGGCTAAAATTGGAGTGATCTACCCAATAAAAGCTTATCACTCAAGAAGAAGTGAAGAAGAAGGAATGCAGGAGAATGCAAGGGAATGCATGAGTTGTTAAATAAAGATGAAATGGAGCTAATTATGCATGTGTAGGTACATGAAATAGTTAACTTTATATTTGGCACAAAAATCCATGCAAACAGGAAGAAAAACAGGCAAAAACTAAGCTTTTTAGAGTTTGAAACTCAAGTTTTTCCATGCTTGAAAACATAATATGGTCACCCATGGGTCATCCCTTTCACTAATCAGGGTTGCCCAAGGGTGACCCATGGGCAACCCTCAGAGGAGGGCACCTGGGTGGAAGTGCATGATGGGAGATGGTAGAGGAGATGAAAAGGAGGGGATCTACCTCTAGAAACAGGTTAGTCATGTGTGAAAATCCAAATCTCCACTTGCAAAAGTAGGATCTCCTAGGGGAGATCTAGAAATAATCGGGGGAGATTTGGATTGGTTAAGTGAAATTGAAAATCAAAAGTAGGAGATGGCTAGGGAGGACCTCTAAAAGGCCTCTAGGAGTGGGAATGGATGAAGAACACTGGGGAAAGGTGAAAACTCACCTACAAGATGCATACAAGGCTTAGGAATAGGGTCACAAGCACATGAAACACAAATCGACAAGTGTCAAAAAAGTGTTGAAAGAGAAGAGAGAGAGAAAACGACAAAGGGGAAACAACACAAGGAGGAAGAAAAGACACATCACCAAGAGAATTGTTGCTGAGATGATGTTATTTCACACTTACATGTATGTGACAAGGATTATGATTCATCATAGGGGTCCTCATGGAGGTTGTGTGTGATTTTAGTGCTTACAGGTCTTGTAGCAAAGCAGGTCGTCAGAGGAGATGAGCAGCCTCATATGGTATTTTTTATGATTTTATAAATTAAATTGAATTAAATCATTTTTAAACATTTTAAATCTGATTTCAAGTTTCTTTCTCTTGTATAGATTGATTCAGATCATCCTATTCTGCATGGAGTGAAGAGGTCTCTTGATTATAGGGATGATAGGAGTTAGATATATATGTTTTAGTACATTCCACGAACTCTATATATATGTTTTAGTACATTACATGTACTCTTTATACATTGTTTTAGTATTTCAATTTTCATGGACTAGATCTATATACGTTTCAGTATTGTATGGACTCTATATGTACATGTTTCAGTATTTCAGTATTTCATGGACTAGATCTATATATATGTTTCAATATTTTCATGGACTTTATATATTGTTTCATGGACTTTACTAATTTCAGTAGTTTATGGACTATTATTGTTTTAGTAATTTACACATGTACATTTATACATTTTGACTTGAATAAATTAGTTATCCTCATGAGACCATATTTTATCAAATGTAAATTTCAATATTTTCATACATTATAAATGAGTTAAAAAATAACTAATGTTATCTAAGGTCACCACCTTATTCATTTGCAATAAGGTTCTTATAGTTAGATTTATGAAATTTAATTACTTATAGTAGTGATAACAATAATAAAATATTCACAAGTTTACAAAAACATAAGCATTTCAAATATTTTTACTTTACATTTGATTCATAGTAAAAACATTCGATAGTATTAGGATAGGATTAGAGAACTATACAAATGTGAAGCACATTATATATCATTCCTTTTGATGCTATACATAAATTATTTTTTATATATAATCATTAATATGACATGCATTTATGTTACATATATGTGCAAGTATATAAACCATTCATTAGACCAAAAACTAACCAAAACCATGCAAGATCATGATAATCAACAATATACAAGAATTCAAAATTTTCTTAAGGGGATCGAAGAATTCAAAATTTTCGTAAGGGGATCAAAGAATTCAAAGTATGTCTCATGTTCAATCACAATTTATATAATTAATTAGGATATATATGAATGAAGGGGTCCTAGGAGAAATGATGGCTTAAGGGGTCCTCATAGGATGGCTTAAGAGGTCCTAATAGGATCTCTTAAGAGGATCAAAGAATTCAAAATTTGCTTAAGGGGAGCAAAGAGTTCAAAGTATCTCTCATGTTCAATCACAATTGATATAATTAATTAGAATATATATGAATTAAGGGGTCTTAGGAAAAATGATGGCTTAAGGGGTCCTCATAGGATGGCTTAAGGGATTGTAATAAGATGGTCAAAGGGGATCTATGAATTAAGGTCCTAGGAAAACTTATGGCTTAAGGGGATCAAATTTGGTGAAGTTGCCCAAGGAAACCAAATTTAATAGTAATATACATGACAGTGATTACACATTCAAATTTTAAGTTTCAAAGTAGGAAAACATGCACATAATGGAAAAAATATATCAAATATTGATTTTTATATATAAAATGTAAAGTAATTGTGTATGTACATATACAAATTTGGCATATATGCCAACTCAAACCAATATTTACAAAATGTGGCTATGCCATCTCAAGAAAATCCAAAACTTGTGGCAGATCATCAAAATATAGCCTCTTCGCACCACCTGATATCAAAATGACAATAAATCAATTTTAACTATGTATATAAGTAATATCAATATATCATCAAAACATGTATTTAAATTTATATAAAACTATATATATACTTACCTGTATTTACAAGTATTCCATGTTGTAGGTTGAATCTGCATCCTCTCTTTTTTGTCTCAAAGTATGTGATGAATGTGATGATGGCTTAAGGATACAAAATGACAGTAAATAAATTTTAATTGTGTATATAAGCATAAAACACATGATTTGATACAAATTTTAAGATAAAGGGAAAAATATAGAAGGTGGAATGAGAATGAAAGAATATATCAAAAACACAAAACATTGATACAATATGTAACTAGATAACATGTGATATGAAAGATATGAGAATATATAAAATTACCTAATGCATTCACTTTTAGTTGAAGACTACAAAATTGATCTAAAAAATTTGTATGGTGAAAACTTGTAGTGACAATCATGCAAAAATCTACTTGTAGGGTACACCTGCAAAAATAATGAATGTAAGTAAATTAACTATATATACATGAGTCAATACAAATTTTAAGATAAAGGGAATACTATAGAAGGTGAAATGTGAATGAAAGAATATCCAAATGTTCATCGATACAATCATGCAAGATCTAGACTTGTAGGGGACTTGCAAAAATAATGATTGTAAGGGGAGGTACGAGGATGGCTTAAGGGGATGTAAGAGGATGGCTTAAGGGGATGTAAGAGGATGTCTTAAGGAGAGATACATGAGTCAATACATATTATAAGATAAAAGGAATAAAATAAAAGGTGAAATAAGAGGATGACTTAATGGGACATAAGAGAATGGCTTAAGGGGAGCTAAGAGGATGACTTAAGGGGATGTAAGAGGATGGCTTCAGGGGAGATACACAATTCAATACAAATTATATGATAAAAGGAATAAAATAGAAGGTGAAATAAGAGGATGACTTAACGAGACATAAGGGAATGGCTTCAGGGGGGCTAAAAGGATGGCTTAAGGGGATGTAAGAAGATGGATTAAGGAGATGTAAGAGAGGGGGTGTAAGGGGAGATACGTGAGTAAATACAAATTATAAGATTTGCATTTTCATGATTTGATCATGGCGATTAACCTAGCCACTCAAACTATGTGTCACGTGAGAAAATTAGTTCTATATTTATAGGAAATTGCTTAAGGATAGGTAAGAGGATGGCTTAAGGGGAGCTAAGGGGATGACTTAATACAACTATATTAACTATCAATTAAATATATACAACTATATACATACCTAGAAATTTATTCTATTGTACCATCTGCATCCTCTCTTTTTTGCAATGCATCTATGATTGTCTCATGCTCTTCCATAGAAATTGTTCATAACTCTTTATTAGCAGGTCTTCCATGATACCTCACTAGTTTTCAATTTGTTGCCACCACCAAATGCGAATAGTGTATAATATTCTTATGTGTTTCATAATCTTTGAATGCGTGCAAACCATTCTTCCTTGTTAGCTTTTTTCATTGCCAAGTGTCAACAACCACCACCGAACCTATTGGATAATGAAATCCATCATCATCTTCTTGAGGTGTTATTAACTTATGTTTAGTCTCCACACATTGAGCTAACAAATATTTTGTTTCCTCTTCATTCTCCTCAAGTGCAACAACATCATACACATGTCCTGTAAACAAAATTTAATTCAATAACTTGTGTGACATATAATTTGACCAATCTACATACATGAATTCATATATAATTAAATATATTACACTATAGTAATAAAGTGAAATAAAATGAAATAAATTGAATTAAATTACCTTCTTGTACAAGGTATGAAACACGGTCACAGTCATCTGATGCAAACACTTGATCATTGTTGTTTCATATTGATCATGTGTTTGTGTAGGTGTCAATGATATTTTCTTCCACTCTTCAACCCATTCTGTATTCTCACATGCTTCCCAATCTCCTAAAATACAAAAATGACAAAAAAATGCAAGCTCCCTTGTCCAGATAGTCCATGTGCTTGCATTCAAACTCTTAAATGAATGCCATTTAGTAGATCCACCGATTGTCTCACAATTAAGTCTAGGTAGAATGCTCTCTTCTTCAACAAACCAAAAGAATAATTGAATTGTAGAGTATTCGCTTGATCCTGTAGATAATTTTGTATTGCACTAATCCACAATTGCATGTGCATCTTTAAATTTTACTACATCCTCAAATTTTAATTGCTCTCTAGAAAGAATTATTTTAACACATGCACTAGCTCCATCATGTTCTCCTTTACCATGTCCAGCTTAAAAAAACTTCACATATGTTGGACATTATTTTCCTTGTGAACCCTACTTAACCAATAAAACATTCGAGCATTCTTGAACTATTCTATACAATTATCTAACCATATGAGATGTTCTGTCATCTAGATTCCTCTTTCTCTTAAATTTGTATAAAATATATTGAAACAATATTGAACAAACTAGTGCAGGAGCTCCACATTTTAATCATTGTGTTGGTTTTTTCCTAGTTGTTTTCATGTTAATTTATTTACCTCTAAGGCTTTGAAAACTATTTTGATACTTTGTAATAAGGACTTAGTCCATTTTATTTGACTAGTCCACTAGTGTGTTTGATAAGACCTATTTTCTAAGAGTTCTCTTTTAGAAACTTGGAGTTTTTTAAGAAAATCTATTTTCCATCGATTTAGTGCCTTCATGGGCAGTTGTACAGACAAGAATAGGAAGTGCAAAGGTTAGAAACTTCCTATAAACTTGATTTTTGTTTAAACATGCCAGATAATGAAGAAGAGGAGGAGTTTTTAAGGGAAAAAACTATGTTTTTTTATTTTTTTGGTGAAAACAGCCATCCTGTACGGTCAGGTATGGACTGCTAAGGAAATAAGTTTTGGAAAATGCTTTAGATATTTGAAGTAGCTCTTGTTTACATGGAATCTTAGCTCTTGAAACATTTTGTGGTGCTTGTTTCATTCCATTTTGTAAAGACTGGTTTAAACCCTCCTTATCTAGGGTTTTGAGGTAGAATGAAGTATTTTTCCTCTATCCTCTGAAGGTGATCAGTCATTTTTGGTCAGATGGAGGAAATTAGATTAATTTTCATGTTCTTGTTGTGTATTTGGTTGTTCTCCTTCCTCCTTGGGGTGTGGCATGCATCTAGCTAGTCTTACTAGAGACTAGTTAAGAAATTGATGGTGGACTATATTAGGACAGTCAAGACAGCCAGGTTATTTTAACAAATATATGGTGGAGTTTATGTTTGTAGGTGGAGATTGATTAGTGTAGGACTTGGTGGACCTTATACATGCATAGTGGATTCATTTTCCCTTCACATTGCTCTCCTTTTAGGCTTTGTTTCAAGAAAAAGACAATTTGTTGTCTCTGAACTCCAATAGCCCGTACGGTTCTGCATGTGTGGGTTGGATTACATTTTCATGTTGATTTTTTGGATCATACATTGAGTAATGGTGATCATATGGAATCATGAGCATTTAATGTGTTGTCAAACATTCTTTTAGTTACAAGGTTTAATCCTCTTTAAGACTGTTTCCTTAAGACAGTCATAAGACAGTTGTTATTTTCTGTCAGAGCAAATGACAGTAGTGATGTGTTGGTCTATGATTTCATGTTGTTCCAACCTTGGCAGGTGTATGTAGTTCAAAGATCCATGCTTGTAGAGGAAAGTTAATGCCAGTTTAGTCATTCAAAACCAAAAGGCTACAAAACATAAACTGTCACCTTAACACTGTCCTAGAACAGTCTTTCTGCAATTTGATGTCCTCTGTCTTGTATAACACAGTATGGTTGATGCATGTGAGTAATGGTTACTTGTTCACATTGAATGTTTAGTGTGTATTGAGTGCTCATGGTCATTTGAGACCCTTGAGAGGTTGATTGAACTAATTCTATAAGACTTAAGTCTTCTTCAACCACTGTCCCAAAACAGTCTTATTATTGTCACTGTCCTTTGCCTAGAGAATGCAGAAATTATTCTTTTGGTCAGAGATCTCATGATAGTCATGACAAGTATGTGTTAATAATCATATGTGGGCATCGTTGGTAGAGGTGTGGGTAGGAAGTTGTGAGTCATTAAAAGGTGGATTGTGCAGAAAGGTGGGATTGAGCAGTAATTCTCCAAGGTGAGGGATGGGCAGCCTGTGAGGAGGACACTAGATAGTGGTCCTAGGCTAGATCAATCTTAGGAATAGCCTTGTGTAGGCTTTGTAAACACAAACACTTTTGTAAACCTCTTGTAGGAAGTTGAGTAACTTAAGTTCATTGAGTGAACTTCAAATACTCTTACCTTACCCTCTACATCACAAACTCTGATGAGTGTAACCGGTTGTCGCCCAAATAGAAATGATATTCCCTCAAAAAAATTCTATCATCCTCTGTACTATCATCTGCATGCCTGTATACAATATGAATAAACATAGCCACCTGCACTGAATTATAATATTGTGATTGGATTTCCTCTTGTGGAGAAAGAGTATAGTTTTCTATAAAATCAACCACTAATAGTATAGATTCAACTAGATATGTGTTTCTACATGTGCCAAATTGTCCATCAAGCCATTGAGCATGTTGAGAATGTTTGACATATTTTGGTACAATCTTACTCTTAAATTTTGATATGAATACATGTACACAAATTTTTTCTGTGATTAAATCACAACGCTTTCTAATTTTTCCATCCTTTAAAGAATACTCAACATTCTTAAATCTTTTAACATCCACTAATTGTTGTCCAAAATCATTTTCAACACTTTCATGCATACAAACTCCTAAGAATGAAAGATTGCCACAACTAGTGCATTGTCTAGAAATACATGAACTTAAATAAAATAAATGCCCATTACATCTTTCACAAAACAAACCTGCTATAAACTCCTTGATTATTTCAAGTGGCATATTATTACCACATTCATGCATAATCATGTTAGTATGTAAAGTACAATGTATATATTGAAACATATCATAATAATAATGAAATTGCACATGCATTTTACAACAAGAGATTCATTTCTTATTAATTTTGACATACCAAGGTTTACATTTTTCAAATGATCTTTGACTTATGCTAATATTTCTAGGCAACACTGAATCATCTAAATTTTTTCTATAAAATTTAGTTTGAGTTGTGTCTAATAGGTGTTTTGGACGAGGATCACAAATTTTGGACCCCACTCTTAATTTCAAAACATCTCTAGCATTAGATGCCACCCTAGTATTATCATGCCAATATTTTTCTACCAAAGATTTGATTTCAATAGTCAATTTCATGTCAAACCTTGGGAGTCAACTACTAAAACTCCAACATTGCTTGATTGGATCATTTTCTATACTTTCTCTTCTCTTTATCACTCTTACCAATGTTTTAGGATGTATGTTTAGAATTCCACTAATGTTTCTTAACATTATTTTATCCAAAGTTGTTTTATTAACTATAGCAATTGTTATAGCTCATCATGCCGCATTCTTATCTTTAGATCAACTTTTCTTTCTAATAGACTCAATGGTACTAGAAATAGTAGATACAGCATGTTTAAATGAATCATCTTTTCTTTTTGGTTTCACAAAAATGCCTAAATTTTTCATTACTTTTCTCATTTTCCACATTCTCATCAATTGCATCATGAGTTGACATTGAAATGATAGTTTTTTTCAATAAAAAAAATTGTTTCTATAATCTATTGGCATACATTCTTATTTGTCTCCAAGAAATGTTACCAGGAAGATTATCCAAAATAGTAGTTTCAATTTTTTTTTAAATATTTTCATTTTCAACAACACAAGGATTTTCATTTTTGACAACAAAAGGATTTTCATTTTCACCAACACAAGGATTTTCATTTTCAACAACAAAAGGATTTTTATTTTCACCAACACAATGATTTTTATTTTCAACTACAAAAGGATTTTAATTTTGACCAACACAAGGGATTTCATTTTCAATATATTCTTTTCTACAACTTGTCTATGAATAAAATCAATCTCAACATTGTTATATCCAATTTCTAAATCATCAATATGAATATCATCTAGAATCACATTTTCCATATCATTTAAAGGTGGATTTGAAGATGTACTTAGATTCGTGCCTATTGTCACATTCTCCATAGCATTGAAAGGTGGATTTGAAGACATACTAGGACTAGTTTCTATAATTGAATTATCTTCCACATTCACCTCTTGCAAATTTGCATCACCTACATCCATGGTCTTTTCAATGTTTTTATCTTCAATAGTCATGGAACTAGATGCTCCAATATTATTCATTGCTTGAATCCTCATTCTTCTATCTCTTTTTCATTTTGCCTCCTTCTCTCTCTTTGCTTGAATTTATTCAGGGGTCAATACCTTCCTATCTTTCCTTTTTTGACGATGTTGTGATCCCATGATTACAAAATTTTGAAGTACAAATGAATTTCAATAGTAAAAGTCTTTCTTTTTTATTCCTCCTTCAAATGAGTAGAAAATGAACACAATTCCACTCCAAAATTGTCCCAATGTTGCCTCCTTCAAAAATTCAACTGAAATTATAAGTTCAAGAGCATGTAGAAGATAAGATTCACTAGTAGAATTTTGGCAAATAAATGACTACGTGACAAACTTTTAGTCACAACAACTAAAAATGACTAAATTCTACTAATTTTTTGCAACACAGCTATAAATGACTAAATAAATAACTAATTAGTCACACAAATAAAAATAATTAGTCATACAAATAAAAATGACTAAATAACTAGTCACACAAAAACAATATGATATGAAAGTGAGTAACTAAAAAAAATATTTCAAATTGGGAAATTATTGGCGGGAGTGGATTGGCAGGGTTAATAGTGGGAAACACAGGCCATTCACATTTTTGTTGCTATTCAGGTAAAGCTTGTACATAGTAAAAAATGTCCTCATGTCACAAATGTGATAGGACAATTTCTCCTTCTAATTCCATAATTCAACTAATTCAATTTCATCCTTTATAATCATTTGACCATGTTTCTTCTATAATTTAAATAATTAATCTTAATTGACTATTTAATTATTCATATCCTAATGTCCCTCTTAACTCAATTAATTCAAACAAATATCCCATCACCTAATTGCCAAAATCCCCTTTCAAATGCATCCTTTCAATAAATTAAATAAATTGGACAGATTTATTTCATTTGAATCGCATTACACCTCACCATTTCTCCCAATATTAAATTCAATTTTGTCCTCTAGTGGTGAGAAAACTCTAACTCATCTCAGCCCTCCATTTTGATCCAAAGTCAACATCAAATCCCAGCCCTCCATTCAAATTAGATCTTCTATAAAATCACTCATTCAACTTCATTTTGATCCCTTATGATCTTTTGGCTTGATTTCTCCTAGACATCTCTGAACAATCTCCAATATTTTGCTAATCACACACATGAGTTTCTCTAGATTGTTGCATAAACCTGCAAATTTGAGAACAATAGTGCAAGGTTAAGGAGGAAAATGGAGATAGGTCGATATTAGCTTAGATTCTTAGTTTATTTCTATTTGTTTGATTGGTCTTCTAGGCTAGATTGCACTCCTTTGGGAGCTCGGGTTAGTTGTAGTTTAATTTCGGCATGCTTGTAACTTTTTTTCCCTATCTTATTCTGGTGAACCTGATGTGAACAAATTAATTTTAGTCAACTTCTGAAGGAGAAATTTAGCAGGTGGCTTCTTGGTCTCAAATGGACCTCACCGTTGAGTATGGGAGTCCCATTCGATGAAAACCGACTATAAATTCATCAAATTTGGCTACAGGAAAAAAATTGATTTTTTTTAGTTTTAACCCCTTTACAAGGTTGTACCATACAGATCTGTATGGAACCATATGACCTGTACAGGGTTCTTACGTGAAATCATTGGTTTTCTTTTCTTTCTATTTTTTTTCTAATGGCTAAATCTTTTATCGCAAGTTTTGGATTTTATTTTTGTTGCTAGTTCTAAGGAAACTCTGGTTGGTAGCCTACTAAACCCTAATCTCCTTAAGCCTCTCCTGACATCATTTCCTCTCCTTATATCTCCACCACCTGCGTATCTACAGACCTCCCTATTTCCAACCAAAACCCTAAGTGCCACCATTAAAGGACCCTCCCACTGATCTTTGAAATTTTCCAACCCCTGCGGTCAATACAACTTTGGTCGCCACTCATCTTTTATTTGCAACCTCCTCGAATCCTCCTATTACTACCAGTCTACGCCTGAGATCTTTGGTCTCCCTTTGAGCTCCTCCCAATCGATGCTCAATCTCCTTCCTACCGCTTCCACTATCACATAAAACCCTAGCGTCGTCACCTGTTGAAGACCAGGTCACCTCCATTGAGGCACTAAGTCAATGCCCCTATAGTTTCCTCGCCACCCCTTTTGGGTAGTTGACTATGGGGCTCTTAGCACCCAACAGTAGAGGGTTCGGTCACATCTATGATCGTGCAGTGGGCATTTAGCCCTTGCGCTGCCCCCTTCATTTTTCTCTTTTATTTTTTTCAAATCTTTTGGCCAACGGTCATATGACCAACCAAGGGCCAATTTAACCCTTAACCACCCAAGCAAACTGCTATCCCAAACTACGGCATGTGACCACTTTGTTTTAAACCACTAGTGGTCAATTTCAAACAATCTGGCTTGCTCTTGTCTCCTAGAAGCCCTAATAGGGCATTTTTTTCTTTTTATCATAACTTGGTCAAAATAGGTCAAAATTGCACGCGAAAGGACTCGTCAGAAAGATGATTTGATGTACTATACAACAAAGGAGAAATTATTAGGTGACTATGTCATTTTTCAAACTTTTTTATCAGTGAAAATCAAAATTGTATTTAAACTTCAATTGAGCATAACTTGAGCAAAATTGATCAGATTTTAGCAATTTTTTTTTAAATTGCTTAAGAATTCCTAAATTTTCTAATGCTACTATTTATTTTTCTATGACTGATCATTTTTCTTGATATTTTTATTTTTTCCTTTTTGGCCTTTTCATCATGGTGGCTTGCAAAATGAGGCATCTACTTGATATTTCATGTTTTTTTACATTGTCATGGAGATTATATGCTACTGATTTCTATTTTGTAGATTGTGGCATTCACTAGGAAAAGAATTCAATCTAAAACTACTAATAAATTTGATGTAGGGTTCCTTTCATTTTCATGTGCATGTGCTTTGTTATCATAGGAACACTTTGATTTTGGTGCACTAAAACAAACATTGGCTTGCTATTTTCACACTTCGTTTGGGCTTAAAACTATCTGCTTTGCTTAGTGATTGTGTTTTAGGTTGTGAAGTGTGTATGCTCTTCCCTCACACTTTAAGTGATCTTGGGAATCAAAAACACTTCCCAACATTTTCATAATCACACCACACACTCAAATTTCTAAGGGTAAATGAACATTGTCTAGTGTCGTCAAACACGTGTATTCTCTCTCCTCACATCGTTGTATGACCTTGGAGATCAAAAACATGTGTTTGTATCACTTTTGTCTAAACCTTTAGAGGGCCTACCTCCCAATTGTGAGAGGGAATGACCCAAGTGGTACTTTCATTTTGGTCTGCTATACAAATAATTGTGATTGTGACAAAAGTCATCAATCACCTGGTGCTACTATTCTATACCAACAAAAGTCTCCCTCAGTATCCATGTGAGGCATGAAAACCCTTTTTGAGGGCTGGGAGGCCTCTTAAATGAGTGAACCACCACATGTATAAACACTAGTATATCCTGAAACACTCATTAAGAACCTTTATGCTAGTGGCAAAAAACCTTTTTTACTTGCTAGTGCAGTAGGTTGGACCTCTCAAGCTATCCCATGTGTACTATTCATTGTAGAGACAGGAATTCCCTCGGTCCCTAGGATTGAAGGGTAAGAGAAGTTCGTGTACCTGTGCCATGTGAGGGGATCCAGTGTCACTATATTCTCTAGTTGTCTGCCTTGTCTTAGTATCTAGAGCAATCTGAGCGGGGACCTAGTAGGTAGTATCCTTGACTAGACTAGGGTTGTGCATGTTTTCAAAGTGCTTTTTAAAACTTATCAAAATGCAAAACATTAAGAGTCACTAAAAATAACCAATCTGACTGCCAAGTGTCTTCTATGTGCTTGCTTAGTCATCACCCCAAACACCCTAGTCAACACATTCATTCCAAGTCAACATATCCTTATCACTCTTCCTAACCACATCATCCTTGTCATTCCATTATCCTTATCATTCACATAACCCATATCCTAATTATCCTACTTGTCCTATCCTAATCACATCCTTGTCATATCATCATCATTCCTAATCATTTCACCTTATCCTAATTATATCTCATTCATCATATCCTAATCATATCCTAATCACCTTTCCTAATAACATCATCCAACCATCATTCCTAATCATTCCACCTCATCATAATCATATCCTATTCATCACTCCTAATCATTACACCTCATCCTAATCATATCCTATTCATTATTCTCAATCATCACACATCGTCATCCTCATCCAATCAACATCATACTAATCATATCCAAGTCATCCTTATCAAACCCTAATCACCTATTTCATCTAATCACCATCATTCTAATCATATCCTAGCCATTCATTCATTATCCAATTAACTTCTTCCTAAAACATCCAAGTCATCCAATCTTATCACTACACATAGTCATCTTTATTCATAATCCAATCAATTTCATCCCAATCAATCCAAAATAATCATCTCATCACTACACATCATCATCTTCATTCTAATCCAACCAATCACATCCTAATCATATCCTAACCATTCATCCCAATCCAATCAATTTCATCCTAATCATTTCCAATCACAATACACCACAACCATAGGGAAAACATTGAGCATCTACTCTCCCTATCAAATCTAACTGCAATTATATCAAAACATTATAGACCTACTGGTTTTGTTCACCCACTACATATTCAATTTCATTCATTCTTTGACATCTATAGAGGTTCCCAAAAATAGTCTTCCTAAGGTTGAAACAATATAGGGAGAAATTGTCGAAGCTTGACTATATCACAAGTACAAATCTGGACCAAGAGACCTTGACATCTTTTTCAAATCAATCACAACTTGGGCTTAATACCAGAAGGCTAGTTTAAGTCCATCTTTCCAAGTTAATTCTTAAACTCATGGGTTCGCTTTAATCAATTATTTCTTCCACACCTCAAGGTCTTGATAAATCCAATTTATACTTTAACAAGGTCATTAGTAGATGAGAGTACTCTCTTGGAGCTAGACTTTTCGAAGACTAATATCCATTAGCCTCTATCATAATCTAGGTCTCATCACCTTGAATTGACATCCACATAGCATTCCAAAATTCAAAAGTATTATATGGACACGGTTGCAAAATGAAAAGAAAGAGAGTAGATCCTCCTAGTTATCCCTATAGTGAACACATAAACATATCATTTACAACATTTTCACCAACACATTCATCCTTGTCATTCCACATCATCCTTTTCATCCAATCAACATCACTCTAATCATATGCCAATCAATTTTCATCTGAATCATTATTCTTTTCATTCGGCATCATCATAATCACATCCTATTCATATAGTCATCATTCAACCTTCACATCCTAATCACCTCGTTCAATCAAATTCATCCTAATCACCTCACCCCTAATCATTTCCATGTCAACCTTAACCATACCCTAATCATCCCTAATCACCTATCTAATCATCCAATCAATCTCATACTCTATCACATTCCTAGACATTCCACCTTATCATTACCCTAATCCTAGTCAAGCACTTGTCAACATGGTCCTAATCCCACAAGATGACATACAACAATGTGAAAACATGTGTCATTCCATGCAAATCCTAGAGAACAAGGTTCTAGTACCCCAAGCCTCTTCACAAGGTTATCCAAGTCCACCTTGGCAACAAGAAAAAGTGCCTTTAAATTCTCATTCTACCTTTGACAAGGGGAACATAAGTCTACCTCATCCATCCTATAAGTACATTCTACCACCGCACTCTAATCCTACATCAACTCCACATCCTAGAATCAAACATTACAAAAGAAATCCTAAGGGGTTATCCAAATCACCTAATCCATTTGATCCTCCACCTAATCAAAGTCAAAATCCTAATCATGAGTCAATACCATCCATCCCTCTTATCCCTCCACCATGGGAACTTTCTGCTCCACCTAATCCTAAATATTAGTCCACACCATCTACCCTTATTATCCATCCACTATATTGTCCTTCCACACATTCCCTTGCAAAGGATGTGATCCATTGGCTACTAGCAAGGAATAGATCATCCCCATATCAAACACCCATTCATGACCCTATCAAAGAACCTTTGAATACCATGTCTAATTCTTCCACCCCATCATGTGGTCAATAACTCATCAAGCCTCTCCTAGAGTAATCCAATTCCACTTCCATTCAAGCGACTCAAGAGACATGTCAATGGTACAATCCTAAGCATGAGGAAAGATTAGTCCCTAATTCCAATCAAGATCGAACCCCTTCCATTCCACCCATCCATAACACACCTAATCCTATCTATGATCAAGCTCCCATATATGATCATGATCCCCTCTATGATCAAGAAGGCCATGATGATCCTCTTAGCCAACTCTATGCATTCCATGGTCAAGAGCTTTCCACTTCACCCATTCATGATCCCACAACTTCCACTTGTCATGATGAGACACATGCCTCCCAAGTGAACATAGAAGATCAAATAAATATCTTGGATATTAACGTGCATAAGGATACTCAAAATCCTAATGATCCTTCTTTATCCACCATCAATCTCATTTCAAGTGCACCTTCATTCATGAATGTTCTTCCCTAGGAAAGCAACAACCATTGTCTTCCACTTTTCCTTCTCAATCAAATAAAGAGCTCAAGTCTAATGTCCAAAACACACCTAGTTCCATTGTCCATCACATGCTCCAAAACATGAATTATCAAGGTAAAGGCTTAGACCTTTGTGAACAAGGTATTTTGGAGCCAATTCATGTTGAAATCCCTCCACACTCATATGTCTTTGGATACACATACCAAGGTAAGCAATCCAAAGATGTTGGTAATTTCTCCATTCCTCCTAAATCCACCACTTTCCATTATAAATCCCATCATACCCCTAAAACATATGTTTCCATTCCACCTCCATCATCCTACAAATGTCAAAATTATGTGACCATACACCTCCCTCCATCTAATTTACCTCCATTACTTCCAACTCCTAACATCCCTCTATACACTTTACCTCCACTTCTACTAACACCAAATCCATCCATTTACAAATTCCCTCACAATCATAATCATGACCAACAAATGCACACATTGTCTAAACAAGAAGCTTCAACTCATTCCACCCATCCCATGGGATTCAAAAATAAACATTTGGATGCCTCTACCCATAAAGCCAAATATCCTAAGGGTCCTAATTCCTTAGGGTACAAATGTAAAGAATCAAAGTTAAATACATCCTAAAATCTATCCAAATCCATACCTTCAAAACAAAAGTCAAAAACTAAAAGGGCTTGTGTACCTAAGAAAAAAACAATCAAATTAAATAAGGCATCCTCTTCTCAAAAATCCCAACCATCCCATTCCATTCAAATATTCCAAAAATCCCACAAGTCAAGCAAAAATCATAAAAATACTAAGTCTATGTGGGTTCCTAAATGCTTACATTATCCATCTCCTAAGCAAACATCATCATTGCTTCCTACACCACCATCCAATCAAAGGCTTCAATTTTTATCACGGTGTGTGCAACCATTGGTCATGATTCCTTTCCATACCTCCATCAACCCATCATTCAACTACTTTCCTACATATTTCACTCATCCTATCCCTATGGTCCATGCTTTTGGATAAGTCATTCATCCATCCTTACATGAACCTTCCATAATACACATCATAATCCACTATCATTCCCTCCCTAATCTGCTATCTACCTACTCCATCTCACTTTCATGCAATCTCCCTTACCAACATCTTAAGCATATTGACTTGACATGGTCCATGCAACAACATCTTTCTCCAATGGGACCGTCACCTTTCATGGCATTAGACATTTGCGTCCCTCCTTTCCATATTCCACCTATCCCATTCACAAGGTCAAAAAAATCCAAAAGTCAAAAAAGCCAAAAAAAATCAAAAAAGTAAAGAGAAATCCCTTCGTCCAATGGTGAAAACCACCCTTGATGGCACCTTGGATAAGTACCATGATGAAATCCTAGCAAACAAGCATCATGTGTAGGTTGATTTTCTATGTCACTTACACTTGGAGGCACATTGTCTCATCTGACCTATCATTTTCTATCCATTTTCCATCCTTATCCATCCATACACATACCTATCCTATCGATTCCATTCATTCTCCCTTCCTCTTTTGATCTTGATAAAGAAATGGGGGCAAAATGTTGATAAATTCTTTGGTTATCTCTTGATATACCTCATCCCTTCCAATCCATCCAACCATCCTATGGTCATAAGCCTTGTTATGTCAAATCATAAACATTACACCTAGAATGTGGCATGTTATTCCTATGTGACATAGCCTTCAGACATCACATCCTTGCTCTTCTACACATACATCCCTCTATTATGAGTCTTCCATCTTACATTCTATCGCCCACCCCTTTTATCCATTCATCCAATCCCATTCATTCCCTTGCACCTAGACTTGGTTTCCCCTTGTCATTGGTATCTAGCACAAAGGCTACCCAAATTGTCATCCAATGCCATTCAAAACATTTCAAAAACACAAAAAAATTACAACATTCCAAAAACTCAAAAAAATCAAAACATGTCAAAATCCAAAAAAATCACAACATTTCAAAAACACAAAAAAATCACAACATTCTAAAAACTCAAAAAAATCAAAACATGTCAAAATCCAAAAAAATCACAACATTTCAAAATCCAAAAAAAACACAACATTTCAAAATCCAAAAAAATCACAAGATTTCAAAATCCAAAAAAATCACAACATTCAAAAATCCAAAAAAATCACAACATTCAAAATTCCAAAAAAATGACAACATTCAAAAACTAAAAAAGATCACAACATTTCAAAAAACACAAAAAAATCAAATATCCATAAAAAATCCAAGCAATAAAATCATTTCCAATCTAATTCATCACATTCAATCATTCCAATTCAACTCAAATCAATTCTTCAAAATCATCTAATCAATCAATCAAATCAACCCAATCCCAATCATTCACATCAATTCTTCCAAATTAAATAAATTAAATCAATCATCAAATCAAAATTCCAAGCAATAAACTCAAATGCAAGTCATCCTCAATCCATACCAATCAAGTTAATCAATCAAGTCAAATCATCGAATTACATCAATGGTCTTGATCCTAAACTTAACGTAAACCAAATCAATCAATCATCAATCAAATCCTAGTGTTGCTTGCATGGCCAACAACACTAGTGTCAATCACTCAATCAATTGTCTTATACAGGATGTTGCATCGTCGAAACTAGACCAGGCATCTTATATGGCATGTTTCATTTCTTGAAACCAGACACAATCATTATCACCAATCAATCAATCATTAATCATTGGTTTACAACTTGACAGGGGCAATACCTTATTTGTTTTTGAATCATTTGTGCATGCTTGTTGTCTTGCTTGCGTGTGTTATCATTTTCATCTTGCATTTGAATCAGAACCATCAAAACTCTTCAAAAATCTAAAAACATCCAAATATTCTCAAAAATCCAAAAACATTGAATATCCTCAAAATCACAAAAAAATCAAATAACCAATAAAAAACCAAAGCAATAAACCATGTCAAACTACATCGCCTCTGAGCTTTCACGTAGGCAAGGCCATCTTCGATGTGCCCCCGAGGCATTAGGTCAGTTCCTTAGGGCCCATCGAGTCAACTATCATGATAAGTCGTCCTAGGTGAGATGGATACTTTGATCAGACAAAAGCAATCAAACTTTCACAAGGAAAATAACCACAAACATCAAACCAGACAAGCTATTCAAATCAGCCAAACCGATAAATTGCTATCACACTATCCATCACATATCCTACACGGAATGGGGCATTGTCGAAACTAGAACTCTATGCCTTATACCACATGCATCATTTCTAAAATCAAACATTATCAATCATTGTCAATCATCACAAGCCAATCATCTCACAACTTGTGACATTCTCGAAACCAGACCACATGTCTTATACGGGATGTCCCAATCTTATCACTTGCCTTATACATGATGTTGCATTGTCAAAACTAGATGAGGCATCTTATATGACATGCTTCCTATCCGAAAACTAGGCCTTCTTCATCGAATCGTTATAATAAATCAAACACATATCACTTGGCAAAGGTCCAAATGGCTATTGGTCTAGTCTGTCTTATTTTACTAGATTGTTTTGCAGTCTCATTCTTATGCTTCTCAAGGCAATCCCTAAGTGATGAAGAGAAGCAAGGATAGAGAAAGATCTCTTTTCTTTGATTGTTGTTTGTGGCTTGTCTTGGCAAAATGACTAGGGCAACTTGGTGCCTTGCATGTGATTGAGATTCCATTGGGTGTGAATCAAAGACATCGTATGCATAGAAAAGAATAAATGCTTCCTTGCATGAGGATTTGCATACCTCACGGTTATCTCATTACATTTTCCAACAAGGTACCACAGTTACTAGTCCGAGTCAGGAATTCCTTGTCTGTCATTTGCCTATTTCGCAAGGGATCACATTTTCATGCCTTGGCCTTTGACATGCCATGGTGATTATCGCCCTTTGACATAATAAGTTCTATGATGATAAGCAGAAAAATTGCAAGTGAGAAGCTCAAAAATCTATCAAAGCAAGATCTCATTTCCATTCTTCTAGCCAATCTTTCATTCCTCCACCTTCATTGTAGCTTAATGTATCATTCATTTCTTCTATCCATTCCCCTATCTTTCTTCCTTGACCAATCCCTTTTATTTCGAGATCCTACCCGTGTTTTTCCAACCCACCTATCATCTCGAGGGGGCATCATTATCCTATCTTTCCATCATCATCCTTTTCCTCTATCCATTTCCTTAGCTTCTTTGAAATGATGTTACTGAACATAAATCTCATCATCTCGAACATCATCTCAAAGAGGGGCAAAATGTAGACACTTAAAAATGTCCTCATGTCGCAAATGTGACAGGACAATTTCTCCTTCAAATTCCATAATTCAACTAATTCAATTTCATCCTTTCTAATCATTTGACCATGTTTCTTCTATAATTAAATAATTAATCTTAATTGATTATTTAATTATTCATATCCTAATGTCCCTCTTCACTCAATTAATTCAAACAAATATCCCATCACCTAATTGCCAAAATCCCCTTTCACATGCATCCTTTCAATAAATTAAATAAATTGGACAAATTTATTTAATTTGAATCGCATTACACCTCACCATTTCTCCTAATTTTAAATTCAATTTTGTCCTCTAGTGGTGAGAAAATCCTAACTAATCTCAGCTCTCCATTTTGATCCAAAGTCAACATCAAATCCTAGCCCTCCATTCAAATTAGTTCTTCTATAAAATCACTCATTCAACTTCATTTTGATCCCTTATGATCTCTTGGCTTGATTTCTCCTAGACATCTCTAAACAATCTCCAATATCTTGCTAATCACACATGAAGAGTTTCTCTAGATTGTTGCATAAACTTGCAAATCTAAGAACAATAATGCAAGGTTAAGGAAGACAATGGCGATAGGTCGATATTAGCTTATATTCTTAGTTTATTTATGTTTGTTTGATTGGTTTTCTAGGCTAGATTGCACTCCATTGGGAGCTAAGGTTAGCTGTAGTTTAATTTTTGCATGCTTGTAGCTTTTTTTCCCTATCTCAAAGTTAAACTGAGAAAAATAAAGCTAGGTTGAGTCTGAGATTTTCTTTTATCATATTGCAATCCCACCTGGTGAATACCTTTGTTTGGAATGGAAAATATATCACTTTGTTTGTGATCAGATCGAAGCCATATTTATGTTCGTTAGGCTAAGTTAAGGGCTGCTACAGAGGTTGGAGAAGAAAGGGGATTTTGTGTGTGTAGAAGCTTGGGAAAGACTAGGTTTTGGAGCATTTGATGCATAAGAAGAGAGCACCATGGAAGGGGGCACTACAGTAGTGGATGGTTAGATACAAGGAATTTTAACCCATTGTGGGCGCTATGTAATGTATAATATCTTTGGCAACCTTTTTTAGGTTTCTACTAAGCATGTCCCACACGTATGACCCATTGGCCACAATGCTTATGGCATTGTTTGGTAAGTATTCAAAACATCTACTTGTTGTTTTAGTGTTTTGCGAATACCACATTTGAGAAATCTGGTTGGAATTTTTTATGTGTGGTTTGATGGTTTTAGATCCGAATTTGAAAGATTCAAGAACATTGAAGAAAACTTGTGAAAATGATTACTTTACCCTTGGGCCTCATTTAATGTAGGGAAAAATTACTTAGCAAGGTACCAAGGAGCATGCAAATCAGATTTATTGCATTTGTAGTAATACGTGACTACATTTTAGGGTTCTAGGCATATGAGAAATTGTATGAAATCACATTGATTTGCACATGCTCATTCAAATCTAATGCACTAGAATGTACAAATTACCTTTGGATCTTCACATTTAGTGATCTAGACTATTCAAACTTTTGTGAACCTTAACATTGAATGCATTGGAATGTGTAATTTATCCTCCTATCCTTGCTTGTTGGACAATTTTATGCCCATTTGGCTTGTATTGATTTACACAATTTGTTTACTGTAGGGTTTGTTTTCTAAATATTTCATTTCTACTGCTTGTTGATGTTGTAGTAAGCACTTAAACAATCTATTCTTTTTGTTTGTTACAGTGGATATTTATGCATCTCTCATTTGCTTTTGCAGCATACTATATTAGTCTCTTGTTAGCCCATCAAGTGTTGAAGTAGTTGGATATGGATGATGAATATGTTGGAAATCAGGAGGTGATGCATGAGTTCTTTGATGCATTTTCTTGTTAAATTTAAAATTGCAAGTTTGATAATAACATATGTAAAACACCTGGCTTTAAAATTAGAGATACTATGTTGGGTGTCATCATTGTATTTGAATCTATATAATTGTAATGGTGAAAATTGGATACTTTTTCCTCTCCATTCTGGATATATATAATACCTAAAAATAGTTCATGTGACTCGTCTATGCTTCCACATTATGCATACATGTCTACCATGGAAGTTGCAACTGCATCTGTTATCATTATGAGCATATATGCATTTGGTGTGGCTAGTCTTGGTAACAAGACTAGACATCATGTAAGTGGTTTATTTTCCCTTGCAAATATGTGTGTATTTGTAATGTTGAAAATTGCATTCCATGAACTTTTCCTCTTTGTTTTGAACCCACTTTGATATATATAAGAGTTGGGAATGGAATACTAAATGTGGATATTGAAATAATTAAATACTAAAATTAAATGTGAATATAAAGATTTTGCATTTAGTTTCACCACATAATTATTTCAGTCCTGGCTCATATATCTCGATTAGTTAGTTATTAAATACTTCATTTATTTAATTAGCCTAGATATTTTTTTTAAGTGGTTTATTTTTCCTTACAAATATCTGTATCTATATATGTATATATAGATACATATATGTGTGTGTATAGAGAGAGAGAGAGAGCGCACCATACAAACATATCTATATATAGATACATACATACATATATCCAGAGAGAGAGAGATACATACAAACATGTCTATATATAGATATATACATACATGTATGTATGTAATGTATATGAATCTATATAATTGTAATGGTGAAAACTGGATACCTTTTGAGAGAGAAGAGAGAGACATACAAACATGTCTATATAGATACATACATACATGTATGTATGTATGTATGTGTATGAATCTATATAATTGTAATGGTGAAAATTGGATACCTTTTCCTCTCCATTCTGGATATATATATATATATGCCTGAAAATAGTTCATGTGACTTGTCTATGCTTTCACATTATGTATACGTGTCTACCACAACAGTTTCAACTGCATCTAACAGAATTCCTCTATCCTTCATGCTTTGATGGATGTCCATACCCTAAAAATAGTTCATGTGACTTGTCTATGCGTTCACATTATGCGTACATGTCTACCACGATAGTTTCAACTACATCTGACAAAATTCCTCTATCCTTCATGCTTTGATGGATGTCCATACCCTATTTTAGAGCTCCCATTTTGGCACAGGCAAGGAGGATGCTAGCAAGTGTTGTGGAATTTGGCTTTGAGCCTACCAATTGCATTTTCTTGAAATTTTCTAGAGGCTTTTTGAATAAACCATTTTGTATACATGTACATATACATATATATAATAATAAATACATATAGGTTTCAATACATAAATTTAAGTTGTAAATCTTTGAGAAAAAGGTTTTATGACTTAAACTTCACAAAAATCAAAAGTAGGAACCAAGTAGTGGCTCTTCAAGAAGTTGTTCCCAAAATGGAGAGAATTAAAAAAATTTACAGCTTATTATCGTTCTCACCCTGCAATCTTAGAGCTTCCTTCTCAACTCTTCTATGGAAGTGAGTTGATTGCTTGTTTTGGAAAAGGGATTCAGAAATTTTTTTGTACCTTTGATGAACTTCCAAATAAAATACACATCGAATATTACTTCTACTTATAAATTATCAATATAGTATAAAACATACTAAAAATTGTTCATTTCAAGAAGGAAGACCAAGATACTCAAGATGAACTCCGTAAAAGAAACCTTAGAGAGGAACTTGAAGAACGAGAATGTAGGCACTTTTCAAAGGATAAGAGATATGTTGGTAAGCATCATATAACCACTTTTAATTTGTCATGCTTGTGTAAATACATGTTGAATTTATTGCCTTTAAATCTAATGCACATACTTGCATTGTGATTTTTATCTGTAGATGATAGGTGCATATTTGTAAGATGAGTTTTTTGTATTTAGTTGCATAGTACTTTCCTTTTTTAATAAAATTTTATGCAATGGAGTGCAGAAATTCATCATTTAAAGTTAGTGTCTCAAACTATCGTATTTTTCATATTTTTCTCTACCAGTAAGTAGTTTTCCAAAGCTTTGTTAAAGTTCTTTTAGATAACTTGATTACAAAATTGTACTCCTTTTAAAGCAGAATTCCCAATGATTGACAAGGTCAGCATATCACTCCTATTTTGTTATTTTCATGGTTTTTCTTTTTTGTTATTGATGTGAACTCATTCGTCATATAAGAAACAATCTTGTAATAACTAGCCTATCTGGTATGCTTATTGGATTTTTAGTATTTATATTGCAGTTTTGTGATGTACGTTGAGATCAATGGTGATAATGCAGCTCATATTTATAAGTTCTTGAAATCAAGCAAAGGTGGCCTTTTGGGTGACAATATTAAGGCAAGATTTATTCTGATGAAATAGTTATGTAGAGTTAAGGTAACTCTGGTCCAATGTTCAACAAGTGTCTGGCTATGTGTTGTTTGTTATTTGTGTATTTTGTGGTAGAAGCACAGTCAAAATATCCTAACCATGATATGTAAAGGTTATTTCAATTGTTAGTACTTTTATTTTGTTGCCTCCAGTAGAAGTGTTTGTTGCAAATATGTGCCTAAGTGGTGTTTTCATTGATGTCAGCATATCCTTGTTGCCATTGGTGTCAACTGTATCCTATTTTGTTGCCTGTATAGAAAAGTGGATTGT
Organism: Cunninghamia lanceolata; assembly: GCA_027924645.1. Taxonomy (NCBI): domain Eukaryota; kingdom Viridiplantae; phylum Streptophyta; class Pinopsida; order Cupressales; family Cupressaceae; genus Cunninghamia; species Cunninghamia lanceolata. The sequence goes on from BSBN01001093.1 coordinate 611,345, forward strand.
TGAGGATATTGAGAAAATTAATGAGGATCAATGTATGAAGACCATATGGCTGAGTAGGGAATTGTCTGAAGAAGCTCCAGTTAAGTTTTGAAGAGTTCACATGAAGATTTGAAGAAGCTATGGCCATCTGAGTTGAACCAGTTTTGAAGTGTTCAGAAGAGACAGTGACATGAAAGAGGTCCAGATTATTCCAGATATGTCAAATGATGATCTACAAATCTAGAGGCATGTTTGGGAAGTCAGTGTGTATCATCCATTCAAGTAGTTTGTGGTTTGGAGGTCCACAAGAAATCTTTCTAATGTGACAGTCATGGCAGACATTGTTCTTGAGGTTCCAGAGAACGATACAAGTGATTCTGATGATTTGGAGGAGTACGGATATTTTTGTTGAATTCAATGTGCTTGTGGAGGTCTCTAGATTGTGTGACTACTATGTTGGAGGTCCGCATTGAAGTCTGAGCTTGTCAAAGAAGATTTCCTTCTTGGTGTTGTTGTTCTTCCCAGTCTTGGCTGACCGGATGATTCAAGCATGTTACAGATATTCTAAAAGCAATTCTATGAAGTGTGGTGTGTTGATCAATGAAGATTTGAGTCCCAGTTATGTTTGGCTAATAGCTTAGTGATTCGCATTAAGTCAGTTGTTTGTAGTGCCGACCTTGATGTTCATTCCAAGGTAGATGAAGCATATAAATACTTGTTGATGAGTTGTGGAAAATCATCCTTGTGCGAAAATATAAATCTGAAGAAAGGATCAGAAGTAGATCAGAGGAGAGAAGGAGTAGAAGAACAAAAGTAGAGTAGAGTAAAGAGTTAGTAAAGAAGAGTTTGGAGGCAAAGCAGAAGTTTATGAGCATTCAATGAAACTGAACCAGGCATGAAGTAGATGCTATTTCTCAGTTAAATCTTTCTGTGTTAAACTTAAATTTCTTGTAGGGAGTGAGCCTCTCTTTTGAGTAGTGAGCTTTGGGCAGTGAGCTCGAAGGCAAGTGCCTTCTCATTCTTTTAAAGTACTTTTAACAGGGTACAAATCTTGTGGGCTAACACCCACCGTGGTTTTTCCCTTAACCGGGTTTCCACATCAAAAATCTTGGTGTCAAATGTGTTGATTATGTTTCTGCTTATGTGATGTTGTTCCATGCTTTAATGTTTACATCATTAATCAATTTACAAACTATGAAAGAAGATTAAAAGGAAGAAAAGATCAAATTTTGGGACAATTGATTCACCCCCCCTCTCAGTTGTCTAGTTTAATTCTAATAGTGTTTTATTTTATAGCTTAATGGTTGCTATGTTGCAAGAATTAGCCACTTGACTATGCTCTTATTTATCATACAACCTTCAAAGGCTATGTATGATGCTTCTACATGACTATTGTCCTCACTTGTCACTATTTTCCAAACAATGCCATAGACCTTGCTTCATGAGCCTTAAAGGACTGCCATCAAAACACCCACAATGGAAACCAAACAAGGTTGTTGCCTCCTTAAACACACATCACTATTAGTTTACTGAGACTATAATCATTGAGACAACCATCAACTATATGCTACATTTAGACCTTATGAAGGATGCACTACCCTAATTTATAACCCACAACTGCATTATGCATGTTCAGAATTCCTCAATTAATTTCACTTGAGTTTTAATACATCCATTTGCAACACTAAACATGCTACGCCCTTAATATTAGGTACATAGGGTTATGAATAGTTAGCTTATGGCTATCTTAACTCCTAATTAAGTCATGTTATCATTATTATATTATTATTTAGTTAGATAGGTCAGACTAGGTGTTATATAGGGGTGTGTCTATTCATCCTAAGCATAATTAGGTATATATAGGAGGATATGAGTCTTAATTCATCATATATTGTGAAGTGTGTTCTCATTGGAGATATTTGGAGGTTGCCTCCTCGAAGTGGCCTGTTATTCTTAGTTATTATAAAGTATTTACAGAATATTTCATATTATCTTCTTCCATTGTGCAAGTTATTTCATTACAAGTAGTATTAGAGCATGATCTTGGCACCGTAGAGACAAGATTTTTTCTCAACATTGGAGGCGATTTTGGGAAGAGTATAACTTTCAGATTTTAGCAAATTTTTTAAAAAATTTAAAGGGTTTTTTAATACCATATTAAAGAAGCTACAGTCCAGATTTCAAAGGAATTGGAGTATATTTGAGCGAATTATTGCAGAATTATGATTTTTACACAATTTATTTGAGATCTACATATCTCTCACATCCTGATGAATTGGAGCCTAATTGGTATTGGGTTTTTGAATACATAATAGAGGACCCTACAGTCCAAATCTTGGAGAAATTTAAGCAAAAATAAGAGAGTTATTGCAAAATTAGGGTTTCCAACAAATTCACTCTCAAGGCAGCAAATTTGCTAATTTTTTAGAATTTTTCTGGGTACATGGTATCTTGGCCCTAGTAAGTTACAGTAAAAATTTCAAAGAATTTACATTTCATTTGTGTGATTTATTTTAAAATATTGGTTTCCATCATGACGGGGCCTACAACAAGAGGCAAAAAGAATGCTGCCACACCGGGGAAATCCTCTGATAAGGATGGGGAAACAATAGAGGATAGTAATCCCAATGAGGAAATAAGTAAGGTCAAGGAAGAGGTTTCCTCAATTAAGAGGGATATGTGTGACTTAAGAGGAGATATATCAGATATACGAAGCATGTTAAGTGCCTATATGAATGAACCAAGAAAGGAGTTCTCAAGCAACCAAGGTGAAACCTTCAAGCCGGCTAATAATGACACAAATTTTAATACTCCTATGGGATCTAGGAATTTTTTTCCAAAGGTGGATATGCGCAAGTTTGATCATAAGGATCCTCTAACATGGATAAACCAAATGGAAAATGTTTTTGAAGTACATCAAATCCCATATGGACAAAGGGTCACGATGGCTTCCCTATATCTAGAACCAGATCAATTCATTTGGTATCGTTGGCTTTATACTCATCAAAGGAAAAAGGGTCTCACCGTCTCATGGTCAATTTTTACAGAAGAACTCCAAGCACAATATAGCAATAGTGTGACAGACAACTTCTTCAGCCAGCTTGCTAAACTTCAACAAACAGGATCAGTTAAGGATTATATTCAAAAATTCCAAAATCTATCCTTAAGAGTGGATACAATTTTAGAGGAGAACTTGAATGATTTATTCTTGGGTGGTCTCAAGGATCACATTCAACATGAGGTACGCATGTTTAGTCCTAGCTCGGTAAATGAGTCTTTTATCTTGGCACACAGGGTAGAGGAGAAGTATTGGATTCCTAGAAAGCAAGGGGCTAATGTGACAAGAGAGAAAGGATATTCAACACCTTCTCTTCCTCAACCTACTAGGTTGACTCCACAGCAAATTGAGGAGAAAAGAGCAAAAGGGTTGTGTTTCAATTGTGATAGCAAATACAGTCGAGGACATAAATGTAGTGAAAAGAAATTGTTCTATATTGAAGGTCCAAGTGAGGAAGAAGAGGAGGAACCCATATTAGAGGAGGATAGGGAGTCAAGTGAGGAATCACATGATTCTCAACCAATCATTTCTTGTCATGCACTCTCAGGTTTTAGTACACCACAAACTCTCAAGGTAGTGGGTTTCTTAAAGAAGCAGAAAGTAACAATATTGATCGACTCAGGTAGTACTCATAATTTCATTAATAAAAAGTTGGCAACTCGTCTAAATTGTTTTATATATCCAGCCCCAGAGTTTCAGGTTTTGATTGCAGATGGGGGTACAGTTAGTTGTTCGGGGAAGTGTCATAGCATTAAATTATCCATGGGAGATTATCAACTTGATACCCCAATGTATGCGATATCCATGGGTGCAGCAGATATTGTTTTGGGAGTACAGTGGCTTACTACATTGGGAACAATTGAGATGAACTTCCAAGAACTATTCATGAGATTTCAATCAGAAGGAAAGGTAGTGGAGCTAAGGGGGTTGAAGGCAAAATCCCCACAAATGGTAAGCTCTCATCAAATGCAAAAGTTGCTTAAGAAAGGAGCGGATGGATTTGCGGCCCAGCTATGTTCATTAGAAGTCTCTCAATCTAATGCGCCTACTCATCCAGATTTACAAGCAATAATTGATCGTCACTCAGTGGTTCTTGGAAATATGCCTAAAGGACTTCCTCCTAAGAGGGATCATGACCATGCCATACAACTAGTTCCAGGGAGCCAACCACCAAACATCAGGCCTTATAGGTACCCACACATACAAAAAAGTGAGATAGAAAAAATTGTTGAGGAGATGCTAGAGGTAGGAATTATCAGGCATAGCCAAAGTGCTTACTCCTCGCCTGTGGTGATGGTGCGTAAGAAGGATGAAACTTGGTGCATGTGTCCAAATTATAGAGTGCTCAACATGTACACCATTAAAGATAAGTTTCCTATTCCAGTCATTGATGATTTGCTAGATGAATTGAATGGAGCTATGTATTTTACCAAGTTAGATCTTAGATCTGGTTATCACCAAATTCGGATTAAGGAGGAAGATATTTGTAAGACAGCATTTCAAACTCATGAGGGTCATTATGAATTTTTGGTGATGCCATTCGGCCTTACCAATGCACCATCTACATTCCAAAGTTTGATGAATTCTATTTTTAAGTTCTTGAGAAAGTTTGTGTTAGTGTTCTTTGATGATATATTGATTTATAGCAAGACTTGGGAAGAACATTTGCAACATGTAGATCAAGCATTACAATTACTCAAAGATCATCAACTCTATGCTAAGCCATCCAAGTGTGCTTTTGGTCTTAAGGAGGTGGAGTATTTGGGACACATAGTTTCACATGAAGGAGTAAAGGTGGACCCTAACAAAATTAAGGCTATCATGGAATGGCCTATTCCAAAAACCATTAAGAAACTAAGGGGTTTCTTGGGATTGACAGTGTACTATAGAAGATTTGTGAAGAATTATGGTCGTATAGAAGCACCCCTCACCACTCTATTAAAGAAGGATTCTTTTCATTGGAATGAGTCTGCTAATGTAGCATTTGAGCAATTGAAGGAGGCTATGTGTACAACTCCAATGCTTGCCACTCTGGACTTCACCAAGGAATTCATTGTGGAATGTGATGCTTCTGGAAATGGGATAGGAGTAGTTCTCATGCAAGAAGGTCGACCAATTGCTTTTGAGAGTCGTCAATTGAAGGGTAAGAATCAGCTCAAACCTATTTATGAGAAGGAAATGCTAGCAATCCTTCACGCAGTTAAACAATGGAGGCCTTATTTAATGGGTCGACACTTTAAGGTTAAGATAGATCATGATAGCCTAAAATATTTTTTGGAACAAAGACTATCATCTGAAGAGCAACAAAAATGGGTCACTAAGATGTTGGGATATGACTTTGAGATTGTATATAAGAAAGGGAAGGAAAATATTGTGGCCGATGCACTTTCTAGGAAGGATGAGAAAGATGAAGCCTTATTATGTGCCCTTTCAATATTACAAGCAAATTGGGTGGAAGAAGCCAAAGCAGAGTGGCAAAATGATGTTGCAACAAGTAATCTCATCCAACAAATAAAAAGTGATCCTAGTAGTTCAGATAAGTTTTGTTTGAAGGGGGATATTCTTTGGTATAAAGAGCACTTGTATCTCTGCAAGAATTCCACTCTTAAACACAAGATTCTCACAGAGCTACATGAGTCCCCAATTGGTGGTCATTCAAGATTTTTGAAGACATATCATCAGGTCAAGCAAGATTTTTTTTGGGAAGGGCTAAAAGGTGATGTTCAAAAGTTGGTGGCTGAATGTTTGGTTTGTCAAAGAAATAAGGGGGAGACAATTAAGACACCAGGTCTCTTGCAGCCCTTATCTATTCCAAGCCAGCGTTGGGAAGAGGTATCCATGGACTTCATCACAGGGCTTCCCAAATCTAAAGGTCATAATGTCATCATGGTAGTAGTTGATCGCCTCACTAAATATGCACATTTCATTGCATTATCACACCCTTTTACAGCAAGTGTAGTGGCAAAAGTTTTTTTGGAGAATATCCAAAAGCTACATGGTACACCTAAGGTTATTGTCAGTGATCGTGATCCTATCTTTACTAGTCACTTTTGGAAAGATTTATTCTCATGTTTGGGTACTCAATTGGCTCATAGTTCTTCATACCATCCTCAATCAGATGGGCAAACTGAGGTTGTTAATAAATGTTTGGAAGGATATCTACGTTGTTTCACTTTAGAGAAACAGTCTCAATGGGTAGATTGGCTACCACTTACAGAATGGTGGTATAACACTTCTTTTCATAGCTCATCAAAAATGTCTCCATTTTTGGCACTTTATGGATATCATCCTCCTTCCATCACATCATCATTAAAGGTGTCACTGAGAGTTCAGGCAGTAGAGGACCACTTGCTTCATCAACAACAGGTACTTTCAGGACTCAAGGAGAATTTAGCTATGGCACAAAATCGAATGAAACAACAGGGAGACCAACATCGTAGTGAAAGAAATTTTGAAGTTGGGGATTGGGTCTTCTTGAGATTGCAGCCTTATAAACAAATCTCACCGAAGCAACAAAAAAAGAATAATAAGTTGTCTCCAAGATATTATGGGCCATACCAAATCATGCAAAAGATTGGTAGTGTTGCCTACAAGCTAGAGTTACCACCAACAACAAAGATACATCCAGTTTTTCATGTTTCTTGTTTGAAGAAGGTAATTGGGCAAAATATTCATATTCAAACAATACTACCAGAGCTCAATGAAGAAGGAAGAATAATTTTGGAACCAGAGTACATTCTTCAAACACGTACGAAGAAGCTAAGGAATAGAACCCTCACTGAGTATCTCATCCAATGGAAGAATTTACTAGTGGAAGAGGCCACATGGTAGGATGAGGAGTTCATTCAAAAGAATCCACACTTGGTTAGCATTGAGGACAATGCTTCTTTGAAGAGAGGGGGCATGCTACGCCCTTAATATTAGGTACATAGGGTTATGAATAGTTAGCTTATGGCTATCTTAACTCCTAATTAAGTCATGTTATCATTATTATATTATTATTTAGTTAGATAGGTCAAACTAGGTGTTATATAGGGGTGTGTCTATTCATCCTAAGCATAATTAGGTATATATAGGAGGATATGAGTCTTAATTCATCATATATTGTGAAGTGTGTTCTCATTGGAGATATTTGGAGGTTGCCCCCTCGAAGTGGCCTGTTATTCTCAGTTATTATAAAGTATTTACAAAATATTTCATATTATCTTCTTCCATTGTGCAAGTTATTTCATTACAAAACACCACCATCTCCCTTTGTCACTTTGGAGGCTACATTGTCATATCCATTGCTAAGGATTGAAAAGCAAGTGAAATAGAGTTATATGGACCCCTACACAAGCTGCTTATGCCACTACACTTACACAGTCCATATATTATTTTGGGGACTTAGCAAACAAAAAGACTGTCATACATCATGGATATGGATACTTCATTCCTTATTTGTCTATTGTATTAGAACAAGAGCTCTCATCAAAGGACATGATTGGAGTTGCCCACATCCACAACCTCTAGATATTCAAGTCAGTGTTATCTTGAATGGACAGTCCCTAACAAAACACTACTGCATTCACCACTACCTTCAATACCTAAGACTGTTTCATCACCCATCTTCATGCATTGACACCTCTGTCATTACCCTCAATGCCTTTTCATATGCCACGTTTGATATAAAGAGCCTTGTTTAGGTCTATTTGTTGTCCCTGCAGTTCACAGTCAACATTGTATTATACACTATCACTTAGTTCTCAAGGTTTGGATACCCATCATAAAATGTGAATAGTGCCCTGAAACCTCCACTCATAGATATTCTTATAAAAACTCTTAAACTACCACCTATGATCCCATGATGACTTCAAAATAGGGTGGTAACTCACTTTTTCCTAAAGCATTCCAAATCATGACTATTTGCTTGGCTCTAAGGGTCTTTTGGGTATCAGTGAAGAATGCTTTGATTGAAGACTTATGCATGAGCTACCTCTAACCCTGATCCATCAGACCAAGCTATGTTAAACTGGTGCACTCCATGCTTGTTACATTAAGAGTAACTATTATGAGATTAAAACTAGAAGAAATAGTGAGCACATTGCATGTTTTGGTTTTAAATTAGGCCGTCAATTCATATACCAGAATGACTTCTTAGGTTCATGTGGGATCGTCACTAAGGTAATATCAATCAAAATGTAGTATTTATTCAAAATAAATGAATAATGATGATCTTTCTTTTATTTAGCAAATTTAGGCTTGCAATCCATCTTTCTTTTGCTCTATTCATGAAGGATCATATAGTATGATCTGAAATGTTGATGACAAAAAAATCTATATGCCCTCAGATTCATTATTATGGACTGTGGAAAACATAACATCTCTGAGGTTTATTTTCATCATGTAAATACATTTTTTAAATTCCATGGGTCCTTAGAATAAAAGTTGAAGCCTAGACACCTTGCAGGGAACCGTATCCTAAGGTTTTTTTTGTACAAGTAGGATGGAAGGAATTTGATTGAAAGAACATGCAAGTTGTTTGATTGAGGCTATGAAAGATTGAAATGCAAACTTTTAAGGGTCTAGAGGCTATAATTATACTAGTGAATGGTAGCATTATACTCATCTTTATTTTGAACTTTAACAAGAAGCTTATCTCCATTACGAACATATAGGGTTGGGCCCGGTAGCTATCCATTTACAGTGACTCTCATGTTTGTTGCATAACTTTGTAATAGTAGTACTTTTTATCTGTCATTCATCAAACCAACACAAAAATTTTAACATTCAGTGATATTTTTGTTGGTTTAAAGCATTCATGTGCATTGTAAATATAATGACCAAATAAGCCCAAGGACCACAACCATGAAAGTCTAACCATATTCACTAAATACATTCAGAGAATTCTCTCTTTCATATTTGGGGTGGCCTCCACCAAAACACTACACGGCTTGTTACTGGGCCTTGCAGATCACCCACATCATCAAAAGGCCCAACAACAAGTTGTGCGATGTTGTGGTGGAGGCCTCCCCCGATATGAAAGATTGAAATATAAACTTTTAAGGGTCTAGAGGCTACAATTATACTACTGAATGGTAGCATTATACTTGGCTTTTTTGTAAACTTCAACAAGAAGCTTATCTCCATTATGAACATATAGGGTTGGGCCCAGTAGCTATCCATTTATAGTGACTCTCATGCTTGTTGCATAACTTTGTAACAGTAGTACTTTTTATCTGTTATATATCAAACGAACACAAAAATTTTAACATTCAATGATATTTTTGTTGGTTTAAAGCATTCATGTGCATTGTAAATATAATGACCAAATAAGTCCAAGGACCACAACCACGAAAGTTTAACCATATTCATCGAATACATTCAAATAATTCTCTTTTGAATGATCAGGGGAGGATTCCACCGCAACACCACATGACTTGTTGTTGGGCCTTGTGGTGATGCAAGAATCACCCGCATCACCACAAGGCCCAGCAACAAGCCGTGTGGTGTTGCGATGGAGGCCTCCCCCGATATCAATATCCAATGGTTGTCCACTGAGTTATCCATGGCTCCACATTTTGCATACATCTTGCCATCCCGTATAACGTTTCATTTTACTCAGACTAGTAGTACACTTGCAAATGTGAGTGCATTAGGTTAGGAACTTGTTTATTGCATATGATGAAGTAATGTGACCATTTTGTGGGAGTACCTGTGTCTTCTATACACTGTAATTTGTTATCAATGGAGGGCAATTCTCCTGAATCCATGCCTTATGTTTTGATATCTGAAAAAAATCTCTCATCCATTATCTGACAAAAATCCTCCGTCTATTATCTATAATATCTAACAAAAATCCCCCGTCCATTATGCTTTGATGGATGCCTATTCCCTATTCCAAAGCTTCCATTTTGGAACATGTAGGGAGGATGTTGGCAAAGGTTGTGTAGTCTGGATTTACACCTGTCAATTGCATTTTCTTGAAAGTTTCTAAATCCTTTTCAACAAATCCATTTTTTGCATATCCCGCAACCATTGCATTCCATGAGATGACATCTCTTTGAGGCATTCTGCCAAATAGTTCACATGCCTTGTCAATGCTTCCACATTTTGCATACATGTCTACCAGGGCAGTTGAAACTACAACATCTGACAAAATTCCTCTATCCATTACTTTTTGTTGGATGTCCATACCTTGTTCCAATGCTCCCATTTTGGCACATGCAAGAAGGATGCTGGTAAAGGTTGTGGAATTTGACTTTACACCTGCCAATTGCATTTTCTTGAAAGTTTGTAAATCCTTTGCAACAAATCCATTTTGTGTATATCCAGTAATAATTGAGGCATTATGTCCAAGAGTGTTGGTTTCTTGGTTTTATTTAAATTTTATCTTGTTTTTAAATTTGTTATTTATCTTATGTTTTTACATTGAATTGGATGGTTTGGATTGTAGGTTGTTGAACAGTGTAATGATGCACAAGTGACAAATTTTATAGAGGGTAACTTCCTTGCAAAATAGGTAATCTAATCGGTCATGAATTGGATGTATAATTTAAAGGTGGTTTCTACCAATGGTTGTGTTTCTTGTTTTATAATGTATTTAATGGTATATGTTTGTTTGTTTGCCGTATAGGTGGAGGATATTTAAAAAGTTTCTGAATATGTTGCTCAATTGAGAAGAATTGGAAAAGGGCACAATAAGGGAGTCAACATGTTTGAGTGCATTACTATTATGACACACTTCCTAACCTATTACTTATCCATTTTGTATATCATCTAAAAAATTGTAATTCCTTGAGAATTAATCTACTAAAGAGATTTCTTGAATATTGGATTGGGAGAGCCTTACAAAAATGTACTTTACTAACAATGGGAGTACAATGACTACCCTAGAAAGAACCTGTAACCAATCTTAAGACATCTTCCATTCTGTTCATTTAATTTGGCATTCCTAGTACACGCTATGAAAATTCTTAGAACATGAATGCTAAAGTGCATTGTTTTTTAATTGATTTATTTTTCTACTATGTTTGGACGGACTTTTGTAAACTTGCAATATACAATGCACTTTTATTTTTTCTGAATTGAGACTAATAGTAATTTTGTTGGTTGTATTGAGGCACAGCTTCATTCATGGCAAAAAAGGTAGCACCCTATTGCTCATATCATATGGCACGTTGCATATAAAGGAGGAAATATTCTACGGTTATTATTGGATACATTGAAGGAGAGAGCTTCATATATGGGACATGATCAACACTCTCCTTCTTGGATTCTACATGTTACAACTTGCTTCAGGAAGATTGCCCACGTTGCAAAAGTTTTAAGAGATGAAAGGGGCATGTGCTTGCATTGAAGGGCTCCAAGCATTCGTTTCCACACTAGTAACAATCTGGCAGATGACATAGAGTGCATATCTAGGTAACAATAGTAGTGATGAATTATTTTCAAGGAATTTGGAAAAGATACAGTGATGTCAAAGGTAGTCAAGGCATTCAATAGAGGGCCAATGTTCTACATTGATGGGAGGTAGAGTACAAGTGAAAGCATGCCAGAATAATGAGCTAGGTAGTGGCAATCAAGAGGCATTGTTATTTTATAAAGGGAAAATGCATGACAATAGGTTGACAAGTGATTGGACAATGCATTTCAAGAAGCTACAAGTTTGATTAGGACAATGCATAGCCTAGTCATAAGGTAATGTTGAATAATAGTCCATGACAATTGAGGCATCCTACCAAAGATGATAGTCATCAGAGGCATAATCATCAGAGATAAGGACAATTTATTGCTACAGGTAACAATTCACAATGGCAGCTTATGAACTAGAGCAAGTTGGGTGCATGAGACAAGATCTCTACAAAGATGACAGTGTGATCTTGAACTAGGACAGTGAGCTTCATGGGATAGTCATGGATTTGTGAAGACATCTATGAATGTCTTTGTGCTTCTATGCTCAGTGATACTTAGAAAATTAGTTTCTTGCTCATTCTTTGAGCTATGTATTGTAACCATGAAGGTTTTTTTAGCAAAGAAAAGGCATTGTAACTTATTTTTAGATCTGTATGTTGTTTGTAAGTATTTTTTTATCAATAAAACAAGCTATTTTTACCTTCTCAAAGCTGTTTCATTGTGCAAGCTTCAAAATATACTACTAAATATACTAATGACTAAATGCAAGCTTCAAAATGACTAAATATACTATTAATTAACATCAATTAATAATTAAATTGACTAAATATACTACCAATTGACATAAATCAGTGAACAATGAATAAATATGACTAAATATATGACCAGTGTTAAATCAGTGAATAAAAATGACTAAATATACTACCAAATTGATCAAAATGATGATTAAAATTAATGACTAAATACACTACCAATGGACATAAATCAATGAATAAAAATGACTAAATAAGTGACCAGTTAACAACAATCAATGACTAAATTAACAACTAAATATATCAGTGAATAAAAAATGATTAAATAAGTGACCAGATTACAACAATCAATGACTAAATATACTACCAAATCAATCAATCAAAACAACCAATAAATGACTAAAAATGGTTTATTCATCAATTTGGTCGCGTTATAAATGACTGGCAATAAACTACTAATGATCACGTGACCGTGCTTGGTCATTTACAAGCAGTTTTTAGTAATTTTTTCAGTCATATATTGTTGTTTCTGTACTAGTGATTTCATAAAAAAAATTGCAGAATTAGTTGTTGTCGGCTGTACACTGTCATAAGATGTCAAGTTGTAGAATTGACAGTATTTTTTATCAGTAAAAATTTAAAAAATGGTAAAAATGAAATGAGATCCCGTAGCAAATGGGATCCTGTATCCTAACTAGGACCTCATTTTGTTTTTGACCATACAAAATAATAAATAAAGAAAATGAGATCTCGTTTCTTAAAATTTGAATTGTAGGTGTGGTTTCTACTATGGGTTTCAAGTCGGGAAAAGGCTTGGGGACCCGACCCTTAGCTTTGGACCTGCTTTGACCTACAACTTGAAGGTCATGTTAGTGTCACTAGAAAATAATGACTTTGGACATATGTTTGAAGATGTTTTTTGTAAAAAAAAATTGACGAAATTAAAACCCATTATAAATGAGATTGTGTAGATTCCAAATATGTAATTTTTTACAATTAGATTATTTTTTCTATTTTTCAAAATTTTTTTATGAAACTGGTCCATAAACTTGAAATATCAAGTTTTCTTATTATTTTAATATTTTTTCTATTTTTTAAATTTTTTTTATGAAACTGGTCCATAAACTTGAAATATCAGGTTTTCTTTTTTTTTCCCTCTAAGTAGGTTTTCTTATTATTTTAATAACTTTTTATTAAAATATTTTTTTGACAAGCAAATTATACATGCACAATCTTCAGACAATTCTTTTCAATTTTAAAAAAATCAAAAAATGATAATTTTAGGTCATCTTATGCGTGACATACACAAGGGATTTTCAAAACAATAATTATGACCAATAAAAAATTAATAATTTTTTTTAATTACAAAAATATTGTGCATAATCTTTAGTGTGTTATAGATCTTTTCCCAAAAGGACTCAGAAAAATACAATTATTTAGGTCAAAATATAGTTGATGTACATGTGCATGGTATGGTAAAAAAGTGACTTTTAAATAGTGGTTTTTAGACATGCCTATTGAAAATCAATTTGTATCATTTGGGTATTAAAATAAATTATGTATTTGGAAACTAGACTCCGAGTACTACATTTCATATTACTGACTTTTTTTAAGATTCAATCTTTAAGTGCTTCAAGTTTTTAGGTCAAATGTGACAAATTCTAAAAATCAGGGAAAGAACTACTTTTTGGCCAAAAAGTGGACTCGACTTCTTGCACACACCCAGATGCCAGGTATGATATTGGTTCTCCATCTTTTTGACAGAGCAAGACTAAAATTATTCCATGACATTCCATAGTTTCTATATGTTTGGATTTTTTTTGTATGCCTTCACGACACGTCTAGGTGTAGATTTGTATTTTCCAATGAATACCATTGTACACCTATATAGCTTTGTACACGTATTAAATTTGTGTTTTGCCAATGTACATATCATTGTATGCCTATATGGATTTGTTTATACATTAACTGTATTCATATATGGCATTGTAAGCCTTATGGCATTTTCATGAAATTATGTATACCTTAATGGCCTTATATATATTATTTGTATTGATGATTTCAATAGTTTAAATTGTTTGAGTGGTTTGAATAATAAGGCTTAAGATTAAACTTATTGTTCGAGGAGTAATCATAAATGTTTTAAATTGTTTTAATACTCACTTTAAACTTACTATTATTATTGTAGACGAATCTGACATCCACCCATAGGTGTAAATGAAACATTCCTAGGTGTCATGGATTCCAAGAATCTTTACATCAAATTTTGACACATTTTTTCTCTTAGGGATCTTAAGAGACTCTCCCAGTCCAATGTAGCCTAGAAGGATCGAGAGATCTGGAAAATGAAACATTCCTAGGTGCCATGGATTCCAAGAATCTCTACGTCAAAGTTTGACATCTTTTTTCTCTTAGGGCTAGAAAAGACTCTCTTAGTCCAATGTAGCCCAAAAGGATAAAGAGATAATTTGACAAATGAAATGAGGCCTCTACTAGCATTCACTTGCCCCACTTGATGTGTTCTCACCATTAGTTTGGTCCCATAAGGTGTGAAAGAAAAAAATGGATATTTACACCTTTACACTGAACGCAACTGAGGTATTTTACAAGAATACATTTATTGTTGACATGATCAAATGGTCTGGAGTTGATTGAAATTGAGATAGACTATTGTATATGGACCTGACATCCACTTATAGGTGTAAATGAAACATTCCTAAGTGCCACAAATTCTAAGAATCGCTGCGTCAAATTTTGACACCTTTTTGCTCTTAAGGCTCTTAAGTGACTCTCTCAATCTAATGTAGCCTAGAAGGATTGGAAGACTCAAGGAATGAAATGAAGCCTCCATTAACATTCACCTACCCAAACCAACATGTTGGCATCATTAGTTTAGTCCCATGAGGTGTGGAAGAAAAATGACTATTGGCACCTTTACACTGAATGCAACTAAGGCATTTTGCAAGATTGCCTTGATTGTTTTCATGATCAAATGGTATGGAGTTGAAAAAAACTGAGATAGGCTATTGTAGATGGACCCAACATCCACTTGTAGGTGAAAACATAACATTCATAAGTACCACAGATACTAAGAATTGGTGCATCAAATTTTGACAATTTTTTTCTCTTAGGGGTCTTCAGAGACTCTCTCAATCTAATGTATCCTAAAAGGATTGGGAGATCTAGAGAATAAACTGAATCCTCCACTAGCATTCACCTACCTAGTTTGATGTGTTGGCACCATCATTTTGTTCCCATGAGATGTGGAAGAAAAAATGGGTGTTGGCTCTTAAAGAGACTCTTGGTCCAATGTAGCTTAGAAGGATTAGGATGCTTGGCCACCAAAAAACACCTCCGCTAGCATTCACCCACCCACCCCAATGTGTTGGTGCCATTGGTTTGGTCCCACAAGAGATGGAATAAAAATATGACTATTGGCTCTTAAGAAACTCTCTCAATCTAATATAGCCCAAAATAATAGGGATTCTTAGCCATAAAAAAGCATCTCCACTAGCATTCACCTACCCACCCTGACATGTTAGCACTATTGGTTTGGTCCCACGAGGTGTCGAAGAAAAATATGATTATTAGCTCTTAAGAGACTCTCTTGGTCTAATGAAGCTTGGAAGGATCGAGATGCATGGCCATAAAAGAGACACCTTCACTAGCATTCACCCATCCATCTTGACATGTTGGCACTATTAGTTTGGTCCCACAAGGTGCAGAAGAAAAAATATGACTATTGGATCTTAATAGATTTTATCAGTCCAACATAGCTTGGAAGGATCAGGATGCTTGGCCATGGAAAAGGCACCTCCACTAGTATTCACCTGCCCACCTCGACGTGTTGGTGCTATTGGTTTGGTCCCACAAGGTGTGGAAGAAAAAAATATGACTATTGGGTCTTAAGAGACTCTCTTAGTCTAATGTAGCCCAAAAGGATTGGGGTGATTGGCCACAAATAAGACACCTCTACTAGCATTTACCTATCCATATTAACATGTTGGCACTATTAGTTTAGTCCCACAAAGTGTGGAAGAAAAAATGTGACTATTGTCTCTTAAGGGACTCTCTCGATCTAATGTAGCTTGGAAGGATTGGGATGCTTGGCCACTAGAAAGAGACCTTCACTAGCATTCATCCACCTACCCTAAGGTGTTGGTGCTGTCCATTCTGTCCCATGAGGTGCAGAAAAAAATTATGACTATTGTCTCTTAAGAGACTCTCTTGGTCTAATGTAGCTCGGAAGGATTGAGATGCTTGGCTGCTAAAAAGAGACCTTCACTAGCATTCACCCACCCACCCCAACATGTTGGTGTTTTCTATTTGGTCCCATGATGTGAAGAATGAAAATGTGACTCTTGGCACCATTTCATAGAATGACACTGAGGCATCTCGCAAGAATGCATTCATTGTTGGCATAGTCAAAAAATTTTGACTTGATAGAAAATGAGAGAGGTTAATGTAGAGAGCTCCAACATCTAGTTGTAGGTCCAAACAAAACATTCCTAGGTGCCATGAATTCTAAGAACTACTCTATCAAAGTTTGGTAGTTTTTTACTCTTAGGTCTCTTATGAGACTTTGCTAGAACTATGTATCCTGGAAGGATTGAGACACTTGGAGAATGAAATGAGGCCTACTCTAGAATTCAATTTCCCGCCTAGATGTGTTGACACCATTCATTTGGTCCCACAAGGTGAAGAACACAAAATATGACACTAGGCACCATTACATTGAATGCAAATGAAACATTTTGCAAGAATGTATTTATTGTTGGCATAGTCAAATAGTTTTGATTTGACAAAATATGAGAGGTTTTTGTAGAGGGACTTGATGTCCATCTATAGGTTTAAACAAAACATTCTTGGGTGCCATGAATTTTGAGAACCGATTCATCAAAGTTTGGTAGTTTTTTGCTCTTAGGTATCATACGAGACTTTGTCATAATCATATAACTTGAATTATAAATACACTTGGGGAATGAAATTAGGCCTCCTTTAGCATTCACTTGCCCACCCTAAAATGTTGGCACTGTATGTTCAGTCCCACAAGGTAAAGAACAAATAACATGACACTAGGCAACATTACATTGAATGGAAATGAGACATTTTACATGAATGCTTTTATTATTAGCATGGTCAAATGGTTTTGATTTGAAAAAAAAATAATAGAGGTTATTGTAGAGGGACTCAATATCCAACTATAAGTCCAAACAAAATATTTCTAAGTGCCACCATTCCAAGAAATGCTTCGTCAAAGTTTGGTATTTTTTGTTCTTCGGTCTCTTAGGAGACTTTGCTAGAACTATGCAACTCAGAAGGATTGAGACACTTGGAGAATGAAAAAGGGCCTCCTCTAGCATTCAACCATCCATCCCAATGTGTTGGTGCCATCAGTTTAGTCCTATGAGGTGAAGAATGCAAAATATGACACTAGGCAACATTACAATGAATGCAAATGAAACATTTTGTAAGAATGCATTTGTCATTGACATGGTCAAACAATTTTGATTTGATAAAAATTAAGAGAGGTTATTGTAGAGGGACCTAAAATATAGCTATAGGTCAAAATAGAACATTCCTAGGTCCCACAAATTTTGAGAACTGTTCCATGAAAGTTTGGTAGTTTTTCGCTCTTAGGTCTCTTACAAGACTTTTTCAGAAACGTATAACCTAGAAGGATCAAAAAACATGGGGAACAAAATGAGGCCTTCTCTAGCATTCACCCACCCACCGTCATATGTTGGCTCCACCTATTTAGTCACATGAGATGAAGAATGAAAAATAAGACCCTTGGCACCATTACATTGAATGCCATTGAGGCATTTTGCAAGAATGCATTGATTGTCGGCACAATCAAACTGTTTCAAGTTGACTAAAACTAAGACAAGTTATTGTAGAGGTACCTGACATCCAACTATTGGTGTAAACATAACACTAGTAGGTACCGTGGATTCTAAGAATCACTTCATCAAAATTTGGCCCCATTTTTCTCTTAGGGCTCTTAAGAGACTTTGTTGGAACCATGTAGCTCGAAAGGATCAAGACACATAGGAAACAAAATGAGGCCTCCTCTAGCATTTAACTACCCACACTAATGTATTGGCACCATTTGTTTGGTCCCATAAGGTGAAGAACAAAAATGTGACTCTTGGCACCATTACATTAAATGCCATTGAGGCATTTTGTAAGAATACATTCTTATTGGCATGATCAAATTGTTTTGAGTTGATTTAAATTGAGATTGGTTATTGTAGAGGCACTTGACATCTAGTCGTCGATGCAACCAAAAAATTAGTAGGAACCATAGATTCTAAGAATCACTCCATCAAAATTTGGCTATTTTTTGCTCTTAGGGCTCTTAAGAGACTTTGTCATGGAATAGTAGATGTTGTTTGTAGATATTATAGTTCTTTTGACATTGAAAGGAGTATTTCTTTTGGTTAAGTTCTTCATCACTAGGTCTGTAGATTGTCAATTTTATTTCTTAGTATTTAGTAGAATGAGTTAAAGGTGGTCAAGGCATTATAATGGTTTGTATGAGTTCTTATAGTTTAGCCCCTGTATATTTTGATTGATATTTTTATTAAGGGATTGTTGTGGTGTAACTATGTTGAGGTCTTTGATTTATTATAAAGGTTTTTTAAGGTTACAAATCCTAGGGTTTAGAGAATATGATAAAAAATAAACTTGGATTTTGGAAATATGGTTTTATGCATTGTCTTACATATTAGATATAGTTTTCTATGAACCTTTTCCCCATATTTCTAATGACAATCTCTAATGTTGGGGGTTCACTTTGAGATAAAACTATATCTTTGTAGTGTAACTCTTGGTTTTGTTGTTGCAACCATATCATATGTCAATGTTGAATGTAATGTTTTTGATTAGTTTAGAAAGAAAGAGGGTCCTAAACCCTTTACAAAACAACCCCCAAGGCAAAAAGCCAAAAGCTTACCAAAAATAACCCATTAACAACACATTAACAACTCAAGGACAATAGACAAAAAACAACTAATCAAAAATAGCAAAAACAACAGAAACAACAAGAAACTAGGGATTGTTAGTTGTCCCATACTTGGACAGGAATTCCACCATGACTTTGTAATCCCCCAAGATATCCAACCCCACCTGCTTGACCTTATCATCCAAGTCTTTGACAGCCACGAAGATCGATGCAGCCATGTGAAGGGCTTTAGCAGCAAACTCTGCCATCACCTTTCACTTCTTCTGCATACTTGCCATCTTCTCCTAGAGGTGCCTCAGGTCCTCGGTAGTCTTAACACACATAGAGCAACTTCCCTTACTGCCCTAACCCCCATACACTTTAGCAGCTTCACCCACTTCCTCAGAGCTGGATTTGTTCATGGAGGCGAAGTCGTTGGTCCCCTCCACTTCATGAACTAACTCAGTGGGGGTTTCTTCCCCTCCCTCCTCCATAGTTTCTTTGACAAACTATGACTCATAAGAAATCTCCACCCCTTAAGGAGATGCAGAAGGTTTACCAGCAATACGAGTAGACTAATGAACCTGCAGGTTAAGAGCCTCTGCACCTTCCCCACTACTAGCAATCTTAGTCCCAGAATCCAGCTCAATAATTTTCACAGGCTCCACCATAATTACAGTCTCCTTACCCTTTTTTATCTTTTTTATTAGTGGCAACCCCTTCCTCCTCAGGCTTCACTGTAGACACAGTCTCCTTACCTTTCTTGGCTTTTTTCTCAGTAGCCACCCCTTCATCCTCAATCTCCCCTCTATCTCTTTTGACCTACCTCTTCCCAGTCATCTGGGTGGCACCATGCTAGGATTTCTTCTTAGAGGTGGTTGGGATTTGGATAGGGGTATCCTCCTCAATACGAGGGTCACTCTTAGGGTTTTTAAGAGCAATCTTAGGGGTCCCCACATAGGTCTTAACCTTTCCAACAAAATCATGGGAAACACATGGTTGTGGGTCTCAAGCAGTTTGACTTTAATTTGTTTTGGGGGGCATAGAGCGAGGTGAACAAGGCCTTGATGGATAGGAACAAGTAGATGGCCAACATTTTTAGCTCTAATCTCCTACATCGACTTGATAGAATTATCTAGAGAAGAAAGGAGAAAGAAAGGAAAACTAATTTCCATCTTATTCCTAAAATGGTTAAGGAGAGAAAAGTGGTAGTGGTAAAAAACCTTGAATCTTCCCTCCAGCATGAAGAATTTCATAATCATGAGGTAGATTTGCCCCCATGGCTCTAACAACTTTTCTCTTTCAAACCCTCCATGAAGCTTCACAGGTGCCTCCCCCTCTTTGAAGAAAAGAGCCATGTGTTCAGGGTTGGCCACCCTACTACGTCTCAAGTGCTTTTTCCCTCTGATTAGTAGCCCAATAGCCTACCTGATCACTTCTTTAGATACCTGAAAGCCAATGCCACCAATCTTGACTTCTCTGGTAGCATTGTCCCAAGACTCTGCAAACTGGTGCAAGAGATTCTCGTCATGGCCAATCATCCCTTCCAAAAAAGGAACCACCTGCCCTTCATGGATAATATGCCACACTATAGGGTCCTGTTTAAATTCCTCCACAGAGTTGGGTTCGATCTTGACAATATCTCCGCCCATCGTGACAGCTTGAAAGTTACAGAGCCTATAGAGCTTATGGTTACTAAAGCAACTTAGGTAATTAGCAATAGGCCCGTTAAAATAAGAAATCACGTAATAATGATCAAGCCATAGAAAAAAAATAATAATGACAATGTAATTGATGAGGAGATACACCACATCCTTGCCACTTAAAAATGTCTCCTTGGGGAAAGAATTCGGCCGCCACATTGTGTGAAGATGGACGTCACCCACCATGGACATAACCCAAATATAATTGCCCTTCTAGAATCCCATCCAATCAACCCACCATAACTCAATCAACTGACTGCATGGCATCATTTTTAACCAGCTATACCCAAGCTCCAAAAATCTCCTATTCTTGATGCCAGTAAATCTAATGATGTGTCATCATGTCATCATGGCCATCCATCTGACAAGAGGTGAAGTGGCACTCCAATAATCCACATAATCCTCATAACCCCACATAGGTTTATCAATCCACTAACTAGACCACAACCTGTCCAAGGCATCACCATTCTAGCCTCTATAGTTTTGAAAAGTCCTGCACATACAATCTTGAAAGTTCACAATGCTAGACTCGTCTCTTGTATGAATCAGAAGATAATCTTTCTTCAAACTACTGCAGCCAGACACACCAATCCCACCACTCTCCAACCAACACCAAAGAGTGACGACAACATCGACTTCCCTAATTCCTGTGGCTATCACCATCCTTCAGAACAAGGGTATGAACTTCCTTAGGCAAGCTAGATATGCTCCTCCAGCAATGCCATCCTTCTCTACCATTGCCCACATTGGCCAAAGCATGAGCAATAGTATTTCCTTCTCTATAGATATGCGAGATCTTGAAATCCTCCATTCCATTTAGAAACAGTTTGATGTCTCCCATGATGTCCATTAAGTTCCACCCAATTTGAGTTGAACCCAAGGCTACATTAACTATAAGCTAAGAATGTCCTTCTACATGAAGAAGCTTGATGTTCAGAAAGGTGGCCAGCTTAATCACCCACATCATAGCAAGTGCTTCTGCCTTATTGTTACTCTTTAGCCCAATTCCCCCTGCAAAGGCAGCCATAAAGGATCTCACATCAGACCTGATGACTCCTCCTCCACTAGCCACCCTCAGATTCCCCTTACCAGCTCCATCGAAATTGAGCTTGAACCACCCTTTCTAAGGTAAGGCCCATCTGATTTTGGCCCTAGCAAACTTTTTAGAGTTGTCTACCCGACAATAGTCAGGTCTAATGCTCCACTATTTTAATAACCTTTGCTCATCCCCTCCTAGAGTGTTCTCCGCAACTTTATACTTGCCCGAACTAATGTTCTCCATAAGCAATTTGGAGAAGCCTAGGAAGACCTCCATAGGGGTTCTGCACTTCTCCCTAAAAATTATGTTATTGCATTCTTTCCATAGGCTCCAAGCTAAATGAGGAGGAATTTGTGACCAAAGCTCCCTAGTCACCAGGAGGACCAGTCTGAAGGGGGGCCTCCAATCCTAGACCCAGGATTCAAGATTTCTATTGAAGGACCAATTCATACTTAGTTTTTCAAGAACTAAACCCCACACCTCCCAAGCAAAACTATAGTGAAGAAAAAGATGGTCAATCATCTCTTCCTCTGATCCACAGAGAGTGCATCTACTCAGCATTTAGAATCCCCTCTTCCTCAGGTTGTCTATGGTCAGAATTCTATTATGTACAGAATCCACCAAAAGAAACTAAATTTTGGTATAAGTCTTGGTTTCCAAACTCTTTTCCATAAAGGATTCTCACCTACGTCAAGCAACAGACCATAGGCACTTTTGACAGTGAACAAACCTTTATTGTCTTTATCCCAAATCATCATATCTCTTTTAAGAAATAGGGAGAGTCTATAGTCATTCAACTCCTTCTGGAGCCATTGAGCTAACAACCTATCCTCCCCACTTTCTAGATCACCAATAGACAGAACCATCCAGTTCCTGAGACCCCCATTGGACCTTATATAATCGGCCACCCTGGGGCCAAATACCCTGCCAGTCTTGTCAACAATTATGCCATACTCTAGTTCTATCAAAGGATTATCCTTTAGCCATCTATCTTTCCAGAAATAAACTTCCCTACCATCCCCAATCTTCCACTTGATGCCATGGTGAAGAAGACCCTGGGTCTTGAGGATCTCATTCCAAATAACCAAGCCTTTGGGGAGTCAATTCTCTAAGAGTAAACTTCTACCCTCATCCTCATTGAGATACTTAGCAACCATGATGTCTCTCCAATCTGTATTACCTTGAACAAGGTTCCATCCCACCTTGGACAAGAGGGCATGATTTAATAGATGTATTCTTCTTAGTCCAGGACCTCCATGATACCTGGGGGTGCAAGCCTTTTCCCACCCAATGAGGGCAATTCTCCATTTCTCCTCAACCCCAAACCAAAGGAGTTTTTTCTAGATCTATTCTATCTTATCCACCACAAACTTAGGAATCTTGAAGAAGCTTAGAGAATAGTTAGGCATCCCCTAGAGGGAGGCTTTTAGGAGATGGAATTCCCCTACCTGACTTAGAAGGGCCCCTTTCCATCCAGCCAATTTCCTTTACATTCTCTCCAGCAGCCCTTTCCAGAAGTCAGCAGAAACTTTAGAGGTAGTTAGAGGGAGGCCCAGATAAATGGCCAGAAGCTTTTTGCTAGAGCAACCCAAAGCTCTAGTGATCCTCTGCTATAATTCCTCCGGGGTGTTCAGGAAATAGATGTGGCTTTTATCAAAGTTAATGCACTGCCCCAAAACTCTCATAAGAAATGAGGAGCTCTTTCCATCTTCTACCTTCCACAACAAAGGCTTTTCTGAAGAGAATGGTGTCATCCACAAATTGCTTAATAATCGTCATCTAAGTAGTAGAGGCAGGTTTGATGCCCTGAAGAATCCCCTGCGACAACAGATTGCAAGCATTCCTACCCAACACTTCAACAAGCAATATAAAAAGATAGGGTGAGAGAGGGTCGCCTTGTCTAAGACCTCTCCCTAAGGGGAAGAACCATCTGGGAGAACCATTGACCAACACCGAGAACCACACCGTAGTAATACATTCTTTGATAATATTGACAATCTTCTCATTAAAGCCAAATTTCTTGAGGACCTTAAACAGAAAATCCCAACTAACCCTATTGTAGGCTTTGGAAATGTCTAGTTTGAATATCATACCTAGGTTATTGCTCTTGTGGATGGAATGGTTGATTTCATGGGTGGTGATAGCCACATCCAAAATTTGTCTCTCGAGGACAAAACCCTTTTGGTTAGGAGCAATGAGTTTGTCCAAAAGGGGTTGCAACCTGAAGACCAAAATTTTGGTGAAGACTTTGTACATTGTATTGCAAAGGCTAATAGCTCTGTAGTCTGTCATAAGCTTTGCATCAAGTTTCTTTAGAATTACGTCAATAAAGGTGATGTTCAACTACTGTAAAAGTCTACCTATCCTAAAGAAGTCCTTGGCCGCCATGAAGACATCATTCCCGACAATCTCCCAGAAAGTTTGGAAGAAGGCCAGGGGGAACCCATCCGGGCTCAGGGCTTTGAAAGCACCCATGGAAAAAACAACAAAATTGACCTCCTCTTCTGAGATAGGTTTAGTCAGGTAGCAATTATCATCCTCTAAAGTATGGTAAGAATGACCTTTATTAGAGAATCAATGTCTTCAGCAAGAACATTGGTATGCTGGGCAGCAAGCAAAGTTTCAAAGTCATTTGAGGCAAGGCCCCCTAAATCCTCATCCTCCTTAAACTCCCTCCCTTGCTCATCTTTCAGTATCCTGATGGAATTTCTCTTCCTATGCCTTAAGGTGGATTGATGGAAGAAAGCGGTGTTCCTATCTCCTTCCCTCAGCCATTGGACCCTAGACTTTTGCTTCCATTAGATCTCTTCTTCTTTAAGAGTCCAAGCCCACCCCCTAGAGAGGTTCATCTCAAGAGGTTGCAACTCCTCCAACCTATCCCCTTGTTCCATTCTACTTTACACCTCCTTTAACTGATCCATGATGTTTTTCTTTCTGTTTAGGACATTGCCAAAAGTGTACTTATTCCATTCTTTTACCTTACTCCTCACATTGGCTAATTTCTGGGCTAATCTGGACATTGTCATTCCTTAGATAGGGATATTCCACCACTCAACAAGACAATCTCTGAAGTCAGAATGAAGAGCCCACATAATTTCAAATCTAAAAGGGAAGGGACCTCTTCTGCACCTTTCTGACTAGTTGACCAACAGAGGATTATGGTCAAAGCCCACCTGAGGGAGGGCTGACAAATGCACCATATTAGTAATGGCCCAATAAGAGGAAATAAGGAATCTATAGAGCTTTACCTGGATAAGACTACTCCCTTGCCTCTTGTTGGACCAAGTAAAATCTTGCCCTATCAAATCAATATCCATGAGGCCCACATTTTCTAAGAAGTTAGCCAGGTCAGTCATGCTATTAGAGTAGTCTGTAAGTCCCCCAATTTTTCTGGAGGATACAGGGGGAGTTGAGGTCCCTCGCCACCATCCAGTTCATACCTTTATTATTTTTAATTTTGTCAGCCAAGTTATCCTAGACCTCCTTCCTGTTGCTATGAGTATTAGGGGCATGGAGATTAATAAGATTCCACCTATCAGAGTTACACTGAAATGAGACTTCAATGAAGTGCGTATCATAGGACCTCACATACCTAGTAATATTATGGCTCCATAGAGTCGCAATACCACCCAAAGCTCCATGAGCCCCACTAATGGTGTAGTTCTCACCAAGCTAGATGTTTTTTAGAGCAAGTTTGAAGTTTTCCTCCATCATCTTGATTTCCTACAACAAGAAGATATCCACTCTATTATCAAAAATGTAGTTTCTCACCAATAACTGCTTTTGAGGGCTATTAATCCCCCTTATGTTCCATGATATAATCTTCATTTTTTTATCCTCCTAGGAGGGGCCATAAAGGTGGACTACTTCCCCCTATAAATTTATTATTCCATCTCTCTTTGTCCGGTCTTCATCTACAACAGTCTACCTCTGGTGCTATCTACCCCCACATTAGTTGTTTGCCTATTGCTTCATTTTCCCTTCTTCTTTGCAATAGACCACCCCTCCTGGTCCTCTACCTCATTACTAGGACCTACCCCTAGGGATGGAGAGAAACTCCTCTCCAAAGAGCTCATCCTGAGTTTGGAGAGGCCCATCCTCTCACTAGGGCTACTCACTTCATTAGCCATGAATTGCTGAGGGATATCACCCTTTCTAGGGTTGGAAACCTGCTTAAGTTCTCCTTCTTCCAAGTCCTCCTATCTCCCATCAACCATAGTGGTCTCAACCACCACCTGAATAGGGGTTTCCTCTGCATCGAGTCCATCATCCTTTTGGGTCCCCTCATTGTTGCTCGTCAAGTGTTCATCTACCTCTATGAGATTAGCATCTAAAGGCTGAACTTGCTCCCCAAAAGTGGCTTGCTTAGTGGTATCCATCGAATCCTCCATTGACTTCCCTAGGGAGGCAAGGGGCGAGTCCACTATTTTCAAGATGTCTTCCTTGAAGGGGTAATCCTCTAAGGCTGCATCTGCAACCACGGGCAACTCCTTTAGAGGTGGAGGGCACTTGGGGGACCTACACTGGGTGAAGACATGGCCAAGTTTCATATAGTTCTGACAAAAGACTTGAGAGTTCTCATATTGGATACCCTGAGTCCATTTCCCGTACTTAGATTCCAAGATAATGGAGGTAGGAAGGACTTTGAGGACATCCACATTGACACAGAACCTAGCATAGACAAGCCTTGCCTTGGCCTTAGTGACTTTGTCCACCATCACATAGTCCCCAAAAGTATTTCCTATCCAGGAAAAAATTTCCTCATCCCAAAACTCCAAAGGCAGACCCAGTAGGCGCACCCAAATGGGAGCTGACTGATTGAGGTCCGCTTTGGGGTTGAAGCCAGGTTTCCATTTGTATAACGAGAGTGAGTACTTCCCATACAGCCAAGGGCTACCCACCAGAATCGATAGCATATCTTCTTGAGAGGTAAATTTAAACAGGAACAACCCCCTGCCATAGCACTTGTAGAGATGCTCCCCTTAAGAGACCATTTGACTGCCATCCATCAACGAACAAGATTAATTTTGGGCCTGAAGGAAAAAAATTTACCTACAAGATTTTTATCCATAGATTCCACCACTCTTAAAATCATCTAATCAGGGAGCTTGAGTGCCTTAGCTCCTTCTATCTCTGAGATGATTGACAAGCTAACCGAACAATCGTCCTTGCCCAAAGCAACACCCACCAGTGCCTCCTTCCACTTCTTGGGATCTTGCTTCATAGAGTGAAGCACATGATCCCTCCGACAACTCGTGCTAGAAAGAGAAGCCCCCAAAGTCAAGGGAGGGGACTGTGTCACACCCCCTCCCTCGTGGACTGTCATCGTCCATTCCTGCCCAGTGCCAAATTCAAAATAGAAAGTGGGAAAGTTGTAGAGAAAACATTGATTGTAGTCTCCATGGAAACCCCTATTCAAGCTATGGTTGAGACCACTATGGTTGATGGGAGACAAGAGGACTTGGAAGAAGGAGAACTTAAGCAGGTTTCCAACCCTAGGAAGGGTGATATCCCTCAACAGTTTATGGCTAATGAAGTGAGCAGCCCTGGTGAGAGGACGAGCCTCTCCAAACTCGAGATGAGCTCTTTGGAGAGAAATTTCTCTCCATCCCTAGGGGCAGGTCCTAGTAAGGAGGCAGAGGACTAGGAGGGGTGGTCTATTGTGAAGAAGAAGGGAAAAGGAAGCAGTAGGAAAACAATTGATGTGGGGGGAGATAGCACCAGAGGCAGACCGTCGCAGATGAAGACTAGACAAAGAGAAATGGAACAAGAAATTGCTAGGGGGAAGCAATCCACCTTGTTGGCCCTTCCTAGGAGGATCACAAAATGAAGATTATATCATGGAACATAAGGGGGCTTAACAGACCTCAAAATTAGTTACTAGTGAGAAACTGTATTTTTTATAATAGAGTGGATATCCTCTTGTTGCAGGAAATCAAGATGATGGAGGAAAACTTCAAACTTTCTCTAAAAAACATCTAACCCGATGTGAACTATGCCATTAGTGGGACTCATGGAGCTTCAGGTGGTATTACAACTCTATGGAGCCATAATATTACTAGGTATGTTGCAGGAAAGTTGTAGAGCAAAAATTGATTGAATGTAATGTTAATTGAATTGTGAATGTGTTATTCATGTAGCCTTGGGTCATTAAATTATGTAATGATCATGAAATGTATTTAATATGATCCCTGGAATTACACTTAGTAGAAAACATACTTTAAGAATATGTTGTTATTCTGGTTAATTTCTAATTCGACATATGAGCATCCTATGTGGAACCCTAGTTGAATTGTATTGATAATTCCTAACATTTGAAGAACTATTAGTTAGTATATAATTGGTACATAAGATTAATATGACTATTGATTAGTGTTGCAAATTTGGCATGATAAAAAATGCTTTTTTGATATTTCCTTTCTTGGAGTAAGTTTGGAACAATTAAAAATTTGACATGTTCATGTGAATGGAATTAGTTTTAGTTCCTTGATTAATAATAGGGATGTGTTCCATTCTCTTTGTGGAAAGTGGAGGTATGAATATATCTTGATCTAGTCCCAATACTAGGTCATGTATTGAGCAACTTTATTCATCTTTATGGTAGAGCCTAAGTAACAATTAGTTGTCAAATTACATGTGGGTTTAATTCAAGAGTTTAATTGATTTTTTGAGATTGCTCATGCATTATTGTAAGTTCAATTATTATTTTTAAGGGGTTTTAAGGAAATTTAAATATTAATTCAATACATTTTTGTAATTTCTACATTTTTTATGGAATATGCCATCATTTTTGTAACATTACTATGGGAGTTAACTTGGATTAAATATAATATTTTATATTGGTGAATGAGAGTTTTGAAGTGAAAACCATAAACTTGTCTATGTAATTTTATTAGCTAGTGACCAATCATGATTTGACTATAATCTATGTTAAATATAGATTCAAATATAAAATAATAATTAAAGTAGATCAATTTCCAAATTTAATACCCAAACCAAGCAAAATACAAGCATTAAATAGACTCCACATTGATGACAAACTAGGGAACAAACAACATTGTCCTTTGCTTCAAGTGCTAAAAAACATAAATTATTCAATGACTAGAGCAACATGCTAATTTTTTTTATCACATTACCTACCTCTAGTATCAATTCATACTAAATGTAATCATTGTCATCAACACAATTCATTACACTCATAGTGAAACATCACAATCAACAAGAGGAGCACAAATATATCACAACTAAATAATAAATAGATATAGACATAAAATTTGAAGCTCATACATATTGTTCACCAAAAGAAAGAGAAATGATCCACTCTTGGATTTAAATATATAAATGTAAATGCCATTTGTTAATAATGGGAACTTGAAGTTTGAAGTTGGACTGCTTCCTTGGGTTTTAGATTGCATTGGAGTTATTTTTGAACTACTGCTAAAAACTTATTGTGCAATGTTTTGAATCTCCATTTTTTAATTTGTTTTGAGTAGGAATGGAGATGAATAGATTGGGGAGTTCACCTATAGCCTGCTCAATTTTTCTTAGGTTTGTTGGTGTTAAGTAGGGAAAAGAGAGAGGGATACAAAGTATGTGAGTACACTAGATCAAACCCTCCTTTCACTATAACATTCAAAGACAAAACCAAGCCAAGTCACTACAAGATGGAAGAGGATTCAACTACTGATTTTGTACTCTTGTTTGTAGAGGAAAGATGTGATTCAACCAAGCCTTTAATCAAACCCTAGGCCAATCAATGCACTAAAACCTAGAATTATGATAATCAACTTATAACAAAGAAACAGTAACAACAATTTAGGATCTAAAAGTACCACGTTGATCAGTGAGATGTCCAAACTTGTCCCTCATAAGCTGAAATGTTAGAAGACTCTGAGGCTAGCGCCTAAGTCCAGAAAGTCTTGATATCAAAAAATCAAAACTAGAAAAATGTAATAAATGATGCCCTGATGCTACAGGTGAATTCCCAAACTTTGTTTTTGGATCTTGAATCTTTATCCCTTAAGAAACCTCCATATACCTTCACTTCTACAATTCCTGCACCTGTAGCTTGCACACAAGAAGAAAAGTGGTGTGGGGGTTGTGGTGTTTAGGGAATTGCCTCAGTCAAATCCCAGGTTAGCATTCAATATTTCCTAACACCATTGTTAGAGAGAGAGTGTATCCTTGCAGGACAGAGGCTAAAGATAACCCAAATGATGATGAAATGATTCAAACACAATGATAATGTCACTTTATAGGTGAAGTCCTTAGGAGGATGAGATTATTCAACTCATAAGGATGTTGATGATGATTCCAAATCTACAACAAACACAATACTAACACAAGTCTACAACAATAACACAATGAATGCCATGAATTCACCTTTGCACAATATCATAACCTTTCTATCATCAACTTGTCTATCATCAACCTAGGTTAAAAAAGAATTAAATACTTATTTATATATGCTTTCCATTAAACTTTCACAAATTAATTGAAAGAGCCGACAAGGGAGGACCCATTTAAGAGTCTTCTACCAACATACATTTAATTTTACCCTAACCAATCAGGGTAGACTTGGGCGTGGGTGTCCAAGTCCCAAGGTACCTTTTTGGTTAGGACCTAAGCATTAAATGGGCCCCTAGTTCCCATTTGACATGGGTTTCAAGGGATTCCTCATTGAGATGAATAATTTGCTTTGTAGAGTGTAAACACGAGGACCTAGAAGCGAAACTAGGAGGTAAAGGGAATGTGCCCACTTTTTACTCCATAAAATTTAGCCCCCACTTTAATGTGTGTGCGACCCTATGATTCAACACATGCATTAAAGTACAGTTGAAGCATATCAAAACACATCAAACACATTAAACACAAGAATGAATACACACCCTAAGCTTGAAGGACTATTTCTAGCCCCTAGACTTAGGCAAACATAAGCAAACACTTAACAGTCACATAAGACATAGTGAATATAGTAAGGATGAATATAGTAAGGAAGCACACAATACATGGAGAAGACAATGAAAGTTTGCATTACATGGAGAAGACATGAATGCAATCACGCAATACACAAAGAATACATGAGGAGAAGACATGATTAATAAATTAAATATCCACATATATAATGCTAACTAAAGTAACAAAATACGCTTGTAAAGACATACAAAACACATACAGCATGGGGGGATCATCACCACACATCTTTAGACTACACCACAAACATGCAAGACACAAAGGGAAGACACGTAAAACACATGAAAGACACATGGAATACATGAGTGCCTTATAGTATGTCATAGACACACTATATGTCTTATACATGGCAAACATAGGCAATAGGAAGGAGCTCATCATTGTACTCCACTATCTAAAACATGCCAAACACACCTGATGCTTGAGCTATGCTACCACAACCGCCAAATACACGCTTAAGGGTGAATGACTCAAGATCCAACCCTTCCTAGCGATGAGGAATTTGTATAAAAGGATGCACACTAGCTCAAGAGATACACCATCTTGCCTCGCGATGAGGATTTTGTTCAAGAAGAGTGTGCACTAGCTCAAGAGATACACCACCCCATCTTGCAATGAGGATTTTTTGCTTAAAAGGATGTGCACTAGCTCAAGAGATATGTCATTCCACCTCATAATGAGGGATTTCAAACACGCTTTGTTAGTGTAAAAAGTAATCAAGCAAATACCATTATATATGCCCCCACCTTAAGGTGGTTGGTCTCTCTTGTCAGTATCAAGCACATTAAGGTAGAGTGAAAACACACAAGGGAACAAGAGCTTTCGCAAAGCCCATGCCCCAAAAGTGACATGTGCCACTATCGTCAAATGTTCCCACAAACACATCATTATCATTTGCTAAGATAATCAACAAGAGATAAGCTTTGGTTAGAAAATCTTACTATAAGATAATAACCAAATCGATTCACAAAAGATATGTATAAATCATTTTTCCAATCACATTATAGACCAAGGCTACACTTGCAAGTTTGGAACCGAGTATAGCTATGAGGTTATACTTTAGATATCTCAAAACCAAGTGTAGCTACAAGGTGAGATATAAAACATTCCAAAGTGCATAGAAGCAAATTTAGAGTATTGCAAAGGCTTGTTACAACAAATTTCACAACACAATACATCACACGAAGTGATTCTACTAGTCAAGAATTAGATATATATATAAACACACACACACATATATATACACACACAGATATATATATATATATATCAACCCCATATTCATATATGGACTAGGTCCATTTTTTCTTTCTTTTTGAAGGGAGGCATGGTCCTTATTAGTATTTATTTGTTTTTGTCATCTGCCAACTAGTAGAGCCACTAAAGAATAGAAACAATAAAATAAGAGAGGAGATAAGAGTGACTTGGGTTTACAACATGAGAAGATGCCCCCAAGACATCCTTCACAATGTTATGCCCCCAAGGCACAACATACAACAATAAAAGAGAGGAGAGGAAAGTCGAAGAATGGAGAAACATATAGAAGAATGATCACAATAGAGGCAGTCTCCTTGTATCCTTGACCTTGCAAGAGTATAAAGGGTCATCCAAAGAGACCTAAACAACATTTAACACAACACAGGGGAACACATGACAACTCTAGCATATAAATCTAGGAGGAGGCCACCCTTGAGAGCAACTGGAATAGGTGCTACATCGAGTGTGGTGAAAGGAGGGAGATATACTTACCTATTTAACCAAGATATTTCTTGGCAGACAATCCATGTCTATCATCTCAGGATATAAAAAATTGAGTGTTGCTATAGTGTTGACATTAAGATTAGGATGTTTGCAAGCTTTAGTGGTCTTCAAAGAATGGTATCCAATACCGACCATATAGGTAATTCCAGCAACTTTTAAAGGTATTCTTATTCCTTGTTGATTTACACCACAACCATTATGTACATAGTCACAGTTTTTATAAAGGATTTTAAATCAAGTTGACTGTAGAGAGAGGTCATCTCTTTAGCAGATGGTGTGGCATTATAGGTCTCATAATTTGTAGTATAAGTAAGAGTATTGTCTTCTTTATTGACTAAAGAATTTTGAGATTCTTTAGGTGTTTCTGAAGATTGTTTAGATGATGTTGACGCAACTTTTGATGTTTCAATGTTATTAAGTTTATACTCCCCTATAAAGATAGGAGTAAAGTCTAATGAACCACAATCATCACCAAAAAGTACATTTGATGTTGAATCTTGCACGGCATCATTTGTGGTAAGAGGTATTAATGAATCAACTTTAAGTTATTCAAAGTATTATGATTGATGACTTGTTTTTGTGTTTCAATTTGTAAACAACTATTTGGCTCTTGATTGGATTCAATGGCTTGAAGTTTAATTTCATAAATAAACTTTAATGATCGATGAAGGGTAGATGGAATTGCCCCCATAGCATGAATCCATGGCCTGTCAAGAATCATATTATATGATAGTATGCCAGGAATGACATGAAAAAGAGTAGACAATGTCATAGCCCCATCCTTTATAGGTAAAGTTATAGTATCCAGGGATGGTCTACCAACATTATCAAAGCCACAAATGTTAAGCGTATCTGGCTTAATTAATTTTGTATCAACATTGATTTTGTGTAACAAATCAACACCACAAACATTAAGAGCCGGTCCGTTATCAACCATAACTCGCTTTATCAACTTTTTGTTTATAGTGACAAAGATTATAAGAGGATAACTCATGTTGTTGAAACATAATATCCATTTTTGTCGCATGCATATAATCTAACAAAGGTGCTACATCATTAGGCTTAATAGAAGGTGGTACAATCACCTTTTCTAAAGCTTCTTGGAGCATTTTATGGTATGTAGGTGATGTTTGTATGAGTTCCCAAAGAGATATCTTAGTGGGAGTAGCATGAAGCTACTCAACAAGATCATACTCTTGACCACCTTTATGAGTAAGACGGGGTGGTTGAGGAAGCATAAGTTGAGAATTTGGTAAAGAAATCAGAATGTTCAACTATTGTTTACTTTGTTTATTATTTTGCATATTGTATGTGTGAGAAACCACATTGTGATAGGGTTGTTGCAACACATTTTGATACACTTGACTTCCTTGAGTAATTTGTTTTACAAAATCTAGAATGTAACCCGAGGGTCTAGGTGGTTTTGGAGAACCTTAAATTGTAATCACCGGTTTGAAGCGAGAAGGCACATTGCGTGTCCCATGCACAATGAGTTTAGGAAAATTAATAAACTTATCCACTATCCCCTTAGTGGGTGGAATAAGTCTATTAGTGATGATTGAATTAACATTGTTTTTATTTTGATTAAGCTTAGTATCCATCCATAAAGGATTTAATGTGAGAGGCCTTTCTTTATCCACCAATGCTTCATGTTTTGAAGGGAGAGAATTGGCATGAAGAGAAGGTAGGGTGATATTAAGGAATGTATCAATGATTTCATTCTATTGCTCCAAAATGTCCTCACAACTAGGAACAACTTTGTGAGAGATATTCAAATCATAGGGTGAAATAGGCGAAGCTAGGTTACCCTTATTACTTGTAGTAGAAGTAAAAGGAGAATCATCTTTCTCATGACAATTCATGGAGATGAAATTATTAAATTCCTTTAGTATTGAAGGATATTCATTTGTAAGATTTATGACGTTATTAAAATCAGAAATATAATCAAGGATTTCAAATGAAGAGCATTTAAAGATATCCTTATTGTACATGGATTGTCTATGAGTCAAAACATAAGGATGCATATTAAAGAATTTGAAAAAACTTTCAAAATATTTAATATATGCAAGAAAAGATACCAAAGAGGAACAATTAGAAGGTGCCATAATGAAGTGTCTTTCATTTGTCAAATGCCACCAATTTGAGAGACTTTTGTACACCACAATACTAGTTTGAGGAAATCAAGTTTTTGAAGCTTTTTGTAAAGAACAAAAACACACTAGTGTCACTAAAAATGAAGTGAATTTAATCTTAAAAGTACTGCACAAAAGGTGATATTGGTAATTTTTTTATTTATTGTAAAATATGTGAAAAAGATGCTTATTTGCTTATGTTGAAACACATTGTGTAATTGCAAAGTATGATAATTATGCACTTTTTCCAAAATTATGCAAATTTTTTGAATGAATATGGAAATAAATCAGTGGAAGATCTGATTTGAAATGTTTATGATAGTATTAAAATTTTAAATAAGATTTTGATTACAAACCCTATATTTGCAAATGACTAGGTTATAGGAAAAATGCAAGTTCCCGACAAAACCCTAGCAAATGAGATCTTCAAATGCAAGATGTGATATCATTGTCTCACATCTGATGCAAAAATCAGAAAACTAAAGGTTTCCAATGATATGTAATGAAAATAATGCAAAACTATGCCTTTATGCAAGCCTGGAATGCTTTTGTTTTTCAATTTTTTCAAATGTATGCAAGATTTTCAATATAGAATGACAAATATGATATGAAGTAATGTAAAATCTGATTTAAACACTCAAAAAGATGCAAATTATTTAAAACACAGGTTCACAAAAATGTTAAGTAGGGAAAAGAGAGGGATACAAAGTATGTGAGTACACTAGATCAAACCCTTCTTTCACTACAACATTCAAGGACAAAACCGAGCCAAGTCACTACAAGATGGAAGAGGACTCAAGTACTAATTTTCTACTCTTATTTGTAGAGGAAAGATGTGAGTCAACCAAACCTTTTATCAAACCCTAGTCCAATCAATGCACTAAACCCTATAATTATGATAATCAACTTATAACAGAGAAACAGTAAAAAGTCAATATATGAAAGTACCATGGTGATCAGTGAGATATCCAAACCTATCCCTTAGAAGATGAAATGTTAGAAGACTCCGAGGCTAACACCTAAGTCTAGAAAGTCTCAATATTCGAAAGCTCAAAACTTGAAAAATGTCATAAATGATGCCCTGATACTGAATCTAGGGTTTGTTTTGCCTATTGGACACTGGGGCTAGCACCCAAGTCTGCTACAGGTGAATTCTTGAACTTTGTTTTCAAATCTTGAATCTTTATCCCTTAAGCAACCTCCCTGTACCTTCACTTCTACAATTCCTACACATGTAACCTGCACACTAGAAGAAAAAGGGTTTGGGGGTTGTGGTGTTTAGGTATTTGCCTTAGTCAAATCCTAGGTTAGCATTCAAGATTTCCCAACACCATTGTCAGAGAGAGAGTGTGTGGCCTTGTAGGATAGAGTCTAAAGATAACCAAAATGATGATGAACTAATTCAAACATAATGATAATGTCACCTTGGAGGTGAAGTCCTTAAGAGGATGAAGATTCTTCAACTCATAAGGATGTTGATGATGATTCCAAATATGCAACAAACACAATATTAACACAAGTCTGCAACAATAACACAATGAATTGCTTGAATTCACCTTTGCACAATATCATAACCTTGCTATCATCAATTTGTATATCATAAACCTAGGTTACAAATGAATTAAAACACTTGTTTATATATGCTATCCCATTAAACTTTCACAAATTAATTGAAAGAGCCGACAAGGGATGACCCATTTAAAAGTCCTATGCCAACATACATTTAATTTTACCCCGACCAATTAGGGTGGACTTTAGCATGGGTGCCCAATTCCCAAGGTGCCTTTATGGTTAGGACCTAAGCATTAAATGGGCCCCTAGTTCCCATTTGACATGGGTTTTGGGGGATTCCTCATTGGGATGAATAATTTTCTTTGTAGAGTGTAAAAATGGGGACCTAGGAGCTAAAATATGAGATAAAAAGGCATGTGTCCACTTTTTACTCCATAATAGTTGGTACAACCTCAAGGTTTACTTCTATTGGTTTGGGTAGTACCATGGCGGGTGGATCAAAGAAATGAACCGATTTCATCTTGGGAAAAGACTATGCGGCCCATGTGCCTAGATTTGTCAATGTTGTTCTAAAGTTGTTGGTATCGGAAGAGGATACAACTATTAAGATATCAGATTCAACGATGAATCAGATCATTTCATCCATGGAAAATACATTGGTGGGTAAGTTCTTTTCTTTTCATCCTAACATTGATGTGAGGCTTGCCCTTGTATGACAGGTTTAGTTGCACTATTATACCCAATTGTGTTTGATACACCTAGATTTAGGATATGGTATATGGACTTATGATCCTATTTGATAAACTATATTAGTTATTGAGGTTGGATTAGAATAGTTAATTTAATTACATATGCAAATAAGAATTTTATTAGAAGATAGTTGTGTTATTACTCAAATTATGTATGAGAGATACATGTCCTGATTTGGATAAATTATATGTTGCTCAATTGTGGTGATGATGATCTAGTTAAAATTGATTATGTTATATTCTTAATATACATGATAGATCAATGTCTTACCCTTTGATTATTGTGATTATGATTGAAAATAGATTCTAGTGATCTAAGTGAAATTGATATGTTATATATATGATTATATTGCTAGGATTATGATGTTTAAATAAAATTAAGTTAGGAATTGAATTAAATTATATCTTTACACATGAAATTGGTTATCATTCATAAAGTGAACACTTATATGATTATGGGACTCCATGTGTGATTTAATTTAAGTTGCTTCAACTACTCATATGTGTGATATATTGATGTGTGCATTGGATCATGCAGGTATGTTGGTAACATAAGCATGATGGTGTAGAGAATGATAAGCATGATGGTAAGTAGTGTTGTCATTGATTGCAACAAATATTTATGGAAACAAAGATTATAGTTGGAAACAAAGGGTAAAGATATAGTGGTCTAGAGAATAACAACAAAGGTTAAAGTCAGTAACATCACAGGACAAAGACAGTGACAACAAAGGATAAAGGTATAGTGATCTAGAAACTGATAACCAAACATAAGGAGACAATTGTACAGATTAGTTTGATTAATAATTTTGCAAGAGGGCTTGATCCTCTACTTTGAAATATGGTCTTGATACTACTTTGCAATATGGTCTTGATACTTAATAGAAGACGAATTTACAAGAAAGTTTGATCTGGTAAAGAACTTGTGATGAAATTTGGCTAAGTGTCAACTCTGGTATTTCTAAGTTATAGAGTACAGGCAATTTGGTCTGCATTCCTCTACCATGTAACATCTCTCTCCATAATTGTAAGATATTATTGGTACACATTCATTGAGTTCAAATACAAAGTTTCAAATTCTGAAGCTGTCTGAAATGAAAGTTAGAATTGACAGAGTATCGCACTCTATATTGACATTATATTGACAATGCTAGTAACACATTGTCACTCCGCATTTTACCATAGGTGAATGGTTTTCTGTGCGGATTTGGGGATAATATTATGAATGTTTGTATCATGTATATTCCAAGTTTTAGGCATTTTAGAGATCGGCATATTGATTTGTGAACTAAAAAATAGCTCATACTATTATCACTTTACCATATTAAGTGTGAATTTATGCGGAAGGTAAATAAGATTTGCGGAGTTAAGTGGGAGCTATTTTAGGTCCATGTAGACCTATCTCAATTCGTTTCAAAGTTTAAATTTTGGCACGAAGCGTGTGTGTAAATATTTGAGGCTAATAGGTTATATTTTGATGTTTTGCACATTACACTCAATTAGATAAACCTAATTTACTTTGTGAAAGAAGTGTATATATATATATATATATATATATATATATATATATATATATATATATATATATATATATATATATATATATATATATATATATGTAGGATTGTTTTTAGTGTTTTAATGAATGAATGATATGTATGCAATCCATATGATGTGACAATTGCCTATAAATGTGAATTGAGTGAATACAAAGTAGTGTGACAAGAGTGTGGATGAGAAAATATAGAGCAGAGTAGTGTGGTATTTCAGAACAGTGTGCTGAGTATTGTTTTGTAACTTGAGCTTCATTGGAACTATACTCCATGCATATGTTAGATGAAATTATAACAGTTCAAATTCTAGTAGTGAGCCACTTCTTCTATCTCTTTCTTTTCAGGATAGTGAGTCCTTTGGTAATGAGCCACATGCAATGAGCATTCTTGGATAGTGAGTCCACCAATGTATCAACCTTAACTGACAACCATATTATTATATATTGTGAGCTAATAATCACCATGGTTTTTCCCTTTTTGGGTTTTCCACATAAAATTCTTGGTGTTCATGTGTTATGAGTTATGGTTGTATGTTTTATGCTTAATTTCCTTTACTGCAATTGTATATGCTAAATGGATTGAATGTTTGGAGTGTAAATGGTTTAAGAGAATACGTATCCATGCCCTCTCAGTATTCTAGGTGTTCAACAATTAGTATCAAAGCCAAGTCCTTTGGAAGAAGCCTAACCACTCAAGAAAGATCGTAGAAATTAAACACATGGCTGCTAGAAGATTACCTTTTCCTTTGGAAGAGATTCCTACTACTAAATATATTGGAGAAGACTGCATACTTGACAAAGCTGGAGAACTTAATGCTACTCTTGAAGATCTTGGAAGGACTAAAGGTGTAAGTAAAGATATGAAGGAAAATGTTAGAGAAGCAGATGAATGCATCAGAAAATTGAGAGAGCAAGTCAAAAAGTTTAAAGAAAGGCATAAGGAAGTCAGTGAACAATTGAAGTAGGCAAATGAATCTATCGGTGGTTTGAAAGGGCAAGTTGAGGAGAAGACAATAATTGAGGAATATCTTAATATAATGATGAAAGGCAAATCAAAAGAATATTCAAGACTTGAACAAGAAGTTGTAATTCTGAAATCAGATCTAGAGAAGGCAAGGATTCATGAAGACAAATTCAAGATGAGATCTACAAAGCTTGATGAAATGATTGCAAATCAAAAAATTCCAAATGCTAAAGAGGGTTGAAGATTTGAAAAAAGTGAAAGCTCAAAATCAAGTTGGACATCAAATGTTGAAAACAAAAAGAACAATGGCAAGACATTCTAGAATCAAAGGAATAAAACTAGAAGACCACCAGTCAAACAACTAAATGCTCAAAGGTACCCATCTTTCAATGGTTTTTGTCATTCCTGCAATAAATTTGGACATAAGGCAATAGCATGTAGAAGCAAAATAAATCAAAATGTTCCATCTTTCTCTGGTCAATGCTTTACATGCAAGAAAGTTGGTCATAAAGCTAGTGAGTGTAGAAGTCAAATGAGGAATGGCTATAACAATGATAGAACGGTTCAATCTTTCAATGGCTACTGTTATACATGCAAAAGATTTCAGCATAAAGCTAATCAATGCAAATCTAGAATGAATGAAAGAAATACTGGTCAAAGGAATGTTGTATGCTACAATTATAATAGATCTGGACACATTTCTAAGTTTTGTAGAAGCAAAAACATGAAGAAGGATAATTCAGTATGAACCAGTACAAAAGGTTGATTCAATAGAGACAAAGAAGGAAATGAATAGGATTTGGATAAAGAAGGATCTAACAAAAGTTAAGGATGGGTCTGTATTGACATCCAGTGCAATTGTTTCCTCCGAAAACTAAGAGTAGAGCTTTGGCTCAGGGGAGATTTAATGGAAATATTTTCCCCTTGCCAAAGGAATGGTGTTTATGCCTCACCATGAAGATATAAGATGAAGATCAACATGCTTAATCCATCGGTGAAAACTACAGTAGAAAATCTCCCAATGTGGAAGTTTGTAGAGCATTTGAAGATGTCTATGTATACAGAGAAAGGTTTGACATCTTTATCAAATAGAGAATTAAATATAAATTAGGTTAAGTGTAAAAATGGGTATAAATGAATGTCACTTAACATAAGAATCATTTGCAAACAATCAAATCCAAGAGAGAAGAGCTATAAAAGTGCAAGAAGAAGCAACTTCAGATCTCTTAAGCACAAAACCCTAACTAGAAGCTATTGAAAGGTATTTATAGTCTCTAATCCTGCCCTAAAAGTTTTATGTTGTATCTTGAAGATGTTTTCTCCACAAGTAATGGAGTTTGTAGACCGTCCTTGTCCCAAATTCAAGAAACACCCCTTCAAATCCATGGAAACGGATCCAGATGGCACTTTCTTAGATATACCATATGATGTCTTGCACATAGAGGATGTAAGAATGTATATACATGCAAATATGGAAGAATACAACCATGCTAAACTGGGAGAGGTTTGGGTTACTGAGTTAACAAATGATAACTTTGATCTAAAGCATGAATACAGTGCCCTAACCAAGAAAAAGTTAGATGTTTGGAATGATTTTCCCATTTTGTGTTATGAAGATGCATGGGTAACGTATGTATTGAGCTACATCCATGACAAATTCATGTGACTGGACCTTCTACACATGATAAGCAAGGAAGACATTAGGGCTGTAACAAGGTTGTGCTCCACTAGAGCTATTCCAACACTTAAATCTGTTAAAATGATGTTGTGATGAAACTCATAGGAGCTAAATTTGATAAGAGGGACTTGACAATACTGAATGATATTAAATATCTAGTAGTGAAATATGCATCTATGATGATAGGATACAAGATCTACTTCACAAATAGGGAAAACTCTGTCTCAACAACTACAATATATACTGCATATGAGATGGTAAAAAAGGGTATGGATTATGATGTGTGTGAATCGCTAAAACAATAATTACTTGAAAATTTCTAGAAGACAAAGGATTCAAAATATATTTTCAAGTTTGGTACTTTGGTTATTTGTTTACTATTTTATTTCCTCAAGGAAGTACTGGGTGCACCAAACATTGTATGGTTGGGACACATTCCGGTAGCAACCTAGATGAAAGACCATTTGAAAAGAATTGGAAACATTCAAGCTCAGAATGCTGCACTCTGGGGTTACTTTAAAACATTTTAGGAGAAGATGCATGTTAGGGAAAGGATCCCTAAGAAAGTAGTGGATAAATATTAAGATGATATCCTCTTCATGTGGTAAGTAAAGATGAATGCTACATGAAGGCAGTGGAGCCTAGGATAGTATAGATTCCAAAAATGGGGTATGAAGTGTCTAAAGATATCATTGTAGGCCTCGCAAACCTAATACTGAGCAAGCCTAAAGATACCTCTGAAGCAAGATTTGGAACTTATGAAGAAAAATCTACTAAGGTGCATCTTAAGCACAAAGAGAGAGAGAGAGAGAGAGAGAGAGAGAGAGATTAAGAAGAATATTGAAGAAAAGAAGTCTAGACTTAACGAGATGATGGCACAAAAGGGCCTTGCAGAGAAATCCAAGGGTACATATGAACCATAAAGGGAATCACCAGGTATTAGAAGGGCAACAAGGACTTCTAAGCCCCTTTCTACTACTCCTAAAGCATATAGAGCCATGCCTATAGCCATTCTTGAGAAGAATGAAGCAACCAGTGCTTCTATGCAATAACCTACAAATAATAGAAGGGTAAAGGAAAAAGCAATCAGGAAAAAGTATGTAATCCATGATGACACTAAGGAAGAAGAGAGAGAAGAAGAAGGTCCCAAACTGATCTGAAAGAAAATAGATTCAATTGCCTCTAGAGAAGAGACACAAGTTAAAAGGACCAAAATTGACATTGTGATAGAAGAAGAAGATGTTGAGAAAGGAAAGGAAGGTTTTATCTTCAAGAAAAGAGAAGTTAAATCCAATGAAGAATGCCAATCTTCAAGGAAAGGAAAGGGAAATAAAAGAAAGGAAAGTGAAGCTATAGATAAGGGAAAGGGAAAGCAAAAGAAATCAGAAAAATCTTGTCTTCCCCCTCTGCAACTTGAAGCTACAATCATTGTTATAATCGAGTATGACAATCTGAAGGAAGTAACTGAGCTATATGATGAAAGATCTTTAGAAGATCAATCAATCATCGAGATAGCTATCATCAGGTACATGGACACATTTAATGTTGCATTAATAGAAATAATTAACAAACTACCTGATAGTCTTGTTGATGTAATTACAAAGAGAAGAGATGATGCCATGAATAAGGACATTGAAATGAAGAATAAGTGATGAGATATAAATAACCTCATCTCTTTGATGGAACAAATAGCCTTTTTGCATTACCCAATTCCCTATCCTTGCCAATTTATTTATTTTTATAAGCAATATTTATCTATTTTTAATAAAATGTTGTACAAATCCTTATTTCCTAAATTGATTGAAACTAGCTTTTAAATGTTGATTTAATGGCATGAAAAGTTGGGTAATTGTGTAGGTTAATGCATTCCCTATAAAAGAAGTGGACATCATGCAGCTGTGGATGAATGCACTAGAAGTTGAGGGCGCCAGAAAATTTAGGCATGCATTAAATGAAGACTTTGTTTTAATTCTGTTATTTCTGTGGTTACCCAAAAGACATTATGGCTCCACTCGGAGTCCTTTTTATGTTCTAAATGACAACAGTAGTAAAGATTCTATTTTTTAGTTATAAGACTTCTTCAAATGGCATTTTCCCTCCATCTAAAATTTAGGAGTTTTGAAGTAGTTCAGTTTTAGTTATTGCTCAAAACATGGATATAAAACATATACTATGGATGAATGAAGAACAATCCTTCAGTTTTTTAAATTATCAGAGCTGTGTACTTGCAATTTTTTTTGTAAATGCAAATGATGTTGTTCTAAGTTTAGCCCTTTGAGAATATAAATTTTTGAATGAAGTTATCATGTGTTGTTGAATGTGATTTGAGTTAAGACAAGCTTCTCCCACAAGCTGGCCACTCGCAGGACTCTAGGATAGATAAGTATTTTCATTTATGTGGATGTTTTTATTTAGTGGAAGATAGTATATGTTTAGTTTCTATTGTTAACCTGCAGGGTGTATTGTTAAAAAAGTTAGACTATGGTGTACTATTGTTTGAAACTTTCGGTGTTGATTAAACATTTTCTGACGCATCTGCCTTAGTCAAAATTACTATTTTCTAATAGTTAGAATTTTGAATGTTTTTAGTATAGCAAATTACATTTGTGAATTGTTAGCATAAGGATTTATCTACTTTCTAGTGTAGAATTTGTATGCTTTCTAGTCTAGAGTTTTCATGCTTTTTAGTGTAGAATTGGAATGCTTTCTGTAGAAGGATACAATTGTTGTTTCATTTCATGAACTATTCAATCTTTTCACTAAACTAGAAAACTATTTCTTAATGAAATCTCAAACTCCCTATTGCAAATAGGCTCAGACACTACCCCGGTCGATAAATTGATAATTTTTATCTAAAATGTTAGGACCTTATGACAACCTGT
This sequence comes from Cunninghamia lanceolata, assembly GCA_027924645.1. Taxonomy (NCBI): domain Eukaryota; kingdom Viridiplantae; phylum Streptophyta; class Pinopsida; order Cupressales; family Cupressaceae; genus Cunninghamia; species Cunninghamia lanceolata. The sequence goes on from BSBN01001093.1 coordinate 655,419, forward strand.
TAATAAGGTACTTGAAAAGGTTTGTCCTACAATTTCTGGACAAGAAAAGATTAAGTCTATATAGAGTTTAGCCAAGGAATTCAAAACAAAAAGAAGAATAAACACTTTGATGCCAAATGACAAAGATGTAATAAGCAGGTTGGAAAAGAACACACTAAAAATAATTGCAAATGTTCTTAAGGAACTATAGATTGCTACAGTTGAAGAATGTTATTCTAAAGATGGAAAGGATGAAGATTAGAATGAGAAAAATGAAGAAAACGGTGAAACTACTGTAGAACAACATGTGTTGACTGAGTAAAATTTGCTATCTCCACCAACATAAATCAATGCAGAAGATCTAAATTTGCTTGGCCCTTCAGAAAATATCAAAATTTTTGATGATCTGAGGATGTCTCCAGAAGAAAAAAATAGATGGAGATAAGGGAGAAAAATGTGAGGATATAATAGATCAAGTTGCTAACACTGTGGGTAATGCCTCTATTCCAGAAAATGTTGAAGAAAACAAAGTACATGATGGAAGCCATCCTCCAGAAACCTCTAATTCTAGATTGATATCTAAAGTGGAGAAAAAGGATAAGGTCAGTGAATCCTCTAGAGTCCCTTCGATAGACTCTATCAGAGAACTTTTGGTAAAATAAAGACAATCTCAAACATTGCCTTCAGCGTAGCTACTACAAGTACAATCCTTGGATGGATAGATTAACTCATCCATCATATCTCCTTTGTAAAAGCTTTAGTTGGGAACAATTTTTCAGGCGTCTGCATAGGAAGAAATTCTACAGTCTCATGTAGAAGGAAATGAGATTTTGGAAGAGGCCATGAAAGTTTTTTAAAAGATGATGCCTGAAGCTAAGAGAGATGTCTCTTTGACTCTTGCATTGCAAATGAGGAATCTAATGGAGGTAGTCAACAATCATTTTGAGTCCTTTGAAAAAGTTGCTAAGAAAAAGGTAAGGGAAGAACTAAATGATAAGAGGTTAGTTGAATTGACAGATAAGTGCTCTAAGGCACACATTTTGTTAGACAGTAGTGTAAAGGGTATTTGCAATGCTCTAAGTGATGCCAATGTATTATATCAATTTTGTTTATCTTGGCCCATAACCACTAAGGAAATAAAAGACAAAATTGATGGCCTAAAAGTGCAAATAGCAAAAATCTCCAGAACCTATGATCCCCTGAAAGATACAAATGGAGATCTAAGAGCAAAAGTGGAAAAGACTCATGCTATAATAAAGAAATTGCAGTCAAAAAGAGTCGATAAAAGATCAAATGGGTCAGATGAGAGAGATAGTCAGCTTTAAAATGGCTTCTTTGATTGATTTGTTAAGAGAAGTTGATAAGGTTGGGAAGATGATTGATGCCCCTACAACAGTGGATAAAGCAGAAGAATTACTCATGCAGCTAAATGGATAGATAAAAATATTAAACTACGCAAACATGCATTGGAACTCAGTAATAATTCAATTGAAGAATATCTACAAAGATATATTTCCTACAAATCAGTAAGTCTCTTATTTTTTTGATCTCTTGTACATATGACGAAGGTTAGAAGGAAATAATTTTGATATTTTGGTATAGAAATAAGATAGTAAGGGGGGGTGCATTTTAAAGAAAAGTTAAAGAAGCTTTTTTTAAATAGTCCCTTTGCCATTGATGTCAAAGGGAGAGAGTGATTTGGGGAGAAGTTTTGGCTATGTTGCCATCAATGCTAAAGGGGGAGATTGTTGATAACATAAACATGATGGTGTAGAGAATGATAAGCATGATGGTAAGTAGTGTTGTCATTGATGGCAACAAAGGTTGATGAAAACAAAGATTGTAGTTGGAAACAAAGGGAAAAGATATAGTGGTCCAGAGAATAGAAACAAAGGTTAAAGTCAGTAACATAACAGCACAAAGACAGTGACAACAAAGGATAAAGGTATAGTGATGTGAAAACTAATAACCAAACATAAGGAGATAATTGTGCAGATTATTGATAATTTTCCAAGAGGGTTTGAACCTCTACTCTGCAATATGGTATTGATCATCAGTAGAAGAAAAATTTACAAGAAATTTTGATCCGAAAAAGAACTTGTGATGAAATTTGGCTAAGTGTCAACTTTGGTATTTTTGAGTTACAGAGTATAGGTAATTTGGTCTGCATTCCTCCAACATGTAACATCTCTCTCTGCGGTTGTAAGATATTGTTGGTATACATTCATGGAGTTCAAATACAAAGTTTCAGATTATGAAGCCCTCTAGAATGAAAGTTAAAATTGACAGAGTATCGCACTCTATATTGATAGTATATTGACAGTGCCAGTAACACATTGTGTGACTCTGCATTTTACTGCAGGTGAATGGTTTGCTATGCAGATTTGGGGATAAGATTATGAATGTATGTATCATATATATTCCAAGTTTTAGGCATTTTGGAGATCTGCATATTGATTTGTGAACTAACAAATAGCTCATATTATTATCACCTTACTAGCAGAGCCGACCTATTAAGTGTGAATTTATGCAGAAGGTAAATAAGATTTGTGGAGTTAAGTGGGAGCTATTTTAGGTCCATGTAGACCTATCTCAATTTCTTTCAAAGTTTAAATTTTGGCGCGAAGCATGTGTGTAACAATTTGAGGCCGATAGGTTATATTTTGATGTTTTGCCCATTACACTCAATTAGGTCAACCTAATTGACTTTGTGGAAGAAGTAGATATATATGAAGGATTATTTTCAATGTTTTAATGAATGAATGATATGTATGTGATCCATATGATGTGACAAGTGTCTATGAAAGCGAATTGGGTAAATATAGAGCAGTGTGACAAGTGTTGGGATAAGGTCTCATTAACCTTGTAAATCCCAATATTGTATTTATTCCATTTATTATTTGTAATTTTTAATTACCCATAAGGGAATGAGTTAGTTTCACCGGCAGTGGTAATTTTGGAGTCACCGAAGGTAATTAAGGAGTGACATTTATGGTTGGAAATTGTAAAACTCAATAGTAAATGAGTGTAGGTGCCACATTAGGAGAATCTACTATTTTTTAGCATATATGATGCACATCATAATGTTTGGTGGGTGCATGTAAAGAATCTATGATAGCTGCAAGTTGTCATAAGATTATATGACACTATGGCGCATATGACAAATATTTATTAGATGTAAGTTGCTATGTTTAGCCCAAGGTTCCTATCTTGGAAAGATACTCTTTGGTGGAATCTATGATGGTTATGACATGTCATAAGATGTTGTAAGAGGCTAGATTTAGTCTTGGGTGCCCAACCTTGCATGGTTGTTTTTAGACAAGTGGAAGGTGCTTGTAAGATGGTATTTAATGTTTACATGTTGGAGATTCTCAAGAGAGAGAAAGTGAATGCCTACAAAGGTGTAAGAGCACTTCCATAAGTATTTTTCCATTGTATTTGTTGTTGCAATACATGTTTTAGGTACTCAAGTACTACAGGAATGCTATCAGATTGAAGACTGGTGGAGAGAGCTGTGTAGTTGATGTATTTTACAATCTTTTATAGATTAATACAAACTTGTGCCTCCTTCCTGGTGGATTTTTTTTACCCGCAAGGGTTTTCTCCATGTAAACACTATGTCATTGTGTTGATTTCTTCATGATTGATATTTTCTTTGTAGTGGGTTTTCTATTTTAATACAATCTCGATTGATAATACACTGGTATAAGATCATTAAACATATTTGAATCAGATTTCCATTGAAGTAGTTGTGTTGTCATTTCTAACATTTGGTATCAGAGCCTAGCCAACTTTGACTCTTGGATGGTAGTGTGGAAGCTGTAGCTATAGTAGGAGATTTGGTTGCATTTGTTTTGCATATTTTGAGTTGATATTATGGGTGCATCCACTGTCGCTTCAACCTCTTGATTGGATGTTGAGAAGTTGAATGGAATGGGATATGAGTTGTGGAAGATGAAAATGAAGGATTTGTTGGAAGAAAGAAACCAATGGTTGGTTGTCCTAAAAGAGAAGAAACCTGACGATGTCTCTCAAGATGAGTGGGATAGATCGGATAAGAAGGCACAAGGAACAATCCACTTGTGTCTTCTAGATTCTATCTTGTTGAATGTCGCGAGGGAAGAGACCTATTGTGTGGTTACACAACATGCCCCATTTTTCCCTAGCAAAACAAGGACCCAACTTTTTTTTACTTTTTGTCTTGGCTTGTTCTGTGCCCTTTAGCTTTGGATAGTATGGTATGTTGCAAGTATGGGCCTAACTAGTGTTGTCATTGATGTCAACATACTCCTGTTGCATTAATAATAAGGATTGGATGAGCTATGTGTTGAGGATATTGAGAAAATTAGTCTCAATCAGGAACAGAGAAGAACAGGGAAGACAGTAAGGTCAAAGTCCTCGATAGGATGAGGATCAGAGGATGCGGTTTAAAGGGTTTGTAGATATGTGTCTTAAGGTAGTCTAGTAGAGATTTCAGAGGTCCGCATGAAGATCTAAAGAAGTTGTGGCTATTCAAGTAAAACTAGTTCTGGCAGGTGTTCAGTGGTGACAGAGTGAGACAGATAGGTCTGGTGAGATCTGGAATTGCATTATAATGTTCTGCAGATTTTAGGGAGTGCTGAGGAAGTCTCTGTGGAGTGTCAACTAGATTGGTTCGTAGTTTGAAGGTCCGCAAGCATCTATTCCTTTGTGACAATGATGACAGACTGTGTTCTTGAGGTTCCGGATGAAGGAGAGAAGGATTCAAGTAAGCAGATGAAGTATGGATGTTCTTGGTGATTCAGGAAAGCTTGTGGTGGTCTTTGGATCGTGTCCAATTCATGTTGGTGGTCTGCATTGAAGTTGGAGTTTGCTTTTGAAGAACAACTTCCGGATGATGGTGTTCTTCCTAAAATAGGCCGACCGAATGAGTTATACATCTTGCAGATGTTATTGTGGATGTTTGCTGACTTAGATGATCATTCCTAAGTTGATGCCTTGTATAAATAAGGGATTGTGAAGTTATTTTGAAGTAGTCCTTATGGAGATGAGTGTGTGGTAGCGAGGAGGAGAACGAAAGGCAAAGCAGAAGTATTGAGCTTAATGGAACTGATTCAAGCATGGTGAAGATGCTATTTTCCAGTTCAAGTAGGTGATACTCATTTCTTTATAGATAGTGTGTCTCTTGTAGGCAATGAGCCTCTTGTGAGCAGTGTGCTCGGGTAGTGAGCCCTAATTGGCATGTACCATTTTGTTATTTCTATTCTTCTAACAGAGAATATATTCTTGGGTTAATCACCACATGGTTTTTCCCTTAATTGGGTTTTCCACGTCAAAATCTTGGTGTATTATGCGTTGATGTGTTTCTGCTCTTGATTTGTTGCATATGTTTCCATGATTGATTTATTGTTAAGCTGTTGAATTGCAAAGTGGAATTAAGTGTTTAATAGAAAGAAATTTTTTGCACAACTGATTCACCCCCCCCTCTCAGTTGTGGGCCCTAAGTCTAACAATTGGTATCAGAGCCAAGTTCCTCTAAAAGGAGCTTAATCGCTTGAGGAGATCTAGGATGTCGTCCTACAAAAAGGACAGTCTAAAGTTTGATGGAACCAATTTTAGTCTGTGGAAAGGTCGGATGAAATGTCACTTGCAATGTATGGGAAAGGTGTACTAGACCATGGCTACAACATAGTATACACCTCCACAAGGTGGTCTGAAAGCTCCAAATGAAATCACAGATGCTGAAAACAATCTGCAAACTATAGAAGCTCTTCTAAGTGCTTTATCTGATTCAAAGCTCTCAAATGTTATTGACCTACCAACTGCTTATGAGATTTGGAAAAAACTAGAACTTTTGCATGAAGGAGACCAATATGTTAAATGTGCAAGGTTACAAAGTCTAAAAGGGAAATTTGAAAACCTGAAGGTGAGAGATGATGAAAATATTACTACCTTTATGCCAAGAGTAAATGAGCTTGTTTGTGGAATTAGAAATGCAGGTGGAGCCTTGGATGAAAATGAGATTGTTGGCAAAATTCTAAGATCCCTTCCTGCCTCTTACAAAATCAAGGTTACTGCCATTGATGAATTCAGAGCCCATACAACTGTCACAAGAGATCAATGGCTGGCAAATTTGCTGCATTTGAAATGACCGAGTTTAGAGATGATCCCCCCAAGACTGAATCTGCATTCAAAGTCAGTGCCTCTGTAAAAGGTAAACAAAGGTTTGATCTAGGAGAGAACTCTTCAAGGAAACTATCATGGTATGAAAAAGCAAGAAAAGACCTAGAAGAAGAAGAAGTAGAAACTGCTCAACTTGAAGCCCTTATTGCAAAGAGACTGCCAAGAGGATCCAGTAAGTATGAAGGAAAATTGCCTTTTAAGTGTTTTAACTGCAATAAGATTGTTCATTTTGCCTCAAGATGTCTAGAAAGATTTTCAAGGCCAAATACTAACAGATCAAGGTTCCAAAAGAATTGTTACTATGTTCATGAAGAACATGACAATGAAGGAGTAACAGATGATGAATCAAAGATAGGAAACAAATCCAGAAATGAATGGGTGTTTATTGCCATCAAGGAAGAAGAACCAATATCCTCTGAATTTGTCAATCATAAAGTTGTAGAAAGAGCTCTGGCTGCCCAAGTTGAAGAAAAGGATGATTGGGTCATTGACAATGGATGCTCTCACCATATAACAGGTGACAAAAATAAGTTTGTAGATTTGGAAAGGTATGAAGGAGGAGTAGTAAAGTTTGGTGATAATTCTGCTGGTAGAATCAAAGGTAGAGGAACTATTTCTTTTGATGGAAGAAACAAAACCAGTAATGTATTGTATGTTGAAGGATTGGAGCACAATCTTCTCAGTGTTGGACAATTGGTGGACAAAGGCTATGATCTCCGATTCAAAGATGGAAAATGCAAGATCTTTGAAAGCTCCGGAACAGAGATTGCATCCAGTACCCAAACTAAAGGTAATATCTTCCACTTGGTTGGTACTGGTAAAAGTTGTTTATTTGTTCAAGTTGATGAGAGTTGGTTATGGCATAGGAGAATGTGTCATGTGAATTTTGATAATATCATCAAGATAAGCAATACTCAGGCTATAAGAGATCTTCCAAAATTGGTGAAACCTACTAATAGCTTGTGCAAAGAATGTTAGTTGGGTAAGCTGAGCAGAGTCACATTCAAGAGTAAGGAACTATTTTCTACTGGATTATTGGACTTAGTTCATACTAATCTTTGTGGTCCAGCAAGAATCAGGAGTATGCAAGGTGATAGATACTTCATGCTACTAATTGATGACTACTCCTGGATGATGTGGGTGACTTTTCTGAAAGAGAAATCAGAAGCCTTTAAGAAATTCAAAATATTCAAGGCTATGGTAGAGAATGAAACTGGATTAAAATTGAAATGTCTGAGGTCTGATAGTGGTGGAGAATTCACATCCAGTGAATTCTTAGAGTTCTATGAGAAATATGGAATAAAGAGACAGTTGTCGGCTCCTAGGACTCCACAACAGAATGGAGTGGTGGAGAGAAAGAACCAGACCATCCAGGAAGCTTCTAGGACCATGATGATGGAAGCAAATGTTCCTCACATCTATTGGAGAGAAGCTGTCAGCACTGCAATCTATACTCTCAATTGAGTTCAAATCAGAAGCAATACTGGTAAGACTCCTTATGAACTTTGGTTTGGCATCACTCCTACTGTGATTTATTTTAGAGTCTTTGGTAGCAAATGTTACATTAAAAGAGATGAAGATCTAGGAAAGTTTGATGCTAGAAGTGATGAAGGAATATTCTTGGGTTACTCTACTCAAAGCAAAGCATACCGGTGTTATAACAAAAGACTGAGAAAGATGATAGAAAGTACAAATGTGAAGGTTGATGAGGGAATTGAGAAACCCTCAAGGTTTTATGAATATGATGAAGATGATAAGAATGGTGTTCTGACTCAAGGAGCCCAAGCCTCATCTGTTAGTCAGATTCAAGCTAATCCGGTAGACCAGGAAGAGAAATGAGTTTTAATGAGCCTGATCAAGAATCAGAAGTACAAGAAATTCCTAAAGTTCCCAGGTATGTAAGACTGAACCATTCTAAAGATCAGATCATAGGTGATAAAAGCAAAGGGGTACTAACAAGAAGGAGAATTGCTCAAGATTCAGAAGAGTATTGTTTGATTTCAAAGATTAAACCTAAGACAGTGAATGAAGCTTGCAATGATGAAAACTAGACTAAAGCAATGGAGGAAGAGCTGGTGCAAATAGAAAAAAATCACACTTGGGATCTTGTTCTCGGACCTAGAAACAAGAATGTGATTGGAACCAAATGGGTCTTCTGGAACAAACTAAATGAAGTTGGTGAAGTAATCAGAAATAAATCCAGATTGGTCTACAAAGGCTACTCTCAAATAGAAGGAATTGATTTTGAAGAAACTTTTGCTCCGGTGGCAAGAATTGAAGCAGTCAGATTATTTCTTGCCTTTGCTACCTTCAAGGATTTCAAGGTATATCAGATGGATGTCAAGTCTACCTTCCTAAACGGTGACTTGGAAGAAGAAGTGTATATAGAGCAACCGAATGGATTTCAACTGTCTGATCATGGTGATATGGTCTACAAGTTGAAGAAGGCACTGTATGGATTGAAGCAAGCTCCAAGAGCCTGGTATGTAAGATTAGACAAGCATCTTTTGAAGATTGGTTTCAACAAAGGTACTGCTGACAGTAACTTATATTTCAAAATTGATCATGAAAACATCTTGATTGTTGAAGTGTTTGTTGATGATATCATTTTGGAGGAAGAGATGGTATGTGTAAAACTTTTGCAAATCAAATGAAAAGTGAGTTTGAGATGTCTATGCTTGATGAAATGAATTTCTTCTTGGGTCTGCAAATCACTCAAACAAAGAAAGGAATCTTCATTTCTCAGACCAAATATGTGAAAGAATTGTTGAGGAAATTTGGGATGAAAGATTCAAAGCCAATGAATACTCCCATGAAAACTGAATGTAAGTTGAGCAAAGATGATGACTCTCCTAAGGCAGACCAGACAAAGTACAGATCAATGATTGGAGGATTGTTGTATCTCACTCAAACTAGACCAAATATTATGCAAGTTGTTGGTATTGTTGCTAGATTCCAAGCTGATCCTAGAGAATTCCATGTCATGGCAATCAAGAGGATTTTTAGATATCTAAAAGGGACAATTGAGTATGGTCTGTGGTATCCTAGAGATCATGATTTCTCTCTTCATGCATATATAGATGTTGATTGAGTAGGAGATGTGGATGACCGGAAGAGCACCAGTGGTGGAGCATTCTTTTGGGGAAGAGATTGGTTTCTTGGCTAAGCAAGAAACAAGAGGTAATATCTCTGTCTACAACTGAAGCAGAATATATTGTAGTAGTAGGTATTTGTACTCAAGTTTTGTGGATGAAGCAAATGCTAAGAGATATCAAAATAGAGTATGAGGAACCTATCACAATCTTCTGTGATAATTCAAGTGCAATAAATATATCTAAGAATCCAATGTTGCATTCAAAGACTAAGCATATATCCATCAAGTTTCACTTTTTGAGAGAGCAAGTGAACAAGAATGAAGTTAGATTAGAGTTTGTGCCTTCAAAGGATCAGATTACAGACATCTTTACTAAACCTCTACCTAAGGACTCTTTTGATTATCTCAGGGAGAAGCTAGGGGTCATTGCCCCTCCTGTGATGAACTAAGGTGCACTGAGGTGCATCAGTCTGGTGGTTATCACAATCATATCTTGTGATCTGGATTGATGATGGGGAGCTGCTACTCAGGGGGGGTAGCAGGTATGATTCTGAAGTGTTAGAATTGCAAGTATGTGCCCTTTTCTATTGATGTCAAAGGAGGAGAGAAGACATGTGAAAAACAAGTGGTTTTTGATCAAAGGGGGAGCAGTTAAGGGAGAGAAGACATGTGAATGATTGTTTCTGATAGGGGGAGTTGTGACAGTAAGGAGAAGTTCTTGTCTTGATGGTTAAAATAGTTTTTCACATCATATGTTGCCATCAATGACAAAGGGGGAGATTGTTGCAAGTATGGGCCTAACCAGTGTTGTCATTGATGTCAACATACTCTTGTTGCATTAATAATAAGGATTGGATGAGCTGTGTGCTGAGGATATTGAGAAAATTAGTCTCAATCAGGAACAAAGAAGAACAGGGAAGACAGTAAGGTAAAAGTCCTCGATAGGATGAGGATCAGAGGATGCATTTTAAAGGGTTTGTAGATATGTGTCTTAAGGTAGTCTAGTATAGATTTTAGAGGTGCGCATGTAGATCTAAAGAAGTTGTGGCTATTCAAGTAAAACTGGTTCTGGCAGGTGTTCAATGGTGACAGAGTGAGACAGATAGGTCCAGTGAGATCTGGAATTGCATTATAATGTTCTGTAGATTTTAGGGAGTGCTGAGGAAGTCTCTATGGAGTGTCAACTAGATTGGTTTGTGGTTTGAAGGTCCGCAAGCATCTATTCCTTTGTGACAGTGATGATAGACTGTGTTCTTGAGGTTCCAGATGAAGGAGAGAAGGATTCAAGTAAGCAGATGAAGTATGGATGTTCTTGGTGATTTAGGCAAGCTTGTGGTGGTCTTTGGATCCTATCTAGTTCATGTTGGTGGTTTGCATTGAAGTTGGAGTTTGCTTTTGAAGAACAACTTTTAGATGAAGGTGTTCTTCCTAAAATAGGCCGACCGGATGAGTTATACATCTTACGGATGTTATTGTGGATGTTTGCCGACTTAGATGATCATTCCTAAGTTGATGCCTTATATAAATAAGGGATTGTGATGTCATTTTGAAGTAGTCCTCATGGAGATGAGTGTGTGGTAGCGAGGAGGAGAGCGAAAGGCAGAGCAGAAGTATTAAGCTTAATGGAACTGATTCAAGCATGGTGAAGATACTATTTTCCAATTCAAGTAGGTGATACTCATTTATTTATAGACAGTGTGTCTCTTGTAGGTAGTGAGCCTCTTGTGAGCAGTGTGCTCGGGCAGTGAGCCCTAATTGGCATGTGCCATTTTGTTCTTTCTATTCTTCTAACAGAGAATATATTCTTGGGTTAATCACCCCGTGGTTTTTCCCTTAACCGGGTTTTCCACGTCAAAATCTTGGTGTATTATGTGTTGATGTGTTTCTACTCTTGATTTGTTGCATTATGTTTCCATGATTGATTTATTGTTAAGCTACTGAATTGCAAAGTGGAATTAAGTGTTTAATAGAAAGAAATTTTTTGCACAACTGATTCACCCCCCTCTCAGTTGTGGGCCCTAAGTCTAACATGGTAAAATTAGTATCAGATGCATATCAAGATGTTATCCTTGGCTTGTTAGGAGCAAACCAAAAAGATTGATCACTTCTAGAGAAAAAAGGAATCCTAGTATTTAGAAGAATTTGTTGTATTTTATTAGCTTTGTGGAGATTCGGATTATTATTACAGCATTCCAGAAGATTTTTCCAAATTCTAACACCATGATCTTGATGAATGTAGTGACTAACTTTGTTGCCAAAAAATTGTTTAGCAAGAACACAAATAGCTTCATTACCCATCTGTTTAGAAAGAGGCCCATCATCCAACCAAGGATATTCCCAAAAATTTATAAGTGATCCATCACCAAGTTTCCATTTGATACCCTTGTTAACAAGACTTATTGCTTTTATAATTTTATTCCAAATAACAGATCCTTGAGGAAGGCCCTCCTGATTGAGGAAAGAGTATCTATCAGTATCCCTTAAGTACTTGGCCTTTATAATAATACCCCAGTTTGTATCTATGTTTAAGAAGTTCCAAACAATCTTTGACAGCAAATCCTTATTCATATTTTGAATGGTTCTAATGTTAAGCCCACCATGAGACTTAGGTAGGCAGACCTTATCCCATTTAACCAAAGAAATTCTCTTTTTTTCTTTTGTTCTCATCCACAAGAAAGTTCTCTAAATTTGCTCCATTTTATCAGCCAAATATCTGGGCATTTTAAATAGGGATAAAATGTAGGTAGGAATACCCTGAAGAGAGGCCCTTAGCAGCTGCAATTTTCCTGCACTACTTAGGAGTTTTCCTTTCCATCCCAATAATTTCTTTTGAGTTCTCTTAAGGATATTATGCCAAAAACCTGGAGAAACTTCCTTAGTAGTCAAAGGGAGACCAAGATAGACTAAAGGAAGGTCAGCATCCGCACAACCAAGGATATTTAAAAAATTTCTTTGGAGATCCCCTAGGTATTGAAAAAGAAAACATTACTTTTTTGAAAATTAATATGCTAACCAGAAGCCATAGCATAATCATTCAGTAAAGATTTCCGTCTAGAGGCTTCCAAGACAGAGGAGATGCCAAAAAGAATGGTATCATCCACAAACTGTTGGATAGACATAGGAGACAGAGAGGAAGCGGGTTTAATCGCAGTTAAAACTTTAGAGTTGATCTTGTTGTGAACAGATTTACCAAGTGCTTCAGCTATCATAATAAAAAGATAAGGGGACAAGGGATCTCCCTGTCTTAACCCCTAGAAGGAGAAAAGAAACCTCTTAGACCTCCATTAACAAGGACTGAGTATTTAGCAGTAGTAACAGCTTCCTTAAAGAGAAGAGAAACTTTATCATTGAATCCAAGCTTCTAAATGATTTTAAATAAAAATTGCCATGACACCCTACCATAAGCTTTAGAGATATCAAGTTTGAAAACCATACCTGGGATACGACTCTTTTCCATTGAATGAATAGTTTCATGAGTAGTAATCACAGCATCTAATATCTGTCTCCCAGGAACAAAACCCTTTTGTGAGGGAGAAATAATTTTGTCAAGAAGAGGTTGGATTCTGACCACCAGAAGCTTGGTACAAATTTTGTAAATAGTATTACAGAGGCTAATAGACCTGAAGTCAACGAGCATATCTGGGTTGAGCTTCTTAGGAACAAGGGCAATGAAGGTATTGTTGAGTTGTTTCAAAAGTTTACCAGTTCTGAAAAAGTCTCTGACAGTAGCAGTGACATCATATCCAATAATGTCCCAAAACTCTTGGAAGAAAAAGGGAGGAAAGCCATCCGGCCCTAGAGCTTTAAAAGGCCCCATAGAAAAGACCACTGCACGAACCTCTTCCTCAGAAATGGGCTTTAAAATTTCAGCATTATCTTCCTCAGAAATCATAGAAGGGATATTGTTTAGAAGCTGATTCACAACCTGTGAATTATTAGCACTCGATCCTTGTTCAGACAACAGATTGTGAAAGAAGCTGACAGCGTGATCTCCAATCTCCTCCTCATTAGTAATCATATTACCATTCTCCAATCTTATTTGAGAAATAGAGTTAGATTTTTTGTGCCTTAAAGTAGAAACATGAAAGAAGGCAGTATTACGGTCACCTTCTTTGAGCCATTGAATTCTAGATTTTTACTTCCAAAATAACTCTTCTCTACTCATTAAATTCTTCCAATCTTTGATTAAGTCATTTTCCAAATGGAGGGAAATATCAGAAGAATCACCTTGAGCAATCCTATATTGAATATCTGCCAGCTTATTGGATAAGATCTTTTTCTAAGAAAAAATGTTACCAAAACTGTATTTATTCCAACCATAAACTTCTCTCTTGACATGCATCAACTTTTTAAAAAGTCTGAACATAGGAGTACCCACAACCTGAAGTTACCACCATCTAGAAGGAAGATTCCTGAAATCATGATGTTTAGTCCACATAGCCTCAAATCTAAAAGGAAAAGGACCTTTTCTCTTCTAATTAGCCCATTCCAAAATGAGAGGATTGTAATAAGAAACAGTTCCAGGTAGAGCAACCAATTTAAGGGCGGCAATGTTTGGCCAATTATTGGAAATAAGAAAACGATCAAGTTTCACTTGAATCATTTGGTCCCCTTTCCTCCTATTAGTCCAAGTAAAATTTTGGTTCATCAAATCAATATCAATAAGCCCAAAAGTGTTAATCAACTCAGCAAAGTCCAACATACTATCAAAGTAGTCCAAAATTCCCCCAGACTTTTCGGAAGGGTAAAGAGGGGTATTAAAATAACCTGCCAGCATCCAATACGAACTAGGATATGAAGAGAGTTGGTTAGGCAAATCTTCCCAAAGATTTTTCCTTAAGACCCTAGTGTTAGGGGCATAAACATTAACCAGACTCCATCGAAATGAAGGCAAAGAGAAATTAATCACCAAGCAATTTTTATTGAAGAAAGAAAGTTTACCAAGAAATTTGGAAGCATTCCACATAGTCACAATTCCCCCAGAGGCACCAACAACAGGACTTATGCAAAAGGAAGCATTAGGCCAAATCCTATCAACAATCTTTTTGAAACCTTCTTCAGACATTTTAACTTCTTGAAGTAAAAGAATATCCACTTTGTGATCAAAAATACAGTTTTTGACCTCAAATTATTTTGAGGGGTTATTAAGACCCATCATGTTCCATGAAAGAATTTTCATTTAAATAACTTTCTAGAGTGATTCTCCAGTGTATTCTACTTTCCACTGGTAATCTCCCTAGCTTCTCCTCTTTGCCTAGTTTTTCACAATGAAGGTCTACCCTTCAAAGGATCTAAACCAACATCAATCGACTTTTTTGGTTTACGGCTCTTCTTCTTTTGAGATGTCCACTCTTCATGGTCAGTCATTAAAGCATTAGCTACTCCCAGAGGAGCTATAGACTAAGTAGAATGCTTCTTTGGAGAAGAAGGAAAAAATCCCTTCTTTGAGAAAACCTGATGTGAGTTTCTGAGGAGAAGGGTGAAGCTTATTTTGATCTAAAGAAAAAGGCACAAACTTTACCTCATTATCCTGAGTCTCCAATACTCTGTCAAGACCCAACTGGGTCTCTCTCGTTTGTTCAAATCCCACTTGTGACTCTACCTCTCTTTCAAATCTCATTTGGGTTTCCTTAATATTGTCATCTCCTATCTGGGTCTCCTCAACTCTGTCATATCCCATCTAAGTCCCCTTAATATTGTTGACACACCTTTGTTTGAATTATTATTTGAGGACTGTCATATACAAAAAACTAAAAGGTTGTCTCCTTAATATGGCCATATGTTGTAGATGATTCTTGTATCTTTCATTTGTTTTTATATATAACAAAAACAAAGAATCTACTCCTTACTCTGATGTTGTTCCTTCTGATCTTTGCATTGGGTATGTTTTGTTATCCTTGTCTATGGACTGTCAATACCTTACATTGAAATAGATGCAGACCTATTAACAACCATACAATTTGGATTGTGATAGACTCTTTTAGATATTATCGTCACTAGTGGATACTCTGTCTACGTTTGATACCCAAGACACTGTCTCTTCTTTACTACAAACCTATAGCTGTCAAGCAGTCCTCTGATATGACTGTTCCATCACCTCTCTAGACTTTCATTCCATGACTTTGTTACAGTCATTGTGGTTGTTTTGTGGCTGTTCATTTTCATAGGATGATTGTTATGAGCTATATCATGACTATTCCATACCTTAAAATGATGATATCTCAGTCCCTTTTTGAAAGCTCCATAGAAATATCCTTAAACATTATCCCTCTCAAACTAGCCTATCTAAACTCTGCCTTGTTTCAAAGTGCCATAAGGTTTCCTATGGCTATCAAAATAGAATTTGTCTATGACTATCAAAGAAAAACCCTTAGATTGTTCTCTTAGTCCATGAACATATATTCTAACAAGGCACAAAGGTAATTCTATGTGTATTTGGGCCAGCTTGCCACAAAGCCTTAAAAGTGAATGCACTGCTCTTCATCTTCTATAAAATAATGCTTGGACTTACAAACCTCTTGTAATATGCTTCTTGTTGTTCTTCCTGGAGAAATGATACTAAACCAAACAGAGAAAAGCTTTATTTTATTGTTGGTTCTTCTCTCTGAATGGCTTCCGTGCATGGTCTCTTTCTATGTATACCTTCATGAAGATTGGAGACCTTAGATCAATGCACTCCTCTTGGTTTTAAACACCATTTACCATTGTTCCTCCCTTTGTAGATTGTTTCCATGATTCTATTTATGACATGCTCCTGTTATTTTGTATAACACAGTCAAGATGATTGTCCCCCTTACATCTTGTAATTAATATTTCTGTCCTCATATGACTGTTAATGATGTCCTTTCTGTCAGAGCTCCTATACTTGCTACCACTGAGGATAGTTCTTGATGTCATGCACTCCAACTTCTTTCATTTATGCTTGGCTGCCTTCAATGAACGATCTTAGGTGATTGTTCCTCACTCATAGTAGCATGGGGCTATTTTAACTGTCAACTATTTTGTCACTTGCCCATCACTTGACTTGAGTATGCATGCCTTGGGGACAGCCTTCAACTTTTTATGTTGTCCGTCATATGCTTGGCTACTTCCTACACTATGGACTATATCTTCTTGAGTTTGGATTGTCCCTTATCATGATGACTGCACTCAATAGTGGCTTAAATTCTCCTTATGTCTGATCATTGATATTTTAGGGCTGTACTATTGGTCACTATCTTATGGCATCTCTATATATTATGATGATGATCTTTTGTATGTGCATTTATTAATGACTATATTCATGTGATCAGTACAGTCATTAATGATTGTACTTGCATTGTATTTGGCTCTTTTTCCTTTGATCATATGATAGTGTAATGTCATAAAATGTCCCCTTGGGGGCTTCTCCCTCATAAGGTTTAGCTCCCGGGTCTCTTAGCTACATTTAGGACATATTACATCATATTTCAACATCTTGATGAGAAACCCCTAAGTGTCTTGCAAACAGGACCTAGGGGGATCACTTGAGATAACCCCTACCCAAAATAGGGGGGATGACTTGGGCACCTGCACCCTAGTCCTGCCTTATTTTGGGGTAGTCCCAATTTTTGGGTGTCAGCTTGTGACCGTTATTTGGGTCCTATGCCGACACGGTAAGTTTGAATTATGAAATTATTGGCGGGAGTGTTTGTAGTTGCATATAAAAGCATTCTTAGGCATTCATTTGTAAACTAGATTGTTATTGTAAACTTTGTGCATCCTAAAGGTGATTCAAGGCTTTCATTGTGTTGCAAGAGCAGATCTGTGTTGTTTATGTGTTTGTATTTACAGATTTGAGCATCCATCTCCTCATGGCATGAAGAGATTCTTCCTCCCATGAGATCTTCACTACAAGGTGACATTCATTTGTGTTTGTAAGCATTTATCATTTGGTTTTTGCCTCTGCCTCCCAAGGGCACGCACTCTCTATCTGACAACGATGTTCGGAAGGCTTGAATGTCTCTATAGGGCTTGATTGAGGCATGCCTCTAAACACCACAACCCCCTCCCAAAGTTTTCATGATTGCAGGTTATAGGTTGGAGTTGCAGACAAAGTGAAGTTGCAGGAGGGTACAACAGAGTGTCGAAATTGCAGATCAGAGAAGAAAATAGCTCCTTGGACTAGGGCGCCTGCTCTTTAGTCCTCAAAGTTCCCGAATGAGAAAATCTCTGGTACAATAGATACAAGTTGCAGACTAAGCTTCCAGATCTTGACAAAAAGCAGGGCATTGGACTTAGGAGCTTGCTCTTTAGTCCCCAAATTTTTTGCCTTCGAACCCCAAAAATAGGTGCACTATTATTTGTTATTTTACATCTTCCTATAGCAGCATTTTTTGATATTTGTCTGGTTACTGTCGTATTTGCATAATTAGGGTTTTAAGGTATAATTGAGCATAAGAGAAGGAAATTGTCAACCAAATCATAAAAATCCAAGTTTCCCTACTTCTCAATAGTGACCTAGGGTATGATAGTACATTACAACTCGACCCTAGGTCCTTGAATGTAAGGGTGAAAGGAGGATATACACCAAAACTACCAAAAACTCAACTATCCAAATTCCACCCTTTACATTGTGGTGAACCCATGTTATTGGACTTGTTTGCACCTTGCTGAGTGTTTTTCTTCAAATTTACAATGGTTTCATTCATTTATATAGTCATTCATCTTATTGAATTGGAAAATTTATAAAAAAATTGAAAATTTGGAAAAATTGGAAAAAATTGCATGCTAGGATTTTGCATGTTGCATCAATTAATTTGAATTTCATCAAATTTCTGATTTTTGCATTATATCTTAATCAAATTGCTTAAAATTACAAAAATTCATTAGTTTGCATTGCATTTTCATCATAAAATTGCTAGGGTTTTGTTGAAAATTGTGAATTTTACATATAACCTAGTAATTCCAAAATCTAGGGTTTATAGGTAAAATATTGTTTCAGATTTTTCTGCTGATTTTAGAGAATCATTAAAAATTGCATTTGGCTGTAGTCTTGCATTTTGGAACAAATTGGCATTTAGATTTTAAAAATTTGTATTTTTGCATAGAAAAAGTCAACAAAAACTAGCATTTTCATTGATTTTTCTCTAGATTTGCAATTGCATTTTTCATGTTAGATCTTGGAAATCACTTTCATATCTGAGATAATTTAATTTTCATCATATATCAGCTTTCAAAACATTCATATAGCATTTTGTGTCAAGATCTTAAACTTAGGGCTTCAAAAACATTGATTTTCACTATATTTGGCCTTATTGACTCTCTAAATTTGCACCATAGGTGTGTTGTGAAGGATATTTTTGCACTAATTAGTTGTTATCAGGGTAATAATTTACTTCCCCTTCTAAAAATATTCACAACACCTTTTTAACGGGCTCTTGTATGGAAAATTTGGTGAAAAACCACACATTTTTGCTATTTTTTCCCTAGGGTTTGGCCTAGTTTGCACCCCAAGCATGTTGTAACAAATTTTATGCTTGTAGGTGACTTATATCACTGATATTATTTTCTACACCTCCTTAAATTCTTTACAACACCCCTTTGGCTAGGTCTTGGAATTGAAAAACCGTGAAAAATTGCCTTTTTTTTGCTATATTTTCACTAGGGGTTGACCTTCAGTGGCACTAAAAGCATGTTGTGATAGATATTTTGGAATTAAGAGGCTGTTATTACTGATATAATTCCATCATCATTTTCCTCACAACACCCTTTTTCATGCTCTTTTGCATTGAGATTTGGTGAAAAATTGCATATTTTAGCATATTTTCACTATATTTTGACTTGTCATCATACTAGATTTGCATGAGTCTAATAACTTGCTGCCCTAAGATAAACATTCATTTAAGAATAAGTATAATACACATGGGATCTAGTGCTCTTGAAGAAGTTGGAACATTGAACACCTTCTTTACAAAAGGAGAGACACAAATGTTACAAGACATTACACCTATTACAAATACAATGGAAGAGAAAATGTTTCATGATGTTGATGATACTATTGAGACAACAGGATATGTATCTGATGAGAAAATAAATAAACTCGACAAAGACCTAGCTAAATTCCAAGACTATGTGCAAACTGAGAGGATAGCTGAAGAAGTTGTACGTGTGATTCACCATGTAAGAGAATTGATAAAAGGACAAGATGGTGTTAATGCAATCCATGGTTTAGTACATATTGTACAAACCAATATCATGCCAGTGATTGAATGTGTAAAAGTGATAAATAACACTTTGTCACTATCTCATACACAAGTATCAACACCTATACCGACTACGAGAATATCCACTTTTACATCCACAATCTTAACAACTGATGTGAATGCTTGTAGTAATGCTACCACTAGTATTGGAGTATCTAATGGCACTAATTACAAATTTGTGGGATTTGATTATCAGAATTCGGTTTCTAATGGGACCTCCTCTATGCATAATTGTTCTCAACCACCTATCTATTCCACTCATTTCCAGCCACCTATTACCTACTCGCAACCATCTTCCACCTACCATTATGTCCAACCACCATTGACATATTCTCAGCCTCCACCTATCATATCTCAAGCTCATTCACCTCCTCACTTTGGTTCCAACTCCTCATAGCAAACCGCATCTCCCAATGATGCCATCCTAAACCAACTTTTGCAAGGTATGACTGCTTTACAACAAAAGGTAACAAATTTGACAAATTCTTTGCAGCCCAATATACCAACATATCATGCCCATAGTCCCCTTTCCTATGCAGTCTTGAGAGCTCCCATGCCCGAGAGGTTCGAGACTCCTCACTTTGAAAAATATGGTGGAAAAGGTGATCCTAATACTCATGCGACAACATTCACAACTATGTGTAGTGATTTCTATTTTGAAGAGAATTTGTTAGCAAAACTTTTCCCATGATCTTCATCAAAGATACTGCCTTAGAATGGTTTTTCTCTTTACCTCTGAATTCAATACACTCCTTTTCGTAGTTGATTGATCAATTTCTATAACATTTTCAAGCAAACATCAGACCCCAAGTCTCCTTAATTGACTTGGTTCACTATAAGCAAGGTCTGAAAGAGAAATTAACTAAGTTTATTATTCAATATCAAGCTTTGTATACACAAATTCAATATCAGATGAAAGATGAGGATGTTTAGAAGGTGTTTATAACAATTTACAACCTCATATCCGTGATAAGATCCTCTTGATGAAGTATAACTCTTTTCAACATTTGTGTACCGCCCTTCATGATTACCAACTTTCTTCTAGTCAATATGAAAACCAAAACTCATCGGCTCAAGTTAGTCAATCCATAGGTAGATCATCACAAAACAACTTTAAGAGGAATAACAATAATAGGAGTTTCATCAAGATTAATGGACCGAATATGAACAACTTTTCTAATGTGTCTACTATCACAAATCCAAAGAAGACATCATATTAAGGAAGAAAGTTTACTCCAATATCTAAGTCTTATCATTCTATCATGAATCAAGTTGTGAGTAATAACATTCTGAAGCTTCCCCCGATTAAGCCTGTTGATCCTAGTAAAGCACAAAGACCTTAATTCGATGCTAATGCCTTTTGTCATTTTTATCAGACACAAGGACCTGATACTAAATGATGTATGCATCTTAAACATGTGATACAAGACCTTATTGATTCAAATATCATCCAGGTATCAGGTGTGAATGATAACGGAAATAAATCAGTTGCTCCGCCGAATCAGAATTTACAAATCTTTACTAATCCATTCCCTAGACATATTGATACCAATATGTTGGAACAAGTTTTAGTGGAAGTAGATGATGATGATTATTTAGACTATGATAATATCATGGGTATGATTGAAGTGGATAATAAGTAAGTGGATAACCCACCTCACCCATGAAGAAAAGGAATTTATGTTGAGGTTCCTCCTCCATTATCCTTATATGGATCAGGAGATAACCAAAATGCACCAGAAAAGCATGAAGGACAACTGATGCAGATGAGTCAGAAGGTACAGGATAATTCCTATTACTATATTAGAAAGATTCAACAATGAAAACTCACTAAAAATTGGAAAAGAGAAAGACAACTGTCAACAATTAGAAATAATAGTGGTTCCCTCCCTCACAAGCAACAAAAAGTCTCACTTCAACATGGAATCACAAACCAAGTATCACACGTTAATAAACAAGACTTTCATAAGCACCACTTAAACTTTGCACTCAACATGATCGAGTACCTCTCTAAGAGGTTCATGAGTTCCAAAATCTGATATAAAAATCCTACAGGTACATAACTCTAACCTTTTATCTCTCTCATGATGTGCTTCCCCTGTGATGTGTTATGTGTTGTTTAGGCCTCCTGGGATGACCCTTGATTCTCTTGTAAGGTTTGGGATACCAGGAGTCCATCTCTGTTGTGACCTTCTATTTGTATCATCATTCTTCTATATTGCCTCTCTCTCTGATTTCATTGTTGTGTGTTGTGTCTTACGGACATAGCGTTGTGGTTGGTGACTTGGGGGCACCCTCCTACGTGACTGTCCCTAAGACACTTATTTCTCCTCTCTTATTTATTGTTTCCCTTCCTCTAGTGTTTCTATCTAGTGGGCGGATGATGAAAAACCTTATACTAATGTGGACCTAGTGTCCCTTTCGTGAGAAATCAAAAAATTGACTTAGTTCCTAATATGATGATGGGGTTGTATATCTTATCCAACGCTTGGCTAGTGGAAGCACTCATGCTTTCCGCGTAGTGATTTTGATGGTGTTCTATCTTATTTACAAATCATAACAATACTGTTGCTTCATGCATTTTGTCTATCTTGAATCTTGCATGCCTCAGATTTCATATGCATTAATGTTGTTTATCATGATTTTATGGACACTAACAAGTTTCTTGAAAGAATGTGTTTGTGGGAACATTTGGCAATCATAAAGTACATGTCACCTCTGGGGGATATGGGTTACAGTGCGAAAGTCTGTGTTCCCTTATGTGTTTTCTTCCTACCTTAACGTGCTTGATATCGATGCATGATATCAACCACCTTAAGGTGGGGGCATATAAGGTAAGTTGTCTATTGTAGATGGTAGCAATGTGTTTGTCCTCAGGTGCAATTTAAAGACCTGCGCGATGAGTGCATCCTGCATCCTGAGTTTGTTTGCAATCAATCAATCATTTAAGCCCTCTATGGAGGCAGGATATTGAGCATATCCTTTTTCTCTTAAGCCCTCTACGGAGGCGGGGATGGTGTATTTCTCAGAGCAAATTGCATCATCCTATCATTTCCAAAAGTCCTCTGCGGAGGCGGGGAGCAGTTCTGTGACTAACTCAACCCTTAAGCGTGTTTTTGGTGATTGTTATGGCGAATCCCAATCATCGGTGTGTGCTTGTAATGTGCCCGAGATGGTGTTGAACCTAGAAATAGGGACACTCCATCACTTGTCTCCTGTGTTTTCTCCATGTCTTCAAAGTGTGTGTTTTTGGCATACTTACTTTGTTTGGCGTGTCTGTTGCCCCATATGAAGTTTCAATACCTGTGCGATGAGTACATCATGTATTTTGGGAGGTTTTGCGTGTCTTACGTGTGTGTTGCCCCATATATGCGATTTAAAGACTTGTGCAATGAGTACATCCTACATTATGGGAGGTTTGTTTACTTTCCTGTACTTGCATCTGCATTTCATATATATGAGAAAAAGAAAAGAAAAGAGATCATCCCTGTCTTCTATGCATTAATGTGTCTTCTTTACATTCAATGTATTCTTCATGTTTTGCATGACTGTAAGTGTCTTCTCCATGTTTTTCATGCCTGTCATTGTCTTTAATGTATCTAGTGTGTCTTCTTCGTGCTTGGCATGTTTGCTATGTTTGTTGACCATACTTTAATGCATGTATTGGCCTAGCATTTATACATACATTAAAGTGGGGGCTAAATGTAACATCAGAAAATGTCCCCTTGGGGGCTTTTTCCTCGTAAGGTTTAGCTCTCGAGTCTCTTAGCTGCATTTAGGACATATTACATCATATTTCAACATCCCGATGAGAAAACCCCTAAGTGTCTTGGCAAATAGGACCTAGGGGGATCGCTTGAGATAACCACTGCCCAAAATAGGGGGGAGGATTTGGGCACCCACGCCCTAGTCCTGCCCTATTTTGGGGTGGTCCCAATTTTTGGGTGTTGGCTTGTGACTGTTATTTGGGTTCTATGCTGACACAGTAAGTTTGAATTATGAAATTCTTGGCGGGAGTGTTTGTAGTTGCATATAAAAGCATTCTTAGGCATTCATTTGTAAACTAGATTGTTATTGTGAACTTTGTGCATCCTAAAGGTGATTCAAGGCTTTTATTGTGTTGCAAAAGCATATTTGTGTTGTTTATGTGTTTGTATTTGCATATTTGAGCATCCATCTCCTCATGGAATGAAGAGCTTCTTCCTCCCATGAGATCTTCACTACAAGGTGACATTCATTTGTGTTTTAAGTATTTATCATTTAGTTTTTGCCTCTACCTCCCAAGGGCACGTACTTTCTATCTGACAATAATGTTTAGAAGGCTTGAATGTCTCTCTAGGGCTTGACTAAGGAAAGCCTCTAAACACCACAACCCTCTCCCAAAATTTTCATGATTGTAGGTTACAGGTTGGAGTTGCAAACAAAGTGAAGTTGCAGGAGAGTACAATAGTGTCAAAATTGCAGATCAGAGAAGAAAATAGCTCCCTAGACTAGGGCACCTGCTCTTTAGTCCTCAAAGTTTCATAACGAGAAAATCTATAGTACAGTAGATATAGGTTGCAGACTGAGCTTCCAGATCTCGACAAACAATAGGGCATTGGACTTGGGTGCCCACTCTTTAGTCCCCAAATTTTTCACCTCCGAACCCCAAAAATGAGTACACTATTATTTGTTATTTTACATCTTCCTGTAGCATCATTTTCTGATATTTGTCCGTTTACTGTGGTATTTGCATTATTAGGGTTTTAAGGTATAATTGAGCATAAGAGAAAGAAATTGTCAACCAAATCATAAAAATCCAAGTTTCCCTACATCTCAATAGTGACCTAGGGTATGATAGTACATTGCAACTTGACCCTAGGTCTTTGAATGTAAGGATGAAAGGAGGATATACACCAAAACTACCAAAAAATCAACTATCCAAATTCCACCCTTTATAAATTGTTCCCTGACATGATGTAAGGTTGACCTGACATAGTTGTTGTCCTATAGCTATGACTGCTTCATGTCATTTATGACTGCTCTTGTTGTATTTGTTGTTCTATTCTCATAAAATGATTGTTTCTCCATACCATCATGCC
The DNA here is from genome assembly GCA_027924645.1 of Cunninghamia lanceolata. Taxonomy (NCBI): domain Eukaryota; kingdom Viridiplantae; phylum Streptophyta; class Pinopsida; order Cupressales; family Cupressaceae; genus Cunninghamia; species Cunninghamia lanceolata. The sequence continues at coordinate 679,958 of BSBN01001093.1, forward strand.
TCTCTCAAGGATCTTCCTCCTTTATTTCATTGCACAACTAACATGGTACTCTGATATCTACGCATTGTTAAGATAGTAATGTTCTAATGAATGCCTCTAACATTTTGACTTTTGACTTTTAGCATGCTGGGCTCAACCCTTGTGTGAGCCTCATTTTCTCCACATGCTGTATCTTTTACACATTATCATTTACTATCTTGTTCCTGCACATTCAACAAACATGTTAGAACATAAAACATACCTTCAATTACATGACATGATACTTCTTGTGTAGATCTATCTTTCTGACCTGTTACTTGCATCTACTTATTCAGCTATCTCTTCTACTTCTCTTTTTGCATTATCTAAACATTATATGATTGTTGCTCTATAAAAGTAGATTGTACTTTTGTTGCTTTGATTATGTGTATGAAAAGTATTGGAACCAAGAGCTCTAACATAATTTTTTGCAGGTATTCTGGAGCTTAGCAGATGGAGAGAGCTAAAGATCAACTCAACCTTGGGATTTTTCATTCACAGGTAATGACGGGTCCCTTTACTTTTCTTATACATTTTTATTCTTTCAAGAGTATAATTTACTTTTATGCAACATATTTCAGTCATTCCCACGGCTTGTGTGGGACATATTTAAACACTCTTTTGAATATAAATAGTTATTTCATTTTATGCAATGAATTCTACATATTCTCTTTCTAAATCAATTACATAGCATGAAACAACTGAATCTTTTTTAAAGCACATGTTTAAAACATGATGAAGAAATGATAGTTTATAAATACCTCTTTCTTGAAACTACACTGAATTGTACTAAATAATCAGCAACATCATAACTGAAATATGAAGTCAATTAGATACTTGTCATTCTTTGAATGTATGTTTTCTTTCCTTTAGGACATTTTCACTTGCCATGATGGTGTGACAGCCCAGTTTGAGCTATTGCATGATCCTGATAAGTGATCATGTGTTAGTCTTTTGTCAAGACATCAGACATTAACTAGATGATCCTACACAGAAAATTTTATTTACCCCTTCTTTAATAGCTGTTGTCTAGGCCTCACTAAATTAGGTTGCAAACATAATTTAGTAACATAACCCTCATTGCATTATGAATACAGCTGATTGTTATGAGTGCATGCTTGACATTCACAACAACGCTGGCTACTAGAGGACACCCTAAGCATTAACATTATAAAGCTAATAAAACTTGGGGCGGTTGTAAATCTCACAAGAATAAAGTTATAGGTGTCGTGGCTATCATGTATTCAAAATATGGATTTAAGGATAAGTGTAGAAATTGTATCAAATCTTTGAAAGAATATTGATTTGAATGACTGCAGGGTAAACACAAAGGATTTAATGAAAGATCCCATGATCGACTAGTAGATACAAGTTATCACACAGAAGGAAAATACGATGCACAAATTCAATTCTTAAGAAGCAAAAATCAAAAGAGACATGGTCTTTCATACTCGTATTTCCTCTTTGAATCTTCTCTTTTCTTTTCTGCTCCTCTAATTTTTCATCTGAATCTCCATAAAGACTTCCCTATTCTTATTTTTATTTCTAACTAAGTATTTTTCCCCTACTTTCTTTTCACAAGAATAAAGAATGTGCTTTCTTTTTCCCTCAAACTCCATTTTAAAAGATCAACAATCAAATCAAAATAGAAAAGATAATAAATGCCCACTATCTTTTGCTCCCACTCAAATAGGGAAAAGTAATAATAACAAATAACTCCACTCACTCCACTATCTCACTCTTTTTCTCAAAATTAGTCTCATATTGAAAAGAAATAAAGTTTTTCAAGATTCCCTCTTGGAGATGTGTGACCAAAATAGCCACAAAAGAATCTTTTTCAAAATATATTCAAATATCTAAAATAATTTAATATGCATTAATGCAACTATTATCTATTGCGACTAGATATTAACTTAGTCTATCCTCATTATTTTATTTGCAATTATAAATGCATTAATTTAAACACACACATTTATGCAATTTAGTCTACATGAAACTATGTGGTGTGTACACATTCACTTCAGACAATTCATCTTTAGTTGGCTAGATGCCCTCTGCCTCGGTGATATTCTTTCTCCATTGAGAGAGTGAGAGTGTGTTCCTATTGAACACACAAGTCAAAATTAGTCAACAATCATTTAAATATTAATATTTAAATTCATAATTAATTATTTAAAAAAAGGTTGTGACATAAGGCTCCTGATTTAATGGTGTAGACACCTAAAAATGACCCTTCACTTTGCATCACTTGCATTTCATCAATTCTGTCAAATCATTTGCATTTCAACATTAATTAAATAATCTAATTATTTTATCAATTTCATCAAATTCATCTATCTTCGTCTAAATCACTTGATTCCAACATTAATTGAATAAATTCTATTTATTTAATTAATTTCATTAATTTCCTCTTTATTCTTCCAAATTAAATAATTTTAATTATTTAATTAAATCATTTCCCTTTCAAATTCCTCAAATCCGCATTAATTAAATAAATAAATTATTTAATTAATTCATCACCTAATTTCTCTTATCCACAATTAAATAATTTTTAAATATTTAATTAATCTAATATTCTTCCAAATTCAAATAAATTATTCAAATTTATTTAAGTTGACTTTGTCCTCTAAACATAAATAAAATCAATATTTTATTTATATCTTATTTATTCTTCTATCATGAAAAATAAATTAAATGAATTTATTTGTTTAATTTACTCTCTATAAATAATCTTATCTTTTCTTCAATCATACACAATCAATTAAATAAATTTATTTGTTTAATTTCTCAATTATCCTCTAATTCTTCTAAAATTATCATTTTTTTCTATGTGCACAATCAGACTTATTTTTAGAACTTTAAAAAAGCAAATCTAAAGTTGAGTTAATTGGATTTAATCATATTATTTTTATCATCAACTCATAAATTGGAAAAAATGTTCTAAATTTATGAAATCAAATTCTATCTTTATCCTATCAAGCAGTTAATTCAATAAAAATAGCTTTTAAAGCATGACACATGGTGTGTGCACATTCATCATGTCCTCTCAACTCATCTTGATCATTGATTTCATTGATATATCTCCACCATTGATTGATCGAACCCTGAAAACTATATATACCCCCTTCATTGCATAAAATATCCTCTTCGATAATTTATTCTCAGGCATCCATATAGCGCATTGAGCATACATCGCATCATTGAGCAAATTGAGCACTTTGAGCACTTATCGACATCCGCTTGTTGCAACCATGGGTACACGATGTATTGAGCAATCCATATAAATCCAAGAGATCAATACAATCTAGGTGATTGCTTTCGATTATTAATTGCATTATTCATTGATTTGGTTATCTCTTAGATCAATCTTTTGATGTTATAGGATTGATTTATTGTTCATTGTTTGAACTTTTATAATCTTGATTTTACCTATACACATTTTGGCATGCCCGGTGGGACCTACTAAACTTTATTTTTCTTTATAAATTTTGATTTTTTTGAAGTACAGTATGGAAAAGTGCAAACATAGAAAAGCGCATCTGGACAAAATTAAAGTGCCTCTAGTTTGCAGTAAAGCGCCTTTGAGCAACAGTGAAGCGCCTTTAGCATGCAATAAGGCACATTAGGTAGACAGTAAAGCACTTTTGCACAACAATGAAGAGCCTCTGGTTATTAGGGGTTTCTAACATGATTTTCTGATTTACAAGGTTCTTCTCACATCATATTGATTATATATTGTTAGACAAGCCGATTTATTTGTCTCTTAATCATCTTATGTACTTCCTAAGTTCATTTATTTAAGGATTATTTTTGTTTTGTGAGCTAATCTATCATTTCATGGTTTCTTGTGGTTTGTTCTTGATTGCAGACTATAGATCTCATTACTCATCAACATCCTGGATCATTACACAATTATTCAATCATCTTTCGATCTATCTTTTTTTGACAAAATCTTGTTTTTTAAAGGTCTATTATTACAAAGTGCTTTTGCATGACAGTCAAGCACTTTTGGTTGAAACAACACACTTTTGCACAATAGTCAACGCTTTTGGTCAAAAACAGTGCACAGTTGCATCACAGTCAAGCACTTCTGGTAATTTCTGAAGTGCCTTTGAACCACGATGAAGTGCTTTTGGTCCATTGATTTATTTTTCACTAACTATTTAGTCTTTGTGGAACTAATCAACTTGTTGCAGCATCTTATCACTCATCACAGAGCAAATAGGTTTCCTAACATAGTCGTTGCAGGATGAATGTTGAAGATTTGCAATCTTTTTCACTAAGTCTTAGAAATAGCTAAATTTCTTAAAGGAAATCTACATCTATCATTTGCAATCTTGTGTGGTTAGGTAGTTGCACTTAGTTATTTTTCTTACTAAATAGGATAAATGAACATGTGTGTGATGTGCTTGTAAGGTGATAGGTATATGTTATCCCCTTGTGAAAACTTGGGTGATCAAAAAACTAGACTCATCTACCTTTTACTTTCAATTTATCCTTTAGAAGGGCCTACTTTTGGATTGTGTTTCATTCAAAAGGGATGACCCTAAGTAGATCTTTCCTTTAGACCACTATATAAATTAGTTGAGACGAAAGCCAAGTCCTAACCAACAATAGCCTTTGTCATACATTGCCAACTCGAAAGGAATTGTACGTAACACTCTTGTGAAATAAATTTTGCATTTGTGTAGGGTATATTGCATTCCTAGTAAAGTTGGTTAAAGCTTTTAGTAGCTTGCCGAATGCTTGCACTTGGCGTTAGTCTCCCAAAGTAACTAAAAACCACATAGCTAGTGACTACCCGATCTACCTCCAAACATTGTGGTAATTTTCAGTGCAAGGGCATAGAAGGTTTTTCCCCCAAGATTACTCACCATAAAGCTCCCTTGAGATGAGATAGAAATCCCTATCTTAGCATAAGCTACTTGTAGCTTTCTGGGGAAAGGGTGATTGGCTCATCCTTCCAGTCCTAGAGGTCCCTATTTGTCCTCTCTTGCAAAGACAAAAAAGTGTATGCACCCACATTAGGTGTGATGACACTTGAGTCGACAAAGATTCCAAGTTGTGGGCTGATGTATCTCAATGAAGCTTGTCCTTAGGAATAAAAAGTGCTTGATTTATTTTTCAATTGTGGTATACCCTGAAAACTTGGGATTTTTCGTGAGCCTCAAACATACACTATTTCTTGAGTCAGTCCTTGACCACTTTATTTACTATGATTGTTCTCTTGTCAAAGAAAATCCTATCAAAATCCAATCAAAAATCTATCAAAATTTGCCTTACAACATCACTGACACCAAAATAACGCTTTTGCAACACAATCCAGCGCTTTTGCAACACAATCCAATGCATTTACAACATAGTCTAGTGCCTTTGCACTGCAGTAAAGCACTTTTGAAACACATCCCAACACCTCTGGCAAATAGTAATGTGACTTTGAACCACAGTCCAACACCTTTGGTCTCTATGAAATTATTCATCATCCATTTAGCCCAAAACACAACAAACTCAAAATTTTGATCATATAAACCTCTAAGATAGCATCCTATAGTATTGTCAGACCTATTCCATCAACCATCAAACCATTTCATCCATTATCATACCCAAAAATTGGACTTTTCAAACCATTTATCCTCTTGAGATTATTATCTATCAAATCCATCTTCGCCAAATAGGCCTAAATCCTTACACTTTTACTAGCTATGTAATTTGGTCTCTACCATAGATTCTAGATCACATCAATCCCCTAGTTCATCTTTGATTTGAGAGTAATTACATATATTGGGTCTTTGAAGAGGAATTAGTATCTGTTATTGGTTTTACATTAGCTTAGAGAACAAACCCCTCTTGAGTTGATCTAACGCCATTAACCCTACCCACCTTACTTTGAGGTCATTAGTCTACTTTTGTAATAGGTAATCAATCATCTAAATCATCTATTGATCTAGTCCTATAATCTTCCATAAGAAACCCATATCAAATCCACAACATAGTGCTCTCAACTCAATTAAATCAGTCCAAAATCAATCCCTCAATCTCTATTTTAGTGCATTTGAATCATCTTATGGTCGCCACTAGAAAACAATATCGTCAAGCCATGGAGGCTAAGAAAACCATCCCACAACAAAATCTTCCACATACCCCTCAACAAGATCATCAAAACATCCCATTTTACAATCCCCAATTTGAAAGTCAAAAAATTATCCAAAATAATCCTCAAGAGGGTAATACTTCTTTGATAGATTCATCTCATTTAGGCATGGACATATTTGGTCAAAACCCCTCTTAGAAAGAGTGAAACTTTCAAGAAGGTCAATCCTCTTAAGAAGGGTCTCAAGATTTAGACGAAATCATGCAAGATCCCAAAACCATGGTTGTTATTGATAAACTCATAAGCTCTAATCAAGATCACTATTTCCATTTGCTTGCTCAAAAGGGAGCCAAATTGCCTTCTGACTTTGATACATCTAATCTTAAAGAGAAATATCCCTTTCAAGATGTCTTTAATGCTATGGGTAGAGCACAAGTAAACCCCATTCAAACAATGTCTACAATATCAATGTCACATCCTGCATCATCTTCACAAGAGGCAGTTTCCAATCCTTTCAATGCTAAATATGTCAATCCTCTTTTTCAAAATCAAAATCCCATGGGAGAGACATCACTTGGACCTCTTCTTACTCACATGGAGGTTTATAAATCTCAACAAGAACACCTTCATCTTCAAGCCAAATTTAACAAAACAAGCTTAAAAAACAAACCCTTTCTTAGACACATCCACACCTACCAATCCCCAAAATCATCCATGCACATCCCAAATTCATACGAACATATCTAATCTTGCCTTGGTTACCCCATCATGGTCATCTGTACCTCCCAACTATACACCTATGGATGCTTATGTCACTCTGCCACAAGTGTCCCAAGTTCAAACACTCCAACCATCATCCAATCAAACTCTCAACAACATCCACATCACTCCACCCCAACATTCTTCGAACATCAATACTACTCATGTCACTCCACCCAAAACTCTTCAAATCTAAACATTATTCATATCAGTCCACCCCAACATTCTTCAAACATCAACACTACCCATGTCAATCCTCCTCGATATTCTTCAACCATAAACACTGCTCATGTAAATCCACCCCAACATTCTTCACATCCCAACACTACTTATGTGAATCAACACCAACCACCCCCAAATCAAAACACTTACATCATCCCTGCACAGCAATATCAAAATCCCCCTCAATATTCACTTTAACCTTATGTGTCATCCCCCTCCACTTCATACCAATCTAATCCATCCACTTCATGCCAAGTCAATGCCACATCATACCAACCTAATCCAAATTCTTCCCAAGTCAATGCTACATCAACCCATCAATTCATCCCACAAAAAACACATGCGAACTTAAGTCCACCATGGCAACAAGATAAAGTGCCTTTGAATTCTAATGTCACCTTTGACAAGGGAGACATCAACCTAGTCCATGCAAGCCATTCACTATCATTACCATCCTCTAATCCCCCATTAACTCCACGCCCTAAGTTTAAACATTACAAAAGTAAACATGTGGACTCATCCAAATCCACCAATTCATCCAATCCCTTTGACACTCTACCTAGTCAAAGTCCAAACCCTAAGCCAACACCATCCATCCCTCTTACCCCTCCATCATGGGAACTTTCTGCTCAACCTAATCCTAATCATGAGTCCACATCATCTACCCTTATTGTCCATCCACTATATTGTCCTTCCACGCATGCCCTTGCAAAGGATGTGATCCATTAGCTACAAGCAAGGAACAACTTATCCCCATGTCAAGCACTCATTCATGATCCTAGCAAAGAGCCTTCAAATTCCATGCCTAATCCCCCAACCCCATCATGTGGTCCACAACATATCAACCCTATTGAAGAGTCCTTCACATTCACTTCCATCCATAACACACTTTATCCTTTCCATGATCAAGCTCCCATCTTTGATCAAGATCCCTTTTATGATCAAGAAGACCACGATGACCCTCTTAGTCAACTTTATGCACTACATGGTCAAGAGCTTGCCACCTCACCCATCCATGATCCAACTACTTCCACTTATCATGCCAAGACAATTGCCTCCCAAGCATAAATAGAAGATCAAACAAATAAATTAGATCTTAGTGAACATCATGATAATCAAGATCTTAATGATCCTTCCACATCATCCGCTACCGATCCCATTTCAAGTCCACCATCATATATCCTTGGCCTATCTGCCTTCATTCGTGAGTGTTCTTGCTTAGGACAACAACTACCATTGTCCACCACTTTGCCTTCTTCATCCCACAAAGAACTCAAGTCTAGTGTCCAAACTACACCAAGTCCCATTGTGAGCCGCATGCTCCAAAACATGAACTACCAAGGCAAAGGCTTAGGCCTTCATGAACAAGGTATTTTGGAGCTAATTCATGTCAAAGTCCCTCCATGCTGATTTGGTCTTGGATACATGCTCCAAGGTCAACAATCTAATGACGTTGGTATTTCCTCCATTCATCCTAAATTAACCACTTTCCATCGCACATCCTATCATGTACCTAAAACATATGTCACCATCCCACCTCCATCATCCTACAAATGTCAAAAGCAGGTGACCATACACCTTCCCCCATCCAATCTACCTCCATTACTTCCAACTCCTAATTTCCCTCCATCCACTTTGCCACCATTGCTTCCAACACCTAACATCCCTATCATCCATACATACCCTAAATATCCTAGTCATGACCAACAAATGCATGCATCATGTAAACATAAGGCTTCCACTCATTCCACCTACCACATGGGATTCAAAAACAAACATTTGGATGCCTCCTTTCAAAAAGCCATACATCCTAAGGGTCCTAATACCTTAGGAAATCAATCCAAAAATTCAAAGAAAAATCCATTCAAAAAGCTATCCAAACCCATACCTCCACAAGCAAAGTCCAAAACAAAAATGGTATAGGTCCCTAAACAAAAAATCAAGTCAAATGAGGCATCCACCTCTCAAACATCCCAATCATCCTCTTCCATCCAAAAATGCCATTCCTTTCCAAAATATCAAATTCCTTCATCCCACATGAAAAGTAAAAATCATAAACATACTAAGTACATGTGGGTACCAAAGTCCTACATCCCCCATCCCCTAAGCAAACATCCCCATTGCTTCTTACACCACCTTCCAATCACAAGCTTCAATGTTTATCATGGTTTGTGTAGTTGTTGGTCATGATTCCTTTCCACACCTCCATCACCCCATCATTCAATCACCTCCCTATGGTCCATGCTTTTGCATAAACATTTCATCCATCTTCCTTGCATAAATCTCACATAATCCACATCATAATCCACTTTCATTCTCTCCATAATCCACTTTCATTCTCTACATAATCCACTATCATTCACTCCATAATTAACTATCTACCTTATCCATCTCACTTTCATGCCATCACTTACCAACATCTATGAGCATAATGACATTTGACATGGTCCATGCAACATACCTTTGGGATTATCACCTTCATGGCACTAGACACTTGAGTCCCTCTCCTCCATATCCCATTCAAAAGTCAAAAAAAATAAAAAATAAAATAAAATAAAAAGTAAAGATAAATCGCTTCGTCCAACGGTGAAACCCTGGTAAACATGCACCTTGGATAAGTACCATGATGAAAACCTGGCAAACAGGTGTCATGTGTAGGTTGATCTTCTATTACACTTACACTTGGGGGCACATTGTCTCATCCAACATATCATTTCCATCCTATCATTTCCTATCTTATCCATTACATCTACATATACCTATCATATTGTATCCATTCATCCTCTCTTCCTCCTTTTGATTTTTTTAAAGATTGGGGGCACAATGTTGACACATGTCATGGATATCCCTTGGCATACCTCAGCCCTTTCAAACCGACCCTATCGTCATAAGCATTGTCATGAAAAATCCTAAGTTTTACACCTAGAATGGGGCAAGTTATTCCTATGCGAAATAGCTTCAAGATCACATCCTTGCCCTCTTGCACATACATCCATCCCATCCATTATCGCCAACCCTTTCATCCAATCCCATTCATTCCCTTGCACCTAGACTTGGTTTCCCCTTGTCATTGGTATCTAGCGCAAAGGCTATCCAAACTTGTCATCCAATATTGCCATTCCCCCAAATATTCAAAAAAACCAAAAAAATCAAAACATATCAAAAATCCAAAAAATTAAAACATATCAAAAATCCAAAAAAAATCACAACATTCAAAAATCCAAAAAAAATCAAAACATGTCAAAAATCCAAAAAAAATCAAGACATTTCAAAAAAAATCACAACATTCCAAAAACACAAAAAAATCATAACATTTTCAAAATTGAAACATGTCAAAATCCCAAAAACATCAAAATATCATTAAAAAAAATAAAAAAAAAATACTCAACAAAAATCTAAGCAATAAAATCACTTCTCCAATTCAATCAAACCATCAAATCATCTTCAAATCTCATCACAACACAACATCATCTTCATCCTAATCCATCCTAGTCATCATTCCAAATCATTACACATCCTCATTCATAATCCAATCAACTTCTTCCTAATTATTCTCCCAATCATCCTAGTCATCATCCCAATCCATCCAACTCATCTTCATCTCATCACTACACATCATCATCCTAATCCAATTGATCACATTCTAATCATATCCTAACCATTCATTCCAATCCAATCAATTTCATCTCAATCACAATACACCACAACCGTAGGGAAACCTTGGAGTATCTACTCTCCCTATCAAATCCGATTGTAGTTGTGTCAAAGCATATTCAATTTCATTCCACTACATATTCAATTTCATTCAGCCTTTGACATTTATAGAGGTTCCCAAACATAGTCTTCCTAAGGTTGAAACATAGGGAGAAACTGTCGAAGCTTGACTGTATCATAAGTACAAATCTGGACCAAGAGACAGTGAAATCTTTTTCAAATCAATCACAACTTGGGCTTAATACTCCAAGGCTAGTTTAAGTCCATCCTTTCAAGTGAATTTTGAAACTCATGGGTTCACTTTAATCAATCATTTCAATCCAAACCTCAAGGTCTTGATAAAACCAATTTGTACCTTGAAAGGTCATTAGTAGATGAGAGTACCCTCTTGGAGCTAGAACTTTTGAAGACTAATATCATTAGCCTCTATCATAGCCCAAGCCTCATCACCTTGCATTGGCATTCCCATAACATCCCACAATTCACAAGTCTCATATGGTAAAGACACAGTTACAAAAAGAAGAGATAGGGAGTAGATCCTCCTAGTCATCCCTATAGCAAACACAACATTCATTCCAACACATCAATCGCATCCATATCATCCCATCAATAAAACATTATCAGAACTACAAATCCTATGGATACAAGGTATGTAGGCAATCTGCGGTACGAAGGAAGTACCTAGATTCATGCACAGGCGATAGACCTCTTCCATCTTTCATCTTTCTTCTAATCTTCAATCAATCATCATCATCCATCCTTCAAATCAATTCACTTCAATCAAAACAATTCTTCCAATCAATTAATTCATCAACTCACTTCTTCCAATCAAATCACATCATCATCAATCCTTCAAATCACTTCTTCTAATCAACTCCATCATTTCATCATTCAAATCAATCTAGTCAATCAAATTCCTCAATCCACTTAATCAATTCATTCAAACATTCAAATCAACCACTCCAATCACATAATTCAATCTCTCCAAATTAATTCCTCAAATAAATTCTTCCAATCAATTCACTCACATCAAATCAATTCAACCAATCAAATCAAATCAACTCCATCCCATTCATCCAATCATCACTTCTATCTAATTCTTCAAATCAAATCAATTCATCAATTCATCATCACCACCACATCATTCCAAACAATAAATCAAATGCAAGTCATATCAACCCATGCCAATCAAGTCAAATTATTCAATCACATTCAATGGTCTTGTCCTAATCTTGACGTAAACCAAATCACTCAATCATAATCAAACCCTGGTGTTGCTCGCATGGTCAACAACACTAGTATCAATCAATCAATTGTCTTAGACAGGATGTTGCATTGTTGAAACCAGACTAGGCGTCTCATATGGCATGTTTCATTTCCTGAAACTAGACATCACTATCACTATCAATCATCAATCAATCACTCAATCATTGGTTTACAGCTTGACGGGGGCAATACCTTGTTTGTTATTGAATCATTTGTGCATGCATGCTTGCTTGCTTGTGTGTGTTATCATTTTTTCTTGCATTTGTTTCATATTCAAATCTAACCTAGCTAATATTCATATCTTGTATCTAGACAAGGTTGTATTACGCTTGGGCACGAGACACATCGTCACCTTGGTCCTTATACCCTGGTGCATAACGTCTAGTGCTAAATCAAACACCATGTTTTCTCACCTTCATCACAGCATAACGCATCCTTCGCTTCTTCTATCCATTCCCTTATCTTTCTTCCTTTGACCAATCCCTTTTCATTTCGAGAGCCTACCTGTGTTTGTCCAACCCGCCCATCCTCTCGAGGGGGCATCATCATCCTATTCTATCATCATCATCCCATCTCCTTAGCTTCTTTGAAATGATGTTACTCAACATAAATCACATCATCTCGAACATCATCTCAAAGAGGGGCAAAATGTAGACACTAAAATTTCTCCATGTCTTGACCATCCCCTTATCGACATGACCTTGTAATGTTTTGCCCTAGGTCCTAGGTCATCCCACTCTCAATTCCAACTTAATCATATTCCCAATTAATTAAATAAATCCATTTATTTAATTAATTCCCCCTTGTCACATGTCTCACATAATTCAAATTAAAAATTTGAATTAAATCCCTCACCTTTCATCTCATTCAAACAAGTGTCACATGCTACATCTACCACTTAATACCCCTTCACATGTCAAACTAATTTAAATAATCTTTTATTTGAATTAGGTCCCCTTTATTCTCCATCGCACACTTATCATGTGACTACAATCCCTCTTGGAGTGGGAAACCCTAATCAACCCTAATCGATCTCAACTGTTCATATCATTCAACATAACTTGTAATCTTGTCCATCCATTCGAATTGGCCTTTTCTATAAAGGTAGCCTATCACAAGTCATTTTCAGACAATCAAGTCTTCAAGCACCATTATGTTATTGAAATCTTGAGAAACCAACAATCCCCGATTGATTAACCCTTCGAAATCTTGCATTCTCATGTGAGGTTGAGAAGAGGCATGGAGGTCAATCAACACTAGTTTGAGAATCAGTTTGCATTTGAGTTGTTTATTTGCATTTTCATTATAGTTTGTGCTTTATGGTGCTAGTTAGGGTTTAATTTTCTACAATTTTGATTGCTTCCCTAGATTTTTCCCTAACGACACCTTCAACGTACCATCAATCCTTAAAATTCCCATTTAATGGTATAGAAATCACTATCCCAAGAGATCCTCATCCATTTGAATTTTGTCACGCCATGCAAGGGCATTATAAGAATAGTAACCAAATACCTAACAATGATGCAGCCCAATCATCCCCGCTATATATTGATCCAGACACTTTGCACAAAGCCTCTACAGTTACATCCAATCCCCTTCCTGAAATCAAAGTCCATCTCAGGGACATAGGATTTGGCAAGTATGATATCTCAAAATCTTTTTGTGTGGGGAGAATGCCTCTCTCACCAAAATCCTATGGTAAACCTCCCATTGCTAAAGTTACCAAACATCTCAAGATACCAGATCTTCTCATAAAATTTACTAATGGGCGCTTGCTAGAAGATGAAACTATTGAAGATCTCTCCTCTTGGATCTATAAAGAAAAAGAACTGGTCACACTACCTGTCAAAAAGTATGGTAATTGCCTTAGAGTTGTCAAAAACATGGGCTATAAAGGCAAAGGTGGCCTAGGAAAGCATGGTCAAGGTCAAATGGAACCAATTACTGTGACGAAGAAATACAACCAACAAGGGTTAGGATATGGGAAGGAGGTACCAGGAGCCTTAGACATTGAGTTTATTCTTGACGAGGTAGTGAAGGCTTGGCCAACAGATTCGATCTCTAACGAGGATACCATCGAGGACTCTTCCCTATACATCACAAACTTATTCCAAGAAACCTCGATATTTATGATATCATCCATCTCCCTCACTTCAACCACAAAAACCCAGAATCCATCCCTCATTTACCCTAAACTCATTGATTGGGACCAACAAGAGGCCCCTGTTCTAGATATTTTTTAAAATGATGAGGCTATAGCAAATTCATGGGACTCCGAGATGGTATTCCACTTGGAGATCACAAAGCTTGTTTTATCATGGAGTTAGATCAAGCTGCTTATTTTGGTGAGAATGCTAAATCCTCCAATTGCAAAATAGAAAATAAAAATAGATCTTGAGGTGAAAACCACAATGTGGCAACTCTTGATCATAAAATAGTAAAAATAAAGGATGTATCCTAAGGTGAAAACCTCTCTAAGGCACCTGAGGATGGAGGATTTGACCTTCCCTTACCATTTAAGTTTCAAGAAAAATCAGCTCTCTTAGTAGAGGAATCAATAGAGATGAATCTAGGAACAATTTAGAATCCAAAGGTCACATTTTTAGCGGCATCATTATTAGAACAAGAGAAGAAAGACTTCGTAAAGTTCTTCTTGCAAAGAACAATCAACTTTGCTTGGACATATATTAACATGCCTAGGTTGGGCCCTTCACTTGTGGTTCATCACCCAGTTGTCTCTCCAAATTCCAAGCCTCTCAAATAGAATCTTCGCAAGATGCACCCTCAAATAGCCCTATTGGTCAAAGCAGAGCTTGAGAAATTGCTAGATGCTAAGTTCCTACGACCTATCGATTACACTAAGTGGGTCTCCAATCTCGTACCTATTTCTAAATCAAATGGGGGCATCCACATATGCACAGACTTCTGAGACCTAAATAAAGCATGTCCCAAGGATGATTTTCCACTTCTAAACAAGGATATCATAGTTGACTTGACAACAGGTCATAAGATGCTTTCTCCTATGGATGGATTCTCAAGTTACAATCAAATTAGGATAGCAAAAGAAGATCAACATAAAACAACCTTCACGTGTCCTTGGGGTACTTACTATTGGGTAGTGATGCCTTTTGGTCCCAAGAACACAGGATCTACTTATCAAAGAGCTATGACAGTAATATTCCATGACTTTTTTCACACTATAATGGAGGACTATGTCAATGACATATTGGAAAAATCTTCTAGGATAGATCATATTTAGATTCTAGGGCAGATCTTTGATCGACTAGAGTATGGCTAAATCCAAAGAAATGTGTCTTCAGTGTCACTTCAGGGAAACTATTGGGGTACACTGTATCTCGCAGAGGAATTGAAGTGGATCTAGCAAAAGTTAAAGTTATTGTAGAGATGCCTCTACCAAAGAATCTCAAAGCACTAAGGAGCCTTCAAGGGTGGTTACAATCTATCATATACTTTATTTCAAAGCTAATAGATAAGTGTCAACCATTCCAACACTTTCTCTGCAAGGATGTCTCATTTTGGTGGGATAACAAGTGTCAACAATCATTCGATCAACTTAAGGAATATCTAGCTAATCCTCTAGTTTTGGTACCACCAGTACCTAATAGACCTTTGATCCTATATACTTCCACTACATCTATAGCGTTAGGTTCTCTTCTTGCACAAGATGATGAGCCAGGTAAAGAACATGCTATCTATTATATACCCATCTTGGTTGGGTATGAACTCAACTACACTCCTATGGAAAGGGCATGCTTAGTAGTAGTGTTTGCTTCCCAAAAGTTGTGACATTACATGTTAAACCAAATAACCACTCTTATTTCTAAGATTGATCCATTAAAGTATCTCTTATCCAAGGCATCTCTCACATGCCGACTAGCTAAATGGGTCATGATCTTGAGAAAATTTACCATAGAGTATGTTGATCAAAAAGCTATCAAGGGATAGATTCTCGCAGATCAACTAGCTAAAGCCCCAATCACAAATGTTAATCCCATGATCTCTAACTTTCTAGATGAAGGTCTATTCACTGTAGCTACCTTAGTGGAGTGGAAGTTGTACTTTGATGGCTTCTACACACAACATGGTTTGGGGGCAGGAATCTTGTTTATCACACCGCAAAATAACTACATTCCAAAATCATATCTGCTAGCATTCCCATGCACCAACAATATTACTAAATATGAAGCACTTCTCACAGTCTCCATATAGAAATAGAATGGAATATCAAGAAACTACAAGTCTATGGGGACTCTCAACTAGTTATCAGACAAGTCACTGATGAGTACCAAACTAAGGATGACAAGTTGATACCATATAAGCAACTGGTTGATACCTACAAGCCTTATTTCTCTTGCATCACTTTTGAACAAATTCCAAGGGTGCATAATAAGGTTGTTGATTCTATTGCTACAATTGGGTCACTTCTGGACATGCCTACCAACACTCATAAATGTGAATTCTTAATCGAGCAACTATTGATACCTGTCGTTGATGTTCCTACCACTGAATTCATATGTGAACTTGTTGGTCCCAATTCCCCTTGGTACGAAGATATATATGAATACCTCCAAAATGGTACCTTTCCCTTTGACCTATCCAAAACCCAACGCAAAACCTTCATCCACCGAGCCTCTCATTTCACTATTCTAGGTGACACCCTTTATCATCAAAGTCTTGATGGTATCCGTCTTAGATGTCTTAACTCAAAAGAAGCTAACACTACCTTAAGAGACATACACAAAGGTGTCTGTGGATCACATTCCATTGGTCCAACTCTAGCTAAGAAGATACTCCAAACATGTTATTATTGGCCAACCATAGAGCAAGATGTAGTCCAATTTGATAAGAAATGTTTACAATTCCAATAGCATGGGGACCTGATACATGCACCAGTTCACAAACTACAACCTGTTACAACTCCATGGCCTTTTTCACAGTGGGGACTCAACCTCCAATGGCCATAAGTTTATCATTATCACCACTGAGTATTTTACTAAGTGGGTAGAAGCTATTCCAATGACCTATATCACCATTAAGCAAATAGTCAGTTTTATCCTCAATTACCTTATTTTTCGATATGGTATTCCCCAATCCATTATTACTGACAATGGTAGACCATTCAAGAATCAAGATGTCCATGCCTTATGCACACAATACAATCTTCAACATCACTTTTCTACTCCCTATTATCCTCAGTCAAATGGTCAAGCTGAGGCTTTGAACAAAACCATACTCAAAATCCTAAAGAAAATGGTCAATGAAGCTGGTCGTGATTGGCATCTGCAACTCAACCCCTCTTTATGGGCCTATCACACTAGTATCAGAACACCAACTAGTGCTACACCTTTCACCTTAGTTTATGGCACTGAAGCCATTTTACCCATAGAGGTCTAGATCCTGTCTTTAAGAGTATCTATGTAGCACCTAATTGATGGAGAGGAGTATCGCATTTCCAAATTAGCTGAGCTTGAGTTACTTGACGAGAGGTGTCAAACAACACTAAACCATCTTCATGTATATCAAAATTGCCTCCATCGTAACTACAATAAGAAGATCAAGGAGAGAAGATTTTAGATAGGTGATCTTGTCCTTAAAGAAAATCAGAGGAACCAATTAGATAGAGACAAGAAAGGTAAGTTTAAGACTAATTGGTTGGGACCGTATGTTATCACTGCAGTCTATGGATCAAGAGCCTATGCTTTATCAACACCTGAAGGTATCCCTCTAGATGAGCCACTCAACAGTGTTCATCTCAAGAAGTTCTTTGCTTGATCCTCAGAGTATCCTTAGAAAATACAAAAAAAATAAAACAAAATACAAAAATACAAAAAAAAAGACAAAATAATAGAAAAATCCTTGACCATATCAAAGAGGGGCAAAATGTAGACACCCAAAAATAACCATTATATTATCACCTTACATACATCATTCATCTAACATTAATTCTTCTAAATCACATTAATAAAACATTAATTAAATAATTCTTAATTATTTAATTAATTTCATCATTCCACCACCTTATTCTTCTATTTTGCACATTAATTAAATACATCAATTATTAATTCACCACTTTAATTCCTCTTATCCACACTATTAAATAATTTTAATTATTTAATTGGCTGATTATTCTTCCAAATTAAATAAATTATTCAAATTTATTTAATGTTGACTTTTCTAATTTTCTAAATAAATAAAATTAATAATTTATTATTTCTTATTTATTCTTCCATCATGCACAAAAAATAAATAAATTTATTTAATTAATTTCTAATTATCTTCTCAATCTTCTAAAAATATCTTTTTCCTCCATGCACACAAATTAAATAATTTATTATTTAATTTTAATCATTTTGGTGTAGTCGCAGTTAGGAGGGTCCACAAAGTGAACTATCCAGGCCATGAAACTAGAGTAAACACAACGGAAACAACTCAAAGATATAAAGAAAATGAGGATTTAGTCATTCAGTATATCATAGAATTCAAATACAAATTGGCCGGCAACATGTGGGCTTACAATTAGGGCTCACAGGCCTGATTTCGCAGTTCACAGAATATGCACGAGATATGGCTTTGAATCTTCTTCACACAAAATTCAAACTATCAACTAGATACTAATGATCAACTATCGAATTCTTACTTTCCTAGGCATCTATTACATCAATATATATCATCTTTGAAACATAAGATTCCTCCACGTCAGCCAAGGAAGATCACAAACTCCAATGAAGAGCTGTAACGTGTGTACACGAATAGGTTAGACCTAATTGAATAGAACTCCTTCACAAATGAATATAATTGTGTGTGGATCCCAGGGAAGGTCAGAAATGAACCAAACAACATTGAAAGATGTGTAATTTAGCTCCGCGAGTTGTGAATTGCTCCATAGGTCTTCTCCTTTAGCTGATTATCCGAGACTGTCAGGATGCTCTGTTTTGAGAAAATAGTCGATCTTCTGATAGCGATATCTTACCGACCATGCCTTATCCAAATGCTCTGATATTCGGATATGATGTGCATGAATGAATCTAGATGCTAAGTCTAGCTCCACAAGGTCTGAAATGCAACTACGGTAGAATGTGGAGCAAAATACAGAACTGTTACTGACTGAATTGACTGAACTGAACTGGAAAATGAAAAGAAACAAACTACAATGCAAACAAACTGAAATGCAAATGTTTTTGGTTGATGCAAGATTGCTCTTGAACCAAGGATGCTCCTACATCACATTTGCATGTTAAAAAGCAAATCAAAAGTTGAGTTAATTGGCTTTAAAATCATTATTTTTATCAATAAATTCATAAAATAGAAAAAGCATTCTATTTTTATGAAAATCAATCCTATCTTTAGTCAACAAAGTGGTTAACTCAACACATCATCTTTTTACATGGACACTTGTCATGTGCATGTTCATTCATGTCTTCTCAATTTATCTCAACCGTCAATTTCATTGAATTTCCTCCACCATTGATCAATCTTCTTTGAAAGCTATAAATATGCCCATTCACCTCTTCACAAACCCTTCACGATTTTTGAGCATTGGCATCTATATCTTCCAGCACTTTGAGCATTCATTGAAGCACCTCGCATCCATTGAGCTATTATCCATCCACTTGCAATCATGGTTATGCTACATTTAGAGCAATCCACATATTAATACACCAAGGAATAAATATCGTACTATGGTAATTTGCATTATTCTCTTCTTTGGATTTCATTATTGGCTATTGTGATTATTTCTTGAGTTATGTAGACATTGGAATAGGATCTCTTTTGTTCTTATTTGAATTCTGATTTCTAGCATATACACCACCTATTCTGTAAGGTCCTGAAGGTTGACTCTGCTCTAGTTGACTTGATTGTGGTACTTCTCCTTTTAATGTTATATGCAATAGGGCATGAAAGGCTTGCTGGTGAGAGGGAGTCCAATAAATGACTCCATCACAATTCAAGAGTTCAATGAGCAAGTTGAATTGATCTTCTATGTAAATTTTCACTTGAAGATGCTCTTGAATACTTTGCATAAATTGAAACAATTCAAGAGGAGTTTGAGGCTCCCTTTGTTCATTTGGAGGAACAAAGCTTATACCTTTTTTTCCATTTGGTTCTGACTGTAAATCCATCGAATAACCTACATATTTTTTGGGTAATTCAAAGATGACAAGATCTTTTTGTTCCTCTTGTCACTCACATCTTAAGTTATTTTCAAAATTCTCCCTCACTCACCTCATCCTCATCTGGAAGTCTTTCCACCATTTCTATTTTTACTAAAGGCACCTCCCACTCACCTATATCATTAGATTGCACTGAAGTTGAAGCAGAAAGCTGCTCACAGGGTTGAGGAGCTAGGAAAGCCTTTGATGAATTCTCTAGAATATTCATTGATTTGTTATCTACCAAGTTATCTTTTTTTTATTCATGGGTCTTTACTTCTGTAGGTGGTGTCAATGGTGTGTAAGAGTCCTCAAAAGGTGAGTGGTACATACAAATCAGTTTTCTTTTGTGTTTCAGGTAAGTATGGCTCACTAGATGTTTCCTTTGGTGGTGCTAAATGAGTATAACTTTCAGATATCTCCTCCTTAGGATCAGAAAAGGCATGTGGGTCTACTGCATTCAAGTCCAGTGTCTTTGTTTCAAATTCTAGCCATTCTGTTCAATGAGATTTTTCTCATATACACGAGAAAATTTGATTGACTCATTCATCTTTTGGGAACATGTTAATTGTGAGGATCTCTAGAGGCAATTGTAGAGGTCCATCTTTCTCAAACCACTCCATGATTTTTGTCATTGTTTCTTTTGAGACTGCTTCTTGTTTTGATTATTCTCCTTTCTCAAAAATCCTTAATTATATGTTATTTATTGCTTTTTTTTCACCTTTTTGATTCGTATGGACTATGGTGTAGGATCTAGGACAAAAATCTTATTTGTCAGCAACTCATAATCAATTGGGATCCCTATCTTCTTTTTAGTTATGTTTGTCATAATCATATTGAAAGGCTCTGGGTCCCCTTTTACAATGTAGACTTTCCCAAGGTGCAAGAATCGGACCTCCTAGAACAAAGTGGATGGCACAACTTTCATTCTATGTATCCACGGCCTTCGAAGCAATAAGTTATATCTAGTATCTTTGTTGATAACATAGAATGTCATAGGAATAGTTTTTGGCCCCAAGGAAACAAGTAATGTGATCTTCCCTATCGTGGAGGCTTTCAAGTTATCATATCCTCTTAAGGTGTCTTGGGACGCAATGATATTAGTATGTCCATATCCCATCCTTTCCAAGAGGGAAAATGGAACAATGTTCACGACAACCCCATCGTTGATTAGCATTCTCTTTATGCACGCATCATAAATCCATACTTTCAAGTATAGAGTGGGATCTCCCTTCTTAGTTAAATCTACCTTAGAAGGCATCTGCTTTAGATTGAAGAAAAATCCTAGGTCTTTTAGTTCAACATTTGGTAGATTCATGTCGAGGTCAACCTGATTGATTTGTTCACTAGGCAGAGGAGTGATCTAATCTAGATACCTTAACCTTATTGCTTTTCAAAAGGGTTAAACGATGAGAAGGAGAATTCTTGATAAGATCTATAAATGATATGTGAGCATATGTCTTCTTTAAATCTATGATTAATTCATAAGGCCTGATCAGAGCGGGGATCGGTTCTACAGCCGACACCACTGCTTCATGGAGTTCTTCTTTTTGCTTATTGTCAAGTTCATTCTCCTCCTCATGCAATATTTCAACTAGCCCTAACATTTTGGCTTCTCCTTGTTGGGACTTCATTGTCTGAATCCTTAAAATTTACAAAATTCTTATTCTTGTCCTTATTGTATGCCTAAATATGCAATGAATATATTTAAAAAATCTTCAAGTATGTGGGAATCGCTATATGTTTTCTCTTCCTAATGTATTCAAAACGACCCCCAAGTGTTTGAAAAGAAAGCATGTTCCTTGCCTTTCAACGGTTCCTAAGTTCACAAAACTCCTGATTTGCCAATAAAGGTCCACAAGGAGCCAAAATTGCCGAAGTAGGATGTGGCAAAGGAGTTTGAGAAGTTCCCAAAAGGCCCAAGGCACCAACAAGTTCATGGAGGGTTTATTTCACTGATAATGGTTTATGACGAACCAAATGTGTTGAAAGTGAAGAATAAACTGCAGAGAAGAAGAATGAGACTAGGCATGCGTTGTTTCAAAAGTTCCTAAGGAGCCTGATTTGCCAAAAAGACAAAATAAAGAGAAACAAAATAGAACAAAGACAAAATAGAAGGATTCACAATTGACTCAAATTACCAAAATAAATAGGTTCGTGATTTCTATAAATCATTGAAATTGCGTAAGTGAGTGGAAGGAGAAAGTAAAGAAAAGATAAACAAAGCGATGTACGAATATTTCAATTGGATATTTAAAGTGTTGTAAGAGATTTGTAAAAGGTTTGAAGTCATTTTTTTGCACGGGCTTTCCTATTCAAATGCCTACATACCCCTACATTGACGCCATTAATGTCAATGTTGGTTGTTGGAGGCAGATGAGAGATTCATTGTTGTGGTAGGTGAATTTGAATGGGTAGTTTGGCACCCTAATTTGCTTTCCCACCAAGAATGCTACATCAAACAAAAATGTAGTGCCATATATACCAAAGAGGGAGTTTGTTTTAGGAAGGGGGGTCCAGGAATCAATTGTTTTGTCTAGGATCACCTAAGGAAGAGTTTCAGGCATCAAACAAAATAAAAGTCATTCTTTCAAGTGAAGGGATGTATTCAAAATAGCGTAGGAAGGATTTATAAGGCAAATTTGCATGTAATGGTATATCTCCATGGGAGTTTGTAATAATTTTGAACATAGTTGTATGTTTTCCCTTGCCACATTTCCTAGCATGATTGTAACCAAGGGTTGGAAGTGTGTGACAACATTCATGTTAATACAAGGATTTGTATTTGCCATTCCTTTATTGCATATGAATTATTACAATTCTTTCTTGGATTATTAAGTATGTTCATCACATGAAAATCTATTTGTGATATGTATTTGAATATATATATATGGTTCTATTGATCCTCTGCTACATATTCTCCTTCCTCCTTGCATTCTATGACTTTGATGCCCAATGGAGTAGGCATCAGTCCATATTGGGGAAGGATCAATCACTCTTTTCAATATAATCTCTATCTTGTTCATTGTAGGAGTAGGTTTAGTTTAGGGTTTCATATGTTGTTCATGACTCAGTTTTATAACCAGGGATGAATATCAAGCAATTAAAAATTATTTTAATCTTATGAAAGTTACGTTCATGCATGCTTGTACCTTGTAGCTTGTGTAAGTAAAGTTAAATGGATTCATCTTGTAGGATATTATGTTGACATCTTCAGGTGTAGTCATCAACTTTGAGGTTTTATGTAGCCAATTGTCTTGGACTAGTGACAACTATGTGGGTCAAGCATGCATTGGGTATGGTTGTAAGTGTTTATTTATGCTTTATTTAATGCCTTTGGGAATATCCCTCCTAAGTCTATCTGAGCTTGAAGTGAAGAGGAGTTTACCCACTCCTATTTGTTGGAAAAAATCATCCTTAGCTTGTTGATAAACCTCTTTCCAATCACCTTGATGATACCCCTAGCCTAGGTGATTAGATAATGTTTTAGGGTTTTGGATTGTGGTTATTTTGGGAATCAATACTCCTTTTGGTCCTCATTGTATGGCAATGTTTGTTTCAATTATTTTAGTCACCGTGTCTTGATTGTTTGTTTCAATGTTCTTGTGAGATGGAAAAGGGTCTTGAAAATATTCATGTCAATGTTTTGTGAAGCGATAGGTGTTTGTGTTTGTCTCAAATCCTTTTTGTTATTGTTTGGTTTAAATTCTTATGTGTTCAAGAACATTTCAATGAATAGATATTGTTGATCTTCAGTTAGCCTAGTGATGAATATGTTGTATTCTTGACATGACTCAATACTTTGCCCCTCAATCCTAAGAAAGGAACAAAATTGATCATATTTGTAAGCAAGCCGCTTGTACCTATTGTTATTCCAATTTTGATTCCATGTTGGATGCTTGTCTCTTGGATAATGCCAATCATTTCGAGGTTGGTCTATTGTGCTGACATTAGAAGGGTAATAATCTCTTCTGTTGTAGTCATCCCTCACTTTGTTCTTGATTGGGGGTTGATCTATTACCCCATATGTAGTCGCGTTTCTATTTTTCTTCAATATCCTTATGGCAGATGTATGGTTTCCACTATTATCGTTTACTATTTGCTTATTTGTACCATAAGTTCTTCATTTGCTATCAATGGTGGCTTGATCTATTCGAAGGGCACTTTTTAAGGCTTCCTGGTACAATTTATAGGGTAACTTCCTCTCGAGTATCACTATTAAGGGCATGCAAGAAGAGGTCTCACAATTCACAATGATCCATATTTGAGGCACTTGTGGATGATTAGATCACTTTTCTCCATCATGTGACGAATGTGCCACCAATTCGTTTGGTTCTTATTTCATGGTAAGGAATTCACGAATTCCTAATTTTATGACTTTGTTCATGTCGAAATCCATGAAAAACTTCATTATTAGTTGTCGAAATGAATGGATGGAGGCATCAAGAAGATGATAGTACCAATCTAGGATGATTCCTTCTAATGTCTTTAGAAAAATCTTAGCAACAACTCCATCCCACGGGAGAAGTTCACTCACAGTAGTCGTATATGCCTTAATGTGCGAGTTGGGATCTCCTTCTCCTTTGAACTTAGGTAGATCTAGAAGATGTCACAATAGAATTATGTTTCTTATGATATGGTCTAATGGTTCCTTCAAGTACTTAAGGTATGTTCCTAGAAACACTCTCTAAGATTTTGGGGTCAAAAGCATTAACCCTATAGGTGAACTTTGATATCCTTGCATTGCGGCTTGATTCGGTTGACTATTTTGAATTGTCTAAGGATTTTGTATTGTTCGATTCCAATTTTGGAAGACTTAATTATTTTTATTTCAAGAATAGAATTTGAGGTAGGGGGTTCTGAGACACCCTTGGTCTTGTTCTACCCTATTATTGTCACGTGACCTCACTATTTTATCTTGAATGAATTGTTCCATTTTGAGAGTTGTAATCCTTTGGAATAGAGTTACAATGAGATCAGTAGGCGTAGCACCTCTTTGTGTTTTGTCATTTCATGGAACTTTACTTTGCATTTTTCTATTTGTTCTCATTGTTCTTCTTGAAGAGCAACACACAATGGCCTCTTGAGCATCTTTGGCTTCTTGCAAATGTCTCTCTAAGCATCTTACCTCATCATCTAGATGTGTGTTTTGATTGCTTGTTGAGGGTTGATCTAGTTGATGGATCTCTAATCTTACTTTTACTCTTTGTACCCTATGACGCATGGGTTGAATTGGTGTGTTTTATTCCCATGCGGGATTGTTGAATGTTAGAGAATGCTTAAACCCAAAACCATTGCATGTCAAGAAAGTATACTTCTTTGGGGTATTTTGTTAAATTTATATGATTGCATCGACATTCACCTTGAATTAAATATAATTAAGTATAGAATATCATATATTCTTATAGCTTTATATGATACATATCATTTGCATTACCATATATTTATCATTATATCACATCTTACCACAAAAATGCCCATATGGAAAGGAACTGTTAGCCATTAGGGTGTAAGAGAGTATTCTTAATAAAGAATCTATACCTTGGAAAAAATGGGATGTTTATGGGTTTATTTAGAATTTGGACTCTTAGTTTGCATTCAACTCCATAAATATTCATCGAGGGCATGAAATGGTTGCTTGGTTGTAATTCAAGTTGATTCCATTTGCACCTGCATAGCTAGCTATATATTTTTTAGCTTGGTACATTTGTAAGTGACTTGGGAATTTGCATAAAGGCATTGGCCTTGACATTTGTGAGTTGAGATTGTAGATTCGAACAAGATTCCAGTCTATAAGAGTATGTAGGAGAGTAAGAACAAAACTTTATTTACTAGAGAGAGACTTGTAAAAATAAAACAAATTCAAGTATGTACTATGTACAATAGACTACAAATCTTAAGTATGTGAAATAGTATATTAGAGAGATATTATAATATTAAATTTCGATGATACCACTAAAAAGCAGATTTTACCCTCTAAAGAGTCCACCCCCTGCATCTATGGGGTTCCTAAAATCCACAAAGCTAACATCCCTTTGTGTCCTATTGTTGACACCATTGGCTCACCCACATACAAACTAGTTGCACACCTAGCCAAGCTTATCTCTCCTCTTGTGGGTAATTCTAGCTCCTTCATCAAGAATTCTGCCCATTTTGTAGAATTCATCAAGGACAAAATTTGGAAAAGTAATGACCTCTTAGTTATCTTTGATGTGGTCTCCCTTTTCACCAAATTTCCCATCCCTGACTCCATTGAAATAATTAGACATAAGACCAACGATGAGATCACCTCCTTGGTGGAACTTTGCCTTAGATCCACCTTTTTAACCTTCTAAGGAGTTGTCTATGAACAGTTGGATGGAGTTTCCATGGGATCTCCTCTCTCCCTAATCATTGTCAACCTTTACATGGAACACTTTGAAGCCATCGCCCTTAACTCTTTTCCACTCAAACCAAAATGGTGGAAATGTTATGTTGATGATACCTGCGTCTGTTTGCCTCGTGGCCCTAAAAATCTTGAAGAATTACACTCACATCTCAACAACATAGCTAAGAGCATCTCCTTTACCAAAGAGATTGAAACTGATAATGAGCTCCCCTTCTTTGACATTCTCATAATAAAAAAACCTAATGGATCATTAGGTCACCATGTGTTTCATAAATCTACCCACACTGACCTTTACCTCCACTCTTCCTCCCATCACCACCTAACTCAAAAAGTTGGTATCCTTAAAACTTTAGCCACAAGGGCCTTTCATATTTGTGATAAAGAAAACCTTGACCAAGAGCTTTCACACCTCTCCAAAGTTTTTGAACTTAATAGTTACAAGAGAAAACAAATCTTGAGAGAGTTCAAACAAGCTAGGTCTCACTTGAGCTCCAAGCCCAAGGATGCCAACCCTTCTAACCTCCCTGTTGCCACCCTTCCCTACATTGAAGACCTTTCTAACAAAATTTCGAAGATTCTTCTTAAAAAGGGCCTCCAATGTACCTTTAAACCCATATCCACTATTAGAAATTGAATTCCTTCACCCAAAGACCCTAGGGACCTCCTTCTCAACTCTAGTGTTTGTAAGATTGTTTGTTCTTGTGGCACCCCCTATATTGGTGAGACGGGGCATTCCTTCAGCACCAAGATCAAAGAGCATAGTGCGGACATAAGGCATGAACATATCAATAAATCCACCCTTGAAGAGCACTCAACCTTAACCAAACACCACATTTGCTAAGAAGACACTCAGATCTTAGTTAGTGAAGACAACTTCTTCAAGAGGAAACTCAAAGAGGCCATTGGGATCAGTAACCACCCTTCCAATCTCAATCGAGACGATGGATGGAGTTTGAGTTTCTCTTGGAACACCTTGTTAACCTACATTCGACACTACTCTCGTCCATCCTCTTGAGTTTTCTCCTTTCCCCCCTTTTTTCTCTTCATCCCTGTTCCCACCCTCTTTCCTTTCACCCTCCTCCCTTCTCATCTTTCTACATCCACCCACGGCCTTGTGTTTCTCCCCTCTCTTCCCCCCTTTTTTCTGTCTTTTTTAATAATCCTACTAGGCTCCTCTTTTTCCCCCCTTCCCGTCTCTCCCTCCTTTCTTGGCCCTCTTCATTTTTCATTCCTTCCCCTTCCCTTCGTCTTCCTTTCATGTTGGCTTTGTTCTCCCCTTAGCGACTCCTTCCTCCTCTTCTCTATCTTGGCTCGTGGTCTTCCTTGCTGGTTCTTCTTTTTGTTTCTTGTTCTCTTTTTCTTTTCTTTTCTTCCTGTTGTTGTGATGTGTGGTGGTTCAGTTGTTTGGATATATATAAGTGCCCTTGTAGGTAAACTTTCATAAATAATTTGCCCAGTTTTAGTGCTGGGAATCCAAAAGGCAATTTTTTTTTTTGTCAGAGACCATTTTGACCCCCTAACATGCATTTCTATATATATATATATATAAACAAGGACAAGAATGAATACAAACCTACAAAGACATAAACTGAGAACATAAATAAACAAACAAATCAACAAATAGAGAACTAAAGACCTAGGCATGCAAGTAAAATTAAATATATAAATAAATCTATAAATGATATATAAAAATCCTCTGAGAAAGAAACAATTAATCCAAAGATCAAACAATCAAATAAATATATCAATTCTATAGCCCAAGGCACAAGAAAACAAGCATATATATATAAGAAAGAATAAATATAAATATATATATATATAAGAAAGAATAAATAAATAATATTATATATATCAAGAAATATATTAATATAAGAAAGATTATATATATAACCAACAATATGCAAAAAAGTCTAACTAAGAAGGACAGGAAAAGATGAACCTATTAACGAATGAACAAGAGCCCAAATGAGAACCAAGAAGAAAAAAAACCAAAGACCCAAACCTTGAAATTGAATGGAGAAAGTTGAGAGTTATAAGATAAAGGAAGGGATAAGAAACCAAGAAAGCATCAGGTAAAATAAGCCATAAAGAGAGCAAACCAAAATATATATGCACAAACCTACACCAGACAAGAGAAAATGACCCATGCATAAATAAGGACAAGAAAGAATGTAAACCTACATAGACATAAACTAAGAACATAAATAAACAAACAAACAAATGGAAAACTAAAGACCTAGGCACACATGAAAATATATATATATATAAGGAAGATTAAATATAAATATGTAACCTCAAGAATGCAAAAAGACAAACTAAGAAGGACAAGAAAAAGAACGAACCAGAGTCCAAAACAAGAACAAAGACAAAAAAAAAACAAAGACACAAACCTAGAAAATGGAGTGGAGAAAGTTGAGAGCAAAAAGGAGGGGAAAGAAACCAAGAAAGCAATCGGCAAAATAAACCAAAAGAGAGCAAACCTATATATATGTATGTATGTATGTATATATGTATGTATGTATGTATATATGTGTATATATATACATATATATATATATGTAGGTATATATATGTATATATATATGTGTATATATATACACATATATATATATATGTATATATATACATATACATATATATATGTATATATATACCTACACATATATATATACATATGTATATATGTATATATACATATGTATATATACATACATACATATATATATATGTATATGTATGTATATATATACATATGTGTATATATATATTCATATGTGTATATATATACATATGTGTATATATATATACATATGTGTATATATCTATACATATGTGTATATATATATACATATGTGTGTGTATATATACATATGTGTGTGTATATATATATACATATATTTATATATATATACATATATTTATATATATATATATATATATATATAAGTTTGCTCTCTTTTGGTTTATTTTACCTATTGCTTTCTTGGTTTATATATATATATAGGTTTTCTGAGTACATGTGCATTAGATAGTACGGTAAATTGTTAGTGATTACAAGCTACACTAAATGCTTTCACACATGTCAGCTTCAGTATTCTAGATCCTTCATTGAAGGATCAAGCTTCTCTAGTTTGGGAGTTAGCATGGGAAAGCTTAGTGCTTCGTGTATAGGGTAGAAAAGCACCTAGACAATGCTCTTTCTCTCTCCTCTCTACGTTTTGAAGGTATTGACTTCAAAATTTCTATCAATTGATAGTGTTTATTATAACACTTTTGTAATTAAGCCTTTAAGTCCATCTTGATTATAAAAGGACTAAGTCCTTATTTGTATGTCAAAAGCTATGTTGTCCAGCTCTTTGTAACAATCAAATATTTAGATATTCTCTTTGAATGAAAAGAAAAAAATACTAAGCATTGCTTAGTTTTACTAAAATTTGTTTTAGTAATGATGATTATTTGTGTTTGATTAATTTTATTATAATTATTTTGTTTTAAAATAATTAATTTGATGAGTATTTTTAGATATATAATGGATAGGATCTTAAATATAATGTGTATCTGTGTTTTGGTCTCATATCAAACAACTTTTGTAATACTCTTTTGATAATATAATACAATGGGAGAGGGCCCTTATCCCTAACTTTAATTATTAAAAAAAATCATAATCCATAAGCCCTAGGCATAGACCGAATAGTTGAGCTATTGAAAAACATGGACAATTATTGCAAGTTTGAAACCCGATGAAAACATTGTGCTATAGACGAGGCCTTTAGAGGCACAACCAAGAGGTTATAAGGGCTTGTCCCACCTTTTAGCATCTTCTAAATGGGTGTTGGTTTGTTGGGACATTGATCCCTCTTATATATAGGGTTCATAGATTCAATAAGATAAACTTTTCTCTTTCTAATATAAATAATAGATGCATAACTATCATTTCACAATTACAACACCTTTCCATTTCATAATATTTTTGTATAAGCATGAGAGAGAGAGAGAGAGCACAACATGATATCACTTCTTCTTTCAAAATCATAAGTATCAACTAGGGATGGAAAGAGTGGGATAGGTCACAACACATTTAGAGATGCTCTCTATTTTATTTCATAAACAAAACATGACATAGTTAAAAGGAGAGAGACTATATGGTTACCATACACACATAAATGAATCAGAACGTGATAGCATTTAGGGAAGGTGATCCTTCCTAATCATATTTATTATCTCATTAATTAAACATAGATATACTAGACTCCTTCTTATACATAGGAATATACCACATATCAAAGAGATAGAATATTCATGATAACACATTTATAGATCTCTAAATAACAAAAATCAAACTCTCACAATCATAAAGAGATATATAGGGAGATGATTATTTCTTCTACAAACACATTAAGCATGTGTTAAACAATAACTCTATCTTTTATTGACAAGAATTGTTCATAACCAAATCTAATCTTTTAACATAGAGACATTTCATTTTAAACTCAACACATGAACTCTCAAAACAATGGCATGCTCTACACCGCTAGAACATTCATCAATAAGCTCTTTTATACAAGAATCACTCTTCAAATCATTAATTTAGATGAAATATAAATGTATAAACAAGTGCAAGAATAAAATATCTCAAATTTGTCAAAAACATGACACCAGTAGTGTGAAACATCAAGAAGACATATACATAGAGGGTATAATGGAAACTCATAAGGGTATTGTGGCAACTATTAGAGAAAATTATTCAATAAAGGTCTAGGATGTCACCACAACAATAAGGACTCTAGTGCAATCCTTGAGATGGCAACACACTAGTAGGGACTCTAACACAATTCTCTCAAAACTAGTGAAATATACAAAATTTTATTCCAATTTTTGCCAATGGGTTTTAGGATAAGGTTATCTAGGGTATAAAATTGAAACCATAATTTGATGACAATAATATGATGCTAAATTTATATTAGAAGTGAAAATACATATAAAAATGTTAAATCTAATCCAAGATTGGGATTTTACCTCAAGAACTTCACTCAAACACAACTTCAAGCATATCTTTTACACAAGGATTTAGGACATGATATTAGTCTTAATCAATCACAATTCCACCTAGCCACATGCAAAAGTAGAATTTTGACAACAATATGTTAAAAATCTTAGTTTATTCAAATGTCCATTACACGGTATAAAACACACTCGCTCACACAAGTAAATTCTTTCATTTTTAAAAATAACATATGCTTATTATTTTGAACATACTAGCATGCAAGCATGACTCTTCCTTTAATCACATATAACATACTCTTAGAAAAATTAATTATACAAAGTTTTAGGTTCCATTAATATATCTAAAATATTTCCTTTCAACAACAAGGAAGATATAAGAAGAATAGTCATCCCAATACCATTAAGCACACACAAACAATTAAAGAAACACTCTTGTAAGAGTCACACAATAGAGTCAAGAGAAGCTCAGGATCACCTACAATCAAAACAACCTTCCACAACAAGAGAGAAGCAATAACAATGCTATATTTCCAAATAATAGAAATGATGCATATAAGGTACAAGATATAAAATATATGACCCACACAATGAACACTAATATACCTTGCTTATTTAGGCAAAGTTGAGACCTAGGAAACATGTGATCATGACAAGAGTTTTAATCCTATGACATGAGACACAAATATTAAATGCCTTAAGTAAACTTAACTAGACAAGTGTGAATAGAACCTAATATGGAACTAGTTAGGTAGTACACCCCATTCACACCAACACCCCCCTTAAGTGCAACTTAGGGAGAAGAAAAAAAATGCAAAGATGGGTCCTGGCTACAAGGCCATGTTAGGTACCCATGTA
Organism: Cunninghamia lanceolata; assembly: GCA_027924645.1. Lineage (NCBI taxonomy): Eukaryota > Viridiplantae > Streptophyta > Pinopsida > Cupressales > Cupressaceae > Cunninghamia > Cunninghamia lanceolata. The sequence continues at coordinate 712,446 of BSBN01001093.1, forward strand.
CAAAAGATCTCTCACAAATAGAATAAAGGAGGAAAACCCATTGGAAAAAACCCTCTCCAAAAGAGATAAAACATGCAAACAAACATGTACAAGTGATGAGTGATCGAAGGACTCAACACAAAGGCCCCCCAAGGACTATATCCATCATGAATATAAAATCAATAGCTCCCCCATAAGAGGGAAAGAATGAGATAAGATATCCCCACCATAATGTAGTTCCTATGCCAATGGTGAATGCTCGAAGGTAAAACATGATCCAATGTCTGCAAATAGCATTTCTCCCCCTGGGAAGAAACAAATCCATTGGTGTGTGTAGAAGAGACTTCAACTCCAAAACAAGAGTTGAGGGAAGAAGTCTCATGAAGTATGATGTCTATAAAAACTTCTCAAGTGTCAATATGTCACAATCAATATACGCCACAAAATCAAGAACTCCATGCCTTGTAGTGCCCCTCTATTCTCACCTTGGATGAGCAGGTGGTCAGGCTAAGGAGCATGAAGATAAAGGTAAGATACTTAGAATTCTTAGGGTATGTTAGACATGTTTACCGTTTTGATGTAGTTGATGAAACTCATTGATGTTTACTATGATGACACTATTGATACTTTATGATTAGTACATTATGCTTATGTTGTGATCAGTCATGGATTAATTGATTATGCAGATTTGTTTTAATACGTGAATTATGCAACTATCTTACTGTGTTATCTAGTTGTTTAGTTACTAATAAACTTGTTTAATATGTTATTTGTGATGTTTTTGGTGAAGGGACGGTGTAGTATTACTCATTATGAGCACCCTACTACGCTACGATTCCCTATCATAGTGTGTTTGATTATATATATGTATATGCTCATACGCAACCCCTTGGTTTGATGCAGGTTGTAGGTACAAGGCACCGACTCCACCTGAATTAGCAGGTCTGAGCATGCCTTTACACCAATGGATAATGTGGATGGGAGATAACATGTGGTTCCCTCTATCAACCGTTGTCTTCAGTTTGTCGTCATCCATGTATTTCTAGTTATGGGTGTAGTTGTCGCTCAGTTGGTACTTGTCCTCAGGTGTTGGTCATCCTTTGGTATGTGGTTGTTATTGTTTGTTTATTGTAGTTTAAGGTTCATTCTATTAAACTTAGTGACCAAGGTATTAAGTTGTTGATTATAGTCGTTTGGTTCATTTTATAGTATAAGTGATCTTTGTGTATAGATGTGTTGATGTTTGATCATTTTGGTTATTTAGTCAATGTGTATTTGTTGGAGATTTATTAATTGTTATAGTAATAATAATAATAAGTTTATATATATACATCAATATTAGTTATTTAATTAATGTAGAAAATTGAGAATATTAATTAGTAGCTTTGAAACCTAGCAATAATAATAATATTGTTAATATTTAGTACTTTATTGATTTTATCTGACATGTGAGATTTTATTTTATTTTACCATTAATTTATTGTTGGAGTGGGTTGTCAGAAATTTAAAAATTATTCCTGTTAGTGGTGTTATGAATGCAATTAATTTTGGATTGTGGATATCGATAATAGAGAGAATGGTGATAGTGGGTATCAATTGTTTTGTCTATTTTGGGTTTTGGGAAGATTATTTTTGAGGGGAGAGTTCTTAGAAAAGATACATAGAAATTTGGGGAAAAGAGGAGGAATTGGCGGAGGAAGAGGAGAAGGGTGCAAGGGAGATCTAAAGAATTTATGGGTATGTGTTAAACAAAATTTCTTCTACTTGTCTATATATGAAGAAAAAAATCATGTATGTGAGTGGTCTATGCAATTTTATGATTTGTCAAATTTTGGTTGAAGTGTGGTCCTTTGTGAATTATTCCAGACAATAGTAAACCCTTTTGAAATTAGTGTCCATCTACAATCAAATGCAAGTTTCTCCCGTCAATTGAAATGATTGATCAAGCTCTGCAATCTATTCTCTCTGTATGCTTGATGAGTATATATTCTTTTCTATAAACCCCATTATATTTAATCATGTCATCTGCATTTGCTTGGATGTTCTCTTCAACAATCTAACCATCTATATCCTGCAATTGTAGCAATTTTAAATAGTGTTGATTCTCAATCTTCACACTTATTTATCTTTCTTCACACCTACCTATCTTGTTATGAGACTATCATCATATTTTCATATTACCAGTAGACACCTTAGCTAAATGAAATCTTTTGCTACTAGAAGAAATTAAATCCTTCTCTTTTGTTGCATTTCTATATCTATGTCAATTTCTTTTATCAAAAGAAATCTTGACTTCTGTAGTGTCGCCCTTGCCTATAGAGATCAAAATTTATTGCCAGGCAAACCTATTTCTTTCTTTCTAGCCATCAATCTGTATAATCAATCAAACAAATTTCTTGTGTCTGAAATCTCATACTATTTGATGACTTGCAATAATAATGCCAATAGAGATAAATTCCATTCAACAAAACTTTCATATTTTCTATTCCTCTAGTCTGCTTGATTGTACGACCTCCATATGCATAGAATCATGCCTGAAATAGCATTTAAAACTTAGTATCTATAGCCCAATTGTTATCTCAGACCAAAGGTATATGAGATTTTAGATTTTTTTAGCTTTTACACTTAAAAAATTATGAAACTTTCTTCCCTCAAGCATTGTCGTACGGCCATACAGCACTGGGGGTACTCTCTGATGTTGCCTGAAACCAAAAATATTGCAAATGAAGTTTGGTCTGTAGTTTATACAATTGAAACAATGAATTTTAGTATGTAAATCAATGAAATTTTACCTGAATTAAGTTCTTCAGAATCCCTCTTCTTATCCATGGTAGCCGTATGGCCTGACTAAGCCAAGCTCTCACATAAATTTTTTTCATTATATCAAATTTAATTTTGGTTTGTGTGAATACTTTTATATGAATAAATGAATAGCTTTCTTAATGAATAGAAGTGAATAAATAAATGTCTTTGTGCTTAAATAAATTTTTAACCTTGATAGGAAATAGGAATGATAAGTTTTAGTAATATAAAAATCTGCCTTTTGTATTACCATATTAGAATTAGAAATTTTGTTAGAGTTTAGAAAGTATTCTTATTTGTAAAATCAAAATATATATTATGAAACTATAAAATCTTATTCTTTTGAATTTGATTTAATTAATTCTTGCATATAATAACTTATTTTAATTTTAATGTAAGAATTTAAATAATTAAACCTTTTTAGCTAAATATTAAGTATTTGATGTTGCATAATGTTAATTATAAAGTTTAACTATCTTTAAAATTGTTCTTTAATAAATTATTGTTTTAATTTGAGTTTTATTTATTATTTTGAAGGTGTGATGTCAATTCCCTATTTAATAGGGAAGAATAGTTTTATGGATGTGTTTTATTTTTAAGTATTTTTTATAGAAAAATCAAATCCCTATTATTTAGGGATGTGCTATATTTAAGTATTATTTTACTTCATTTATGAGAAATCAAATCCCTATTATTGAGGGATGTGTTATATTTAAATATTATTCTATTTCATCCCTGTTATTTAGGGATATGTTATATTTAAGCATTACTTTATAAATAAAAAGTCAAATCGTTTTAAAATAATATATTGATTTATTATTTTATCTTGTATATTTAAGAATATTAGTAGTTTTATCTATTGTACGAGAGTAGGATATGGATAATAAATAAGGCTTCTTAATATATATTTGTCTTAGTCAAATTGATGTAAATTATCATATTATAAATATTGAATTGTTGTTTTAGATTGTCGATGATGGCATGGTTCGGTGGTTAAGTCGCTCAGGATGTAGTGGCGGCCACCAGAGTTCAAACCCCGCTAGGCCAACGAGCTCGCAAGGCTTTACGCCTTCGCTAGGCCAATGAGCTCGCGGGTTTGAAGTGTTCTTCCTAGGGGATGAGGTCCCCCAGTTGTGGCCTCACCGGTTCATTGCTCCGGGCAAAAGCATTCGCGTGGAGCCGGAGGGCGTGTCGCACCAGCGTCGCCGGTCACGTTAAAAAGTTTACCAGGGGCATTAAAAAAAAAAAAAAAATTGTTGTTTTAGATTTAATTATAAGGTATGTATGATGACCTTAGTCTTTAATTTTAGTATGAATTAGAATATTTTTTGTAGTGTGCATAGAGTTAGTCTATGAATTTAATTTATGTTTGTTATATGTTTAGATATCTTTGATATTTTTTGGTGGAAGATAACATTTAGTTTAGAATTAGTAAGACTTGTCAAGTATATATATATATATATATATATATATATCTTGCTTCCTCCTTCACCTTAAGGAACTTTGTGGTCATATAATGGAGTCTAATCTTATTTATGACTTAAATTAAAGATTGTGCTTAGTTATGAAATTGGGTGAGTAAGTAGAGATTAGGTTTGATATGATATAAAACGTTTAGCATTTAACTCATATACTTTCTAAAGATTTAAATAGATGATCAGTTTTAATCTACTTTATGATCCTTTGTGTTTTGATTATACAATTATTTTGAATAGAAATCACGAAGTTGTCTAGAATTTTAATAAGATCCACATCAGTGTAGAAAGTGGTTTAGTCTAATAACGGGTAGTATCTTGTTTGACTGAATTTTCTATTATAGAATAATTGGTAACCCTTCAAGTTATTATTGTCCTGAATTATTGGGATAGAGTTACCTTATGTTGTTAGATGGTTGATCATGCTTGGAATAATGTTACATTCTTTAAGACCATTATTAGTGCATCAGATCATATGTTACATTTGTGGTTATGTTATTAAAGTATTGATGAGGGATCTTGGTTTATGATGTGTTTTAGCAGTGATTGTGATGTGTGACCATTGTGTTTTAATGGTGTCATGTGTTGTGTGATTGGGGAAAGTGGTTACCAGAGGCCTAGGAGGGTGTGATTGTGTGGGGGTTGGCTATGTGTGCATCTTGTGAGTTGAATGAAATGTATTCTTGAAATATGATTTCTTATTCATGTTGGAATGTTACATGTGCAAGATGGTTATGCCTTGCTCAGTGTACCTATACCTCTGATTATATTGATTATGCAAGAAGGTAAATGCCTTGCATTGTATTTGAGCACTTGTAGTTATTTTGGTAAAATTCTTGCTTGATTGATAGGGTTTTCTAGATGCAGATAGGGGAGTGGCTTTCAATGTGGGGTCAGGGCCCAAAGTGGCTAGCCAGGATAACCCATTGGAATTTGGTAATCAAGTGATAACCTAATTAATGAATTAAGGGGTTGGGTAGTTAATCACATTAATCAAGATAAAGTATATCCTCACTCATGGCTCAAGTGCTCGTTTAGGCTTGAGATGAGATAAGAAGGCCTGGAATGGCAAATCAATTGTCTTGTCCTCATGAAAGGTATGTTGGTTCTGCATGAGTTTGTATGGGGGCCAGCGATCAGGAGAGGCTACCAGGATAATTTAGGATGGGGGCTGGTGCCTAGGAAGACCTGCCAGGATAACCCATGACAAGCTATGTGATAACACTCCCTATTACAGTCTAGCACTCCCAAGTTGTATTTTCCTCCTTTGGTTGTGTGAGTGTCTCTGGAATTGCATGTTAAGTGTGTAAGTGTTGTTTGAGTTGCTTCTGATGTTCATATTGACCAAGGTTGTATTAGAGTCATGTGTAGTCCTTGCATCTGTTAGCCTTTTGTCTTTTGACGGTTGTCTTTGTGGGACCTCATTGTTATCTCCTAGCACAGGGGGTGGACCTCAGGGTTCCACATGGTCAGGTGGTTGTGCTTTATTCCATTAGTTTTCTGGCATCGTGGCTCGTGTGCAAAGAAGATGTATCTCTCTTGATTCTAGTTTTACACGTGTATCGAAGACAGACATTTGTACTATTTGTATTTAGATCTTTTGTATCAGAAGAAATCCTTATATAATTGATTTATCCAGAAAGAGAGAATTTGTATCATTGAAATTATGTAATTCCTCTTGTAAGATAAACTATTTTACACTTGTAATCTTGGTTGAAAAAAAATGTTGATATATTCATATGATGTTGTAACCTAAAATGTTAGTTGATTCACTTGATTGATCAAATCATGTATGTTGTTGATTATTGTTAAGTTGCAATAATGCAGCTATGTAATCCCTAGAGATGTAAGTTTAACTTGATGCTATTAGTCTATGTTATGTTTTGTTATCGTCTCTTCCTTTAAAAAAAAAATCTACCTTTTTATTGCTTTAGTTAAACTTATCTTTAGGGTTGCATGGTAGGGCATTACATGCCTAATCAAAGAATATGACAATCCAAGATAATAGGAAAAACCATGATCAACAATCTCCAAAGATAAAGATGGTGTGACAATAGTCGTGCTATAACTGTCATCGAAGAGGAGAGCTAACCCCTCAAATGTGTCCTCCAAATCCGAAATGTGAGACTCCACAAACAAGAATGATATGTTTGGTAGATAAGAGTCTCAATGTGGTGGATCTAGAAAATAATAAGTATTTTATTGATCAAGATCAAGGGAAGTCTTGATCATGAATGTGAAGGATCAAAAAGTGTCTCTATTAGAGGAGAAGGAGTGGAAAAATCATCATCTGCATCATCCAAATGTGCAAGGTGTTGCAAAGAAGCAAACTCCTCATTTGTATCAGAGTCATATGGTATATTATCTGAATCATCAAGAGGTACAAGACAATCTGAAATAGGGTCATCTGGGAATGGTTGACTATCAAGATATCCATATATCTCCAAAATTTTGGTCCATATAACACGAGGACCTTCAAAGTGCAACAGTGCACTCTAAGTGTTATCATCAACATGGTAACCAATCACTCCTAGAATATGATCTTTTCTGGAATGCCAAACAAACTTCTTCCAATAAGTACCTGGTTGAGGAATAAGACCATATATATGGCAAAAGATGAAGCCAACACAAGTGTTTCACAATACCATCTCTCCATTGTTTATAGTTCCTCTTTTTCAAGATGATTAGAGAAGGATGAAATAAAAAACCCATAATGAACTAAGATAGATCTCTAATTTTACAAAGACATGAAACCCTCAACTAAAATTATGAACTTCCCAATATAGATCAATACTAAAATTGAATACCCAAAGCAAAAAAAACCACTAATTTCAACAAATTTTCAATCAATGAGTGAAAAGCACCCAATAGGCCTCAAACTCAAAATTTGATGTCTAAGGAAAAATATAGAAAAATAGCATTGATATATCTATAGAGCTCAGAAATACCTTTCCAACGCTTGTAAGAAGTTGAAATTTTGACACCATGCATGCAAGTTATGAGCTCAAAAGCCAAAAAAAAGTGATCTAGACTTCAGACAAAAAAATCAAGCACTTGTAGCAAAGTTAGAAAAAATACCTATATCATTGTGAAATTCTCAGAACTAGCTTTTTGACACATATTCGTTCGTGAAAATCTGATACCATGGTGAAAAGTTAAGGCTCTAGGAAAAAATGCCCTATTAGGGCATGTCGAAAGGCCAAAAAATGACCCCTAGTGGTTTGTGAGTGGCCTAGTGGTGATGCATTGGTAGTTGGTGGGTAGATTGGCTACAAATCTAGGTGGTGGTGGTAGAATATGGCACTACAGGTGGTGGCTCAAAGGCTCCTACTAGTGGTGGTGACTCTCAACTGACGAAGATGCGATTATAGCCATCCAGGCAGTGAAGTCTAGTTTTGGGTGGCAAAGGGCATGATTAGTGGTGGCGTCGCTGGCACACTGCCCGTTGTGGATCAAGCCTTTAGTGTTGGGCATGCCTAGGGGCTCCACCCCAATGTGACCTGGGCTTTGGCCCTTTGAAAAATAATTCTCTGCTGACTCTTTGTCCACCAAATAATACAAAAAAAGTTATTTAAACCTTTAATCCATAGAACAAATCAAATGACTATTGAAAAAAATAAAAAGACGCTAGATAAAATTTGATGGCCCTTGTGAAGATGATGCAAACTAATGCTTAAGATGACATAGGCGACGGTGATGGATGTTGCAACTATATGGTACAGATTTGTATGGTGTCATGCCCACATTTCCCATGTGGTCACAGCACATGTGTCATGTCCACATTTGTCATGTGGTCATGACATGAAATATCAAAAAAATTTCCCACCTAACTCTAAAAACCCCCTTGCACACAACATGCACGCTCGGTGACATACGCTCGAAGGCGAAGACCTCAGTCAAAGGCTAGGGTGATGCGAAATCCTTCCACAACCCCTATGAAATGATAGTCTACTAAGGGGGTATGCGACATGAGGAGTGTCGCTAATCAAGTTAGTTTCCAAAATTGGATCTAACCCTAAGGTTCCTAGATGAGGTGATGTGATTTCGATAAGTGTCAAAATCTAACCTGAGGAAACTAGAACATAGTTAACATTAAATTAATTCCATCTAAGATTTAATTAAAATAAATGATCTTAAATAAATACGATAAGGTAAGGACATGAAATAAAATACTTAGTTTACCCTTTCACTAATCTAGGGAAAATCTGGCAGTATAACGCCACTTCATTAATCAAGGGAAAATAATTTAAAATAAAATCCCTACTAAAGCCTTTTCAAAAATATGAATCAAAACTAATTACACCCATTAAATTAATTTACCTCAATGTTTCAATCTCTACCAAAGTTAATAAATACTTGCATTAATTAAATAAAATAATTAATTAAAAACTACCTTTAAGTTATGCACTAGAAAATATATTTGAGGGATTAAATAAATTAATTTCAATAAAGCACTAATATTCCCCACACCCAAAACCCCACTAAAATAATCCACTAAACTGAATTTAACAAGGCAATAAAAGGGTTTAAAAGAGCCCACAAGGCATCTTGTTCATTTCATTTAATTAGGTTTCAAGGAGAAGCAAAACTGAAGAGGAATTATCACGTTCACCAAAGGAGGTTATTTTTCTCTATTTTCTATTTGCCTCCTACATGACAATATTTTTCTCTAATCCTATTTCATTTCCTCACTTATCTATTCAACTTCTCTCTACAAAACCCTAATTCCATTTTTCCTTGTTTTCTACCTCATTCTCTTGTTTGTCTTCAACAGGTTTCAAGATGACAAAGGCTGAAAGCAATATAGAGGAGCAGCGGCCACAAGAAGAATGTAGGGGAAAATGCATCATCCGGTGCTAGTGGCGCAGTGAGGAAAGGGTTTGTGGAGGGAAGGGGCGGCCTTTCCCCCCTTCCCCTTGCTCAAATAGCGGCGAAAGCCTAAAGATTTTTTTTTTATTCAAATTTTCTTTGACACAAAACAAAACCCTAATGGGTTATATCCAATTTCACAGTGTGTAAAAATTTGTTATTCTCTATTTAGTTTTTTTTACAACTGCAACACACACACACACACACACACACACACACACACATATATATTGTTCCTTTCTTTATATAAAACTCTGTATATTTAATTTTCTTTTCTCTATAAAAACAAAATAGTGAACTCAACCTTATATATAAATTAAAGGCATATATATATATATATACACACCCAAAAATATTATCCTCTGTATTATTATTATTTTTTTGGTCTAAAACAATGAACTATATAATTTAAAACAGTAAAGGTTATATATATGGTCACCCACATGGTATACTATCACAAATATTTTGCTTTTCAAAATAATCCTAACTGCACTTTGTTTATTTCTTCCCATTAAAGTAAGTTGTAATAGAACATATATTCTCATTTCCTTTCATCAAACAATATATTCATTTAAATGGTAAGAAAAGAGAGTAGGAAGAGAGGTAAGATGGAGTTTTCTTTACTCATTCATAAATAATCTTTCACAAAACCATGTAAGGAAATAAAAGAATCAAGTCTTCATTTAAAATAAATGGAATACATATATTTTCATTCTTTTGTTTTTTTTTAAAGAGATACACAACAAGAGCTATACTCCCACAAAAATTTCAATCACTTTTACAAGGTCACAAAGGCCATGGCAACTAAAATGCCATACAATAAACAAACACAAGGGACAACCATTATTTCCTTCAAGTTCTCCAACACTACAAAAGCTCCACCCAAGCCATAGAACCTACAAAACAAATTTAAGAAAAGTTTCCAAATGCCCATGGGAGCTCACATCCCAACCATATACTTGAAGACAAGTCACCCCCGAGCTTGGAGGTCACCCATGTAACTGGGTTCATACCACAAATAATGGATTTAACAACAAAATTACTCACACAAAACATAAATACACCCTCCCAAAGATTGCACATAACTAATCCATATATCTTAGATTTTGGGGGGTAGGAGAGTGGACTACTCTCAAGTCAAGGGGGAAACCCAAATCACCAAAACATGATAATGCTCAAAAATCACAAGGCCTCTTGCCTTAATATCATAAAATGTCAAAAATCTCAAGGCACTCTTGCCTTCAGCAAATATCTCAAATGTCACAAAAATCGCAAGGCACTCTTGCATTCACCAAAATCTCAAATACTTCACAATGCACTCCCATGGCCAACCACACCTCCAAAATATAGTGAGGTTACCCCTGAGGAGGTTCACTCCTCTTCCACCCCAAAACAAGATGAGCTCTTCTCAATGGAGAGCATCATCAAACACCCAAAATGAAAACCCACACAACACATACACCAAAACTCAAAAATACACAAAGCAATCATCACATAAATGAAAGTAAATACATAAGGAAGGCATATAGCCTTGGGTGCTTAACTTATAAGCCCAAATTTGGTAAGAGTTTGATGGAGAGCTCCCAAGTCTCCTTCCAATCTCCTTGCATCCAAAATCCTCTAACTCTAGCTATCTCCCCAAATCAATAATTACAAAGAAAACTAAAAAATGAAGAACCCTCTCCATCTCTCAAAGATGGAGTTTAATAGGCTACACCAAAGAGCCTTGAGGAATGAGAAGGTGACACGTCACCTTCTCCTTCCTCCTCACAACCCACTCACAACACCCTAAGTGATGAGGAGGTGACACATGTCACACTCCTATCCTACAAAGCCTCACACTCTCCCACAAATGCTCTCACACATGTGTGAGAGCATAGTGGAGAGGGGAATCGTCACCTTCTCATTCCTCCTCACAACCCACTCACAACACCCTAAGTGATGAGGAGGTGACACATGTCACACTCCTATCCTACAAAGCCTCACACTCTCCCACAAATGCTCTCACACATGTGTGAGAGCATAGTGGAGAGGGGAATCCTGCATGGAAGACTCCATAAGGATCGGGATAAGACACATGTCATTCTCCTATCTAACAAGGCAAACCCATTCCCTCAAAGATGCTCTCACACATGTGTGATAGCATAGGAACGAGGTCTCTCACACTTGAGGGTCTTGGAGACTCCCCAAGTCTTCAAGATAAGGGAGACCAATCCTAGGGAAGTGGAGTTGGTCATGGTGGACTCATGACTTGTCCACCACCTCACCCAACTTTAAATTTCGTCACTTAACTTTAGGGTCAAGTTAAGGTGACTAAAAGAAGGTTAAACTAAGGTTTCACGTGTTCAAATTAGTCCTCGACCCTAGGGGTATGACCTAGGGTCATTGTTTGACTAAAATAAACACCAAAGGGTCCATAAATTCACATAAAAAGGACTAATAAATAAAAATCACTAAAATAGTGCATCTCAAACATTACAATTCACAACACCTCAATAAATCAATTAAAAAGGGTAAACCCTAATCAAAATAAACATCAATTACAGACATTACAAATCAACATGCTCCATCACAATTGACCTTGGTCCCTCTTGGGACTAGGTCGGCTAAACATGGATATCACATAGGGTTACTGGAATGACCTCTGATTTTCCATGAGCATGGAAAATCACCTACACACTTCCACAAATGGATCAATAGCACATGTTCATCATAATCATAGATATTTTCAATTATAACATATACTATCATTTATATGATTCATAATTCACTTGCATTTTCCTAATCATCAATCAGGATCAAACCTGCATAATATTTCAATTTACATCAAAGTAATATCACATAACATCATAACATCAAGTGAGATCTAATCATGCAAGCTATAACATCACATCATGCTCTATCTAGCAAATCAAAGTATACGAAATAGTCATGAAAGTCTCAAATAACAGGATCAACAGTCCCAACGTCCACATGTCTATTAAAATGTCTATACGATGTAAGCAAAAATAGAAGGTGAGATAAGTATGCCTCACATATGGATTGTACAGATTAATTACGATTTGTATGAAAAAAATTCTGCCAAAAAATCCTTCAAATCCTTAAAAATGGATAAAAATTTTCTAGTTCCAAAATATAGAGTGTTATATGTCAAAATGTCTCTCGAGCCTTCTGGATGCAATGGCGAGGTTCATTTTGCACCAAGATGCACCAAACAAAAATTCTTGGCAAAGACTCTCTAAAATGATGGAAGGGAATTACATATTTGAAGCTTTGATATCATGTAAGAGTCACACAATAGACTCAAGAGAAGCCCAGGATCACCTGCCACCAAAACAACCTTCCACAACAAGAGAGACGCAATAACAAAGCTATATTTCCAAATAATGGAAATGATGCATATAAGGTACGAGATATACAATATATGACCCTCACATAATGTACAATGAGATTCCTTGCTTATACATGCAAGGTGAGACCTGGGACAACATGTGATCATGACAAGTGTTTTAATCCTATGACATGAGACACAAATATTAAATGCCCAAAGTAAACTTAACTAGACAGGTGTGAATAGGACCTAATATGGAACTAGTTAGGTAATATACCCTATTCACACTAACAACTCTTTCATACAAAGCAAGAGTTTAAATAAAAGAACTATTGAGTAACATGAAAGTTTGGCTCAAAACTACTAAATCCTTGATAATGGAAGATAGTTGATTCTTAAATCAACCTCCACACACAAGAACAATCTCATAGAAGCTCGAGAACACTCCTCCAAGTTCAATATTGCTCTCTGAAAGTAAAAAACACTAAGTTTTTTCTTTCTCTTGCTCTCTTAGCTCTCCAATCCTCAAGCTCAAAATAGAATAATTTTTTTTAAATGAGCTAACCCGTTCACTTGACCTATGCATAAGGTTAACTAAGATCCAACTATGACATAGTGATACTTGCTCTTTCCTTCCTCAAGCAAGGCTAATATCCAAGGGATTTGAAAGATTACTTCAAGACAATAAAGAAGTTCAAGTATAAAGATTATCCACCCAAAAACATTAAATACTTTCCCTAAAATATTTCAAGCTCTTACCAAAAATAATAAATGCTCTTATAGTTTATTCAAAGCTCTTACAAAACATTTACTTCTTACAAATTAGAAAATATTTGATAACAAATATTAAATACATTCTTACATGTGCAAAAGTCAAATGGGCTTCAATAATATATAAAATATCTCAAACGAATGAGATTTTCACCTAAGCTAGAAGACTCCATAAAAAATCATCATTTTTCAAATATAAATAGAATATAAAATTCATATTTAATATAAATAGGAAAATCAATATTCATAATTAAAGTAATATTTATCTTTTAATTTAAATCTAGATTATAATTTCCACATTTCATTTTAAATTAGAAACATGCATATATGAACACAACCCCTTATTACTTTGACAACATTAAGACATCATTTTCTAAAGCATAAACAATGTGGAAATTTGGAAAATAATTTATGAGGTTTACAAAAGCTTCCCCAAGATCACGTGCATGTTTTGGGCAATGTGGTATTAAACATGTTTTAAACACAATAATGTCTCATAACCCCACATAATGGAGAAAGCTAATGAAACAATCCATGTACAACTCTAGATCTGTGCCTCCCATTGTCTTAAACCAAAAACATGTACACTCAATGCACACATTAAATATCATCGTGTAATGATAGTTGAACCAACAATAGAATAATCTTAAGAAGTACCTAAGCACACACAAAACACACCACATCTCTAGTGGTCTCCAATAATGTATGGCATTCGTCTCAATGAAATATCTCATATAAATTGCTCAAAGAAGGGATTCTCATATCTATAAGATAATCAAGATAACACATATGCAAAATCACACTGTTGTCCTCAAAATCAGTTGTGCTCATTTTGTAGGACGGCCCCTATGAAACTTGTCCGTTTTGTAGCCTACACTCTAAGTTTGTAAATCGAGGAGGGTTTTCTTAGCATCATGTGAAGTCATTTGACACCTTGGAATGACTTATGACATTCCCCTCGGTTGGTTTTTCGAGATTCGTGAAATCAATTAAGTCATAAGCCTGTTAGAATATCAATTCTGACTTGTTTAAGGTGTTAGTTAAATTTTAGGGTACATATGCATTGGCGGCCAAAACCACCACTCTTACATATGCCTTGTTGTTTTCTACATGTTAGAGTGGCATTTTTCTCTGCTTGTGCATGTTTTGATATGTTTTGGCCAACATGCATCGGCGGTCAAATCCACCGTCCATACATGTCAATCGCCCAATATGCGTTGGCGGTGAAAACCGCTGCCTATGCAAATCTCGACGTATCAAGTTTACTTTGAGTTGCATTAATGGCACTCGTGCCATAATTAATGCGACCCATTATAAACCTTTTTAAAGGCTTTAGTCATTATTTTTATTTATTTTTTATTCCTAATCTATAGAGATAAGTCATCGAACCCTCTACAAGATCGTTTGAACCGAGTGAATTGTGAATCAAGTGAGTTCATTTCAGTCGAGATCGTGCCTAGGGTTTTCAGTCTCCTGTTAGAGGTAAGCCTTTATTTTTCCCTTTTTATTTTCGTTTTCTTCCTAGGGTTTTTCCTGTGTGTTACGAAATGATTGTTTACATTTCTTGTAGATGTTATTGTTGCATTTAATTCTCATAGGAATCATTTTTCATTTATTTGTTTTTTTAGTTGTTTGTAAACCCTAGATCCTGATAGATTTAGGGTTTTTGTTTGTCTTCATTTTATTGGTGATTTTCATCAAAATCTATAAACTTATGTTTAAGACTTGTTTTCAACCTAAGCGTTGTCGGTGTTTATTGTCGACCATACTTCATCATTAACCTTATATGTATCGGCGGCGAAAACCATCGCAGATACATATGCCTCGACTTTGTTTTTTCCCTCACGCAGAAGCAGTAAAAAATGCCATCCCTACATAGAAATTAAAACTTTTAACATTACTTGCTCAAGCGGTAAAAATCGTCGCTTCCACATATGTTTAAGGTTTCAACAATGAGATGAATGAGTGATCATTTCGATCGACTGGACATCTGAAGTTTTTCCTCCAACACTACCTCCATCGTTGTCTACCTATACTCACAAAAAAAAAGTAGGCTATTTCACCAAATGATATTGACATTGAGAAATTACTCCCTGTTAAACCAAAGACTCAAAAGAAGAAGCCTAAAATTGTTTCTAGGCTAATTGATGAAAAAGGAGTCAGGTATGCAGAAATTGCTAAACCACTAGATGATGCTACTACAGATACATTTGATGTGAATGATTATATTGTTTCAAGAGTTGAGTTAGGTAAGCTGACTCATGAAGGTATCAAGTCAGATTTTCAAGCTACAACAAGCTCATTGCTTGTAAAATATGATGAGATAAAGAAGGAAAAAGAGCAATACAAAGCAAAGGTAGAACAACTTGCGGCCATCCTTTAGAAGATAGTGAAATCATCAGAGATTGTGGAACCAATGGCAGTTACTATAGAAGACCCTTTGATTCAAAAGGTTGATAAAGTTTAAGCCAGAGGAAGAGTGGTTGGTGACATTGTGGAATGGTTGTTGGCACAAGGTAGAGTTCTCTTGAAGACCACACTGGAAAGAAAGGAAAAAATGGCAAAGGCGAAAGCTGAGTTAGATGATATTGTTGATTTACTTTCTCAAGAACTTCAAGATCAAGAGGATAGTTTAGAGGAATGGATTGAGATGAAGAAAATCGAGATAAAGAATTTGATTTCCATTGGTGTCATTTCAAACCTAGAGTCTTATCTCAAGACTAAAGTATCCATTACCCATCACATCAAGGTGATAAGAGGTTTACTTGATGATTTGTGCCAAGTACGAGAAAATAGTGAAGATAGTGATGTCTCACTTCTACACAGGTTAGAGGAACTACCATGCACTCTAACAGGTGAGGATCACAAGTTTCTCTCAGAAGAGGAGATGATTGATGCTTTCAAGAAGATGGTTTAGCAGAAGTTTGAAGATTAAGTGCTTACGGTGGTTTCAATGGATAGCCTTTATGATAATCACTCAACCTTTGAAAATCTAAAGGATAATCTTGAAAAACATGAGAAAATGATAAAGACAGTCAAGGAAGCAATTCTTAGCACTCACACCATTTCAAATAATACATCCGGGCCTGATGTATGTGAGATGGCAATAGTGCGGACCATGTACCAAAACTACCTGAAAAAGAATGTTGATGGCAGTTGAAATTATTTTTCATGCCTTAGTTGATTTTTATTTTTGCATATGCAATTTGTATTTTGTTTTGGACATATTCGCATGTATTTTCTCAAAACATAATTACATGTGAGACAAAAGAAGTCACAAGTCAAATAGAACTCTTTTGTTGAATAAGTCAAAGTAGTTAGGTTTTTCCTAAATTTTCTCAAGACCTCTCCCTATAAATTAAGAGGGCCTCTATTGTAATTCTTATCTTTTATCTATTGCAAGGAAACTCTGCCGAATTGAAAACATATCAAGACTTTGAGCTTTTCATGTTTATCAAATTTTTAAGCAAATATTAATATAAGCAAGCAGTTTGAGTATCAAACTTTGAGTTGAATCATATTGTTTTATGATATCAGTGTTCTTATGTCATTGGTATTAAGTTATATTGAATCATTTCTAGAATCGTGGAGTTTTATTGAAAATTGAGAGAAGTGTTTTTGTTCTGGTTAAATAGACTTTGTGCTATTTTCTCATTGCAAAAGCTTGTGTTTACATTTGTGAGAATAGAATTGTTTAAAGACTTTGTATTGTAAATTGTTGTGTTCAATCTAGTTATATCATGTTGGATGAGAGTGGAGACTTTGAGCTACATTTGAATTCAATCAAGTTTATTTATGGGAAATAAGTCAAGCAATAGAAGAGTTTTTGTTTCTATGGTTTGTCTCAGTTCAGAAGTTATTAAATATCTTTTATGTTGAAGTTATCATTTTGAAGAGCAAGAACATCTATTATGAAAAAAGAGAATAGGATGAAATGGAATCACCACGAAAATAGTGTTTAGTGTAAATAAGCTTTGTAAATTGTTGTTTGTAATAGTTAAAGCAACTAGAGGGAATATCCCCTTGCTAAGAGGAGAGACTCTATCTCATCATAGCTGTGGTGATATAACCATTTTGTCGTTAGTTAGTTAACGACAAAATATTCACCCAACAATTTTTTGGCGACTCTGCTAGGGAAGAATGCACAACTTGGAGCCTCACGCTTTGAGTTGAAGTATTTCATCCTCTTCCATTGTTTTAAGTTGTTTTCAAAACTTTGTTAAGTACATTGCATTCTGGAAGACTCAAGGTATACAAGAAGTAAGAGAGCTTAAGGAATTATTGATCCTGTGTTTGAGTTAATGCAGCAAAATAATTTTGGTCTTTTGCCTCCAAAACCTCAGCTTCAGCAAACAAGGAGTTTTCTCCCTACAAGCGACAGGTCCCCTATACCAAGCGAAGCTTCCAGCTCCAATACTAACAGAGTTTTATCCATTCAAGTTCAACAAAGGTTTGTCATCCCACCTTTTAATCAGTGCATAATGGCAGCTCAAGGCCCATGGGGTAATACTTTTGGACGTTTGAATTTGACACCACCATTGCATGAACTACCATGTAGTTCAAGGAAGAATTTCCCAAAATTCTATGGTGATGGAAAAGTCCATCCTGATGAACACATTGTAGCTTTTTGCATAGCTTTTGGTGTGCTAGGGGTGGAACATGAAGATGTAGCTGTGAGATTGTTTGTAGAAACACTTCAAGGTGCTGCTACGGATTGGTTCTACCTATTATCTCTCAGAAATGCACCCTTACTAAGTTGCAACACTTAACTTTCTGGAGGAACATGCAAACACTTCTAGGCTGTGGGAAAACCTAATGAGTGAAGTGAACTCTAGATTAAGGCTAGCTCCTGGTTTGAATATCACCTAAACTACTGAATCTTTAGGGAAAAGGGAGAAAGATAACTTAAAACATAACTAAAAAACATAAACTTAAAAGAAAAGTGATACACCAAACCTAATGGGAGACAATGAAAACAGAATTTTACACTTAGCTCAAATATGACTGAACTTGAACTTACACAACTTGTTTCAACATGTTAATGCATAAATGTTTTACTGAAGGGTCGGATATTTGACTTACAAAAGGAAGAAGAAACTTCAAAATAAGTAAGCTATTTGTACTTAATTGACACCATCAGTAACCTGAATTAACATGCTAATTATAGAAAAGGTATAAAGCATGAGACAAAAACTGAAGGAAACTAAGCAATTTTACAACACAGTTTGATCAATCACAAGGCATACACTTAAACTGTAAGAACAAGATGATAAAATTTCATTACCGGGAATGAGCAAGGTATCCACTGTATTTCATATCTCATGAGTTACAAAGTATGACAAAATGTTACAAAAGACTGCAAAAGTCTGAGTGTCTCCAATCTGCATAATCAAAACTAAGTACAAATGAGTCACAAAAGTGACTATATCCACTACTATCCAAGTGGTTCCACCATACAAGGAGCTAGAAATAAACTTGGGTTGAATGCCCACAAAAAGCCTAGAATATAGGGCTTATATCTTCTCCATAAGAGCTCATAATGAAGGAAAAAGTCTATCATGACCTAGTCTAACATGATGACTCATGAAAACTACTCCAAAAGAACTCTAAAAGCAATAAAACTTCCCTAGATGCTCTCCAACAGTCAATTCAACCACTAATTGCCCCTATGAGTTATTCAAAACATTCATCTTTTAAGGCAACTTAGTCGCTACATACTTGGCATGTGTCTACCAACTTCTTCCATTCTCCTATATACTTGGCATAACAAGGTCACTTAATGCCAAAACATATGCTTTACAATTACCTTTGCATATAATAATAACAATAAACTATAAATGGTTTATAACTTCACCATTCAAGCTTAATTATTTTACATTTTGTATCTTATGCAAAGAGACTAAAAGTAAAGAAACTAAAAGCACTGAAGTGCTGACCCTAGCAAGAGGGAACAAAACATTACAAAAGTCTTAAAAGACTTATATATCTCATTGTGGCACATGACAAGGCACATCACATTACTAGGGCATACGATTTTCAAGTTTTGGACCACGGGCTCTTAAAAAAATGCAAAATGTAAAATATGATAAAAAGCCCGTCAGGCTTTTAGGGCTCAAACCCTAAAAGATAGAAAGTTGAGCAAAATTACAACTTTTCATTTTACGACCTTTTGTTTATTCTGAGTGCACTGCCATGAGTGAGCTTTATTTCTCGACCTGTAGAGGTTCCCTGCTACTTTCTAAGGCATTTTCAATGATTTTACATAGATCTATGTGAGCTTTTGACTGGTAAGTTCAATGCCTGCTCTATTACTTTTTCTGTGTTCTTCATTTTATATTCTGAGCAAAAAAAATGTGATAAATGCTTCATTCTTTTCATCTGTAGCAGCAATGTATTTGACAAAACACCTCATTTTGATTCATCCCTGTATGCTTCATCTATGTATATTTGTATCATTTTGAGCATTTGCTCCTGAGCTAGTTCATTACTGCGTTTTGACTTCATGGGTTTTCTCCAATTTGGACAAATGATGTACTTCTGTTGTGATCTTCTAAGAAAACCAAAACAATACCACATACTTAGCAAGCCACCACAATTGTTATTAGTGTGGGCTATGGATGTCCTTTTTATAACAGAGGCTGCCAACTATTCTTTCACTTGCCATGCTATCAATTCTCCATTAGCAGACCTCCTAGGATTATTTTCTTGACGTTGTAGACATTCCTCTGGCATGTAGGATTTTTCTCATTTTATGCCAAGATTTACTACTATTCCTGGCATTTTCTACCTTCCATCCTTCTTGAGGATACAGTGACTGTTCGCATCCTCTACAAGTTTCAACACTTTTACACTAAAACACTTAAGTCTACCTTTATTTCTAAATGGTTTGACCTTCACTCACTGTCAGGGTAGTTTGTCACATTCTAGTGAAGAGTCTTCTCCATTTCCTTTACCTTGTATTGATATTGCAAGCTTTATGTAACACTAGAATTCCCTCTATTCAATATCAAAATTATCTCTGCACTAACTCTTTATATGTTGGCCTCTTCTTGCCTAAACTAAATCTAACTTTACTGCTCCTTGGTAATGTCTACTCATGACTGCCCAAGCTAGGTCTTTATCACTGTAGTCATGATCCTTTAACTGTTCATTGTCTCATTTTATCCCTCTAACCTAGACTTTGTAGACTGTAGACCTATCTTCATTCACTGTGACTTGTAGGTAGACTTTCTTACTGTCAAGTTTTAACTTGACAACCTTTGTATGATATATGAGAACTCATTATGCTCCTTCTTCAATCTTCACAGAAGACTACTATATCACTTCTATCTTGACTATGCTTAGCTTATATGAGCCTTACTCTGTCAAAATGTCATTACAATTACAAGTTATTGCAACTGATGTGCAATCTGAATGCAACTCCCCTGAGTCCTTTCATGACAGCTGCATTCATATCATCACTCTAATCACTCCATGTTTTACATTAAGCTTGGACATTATAGAGGCATGCTTTGAGTGGCAGTGAAGAGATCAAAGCAAAAAATGGAATTATCAGACAAGATTTGTAAAGGAAATGACTGAGAAATGGTAACAGTATTGCTAACTATGTATGCATGAGTATCCTTTACCCACTGGCAGTCCTCTTGATGTTGAAGCTTTCTCTTTTCTATACTGTCTTTCTGTATTATTCTCATGACTATCTTTATTCTTCTAGGTTATCACTGTCTCAAGCTACATATGTGCAGTCTTATCAGTGGCAAACAGCTTCACTATCAAAATATTTCAGACTGTCAAAATTTTCTTACAAGAAATCTAAAACTAGTTGTCATATCTTAGACTGCTCTTTGCTCAAGGTTTTCCTTGTTATTATGACTACCACTAATGATTTGTACAGCCTTTAAGACTGTCTTTTTGTATTGTATGTAGTCCTATTCCTTTATGACTATTTATTTCATATATATCACTATCAAGGGATTTGTGTGTGAACAATCTGCATGATGGAACCTCTTCACAAGCTTGATGTCTTCAACATCTAATGCATTCCTCTCTGTCATTGAATACCGTCCACATACAATCAGATATCTTCATAGCCTATTATTGACTGTTCCCTTCATGATGGGCTGATATGTTGCTTTGTTGCCTTTACACTTATGAGCGTGATTGATCTTTGTATCATAACAGCCATGTAGCCTTCCCCACTCTATCCACCATTATCTTTGTACCTCTGCTTTGTTTGACCACTGTCCTCATATAGTCAGCTATCTTCATACTCTGAAGCTCCTCTATGACAGGGCTTTCATCACCATTGTCTATAGACCTTAGTCTTCTAAACTGAGACAGTCTCTTTTCTTTAGTGACTCTCATGATTGTCCTGTAGCTTTCAAGACTCCTTTCTTTACTTTTCTATTTAACTAAAACTTGAATAGCCACATGATTGCTCATCTCTATATTAAGCTTCAATTGAGTAGGTATTTCGCCATTTATGACAATGATATCAGTCAAATCATTCTTATAGGTGATGAAATATATACTTAAAATTGATAAAGAGAATTCCTTTACACTCTCATCCCTCTTTAAAACATAAGAGGGCAGCATGTTGGGCTCAACCCTTGTGGGAGCCACATTTAACCCACATGCTAAAAATAGATAAACAAGTCAGTAACATGACTTTCTCTATACTTGCACAGGAAACAAACATGTTAGGAAAATATGTGCATTTGATTGATGTTCTTGATTATCTTGTTGCCTTCTCAAAGGTCCATGTGATACTAACTGGTTTACTACATCTGAAAGTCAAACTGTATATTTCTAGATGTATATCATATGATATATGATGCCCCGTCATTACTCTAACATCAATTTTCAAAGTTTTATGCAGGTAACTAGGGGCAGCAAGGAGACAACAGCTGAGTGCATGGCAAGTGGACAACACGGGATGACACTAGACACGGCAAACAGGACCAAGACATGTCATCCAGGCAATGTCGAGTCACCCTATCTCATATGCATATTTATCTCTTTAATTTTCTATAAATGTATAGTTTCTCTTTTCATTTGCAATGAAACAGTTAGTCTTACGGCTTGTGTGAGACCTTATACATTTATATTATCAATAAAGATTACTCTTTCTAAAAAGATTTGTGCAATCCTTTCTATGTTATCTACATTTGCATAAATGTAATCTAGTGTAATGTAACCTTCTGATTCTATTTATGCACATGCATGTAATGGAGTAGCATAAATAAAAATGTACCTTTCTCTTCTTTGAAACTTGAAAAGCTCTACCTGATTGAGCTAGTAGTGAAATTAGGTAATATTTTTGGTGACATCTACTATATGTTTGCCTACTAAACATCAAACCAGTTGCCTAAAGCTTATCCATTGGGCATAGGGTCACTTAAAGACTTTGAAAACACTTGGACAATAGATTTTATAATTTCTGCAACTCAGCAAAACAAAACATGACCTTGAAAACCCTACTCTACCTAACAGAACTCGAGTCAAACTGACTAACTGTGAAAAATAGCACTTGGAGGAAAAAACTACTCAGTTACTAACCCTACCCTACATTAACCAAGAAAGACATCACCTCAAATGAAACCATTCACTAGTTGCGTGAAGTAGCTACCATTTCTACATAATTTACAATGTTTGTCGTGCTTGAGGATAGCTAGAAAGAGAGGAAATATGAACAGAAATTCAACAAAGAGATGCAATACTTCTTGAAGAACATACACAAGTTCACTAACCTTTTCATATGGAATGTAAAAATTCATGTCCTGAGGTAGAAAAGTGATTTGAATCTATTTTTTCCTAGCTGTATCTTCATGCTTGGGCGTTAACAAAATATCAATATTCTTGTTGGCCTCCATTCTGACTAGATGCCTAATTGGGCATCCTCTAAAAAGAGTGAATTCAGACCTCTCCATGTTGGTTCCTTGTTGTTCCAAATCATGTTGTTGTTCCTCATCTTGTTTCTAATATTTTGTAGCAAATGGTGCTGGCTCAATATCCAAAGTTGGGCAAAATGAGGCTTCTTCATGAGTCAAAATAGACTTCAAATCATCCCAAAATGGAACTACCTCATGAGCCAAAGCTTCATTCTCATATTGACTTTCATGAACCAACAACTTATCACACTGTGCAACGTCTTGTAGCTGTCCCAAGTCTTGTGTTATCACAGTCATATCTTCTTCATTTTATTCAACAACTAAAGGTAGCCCATCATACCAAAACATATCAGCTTCTTTTTCCCCAAGTTCCTCATGTTCATTTATCTCCTCTACAGGTTGTTCTTGCTCTTGTTCAAACGTGTGAACTTGTTGTCCTGATTTAACATTATTTGCAATTTCTTCCAGCAGGTTTAATCCTTTGTCATCCAGTTTAGAGACAAAAACTTCAAGGTCATCCCAAAATGAATCTTCCTTGCACTTTTCATGAGACTAATGGAGGAAGATTGTTTTCTACTTCATAACAACTCTTAGCTAGCTGTGTAGGTTCCAAGAAAAGTTTACTTTCATATTCTTTTACTTGATCTAAGACCCCATTGTCAGACTGCTTAGCTTTAATCAACAACTTTTCATATTGTTGAGCATCTTCTTGTTGGTCTGAAACTATTGGTACGTTGGGTACCTAAATACTTTCCTCGTCCTGTTCAACAAAAGTAGGTAATTGATCAAACAAAAAGACCAATTCTTCCTCTTCATGTTGTGTCTTCTCCAATGACACTTGGGCATCCTGTCTTTGCAACTGAAGACCTTTACCTTGCAACCTCTGTACACTGCTTTCATTCATTTTATAAACAACATTAGAAAACTCTTCAAATGAATGAAAATGTAAGGGATTCAGTGACAGGCCTGATCCTACATCCTCTTCACATGCGTTATGCTCATTTTTAGCTGGGGACATGGTACAAACAACAACAACTGACTGCTCTTACCATAGAGTTCCATGTTCAGACTTACCTCCTGGTAAGAAATTTAATTCCTCATCTTCCTAATCTTGGACTGGCATGGAAGGGGTAGCCTTAACAAGATTTGGCATTTTATAATTAGGATACCTAGTCCAAGAAGGCTGCCATGGTTTTTCAGTACTTTGATGATTTGATTCAGGTTCTTGATATGACTGAAAATGAGCATTAATGGATTGTTTTGATTGATTTTGTTCATTCATGGGCTCCTGTTGTAGAACATATTCTTGTTGCCTCTTTATGTCATTCAGCTACTTGGTCTAGTCAAGCAATATGTTCTTGATATCTACAATCTCCAGTCTCTCATCATTTTGGAGCTAATTGGGAAAGTAGTATTGCTAGTTTGCCATAAAATGGGATTCTTGAGGCTGGTCATGGGCATACATTGGCTGCCATGGAGTTTGTGCATGGGTGGGAGGGTGGTAAGCATGATAGACTTGTTGGTTTGGACTGAAACCAACCATGTGACCACTGTGATATGGCTCATAAGATGGTGCATGAGCAGGATTTTAATGAAATGGTGGAAAGTAAGACATATTTCTTTGAAATGAAGACATATTGCAACATTTATATGAGTTGAAAATTCATTGAAATCTTTCACAATAAAAATCAAGTCTAATTTTTAGTAAAATAAGTACATACCAGCACTTATCTTCTTGAAACCAGAAGATATTTCTTTCTAGAGTCGCCAGGTGTGTATTTTCCTTGCCTCCCAAGGTAGGTTTTGCTAACAAACACACCAATATTAACAATTCATGAACTATTTTGCACTGGTTTTCACTAAACCAAAGCTTCGGAGTCGCCAGGTATGTATTTAAAATACATCAAAAGGTAGAAATTAGCTACTGTACACACCAAACAACAATGAAATGATGTACAAAAGAACTGAAAAAATTAGTTATGGTCCCACCAGGCATGCCAAAAACTGTTATCTCTCAGAAATGCACCCTTACTAAGTTGCAACACTTATCTTTTGAGAGGAACATAGATTCACTTCACTCATTAGGTTTTCCCACAGCCTAGAAGTGTTTCCATGTTCCTCCAGAAAGCTAAGTGTTGCAACTTAGTAAGGGTGCATTTCTGAGAGATAACACTACCATCTTCAAGCCCAAACCATAACTAATTGGAATACTCTCAAAACCAAGTTTGAAGCTAGGCTTAATCTAGTGGAAGATGCACCTACTTTGTTAGCCTAGCTAACACAGATGAAGAAAGAACCACATGAACCCATGCGAGATTTCGTCGCCAAGTTCAATAAATTGACAAATAGGATTCCAGCAATCGCCCAACCAATGGCGGAGAATCTAAAATGTTTCTTCATCAACACCTAGCTTCTTGAGGTAAGCTTTATGTTAAGAAGGGCTAATCTTGTT
Source organism: Cunninghamia lanceolata (assembly GCA_027924645.1). Taxonomy (NCBI): domain Eukaryota; kingdom Viridiplantae; phylum Streptophyta; class Pinopsida; order Cupressales; family Cupressaceae; genus Cunninghamia; species Cunninghamia lanceolata. The sequence continues at coordinate 738,015 of BSBN01001093.1, forward strand.
GATCTTCCTTTAGCTCAAAGTTTGGCTACGGAAGTTGAAGATGATCTTATCCTTGCGAGTAAGATAAGAAGGGATTCAAATAGAAATAGAGGTTAGTCCTCTACTGATAATTCTTCCACCATCACCATAGATCCTATGGGACAGAAGTTAGAAAATGAGTTGCTAGCTTTGAAAAAGCAAATGTCCCAGGGTATGTCTACTCCTTATAGGGACATACCAAGGAGGACATTCCCTAACAATTGAAAGGAATCTAGGTGTGTGGAAAACACTTCCTACACTAATCTAATGAGGGGAGGAGAGTGCAAATTCAATTTTATCCTTACTATTATAGCAACGTTAAACCACTAACAAAGATATTGCAGCAAACACATAAACAAGAAAGTGAGACAGAAGAAGAGAGACACAAGATATACATGGGGAAAACCATTATCGAGTAAAAAACCCCACACTATGTATTATCAAAACTAAAATGGTTTACAATACACTTGCAATGCAAGCTCTCAGGAGTCTTCAACACTCGTATCTGGAGACAAACCAACAGGATAACAGTACCTATAAAACCTATAGTACATCTCCTCTCAAAAGAACCTGTTTATATAACAAATACAAGGCAAATATGGCTCCACATAGGGATGGGCATCCAACATGGCCTCATGGCCCAAAACCCACACCTATGGACACTTGTCCAACTCTGTAGGATGCTCTTGACACTTGTCAAGTCACCCCATCCCAAGAAGGTCACCTATTTCCAAAATGGGCTATGATAGATGCTCTTACGACTCCTACAACCATCATAGAATTTGTCATAACTGTCATAACTTACAGTTGTAAGAGAATCTATCATACATAGGCTATAAATAGCATATTCTCTTACAACATGTCATGGTCCACCTTGGGGTGCCCAAAGATGCCTTTTTCAAAGATGATCTTCGACACATGTCTTCACCTATCATAGAATCTCCTATTTCTGACTCTTACATGTCATAACTCCATCATAGGAATATGTCATGACCGTTACGGTCAATATTCCCTTACACAACATCCAAGATGCCGACACATGGCAAAATATTCCTACCACTAAGTGGGACACCTATCTCCTCATGTGAGGACAAAAATACATGTGGTCATATGCCATGTAGGATGACACATCATCGTGCCAACTCCCACAATATGACAACATATGATTTGCATCCAATTAATACAATAGGCAAATAATAAATAAATACAATGTAAAAATACAAGGAATTATCAAGGTTGAGACACCTAAATTCCCAACATTCACTGACTTGTTGAACACCTTGTAAGAGCCAATAGAATTAACAGGATTTAACTGCTATAGGCCGAGAGGCCCATAGACTCTGAACACCATCTGAACTTCTCTATGCCCATTGGTTTCGTCAATGCATTTGCAACATTCTTCAAAGTATCTACCTTCTCCAAATTTACTTTCCCATCCTCTACCATGTCTCACATGAAGTGAGGAAAGTTTGATTCTTCGCAAGGCAAATCGCACTCTGACTATCACAATTGATTGTAATATGTACTGCATCAACACCAATATCTGAACACAATCTCTTAATCCAAATGGCTTCCTTACAAGCATGAGTTGCAGCCATGTACTCAACTTTTGTAGTGGAAAAAGAAACCATAGGTTGTCGCTTACTCATCCGACTAATTACACCACCAAACATAGTGAACAGATAGGCACTGGTGGATCTCCTGCTGTCAATGTCACCTGCCCAATAAGAATCCACAAATCCATGAATACAAACTGAATGCAGAGGTCCTATAGCATTGCCATGATAGAAAATGGAATACTTAGAAGTACCCCTCAAATATCTAAACACTCACTTAACTGCATCCTAATGTACCTGTCCAGGATTAGCCATAAATTGACTAAGGACTCCCACTACTCGGGCAATGTCTGGTCTTGTGCAGACTATAGTATACATCAAACTACCAACAACACTAGCATAAGGTACTCTGCTCATATCCTCCACCTCACTAGGATGTTTTGGAAAATCATTAATAGATAACTTTGTCCCCAAAGAAATAGGAACACACAATGGTCTACAATCTGCCATGCTAAACCTGTCCAACACGGTCTTCACATACTTACTCTGGCTTAACCAAAAAAAATTATTAGCTCTGTCTCTTCTGATTTCTATTCCCATAATGTACCTAGCTGCCCCAAGATTTTTCATTTCAAACTATGTTGACAACTGATACTTCAAATTAAAAATCATATTCTTACCATTCCCAATCAACAACATATCATCAACATACGATGCAATAATGAGAATGCAATCATTGTCAAATTTGTAATACACACAATGATCTGATTTCGATCCTAGATATCCAATTGACAACACAAAGGCATCAAACTTCAAGTACCACATCCTAGGAGACTGCTTCAAACCATACAAAGATTTCTTTAACTTGCAAACCAAATTTTCTTTACCTTTCTCTATGTAATGCTCTGGCTGTGACATGTAGATTTCTTCCTCCAAATCACCATGAAGGAAAGTTGTCTTCACATCCATCTGTTCTACCTCTAAGCCATAAGAAGCTACAAGAGATAACAAGAATCAAATGGATGTCAGCTTTACAACAGGAGAGAACATTTCACCATAATCAATTCCCTCCACTTGTGAATACCCCTTCGCAACCAATCTAGCCTTGTACTTTTCAACACTGCAATCTGCACCAAATTTCTTCTTGAACACCCATTTGCATCCAATGAGTTTCCATCCATCAGGCAAAGGCACCAAGTCCCATGTTTTATTCTTTTCCAAAGAAGCCATCTCATCCTCCATGGCCTCCTTCCAGGAACCTGCATCTTTCATATCCATAGCCTCTTTCACAGTTCTAGGCTTATCAGTGTTAGCAAGTAAAGCAAAAGAACAACTAGAATCAAGTAATGAATAACCAAGCCTATCAGGTTGCTTTCTTGTTCATGTAGACCTCCTCAATGGCTAAGGTTGAGGTTCTGCTTCTTCTTCTGAGCTTTCTGAGCTGCTAGAGCTCTCCTCATCATCAGGTCTCACAGGGTCTATTTGTTCAGTCTTCTCAAGGGTAGAAGGTAACTGAACTGCATCTTCTTCTTTTTTTGTTTGTTCTGGCTGTAGAACAATGGAAGGTGTTAGCTCTTTGAAGATAACAGTTCTTCTATACAACACTTTTTTAGCCACGGAATCCCAAAGCTTGTATCCTTTCACACCAACACCATAGCCAATGAAAATACATTTAATAGCCTTGTTCTCTAATTTAGACCATTTCTCCCTAGTCACATGTGCATATGCCTTACAACCAGAAGCACGAAGATGTATAACTGAAGGCTTCTTACCAGACCACACCTCCATAGGTGTCTTACCAACAAGAGCTAATGTAGGAGATCTGTTTACCAGATAGCAAGCAGTGGCAACAGCTTTAGCCCAAAACTTTTTTTCAAGGCTTGCTCTACTAAGCATACTCCTAGCCTTCTCCATCAGTGTCTTGTTCATCCTATCTACAACTCCATTTTGTTGCGGGGTATATGGAGTTGTCTTATGCCTTTGAATCCCTAGCTCTTTACAGAACTTATTGAACTCTGTCGAACAAAACTCACCACTGTTGTCAGTTCTCAAACACTTAATCTTTTTACTAGTCTGGTTTTTAGCAAAGGCTTTAAACTCCTTAAACTGACTAAAGACTTCAATCTCGCTTCTTATAAAATAAACCCATGTCCTTCTACTATAATCATCTATAAAAGATACAAAATATATAGATTTTAAAATCGAAGGAACATTAACAGGACCAAACACATCAGAATGAATAAGATCCAATACACCAGAAGACTTGTGAGAACTAGAGTAAAACTAAACATGGTTTTGCTTTCATAAATACAATGTTCACAAAAGTTGAACTCGAGATTACAATCATTTAACCCCTCAATGAGGTTTTTATTTTTCAGGGTATGCAGACCCTTCTCACCAATGTGGCCATATCTCAAATGCCATAACATAGTCTTTTCAGCAGGAAGTTTAACTTCCAAAGCATGTGCACTACCATCAGAACTAGTTACAATAGATTTCTTCACTGCTCGTTCAGATGGTGGGGATGAAGTGACTGCAGTTCTTTTCTTTGAGTCAAAAGAACTATTGTACTATGAAGTGCATGCCTCCAGTTGAAATAGAGTACCTCTCTGAGTACCCTTCGCAAGCACCATAGATCCTCTAGTCATCTTACATCCATCCTTTGAAAAGACAACCTGTACACTTACATCATTCAACATACTTACAGAAAGCAGGTTCCGTGCAAGGCTTGGAATGTGCATAACTCCAGTGATCCCCTTTAATCATCCATCAGGGAATCGGATTGAGACTCTTCCACGACCAACAATCTTCAGATGAGAGTCGTCACCCAGGTACACTCTTCCACCATCGAACTCTTCATACTTCATGAACTAGTCTCGATGTGAGGTCATGTGGAATGATGCACCAGAATCAATCAACCACACATCATCAGATGCATGGGTGGCCAGGGTTGCGATGAAGGCATCACCATCATCTTGTGGCTTGTTAGAATCTAAATCAGGAGATTTCTTTTTCTTTTTCTTCTCCTCTTTACATTCCTTTCAGAAATGCCTAGTTTTACCATAGTTCCAACAAAGAGCCTTGGACTTTCCAGGAGATTTGGATCTCCCACGGGATTTGGATCTGCCTTTATCACTTTTCTTGTCCTTTTTCTTCCCTTTCTCTTTGGGTCTTCCACAAACTGCAAGAGCCTCTTTGGCTACCTCAAAAGAATTCCTCCGCATTTCTTCAGATAACAGTGAGGACACCACATCTTCCATCTTGAAGGTGATAGTGGTGCTTCCGATAGCCATGACAATATGATCCCACGAATCTTGCAAAGAACATAGTAGGGTCACGCATTAATCGTCCTCCTCCATTTTCACACCCACAAATGTCAATTGTGCAACAATCATGTTAAAAACATTCATGTGATCCACAACAGATCCTTTTTCTTCCATCTTTAGAGTGAACAACTTCTTTTTCAAGAAAAGTTTGTTTACCAAGGACTTGGCCTAATAAATGTCACCCAACTTCTTCCAAAGATCTTTCATGTTTTTCTCCTCATGGACATTCAACAAGATAGAGTCAGCTAAATAGAGTCTTATGAGACCCTTAGCCTTCCGATCTTTGAGGTCTCAATCAACTTGTGACATTGCTATAGGTTTCAGAATGGATACAGTTTTCCATAGGTCACGATCAACGAGTAGGTCCTCCATCTTGAGTTTCCACAACTCAAAATTATTGCCATTGAATTTATCAACCTCTAACCTTTCAGATGTGGTTGCCATCTCCCTGCTGCAACAAGATACATAATACTCTGCACAACACTCCCACTCAACCTAAGATTAGCTCAAAAAACCCCTACCCAATAGCTAGAACCAAAACTAGCCAGGCTTTGATACCATATGAAAGGAAGCTAGGTGTGCAAAAAACTCTTCCTACACTAATCTAATGAGGCGAGGAGAGTACAAATTCAATTTTATCCTTACTATTACAGCAATGTTAAATCACTAATAGAGATATTACAGTAAACACATAAACAAGAAAGAGAGACAGAGGAAGAGAGACACAAGATATACGTGGGGAAAACCCTAATCGGGTGAAAAACCCCACACTCCAAAACCTGCACTATGTATTATCAAAACTAAAATGGTTTACAATACACTTGCAATGCAAGATTTTAGGAGTCTTCGACACTCGTATCTGGAGACAAACCAACAGCATAATAGTACCAATCAAACCTATAGTACATCTCTCTAAACCACTTGTTTATATAACAAATACAAGGCAAATATGGCTCCACATAGGGATGGGCATCCAACATGGCCTCATGGCCCAAACCCATGCCTATGGACACTTGTCCAACTCTATAGGATGCTCCTAACACTTGTCAAGTCACCCCATCCCAAGGAGGTTGCCTATTTCCAAAATAGGCTATGATAGATGCTCTTACGACTCTTACAACCTGTTTAGGGTAAAATTGGATTTTGTTAATATTTTGTTGTTTAGATGTTAAAATCTGCCTCTCCACTAAACATTGAAGGATCTAGGGTCGAGTGGTGAGCACTATCATACCCTAGAGTCACTTTCAAATGTAGAGAAACTTGGATTAGGGAATTAATTATCAGCTTTTCCTTCTCATGTGCCCAATTGACCATTAAAACCCTAATTATGCAAATATGACAACAAATTAATGAATTAAGGAAAAAGCTCTTGCAGACGAGAGTAAAATATCAAATTATAGAATACTTATTTTCAAGGTTCTAAAGTGGAATAGTCAGGGACACTAGAGCGGGTGCCCAAGTCCAAGGTACCTGCTTTTTTGGGGAATCTGGACCTCCTTCAGACACTGATCAGCCCTGTAACTTCTATTTTCTAAAACCTGTCTGTAGAGGACACTGGAGCGAGTGCCCTAGTCTTGGAATTGCTCCTTTGTCTGACTTTTCTTTAGATCCTGAATCCCTGATGTCTTCCAAGCCTTCCTGCAACTCCACTTTTCTTGGATGTGACACCTATAACCTGCAATCACAAGACTTGGTTTAGGGTTTGTGGTGTTTAGAGGTTTGCCTCAATCAAACCCCAGAGGACACTTAAGTCTCTGAACACTATTCTTAGATAAAGAGGGCATACCCTTGTGAGGCAGAGGTCAAAAACTAAAGGAATCAATGATAAAACACAATATTATGTCACCTTGTAGTGAAGATCTCATGGAGGAAGATGCTCTTCATGCCATGAGGAGGTTAATTCTCAAATCTACAAATATCAACATAAAAAACATACAAGCCTACTCTTGCAACACAATAGAAATCCTTCAATCACCTTAGGATGCCAAAATCAAATGAACACCATCTAATTGGAATCTAGTTTACAAATGAATGCCTAAGCATGCTTATATATGCATCTATAAGCACTCCTGCCAAGATATTTAAAATTCAAACTTACTGTGTTGGCAAAGGGACCTAATAATGGTCACTAACCGACACCCAGAAATTGGGGCTACCCCAAAATAGAGCAGGACTAGGGTGCGGGCGCCCAAGTGCCCCCTATTTTGGGTAGGGTACAGCTCAAGGGGTCCACCTAGGCCCTATTTGTCAAGGAACCTAGGTCTCATTCCATCGGGTTAAATATATGAACTAAAATGTCCTAAATGCATGATAAAGACTCGGGAGCTAAACCTTATGAGGGAAAAGCCCCTAAGGGGACATTTTCTGATGTTACACAACTGTTATAGAATCTGTCATAACTTATAGCTATAAGAGAATCTATCATACACAGGATATAAATAGCATATTCTCTTACAACATGTCATAGTCCACCTTGGGGTGCCCAAAGATGCCTTTTTCAAAGATGCTCTTCGACACATGTCTTCACCTATCATAGAATCTCCTATTTCCAACTCTTACATGTCATAACTCCGTCATAGGAATCTGTCATGACCATTACGGTCAATATTCCCTTATACAACATCCAAGATGCTGACACACGGCAAAATATTCCTACCACTAAGTGGGACGCCTATCTCCTCATGTGAGGACAAAAATACATGTGGTCATATGCCATGTAGGATGACACATCATCGTGCCAACTCCCACAATATAACAACATAGGATTTGCATCCAATTAATACAATAGGCAAATAATAAATAAATACAATGTAAAAATACAAGGAATTACCAAGGTTGAGACACCTTAATTCCCAAAAACAATTCATATCAAGGCAATGCTACCAGAAATCAAGGGCAACAAAACCATCTTCCACCAACATAGGGGAAGCTTGCTATTGAAGCACCGCCGGTCAATTCAATAGTTGGCTACTATGAAGCAGAACATGATAATTCTTTGCAACCTAATTTGGATTAGGAAAACAATGCTAATCTTTTTACAGAAGGAGAAGAAGAATTAGCTGGCGACTCTACTATTGGTTTTCTAAATTACCAAGATGAAGCAGAAAAAGAAGATGTATATGGTGGAACGTATGATGTTTTCACCAGGTCCCAAAATCAATCAAATCAACTGATAAAGGAAAGTCAAGATAGGAGCCACAACCTGTGATTTCAATTACCAAATGAGGAACTCCATTGCCTTTTCAATCAAAAGACCTGGTTGTCAATAAATAAGTTCATCTAACAATCCTATTTCTTCTAATTCTGTTCCTCAGACCAATACTACTCCAATTAAACCCTAGAATGATGGATTTCCTACCTCTGTATCTAATTCATTTCAACTCTTTGACATAATTGATCATGCTAGGAAAACCAAAATCCAGATGTCTGAGGTAGAATATTTACAAGCTAACCCTGACCAATTTGAGAGGTTAGCTAAGTATGTTAAAAACAAGGCTGCCCCTATAGGGCAAGATTCTCCTAAAACTATTCATGACTCTTCAAAGAACAGGCCCACCCAAAATAACCTAGTTACTACTCCCCTTGTTGCTTTCAGGAAAATAGAACCCTTCTATGTTTCTTTGTTAGTCAATGGCCACAAGCTAAGCAATTGTATCATCGACTCGAGAGCTTCTGACAATGTCATGCCTGCCAAGGTGGCAGATGCATTTGGTCTCACTTTGACCAAGACCTTTGGGAGATGTTTTTCAATGGAAAATAAGAAAGTGCATTTGTTAGGCCAAATCAAGGATGCACAATTTGCATTCATAGCTTTTCCAGATAAGAGGATCAATATGACCGTCCTGGTTGCTGATGTTCTAGCGCCTTATGGCATTTTGCTTGGATGTAATTTTTGTAAGGATGTGGGAGGAGAACTAAACATGGATTTATCTGAGGCAAGGATATGTGTCAAAGGTATCATGCAGAAATTGCTTCTTGAAAAGGAGGCAACATATATTGTAACTCAAACTGAAAATCTAAAAGCTCAAATTTTGTTTGAGTCTTCAGGGATGGGTAATTATTTCTTGACCACTGAAAACACTTCAAGTTCTTCAGATGAAAATTTAGATAATTCAGATTAAGAATCATAAGAGAATTCAGATGAAAGTTCAGACGAGAGCATAGTGATGTCGGATTCTTCCCTCTCTAATGAGGAAGAATCTACTGGTCGTAGAAACATCAAAGTGAGAAATTCAAATTATATTTGGATTTTAGAATTTGATGGCAGCTATTCTTCCACTGGATCTGGCTCTGGAGTAGTTCTAATATCTCCACAAGGTGATATTTTTCCTTTCTCCTATAAGCTACAGTTTGACAATAATAATAACACCACTGAGTATGAGTCATTGTTACGCAGAATGGAAGCTGCTCGTGCTAAAGGTATTAAAAATCTTCATGCACAAGGTGATGCAGAGCTTATTTTTTGTCAGGTGAGAAACCTTTACTAAGCTAAGAATGAAAAGCTAAGACATTACCGCAATCGTGTCTAGGATTGCATTGAAAGTTTTGATGCTTTCAATATCTCCGTAGTACCAAGAGAGTTTAATGATCGTGCTAATTCATTAGCTGTCTCTGCCACCCTTATGGTCCCTCACAAGGATTTTAAAGGTGATAAGTACATAATTGAGTTGGTTTTCTGACCAAGTGTACCAAATAATGCTGACCATTGCCAGGTCTTCAATGGTGATAATCAGATCATAGCTTTCTTAGAGAAGACAGATAGTTTTGATGATCTCTACTTTGAAGGTAGTGATTCTCCACCTTGGGAATATGTTTCAGAAATAGATTCATAGACTAGTGAGGAGATTCTTCAGCTAAAAGGGAATAAAATTCCAAAAGGTTTGGTTTCTTTGGAAAAGTTATTTGACAAGCATGATAGATATATCAAACAACAACAACAACTTGATTCAAGTTCATCCATGGAATTTGAGCAAGTAAATTTGAGTTATGAAGTTGATCCCAAGATGGTTAACATCAGGAAATGTTGCACGGCTGATGAGAAATTCAAGTTCATTACACTTCTTCGCCATTACATTGATGTGCTGGCATATTCATATGATGATCTGAAGTCTTTCAGACCCAAGGAGATCAAACATGAGATTCCTCTCAAGATAGGATAGTTGTCTCACAAGCAAAAACAAAAGCAGTATAATCCCAAGATATCGGGTACTATTCTTTCTGAAATCCAAAAAATGTTGAATGCTAGGATAATCTTTCCTATCCATCATTCCACTTAGATTGCGAATATTGTTCCTGTGAGAAAGAAGAATGGAGAAATTCGTATTTGTGTTGATTTTAGAAATTTGAATCAATCTTGTTTAAAAGATAACTACCCTCTGCCTATTATGGACCAAGTGTTACAAACTGTAACTAGTTCAGAGATGCTGTCTATGTTAGACGGCTTTTCAGGCTACAATCAAAGTCAAGTCAGGTCAAGAAACTTTTTGACAAGAAGGTGAAGGCTAGGGAATTTCTAATTGGGGATCAAGTCTTGTTATGGGATAAGAGGAGAGAGCCAAAACGAATGCATGGGAAGTTTGATTCCCTATGGAGAGGCCCCTTCATCATTCACCAATTTTGTGGTGAGAATAGTTTCTTTCTAGAGTATCAAGATGGAACACTATTCTTACTGCCCCATAGTGGACAACATCTGAAGCATTTCAATCCCTGAAGTATCAGATGAGTTCATTTGTACATTTGTATAGTTTTGTGCTTTTATTTTTCATTTTTGTTTAGTCTTTTTGTGTCTTTTTCTTTTTGGTAGCTTGACTCTATGGCCCAATGGCATGGATGAAGGCACTTAGAGACTGGAATCTTCTCCCTTTGATCGTTTCAAAGAACAATCAAAGGAAGTTCCCCAGTTAGAGCCAATTGTTGTCCTTAAAATCAACTGCACTCATTTTGTAGGACGACCCCTACGAAACTTGTCTGTTTCGTAGCCTACACTCTAAGTTCGCAAATCGAGGCAAGTTTTCTTGGCCTCATGTGAAGTCATTTGATGCCTTGGAAGGACTTATGACATTCCCCTCGGTTGGTTATTTGAGATTCGTGAAATTGATTAAGTTATAAGCCTGTTAGAATATCAATTCTGACTTGTTTAAGGTGTTAGTTAAATTTTAGGGTACATATGCACTAGCGGCCAAAACTATTGCTCTTGCATATGCCTTGTTGTTTTCTACATGTTAGAGCGACATTTTTCACTGCTTGTGCATGTTTTGTGATGTTTTGGCTAACATGCATTAGCGGTCAAATCCACCATCTGTGCATGTCAATCACCCAATATGCATTGGCGGCGAAAGCCGCTGCCCGTGTGAATCTCTGCGTATCAAGTTTACTTCGAGTCACATTAATGGCACTCATGCCAGGATTAATGCGACCCCTTATAAACCTTTTTAAAGGCTTTAGTCATTATTTTTATTTATTTTTCATTCCTAATCTATAGAGATAAGTCGTCAAACCCTCTACAAGATCGTTTGAACCGAGTGAATTATGGATCAAGCAAATTCATTTCAGTCGAGATCGCGCCTAGGGTTTTCAGTCTTCTGTTAGAGGTAAACCTTTATTTTTCCATTTTTATTTTCATTTTCTTCCTAGGGTTTTTCCTACGTGTTACGAAATGATTGTTTACATTTCCTGTAGATGTTATTGTTGCATTTAATTCTCATAGGAATCATTTTTCATTTGTTTTTTTGGTTAGCTGTTTCTAAACCCTAGATCCTAATAGTTTTAGGGTTTTTGTTTATCTTCATTTTATTGGTGATTTTCGTTAAAATCCGTAAACTTAGGTTTAAGACTTTTTTTCAACCTGAGTGTTTTCAATGTTTATTGCCGACCATACTTCATCATTAACCTTATATGTATTGGCAGAAAAAACCACCGTTGATACATATGCCTCAACTTTATTTTTTCCCTCATGCAGGAGTGGTAAAAATGTTGTCCCTACATGGAAATTAAAACTTTTAACATTACATGCTCAAGTGGTAAAAATCACCGCTTCCACATATGTTTAAGGTTTCAACAATGAGATGAACGAGCGATCATTTTGACCGACTGGACATCTGAAGTGTTTCCTCCAACACTATCTCCATGGTTGTCTGCCTATACTCCCAAAAGGAAAAAGTAGGCTATTTCACCGGATGATATTAACATTGAGAAATTACTGCTTGTTAAACCAAAGACTCGGAAGAAGAAACCTAAAAGTGTTTCTAAGTTAATTGATTAAAAAGGAATCAGGTATGCAGAAATTGGTAAACCACCAGATGATGCTACTACAGATACATTTGATGTGAATGATTATATTATTTCAAGAGTTGAGTTAGGTAAGTTGACTCGTGAAGGTATCAAGTCAGATTTTCAAGCTACAGCAAGCTCATTTCTTGTAAAATATGATGAGATAAAGAAGGAAAAAGACCAATACAAGGCAAAGGTAGAACGACTTACTGTTGTCCTTCAGAAGATAGTGAAATCATCAGAGATTGTGGAACCAATGGCAATTACTATAGAAGACCCTTTGATTCAAAAGGTTGAGAAAGTTCGAGCCAAAGGAAGAGTGGTTGGTGACATTGTGGAACGATTGTTGGCACAAGGTAGAGTTCTCTTGAAGACCACACTGGAAAGAAAGGAAAAAATGGCAAAGGTGAAAGTTGAGTTAGATGATATTGTTGATTTACTTTCTCAAGAACTTCAAGATCAAGAGGATAGTTTAGAGGAATGGATTGAGATGAAGAAAATCAAGATAAAGAATTTGATTAACATTGGTGTCATTTCAAACCTAGAGTGTTATCTCAAGACTAAAGAATCCATTACCCATCGCATCAAGGTGATAAGAGGTTTACTTGATGATTTGTGCCAAGTACGAGAAAATAGTGAAGATAGTGATGTCTCACTTCTATACAGGTTAGAGGAACTACCATGCACTCTAACAGGTGAGGATCACAAGTTTCTCTCAGAAGAGGAGATGATTGATGCCTTCGATCAGATGGTTTAGCAGAAGTTTGAAGATGAAGTGCTTACGGTGGTTTCAATGGATAGCCTTTATGATCATCACTCAACCTTTGAAAATCTAAAGGATAATCTTGAAAAACATGAGAAAATGATAAAAGCGGTCAAGGATGCAGTTCTCAAGGCTCACACCATTTCAGATAATACAGCCAGGCCTGATGTATGTGAGATGGCAGTAGTGCAGACCATGTACCAAAACTTCCTAAAAAAGAATGATGGTGGCAATTGAAATTATTTTTCATGCATTAGTTGATTTTCATTTTTGTATATGCAATTTGTATTTTGTTTTGGACATATTCACATGTATTTTCTCAAAATGTAATTACATGTGAGACAAAAGAAGTCACAAGTCAAATAGGACTCTTTTGTTGAATAAGTCAAAGTAGTTAGGTTTTTCCTAAATTTTCTCAAGGCCTCTCCCTATAAATTAAGAGGGCCTCTATTGTAATTCTTATCTTTTATCTATTGCAAGGAAACTCTGTCAAATTGCAAACATATCAAGACTTTTAGCTTTTCATGTTTATCAAATTTTCAAGCAAATATTAATATAAGCAGGAAGTTTGAGTATCAAACTTTGAGTTGAATCATATTGTTTTATGATATCACTATTCTTATGTCATTGGTATTATGTTATATTGAATCATTTCTGGAATTGTGGAGTTTTATTGAAAATTGAGAGAAGTGCTTTTGTTCTGGTTAAATAGACTTTGTGCTATTTTCCCATTACAGAAGTTTGTGTTTACATTTGTGAGAATAGAATTGTTTAAAGACTTTGTGTTGTAGGCTGTTGTGTTCAATCTAGTTATATCGTGTTGGATGAGAGTTCAGACTTTGAGCTATATTTGAATTCAATCAAGTTTATTTGTGGGAAATAAGTTAAGCAATAGAAGACTTTGTGTTTATATGGTTTGTCTTAGTTTAGAAGTTATTAAATATCAATTCTGTTGAAGTTATCATTTTGAAGAGCAAGAACATCTATTCTGAAAAAAGAGAATAGGATGAAATGGAATCACCACGAAAATAGTGTTTAGTGTAAATAAGCTTTGTAAACTGTTGTTTGTAAAAGTTAAAGCAACTAGAGGGAACCTCCCCTTGCTGAGAGGAGAGACTCCGTCTCATCATAGCTGTGGCGATATAACCATTTTGCCATTAGTTAGTTAATCACAAAATATTCACCCAACACACACTTATCAATTCCATGTACACCAACCATCTCATAATGAAGCTCATAACAACAATATACATAAATAGAATTTATGAATAGGTCCAACACTCATTAGATCATCATAAGGTACATAAGTCATGATATGCATACAAGCATAATTAGTCAACCACTGATCTAGCTCACTAAATGACATAATTAACATTATCTAGAATAAAAAATCATGTGATATCACATCATGCATTCATATCAACATGTCAAAGAATTGTAATGGAAAATATTGAACATGTGGTTATCTCTAATCATCATTTAAGAGTTAAAAGTTGCACTGTCTCTCTCACACACATAATAGTGTCACAAAGGATCATAATATCATCTAAATATAATCGAGCTACAATGAGTATAGAAAGGGTCTCAAACAAATGGGCCTTACAATATGCATGTACACCAAAAAAGTTTGATTTTGGTGTATAGAGCATGAAATTAAAGAAGTCATCCCTAGGTCATTTTTGAGAACACGTCACAATGAGAACATATTCTAGGACAACACATTCACACATTTGTCTTTAGTATTTTATACATTTGTAACAACCTCTTTGTCTGCAATAGCATTAATAGCTAAGTCCATGGTCACTTTCACTTTTACTATCAACTTAGTCTCAAGGATTGACTAAGATACAAGGAAGACTTGAACTTGAATCCTTGCACGATGAGCCCCACAATGCTCCTTGGCACCACCATTTTCTTCCTTACTTTAAATATCAACAAGAAAACAAATGTTATAGGTGCCATGGGTCAAATTTTACTAAAGAGGAGATCATAAAAATTGAGATAGAACCACTACCACAATTTTGTCCCATAATTTCATCTTATAAGATGCCAATCATCTTAGTGGTTCATAAAATGTAGGAGATATTCTTCTAACAATCACCAATTGTAAATATATAATTGTAAGCTCTATAAAACACCTTCAAAGCACTAATTTACAAGCTATAATATTCATATCATCAATCTAACATGTTCAAAACAATTGCAAATCTATAAGAAAATAGTACACACAACCATTGGTACAAAAAAACCACAAAAAAAACTACATGACACATGGTTACACCTAGAGAAACCCCCAATAAAGAAAAAAACTCTACAAGAGTGAGCTCTTTCTCTCATGCCACCATTTCCAGTTAATTACAAGTGTTTACAATACCTCTAGGGTGAATAAAATCTTTCACAACAAGTCAAACTAACTCCAAACACCTGCAAATGGTCTATATGCCATGGAAAAAGTGTCTTTCCTCTTGCAATAGCCAAAGGTTGAACAAAAAAGAATTTATAATGAAGTACAACCACTAATCCATGTGTTTGAAATCTTCTTATGCCTTCCCCATACCATTTGATGGCACCAAAAGGAAGATCCAATGTTGGGAAGAGGAATTGAAACATTAAAACATTTCGTCTTCAACACTTTGTCCAAACTGTTATAAAACCCCTACAAAACCATAATGTTGATTCAAAAATTGATGGGGAAAAGACAAAATTATTGCAAAACAAAACCAAAATTTCTAAAACCATTAGGTACTCACAAAATTGTCAAGGTGGTTCCCAAACTGCATCTTGCTAAAAATTTGTAGTTTCATCATTGTTGTCTTTTCTCTCAAATTGAACTTTTGACCCCTACCTCAAGACTTCCTTGAGATGCCCCAAATCACCCCAAGATTGCCTCTGACATGAGACCAACCTTCATGACAAATAACATGTTAAAATAAAACAAACACATGCTTCTATGGCCTTGAACAACTTCAAAACTAGAAATGAAAACTTTGACCACCCAATCAATCATGTTGAATACAAAGTGAATATCATAATGAGAATATTAACAAGATAGTTTTTTTTTCAGTTTGATTAAACATGTGATTAAACCTAAAGATTAATGTAACAATGGAGAAGTGAGCATAAAATATGCAAATCGTATGAACACTAGATATATGTGAAGAAACCCTTGCCAGAAAATTTCCACCACCAAAGAGACCCAAGTATAAATCAATAAAAGAGTGTACACCAATACAATCCACTTATCCTAATGACAATAATCTAACAACATAATAGTACCTACAAAAGAACCTTATAAACCTCTATTCCATGCCTTTGATATATAGAAAGGTGAAAAATAAGAACCCACCAAGTCGTATCGCAAAACTATGAGTCAAAACCATTAGCCATAACAAAAATCTAATAGCCCCATAGTCATGGTCAAGCAACCTAGAACAACAAGTAACTCTTCTTACATCTCTTATGCCTCATAGATTCTATCATAATGGCCAAATTGACTAATTTCTCAAATCTAAGCGCTCCATGAGGGTAATCAATGTTATGTCATAACATCCAAATTGGGAAGATGCACTACAATTTTGACCTTTCAATGTAACCTCTATATTTAATGCCTTGTTACTATTCTAAGTATCCCAAAGAATAACTAATAAATAAATAATCTCCCCACCCACACACGGGCATCCCATTTTTCCCACTCCATGATGTTTGGAGGTCATACATTATTTACCATCTACATAATTACACAATTGTACAATTTACAAGACTTATGATTCCTAAGGTGAATGACACATCTAATCCTAACATTCTCTTGCTTGATATTTACATTACAAAGACATAATAGGAAACCAAAGAATGAATCAAGTGCTGGAAGAAGCAAGTTCCATGGCCTATCTATATAATAGAATTTATTTGTGCCTTATTGAAAGAATTTGCTACCCTTAACTATCTCAATGAACAAACTTATACTAAACATTAATAAGCTTTGTGTTAGAGCCATGTACTGTACTACCCAAGTAACTATCTACCCTTACATGCATGTGTCATAGCCATGTACTTTAATTTTGTAGTGGACAACACAACTATGGGTTATTGTCCACTCATCCAATTAGCAACTCCTACAAATAGAGTGAACATGCAAGTGCTCATGAACCTCCTACTATCCAAATCACTACCCTAATATGAATCAATAAAGTCTTGTATATCAAGAAACTTACCCACATCATTAGTCCCATGTCAATAAATATAATAATCAGAAGTCCCTCACAAACATCTAAAAACCCTTTTCACATAATTATAGTGCTCTCTAGTAGGGTTAAACATAAACCTAGTAAGAACTCTCATTGCTTAGGTGATGTCTAGTATTGTATAGATCGTAGAATACATTAAGCTACTTATAACACTAGTATAAGGAACATTAAACGTGTCCTCTAAACCTCATCTAACTTAGGACATTGATCTAAAAATAACTTATTACTAACAGGTAAAGGAATGCTCACTGGCTTATAGTCCTAACTAGCAAACCACTTAAAACTAGTTTGAACATACTTTGACTAAACCAAAGCTTTATTCCAATGTGATCCTTGTTGATCTCCTTACCCAAGATATATTTTGTAGCCCCAAAATCCTTCATGTCAAAGGCATTGGAGAGCTCAATTTTGAGTTCCCTAACCATACCCTTATTATTTCCAATGAACAACATGTCATCAACATACAATACAATGATTAGTAACTATTCATCAATCAATTTGAAATAAACACAATGATCATAATCACTCATAACAAACCCATGCTACAATGTGAAAGCATCAAACTTTTGATACACATCCAAGGTGACCACTTCATACCATATAGAGACTTATTTAACTACAAACCATGTTTTGCTTCTCTTTTACCATAAAATCATCATGTTGTTGCATATATATTTCTTCCTTAATATTCCCATGCAAAAAAGTAGTTTTAACATCCACTTGCTCTACTTCAAAATCACAAATAGTAGCAATAAAAAGTAGGAATATGATAGAAGTTAGTTTTGGAACAGGAGAAAATATTTCACCAAAATCAACCCCCTCAACTTGGGAGTAATCTTTTGTCTCCATTATTGCCTTGTATCTTTCCAGTTGTCCATCTACTATGAATTTGTTTTTAAATACCCACTTGCATCCAATGGGCTTCCTTTCTTGGGAAAATCTACTAGATCCCATGTCTCACATTTGTTTAAGGCCATAGTATCCTCCGCCATGGCCTCCATCCAAGACTCGTGCTCCTTCAAAGGAAGAGCTTCCTTCACAAATCTAGGTTTCTTGTCAATACAAGATAAATTAAATACATAATACAAATTTGGTGGGTATACGTGACTGGTTTTTTTTTTACCTTATGGACCTTCTCAAGAATGTAATACCCCAAGCTTACGCTTGAGACATTAACAGTTAAAGATTGACTGAACATTTTTTTGCAAAATGAAAGTGGCAATAAGCGACTATACTACACACTTACATGGCTAAGGTATCGTAACAACCTATGATGACACACTTGGCATGCACACCTATGCATAATACAAGGTAACACAAGTGGAAGACTTAACAATACCATGGGACTAAACACCATGGTTCGCATGACAAATGAGGCATAGAGGAGAATTGGGATTTCCAAGATCACTAAAAAATCCTCACAACAATTGTAGTAGGCCACCCTTTTGATATCTCAGAGTTACAAAAAGAAAAAGGTTAAAACTGTCAAAGTTTAGGTTTCAGAAAGAACTTGCACTTGGGTTAGGTTTTAGAAACAAGATGTAGCCGGCAACTTGCAACACTAACTTGAGTTTGGTTTCATATTACAATTACATATAACACCTTCTCAAATTTTGGGGTCCATTTGCTAATTGCACTATGCAAAATAAAAAAATTGACCTTAGACTCTAACTCTATGACAAATTTGGGCTCTAAAAAACATTTGCAATTGCACATCTACACTGTGCAAAAGAACTGTGGTTCTTAGCTCAAAACGACCTTAGACTTCAAAACCCATTTACAGTTTGCACATTTTCAAAGTGAAAATAAACTCCAAACTTTGGACCACTTATGACCTTGGAATTTGGAAGTCAATCGCAATGTGTGATAGGATTCTAAACTTCGAACCTCCTACAATCTAGGTTTTGGAGACCGAATGCAACATGTAGTTCAATTTGGTAAGCTTGATTTGCATGCATCTCAAACTTTTTTTGGACTTGTAAAAATAGAGAATTGAAAACTATTGAGGTATGAAAAACAACAAGCTTAATTTTCACACTCATGCGAGGCATACCTTCCTCAATTTTTGTGTTGTTTAGAAATGGTTCAAGACATACGTTCAAGGGATTATAGACTCTAACTTGACCACACGAGATCCTCTTGAAGGGTACAATTACTAATAAATGAGGTGGGAAGTGATTTCCACTTCTAAAACATTACATAGCTAAAAATTAAATAATGGAAATAACATCTATTTCTAGAAACTCACTATGTCATCAAAGAAGAATACTCTCAGCATGCTCTCCAAGTAGCTTGAAGGTCCATGTGGTCCCCAGTGGTGGTACAATGTGATCCAACCATGTGGAACCCTCAGACCCACCCCACTGAACTGAGAGATAGTCACATGGGTACAAAGCACACTCGCAAAATACAAAAGGGAATATGGCAACACACACATGCCACTCCACATGAATGCACTAAATACAATAATCACATAAACATATAATAGTGATCACAATTATGTCAAATAGAAAATTTGACTGAAGGGAAGGACAAGGATCCTAGAAATAAGATGAGAAGTGTCATCATAATAGCATGATGGTCTCATGTGTATTTGGGAGTAGAACTTCCTCATATGAAGTTACTCAATGACATTCACCAAATTTCAAGAGTTGTGACATGCCCTTCATAGTCGAGACTAAATCCATCCAAAGCATTCAATCATGGCACATACATCTTTACTAAACATTTTATTACCCTAATGTGAATTATATTATCACTTAATTAGAACTCTTCCCCCACACAATCTTCGTGTATCACTCTGGATCACAACAAGTGGTGAGATCCCGCTCCTCTTCTACTCTATACCTCATTCCTAAAGACACAACTCCAAATTCACGATTCGTGTGTGACATGGAAATTAATGCACATTTTTACAACACATTGCTAAAAGATGCAATTTTCCAATTTATAAGGGAGGCTATTCTTTTCACAAAATAAATCATTCAATAAATCCCTAAAATGCAATTTACACATTTTTCCCAAGACTTGCAAAACCATATTGTCTTCCATTCCTCCATTGATGGAGATGTATGCAACCTTCAATTTACCATTTTCTAAATTAAAAGAAATTTACAAAATCTAAAACTACCCTCTTACGCATAATATGCACAACACCAAGATTCTCAAATAAAATTTGAGAAAGAGGATTCTAAACAAAATTTTCCATAGTAATGCCTCTATTTTGAACACTTTAGAAGATTGAAAACATAAATTTAAAACATAGAATTTTCACATGCAATTTCAAATTAATTAACTCTTACAATATGGAAGCCATATGTAACCACCTATTATGGGTATGACAATGGAGAATTACTATTTTAATTCAAATTATAAAACATGAACAAAGAGGGAAAATATCTTCCAACAAGAGCTCACACAATGGAGAAGAGTTCCTTTTTTTTTAAAACAAGCACACCACTAAACAATCCTTTGTTACAACAAACAATCTCCACTCCAAGCAAAATCCACTTCAAGCAATTCTCCAAACTTTCCTTTCAATCTTTCAAAAGTTATTTTCCAATGGAGAAAGAAGAGGGTTTAGCAAGAGTTTGAAAAAATGAAAATAAAAATACCAACCTATTTTTCTTTTGTTAAAATTCCCTAAACCCTTTTCCATTTTTCCTTCCTTTTCCCACTTAAACTAGACATTTCAAACTTGACTTTTTTAAAATTAGATATTTCTAAATAAAGTATTTTCCACACACATTATTTTAAATAAAGACAATACTTTTCAAATAACATATAATTAATATTTTTCATTGTAAAACAAATCTATTTTCCTTATCCAAATTATTCTAATTTTGCAATGCAATTAAATTTACTTTAATTCTCTTTTCACCTAGAATAATAAAATACCATAGACCTTTTTTACTGAAGCACAATTAATATTTTTTTTGTAAACATGTAAAACACATATTTTGAAGTAATTTTAAATACAACTAAACAAGATAAAATAATTATCTACAAAGGGCAAACTTTACAAGTTTTCACATCATGCAGATTCTAGAATCACCACCATCTTGGAACTAGGTTTACATAGGGATACAGAGGATCCATTTCATACTCCAATCAAGTGAGATAAAGGTTAACAACAAGTTTTACCCAATATGAACATCTCCTATATAACCACTATTGGGGAATAGCCCTGTACCTGCACACTCAGGTCAAACATTAGGTGTACTTGCACCATATATAATAGTTGAAGCAAAGCATAAACACCCAATGTGACATCATATCATATAAATCAAGTAAACATGATCTCTAGCATGAATCATTAACCATGAACATAAAGATGCAATAATCAATAATAATCCATAATACCAATCCAAGTAAAATAAACACATCTGTATAATATATCAAAAGTAGTGGAATTGTAACATTGAAAGGTCCAATGTACAAAATCATAACATGTGCATCCATAGTCAAAAGTCTAGATGCTAATACAAAACCTCTTTGGATACATGTCGATGGAATAATATAATATCATCACTAATAACAATAGAAGATCCAATCAAAAGTCAACGATGACAAGACACAGGTGCCAAAGGCATTATAGTGTTGTAGGAGGCTCATGTTTTTTTTTTTTTTGAATTCTCTAAACCTAAACCTTCTTCCCCTACATCCTCATGTCTAACTACTTATTTTTTTACCTATGCATCTTCCTACTTCTCTATCTTTTTCAAAATACATGATCTTCTTTTCTTTTTTCTTTTGGTTGTACCTAATCAAACTTAACTCTAAGTTCCCTAAAAATTACATCTATATACAGTATACCATTTTCAAGGTTATAGGATTCCAAAGCTTGTAACTCTTAACGTTATCACATAAGCAATACAAATACACTGTTTAGCCTTGAAATCCAACTTAGACTATTTTTCTTTAGGCACGTGAACAAAAGCCTCACAACCAAAAACTCTAATGTGTGAAACATAGGGTTTCTTACTTATCCACACTTCATACAATGTTTTATCAATTGTAATAGAACATAAAGATCTATTAATCAAATAACAACTAGTACTTACAACCTTAGACCAAAAACATTGATCCAATTGAGCACTGCTCAACATACTTCTGTCTCAATGCATTAATGTTTTCTTATGGTGTATAATAAGTTATTTTCTTGTATCACAATACCTACACACCTACAAAAATTACCAAATTCTTTGGAACAACATTCCCCTCCATTATCTAGCCTTAATATTTTTATTTTCTAATCCATTTGATTTTCAAAAAGATATTACAAATCTTTAAACTCACCAAAAACCTTAGACTTATGTCTTAGAGAATAAATCCAAGTATAAAGTGAATAGTTATTGATAAAGGAAACATAATAACAAGATTTACCAATTGAAGCAACATCCGTAGGACCAAAAATATCACTTTGAATAAATTCCAATAATCTTTTTCTTCTAGTGTTACCAGAATTAAACTTAACTCTACTCTATTCCCAAACACACAATGCTCACAAAAATCAAAATATGTAGAATAACTAGATAAACCATGCACCAAATTTTATTAACTAGGGCCTTAAGCCCCTTTCATCAATTTATCCCAACATGTGGCGCCACAACACACATGAATCAAAATTGCCAGTTTACATAGGTAGAATTATAATACGTAGATGCTTCGAGCTTAAACAAAGTATCACTTTGGAATCTCTTAGCTAGCAATAGATTCCCTCTAGGCAACCTAAAACCTTTGCTATCAAATGTGACATGCACCCCAACATCATTCATCTTGGAAATTGAAAGTAAATTTCATGCTAATCCTAGAATGTGCAACACATCTATAAGATATTTTACTCTCCCATTATTGAACACAAGTTTTACTTTACCTTTGCCAATAATCTAATGTAAACTATTGTCAACAAGGAATGCCTCACCACCATAACATGCTCAAAACCACTCCCTATGAGGAGTCACATGATAAGAGGTGCTTGAATCAATAAGCCACTAGCCATCACTAGCAATGTTAGCATAAATAAATAAAGGATCATTTTCATCATCAAAGGATTTTTTTGTTAAGGAATCATTAGAAGTTTTTTCAATTTTTATATTTGTTCTTCACATGGCCCCACTTCCTTGAATCCCAACATCTCACTCTACTCTTACCATGGGTTTTAGACTATCCTTTTGACTTGGATTTCTCAACCCATAATTTCTTTTGGTTCGTGCGATCGATATTGATCAATTGGTTGATATTTTATTTCGTAGGGTTATATGTACTTATCTTTTAAAATGTCTCCTCAACTTGGAATTTCTTTTAGGCCATGTGATTAGACATTGATCAATGACCCAAAATAAATTCTCGGCTGAGGAGACATTTTAAAAGATAATCACTTATAACCCCATGAAATGGAATATCAATTCGATCTTAAGGCAATACAAGGTGTAGATTCAGTCATAGATATTTTATAGTGTTATTTTTATTGCATATTTTTTAAAATGTTCAGTTTGCATGTGCTCCAATGCTTTCTCAATAGTGTATTTATGCTTGGTGGCAAGAGGCTCTACTCCTCAACCCCATGTTAGGGCAATTATCCTCGCACCCCACAAGGGGGTGTTGCCCCCTTGACCCCCATGAGGGGGTGCTACCCATTGACCATGTTGGTGGTTGTCATCCCTACTTCAACATTAGGAAAAAATAAAATATATATTGAGCGACTGCACTGACAAAGACATTTTTAAGGAAGGAGTCACCATGGTTATTAGTGTTCATAGCTAGTGTTCACCGTGATTTTATACAAATTTCTTGTAATATACATAAATTCACTAGGAAAATTAATATTTGAAAAAAAATGTAAGATTCACCATGAAAATTAATGCACTTAGCTAGGATTCACCAGGTTTTTAAAATAATTTAGGGGTCTTTTCTTAAAGTTATTATTATCACATAGAATTGCACCCAGCTTGGAGAGAGTCCAAGCATTCTAATGACACAATGGGAATGATCTCAAGATGTGGGACCTTGCAATATGAGATCAAACCTCTAGAGAAGATTGGTTCCTCAATCTAAGCCTAAAGCTTAGAGAAATCAACTAAACCTAGTGCTAGTGCTTGCAAGGGAAAAGGGGTAGAAGGAAACAAAAAGGGAAAAGGTGATGCACCGGATTTAACGTGTAGTAGCTAATCTGAATCAACACAACAATGATCTCATCTAAAGAACTCACATAGACTTGCAATCCTAATAGAGGTTTTGGAGTAGAAAACCCTAACCTACAAAGGAGCCATTTTACTCACAAGATATATTATAGCTTTAGATAAAACATAGAGACAAAATACAAGAGAGACAAAACATTGGAAGTGTATTGATCATGAAGGTTAAATAACCATTATGAAGCAGAACAAATTGTAGCAGAATTAGACACAAAATAATCAATTACATTCATGGTTGAATCAAACTAGAAGACATCAAAGGCCTAGCTGCAGGCACAATGTATTAGATTCTAGTGAATCCTGCAATTGCATTACAAGGTCTGATTACAAAAAAGGTTTGACAACATAACAACCCAAAACAATTCTCTCTCTAAAGATTATACAAATTTTACAGAATTTATATCAATCTTTTTCTCTGCAGTGAATGTTGAAACTGGTCCTAGGGACCTAGGACAACCCATATCACATTCAATTCGCTGGTAAAAATTCACCTACAACTAGGACAGAGCCCATACCTCTAGCAGACTTGTGACCTCTGAAAATGGATGTTTACACGCAAGACTAATGGATGCATTCAAGAGGGAATGCAAAAGAGTCCTGCCATGCACCTAAAATCTGAAATGTAGCTGCAACTGTACTCCAACAGTGAAGAATTAAACTATTCCATCCAACTTCAATTAGTTCTAGTCATGGAATGAATGCTAAGTACACCTACCCAATCGACAACCTCTTCCGCCACTGGAATCCTCATATATCTGTGTTTGAATCTAGACCATTGGATAGAGCTATTAAGAGTGAGATCGTCGGTCATCGTGTATCACAAATAGCACTGAGGCATAGGGGAACACAACCATGATGTAAAGGATGTCTGCGATGAGCTGTGCAGGTGACACCTGACACTGCCTTTAATCTTGTCGACCATCGCACATTGTCGTTTGGTATATTTCATTATCAAGTAATTTGCGATGTGAAGGAGGGTTGCGATGAGCCCAAATGGAGACATGTGGTGTTGAAAGAAGGGTCATCGGAAGCTTTAACTGCGAAAGCATTCTTTATCATTACCGACATCCATCGCACATCGCCAAAGTGGACAAAATGTTAGGGGTGAAAACTATGATGCGAAGGAGCACCGCGATGTAACAGGAGACTGCCACATGGATACTCGCTGTTTGACCTTTGTCCTCTTTGCCTTGTTGGCAAAAGGCTTCATCGGTGAACCTCAGAGCTTTTGAACTTTTGAAGAAAGTTCACAATTTGTGAACTTTACCGACAAATAGCCTTCCTTGCATACTTTTAACTTAGCCAATTTTTTAATCTTTTCCTTGCCTTCCCTTTGTTGGGGAATTGCCCAGTCGGCGAACCAAAGAATTTTTTAAACTTTTGAAGAAAGTTCACGATTGGGGAAAATCATCGACAAAGGCAAGCGCTGCTCCCTTCTGCCTTAGTCATTTTTTACGAAGCTTACCCTTCCATGTTGGAGTAGGTGTGTTGTACACCTTGCATAACATTGACATTATTTTATTATGTAAAATAAATATTTAATTATGGTGCATCATGTGATGTGTTTAGCCACATTGGATATTTATTTGGACGCCACTCGTAATCATTGTATGTAACATTGAGTTAACTACTTTATTTGTAATTATTTGATTAATTGGGAAAACTTAGTACCAATAATCAAATGTGGGGTCAATGGTTTTGTAAACACATGGTTTTGGGGAAAATGTATTATAATACCACATGTTGTATTTATGTGAGCTTATGTCTATAAAAGCAAACACAAGGGTAGTTGTAGAGGTTGAGTTAGCCATTTGGCTTGTTGGTTGGGTTGTAGCTTCTCTTGCAGGTTGGCTATGTGAGGGTTTGAAGCATGGCATGAGATGTATGGTTACATGCTTGTTCACATGGATTACAGGTAGAGAGAGAGCTTGATGTTTCAGAGGTTATCTCTGCATATGTATTTGTTCATCATTGTTGAATAATACATGAGAATGCATGCTTTTAGAGGCTGGGTTTTCCCTCTATGATGGTTTTCCTAGGGTATATCTTGTGTCACCATTGATGGTATGATTGTCTATTTCTTTTACACGTAGATTTTTGGTTTATTGCACATTGAATCTCTTATTAGGTTATGAGGAATTAGTCTCTATGGTTGCATATTTCCAACATTCCATCCCTTTTTGTTGGAAAATTGCCGAGTCGGCGAACAGCTGAAAATGTGAACTTTTGAAGAGTTCATAAAAAATGAAAATTGCTGACAAAAGGGGAGAAAACACCCTTTCATGCCTTAGCCATTTTTATGGTTTTTTTTGTAAGTTCAGGGACCTTGACTTTTGCCGATAAAGGTAAAAAAGGGTCAAAAAACTAAAGCAATAACTTAGATTTTTTTGGGTTTTCTGCAAGGATCTCTAGATGGATTTGAAGGGTTTAAGGCCTACATAGCTATATTCCAAAGCATTTCAAGGAGATTTTCAAGGTGAACTATTGGACTCAGGCAGAGGAAAATAGGTCAACAATTATCACTGCTCTCCTCCTCCTCCTCCATGTAGTAAGCTTGCCTTGTCCAAGTCCCTTGTATTGGTAGTGACTACCCTTCTTTGGATGTGGGAATGGAGCTTGCTGGTAGACTTTGTCATCCTATCCTTCTCATATAAATCCATACATTTGTCATAGTTTTCCAATAGAATTTTGTAGTGTAATCTTGCACACTTTGACCAATTTGTTATTTATAGTACATCCATTTAATCTTTTGATCCACCTAATGCAATATGAGATATAAATTACCACATATTAATTCCTTAAATTCTTCCCATTTGTTAACAATAGGCTTATTCCTCTTTTCATGACTAATAACATAATTTTACCACCATATAAGAGCACGACCCTCCATTTTAAGGCTATCAAAGATAATTCCTTGCACTCCACTTGTTTTATGCACACTAAAATATACTTCAAGTTGTTTAATCCAAACATCCAAACTTTTTGTAGTTATATGTGCATCACAAGATTTAATTTCTACTTTAGATGGACTTATATTTTTTCTCTATCCCCATCTAGTTCTTTCAAGAAACCTTCTTCTTTAATTTCATCTTCTCACTAATTCAAATTTTTTTGGCAAGTGCTTTTACTAAATCACTTATAGAAGATTGTTCTTGCACCACTTTACCTTGTTGCATAACCAAATGCTCTTGTTGTTGCCTTAACTATTGTTGATTTTATGTAATGTCCTTTGAATATGACCTTCAAGTGAAGTTACTTTGACATTCAACTCTTCCATGGCTACCTTTTGAGATCATTGAAACTATCATACAAAATCCTTCACAATTCCATGCAAATCAAATCACTTGGATACCAAAATTGATTCGTAAACTCTTAAATCCAAAATTGAAGAATAATAAAATATTTAAATTATTTGCTACTTGCTTATGTAAATGAACTTTACTTAAGAGCTTAAGAGTAGAGAATATTGTGATCAAAACATAAATTAAACTTGCAACAACTCACACAAAGCTTAGATTTTTATCCTAGAAACACCTAATGTGGAAGAAAACCAACTTTATGGGAGTGGGAATTACGACATTTGGGGCTCTATTTCTATCCTCCACTTCTATTTATCTCCTTTTCCCCATGAACAATTGAATTCTACAATATTTCTCTATTTCTCCAAAAGTATGCTTTTTAACAAATGACAAACCCTTTTATATAGATTTATGTGACAATGAGCTTTTCTTGCCCCCTGGAAGAATTACCATGTACATAAGAAGCTAAATTGATGGTTGTATGGTTTAGATTATGAATTTAAAGTGCTTATTATTAGTGGACACTAACATGGTTGTAGTTGTGGTCATGATCATGGTCTCGATCAAGTCACTACCATAATTGTGGTCTCATCTGCTTGCTTTTTCTATTAGTTTCTATTTCTAAACCTGTCTCTATACCTCGATTCAATGTATTGTTCACATTTTTATTTATCATACATTTTCTAGATCCAAAATGGATAATAAACGTGCACACTTTACATTTATTATTTGTTTTATGCCACTTTGAGTTGGTGCCGTTTGTACTTGTTCCTAATATATGATTTTGACTAGTTTGGCACTCCCATTGACCCTATTTTCCATTTGCCCCTTAAAAACATAACTTAACCCTTCCTTAGACATTTTTTAGCTCTTAGGTTATCTTCTCTCCTAGGTTCAAATCCACAACTGTGGATTTGACCCATGTCGTTTTTGCACTTGAGAATTTGACCCACTATTTCAAAAACTAAATTTCTTCCCAAGTCCAAGACAACTTGGTTCCTGCTATTTGTTATGGATGACTCTTATGTCAAAACCTTCAAATTGTGTGCTTAGGTCAAGTATAAAAAGACATCATCCCTAAGTCATTTGATCATCTAGAATATAGGTCATCTATCCCTCATCACTCATAATCACTCTCTATTAGCATTGTGCCTCTCAAAACCATCATTGGTCCTATCATAGTGCCACACTGCATCAACATATTCCAATTGCATCACCTCTCTATCAACAAGTTTTAAAATCCTAGTTTTACACTAAGTTATTGCATCACCTTTTTGCATTTTGTTCCAAGTTATCCTCATTGTTACAATGTCATTTACATCCATTGCATGTTGTCTTCCAACCTTTATTCAAATTGTTAAATCAATCAAGGGTTTTGTCATAAAGGAGAAGATTCTCGCTTAGCAAGCTCTAAAAGGTGCTCATCATCACCACCAGTTTTTCATTGTAGGTCCAAATATCTAGTCAAATCTCTATTTGTAGGTATAGAAGGTCTATAAATCATAAGATAATTTATGTAGTCAAAGGCTAAATTAGTAGACTAGGTCCATTTCGATAAGTGCAAATTCAACCCAGGTTAGCACATGGCCATAGAACTTATAGAGTGCACTTGTCTTAGTTAGCTCATCTTAGATTTGACATTAGATTCTAGGTAGCATCCTTTTCATAGTCAAACTTATCTTATCCTTATTAACATTCAGATATGCACTTGCTTTTATTATTTCATTCTATTTTTAGATTAAATAAGATAATATTACTATCTCATTTCTTGATCCCAGAGTATTTATATATACTTTATTTTGTATTAAGTTGGTCAAGACTTGAATTGCCACTTTATGACTTATAACTAACCACAATTTATTGCTACATTGAACACCTATAAACTCACAATATTTATAATTACGCCGAGAGGTGTTATACAGTCACATCGGGGTGGGGATGAGAGCACTTATTTTTTCTGCCTAAATTTATAAGAAAAAAAAATTAAAATACCAAAAAGGAAATAAAAAATAAAACTTAAGAAAATCAAAGAAAAAAACTAAAAAAAATTAAAAATAGTTGAAGGAGAAAAAGCTAAATCACAAAAATTATGGAACCAAAAAAGAAATTTGAAAAAATAAAAAAATAAAAACTAAAAAAGAAATTGGAAAAAATAAAAAATAAAAACAAAAAAAAATTGGAAACTATTGGAAGGAGAAAAAGCTGGAGAAGATCACGAAACTATGGAACTAAAAAAGGAATTGGAAAAATTAAAAAATAAAAACTAAAAAAGAAATTGCAAGAGAAAATCAAAGAAACTATGAAAAAAGATATACCTCGACGTATTTTAGATATATTTTTTTAAATATAAATATACTAGTTATGTCGAGAGGCATTCTACAGTCATAGTGGGGTGGAGATGAGAGCACTCATTTTTCCGTGTAAATATATAGAAAAATTAATAAAAATAAAAACCAAAAAAGAAATTGAAAAAAATTAAAAATAAAAATCAAAAAAGAAATTAGAGAAAATAAAAAATAAAAACCATGAAAGATAGAAAGGTGGAGAAAATACAAAAAAAAAGGAACGCAAACAAGAAATTGGAAAAAATAAAAAAAGAAATTGGAAACAATTGAAAAAAAGTGGAGAAAATCACAAAAGGTATGGAAATAGCAAGTACATAACCCAAAAAAGAAATTGGAAAAAAATAAAAATAAAAATGAAAAAAAGAAATTGGAAACAATTGAAAAAAAGTGGAGAAAATTACAAAAATATGGAAAACACAAATAGCAAGTAGCATACTGCAGATATATTTTTTTAAATATAAATATACTAGTTATTACTTGATTGCCTTTATTATGCGATAGGCATTCTGCAGGGAGATTGAGAGTACTCATTTTTTTCGTATAGCAAAAAAAAAAAAAAAATCAAAAAAGAAAAAGGTGGAGAAAATCACAAAAAATATGGAACAAAAACAAGAAATTAGAAAAAAATAAAAAATCAAAATAAAAAAAGAAATTGTAAGAAAGTGGAGAAAATCACAAAAGGTATGGAAAACACAAAAAATAAGTACATAACTTGTAAAGATATCTCTTCACATACTATAGATATATTTTTGTAAAATATAAATATATTAGTTTACCTAAGTACATAACCTCTAAATATCTCATGGCATACCATAGATATATTTTTTAAAATATAAATATACTAGTTTACCTTAGTCTTATGAGCTAAAGAGGCTCTATAATGAATGGTTCCCAATGCACAACACTTGTAAAAGTTTTGCAAATGAGGTAGCAAGTTAAGTGGGGCTTGATCATGAGGAAAACTGGATACTTAAGTGTGCTTGATTTAGAATAGTATTGGGATGAGTAACCTCTTAGGAATCCCTGATGCTTCATCCTTGTGAACATCACCTAAACGTAATGAATGCTAAGTGGACCATTTAACATATGAAAGATGAATTTATATGAACCACTTAACCCATATAACGTCCCCATAAAATATGGGTCAATAAATTTTTAAATGTAATAAAACAACATAATTGCCGTCGTCTTAATTAAAGAAATTAAAAGAAAAAAAAAAGATAAAGATGATTTGGACACTCCTCCAATCCAAAATAAAAGAACAGTAACCAGTGTACGCGGCAATTGAAAAAAAATAATCCAAGTAAAAAACGCCTACATTCTTTTAAATGCTAAAAAGGTTGTAAGTTGCTTCGCTTGTCAGCAACCTTTGATATAAGAGAGCCCGCTGTACACTTCCGGTGCTCTTACCATTCGACCGCCTCGATAAATTTTCCCTGTTCGAAGTATATCAATTGCAAATATCCCTACTTCGAAGCAGATGTTACACAGCGCATAAGCTCGGAATAATAAGATATGGAGCCTGGAATTAGGCGGGCTGTCTTCTGGTTTTGCCTTTTTGTTCTCATAAATTTCAGCCATGGAAACCTGGAGTGTGAAGGTATTTTCAAATTTTTTATATGAAAAACCTTTATTGTAGTAAAGAATGTAGTAAATTTCCACAATTAGTAATCCCGTTGAATTTTAGGGTTTTTTGTGTGGCTAAAATAAAGATTTGAATCAGTATATCAGAAATATTCAAAAGCTGTAGGCTGAAAAATGTTTCTGTAGCATTACAAAAGGTATATGTAATATTGCAGGCATGAGCATGCATTAGGCCCTGATATAGTAACATAACGGAAGCCATATATTCAGAGACGAAAACAGAGAGGACAATTACTACGTAGATAATTTTGACTCAAGTACTGTCTAGTGATTCTAGCTTCTATCTTATCTTATTTTATAATAATATAATAATATGGTACCGTGTACATTAATCTGCTGTATATTATAAGCTGTTTAAAGATCAGTAGGAGCCACCATGTTGATATGTTAACATCCTGCTTCTGTAGTAATATCCTTTACCGTCCTCTTCTTCCTCATCCGCAAAGGTAGGTTGAACAGATCATGACTCGCTTTTCGATGTTATCCATTTACCATTACATTGTTGTAGATGATAGTCTTCACTATTTTCTGTAAATTCTTCATGGATTTTGTAGACCTCTTGGTCCATCACAAATAGATCATTGGACATCCATGAGGAAACATTGATGGCAAACTTTTAGTATAACCCATTATAAGGTTAAACATTAAATGGTAGGTTGGATTTGTGATGAATCTTAGGATTTATTCCGTTTGGATGTTTTAAGCAACCATTAATTATCTATTATTCGAGTAAATTTCATCCTTAATTTTTTTTTTTCTATGGTGTGTTTTATACCCGTTTTATAGTGAGTCCTTTATGATTTTTACCAACTATACCTCTTTTCTATTACAGACAGCCTGTGTTTTCCATGGAGGAAATCAGGGGGTTCTGCTGTGCTTGATTTCAGCCCATGGAGTATGCTGAAAAACTTTCTATTTTTGATGCCAATGCCCAAAGACTGCCACTGAGCGGTGTGACACTGAACTAGTTTTGCTCAGAGGATTCCTAGCAATGTTCTGAGTGTAATTGCTGGTGTGGATTCATTCGTTATTTCTGTTTTTACTCTTCTTCAATGAAAACATCTCGCCCATATTAGCTATGTTCATTAAAAACAAGAAAAGGGAGGGTCATAAAATGGCAAAAGTGTTAAAGTAAAAATAAATTAGAAATGAAAACCAGAAAAACAACGACATATTGATTTTGCTCAAGCAAACAAAGTCCTCCTGTTACGTGCTTTAAAGGTTGTGGTATATCAGTAATTTTCGTAAGTTACTATGGATTTTGTCTTAAAATATATTTTTGTTTTATTTATTTACTATAGTTTCAATACCTGCTTTAGTTTAGTCACTTGAGGGAAAATGCCAAAAACCACTTGTTTTATCCAAGTGGCTGGCAGAAAAAATGACATGTTTTTCCTATTTTGTTGATTTTTTTATGACCTTGCCTAATAGGAACCAGTAGATCTCACTGTTCAAGCTTCTGATGTCAGTAGAACATTTGTTCCAGTTCATCCAGTCTTGCCCAACCAGACCTTTTAATATATGTGTTTGATCTTCTGAAATTGTCTTTTACACTTCTACTGCCTGTCACTCAAGTCCAATTTGGATGTAGTGTTTTGCTGCTGACAGAATGGAATACTAATTTCATCCATGCTTGTCTTGTCCAACAACTGTAAGGATGGGCCTTTACGTCAGGGTGCCTCTTCAATTTTTTTGTATCAGTTTTGAGTCATTCAAATTGAGGCTATACCTAACAGTTAATTTGACTGTCCATATCTAGGAAAGTCTGAGGATCCTTCCAATCTTCAGCCAAATTATATACCACCAAATTTCTGCAACCATTAATCTATTTTAAGTTGATACCAAAGTTGGTTGCTCAGGCTGTAGCTTGCTTTGCTTCCTGTAGACATGTTTCAATGAAATTGCATTAAACAAGCAATATGGAGGGAGGATTCTTTTTAATCTGTATTTAACTACCAACTATATATCCTTTTTCTTTCTATTTCTTTAACCACTGGTTGAGAGTCACCTTCCACCAGGACTCTGTTAATCTGTCTCTAATTTGCTATTTTTAATTCATTATATAGAGCTTCAAATTCTGCTATATTATTGGTGGGTTTGTCCAGATCCAATGCATAAGCAAACATAAGTTTTCCCTGGCTATCTCTATAAACTATCCCCTACCCCTGCTTGGTTGCCTCAGGGGACAATTAATATTAATTTTACCCATCTCTGAGAAGGGTGTCTCGCTGTAGATTTTCTATCTGTTGCTTTTCTCTCTTGCTGGCTAGGGTCTTTGACTGTTTCCTGGGAATAATCCTGCTAGTCTCCTTCAAAACAATTGTTTGCTAATTCCAAAGTTAGATTTTCTCTTTTATCTTAAAATACAAACTTCTTTTTAGTTTTTACTTTTTTGGTTTTGAGGTGTTGATGTTCAGGGGTGAAATGCCTGCCTCCACTTCTTACAAATTTTCAAGTTCGAACCTCAGTCACTGGGGGAGCTCAATGAGCTCACACCACAGATCAGTACCACTAATGTGTGCTACCACAACAGTGAGATCCAGAATGAATGTGGTCTGGCCTACTTGGGGAATTCTCCAGCCACAGACAAGAATGGGGGATCTGCTGCTAAAAGAGAATCCAAAATACCCTTTGCCGCCTGTAAATGGTAAAAACCCAATATTATCATGTTTTCACAGCCGGTGAAAAGGTTTGCCCTGTCTGAATGGGCATTGGGTCGAAGAGAGCTTTGTTGATATGAACCAAGGCAGGGGAGCTTTCCTGATCTCCCACCACAATCTATTATCTTCATCGGGTAAGACTTTGAGTAACTTGAAAACCAAAGAGCTAATCTGTACATTGGTCATCTGTCAATGGGCATTGAATAGGAAGCTGAATGGAGTGTGTGTCTTATTTGCACATACAAATTTTGTTTTCAACAACCAGCTATAAGAAGACCTCAGATTTTGGCCACCTCTCGATGTTCCAAATATTTTTCCATAGTGAATGTGGAGCCTTCCGAAGCACCCAGCTGAGCCTACCCATGTTGCACCTCGTAATTTCCAGCCTTGACCCTTTCCAAATATTGATTGCTTTCTTTGATTTTTCTCTCTTATTTAAAATTTTTCCTCGGCTTTCAATACCGTGTGGAGTTAGGTTGGACCATATTTTATGATTTGTAATATCACGACCTTGTCACATGTTTGCCAGAGTAATGGGTTGCTATTGCAACGAGGGGGATTTGGACCTTATTCATCCTCTTACAAGCACCTCAGTTACCATTACACCTTCACTCCTTAGACTATGCCACTGTGTGTTCCTCTATGAAGAACAGTTTAGATTAAGTTTTGCAACTCTTAAACTATTTCACGGGCAGCTTTAAGAAATTGGAGTCACTTTGAACTGCATAACCATAATCAAACATGCTATGGAAAACTTGATTAGTTTCTGAAGCAATTCCACGTGCCTTTCTGCTCTCATTTTGGGATACATCTAAGAAAGTTTGCCCAAGATTCTAAAGTTTGCAATTTCTTATACCATTAAAATATTTTTGTTAGCAGCATTTGGAAGTAGCTAAGAATGTCCTTAAACTAGGTTTTATCCTGGGCTTATTTAAGATCGATGAAAGTTCGGTTCCTATTTCTCAAAACTATAGTAATTGATCTTAACAGAAATGCTTAGCAACTTGTGTTTTTCTTTCGATAAATAAAAAGAGTATTTGATCTGAACCAGAGAATAAAAATGAGAATCTGTGTTTATACAGTAGAAGCAAAGTCATAATGGCTACTGTTTCTACTGGCGTTAATCCTTCCATACAGAAACAAGCCCAAATGGCTACTTTAACATAAAGGACAAGATATACACACTGTTTCTTTTGCCAGCCTTCCTTTAAAACCATCAACTTACTGTTACAGAGTATAACTATAGTTATTATCACAGCCACATCAAGTGTGAATGGCTCGAACAGAAATGCCTACCAAGCTATGAAATATTATAGCAAAGAATAAAAACCAGAGGCCATGACGTCCATCATTCAAGAATCAATCATTCAAGGACAAAAGAGATCAAATCTGGGACACAGTACCTGCCGCATCAACATTTTCTTTGTAAAACTCCTGAAGTGGCCATTTCACCTGTATCTTCCTGCTGTATTTCTACTCTTGAAGCTTTGGTTGTCTCAACCAGAGCCATCGTTTTGCCTGTAAGATGCAAGAAACCAAGTACTATCATGCTGAATTGAAAGGCATCTTGTTTCTCTCCTTCTCATTTTCCCTCAAGGTAATGGCAGTGTCATGAGAGCAAGGGAAGGGGTTCACAAAATTATATTCAACATCTTTTGCATTCTTGTGACACCCATGGGGAAAACTGTTTATATACTTTGCTCACTATATTTCCTTTTGTAATGGATTGTTTAACCTGTTTGTGAGAAGCCTCAAGAGGAAGCTATCTTGAAATGTCAGGATGAAAATCATAAGCACCAGAAACCACTTACATTCCCTGTGTTTTGTTGTTATCACCTGCATTAGAAGTGATTGATGTGCGGGGAAGACTACTATATGATCACGATATCTGATCACTTGCAGTGATTTTGTCGAGTTGGAGACTGTTATGCTGGCAAAGTACTCATCTGGACATTGGATAAATTGGTTTGGACTGTGCCTGGAGATTGTTTCCATTTGAGTCTGATACATCCAATGCTGAATTTTCTACCGGGTTGCTGAAACTTCGTTGCACTTTCACCCCAATGGACTATAAACAACAAATGACAGTCTGCCCTCAACACCCAAATGAGCATCGGATTGGGGGAAGTAGCTAATATTCATGAGAGGGCACTGTTCAAGTTCTGTATGAGCTATGTGCACGCTGGGAATTTTGTCTCCATAATATTGCTTGATTTGCATGGCAGATTGATGCTGGGTTCATTGCATTCTTGGCCTCTAGAGAACCATGTGAAAAATGTGCATCATAATCATTGGCAACATACTTTGAGTTACCAGATATGCCAAAATGGTGCTGCTTGACAGACATTGCTTATTTCTACCTACAAGAAACTCTTAAGTGCTTTTTTCTATTAATAAACCATTAGAGCATTATCACGTGACCTTATAAAGCAGGTCCACTACTGAAATACCCAGTCCACTGAGCACCCAAGTGGTGTGCACTTTCATATGCAAAGTCTTCACTCACTATCCAAATGATTTGATTTGTGAGATAATCCTTGGACTGTTCTCTAGCAACCTGAATAGAACTATTGACCCTTCCATTGACATTATAATCATAGGAAACAGGGTCATCTGGGGTTACAACTTCTATTGCTGTAATAAAAAATTAAACTGAGGAAGGAACTCAGAGATTCAGAAATATTCAAGAGGATACCTGTAGAGATGAGAGAAGGGTCTTAGCTGGATCATTTCCATTGTCCAATGGTTTCTTTGATTATCATTGTCTTAGCAGTCAGCCTTTCAAAAAACCAATGCTTTCCAAAGAACAATGAAATAAACTAACTTCGGCACATCAAAATTCCATGCATTACATGTGCATCACAATTGTTTGACCTATCATGTCCATGTAGAGAGAGAGAGAAGCTGCCTCATCGTGCATAAGCCTACCTTCATTTTTTGAATTCAAGCTGCCAAGCAGCTATAAGCAGAAGCAGTAGAATCAAGGATGTCTTAAGCTGCTGCCACCTGAGAATTCCAGAGACCATGACTCTCACCAGTTGATTTTCAAAGAAGAGAGCTCATAGCAGGGGAGGAGCAAATGCACCTTAAAGAGCCTTGTAGGGTATTAGGATATATTTTCATTAATTTAGGGGTAAGCCTACCTCAAAGCTTTGGCATGATCACAATGATAAAATAATCATCCTTGGGAGCTTTTAAAACAACAAAGTTTGGAAGGTGGTATACTGATTATTTTCCCTACCTATAGTAATATTGGAAGGTTATATTTTGATATTGTGGGATAACAAGAAGGGCCTCTTCAATAATTCTCCATGATTTCCATCTCGAAATGTCTTTAGATTACAGTGCATGGATAATGAAAAGGGGATCTCTTTCCACTTCAAGAATATTATGATTTTTATTTAGTGCCAGCTTCAAACAATTTACAAGAACTATAGCCTTAGCCTTTTTATTTGTAGTCCAGGGAAGGTGAACAACATAGGCTTTAAATAATTTTCTTTCTTGATCTATAGGAGATCTCTTGCCACAATATTCTTAATGCCACGATCATAATACCTGCCAATCGATTGCACCTATTAAGTGAATGGAGGTTTTGGAGAAACATTGGAACTTGCTCAAGCTTGTAAAACAGAACACTGACATATTTGAGGGAAAATGGTCATAATGAGATTAGTAGTAAAAGATGTGTCAAGTTTATCAAATCTTTGGAAGGGAATCTTATTTGTCACATTAAGCATTCAACTCGTTTGTTTAAAAATAGTGCAGTCAAAAACATTTTTGTTGTGATTGGAACTATCGTTTGCTTTTGAATAGCTACATTGTTTAGATTCATTAGGAAATCTTTTGACACTTTTGATTTACCGTTGAACAATGAAAATAGGTCATTTCTGTTCTTCATATATGATGCAAGTTTTTAATCTATATGTGAAAGCTTCGGATAGCATGTTTATTTAAGTTGGCTGTATCTGATGCCAGGTTAACTCTTATTATGTAATTTAATTTGAAATTATACCTTCATCAAGACATATGTTAGTTATATAAGGTTTTTGTACTGATATGAATGAGTTCTTAAGCTATCAAAGGAACACACTTATTAGCAGTTGCCTTGACTATTTTGGGAGCATTGGTAATAGCACATTGATTTGAATGATTTCTTTCAAATGCTCCCCCCCCTTTTGATCAGTTAAGCTTGGGACGAGGGCCCCCTCCCTTTGTAAATTTCAAAACCCCCTCCCTTTGTAAATTTCAAAATAGAATAAAAAATAGGCTTCAGACCCGTGGATTGGGGAGCAGAAGAACAAAAAACCCTAAGGGACCACAAGAGAAGCTAAGGCCACCAAATAAAGACCGAGCAGAAGAAAGCTGAAACATTTCAAAGGAATCTCCCAAATCCTTGGTCTCTAAAACACTATTGAAAATTATCTACAAAGCTCCTGTCAGAGTTGCAGTGCCTAAAGAGCATTTTGGAGTTTTCTTCCTCTTGCTTCTGGTGAGGAGAGCATCCATGGTCCACTATGTACCATCATCAATTGAATCCTGAGTTTCCTTGCACAATTTTTCAGCTTCGGTTTTCCTTCCTTTCCGCTTGCCTGTTAGCCCATAATTTGGTTTGGAAATTTTGCTTGCAGTCTGGGATATAGTTTTTTTGCTATGGATGTAAACCAATTCATCTTCTTTTTCTAAGAAATCCAATGTCTCTGACTCCTCTTCTTCGGTAATTGTTTGGAGCAAACGATCCTCATCCTTGAAAATCTGCTTCATAAAGTGATGAAAATTTTTATTGTCCTTAGAAACCAGGTCTGCACAAGGGTTCACAGAAGGCTCGGGCTGGGACAAACCTCTGGAAGCTTGGGTTGGGAACCAAGACCTCCCATAAATGGCCCCTTTTAAATTTGACATATATTGTGTTATTTTTATATACAAATTTCTTCCTGCCAACTGGCTACCTATTTGGCATTCTTTTTGATTCTTATGTTCAGCTATAGGAAGATTTAAAGATGATAAACAAGGGCATATTAACATTTCATTTCACAAATAGTACACAAAATACATTTGTTTTTACTGAAAGATGGAAAATTTGTTGGAATATGTTGATAACAATATGGCAACTGAAGTTGCAGGTTTACATCGCGTTCCTGTCAAAATACAGCTTCCTTCTGGGCCGTTGGTTGAAAGCTCACCAGGTGTAAAACCTGGGATTATTGTAGCTGGTGAAAGGGCCTGTATTCCTGGCCTAAAAAGATTTCAACATCTTAAGAAATATGCTCATTCACGCAGAGTACGTGTGCAATATTCAGAAGGGCTATCGAAAACATATCCAAAGATTGAGCTGTGTATTCATAGGTAAGCATTCTTTTGAAGGGCATCAAATTTATTTTGATTTTGGATGGCAAGTTAATCAAGTTTATTACACTTATGAATGTGGGTTATCTCAGATAATTTTGTATGCATACATGAGTGAATTGGCATGTGAATTTGAAATTTTGTGCTTGAAGTTCCAAAGAATTTTTTTATTTTTGACATATTGAAGCATCACTTTAACACTGATGATTTGATATATAGTTCATGCCATCTTAGATTGCACCATGTATTATTCTACTCATTAAGGTTTGGGTATGGGGTTTTGGGTATTCCAGTATGACACATTTTTTTGGGGGTTGGGTTCGTTTTGGTATGACTGTACAAAAAACATAAATATATACATATTTGCAGCCTATAAACAGGTATTAAGTTCAGAACACCACATAACATGCATTTAAATTTTGATAAACAGAAGTTACCATAAAAATTAAAAATAATACTTCGACGTCAATTTGTCAAACTCAAACATCATGATAGATATTCACTGTTCAATATTAAAATAATAAAATTAATAATCAGCATCATATGGGTCTTCATGAAGAGCATCATCATCATCATTGACATTAGATGATGTAGGTAGATTAGAAGAACCATAAGAGTGCCATTGACACTTGCACTAAAACTATGGTGGCTTTTGGATTCCTCAAAAAATGAAGATTGTTGAGCAGCAGTATCACCAAGTCAGCTTGCTCTGGCTCTACATCCCACAACTCCATTGCCCCTTCTTTGTAGTAATTTTGTTTGTGTAAAAGAAGGTGCAAGTTGGAATGCACATACACTAACTCCTCTGCTTTTTTTGTTGCCAACTAATTGTGCTTTATTGAGTGGATGGAGTATGTACTCCAATTCCGCTCAGTTGAAGACAAACTGACAACCTATTGAAGCAAAGTTAGAGAGTTAGAGAACTAATAAATCAAACTTCAAATTTGAAAAAAATATTTCAAAAATGAAAAGGAATTCAAATTTAGGGAGTTTAGATAAAAATAAAAAATTAAAAACTTGCGATAAAACTTTGATTGCAAGAGGCTTTAGGTTTTGGAATGTTTGGCCATGGAGATACCACCAATTGTGAGCATTCTTCTTATACTTATTACGAAAAGTGGAAATACTTTGAGCATTAGAGCGTACAAAATCATCAAACTCATTCTTGACTACATCCTCCACGTCAGGATTAGGGAAGAGTCTACACAAATGCTAGCTTGTACCCTTCATTGGCTTCCACATCTCTTTATGGTGCAACACTCCTTGACAAAGAAAGGATCTTGGGGCTGTAATATTTTGGAGACAATGCAAATCATGAAGATGTATTGGGGTGGTCATTTTGTTCCACCACTCAACAAGAATTATTTGGACTTGTTTGAAGAAAGTTTCTTCAAGATCTAGATCTTTCTCGTTATGATGGTCTTTATCTTCTCAATCATTGAGTCGATGACATTATATACGTCTCCATAGCATGGTTTATTCATGTCAATAAAACGTATCATACTTATGATGAGCTCGGTGAAGCAAGATGGTATTCCACATGATCCTATTAAGTTTCATCTAAGATCATTTGCTCGACATTCATTGCCCTCTAATTGCTTGATTGCCTCCATGTGGACCAATGTTGGCTGGCTGATAACCATGCTAAAAAGTGCCTCCGACACCTTCACAAGTAGTCTCAAGATGATTTGTTGGAGGCGAATTAGGTCTTAGCAACCTATAAAAATTGAATTTTATTAAATAAGTTCTAAAGTGAAACATAAAATTGTTTTGTTTCACTTACCTTTAGCAAATCCAATTTTTTGAGCATGATTTTAAGATGGCTTGCAACACGTGGTGGTTGGTGATGAACGTTTGGATCTCGCTGGCCTCTACATACTCTTGTTTGATTCAATCAATTTTTTTGCCCAACTTTTGTAGCATTAGGTTGAGCGAGTAGACAACACAAGGTGCCCAAAACATGTGTGAATAGATGCCGTAACCAACAAACCAGCTGCTCTGCAATTTTTTGCGTTGTTTGTTACGACTTGAACAAGATTTTGAGATCCCACTTGCACAATGGCTCATATGAGGATGTTGGCAATAAATTGTGCAATGTT
This sequence comes from Cunninghamia lanceolata, assembly GCA_027924645.1. NCBI lineage: Eukaryota > Viridiplantae > Streptophyta > Pinopsida > Cupressales > Cupressaceae > Cunninghamia > Cunninghamia lanceolata. Next base: position 779,777 of record BSBN01001093.1, read on the forward strand.
CACTTGCCCCTCATAGTCCACGACTTTCAAAAACATTGCCCGTTTAGGGGATGCTGCAATCACATTGATCAAGAGCCTATTTTTTGCCCATTGGAAACTATGGACACCTTGTCTTGATCCACGATCCTAATGGGCTGCAATGAATCTTCTACAAGTTCCCCTCCTTTGCCAATAAGGTGTTGTAAACCTTCCGAAAACCTGGGCCCTTGCACCTTTTTGGAGCCTCATTAATTTTTCTCACCATTTCTTGCCAATATGGTGATTGAACAATGTTGAAGGACAACCCATTTGCTTAGACACATCTTGTAATGCATTGATCGTTAATTTCTTAGGATTTCCAATGACTCCTTTGTTCTCTTATTTGTAGGAGGCTCTTCTTTATGCGTGGCCAAAAATGGGTGGCTCTCTACCACAACTTCATGTACACGAAGAGATGAGGAAACATGGGGCCTTCTTGATTGAGATACTCTCTTTGCCAAACAATGACTTATTCGTAGGGCAATTGCTTCTTTTGTTTGTTCTTGCACTCTACTATAATCCAACACTCTTAGATGTTGGCAAAAGTGCATCCTTCTTGCCTAGGCAAGATTTGATACCCATGCTAGGAATACCACACAAATGGGCTTTCACCTGATTGTATGAGCTTGTAAATTGGACACCATACCTGCTGCAAATCCAAACATTTCGCTCACCACCTGGAACTTGTATCATGTCACCATACTTCCACAACACTAAATTTGGGTCTATTTTGAAATGGGACTGGCTCATGGAGCTAGAATTGGTTGTCATTGTAATCCCTATGGCAATAAGTTTGAAAAACAACACATCCCAAACAAATGAAAACAATTATATATATCCGAACACATTTAAATATAGAATAATGAAAAACAAAACAAAACAAAAAACAAAATAAGAGAATCTGTTTGTAGGAAAAAGAAAAACAAAAAAAACCTTACCTCTATGATCTTCTTGGTAGCAAATGGGCTCTTGCACATGAATAGGAATAGCAATCCAACCTCTTCGGAACTTTCAATGGTCAATCTTCAGCTCTATATGTGAAATGACAAGCAATAATGAAAGTTTAGCAAGTGTATTTGGTTTGTATGTTTGGTTTTCAAAATGAGGTAAATGTGTTTGTTTATGTGTTTCAAGTTGTTTTGAGGTCAAATTTAGGATATAGGGTTGCTTTTATAGGTTGACTGGTCAATCCATGAGGTTAAAAAGGGCAAAAAAAAGAAAGAAGTAAAACAATTGAAAATGGTGCCCCGTTTTGCTTGGGTTTGCCAGGGTATACTGCAAAGCATATTTGGTTGAACTTGGGTGTGCTTTGCAGCACCTTGTTTGCACCTATAGTGGACCAAGACTTGCACTTGGATTGGGTAAGAATCGGATGTGGATCTAGGTTTAAAACCCAACGAACTAGTAACATATTATTTGATGTGCACCTCAAAATCATAGAACAATGGTTTGTATTTTCCAAGTTTGCATGATATGCCACCCCGCCCTCACGTGGTACACGTATCGGCGTACCCGGTACAGATACGGGTACAGTACGACTTGGATACCGTGCTCGTTCGTACCTAAAACTAGGGCAATTTTAGAGCCACGTTGGATACATCTGGATTTACATTCAGAAAAAAATGTGCCATATCTAGCTAAAATGTTTTTGAAAAAAAAAACCCCTCTTCCGTTTGATGTTTTCTGTTTGACATTTTTAAAATGTTGCGAGGTTGTACATCTACTCCGAGCTCTATGTAATGCACGCCAAGCTCTCTGTGATGCATGCCAAGCTCTATGTGATGCCGGTTTCAGCATTGCTTTGATATTGAATTAGAGGCTTGATATGAAAGATTGGAGGGTATGGTGCGTGAGTTGAGGAAGAAACAACATTCCTTGAGGGAGATCAAAGTTGCTCGATATTCATATAAATATTAATTTGAATATTATTTCCGTCATAGTTGCTCGATATTAATAAGAATATTAATCTAAATATTATTTCCGTTGGTGATAACCTAATCTCTGACTACCAACTATATATTTCCTAAGCAGAGGTTATCGCCGACGGAAATATATAATTAATATTTATAATTTATAAATTACTATTTTTATTTAATATATTTAAGTTATTTTAAAATTTATTGAATGTTTAAGTTCTAATATTTTTAAAATTTATTTAATTTAAATATTAATAATAAATAATAGTTAGAGTTATATATATATATATGGACTTCATATCCAGCCATATTCATATTAGGGGTCTTGAAAAATAGCTGTATCCGTATTAGATACCGTATCTGTATCCGTACCTGTATTTGTGTCCATGCAACCTTTGTCTTCTCAAATTGAATACAATTAGTGTTTCTTTGACTATTAGGGATGGATGCGGGGATGGCAAAATTTTTCCTAGATTTTGGGAGCAGGAGAGGACAGCATGGGGGCAGTTTATATATATAAATATAAAACCCTGCAAGGGGCACTGCTCCTTGACCCCACCACAGGCTGTTGTTCCCAGACCCCCACTCAAGTTTTTCAATTTTTTTTTGTACATCGGATGAAAAGCAGCATTTTTTCCTGAGATTTTCCCAATTAAAAATCAAGTAATTGAATTCCATTTATACTTTTGGTTTGCCTTGTTAATCTCAATTCCGAGTAATGCTACTATGATATAAACCATTTTATTTTAACATTTATGATTTGACAATTGACATTGAATTAAAAATTATCAGCTGTGTTCTCAATTCTGCATTTAGTTTTTGTACATTTTGTGCAAATTGTGGTTGTTTTTTATACATTAGTAAAACACCAGGGTGGCGTCCTTGGGGTACACTAGAAACAATGGGTTTTGCTAGGGTTTGGTGTGAGTGCCTTTCCCCCAAAGGCCCTTCTTTCTCTGATCAGTCTTTTTTCATTTTAATATGTTGCTTTTTGGACCTCTCCCGCCCTTTTGGCAGGGGGTATTTAAATGGATCATCATCTCTAGAATGTGGCTATTGCTACACAGTCGTAGTGTTACAATGGTGCCCGGTACATGCACCAAAACCAAATATTGGGCAGGTTCAGTATTGGTATTGCAGGGTCTGGTGCAGATTGGTGCAACTTCGGTTCAAATGACCTTTGGGAATCATTAAGTGGATGCCTTGACCTTGCTAATCCCATGTTTAGATTGCATGCTTTTGAATCGAGCCTTTCACGATTAGCTATTTGCTTTGTAGAAAACTCTTGTGGAGGTCTTTTGCATTGTTACTAAGTTTCCATGGTGTCATTTACAATTTTTTAAATTTCTTTGTGGTTCAAACCTATTAACTTTCTTTTTTGGGGTGCAAAACTAATGTCAGATGCATATGAACTCTTGAATTATAAATGGAGGTATGTTTGAAAGGTGACTTGTTACATCATTTAATAATAATTTAAGGTTTATACGAATGATTTGTTACAATCCTTGTATATAAGGTTGTGATTTTTACAAGAATAACTTATTGTCATGCCCAGATTTCCCATGCAGTCACAACACGCATCACATGTGTCGTCCACATTTGTCATATGGTCATGACACGAAATATCAAAAAATTTTCCACGCTTCCCTAGAAACCCCCTCGCACGCGTAAGCGTGCTCGGTGGTGTTACGCTTAAGGTGTAAACATGACAGATGAATGTGGGGTAATGCGTTCACGTGCGCCTACCATTCGCAATGAAGGCCAATTAAGGGGTCGAAGCAATGCGGTTAACGTCGCAAATAGGGTTAGGATCAACGATCGAAACCCTAAGTTAACCTTTGTGATTGAAGGTAAGTCAAAATCAATAGCAAAAATCAAGTGCATGGGAGAATAAGATATAATACAAAAAATTAAATAACGATACTCGGCAAAAAACAATATTATAATCCTAAACAAGGTTAAATTCCACTAACCTAACTAAACCCTATATTTTGGAAAAATCCGGCAGCATAACGCCTCACGGGCGTGATAAGGGTTTATTATTAATTAAACTAATTTTGATCAAAAGGTTTACTGATTTGGTTTATGTTACCTACGTCTCACTAGTTGAAATGGTAGATCAGATGAATAAGTTAATTGAATATTTTTCAACAAAGTCCAATCAATTTGTTCTCCTTCACGTTTTCTATAATATGGAAACTTTTTCAACAAAGCTCGATTGATTTGTTCTTCTTCACGTTCTTGATCAATTAGAGTTATCTCTGCATCATTTACATTATTCCTAATTTCTTGGTAGATCAGATCTCGGAAACAAGTTTTACTAACTTCGTTTTAAAAGTTTACTAGGTTCCTGAGTTGGATTTAAAACGTCTAAATTAAATTCGTTAATTAAATTGCCCCAAAAATGATAAAAAGGAATATAAAAAAATTAATTAATAACGATGTAATTTAAATCGTCCTCGTCGGGTTAAGTTTTATGATTAAAGGATTAATCCAACTGTTAAAATAATTACATCTCAAATAATTAAATTGTGTAAAATTTAAATAAAAACAATAAATCTTTTTCTTCAAATATCAATTTGAAAATCAATAAAATATAAAATTCTGCTAATCGTGATCTAATCTATTTATTAACATCCACTAACAAATAAAAATAATATTTCAAAAAGAATAAAGTTTTACCCATTATATTAATCACAATAACCCATTCAAAAAATAAATTTTAGAGCACATGGAGGAAAATAATAAAGAAAAAAAAATGGGAAAAGAAATAAGGGCAATTTTAAAATACAAAGCCCTAAAAAATCCTCTCTATTAAAAAATTAATTTCCTTATGGGCAAAAGCCCGAACCCTATTCTTTAAACTCATTTCTTTTCTCCTCTTTGTTTTCTCTTCTTCTTTCTTTCTCTTTCTCTCATTTTGCCTTTGTTTTGGTTGTGTTGCAGGTTTAATGGTGGCCACATATGAAATGCATATGATGGCATTTAGATAAATATGTATATATGAATATATATATATATATATATATATATATATATATATATATAAATTTATATATATATATTCAAATGTTAAATGTTATATACTGGATTTTCTTTTAAATCAAATATATATATATATATTTTAAAACCTAAACCCCAAGTTTATTGCTTTGTTTGACAGTTAGGAGGGAAGGATTGTGTGAGACCGGCGGTGGCGGAGTAAGAGGGAGGCCGCAGGGTGGAGATCCGGCGGTGGAAGAGGTGGAGCGGTGGAAAAAAGGGGATCGACAGCGGTTGGAGGAGGGACTGTGTCGGAAGAGGGGGCCGTGGAGTGCGCGGAGGCTAAGGGGAGCGCGGAGTATTAGGCGGGGGTCTGCGGGAGAGTAAGGAGGGGGAGTGTGGGGAGGGGGACGGAGCCCCCACCCACATCCCATACGATGGGGTGTGGGTGGGGGCTCCGCCCCCCTCCCCACACCCAAAAACACAGAAGCTATGGCGGTGGGGGGTTCGAACCCCCCCACCCTTATCATTATTTATTTTCTCTGTAATACAAATAGCGGCTGCTAAACGCAACCCTTCTCCTCTGCTCAACATTTTTTATTATTATTTTTCTTTATTTAAGTTTTATTTAATATATATATATATATATATATATATATACATATACATGTAAGTATATACACAGCAGCCCATATTTTTAAGTTAACTTCACAGTTTATACTATATATATATATATTTAATGTGTATATTTAATACAGTCAATTTTGTTTGGCAGAATTAATAAAATCAATTTATATTTTAAATACATAAGAATACATTCATTCAAAATATACATAATATATATAATTATATATATATATATATATTTATGTATATATATATATATCTATATATAATTATATTTACTAATTTTCCCTCTAATCACTTACAAATTTTCTCTTTAAACAAATAGGCAAAGATATATATATTTTTTTCTTAAATCAAATTTCTATAGGCAAGGAACTCATTTTTCTAACAAAATATATTCATTGTATTATTAATATTTACATTTTTAAAGAAAAGAAACAATGAAATTAAGTAGATACTTCTAATACATAACATCCACTAATTTTCTTTCTTATAAGGACTAAATACAAATTTTCATGCTGTCTCAACAACAAAATCACAACTTTACTAATTGATATTTTAAAATAAACATACAAATGAAATAGCTTTAAAAACCAAATTTTCTTCCTTCAACATTTTTGAATGATAAGCATTAAAACCAACAACTTTTAAATTTCTATCTCAAGGTAAATAGCTTACACACAAAATAAAAAAATATACTTTTACAACAAGAGAGAGAACAATGCTCTTCTCTTTGACAACTAACAAAAGATACAAACTCCTAAATTGCCCATGCTCTCTCACAAGAGCTAAAGAGAAAATAGGATATCAACTCCAAGAATAATGGTGTTTTTTCCAACTTCACAAACTTAGCTCCAATGAACCTGCAATATCACAAGAAGGGAAAATAAGCCACAACAACTTGCTCTCCTCCCTACCATAGACCCGTAAGAGGGTCACTCCTGAGCTAGGGAGGTCATCCACACACTTGGGAATTCATTCCACATCACAACAAGACATTCAACAACCAAACACACATTTACTCCCATGGTTAACACAACACAAGAACTCATTCAGGATGAGTGAGTTCAAAGGGGTAGGGGAGTAGACAACACTCAACTCAAGAGTGCCACTCCTACAAATATCCCAATACAAATACTTCTCAAGGCCTTAAGCCAACACTTTTAAACACAATTTCCACAAAACTTCCATTTTGGCTCTTAAGCCATTTCACATAATGCATAAAATCTCATATTGCCCTCAAGGCTACAACACCACAAAATCAAGGAAATGACCCCGAGGAGGTTCACTTCTCCCCCACCCCACATTTGTTGAGCATCTTCTCCCAAGTGGGAGAGGCTCTTACAACACCCATACAAATTTTTCTCACAATAACAAATAAAACTCACAAATAGAACTCACACATAGCATCACACAAACAAATAAAAATACATAAGGGAAGGCCTTAGCCTTGAAACCAACCTTAAAAAAGCCCAATTTGGTAGATGGTTGATGTAGAGCTTCTCCAACTCCAAAATAAGCCACAAAACTCTCTTCAACTTTTTCCCCAAAATAAATTCAAATCAATAAAATTTGCCAAAAATTCAACAACCCATACCCTTCTCCAAGTGGGATTAAAATAAGCTCTACCCATGAGCTTTGAGGAATGGGGAGGTGACACTTGTCACCTCCTCACTCCTCCCAACTACAAGCAAGACCCATGGGTGGGTGGTGACACATGTTATTTACTCATCCCAAGGTCTCTCTCTCCCTTCCACTTGTCTTCTCTCAAACATGTGGGAGAGAAAAGTGGAGCTTAAGAGGGAATGGGTGCCACATGTGACCCATTCCTTTCCTCCTAAAAGGGACCACACAAATCCAAGGCACCCTCACCAATTGTGAGAGAGACTTGGAGTAAAGTCCTCCACAATTGAGGGGTCTTGGAGACATCCCCAACCTAGGGAAGAGGTAAGGATGAGGTTGAGTGTTTGACTCACTCATCCTCTCCCTCCCATGCCTCCAATTTCGTCACTTTACTTCAGAGTGAAGTTAAAGTGACCAAATGGAGGTTTACCTAGGGTTACCCAAGCCAAAAAGGTCTCTAAACCCAAGAGGTACAACCCAGGGTCAAGTTTAGCTCATTTTGAGCATCAAGAGTTGAGTTAAAACACATGAAAAGGGGTCTCAAATTTTAAAATTTAAAAAATGAAATTCAAAAGACAATATTCTTACAACACCAATTAGAATTCAAAATAAAAGAGGGGTAGACTTAGCCCGACTAACAACATGTAATCAACATTACAGAATTTCATCATGCACAGAGTTGATCTTGGTTTCTCATGGAACTAGATCGGCTTCACAAGGGAAAACAACATCGTGTGTGGGATGACCTCCAATTTCTGTGGCTTGTTAGAAATACCTGCGCACTCAAATGAAAAGTTAATTCCACATATATATAATAGCCGAAGCAAATTAAAACATACACTCGCGTAAAATATCACAAGTTCACATAAGCATCAAGGAAGTCACATTACAATTTAGATTCTAAATTCTGCATTCCAAACATCCATTCCCAAGATCGAATCACATAACAAATTTCTAATTAACATCACCCAATTAGTTTTCCCATAACATCATAATATAAACCACATGTCTAACATCATCAGTAAAGCAATATCCAGGTCTAAACACATCATAAACATACTAAGCATAATAAATCCACATACAACATATAGTCTAATAGTTTGGAAATTCGGGATCAACAGTCCCACAAGTCTAAATGTATCACCAACAGTAAATAAATAGTCAAATGCAAGGGAATGAAAAAGTAGGCCTCACACTTATGCAGTTTTCAGGAGCACACTGAATATTCTTCCTGGCTTCCTACTGTATCTTTTATTTTCATAGTTCTTATTCTGTCACAGTTCACTGTGATCATATTTCAATTGCAGACACTACTGTAATGACTCAGGCTTAGCATAGGCAAACATTGCCATTTTCTTATTGAAAATGCACACAATTTGCATAAGATTATAACAAATAACTAAGAACAGTATAAAAGCAAAATGAAGTACATTGTTTTTTTAATATGTTATGGTATAAACCAGGCTGTGCCTGCTCACAAAACATGTAAATATCAATCAAAACATTTAGCCTAAGAGAAACCAATCATAAAATTGAAGTTTCCTTCCCTTTGCACGCATAAAGTTGTGCCTAACAACAGAGAAGCCATCAAATTCTATGCTGGTTGAAGGAAATGAAGATATGGGTATTTGGTTGGAGGGATACTTTAAGTCCTGACATGTAGAAAATGTGCAAAAGGGATTGCTCACACTGGTTCTTTCTTGGCAGAGAAAACCTTGAATATAGCCTTAATTGAGTCTGGCATCAGGTAGGTGTTTAAAAACTTTTATCAACTGGTCCATCTTCGAGGGGTGGAAGATTTTAAAGATAACAAACTTATTAGTCTGATAGCTGTACAGTAGCATAATTCATTTATATTGGAGCTGCTATCTCAGTTGTTAAGAATGAGTGTCAATAAAAGCTCAAATTAGAGGTCAATTTGCTACAGTTGTAAGTGGAACTGGGTTGCTATCTGAAATCCTGCATTAGTATCCCACAGTGATTGACGATGATATCATTGCCTCCTCTAATGCTTGCTGGAGTACAGATACCTGATGCTTTTTGCTTCATGCCTTGGTTGCCAGCTTAGTTCTTCCTTAGCTCCCACCAGTTTGAGGGGCCCTCTCCTTACACAGCTATTTATAGATAGTAGCAAATATTGCCAAAAAATTGCGATTTATTGGATTTTGGGCCAGAAAACGGTTTTTATCCCAAAAACTAATGATCACTTCAAAGAATTGTGGCAGAAGATTTATTCCCAAAAAATCTCCACCAAATCTTGATTAAATCTGGAAAATTAGGGTTTATGGTGATTTTCTGCAACTTTTTGGGGAAAAAATTAAGGTTTCTGGGTTTTTATGATTTCTGCTGTGATTTTTTTCTGATCTCCCAACCCCAACCCCAACCTTAACCTGAATTTTTAACTAACCCAACCCTAATCTGCTGTTTTCCTGATTAAATTCTTTTTTTTTGAAAAAGTCTTTATCATTTGGTTTGCCAATTTATTGCCAAGAAACATTTTTGCTACTATGATTTATACTTGTACTGCTATTGGGGTTACTGTTTTAGGTTTACCACTGCTTGTCAATTTCTTTGCTTCTTGTTTGTCTTTGCTTTATTTTGTTTGCTTTGAGTTTAGGGCCCATTTTGCCCTAGTACTTTGCTGTTGTAACAATTGTACATACCAGTTCCGTTGACCTATTCTTGGTCTTTCGTGGACATTGATATAATTTCCTTCTTTCTCTAACTGCAACTTTACATTGAGGGTAGGATATATGAAGGGGGATTTACTTCATCAAGTTAAATTCAAGAGATTTATCTCTAATGTTCTTAAGAATCTTTGAACACATTAAAACTTAAAAAGTGATTTGGGTCCCTTCTTTCACATGTTTTGACAAGAGAAGTCGCAAAGTACCCATTTTTTTGTATGCCATCTTGTGTTGACTTTTTAGAGTTGCTTCTTTTGAAACCTGTAGAGTTTGTGTCTTTCTTTCCTTCAAAGAATAAGTCTTGTTGGCATCTAGTGTGATGGGTTGGTGTTGAAAGGTGATCCATATTCCTATGGCTATTTGCTTAAAAATATTATTCCGACATGTCTTGTATGAATTTCTTTATGTTAATTCAAATAGGTGCTCTTACTGGGGGCCCAACCCATTCTAACTGAAACTGAAATAATTTAATAAAGTTACACATGACATTGTGATATCTTGAATTGACTCAACATAATGTGAATGAGTCAGACCAAGGACGACACATGCACTGCACCCTTGTTGATGGTCTTGACTGGATTACTCCTACTCCCGTTGCAAAAGCCAGTCAAGTGGTGAAGAATTTGATGGATTACTCTCTTCGTGTGGAAGAAGAGTATTGTGAATGACAACAATATGATTGTGTGGAGTGGGAGTCGCACTGATAGGTTTGTGCACTTCATGAGGAAGGAGCACCTGGTGGCAGACTATGGTGTTTATTTGTTGAGGTGTGTTTGGATGTTGTCTTGTGAATTGTTGAAGAGAAGTTGTTGTCTTTATTCTAATATGGCCAGGTGGGTCATTGGCTCTAATTCTATGGAGTTTGTTTGCTATGAAGAGATAGAAGGTGTTGAGTCTTCGCCCCTCTAATTCTCTTAATTCTTCTAAGAGTGCAAGTTCTCTTGCATGGAACTCTTCTCTCGCGCATCTTCTTTCATTGGCTTGCTGGATTTCCCTTAGAATGTTTGCTTGTTCTCAAGTTTGCTCTTCACTGGGTGTTTATTGAATTGATAGATTTGCTCTAGTTTTGCTTAACACTACCTCAATCCAATTTTCCTTGATTCCAAGACACATCAAGCTTGAAATGCTGAGTGAGGAAAAGAAAAATCAAGAGCGGTGTTCTAGTGTTTTTGTTTGGTTTTGATGAGTTAACTTTGAAGTGTTTTGAATTGTATGATGTTTGTTGGGTGCCTCGTGATGTTACCAAGGGCTTTTGTTGTTTGGTTTTGTGTTTTCCTAATTTAGTAATGAATGATCTAAATGAACTAATCTAGGTGTGTGCAAAAATAAATCTATTCTTTTTGTATTTTTCAAAAAAGAAATGTGATTTAGTTAATCTGTTTGCAAAAGAAATGCTTTTTTTTGTATTTTTAATGAATGTAGCTAAATGACTTCAATTTCTACATTTAGTTTTGAATTGAATTACCCTATGTTGGAATTGAGGGTTTTTTGCTTAAATGCCTTGTGTCAGAATCAATGGCTTTCAAAAAATGAGAGCTAAATTAAATCTAACTTAATCTAATCTAATGTAGGAAACAATTTAATCTAAGAAAGCAACAAAGAATTCTACTTTAATCCAAGAATTAATAACAAAATGTTACTATCCTTAGGCAATCTTGATTTCCTAATTTCTATTTAAACTATTGTAAAGAAACAAAAGCTTCTAAAATATGGAAACCGTCTGAAGCTTTGAAGCTTCTTTGAAGTGGCGTGTGTCCTTAGGTGGTCCAGCTCTTGTATCTTTTTCTCCAACAATGGGGTGCTCGTCTTTGATGGCAGTGGGAAGACAAAGAAGATCTAGATTTGGGGAAATTGAACAATTACTTGGAAGGTAATGAGAAGCTTTGAAGCTTTTGTGTAAAAAGCCGGGAAAAAGCATGAATATCTTGTATTGAGCATGGATATGCTGTGGGGGTTGCTAGAGCAAGAGTAGCCGAAGACTTCTAAAGGTGATTCACAATCCACTTGACAGAGAGGGAGAGGAATGAGAGCCTTTTGCAAAGAAATGGCCAAGATGATTGAGAGATAACAAGAGAGGTGATTGTGAGTTAACAGAAGAGGAGATTCAGTCAGGTGAGGAAGAGGTTTAGTTAGAACTTGAATCAACTCACAATCAGAAGCAAGAAAGGTGGAAAAATGGCCGGAACGGAAGAAATCACACATCCTTCAAACATGATAGGGTCATCCCTTTCAAGGTTCTGCGTCGCCCCTTTTGCCAGGGTGGATCACTCTACAACTTAACCCAGGTCGCTTGAGCGACCCTAGGGTCTCTTGGATGACTTTGTTGCTGAAGGTCTACCAAACGGTTTCAAAAGGGTGTGAAGACTCCAAAGCCAAGCCAGGGGCTAGAAAAAGCAAAAAGGAGGCTAGGAAGGACACTGGAAGCATAGAAAGACTGCCATAAAATCGGAAAATCCTGAGAAGAGATATTTCACGCCATGTGGGTTGTGAGCTGGATTGCCAGGTCATCATCGGACTGCCATGCTGGTTCATATGATTTTGGGCACTTATAGACATTGAGAGAGCAGAGACTAAAGTTTGTCCAATGGCAACTTCCAAAATTGCCCCAAGTGAAAGGCCTATGAAAGCTACCCAAAATGACCAACAAGACCAGCTGAGCATGAACAATTGTTCTTATTCAGACCAATTCTATCTCCTAGCCATCATGGGGCATAACTTTTATAGTTTTTCTCCTTATGCTGCTTATTTTTTAGAAGTGATGTTGATAGAAGTTTATTAATGTTGTTTCATTCTGCAATTTAAGTTATTGATTGAATACCATATAGAAGCATGTTTCTGATGTTCACTTCACAGTGTTTGGTTTGCAATAGCAGCCAGCATGTTTGTTTTCCACTTTGCAGAAAATAATGAGATATACTGTGCTGTTGCCACTTCTCATGCGGCTTTACTTTTTTTTTTTTTTTTGCAGGAATTTGTCTCTTGGGTTGGGGCAATGTAAACAACATGAGTGGAAATCACTTGAGAAGGGTTCATGGACTGGCATTATGTCACCTTATGAGACAACATTTATTGATATTAGGATGCCAGAATCATTATTTGGTTCACTCACAATTTCAGTTGAAGAAGGTCAGTGATCTTTGTGTCTTTATGAGCTCATGGACTAAAATTTTGTCAAACTTGTTGAAAGATTAGAATGAAATTAGTTTCTGTCATTTATTTTTTCCTCATCCTGATGATGTCTCACAGAGTGTGATCAGAAATGCTGATACAAAAACTCACAGAGTTTTTACCAGAAACATTCCAATTCATTTATATGGATTCTAGAAATATCATGTCTATAATTATTACAATCTTGTTAAATGGTTGCAGAGTTCCAACAATATCGCTTGGTTTTTTTGGGCTTGGCTCTTCTGATGCTATTTTTGGCACCTATTGTGAGCAAGTGGGTACCTTTTTACTACAGTAGTGCAATGGCATTTGGTGTCCTTGTTGTCATTTTAATCATCATTTTCCAGGTGATGCTTCCACCACCTCTTTTTTCTTTCAAATCTCATTTTGTGTTAATTCTTTTCTTTAGCTAAAATTTGTTTGAAAGTTAGTATTATTTACTTTAGGGATACTGAATATTGGTACATATGTATATAGATATTATATGGCCTTCCATGTATGTTTGTCTTATGTGAATCGTGTAATGGCATCCTAATTCTATTCAATTGGGAATTGTATGTATGCTCTATTTGGTGTGGGATTCAGGCAAGCATGATGTAAATGTTTTATAGATATTGATTGACAATGCTTTTTAATAGTAGATAACTTCAAAACATAGCAAATACAAAATCTGCTGCTTGCCTGTATGGAAAGTGATCAGCGAGCACATGGCAGTCACAAGTTGGCCTTCATGAGTTAAACTGGCCCCTTGGCGCATGCATATCTATGCCCTCCATATTGAAACAGGCTTCACATAATCCAAAAGTCGCTCTGATGGAAACAGCTAGCCGAGTCACAATAATAGTCATTGCCCACAAATAAAGTATATAAATATGCTGAAAGGAGCTATGTTGAACTGCCATCATCATCTTTATCTCAAGGTGTACTTGCCATCATCATCTTTATCTCAAGGTGTACTACAAGCTTCGCAACCATGGATGTGATATCTAGAAGAGACAAAAGCTATGGAAAAGCTATTCATTGCATTCAAAGAACTGAAAAACAACAATACTAATGGCCATTTGAAGCCATCAAAATTTTAGTCTCTGTAGTGCATCAATTACACAGTGGCAAAATGAGGTTGAGTAAAGGAAAGAAAAATACCAATAAGTTATATAAATATTATGCAAGAACAACCCTGATAGAAAATCATGATCATGCATATTGAAGACCATTTTGAGGCTAGTGCATGAATAGAATGTTGTAGTCTCTCTGGGAAAAAATATATTTTGAAAAACTATATTATAGTTTGGTGGCCACAATACCATCTTATGGTACTGCAGAAGCATTACTGTGTCAGTGTGAGCATCTCTAAAGGTGATGATAATGTGCAAGCAAGACCATATGACAACCCTGTAATGGGCACCCTAGTTTTTCCTCAAAATAATGCTAGCTGAAATCCAAATCACAAAGTCTCTAAAACACTTTCTGATAACCCAGATCCCGAGGTGGGCAAGGTGAGAGCATACAATGTTCAAATCACACAGCTAGTTGTTTGAATGCATAGACAGAATGCGAGGCGGCAAGCCGACTAGAGACACATGCAAGGCGGCATAGCCGACCTATCAACCACTTATTTAGCGGGACCAGTGTGTATAGATGAACCTTGGCAAAATGTCTAAGCTTGTATCAAGACCAAATTGGTCGATAAGCTCGTTCAATGCCAAAATGGGTTTGAAATGCAGTTTGCTATATAAACTGACGGTGAACCGTCTAGTAGATTACAAAATGACATACAAGCTATGCAGATACACTGGTGGTACTACCATCCAGTGTTTTACATTCATTATTCATTGCAACTATTGAAATAAACATAAATAAAATTAGATTTATCTATTTGTGCCAAATCTGTGTACTGTACCCTTGAACTCGAATCTGGACCTAAACTGGCAATTTAGGTCTGAAGATGGTCTATGACAGATTGTTGTAGCTTTTGCCCTTGGTTGAACTTGAAGAGAATAATTCTTTTTGACTTTTGCATTTATTTAAAGAGAAAATAATGCTCAGTTCTTGGAATTTTCCTAAATGGAGTTTCAAGTATATATTTCTAGATCTTCTGTGGTTGATTAAACTGAAGATTGTTGGTCTTTTTCTTGGCTGCTCAAATATCTTTTTATACTTTTGCCTTTGGTTGTTTTTTCCTAGTTTGATGAATATGGGTATATCATATATCATAAGAAAGTGTTGTATATCTGCTTTCCTATGATAATTCTGAAAGTAACACTGACTGTAAGGAGCTGAAGCTCACAATGGTACCAGACAGGGCTACACAAACAATGCCTCTCAACAAAGGGAAACCAACTAAAAATAGAAATAAAGATCTGAATCGATAAAATGGATGATTCATAATTCTCAAACAAAATTACAATCAGGAGGTGCTCCCCCATACTCAAGGACTCTATGCTATAGCTATTATAACCTAGGACTATTGGAGCATGGAATTGGAAATTGAAGTATTGATCAGGGAAGACCTTGATAGGAAAGACTGATTGCTTGACTGCTCATTCATTGACTGTATGCATGAGTCTCTTAACTTCTTAGTTGATGTTTCAATCAATGTATGAAAGAAATGGCCTCCTACCTCCTGTATGTATGCGGGGGGGAGGGAAAACATGGAGAGGAAGAAAAGCCACAGTTTTGGTAAGCTTCTTTGATCCAAGGTCACAAAATCTTTGAATATGCCATGCATCACATCACATTCTTTTTTGAATTATCCTCTCTTGTTTTTTCTCAAAAAAATATCATTCCATCATGGGGCCACATGGTGGCTTACTTTGTTTCACAAAACATTCTCCTCAAACATTTGTGTTCATTTCATGTTGTTAAGGTCCTTGCGCTTTAAGAGTTTCAAAAGTGAAAAAATTGAGGCGTTCAGATCGTAGCTCTACCTTGCAGGGGTAGAAGAGGAGTATATGGACATCCAATCATTTCCCAAGTAACTTATGGGGAATTTATGGTCTACATACTTTTCAGGGTGCATTTCAAATATGTAACAAATACTGCTCAGCAGATACACATAATTTTTTCTTGTTCTTTAGCTTGGACTTTTCCTTATATTTCAAATCGAATCTATAAAGCTTTAGATGTCATCTGTTTTGCATTATATGCCTATATTGAGCATGCCATTATATCCAGTGAAGAATAAAATCTGCCAGCAAATGTAATCATTATGTTGAGCCTTTTTCTGTATGTTGTTTCTCCAAGAAAAATGTCATTGTAATTAAGAGCACTTTATTTCTATTGGCAGTGGTTAAATCTGAATCATGTGGAGTTTCTGCACTGTGATATTTCACTGAACTATAATTTTGAGCTTCAACTACATTGTTCACGTTTTTGAATGTGTCATACCTATATTTATAGATGGTTTTTCTTTGTAGAAACAGCATCTGACTGGAATTCAAGTTTTTCTAATTGAAATCCACTTTATTCATAACAGATGAAATAACAAAAAAAATTGCACATTGAGGACTGAAATGTAGATCTCTTGTATAGAATGAATTGGTTAAAACGTCAGTTTTATTGCATAATATAATCTTGTCCATTCACACGACATAAACAAGAGTGGTTGAATGCTTTTTGATGCCTCTGAATCTCTTTACACCCATGTCCTAAATAACCTTCATTTAGTATATTACCAAGTGAAATATTGAGAATATTCAGGTTTATATTAGTTTGTTGGAATAAACATCAGGTTTATATGAGTTTGTTAGAATAAATGTAACATAATCTTTAGCCATACTTTTGCATTTATTTCTGATAATGCTTATTGGATAGCTTAGGAGGAATGCACGCGAAATCAAAGACAAGGATGGTTATTCTTCACACATGGCCATTGTCCTCATTCTTAGTCCTCTCTGATTCCAGGGTATGAAGATGCTTCCAACAGGGAGGAAAAGCTCACTGTATCTTGTTTTATATGGCTCAGTTGTAAGTAAATGGTTTGTGTGAAAGTTGGAAGCATTTCCTTCCATCTTGTTTTTTAGTCCATTTTATGTGCTTTTGTTCAAAGTTCAAACCTAAATTCCTTTTAAACTTTAAAGTAACTACATTTTGCAATTGTTTCCAGGTTGGCCTTGGATCTGTTTTTCTACATTACTTATCAGGGTTGGTTCAGTCTATCCTCCAGGAATTTGGCTTTGGCGAGGAATTATTTAATCCTGTATGTTTTTTATGGCATCTCTTTTGTTTATTTTATACTGTTTTTACTGATAGAAATAAAGTATTACCTTTTTATTTATACAGTCCATCTTCTAAAATGATCTTGTAAGTTATAATAACTCCTTGACATGATTAGTAGAGGTTTGTGACATGGTTATATTCATAGATTATAGTTTGAGTTCTTTGAAACTGCTGTAGTTGTTATGTTTGTTCTTCAAGACTCACAAGACTTAAGAAAATACATGTGGTGTTATATTGATCTCCCGTAATATCGCTGCTCACTTGTCTATGCATGTAATGGTTTTTCACTCTCATGTCTATGTGTAATGTTTCCACCTTGATAACAATGCAAGTCAACGATGAGTTATTGTAGATAATTTTAGATCACATATTACATGCCATTTATTTATAAATCTCGGTATTCTATAATGGCTTGTTATACTCCAAGTGTTTTTTATGATGTATAGTCCTTTTTTGTGATTTATTTGGGTTACAGGTAGCAGGCATTCTGCTGCTATGTATTGTTCTTGCAGGAGCAGGATTAGGTTATTGGGGAGTGAGAAAACTAGTACTTTTAGAAGATGGGACTGTGGACAGAGGCACGGCTCTGTTTGTTGCATTTGCAATTCGGATAGTAGCAGCTACTATGATATTTGAGGTAATTGCTTTTATTAATTATATAATTGTTTGATACTGAGCTTTCTTGACAACTTTCTTTGTTTTCAATATTAAATCTGTCTATTTGCTTATCTTCTAAATATTCTCTAAATGATGGTCGGTCTTTCAATTCTTGTATCAGGTAGCTTTGTTTTATTCGGTTTTAGAACTTTTGAATTTGTTAGGGAGTTGGCATTATTGTTTGTTTTTTTTGATACTTTATTAATTTACTATATTATGGTTTATAGGCATA
Organism: Cunninghamia lanceolata; assembly: GCA_027924645.1. Classification (NCBI taxonomy): domain Eukaryota; kingdom Viridiplantae; phylum Streptophyta; class Pinopsida; order Cupressales; family Cupressaceae; genus Cunninghamia; species Cunninghamia lanceolata. The sequence continues at coordinate 797,905 of BSBN01001093.1, forward strand.
GCATGTTATGTTATAAGTAAATTTCATTAAAATCCTCAAGTAATTCATTAAATTAGTGAGAAATCAGGGAAATTATTATGCAATTTCAATGTTTGTTATTAATTAACTATCATTTGAATTTGAGCTTCAGCACTTTTTACTATACATTACTTATGTTCTATTTAAAATTTCAAAGGCATGTATAAGTGGGATTTATGATATTTCAACCAAGATTTCTGTAACTAAATGTTTATCCTTTTTCAGAGTTCCTATGATTCGCTGTTGTCGTTGCTGATGGTTATGGTTGGAGCATTTATTACATTTTGGACCCACATTTTGGAGTACCTTTTACGTATGCAACCTACATTTTTGCATTCTAAGCAGAGGTAAGTTTTCTGTAAGATTGGTGAGAAATATCTAGCATATCTTGTGGTTAATTTAAAGTTAAATGACCTTAAGCATCTGTTTTAAGGATCAAGTTCTTTGCAAACAATTCAATATCATTCACAAAGATCATAGCCTATTGAAACTTACAGATTAGCATGGCTTTTGTGTATCAATTCTCCTCGATTGTTCTGAGTCAACTCTTAGCCCCTTTTTGCATGCAAAAGGATTTTCTCCATCTTTATGCCCACAAACTGTTTATCTAGCTCTAGTCATGATGGATGCAATTTGATATTTACTTTTATATATTAGATGTTAATTATTGGAAATATCATTTTGAATTTTCAAAGTTTCTAATGTTTTTGCAATGTGCGTTAATAATTTATTATAATTCTTACACGGCACGCCTATGTAACCCTGCACCCAAGTTTTGGGGGTCAACACCCAACCGGACCTGTACCATGCATATCCCCTGCACCCCTGGAATCATGCGACCTTGGTTTATATTTATATACACCTTCCCACTTATGCTTTTTATTCATCTTTTCTACGATACTAAATTTTGTAAGAAGCATTTTTTTTGGAAATGTGGTGAACATTTTAGCTGCATATTCCTGCCTGCTAGGCAGAGTATGCTAATTGATGTGAGCTGTGTTTTGCATGATGCTACATATAGCATATGAAACACAGGTTCCACATCATAATTTCAATAACAAATCTGGTAGGCAGTTTGTATAGATTTTTACCTATATTATACATAACTGTTTGATTCGTAGATGTGCAGATAGACATTTCTTGACTGTTCTTTTATTTTGTCGCTTTAATTTCATGCATTAATGGTTTGAAGTTGAACAACTAGGAGGAGATATTTTATTGAGTTTACAGTTACATACGGTTCAACTAAATTGACAACAGTGAAGGTGCTTAGAAGGGACTGTTTTTGCTCAACTCGAGATGCTCTTTTGTAACAACCACCCTTTTGCAACCCAAATTTTTTCTCAACATTTACAAACATAAGCAACTCTTGCCAATAATAGAAAGTACAAAGATTGACTCATGAAATTCCATTAAACTTCCATTACAAGATACAGCATAGATTACATCCAATGACCACTTTACATTAATACAACCAACCATAAGGACAAGATCCAATCATACATCAGGTCAAAAGTACAATCCATCCAATATCCACAAACATAGGCAACAACGCCAAATTACCACATATGCAAAAATGGTTCAATACAATAATATAATATACAAGTGTACAATATTCATGGTAGCAACACCAAGAAGTTCCAACTCCGATGAAACACGAACCACTTCCTCCAATCTCTTGCTGTGCATGGGGAAGATATTTTGAACGCACACATTGAACATGCCCTATCCTCCCCATCCATTAATAAACAAATAATCCAATAGGTGATTATCTTATTTAGATTCTTTACATGTTCATTTCTATATACATCCCATACACACAAGTAATACAAATCAACCATCACATATAAAGTTCACAATATATACAACCTCACACAAGACATTGTTGAACACCCGGAATACTGAGAGGGGGAGGTGGGGCGGTGAATCAGTATTATATAAAACCATTCAAATATAAAACATCTTAAACCATTTAGCATATTCAATTGCAGTAAAGTAAGTTATGGATGAGATCATGAAGCAAAGAAACCATAACACATGAACACCAGGATTTTTACGTGGAAAACCCAAAAGGGAAAAACCACGGTGAGTGTTAGCTCACAATATATTATAACTGGTTAAGGTAATACAAAATTGCTCACTGCAAGTGGACTCACTGCCCACTGAATAAGGAGGAGAAGAATTACAGATATGCTCACAGCTGATGGACTCATTGTCCAAAAAGAGAGAAGAAAGAAAGAAATGAGACTGTTACATTTGCATGGATTACAGTTTCATTGAAGCACAAACTATTCTCTGCTCTGCAATGACCACCCTAATTTTACCCTAGATTTCTGATTTCTAATGGTTTGACATTTCGTCAAACACTTTGCAACAAACTTATCAGACTGAAATTATGTTATAGAACTGCCTGTCTAAGACTTTGGATAAAGAACCACGCACATTGACAAGGACACATATGAACGCAATACAATAAGTTATGAAACCAATGGTCCTTCAAGTAGGAGCCAAACTGCTGTAGCATTCCAGATTAGGCCCACAATCACATATGTCACTAATGAAGGCTAATCAGTTGACTACTAACAGCAATGAAGAAGGAATCATATAGCTATGAACAATTAACACCTTAATACCTTTCCAAATGTGACCCTTGTTACTGTTCCAGGGTTGCGCTGAAGATGTTTCCTTTCTTCTGCTGTACGGTATCCTGTGACAGGGCTGATCACATATAACAGTAGTTTCATCCAGTCAGGCACCTCCGAAATCATCACACTCAGCAGATATGCCCTTGGCGTCCCTTATGCATCACAAAACGGATTCAAGTCTCAAGCAACCAGCTGCATGAAGCTCACACCTGAATACAGGGATGTACGACAACTAACACTTTAAATCCTCCTTGCTGTACGGCGTCCAGGATCACACCAATCTGTTCGTATACTGTTAAAAACACCTGAAACTTCCTTATAATCAGTTGCAACATTAAACTGCAGACTGGGTGCTCATGATGTGAACTAAAGAGGGCCCTCAAAGACAACGTTTCTTATCCTTTCCTCACACGTGCCTCCTGAAACATGTACGGCATCCTTCAATCCTCCAGTCTGCAGGGAAGGCATTCAAACTTCATTCCATTGGGATGCTCCATTGATGGTTTGATCCTCACTAAGCTGGAGCTGCTCTACTATGAAATTCCAGACTACAAACAACTAACACTAAAACTGTATCCAGTCTTGCTAAACAGACTCTTCAAAATACTTAAAAATCCATTATGCCCAAATATGATCTCTGATGTGAAATCATCGATTGTCCAGCTAGGATTGATATTGCACAATCGAAACTGGAGGTGTTCTGAGGTTAAACAACCTCTCAGAGTCCTTTGGTCAACAGCAAGAGCGCTCAGATGAAAATAAAAAGTCACAAATGAATGAATGAATCCCCAAAGTGAGCGATTCCAACAATATATCAACTCCCAGAAGGAAAATATTAAATTCACTGCCCCATATGCGCCCCCACTCCACCGAGAATATTGCCTAGAATAGGCGACCACAGAAAACAGGGCCCACCAAGACCAGCGCCCACTAAAGGAGGCATACAATATACTTTTAAAAGATAATAAGTTTTATAATGAACATTCTTATCAAATTAATGCATTCCAACTTATATTAATCTTTTAAAAGTCCCATTTCCCATACCATTAAGTTAGCCTTCGGGAAAATAAGAAAAAGGCCAACATATTTTCCATTTTTTGATCACTGAGAAAAAGGGGACATTACATGCTCTGCCCTTCAAATACACACTCTGCTCTGTTCTTTCTCAATTTGCACATTCAAAACTTGATCATCACACATTCACATCTCTTCACATTCCATTCGCATACCCCAGATATCAAGATCAGTTTTCATCAAAATCAAATCACTGCTTTTATATCTGCTTCACCTTCGACATTAGTTAAGTCGTTCCAAAAACATGCCTCGAACTTAACCACAAACTCTGCGCCAAAATTCAAACTGGAATATAGGTCGGGGTGGATCTAAAATAGCTCACACTTAGGTCAACACGTCATGTTTACCTTTCTTTTAAATTCGCTCAACTCATAACACCAAATAGGTCGGCCTATTTGAGTGTAACGTGTAGCACAGCACTAGGTTGGCCACAATATCTAATGCGGAGGGAACAAACACATGGAACATGTTCTCCTAGGTCGACGAGACCTATAGAACCTCCCAAGATTATACTGGATCCTTTGGAAAGCTCCGCACAAAGCAAACATCTTCAGGTCGGCTTCATCACAAGAGAAACACAAGCATACACTAACTCAGATCACAACTCAACTTCTGGTTCACCAAACAGCCTAAAACTTGAATCAAACACTGTTCAGACATTTACAAACATATCCTCAAATCCGCAAGGTAAGATATTTCACTGCGGTGAAATGCGGAGTACTGGAAGTCGCTCATTGTCAGTGTCTTTCACTGTCTTTCCAAGTAGCGATACTCAGTCAACTTCATCTCACACTCCGGAGGTCTTCATGCACTGAAACTTTGGAATTAGAAACTTCAAACAAATGTCTTCAAACCCTTAGAACCGCAAGAGAAGATATGATATAGCGGTGAAATGCAGATCAAACAAAACTGGCACTCTGCGCACTAAAGGAGACAGTCCAACACTTAGCCAAATGTTCACTAGGTCTTCTTCTTCCGGAGCAAGACAACCTTTGAGCTTTGAGCATACCACTTACCTTTGAACATTGTTGCCATCAATGACAACACTCAACCCTTCTTAGCTTCTTCTGTCAACACACTTAGACTGTTATGAACCTTAGTACTTAGCAGACCAGCAGTGTCTCTGTCCAACAGACATCTCAATACATCATAATCCACTGCATAATTCATTACAACACGTTACAACACACACCTAGCATCAATAACATTCAATCGAATTACATACAAGAACATTCAAGACACAAACAATTAATAGCAACTAACTCTAAACACTCAAGACCATATGCAACACCTTCAAATGATTACTACTTGCATCCCATACCATAGGAGCAAATTGGGACTTCCATCCTATGAAGTCAGGCAAGCATTTCATAATACAAAATATTCACTGTTTTATGACAGTCAGAAACACCAGAAATGGGCTCTATAGATAGAACTGAACCTATAGGTAAAATCTGGGGTAAAAAATCCACAAAACTACACGTGCCTCTTAACCAGTACCCTGGGTAGCGCAGATGTACCTGCCTAGTGCCTTGGGTAGTGCAGATGTACCTGTCTAGCGCCCTAGGGGTGCAGATGTCCCTGGGTACAGAATTATAGAACTTAATAACCTAAATTTATTCATCAAAGTTGTCTGTTCCTTCTGACAGACTCAAAACTTGAATACAACAAACACAGAAGTATAAAATACCAAAAGAAGGGTCTCCTATGCCTCAAAGCACAAATCCCAAGAAACAACCCATACTCAGGTTTTTATTAGACCTTCTAATGCACTCAATAACAGTCAATTTGACAATTTGATCAAAGGAAAACCCGCAATTTGATTTTTGTAACAAACTAGTTCTTATTTCCCAGAAAATCCCAATTCATTCAAATTTTCAATCAAAACACAAGCACTCTTTCCAATAACAACAACATACATCATGTGCTCTCATAATTCATCCTAGAATCTCTTTCATGATTCAATTTGATTGTTTCTCTAATCATAAGATCATATATCTCATACTAGGGTTTTACATTCTATCTCCCCATGTCATATAAAACTTAGGGTCGGTTTTCAATTTCAATTTTCAGATCTAATTCAATACAATCAGAATTAACATGTTTCCAAATCCACTCAATTCAATTTATGATTCCCATTTTCCCTAATTTGATTTCTCTAACTTTTCCTAGGGTTTCAATCTATCAAAAGTCCAAAACTTGGTTTCTATCAATGAAAGCAATTATAATTTTCACATAGAATTCAATTGCTAATCAAGCATAGATTCACAAACATCTAATTTATTTGAATTACAAAACTAAGTGTGATCCATGACAAGAATCCTCCAACGTGCCTTTTTCAATCTCCTCAAGCTCAATCCCCACAATCCCCCCAATCCTCTTAGTGCATGAATGCTAGAAGATAATGTGTCCTATTGAAAATTTTTCTTTTATAAAAACCCTCTTATAAAAAGCTCCCAAACCTAAATTTGAGAAAATAATAAATCTACTCTCCAACTAAAGAATATCCAATTAAAATATAATATTTCAAAGTCATGCACATCAGTTATCTAAAGCAATCGGAATAATAAAATATCTAATTCTGTTTTAATAATTCCCCTCACAATAATAATTTTAGTTCGTGTCTTTATTCTAATGCAATAAAGAATTAGCTTTTATCTTTTTATTTAATTCTAAAGTTAAAAGTTTGCACAATGAATATTAAAATCAAAACAATTGCAAATCAATTCTAATTTTGACCAGACTATTTTTTGAAGAAAATAAACATTAAACTAGTATATTTATATTTAAAAAAATATATCTAAATTACGCCGAGTATATCTTTTTTCATAGTTTCTTTTATTTTCTCTTGCAATTTCTTTTTGGTTTTTATTTTTTAATTTTTCCAATTTCTTTTTTGGTTCCATAGTTTTCGTGATTTTCTCCTTTTTCTCCTTCTTTTCCAATTTCTTTTTTGGTTTTTATTTTTTATTTTTTCCAATTTCTTTTTTAGTTTTTATTTTTTCCAATTTCTTTTTTGGTTCCATAGTATTTGTAATTTAGCTTTTTCTCCTTCAACCATTTTTAATTTCTTGTTTAGTTTTTTTCTTTGATTTTCTTAAGTTTTATTTTTTATTTCCTTTTTGGTATTTTAATTTTTTTTTCTTATAAATTTAGGCAGAAAAAATGAGTGCTCTCATCCCCACCCTGATGTGACTGTATAACGCCTCTCGGCGTAATTAATATTATCAAATATCAATTAATTTTTAACAGACTATTTAATATCAATTATAGATTTATTCTAATTTATCAATAAATTGAATCAAGTCCTGATAATTAAACAAGAAAGTGCAATTAAATATCACATATAAATTATAATTGATTTAATTATCTTGATTAATTCATTCAAACAAGTATTACTTCAAACTTTGGGTTATAGGTTTATTCCACTTCACAGACCAAACCTAGTTCACTTTGCCAAGTACTTGTTCCTATCAACGCCACATCTTGACACATACTTTAGTAGCATTGTTAGATACAATCAACACCACATCTTGACACATACTTTAGTAGCATTGTTAGATAATAACAATAATCCATATAACGATATAATCCAAATTTATTGACTTCAATTAAATCATTAATATCTAAGCAACACTTTTTTTCTATGAACAAGTACACTTAAAGAACATACATCAAAGCCACCATACCCAAATACACCCACAAACAGACCAATATACAAGGTCTACAAAAATAGACAAAGATCCATAATAACTTTATAATTCAAAAAAGATGAGAATTTAGGATGTTATTTTTTAGTACCATCCGAAGTGGTTTTAGAATTGTAGCTGTTTTTTCTTCTTGCTTAATGCTTCTTTTTTCTCCATTTCTTGTTGACAGGTTTTCAATTTCCTTGGTAATGAGATGATGTTTGTTCACATTGCAGGGATCCATCATTAACAAGTAAGAAGCACAGCTCAAGATGGGCTAAAAATCCCTATCTGAACAATCATCGAGCTCAATTCTTGAGTAAGCTTCCTCTGGAAGATGCAGATCTTCTAAAATCTCAAGACAGAGCCTTGAAGTGGAGTTCATATAATCCACAATTTGCTGGTAGAAAGTTCTTCCTGATTTGGTGTCCCTTATTTGTGTCATTGTTATACTTATAATCTTATTGGTCTTCAGTTTATATGGGCCAGTGTTTATTATAGGTATTGGTTCCTGCTGGCACATAAAAGCTGCCGATTGTAGTCACTGTTTTCTTGCATGACTTTTTTTTTGATAATCCTTTTTCAGGTTCATCTTTGGCTGCACCCAACAGCACTCCATCTCCAGTTTCATACACATCAGGTATACTGGTCTGTCCTTGAACATTTTTAGGGTTTTACATCATATGTAAGTGTTATAATTATTTTATATGCCTAAAATGGTAGCCTTGTGTACCAACTTCTTTGTCTGAACTGAATTATTGTTTTGTTTCTACGTTCACATGTCTCCCATATGTTTCACCCTTATGTATATCTGGAACAGCCAGGAAATGCCTGGAAATGTCTCTTGATTTTTATTTTAATGTTCTGGAGGCAATGGCAATTTTTTAATGGAAAGGCAACTTGACATTGCAGATTTTTCGGGAATATCTGTTTGCAGATTTTCTTCACACAGTTTATTAAATTGATTTTGCATTTGATTAATTGCACATGCTATGCAGGGTCATCTTTAGCTGCATCCATTAAAACTCCTCCTATGTTACGCATGGCTGGTACATAATTTTATCTCATGCTGATTTTGTTTGTGGACTAACTTATGCTATTTTTTGTAATCCCAGTATCTTGGATTATTGTTTGATCAAAAAGTTCTATTCTAGGTCTTTGCTGATGCTATGCGAACTGTTCAAAATATGTGGTCTCTGTGGTTGTGTTTTCTGTATGCATGCAGGATCATCTATGGTTCGTCGTACAAATACTCCATCTTCATATTCTGAGGTTGATGAGCAAGAATATTATTCTACATTCCATGAGACTCCTGAAAGGAAACATTTCTCAAAGGAAGGATGGGAGGATTTCACCAAATTTTCCACTAGGAAAGCTTTAAGAGAATTGGTTTCTACACCGGAGTTTACAGAGTGGGCTCTTGATAATGCTGACAGAATAATGATAAGTCCAGCTGATAGTAGGGAGGACAGATATTATAGTGACAGTGATTCTAAAGATGGCACGGAAGAAGATCATAGCAGTGTTGGTGGTTGGTTCTGGTAAACAAAGATTTGGAGAAAGTTGTTAATGGCCATTCCACTCCAAAATGGGATCTGCAAAGCAATTGGTGCCGAGTCAGCAGCCTAAAAGTAAATTGAGTATTTCACTATTTTAAATGGGATTACAATAACAATGAATCCAAAGACAAAGACAAACATTTGTACAGTAGAACATTTTTTTTCCTTACGTTTGAAAATTCCTCTATGCAACTTGGGAACTGCAGCCGGGTGAATTTTGTACAAATGTTTTTGAATAGTGCAATATTTTTTTCATTTTAGAACAACATATAGGATCAACATAGAAATTGCCAATAGACTTATGGACAATTTGAGAATAGAATAGCGGGTCTGGATTTTGACACTGTATAATATAAACCCAAGAAGACTCGAGAAGACTAACATATAGTCATATTATACAGTCTTAGCAGGCATTTAAATGTTGTTTTTGACAAAGTTCAACACTTCTAAGGTTTTTTTACAGTGTTTATGTGGCTGGGAAAAGCAACCCTAGGCTTATATGCTTACCTCAAATTTGTGGAATGTTTTCTTTTGGATAAACTTTTAGTTGGTATGTAAGAAGGTGCTTCTGTGCTGGCTTTTGTTCTATACAAGTAACTCGAGAGACTGCTTCATTTTTTCTGGAAGAATACAAGGTTATATATTAAGGGCGGCTTTTCCCATTTGAAAAGATGGCCCATGTCATAAATATATAAGGTGTTACTGGAAACATATCATTGTTATCTTGATGTTTGACCAAGAACAACTAGTTTTGCTTGAGTTAGTGTCTTATTTGCACTTGTTGGAAGAAATGGTGAGACAAAGCTAATTACAGCTGGGGTCGTTACCAACATTGCTGCAGCCAATGATTACTGCAAATGCCACATTGATACATAAATTCTTATCTTGATGTGGTAGTAAAATATTTTCAAATTGGCCGTGTTTTCTTCCATATTTTTGTTTTGTGTATTTTGGATTTCTTGGCAGTATTTTTTGGCAATTTTGAGACAGACTGAGAGATTTGTAGGTAAATATTCGTTTTTATGCAGCTCCTATTTCTATCCAAGATTTCTAACAAGAATCATCTTCGTCGTTCATGTTAATACCACTTGCAATGGAGGCGGCTTCAGAATTAGCAAGAAATCTTAATCCACTTGCAATGTAGAAGGCTTCACAATCAACAAGAAATCTCAAGTCAAAATGTTTATGGAGTGCATATGATGATAATATTGGAAGGATGTAAACAATTTATAGTGTGATGTTTTAAAATTTAATGCTATGCGATGTGTGAGCACCACACATTTAATCTTCTCAGTATGTCCATAAAAAACTATCTGTAGGTTTATGTTAATACTAGCTATAATCGTGAACCTTGTTGCTATCTATAGGTTTATGTTAATACTAGCTACACAATACAGTTTGATGTTAATACGAGCCTGCACAATTTTTTAATATGGCTTTGGTATATAAAAAATTGTGCCTTATTTCGTTGACTCGGAAATTAAGGAGAATGATTGTTGCATTGACAGTGGTCGTCAACTAGGCAGCAATATAACATGATAAGAAAGTTCCCTAGCGTGGACCTTAATGACGATGTTGACACATTCGATCTTAATCATCCTGCAGTCAAAAACAACTCCAGAACACAGTCTGGAGCACATTCTAGAGGACACTTTGTAGCTCAGTCTGGAGTTCACTCCCAAGCTCAATCCAGAGCTCACTCTGGAGAGCACTCCAGAGCTCAATTTGGAGTTCACTCTAGAGGACACTTTGGAGCTCACTTCAAAGTGCAATCTCTGTAACTAGATGACCTTACACGAATGAGTAGTTGCCATGTACTCAGCCTTTGTAGTGGACAAAGCAACCATAGCCCACCGTTTACTCATCCAACAATAGCACCATCGAACAAGGTGAAAACGTAACCATTGGTGGATCTCTTGCTGTCAACATCCTTTGCGCAGTTTGAATCCACAAATCAATGAATGTGCACTTAGTGTTGGTCCCTGTAGAACCACCACGATAACAAATATCTAAATATCTAAAGACCTTAATTGCATTTCAATGAACTTGTCTAGGATTAGCCATGAAACAACTCAAGACTCTCACTGCTTGGGCAATGTTTGGTGTAGTACAGACTATAGCATGCATCAAATTCTCAACAACACTAGCATAAGGCACTTGAGCCATGTCCTCCATCTCAGTAGGTGAAGTTGGACACTGGTCTATAGATAACTTAGTTTCCACTGAAATAGAAACACACAACCATTTGCAAGTTGTTATGTTCATTCTCTTCAACACTAAGTTCACATATTTGCTCTAGCCCAACCAAAGCTTTCTGTCCGCTCTATCTCCTCTGATCTCCATACCCAAGATATATTTGGCAGTCCCCAAGTCCATTTCAAATCATAAATCACATCTTTATTGGTATCAAAAACATGTCATCAACATACAATGCAATGACAAGGAATTAATCATCGTCCATCTTATAACAAATGCAATGATCTGATTTGGATCTAAGTTCACATATTTGCTCTAGCCCAACCAAAGCTTTCTGTCCGCTCTATCTCCTCTGATCTCCATACCCAAGATATATTTGGCAGTCCCCAAGTCCATTTCAAATCATAAATCACATCTTTATTGGTATCAAAAACATGTCATCAACATACAATGCAATGACAAGGAATTAATCATCGTCCATCTTATAACAAATGCAATGATCTGATTTGGATCTTAGAAATCTCCAACCCAACACAAAAGAGTCAAATTTTGGTACATCTTATGAGATTGTTTGAGGCCACCCAAAAGCTTTTTAAATTTGCAAACTAAACACTCCTTACCTTTAAAAACATATTGCTCTAGCCATGTCAGGTAGATCTGTTCTTCCAAGGCACAATGCATGAATGCCATCTTCCTATTCAAATTCAGGTCCTCCACGAGGTTCTGCTTCAACCTTGTGGGTCTTCAAGGGTAGTTCAACCACATCTTTGTTTCCCATCCTCTTCTGGCTGCAACACTTTAGGGGAAGGCTTAATTTATTTGAAAATAACACTTCTACTGCCGACCACAAGGTTGTAAAGCTTGTACCATTCTACATCAAAACTTATTCTCCAATTTTGTACTTAACTTAATTGCCGTATTCTCTAATTTTGACCGCTTCTCTTTAGGCACATAACTTAATTGCCGTATTCTCTAATTTTGACCGCTTCTCTTTAGGCACATGAACATATGTGTTGCAACCAAAAATATGAAGATGCTATAATGAGGGCTTTTTATTTGTCCAAGCTTCCATAGGAGTCTTATTCACAAGAGTTGATGTAGGAGACCTATTAATTAGGTAAAAAGTTGTAGCAACTACTTTTGCCTAGAACATTTGCTTCAAGTCAATGCCACTAAGCATACTCTTAGCCTTGTCCATTAACGTTTTGTTCATTCTCTCTACATCTCCACTTTGTAAGGGGTATAAGGAGTTGTCTTATGTCTTTTGATTTTGTGCTCCTTATAGAATTTGTCAAAATCTACTAAACAAAACCTACCACTATTGTTAGTTCTCAAAACTTTAATCTTTCTATTAGTTCAATTTTTTGAAAGAGCTTTGAGCTCTTTAAAACGACTAAAGACTTCATATTTACTTCTACGGAAATACACCCATGTCCCAGAATAGTCACCTATGAAAGATACATAATACAAAGATTTTGAAATAGAAAGAACATTTACAGGACCAAATACATCAGAATAAATTAAATCCAACACCCCCAAAAATTTGTGAGAACTTGAGTAAAACTGAACACAATTTTGTTTACCATATATGTAATGCTCATAGAAATCAAACTCAAGAGCACAATCAGTTAACTCCTCTTCAAGATTTTTATTTTTTAGGGCCTTAAGGCCCTTTTCACTTATGTGGCCCATTCTTTGGCACCACAACATTGCCTTTTCTCTAGGTAACTTGGTCTTTGAAGCAACAACACCCTTAGGTACTTAGAAAGCACAACCATTGGAAGTAGAGACAACACCTCTCTTTGTTGTTGGTTTCAATAGTGAGGGTATAGATTTTATATATCTCTTCACTATAGGAATAGAAGGACTATTTCACTGAACTATGAATGCATCCAACTGAAACATAATGCTCACACAGACACCTTTAGTGAGCACCATAGCTCCTCATGCCACTTTACAACCCTCCATTAGAGAAAACAACTTGAACACTTGTATCATTAAGTTTGTTAACTAAAAGTAGGTTCAATGCCAAACCAAAGATGTGTAGAACTCCATTGATCCCCTTCATTTTGCCATTAAGGAATCTAATCAAAACATGACCATGACTAACAATGCTCAAATGAGAATCATTGTCGAGGTACACCTTCTTACCGTCATATTTTCGTACTTTGAAAACTAACCCTGATGTGAGGTCATATGGAAGGAAGCTCTAGAGTTTATCAAACATGCATCTTCTGATCCATGTGTTGTCAAGGTTGCAACAAAAGCATCACCATCATCTTGAGAAGACTTCTCGAACTCATCATCTGAATCATTTTTCTTTTTATTTTTCTCCTCCTTATAGTCTCTTTTGAAATGCCCAGGCTTGCCACAGTTCTAATACTTCGCCTTGGTCTTTCTAGGGGATTTGGATCTAGACTTGTCTTTTTTCTTGTCTCTCTCTTTCAGTCTTCCATGAATAGCTAGGGCCTCCTTGGTAGATTCATAAGATTTTCTCATCTCCTTCGAGAGTAACAATGCAACTACCTCGTCCATCTTGAGTTTAGAGGTAGTGCTCCTGATTGCCATCACCAAGTGACCCTACGTGTCTGGCAAATAATACATAAGTGTCATGCAATGATCCTCCATCTTCACTCCAATGGAGTGCAAATGGTCATAATCATATTGAATGTGTTGAAGTGTTTGACCATAGAATCACCATCCTCCATCTTAAGGGTATAAAACTTCTTTATTAGGAAAAGCTTATTTACCATGGATTTAGCTTGATAAATCTCTCCCAACTTCTTCCAAAGAGCTACTGTGGTGGCTTCTTCATGTACATTTAACAACATGGAGTCTTCTAAACAAAGTCTAATAAGATCCTTTGCTTTTTTGTCTGATATGTCCTAGTCTTCTTAAGACATTGTAGTAGGTTTGGATTAAGATATCACAACACATAGATCTCTACCTACAAACATATCCTCTATCTTGAACTCCCACAACTCAAAGTTAGTGCCCGGGGATATCTCCATCTCTATTCTTGACGTGTTTGCCATTTTTATTGCAATAAGATCTCCTTTGCACAAGCTCCCACTCAATTTAAGATTAGTACAAAAAACCTTGTCCCTAATACCTAGAATCTGAGGTGATTAGACTCTAATACCAAAATTAAAGGAAGTAGAGGTGCAAAAAAGGCTTCCTACTCTAATCAATGAGGAGAGGTGTGTGCAAACAAATTTAATCTTTGCAGTTACATAAAAGAATACACAGGAAGGTATACCATAACATAAAATTTGTGGGGAAAACCCTTTCGAGAGAAAAATCTCACCCCAAAAGCAAGACCAGTTATATCATTCAACAACAACTGTTACAATACAATATCCAGGCTATGCCTCTACATGAGTATCACCATGTAAATTTAGATTAATTTCAACAACATAATAGTACTTGCAAATTAATTATCATAAACTCCACCTCTAAGCACTAATAAATAGATGAAGCACAAACTAAAAAACATCAAATGGTTTTGGAAAACCATGTACAATCCCAAAGGAGGTATGGTGCCCAAGTCCCATGGCGCAAATTCTAATGCCTCCCTTTATCTTGGTCTTTCAAGCTATTTTTGGCATATTCCTTACACATTGTTATTTTGTCATAACTTGTCATATTTGACCACCCAAACTTGGGCACCCCAATTTGGTTCTATTATGCATTTAAAGATGTATAATATGCATTATAAGACTATCATAATGCTCATCAAGATTCCAATGTAACCCCCTATAATCATGCTCTTACATGTCATAGGAATCTATCATGAGTAAATCCCACCTTACAATGTCATAATGACATTTAAATGCTCTTACTACCTCTTGCACACATTCCAAGACGGCCAACATGTGGCAACGAATTCCACCTCAAAGTGGGACACTCCACTCATCTTGTGAGAATAAAATAATAAATAAATACAAATAAATGCAAACAAATTAAATACAAACATTGAAAATGCAAGGTTGAGACACCCTTTCCCAACATAAAAGTAACCACAAGGAAGTATAAATAACTTAGAAGCATGGGCTTTGGAGAAGAAGGTAAAAAACCTTTTGACAGTAAGGACAAGTTCCACAAATTGGATGAGGAATTGCTAACATCACTCAAATCTATGGGAAACTTTGAAAAAATGAGAAAAAATCTTGGAGATTCTAATTGGGAAGCTTAGAGTGTCCTTAGAGATGTAGAAAGTAGAAGACGATTCAAGAACCCAAACAAGAGAAACTTTCTTCCTCCCAAGCTTTATCTCTATCTAAAGTGGAGGCCAAAACACATATTCATCCATTTGAAGGTGAAGTAGATGTTGAAAACCTTAACTATTAGCTTGCTCAATTAGAGGTATATTTTAGTTTGTATCCTTTTAATGAAGAAGAACAAGTTTCTTTTGCAAGATTAAAGCCAAGATGTCATGCTTTAACATGACATGAGAGTTATGTTTATTCTTTAGCTATGAAATTTTTCCACCAATAAATAAATAGGTTGAATTTAAAACCTTGACCAGAAGAAAATTTTCTTATTTTTTATGAAGAGAATAGATATATTGATTAGCAATATCTAAGACAAGTGAGCTTTGTAAAAAATGGTCCAAATTGGTAGAGATATCATGGATTGTGATGTAATAATGAATTATATAGATAGACTACATAGTCACATAAGGAATCCAATCTTGATGATCAAACCTAAGGACAATGATGAGACTTGTTCCCAAGTCCACTTTCTTGAGTTGAATAAGAAAAAAGGGTCTCTTTCCCTCTTCAAATCAACAAAACTAATAAAGTGGGACTTCTAAGCCAAAGGAAAAGAGAAAATGGAAAAGTGTAACACATGTACTATTTTGCAATGAAGGGAACTAATTGTGGGCAATGTGTTGTTTTTAGCCATACAAATGAAGCATGTTAGAAATTGTGTTTGGAGTTACATACATGGAAGAAAAAAAGAATAAGAAATATGACTTATTTTCAAGGGCAAGAGATAGAATATGATTTCAAGGTGGATGGGAAAGGCTATGGTTAATTCATGTTCTCAAACAAACTCAATTTCTAGAGAGTTAGTAGACAACTTGGGTTTGGAAGTACATGACCATCTTAGTCATATATTGGGATGGATGAAATAAGGAATTGAGATAGGGGTAAAAAATTAATGCAAGATTTTTTTTTAATAACAAACATTTCATTGTGGATGCTGTGTCTTGATGTTTGTACCATATTATTTGACAACCTTTACATGTATTTGAGATATGCAATCTTCTCAAGGAGGGCTAATCAATATAGGTTATTAAATGAGGGAAAAAATTACATTATTAACTCCTAGGGGAAAATTATGTTATTGTGGAAAAGTAACACTACTTTCTCAGGAGAATTTTAAATGATGATGAGCGGGAGAATTTTGCTGAGCGGGAGAATCCCTGATTTGAATGGCAATGTGTGGGATTTCTCAGGTGTGGGCAAGTAGGTGGAGGTTTCACTGCCTGGTTTCCTCCCGTCTTTGCAAGATTTTAATGGTGTTACTGGGCGGGGAGTGACTGCTGATCGAATTTCTTGTGGGGATCCTATGCCTCTTCTAGCTGGTGGTCGTCCCTCTGGGCTTGAGGAGCTGCCACCCTTTGTGCTGGCTTTTGGTGGCAACCACGGTGCTGGTTTGTCTTTTGGTGCTGGTCCCGGCACGGCTGGGGCCGCTCTAGACTACATCCTGAAAACTTTTTCTGATGCTGTTGTTGGGGCTAAGAACTTTTTCTGATGCTGCTCGTGCTCAGTCAGTTCCTTCGCGGGCTGGGGTTAGGCCTATGCCTTGTGCCCGTGTTTCCCCTGTTGTGGTCTGTGGTCCTGAGATTGCTGAGAATGAGGGTTTCTTTTTGAGACAAGGTGTGGTCTGCAGGTTCAATGGCTTGTGGCCCTCCCTCCCTAACCTCCATGGATGGGTTCTGGACTCTTGGAAGCCCCTGGTCCTGGGTAGATTGAACTCTTTCCCAGTGCTAGGGGATTTTTCATTGCAACCTTTGCTTCCTCCTGGAGAGAGACCTAGTGTTGGACAAGGGTTGGATGTGGGGTGATCATTCGCTATCCATCAAGTCTTAGACTCACTCCTTCAATTCTCTTATAGAGCCACTGAATACCAGACCAGTTTGGGTTCGACTTTTGAATCTCCCTCTCTAGTTTTGGGAGGATTCCTGTTATGAAGCCATTGGCAACACCATCGGTCACTTTTTGAAGGTGGACTCTACGACCTGGGAGCTTGGGCATACTACAGTGGCTCGTATTTTAGTTGATTTGGACATCTCCAAACCTCTCCATGGAGATGTGGTCTTGATGGTAGAGGACAGAACATGGTTGCATCTGCTAGATTATGAGGGGCTCCCTTTTCGGTGCAGAAGATGTTTTTCCACTGGTCATATTGCCTCGAGCTACCCTCAAGCTCGTCGCAAGGGCACGACATCCTGGTGGAAGGATGCTCCCACTGGTCATTTGACGGTGGGCTCCCCCTCTTTGGATTCCCCTAGGGAGGTTGGTCCCTCAGTGACTGTATCTTCCCAGGAATTTGGGTCTTCCCTGGATCCCCTACTGGCTGTCCCTTCAATAGAACCATTGGTACCTCAAACTACTATCGATGTTTAGGCTGAACCTGCTCGACCCTCGATGACTGTTGTTCAGACTGAGCCTACTTGACCCTTGTTGATCACCTCTGTTGGTACTTTGTCTGCCCCTGACTCCTCTTCTGCACTGTCGGCTTCCTTGGCATGTGGTGGCTCCGCTCCTGTAGTGGCTGTTGAGGATCTGCTCCTCTCGCCTCGCTCGGTGGACTTCAACTCTGAGTCTTCTTGGTCGGTTGTGCAAAGAAAGAAAAAGGGACTCCCCAAATTTGTTGCTGCTTCACGGCCTAGGGCTAAGGGAGTCCGTTTTGTCCCCTCATGTTCTGGGGTTGTCTAGTGTTCGTTTGTTGTTCGATAGTAGTTCTTCTGCTGTTCCTGTTTTGTTTCTGTCTGTGTGTGGCCTGCCTTGGCCTATTTTGCCGGGCCCTTCGGGCTCTTGTTTATTTTGGGGTCTAGCCCCTTGTTTGCTGTCTCCTTGTGCCCCGGGGGCTATTTTGTAATGGGTTCGACACCCTTGTTTTGCCGCTTACTATTATCAAAAACTCCTATGAAGGTAAATCCAAACTATCTTAGATTAGTGCTACTTGTTAGGATGAGGTTCTATTAACCTTGCAACTCCACGTATATTGTATGTGTCTCCAACACTCTTGGAATGGGTGTTTAGATACCCATGAGGTGTTGAGGGATAATATTTTATTATTATTACTCTTTGGAAGCTTGAATATTGTTGTAATGACATTAATAAGGAGGTTACAGTTGACAGGTCAATAGTGGGAGTTATAGTTGTCATTCTTGAATGCAAATTGACTTTCTCTTTCCTAGGTGTTAGGGAGTTCCATTTGTGAGAGTGGAGCATCTTCTTATGATGGATGGGTCTACACGAGTTAGTGGCCTCATGTTGGAGTACTAGACTTGGGAGTGGTGTCTATCAAGAGTTATGGAGTCAAAGATGTCTTGTGTAATTGATATCTATCTTGAGTGATTGTATAAATGCATTATGAGGGCACAGGTGTTTGCATTGGACCATGATTTTGATGGCACTTGGTTTTGGGAAACCATTTGTGGTTTTCCTCTTCCCATTTCTCTATAAATTAGAGGCACGAGATAAAGGTCTTATGATGTCTTACAAGTGAAGTAATATTATGCTACCAGGGTGTTGTCTAAGGAATTATGTGGATTGTATTATGTAACAATATTTATTTGATCAATACAAGCTCAAGAACCTCTTTGGTGGTGGATTTTTCTTGAAAGAGTTTCTCTACATAAATTTTTGTGTTATGTGTTTCAAATGAGTTTGCTGATTTTAATTTGCTAATACATGATTCTCCTCATATAATTTAATGGTTAATCATATGCTACTTTAATCAGTATATCAGATTTTTTCACTATTTGGATATGCTTTCATTGTAGCAATTTACCTTATTTCTCAACATTTGGTATCGGAGCTTCAATTTTGATTAGAGAGGGTCTCCTTTCTTGAGAGGGTTGTGAATTTTTTGGTTGCAATGGGAGCTCTTGACTTAGTGGTTTTGTAGATTTGTATGTGGTTGGAGCCATGGCTAGCATTTCCTATTCAGAGATTGATAAATTCAATGGGTTTGGGTAGGAGTTGTGGATTTAGAAGATGGAGGATCTCTTGGAAGAAAGGGATCAATGGAGTGTTGTTGCAAAGGAAAGAACACCTATGGATATGTCTAATGAAAATTGGAAAAAGTTGGACAAGAAGGAATGAGGACTCATTCAATTGTGTCTTGTAGATTATGTTCTCTTGAATGTCCTAGAAGAGATTACTTTATTCTGCCTATGGAATAGAATATATGATATTTACCAAACAAAGAGTCTTGTTAATAAGTTGTAACTCATAATTAAACTTTACTCATTAAAAATGGAGGAGAACTCAGTTTTAGAGCATCTCAATGCTTTTAATTTGATTTTGAGTTGGCTAGGTTCCATTGATGTTAAGCTAGAAGAGGAGAGTAAATGTATTTTATTGCTTTATTTTCTGCTCGAATCTTGAGAAAATCTAATTGTTGCTTTGAGTGGTTCTATTATAGATCCAAAAATGGATGCCCTTGTTGCTACTTTGCTCAATGAAGAGATGAGAAAATCCACGGATGAGGGATTGAATGATGCATTGCATGTTCGATGAATGCCTTTAAGGATGAAGGTTGTTCAAAAGGGAAACAAAATATATCTAAAGATAGATCCAAATCTAAAGGATGATCCAAAACCACTGAGAGGAGAAGAGTGAAATGTTAGAATTACAAAAAGTGGGACCATGTGAAGAAGGAATGCAAAACTAAGAACTTTGATGATTCCTCCATAGAGAAATTCTTTGATGATGATGCTAGTGATGTATTAATTACTTTTGCTAACTTGGCTAGTGACGACTCTTGGTTAATTGATTTAGGTGCCTCATACCACATGAATCCTTACAAAGAGTGGTTATCATATTACAAAGCTTATGATGGTGGCGAGGAGTTCCTTAGTGACAACAATTTGCATTGGATTATTGGTAAAGGGAAGGTAAAATTATGTTTCAGTGATGGGAGAGTGAAAACTCTCATAGATTTTTTGCATATTTTAGGTCCTTGAAAGAAATTGTTTGTGTCTAGGATGGATGATTCTAGAGTGCATGTGAATTTTTATAAGAATGGTTGCAAGATGGTGAGATGGAATTTGGTGCTAGTGAAGGGATCTTGGTGTGGGACTTTGTTTAATCTTGAAGTTTCTACCTTTTGTAACTTTGTGAATGTAACTAGCAATTATAAAAGAATATGTATGTTGTGGCATGAGAGATTGGGCCACATTAATGAAAATTATCTTTGGACCATGATTAATAAAAATATAGATGGTGTTTTTTAAAGTATTTTGCCGAGTTTTATTTCTTTGACAAACAAAATAGAGTTAGTTTTCCTTCTAGAAGCACTAGAGCTAATAGATCTTTAGAAGTTATTCATTCAAATGTTTTTGGTTTATTAGATGTTCACTCTTTGGAAAATCTTGTTACTATGTTACATACATAGATGCTTACTCAAGATATACCCAATATATATTTTTTGAGATATAAATTTGAAGTTTTCTCTAAGTTTAAGGAATTTAAAGCTTTGGTTGAGAAACAATTAGATAGGAACATAAAGGTATTGAGATTTGATAATGGAGGGGAATATTGCTCTAGGAAATTTGATGATTTCTATAGACATGTAGATATTGTGCAACATAAAACTACCCCTTATATGCCACAACAAAATAGGGTTGTAGAACAAATGACTCAAACATTAATGTATAGAGCTAGAAGTATGTTGAGTGGTGCATAGTTGGATCAAATTTTTTGGCTAAGGCTGAGTATTGCATATTACTTGGTAAATAGTTCTTATTGTTTAGCTCTAGTTGATAAGACATTTTATGAGGTGTGGACAAGTAAGAAACCATCTATTTCACATCTAAGAGTTTTTGGTTATGAGACTTTTGTTCATGTGTCAAAAGAGAAATGATTTAAGTTAGATCCCAAGATTTAGAAGTAAATATTCAGGGATATGGTGAGCACATTAAGGGCTATAAGCTTTAAAATCCTTTAACCTTGAAAATGTGTTATTCTGAGGATGTGGTTTTCAGTGAACTTAAAGTATTTTTGATTTAGGACAACCAAAAGAAATAGCAAGGAAGTAATGCATTTTTAAACAAAGATTGAGAACTAGGAAGATGGACATGTTGAAGAACAACATGTTGGAACTGGGGATGGAGAGGAAGAACAAAATTCAAGTGAGAGTTCTCATGTTGATGAACATGTAGAGGAACAATAAAAATATTTTACACCACTTTTGATGAGATCCATGAGATAAAAAAATCCATTAGATAGGTATATCCCATTAGATATTTTTTGTGTATTTTCTTGATATCTCATTGATGAAAAATCTAGATCTATCAAGGAAACTCTTTCTTCTAAAACACATGAGTCTTGGATGGATGCCATATAGGAGGAGATGATGGATTTAGATAGATGTGACAACTAGGATCTTGTGATTTTACCTAAGAGAAGGAAGCTCATTGGTTGCAAGTGGGTATTTAAAAATAAATTTGGAGCATATGGTAAGTTGGAATAATACAAGACAAGATTGGTGGCAAAAGGGTACTCCTAGAAAAAGGGTGTTGATTTTGGCGAGATATCTTCTCTTGTGGCTAAGCTAACCTACATTTAGTTTCCTACTTTTTATTGTTGTTTCTTGTCATTTTGAAGTAGAGAAAATAGATGTTAAGACTATATTTTTGCATGGGGATCTTGAAGAGGAAATTTATATGCAACAACATGATAGTTTTTTAGTGAAGGAAAAATAAAATTTGGTTTGTACGTTAAAATAATTTATGTATGGTTTGAAGCAATCTTTGGATATGTGGTATCATAAGTTTGATGCTTTTACATTGAAGTTGGGTTTTTTTAGAAGCGAGGAAGATCACTATGTTTATTTTAAAATTTTTGATGCTTAGTTGCTAATTATTTTCTTGTATATTGATGACATGTTTATTGGAAACACCAAGGCAATATTAGAGAGCTTAAAACTCAATTTTTTAGTGCATTTGATATAAAATATTTAGGGGATGAAAAATTAATTTTGGGAATAGAAATCAGTAGGGATCAAGTTCACATAAAGCTTTGGCTCAGTTAGAGTAAGTATGTTTACACTATTTTGTAGTGGTTTGCTATGTTGGATTGTGAACTAGTGAACATTCCTTTACCTATATACACTAGGATTTCACAGGAACAATTGGGTAAGTCAGATGATAATTTTGAAGATATGTATAATGTTGTTTATGCTATTGTTGGTAGCCCAATGTATGCAATGGTTTGTACTAGACTGAATATTGACCAAGCAATGAAAAATTTTAGTAGGTTTATGTTTAACCCCAGATAGAGTATTTAAATTATATGTTAAGAGGGTATATATATATATTTGTGAGAAATTTTTCATTATTATTTATGTTATCATGGGATTAATGATATGGGCAAGATGTTGGACATATAGAGATTTATTGATTCAGATTGGGTTGGTGACTTAGATAACAAGAGGTCCGCTAGTGGTTATATGTTTTCTCTATTTGGTGGAGTTGTTAGTTGGATGAGTAAGAGAAAATCAATGATTTATTTATCTATGACATAGGTAGAGTACATGGATGCTACACATTCTTATACAGAGGTGGTTTAGTTATAGAGGTTATGCTTAGGTATTGGTTCTGATTGCTTTTTGTTTGGTTAGGAATTTCATCTACTATGGTCATACTAAGCATATAGATGTACAATATCACTTTGTTCATGAGATGGTTGAAAGGTAAGGTCATGATTCAGAAAGTGGATATTGGTGAGCATGGATAGGTTCTATTAATGTAGGAAATCTATGGGCCTTGTTTCGTACTATACCTAATTTACTTTATGTTTCTTTTTTATGTCATTACAATGTATAATATCAAGTGGGAGAATGTTAGGATTAGGTGCCATTAACTTTGCAATCCTATGTATATTGTATGTGTCTTCAACACTCTTGGAATGGGTACTTGGACTCCCATGAAATGTTAAGGGATAATATTTTATTATTATTCTACTGGGAATCTTGAATATTGTTGTAATAGAAATAATAAAGAGGTTATAGTTAGCAAGTCAACAATAGGAGATATGGTTGCCATTATTGAATGTAAATAGACTCTCTCTCTCCTAGGTGCTATGGAGTTACATTTGTGTAAGTTGAACATCTTCTTATGATAGGTGGGGTCCACATGAGTTGGTGTCTTCATGTTGGAGTACTAGACTTGGTAGTCATGCCTACCGAGAGTTATGGAGTTAAATATGCCTTCTGTAATTGATATCTATCTTGAGTGCTTGTGTAAATGCATTATGCGAGCATGGTTTTTTTCCATGGACCATGGTTTTAGTGGCGATTGGTTTTGAGAAACTATTTGTGGTTTTTCTCTTTCCATTTTTCTATAAATTAGAGGCATGAGATAGAGGTTTTATGATATCTTGTAGGTGAAGTAATGTTATGTTTCCGAAATGCTATCTAACTAAGGAGTTGGGTGGATATTATTATGTAACAATGTTTATCTAATTAATACAAGCTCAAGGTTCTATTTGGTGGTGGAGTTTTTTTTCCAAAAATGCTTCTCCACTTAAATTTTGGTGTTATGTGTTTCATATGAGTTTGCTATTTTTAATTTGCTGATACATGTTTCTCCTCATATAATTTAATGGTTAATCACATGCTACTTTAATCAATACCTCAAATTTGTTCATTATTTGCATATTCTTTCACTATAGTAGTTACCCCATTTCTCAACACTAAAGGCAAGAGAATGATAAATGCTAGTTGAAAGTTTGCCTTTCTTGTTTTAAGAGATAAGCTAGATAATGGAGTTCTTCAATACAACACTTTCCTTATGATGTTTACTAAAAATGAGCATAACAAAATAGAAGATATGTTATAATAGTTTAAGGATGTTTTTGAAACATTAAGGGCATGCCTTGTCAAGAGTCATTGCATGAGATACATTTGCTACAAAATAGTCCTCTCCCCAACATTAAGATTTATCAAAAATCAATATTAGAGGTCAATGAGATAAAAACACCATTGCAATATTTTTAGATCAAGGTATAACCCATCCTAGTACTTTCCCACCTATTGTTTTAGTACCTTAAAAGGATGGTTCTTGGAATACATGTGCTAATTTTCATGCATTGAATAAGATACCAAGAATAGGTACCCTTTTCCATGAATTCATGATATTTTGGATCAAAGGTAACATGATAAATACTTTATCAAATTTGATTAAAATCTAGGTATCACCAAGTAAGAATTAAGGAGGATGGGTGGAAAAAAACATTCAATACATGACAAGGTTATCTTAAATAGTTGGTTCAACCTTCCTAGTTATGTAACACACTTAATACTTTTATGAGGCTCATGAATGATGTGCTTATACCATTTGTATAATCTTGCGTCATTGTAAATTTGATGACACTTTTATTTTTAGTTAAGACTTTTGATGAACATCTAATGTATGGGAAAAGAGTTTTGCAAGTTTTAAAGGAGAACAAATTGCTTTTGAATGATAATGTGTGCATTTGCACAACAATAACTTGTATAATTTAGGCATGTGATTGGATATAGAGAGCTTCATATTGATCTAGTAAAATTTGAGGCCATCTTGAAGTGACCCAACCCTTCTAGCATGATCAAGACAAGGAGTGTGGGAGCAATTCAATATTTGAGAATGTTTAAGAGAATAAAAAAAAGTGATTTGATGAGTTTAAGAATAGGATTGTGCATCAGTTTTGGTTTTACTTAATTTGATCTTTCTCAACCATAGAAACACCTTTATATGTTTTTCGGTTAGATGGTAAGTCTTTTACTTGTAAAAAGAAAAAAAGTGATTTGATGAGTTTAAGAATAGGATTCTGCATCAGTTTTGGTTTTACTTAATTTGTAGTAGTCTTTTGTGGTTGAAATTGATGAAAGTATGCCATAGGGACTATCCTACTCTAAGGAGATAAGCCTATTTGTTATCATTTAGAGCTTTTTCATGTTTTATTTCTAGGATATTTACCTTATGATAAATAATTAAATGCTCTTGTTCAAGTGGTCAAGAAATAGAAGTATTATTTGATGGGGAAAAGCCATTGTACTTGCAAACACCTAAATCTCATTGTGTCCTAACATCACACCAAATTCATCCCACATATCCCCTTCTAATGTTAATTAAATAAATCACATTTATTTAATTAATCAATCTGATCAGTCTTCTAGTATTAATTAAATAAGTCACATTATTTAATTAATAAATCTAACCTTTCTTCTAACATTAATTAAATAAATTATGACTATTTATTTAATTAATTAACCAATTTAACCCTTCTAAAGTTCCATCTTTAATGGAATAAATCCATATTTATTTAGATAAATCGATCATCCCTTCAACATTCCCCCAAAAAATAAATAAATACATAATATTTATTTAACTTATCCTAAAATCCTCCTCAATCATTAATTGATTAAATATCCTAGTTTAATCATCTAACTAATCATTTGAACATTCCTCCACAAAATAACCAAAGTCAAGCTTGTACAAGGCTTTGAAAATGTCCTTTTCAATCCTTAGCCTCCATTCAGTCAAGAAAATCCTCACCCTCCATCTCTTCTCAATCCTTGCCCTAATCATGTGCACCAATCACAAGATGCCACTTGTTGGCTTCTCACTCTCCCTTAAGAATGGATCAATCCGATCCCTCCATTGCACAAGATCTAATCCTATCCTTCCATCATCCTCATCCTAAATCTATAAAACTACCATTCCTCAAGCCATTTCAATAATAATAATTGAATGCAAAGCAAGGTCATGCTACTAGAATGAGCAACCACATCACAACTCAATAACAACAATCAACTTGAGCACATCCCATATGGCATCAAGGTTTATGTTGGTGAGATCCTTGTTCCCTTCTCGCTATTTTGTATGTAAATATTAGCTCATTCGGAGGTGTAGATTAGTGTAGAATAGGATAGCTATTTTGAATGTATTTGTCTATTGTTTATCCACATTTTGATGTGCAAATTTTTGCGCTCTTTGTCGGACACACATCCCTATCTAATTTTAACATTTACAAAGTGTTTTTGAGTGATTTTTATAGGTTTTTCATGATCATTTAACATTTTTCTTAGTTTGGTGTAGTTAGACTGTGTAACAACATAACCACTCTCTATCGTGGCACATACACAACTTTTTGGTGTTTCTACATTTAGTTTTGGCTAAAACCCTAAACCTTATCTGTTTTGGCATATTACATCTTGAGTGGAATAGGAGCTTAGTTTATGGTGCAAACACACCTTTGTGTGGCCAAGGCACCTTTAGGCCTTTTCTTGCACCCTATTTTGGCATAGGTGCACTCCTGTGAGGTGCACCTGCACTCCTGTGAGGTGCACCTGCACTCCTGTGAGGTGCACCTGCACTCCTGTGTGGTGTACTTGCACTCTGTGTGGTGCATGCACACTAGTTTATGGTGCAAGTGCCCTCTAAGGTCCTATTTCTTAGTTTGTCTGAATGTGTGTGACTCTATCATAGCTTAGGTGTAACTGTTGTAGCATTTTTGCATTTGGAGTAGCATAAGTACACTTATTTATGCATATTTTCTCTCTAGAACTTTACTCTTTATTCTATGGCACATGTTCTTTGTGTAACAATGTATACGCCTTTTGTGTGGTGTATACACTCTATGTAATAGTGCATGCACTCCTCATTTGACACTTCCTTATCTTGTGGGTTTTGGTTGCTAACCCTAATCTTTGTAGGTGTTTATCTTGGTTATTTATGCTATTTTATAACTCTTTGATGTAGGTTCACTTGTCCAAGGTTAAGTTATAACACAAAACTATTAATGTATGAGTTGTAGGTTCATTTGACAAAGACACATTTTTGAACCCCTTTTTGTGTTTTTTAACCATTTTGTTAAGGTGAATTAACTTGTTTACTTGATTAGTGCATCCAAGGGTGTACATTTTCTTCCTTGCACCACAAGTTGATCTTAGGAATCAAAAGCATCCCTTGTGCATATTGGTCTTCACATCTCACATTAATTTTTTCCAAGGAAAATAAACTTTCTTGTTGTGTTTGCATCATACAAGGGTGTGTATGCTCTTCCCTCACACCACAAGGTGATCTTGGGAATCACAAGCACTCCTTCATTCACTTTTTGAACATTTAATCCAAAAGGATAGAATTGCATATGCTCTTTCCTCATGTCACAAGGTGATCTTGGAAATAAAAAGCAACTAGTCCTTTTTTTAGTTTCTTTTTAATGGTCTTTGCTTGGATTTCTTCACCAAGTGGCAACCCAAACCCACGTTCTTCAACAAGGTCTAGAAATTAGGGAGAGAATCAAAAGACTCTCCCTTTGAGGTACATTTTTTGTTAGGCTAATCTTGCAAGAAAATTTATAGCTTGCAAAGTAATGGCGAAGAGTGGGTTACTCTCTTGCAACAAGTCATTAGACATACACCTTGTTCCACAGATTTTAGCCTCCTATTAGACAAGGTATATTGAGGACATCCCCTAGAAAATATTGTTCAACCTAGATAGAGAACCTTCACTCATTTGCAACTTATGATGCACCAGTAGGTTGTTAGCTTTGGGAATTTACTCACTACATGCTTTTGGAACTAAGATAGTAGGCCACAAAAAATCAAAATCAAGTTTGTGGTTAGCACTTTAAGATCATGGGCCAATACTATCCACGATCAAGTACATGTATAAAGGTGAGATCACAAGACAAACACTCCCACTTGAATAATTAGGTTGTTAATGTGCTTGACTTGTTTGCACCTCATGTGAAACCCATAAAACAATCCAAGAATAAAAAAAATAAAAAAATAAAAATTCCAAAAAATTCTCAAAAGCCAAAGATTGAAAATTGACAAGATCCAAATCTTGAAGCCAATCTAACACCTTCACTCTAAGTGAAATCCAAAGATAGATCCATCCGTAATCTAAAATCTCATAAATTGATCCCAAAATCAAAAATCAAGAAATCTCCCAAATCATACATCATCCATAAAATAAAATCAAAATCTAATTCCAATCCAAAATCAAAGCATCATCCTAAGCACTAAACCATACATCACAATTTAAATTTATTTAAGGACCTCAATCCCTTAAACTTAATCAATCATCAACCTACCTCCAAACTAAAAATAAAAAAACAACCATCACCAAGGGTCCTAGTCCTTGTCTGAATCAAATAAAAAACCAATCAACACTATCAAATCGAAATAAAAAATCAATCCTCATCTAATCAATCAAAATCAAATCAAAACAATCGAGCTACTCAATGTTCCTTAACCTCAATAGTAACCAATCCAATATCAGATTCCCTAAGGTCCTAAACCTTGTCCATTAAATCAAATCCAACATCAAGTTACCTAGGGTCCTTGACCTGATCCCTCAAATTAAATAAAAAACCAATCACCATCATTAAGTTACTTTTCATGTTAAATCTAACCCCAATCTAAAAGCTTTACTTGAATGGTGTAGATGCCTTCATCTTTGGTGCACCTATACACTGAGTGGCACAGGAGCACCTTTGTGTGGTGTAGGTTCCCTCAGGGCTTTACCTAGAGTTTGTTTTCATTCAAGTGCACTCCTGCGTGGCTCACTTGCACATTGAGTGGCATAGGTGCACTACTTTATGACACATGCATCCTTTGAGGTTCTATTTCAGGCTATTTTAAGCCTAAGCCTTCAACAATCAATTCAATTCAAAAGTCCTAGAACTCTCAAACCAATTCAAATCCTTCCAAAATCCAAAATCCAAAAATCTTTTAAAATCAAAGCAACTCCTAAGGTCCAAGTCTTCAAATTCCAAGATCCTAAATCTCCAAAATCCCAATCAAATCATCCAAGGTCACCCAACACCCATAATAAAACCATTTAAGAGCCTAGGTCATCCAAAAATCAAATCAATTCAAAGGTACTAGATCTTTCAAATTCATCCAAAGATCAAATCAATCCCAAGATCCTAGATCTCTCAATCCAAATCCAAAATCTCCAAAATTGACTCTAAATCCAAAATCAAAATCATCCTAAACCTCAAAGTCATCCAAAAGACAACCATCACGGTCCTATACCTCATCCTAATCAAACTAAAACTAATTGATCCTAATCAAATCTCAACCCATCAATCATCATCAAATCAAAATCAAAATTGATCCTCATCAAGCTACTCAAGGTCCTTGACCTCAATCAATTCCATTATCATCAAGATACTTTGGTTCTTGACCTCATCCAAACCCAAATCCCAAGATAAAAAAAATAATCCAAGCAATTGAAACCAATCCAAATCCTAAACCCTACTTGAGTGGCGTAGGCACCTTCATCTATAGAGCACTTGCACATTGAGTGGCATAGGAGCACTCTTGTGTGGCAGACCTGTATATTATGGCACAAGTACACTACTTTGTGGCATATGCACCCTCTGAGGTCCTGTTTCAATTTGGTTTAAGCCTAGGCCTTCAATAATCAATCAATTCAAATGTCCTAGACCTATAAAATCAATTCAAATCCTAAACCAAGATCCAAAGGTCAACCTTTTTCAAAAATCCAAAATCTGAAAATCTTTCAAAATCAAAGAAAATCCTAATGTTCAAGCCTTCAAATACAAGGTCTCCAAGATTCCAAAAATCAAATCATCCAAAGTCAATGATCAAACCAAATCCATCACCCAAATAAAATCAATAAATCATCCAAAATCAAAACCGTTTAATATCCTAGGTCATCCAAAAATCAAATTAATTCAAAGGTCCTAGGTCTTTAATCAAATCATCTAAAATCTAAGGCATCCAAATCATATAAAAAATCATAAAATCATTTAGAATTTCTAAATTCCAAACAAAAATAATGACAATTACAAATCCTTTTCATTTTGATAAGTCCCCTTATCACAACCAATCTCAAAACCCCTTTGAATATGACGATAGCCTTGTTGATCAATAGGAATATCATGATGATCCCCTTGAGTACACATTATTTTGAGTAAGCTTGCCATAGACTTTAACCATGTAATCATGAACAATCAAAAGGATTTAGACCAAGAATCGGCTAACACTAGTAGCTATCTCACAAATAGTGTTTTTTATTGGCAAATCTTTGCCAATTGGCAAATAGTTCATATCCACTAATTTGAATTTGGAAAATATATTGCAACCAGTGGGGGACCAAATCACTAAGATTTTATGAATTATCAATCAAATGCATGTTAATTCACAACCAATTTATTTATGAGGCATTTATAATTAATATTTTTACTACAATAACCTACACGTTTGCAACAGGGAATCATGTGGAATTTTGAAGGCATGTTTTAATTATTGACATATTCGTCAATAGCATTAAAAGTTCACCATACATATGAAGACCAATTTTTCTAATACCATTATAATGCCATGCTAATCATGGGACCATAATCACCTTGAAAATTACAACATATGTTTTTGATCGTGGTCTAATTCGCCCATTTATATGGACCATTTTACAATCATGTGGGATTTACCAAATTTTTACTCCATAATTTTACAATCCTGCGAGATTCACCAAATAGGATTTCATATAACTATAATTGAAACTTTGAATAAATCTTTTTACACATTTTGTTCTGCTCTCAATTTGGATCATAGACAAGTTACAACTACAGACATTAGCAAGTTAGTGAAAGGAAAGTGATAATTTATTTATTGTTTTATAATATAAGTTTCCTTCTATCTATTTCTCTTTACCATTTTGATTTAACTGTTATAGAAGATATTGAGCAGGGAGACATCCAGGCCCCAGGGATCTATATTATATGATTCCTTCTTGTTGATTTTGGTTGTTTATTGTTTAGTTTCATTGTTACATAATATAGATGATACCAAAAACTATTAGTATTGAGTCTTTTATAGTGATTCATGAGGTTAAACAAAAGGACATTTTGTTGCAGCTTTTAATTCATGAGATATTTCAAGTAGGAACAAGTTTCTTGAAAGTGGTAAAGGGAGCCCATCAAAACACAAAGACATAATTTCATACTTTGGCAATGTTTACGGTCCATTAGATCAAGCTACAACATCAAGATTTGTACCATCTATTAACGAACAAGGTAATACCTTAGAGGAAGATTTGAATGAGTTGGATGACAATGCCACTGGTGATGTTCCAAAGGAGTCCTAGGGTAGCATGAATAATAAAATTAATAAATCAACCTCAACAAGTGATAATAAAAATTTAGATCCTGCATGGAAGAGGAAGAGAAAAGACAAATAAAAATAAGGTGTGAGTGGGATCTGATAAGGATCTTTCAGATTGATCAGGTGTCAAAGTACCTATTCATTGAACTAGTGGAGAATGTAAATAAATATGAACCTCCCATAGAATTTAGGTGTCAGATTTGCAGTTGGAAATATGGTAAGGACAAGAAGTTACAACTAAAAGTTGATACCATAGAAAAACATGTTGGTAAAGTTTATGAAAACAAATCATAGATGGAAAGGGAAAAATAGTGATAAGATGGAAAACATAGGAAGAATGTATTCATGTTAAGCATGCCCTGGAATATGATGCATTTATTGAAAGAAAGGTGAAGCTTGCTGCATGTGGAGTTTCAATTGAAGCTCAATTTGGAAAGATGATGGGAGAAGTACAAATGGAAAAAAACTGTTTAGTTCAATGTTGCTTTTCATATTTTGACTAGAGGGCATCTTATGATAGACTACCCAGAATATAATAGTTTATAGTCTTTTATAGGCATTCCCAACTTTGGTAACACACATTGGTCAATAAACAGTGGATGGGAATGGGAAAATTATCTTGTTGAGATGGAAAAATAGGATGTACACAAAAAATAAGAGCCAACTTTTATTGCATTATCTTTATATGAAGTTATAATAGTGGATAATACTTCTTGGATATGTATGTATGTGTATACTATAGAAAATCACGTCCTTCAACCTCATCTACTCTCTATTCATAAAATGAAGGAGAATGCAACATCACAAAATCTATTTGAACTAGTTAAGATATCTTTGAATGAAACTAGAGGTATGGATGACTACACAATTACAAAAAGTTGTTGCGAAATAGGTGTTGTACACCTTGCATAATATTAGATTATTTTATTCATGTAAAATAAGTATTTATTTGTGGTGCATCTTAATTGATGTGTTTAACCACATTAGATATTTATTTGGAGGCCACTTGTAAGTGTTGTATGTAACATTGGGATATTTTTGTATTATTAAATTGTTGGAAAAAAATGTAGTACCAACATTAAATAAGTGGGTCAATGGTTTTGTGTATCCATGGTTTTGGAATACATGGTTTTATCCAATACCACAAGTTGTATTTGTGTGAGCTTGGTCTATAAAAACAAACACATGGTCATTAGTTGGGTTGGTTGGCTATTTCATTGTAGGTGGATTGGAGGTTTGTGAGAGGCTGTCATTGTATTGAGCTCTCTCCTATAAGTGCATATTGTGAAGCATGGAAGGTGATGTGTGGATTCATGCTTGGACACATGGAGGATGCATTGGAGGTGCCTGATGGTTCAGAGATATTCATGGAGACTCATGGCATGTATTGTAATATCTTTTGCTAAATAATACATATGAGTGTGGATACTTTTAAAGGCTAGGTTTTTTCCTCTGGAGGGTTTTCCTAGGGTATATCTTGTGTTTGTCGTTTGATTTTTTTATTATGGTTTATTTCTGCATCTTATTCTCCTTATGGGTTATGTGGAATTAGTTTTATTTAACCTACAAATTCCTAACATGTGGTATCAGAGCTATGTTTATGGTTGAGGGAGGTGTGAGCTCCTTGGATTTGTATAACCCTTGCGTGTGTAGATCGGATGCAAAATGGAAACCATGACAATGCATGGAAGGATTGGGACATTACAAGGTTTTGTGCACGTTGTATTGCAGATATGGGGTTTTGGATATTAGAGATTTGTTATGTATTTTGTAGATGTGGTGTTTAAAAAATCATAGCTGAAGAGGGTTTCTTAGATCAGCTTCATGAGGGTTTTGTGGAGGGAGTTTTTGCACATGACCTCCTGGGACAAAATGGACCTCGCCATTGAGTCTAGGAGGCCCAAGAGGCGAAGAAAAACATGTAATTTCGCCCATTTTGGCCACAAGGCCTGGAAGGAGGAAAAATACCCCTTGGTATGCCATACGATCGGCTGCAGAGGTACAGAAAAAATTAATATTTTAATATTCCTGCACAATAGTTTAATTTTTCTATATTTGAAAAAAAAATTTAAAAATTAAAAGCGAACTATAGAAAAGTTTTTTAAAGAAAAAAATCAAGATGAATTTTTTTTTAAGGGGGAGCAGGTACCCCTATACCCCCCCTGCACCTGCATTTGCATAGTGCATGGCATGACAGGGCTGTCGGCCTTGCCGTCCAGTGGTGGCCATGGCTGGCAGGCCATAGGCCCTCAGTTTAGCAGGTAGCAGCTGCCGACAACCTTGGAGCTCCCTGTGGGCATTTTTTAATCAACAATTTTTTTAATAAGCAGGCAGTGAAAAAACATATGACAACAACTTAATTATTTTTAAATTGGACCTATAAAATATTAAACCCCCATTTAATGCTCTTTTGGAGGTCCGTGGACAAATGAAACAAATTTGAAAAATGTTGGAATCCGCCATGTCACATAGTGACACCAGACCAGCCAGTTACGCCACATCACTTGTGTTTTTTTCCTAGTCAGTATGATGATGTTAGTGATGATGTCATGCCATGTCAGCAGTATAGAGGGTCCCACCAGGGGCCCCCTTTTAGCCCTTGGAGGGCATTTTCTTCTGGGAGGCATAACTTTCGTCCACGGTATCAATTTTTTGACTTCTTATAAGCATCGAAAAGGTCTCTCTGAGAACTATGCAATGGTATAGGTATGGCCATCAGATTTTTCTATTTGTGCTAGAATTTGGTGCTTGAAGCTAGACATTGCTTCGAGAAAATTTTATGCTCATTACTTTTGCATACGAAATCAGATTTTTGATTTCAGATAGGCATTGGAGAGATATTGCAGTGTACTACAGTTTGGATCCCATAGATTTTTAGTTTGGTGTGTAGAGATAGATTGTTACTTGTTTGATCACTTGTTGGAGCCTGAGATTCAAGGTGCATTTATGAGAGCATTCAGATAGATTTTTTGGCACAAACATGTGGGAGTGCATGTTGTTATGAGACCATTAGCATGGTATAGTAGGTTATGAGATTTGGTGCTTCCAGGTACAAGTTTATAGGTGTTTTTAGAGTTTGGACTTTGATAGAGATAGGCACACATGTTGTATTTTGGTTTGAGGACATGGTTGATACGCATGTGAGACTTGGAGTCTCGTTTTAGTGGGAGTTGAGTATAGGTACATCGATGATGATGATTATGGTGTCATAGATATGTAGGAACACTTTTACATTGGCCTGAAATGATCACGTATGGAATTGACAGGTGTTGGTGTTCCCAACTGATGGTCTGAGTTTCCCTAAAAAGTTGCCATCTTTTATGCTTAGGATTCTCAGATCAGTGGCCAATGAACATGAGACAATTACTTGCTCTCCTCTGCACTTCAGGCTTTGCTAGACCTAGGGGGTATTCCCTTGGTTTAATATCAGTATGACTAACCCTTGTTTCAACTGGATATTGACACTTAAGCAGATATGTTCTCCTATATGCAGACCAAAACTATATAATTGCTTCAAAGTGGCTAGCTTTGGAAATTATTTCATTTGATGGCTCAGAGAACATGAAACTAAACCCTACTCCTAAAACTAACAAGTTGATTTGTTTTTCTTTTTATGTGTATGATTGTCTGATTGTGGGTAATTTGTGAAAATAAGCCCAACTCTGATCAGTGCCAATCCTATGGTTTGGAGTCAATTACTTACAAATGCATATTACTTCTCATAAGCATCACAAACATGCAGATTTAGAGGATTTACTATGTTCCTGTCTTACAGAAAATAATCCAAGAATGGGTATCTCCAACAACTCTTCTTACATATATCCTTATTGCAAAACACATCTCCCTATATCTGACTTAGAGAATTTTAATCTATTCCTTAAATAGAAGCAGTGAATCAGACAGGCAATATAGCTAGTGTATATTCAAGAATTCAGAAACCCTTAGTAACTTCATTCAAAAGAGAAATGCAAACAACATAGGAGACAGTTGATGGAAACACATGCTCAGAGGCATTTTTCATATATTGCAATCTGAAACTGATAAAATGCTTATAGAAAACATACATTCAACATGCAAGAAATCAAAACTTACAACTCAGAAATTAGACAACCTCCCAGAATTGCTCTGTATTCTCATTATCAAAGTTTTCCCAAATCAACCAACAACAACCTTTACAAAGTAGTACGACATTCTCTTCTATAGACACAAGAGCATTTGCCCAAAATCTTGTTACCATATGTCAGTTACAAAATCTTACATTACAAGCCACTGCCCATAGGCATTGGGAAACAAATTCAAATTACACATGCAAGAGAAAAGACAAAAATACAATTTATCTTGGAGATGACAAAAACCATTGGAGATGCTGTATTTTGATGATGAAGAGGACTTATCACATGATTGGACATGTTTATCCATATTTCTCCACCTAGGATGCACATGACTTCTCTGATGACCATTGAAAAGGAATCAATTTTTCTATTTTTCATCGTGCCTTGTATATCTTACATCCAATAAAATCTTTGATTCCTTGCAAAATATTTCAAAATTCAATTCCAACACATGTAACCTATCAAGTGTAGAACTTAAAATCTTCATGCTTGGGTCACTGTCTACACAACTTGATGATATAAGTTGGCCATCTATACTTTCAAAGTCAACCTTCCATTTATCTAGACTTTTGATTTGTCCATCATCCTCCAATATACTTGGCATAATCTTTTTATCTATATTCTCTATTGGCTATCTTTTCTCATTCAAAACTTTATCCAATTTTATCTAGAAGGCCACCACCTATTCTAACAAAACTAAAATATCTAGAGTCAACTTTATTTTTGGTGGAGCATCAGTGGAAAACTTAGAACATCTGTGAACTTCCCTTATCTCTTTGGTTCTTGGCAGCCACACTCTACGCATCTCTTTCAAGCTTTCCTTGTCTTTCTCATGCTTATCTAGAGCTACCTTCAAATTTGAATAAGACATCCATGTGTCATCAACCCTGGATGTGATCTTGGATAGCCTGTGGTTTATCAAATTTGTAACCATTTCTCTAACAGTGTTCTTTTTCTCATCCTTCAGCTTCTTCACCTCTTCTTTCAGCTCCTTAATTTTTGAGAGCAGTACCTCTCTGTCTATTGGAAATGATTCTATAGTTTCTACAAGAGTAGGAACACTGAGATGAAGTACTTGGAGCCAACAACATCTGCTCCTTACATTTATTCAATTCAGACATAGCTTGCCCATACTTTAAAAGAAGCTCATCATAGTCCTTTTGTAATTTATTTCTAACAGCTTCAACAAATTAGGCTGTGTGAACACTCAAGCTTGTAGCTTGAGGACCTGGAGTGTCTGATACTCTCTTTATTATTACATCCCCTGTTAATTCTCCTAAACCAACCCTTGGCTTATTATTGTTTGGGGTCAATGCCCATATTGCCAAGGTCTAAAATCTGGGATTAAAACCTACACCAGAGAGTGCCTTATACACTTGGTCATCAGAGACATCCGTGTCATTCCTTGTGATAGTGTCAAATGCAATTGCATCTGCCAAAGTCTAGTGAGGAAGCAACAGTAAACTAATCTTCTCAACCAAAGCTCTTCCCTCATCAGGGGTCATCCTGCTGATATCTTGACTTACTTCATTCAACACCCTCTGAGTTATTTCTTCATATTTTTACGGATCAGCTCCTCTCTTGGCTTCCTTGACCTTCTAAAATTCTTCATTCCTCACCTTCAATACATATCCCTTGAATTCAGGGGTATTAACAAAGACATCATCTTCTAAAATTTGAGAGCAAGCAAGTATTCTGATGTCCTCTGTATCTATCTGATGACCAGAAATTGACCTTGCCAATCTGATATTAGGAGAGGCATAAGGCCTTATTCTTACAAGTGAACTCACCTGTTGGGAGATTTCTTGTTCTTGTTCATTTATTTCTTCCTCCAAATCTATCAGTTCTACTTCCTCTTCATGCTCCAGATCAATGATTTTCACCTTTTTGCTGGAGGTGCATCAGGTGATTCACTTCTTCTGTATGCCCTGCCTGAACTGCTTGGATCATAAGCATACCTCTCTTCCCCTGCTGGAGCACTCTCAATCAAATCATTTGCATTAGCAAGAATTTTCTGGATCCTTATTATTGGATCATTCTCTTCTACAAATTCCCTAGGTATGCAGAATTCAAATTATTTCTCATTCTCTCTCCTTCCATTACTGTTTCCCACCTTTTTCTCAAAAAGTGAACTTCTTCCATTGTAGCACAATTTCTTACTACATATTCATCAAACAAAACCTGGTGGGTAAATTGGGGTCTTATGATGCCAAGCCTCACTTTGTTAACGAATCCTTTAGGGTCAAACACCCTTGATCATTCCAACACCATCTTGAAAACTACCTACACTGAATCAATTTGATCCAGAGAATCTTTATTAGTGGCCAAAAAATCACAAAACCTGATAGAAGTAGGGAAGAAAGACCCCTTCTTTTGTAGTCTCAGATGCTCTATCTGATTCATTTAATTGCCTTATGATTTCTAAAAATGCAATTCTCTTTGATACATATTTTGGTAATCTGTATGGGGCAGCTTTGCTCCCATAAACTCTGATACAGGTATTGTCAGTATGCAAAAATCAATCACCCCAGTTGTGTTTTATTCCCAACTCAGGGGTTCTATCCAGTGGTCTTAGAAAATCAAGCACATCCTTGTGAATTCTTTCACCTTCAAGTTCTAAGAAACCCAAAAGCCTTTTGACAAAGTGCTCCTCAAAAATTACATAATCTGCATCTGTACAGTGCATGTCTATCATAAAAGTCCACATCTAGACAGGGAGAAAAGTACCATCATGATCAAATTCTCTAACATGCAAATCTTTGTGCCACATTCCTGATCTGGCATATAAAAACATGTGACACATCATTGAGTACCAACTAAACTCAACCTTTGCATCCACAGTATACATCTTATTCTTAATTTCAATCAACTGCTTATGCATTTTGTCTGCTATATAAGTTGCATAATCAAAGGGCTCCGTGGTTGAAATATCCTATACATTAGTAGCTAGCATCATCATGGAGACTGGCATCTTGTCCAATGCATCTCTTCACAATACTTGTCACAGAGTATGATATGTCTTCACAAAATAATGCATAAACTGTGACACATCAAAAAGTTCTTCCTCCTTGTCTGAAATTTTGACCAATTTTCTATCAATTCCCCTCGATCTGTTCTTGGGCAACTTGAAAGCTTTGTATGCATGCCGAACATTGTTATATTCTTCTTTCAGAGCATTAAGATCAATTTTTTTACTGGCAGCAGGATTTAAGCCAAACACTTTGTGATGCAGGCCTTTTTGGTTCTGATCATGACTGCATTATTTCCTGCCAAGACAACCCTAGACCCAGGATCATACCTCTGTGTAACTGTCCTTACAAAATTAGGGTTTATGAACACATTAGGACACATTAACTTTGCCAAGTCAAGGTTCCAAGCATTACAAATAGGGGCTTTGAATTCCCTCCTATCATACTAATGTTTGAACAGGATCCATCCAGGCACAGGTAATTGAGTGTCTTGGCACGCGAAGCATAAGTCTAACAATTTGTCATTTGGCCCACCAAGACCATGCACATTTATGGGCCTTCTTGAAGACCCAGGTAACTGAATCATCAAGTGTTTGTCTAGACCACTCTTCGACGTCGAAGGCTAGCTTGTGTGACTCATTTTCAAAGCAGTTTCTTACTAAACTAGGGTTTTTCTCTTCTAGTAATGCTCAAACTTCTTAACAAGACAACAAATTCAATTGAAACAGATGCAACTAGTAGAGATTAAACTTACTGATTTTACTTGTAGAAGCTCAGAATTTCACTATTTCTTTGACTAGATGCTCGCTGTGCATAGGAATTCTTTTTCGTGTTTATGAAAATGCCTTGAAAAACCCTTTCCTCTTAATTTAATTGGGCTTAAAAATTAGGGCTCGCCTCATTACTGCCTGTCATTTTAGCCATTACTACAAATTCATGGCAGAGGCATGGCACCCAACGTCTATACAAAAGATTTGAATTCAGACCGTCGATAAAGTCTTCAAATTATGAGATCAACGACTATGAATCACCCGCCAGATTTGAAAATATAAACTTTACGTTGAAAAGCTAGCAGCCAATCAAATTTCTCCATCTTAGACACCCTTTTTGCTGACTTTTCTTTCCTTTTTATCCTATGTGGCAATGTGGCATCATTTTGCAGTCGTGTAGTAGTAGGTGGGCCACCTCCTTTTAGTTTTGTGGGAGTGCGCTAAGCCTTCCATGTGTATCCTTTCCATAAGCCTTTTCATTCTTCCTAAGAATAGGCAACATGTCATAATCTCACGGCCACACACATAATCTTTCCTACAGACAAGATCCTTCTACAACATTGCTCTATCATCCAATCTTTATTGGCTCCACTTCTTCACTTTATTCCTTGACACTTGGCGCTATCTCCTGCATCATTGATACTATGGCCACATGCACGATGTACCTTACACCTGTCTTCATTTTGCAACCACACAGTGGAGATATGACGTCAGCATCAACAATTTTGAGGGCTTGTGATATCCTGCCATGTGGCATCTTTGGGCCCCTACAAAGACTTAGGACTTAAGAACTTTATGAAAACATGATTTCGACGGGCGACAAAAGGTAAACACTAGGTCTTGGGGCCGGTCAGTTCATGACATAATAGACTCAAAGTTGTAACTTAGATAACCGGTAACCTAGGCTAAACAATCAACATCAGATTATAACATAAAGTAAAGGTATGACCACAAGACTTAGGATTTTAAAGGGAAATAAAGAAGACATTTGATAACACTGACTCAAAACCCTAAAACCTAGACAGGTACCACCAACAGGTATGGGCTATGATGTTTGATTCATGATTATAGGCGGTGTTGTGGTGTAGTTTTAGGGAATTTTTCTTATCTCTTGGATGCTTGGTTAGTTCCTTGACTATGGTTACTTATTTGTGGACTTGTTGGCATATTGAATCTAGTGTTGATTTAGTGTTTGAAACTTGGAGTCTACATGTTATCTTCTTTGATATCTCAGTTTGCATGTTACTAGTGTGATGATGAGTTTGCATGTTACATCTGGTTTGGATCTATGAGTTATGTAGTTTTGTGGATTAGCTACCCCTTAGCTACAGTGGGATGACTTGGATGTGGATTGTCTATATCCATGAGATTGATTCAGTATTTATGCAGACTTTGTTAGTTGGCCTTGTCTGTGGTCATTTGTACATTGGTGTGTTGCATTGGGATGAGAGGGTGGATGATTAGAGTACCTAGATAGTCAGTTGTTGGGACTTGTAGCATGTTTATCATGATGCCATGGAGAGCTTGGATACATGATTTTATGTGATCTTTTGATAGTGATGGTTTTATCTTCTTGGTTTGGAGATTATGGTTTACTCGACCTTTTGGGAGTTGTTGATATTATAGTGGGATCCCTTGATTGTGTTGGGGCCATGGATAATCTTCATTTAGGAGATGGTT
This sequence comes from Cunninghamia lanceolata, assembly GCA_027924645.1. Taxonomy (NCBI): domain Eukaryota; kingdom Viridiplantae; phylum Streptophyta; class Pinopsida; order Cupressales; family Cupressaceae; genus Cunninghamia; species Cunninghamia lanceolata. The sequence goes on from BSBN01001093.1 coordinate 838,984, forward strand.
ACTTTGTTGTCACGGATAGCGTAGTTCAGTGGGAGTTTTGGCAGCATTATGGATTCATCATTTGTGATGGATGATCTTTTGTAGTGGTTGTGGGTGTCTTGGAGAGGCTCTTGGATTATGATTCTTGTTTTAGTGAGAGTGCTTTGACATATTGATTTCCATTGTTAGTAAATGGTTATCTTCATGTGATTGGAGATGTTGATCCTTCATTTAGAGATTTTGATATTGTGTCTTGATGGACTCTTGATCGCGCGTTAGAGTTTTGGCATGATACAGGTTCTCTTGAGATAGGATGTGTGCATTAGTGCATGTGATCTCCTTGGAGATGGCTAGATCATTATGTCATGATGGGCTTCTTGATTATGTAGATGTACAGTTGGAGTATTGATAATGATCTTGTTGGTTCTCTTGGTATTGAGTACTTTGGTCATTTTCTTGAGAGCTTCATGATAGTGCGATGTTGCATTTGGAGTTTGGCATGGATTGATCATGGAGGTGCTCATGGATACTTGGAGACTTAGGTGAGGCTAGAGTTCTCTTGGCATTAGAGACGCTTGTTGATATGGTTACTCATTGGAGGTTTTAATAGATAGACTGAGGAGCCTACACCTAGATATGGACCTAGAGGAGATTGTTCTTGGAGAGAGTCATTGTGGCTTGGTGTATCCTGGAGGAGCATTCTCATTCCCACTCTTGGTCTAATCGACGGTTTATCATCTATGAGGTATAGCCTATCCTTTTAGATGAATTTTTATTTATGCTTTATCTCCTCATAGATAAGGATCTTGAGCTAATGTTATTGTTCTGGAGGGTTCATTTGAGGGATGGTAGCATGGTTATCTCCTTGTTTGTATGGTTTGATTTATGATGTTAATTATGAGTAGTTTAGGATATTTGATTGGGCTTATTCTTGGTTATGGAATGGTTATGAGTTTGATCTACCTTGATTAGAGAGGCTTGCATCCATGTTGGTTACATGATACATATGTTCATTTGATCTTATGAGATTGAATGGTTGGGTGTTGTTGAGGCTTTTCATTTGGGGTTGTAGAGATCATACTTGACACAACTTAGCACTTTGACATGTTGGTAGAAGGACATTATGATTTATAGGTTTTATCTCTTTGTCTTATGGCTACTTCCTGGAGGATCATGTTGATATGGTTGGACTTGGGAGAGTTATGGTGACATGTTGTGAGAAAGTATGCAATGATTTATCTTGCATGTGTGGATCATTGTGATTGTTCTTGATACTACATTGGCTTGTTGATTAGCCGCACCTTGGTTTGAGTGTTGATTGATAGACTTGATATGCCTTGGATCTATTTTCAATTTTGACATTACCCATGTAGTGGGAGTTCCTGGATGTATGTGTTTTTCATTGACAAGTTTTATACATGGAGCTTGTGATTGCGGTATATGGGTTGGATATGTTGTTAGCATGAATTTATTGATGTTGTTGATACCTATGAGGTATGGATGGTTGGATGTATTAGCATATTCTATGGGTGCTATTTCTAGTCATGTGGTTTTTTTTACCTTTGACAGTAGCTTGGAGCCTTTTGTTATAACTTGGGTTTGATGCTTGTGTTCTTTGGATTGGTGCATCTTCACCTTGGCATGTTCCTTTTCTTCCATAGGTGGTACGTTGGAGGATGAGAGGAGTTCTTGCTTGAGATGATGGTCATTTTGATTTTGTTGCAGGTATCTTGATGGAGCATGAGTGCATGCTAGAGATTCATGTGATTTCATGTTTGCCTATGATGATGTATTTCATTGATTGACCCTTATGAAATGTATACAACAAGTGGGAGAATGTTGGGAAATAGGTGTTGTACACCTTGCATAATATTGGATTATTTTATTCATGTAAAATAAATATTTATTTGTGGTACATCTTAATTCATGTGTTTAACCACATTAGATATTTATTTGGAGGCCACTTGTAAACGTTGTATGTAACATTGGGATATTATTTGTATTATTTAATTGTTGGGAAAAAAAATGTAGTACCAACATTAAATAAGTGGGTCAATAGTTTTGTGTATCCATGGTTTTGGAACACATGGTTTTATCCAATACCACAAGTTGTATTTGTGTGAGCTTGGTCTATAAAAGCAAGCGCATGGTCATTAGTTGGGTTGGTTGGCTATTTCATTATAGGTGGATTGGAGGTTTGTGAGAGGCTGTCATTGTATTGAGCTCTCTCCTGTAAGTGCATATTGTGAAGCATGGCAGGTGATGTGTGGATTCATGCTTGGACACATGGAGGATGTATTGGAGGCGCTTGATGGTTCAGAGGTATTCATGGAGACTCATGGCATGTATTGTAATATCTTTTGCTAAATAATACATATGAGTGTGGATGCTTTTGGAGGCTGGGTTTTTCCCTCTTGAGGGTTTTCCAGGGTATATCTTGTGTTATCTTGTGTTTGTCATTTGATCTTTGCATTATGGTTTGTTTCTACATCTTATTCTCCTAATGGGTTATGTGGTATTAGTTTTATTTGACCTGCAAATTCCTAACAAAAGTTGGTGTGTAGCTATAGATGAAGCTTCAGTAATGCAAGGTCATAGGAAAGTCTTTTTGTAAAGATACAAACTTATTTTTCACCATACATGATTTTCATTCACTGCATGACCCATAGAGTGAATTTAGCATTTGAAATTGTGAGCAAGTTTTCTGTAGTATTAAAAGTTGAAGATCTAGTCTATGAGCCCCACTCATACTTTTGCTGGAGTACCAAATAATTTTTAGAATTTAAACATTTTGTTGAGGGAATAACTGCAGGAAACAAGATTCTTAAGGATGTTGATACCAGATGGACTTCCTTGGATGAGCCAATACAAAGAGTTTTTATAAAATATCAATCCTTGATTGGAGTAATGTATGAACATGATCTCATAGTAGACAAAGCTCCTAACATCTTGTATAGGTTAAGTGACATAGAAACACTTCTAAATTTATCTAGTATTCTTCCCATGTTGGAGGAAATGAACATTCTTCCGAAAAAGCCCAAGAAATAACTATGTATATTTCATAACTACATAAAATGATATGCATGACCCTTGATAATCTATATCTATCATAGTAGTCATTCACAAGTCCAAAATTTAGTAGTTGAAATTTGATGACAAATTCTAACAATACTGCTAATTTTTTATAAATTAGTGCAAGCAAGGAATTATGTGTCTTTGTATGGGATATGAGATACTAATGCCTTATTTTTCTAGGGTGAAGTACACTACTAAAGAAGAACCTGTTACAAGGAAAGATTTTGACAAGATTGTTAAATTTGTAAGTACTAATTTAAAGGATATTACAAGATCTCTTTCCTTAGATATTAGAGAATGATTCCCTCGAGATGAACTGCTTGAAGGCATGTTTGTTGTGTATCTTCAATATTGGATCAACTGTCAACTAACTAATTTTAAAAACAAGATAAAGACCCTGGCCAATTAGTTTTCTAAAAGTTTAGAATTCAATGAACAACATATACAAGGAATTATAATAAAATCTAAGCTTATAGAGCAATCAACTTGTTTTACAACATCAATGATGGAACAATTTTAAACTCTTGGAGAGTCCCTTCCAAGATGGATTGATAAAAAAGCTTTGGGTAACCTTAAGTTAGAGTGAAATATTATGTGATTCAATATTACAATATTTCAAACTTGTTGATCTATGTCAAACCATGATATTGGGATTAGTGGAGGATGAGAGAGTTTTTAATGCATTGGGGTTATTGAAACCAAAGATAAGAAACAAACTTGACAAGAATTTATAAAATTACTTGAGGATGTATACAAATAGATATGATATCCAAAGTTTTCCTTTTGAAAACGCACTAGGAATTTGGAGGTCAACATGCGAAAGAAGAGGGTTGTGCAAGACTTCAAACAATACTAGCACATTTGACACAATGAATAACACATGTAGTGGCAGTGATGAGATGCACTTAAGTGGACATATGAAGATAGAAGAAAATGAAGACTAGGATCAAGATGGCCCTCAATCTCAAGGTTAGAGTGAGGAGATGATTTGGCAATTGGAAGATATTTAGCACTTACTAGGTATTTATACTATATTTCATATTCCAAATTATTGTTGATGATATTTTATTTATCTCATTGATACACATTTTTCAATTTCCATTTAAATATTAATAAATTATTATATTAATATTTTCTAACATTCCATTTTAGAATCTAAAATTTAAATATTGTTTTCAGATTTTATTTTATTTTAGAATCAAATTTTACACATTTTTCAATTTCCATTTAACAATTAACATATTATTAATATTTTCATATTATTATTGTGATAAGTTTTATAGGCATTCAACTAAATGCATACTAATCAACAACAATAACATATACAACAAATGTTTAATGTGTATTTAGAAACTAGAGTTTTCTTGAAGTAACTAATTAAATAATACAAATAATTTAAACACATAAATGGATTTGAGTCTTATATTGATTTTTAAATGAAGGAATACATAAAAGTATTACAATATATTGCTAAAAAGTAACTCTCCACAATGCTCAATTGCAAACTCATATTATCAAATCATTTAACCATATTTTGTAGTAGGCTCCATTGTTCCTTTGTTGGAAGTACAATTTTCTATAACTCATACTAACTAACTTTTAAATATGTTAACAATTCATAACTAAAAGTGGAAATTTCCTTTAATGTATTATTGAAACTTGTATTCTAGGTTATCATTCACTTGATGGAATCCAAAAAGTTTGCATCATCTAACTTCTTAGGAAATTGGTCCCTATCCTAATTCTTTCTATCCTCCATATTCCTTTTCAAAGCATCTTTTCCTAGGTAATGATCTAATTTGTCAAAATCCATCGGAAAACCAAGCTAATTGTGGTTTTTTAACTTTCCAAGCAACTTTCATATAATTTTCTAGACTAATTCAAAATACTTGTGCTTCAACTAGATTCATACACTTTTGAAGGATAAATTATGCCTTTATTAAGGTCTCAAACCAACTGAGAATTCCTTTAGATGCTAATTCATCGTCTTATATTGTGTAGATTGCTTCAAAATTTTTCTTTGATGTATTCTTTGTTGAAATAATCACACTTCTATTTTTATTAATGTATTGATTGAGCATTTGAAACTCTAACAATAGACCATCAATGAACTCAAAGAATTTATTCAAATAATCAATCCTTTGTATTATTCCCCCCAAACATTATCTTTTATATGAACAATTGTGTTTCTATAAAATTTAGATACTCTATCTTGGGAAGACTTTAGTTCATTTTCTTCTTTCCTTAGCTCCAGTTGCAATTTTTTAGTGTTTCTTCTCTCTTCCTCCACTTTTTGTTACCACAATTCTACTTTTTCTTTCTCTTCACGTAGTTTGACTTGCGATGTCTTTTCTAAGACATTGGCTTCCATTAGGTTTTGTTGTAATTTTTCTGAATTGACTCTTTCATTATCATAATTCTTTGTGCTTTCATCTAACCTTTGAGCTTCAATTCATTTAGTTCCACATCTATCTATTCATTCACATTTCTTTTAGATGTAGAGACAAATATTTTTATTATTTTCTATAATTTATTTCTCTTGTTATCTATTGCTTTTCTCCTTGCTTTCTCATTTGCTAGGTCTACCTGTAACTTTTCTATTTGATTATGCAACCCATTTCTTTCTTTTCCTCCCTTTAGTAATGATGTGCCACATCATTGTTCCTTTTTGATACATTAATATTTCACAAAATTTCATTCCAATAAAATCCACTTGAATGGTGCTTACTTCATACTTAGAGAAATGCATATGATCCTTTAGTTTATTTTGAACTTTGGGCACAACAATCATGTACTCCATTTTTTTTGTATATGAGTCATATGTAGGAAATACCCTGCTTGTTTTAGGCTTTGAAATTATAAAAATATAGTCTCTAGTTCTTTCTTCTTGCATCTTTTATATTTTTCTATTTTCTTGTTAACTCAACTTTGTAATCAAAACCTAGGAATGTTGACACAATCAAATACTTAAATATCTAAGGAGTAGATGTAGTGTTGGGGGAATTTCTGATTGTTTGAGGCTAAGGATTAGCCATTCTTGTCCCAATCACACTAACAATAGGAGGGGTGACTATTGGCATTAATTCCTTTGAGATGGAATTGGAGATAGTTGGACTAGGAACTATCATAATCTTTTGCCTCTTCTCATGGCCTTGTTCATTGAGATTCTCTATAGTATTTGTTTCTGTTAACCTTTTCTAAATATTTTATTGTTGTAGCACTTTTAGACCACCACCACCACCTATACCATCTCCATCAGTAGCACTGGATTCTCCAACATCTCCTTTACAAATTGAATCTTGAAGATTTGAAGGCCCTTGTGGTACTAGTTGTGATTGCATTTCACACTGAGGATTTGAAGATAGAATAAATTTAATTGTATGACCTATAGTTTCATGCCCTTGGGCTTGCATATAAGATCCAATGCATAACACATAATGAGGCTTTCTAGTGTCTACTTGTGTTACCAAAAAAGGGTTGCCTTGTCTTGTGGGACCTAAACCACCACCTTGATAACCCATTTTTTAGGCTATGGCTTCCCCTGAAGAATATGTTTCTTTTGTGGTCTCACTCAAACTAGGTTAAAATTATGAATAGTCTACATTAGGATCCAAGAGTTTCTCTTCCCTTTCACCCTCAGGTTTAGTATTAATTTCTTCAAAGGGACACTCTCTATTCCACAAATTACTAAAATCTTCATCTTCTGAGATTTCAAAGTCTACAGTAGTTTTTGGGTTATCTAGATCCTTCCTCATACACCAAAAGGTAGTTTTTTGATTGTTTCCATTGAACCTTTGTACAAGCTTCTTTTAGAGGCTCTGGCATGTTTTTTAAACTAGATTTTTTAGCATCTCTTTTATAAAAATGTTGTATCTTCTGATTGGCATCTTTGCCTTTGTGTGGATGTAATGGGCCATTATTTCTACTAAAAATTGTTGAAAAGTAATACCTATATCAATAGCAATTTATTCCATTACTTTTTTGACCTCATCCCAAGATTTTTTTCAATCTTTCTAGCATGGGTTTACTTTCATGTTGAATTCTACTTATAACATTAATATTGGCCACAACCCTTGCTTTAATCACCTCAAATGTGTCATACTACTATTGAGAGTCAAGATCAAATTAAAAATTTGTAAAATTGCATGTACCATATTGAATGATTTTCTCTTGAATGTGAACCCTTCACATGAAAAAGGTAAGGAAGGAAATATGCTCATTTTTTCTAAGTATAGTTGATTTGTACTGTCCATCTGCTAAATATAGTCCAATATAAAAACTCTCTCTTCTTGATGGGTGTTTTAGCATTGCTCAACTTAAATAAGATATTGAGTACCTTACCTCTCCTAAAAGGAATCAAATCTCAAAGAATGGAAAATGACTACCCTAAAGTCTCTCCTAACTAGGTCTTGGCCTTGCAAGATAACTTAATAGTTTGATGTACTTGTAATATCATAAATTGTGCTCATCCATAATTTCATGTTAATTTTGGTACTTGTTTTAGTGTCCACAACTTAGTATGTTTTTAGGATCATTTCTAGCTTTGGCCTTACCCTCAAACCATGAGAGATGCCTTGCACTACTTTGACCCTTTATGCTGATCATATCCAAAAACTGCAAAAGTGCCTAAATACTGGCATTGTCCCTAGGGAATTAGACCTTTTAAGAATTGTATTTTCTAGAAATCTAGCACTTAGCGTTGATGTCTACGCCATACACTGATATCCTGATAGACTCTGTTAGTCCTTCGATCATTTTTAGAAGTTGTATTTTCACTTGTACGATTCATTGAGATTTTTTAAATCCTTATCCATGCCCAAATGGATCTACTATTGATTTTTTGTCCTTTCTTTCTCTATTTAAGCAAGTAGATTTGTCATTTCAAAGGATCAATTCTTTTCAGTAGAAAAGCTCTACCAAAATTGCAATTGATTTGACTTTCATGGTAACGTATACAAAAAATTTGGATAAATGCAAATGATAAAACAATGAAATGCACTACCTAAATCCAAATCTTCATACCTCAAATAGATAGAATGATATATGCATGCAAGATAAATTGATTGAGTGATTTGATATGTTGATTGCTCAATTCAGCAGCATAACATTAAGATGAAGATGATAGATGAAAAGACAATGGATGAAAGATTGTGGAGAGATTTTGACATCATAAGGATACTTGAAGATTAGATGCATTATAAATGGCTTGTGAGAGGGTTGATTTATAGGCAAGGATTGATTTGATTGGATGGATGAGATTGAAAGGCTAATTGAACGGTGTGGATGGCTAGGATTGATTAGGTTTTCCCACTCCTTGAGGAAGTTGTAGTCATGTGACAAGTGTAAGGAGGAGAATAAAGTTCATATGTGATCGTGTACACAAAATTTTTTATTTAATAAAATTAGGTCTTATTAGTTGTACATGTGAAGGATATTAAATGAAAGTTGTACTACCACACATGATTCAATTGAGAGGTGGACAAGTGTTGCATTGAGATGAAAGGTGAGGTCCTAATTCAAATATTTTATTTGAATTAGTTGGGACATGTGAGGGAAATTAATTAAATAAATGGGATTTATTTAATTAATTGGCTAGGTGATTAGGATGGGATGGGATTATGATGGGAAATTAATTAAATAAATAAGATTTATTTAATTAATTGGCTAATGGGATAAGTGGAATTAGGAGTGGGATTAAAGCAAAATGCTACATGATGTCTCTAATAATGTTTTTGACTAGGTGTTGCAAGACATGGACAAATTTGGGTGTCTACAGGTAAAGGTCTGCAAAATTTGAGAACAAGCATTATTGTAGTTATCTTATCAAGCTCTCATAATGCCTTTACAATCAAAGCTCAAAGAATTCTAAAGAATCTTGATTGGAACCATTGCTTGATGAGCGGCCTTCACCTCCTCATTGTGAGGTGATAAAGTTTCAATAATGATCATTTTCATACTTTTATTAGGCACAATCCTTTTGAGACATATCATGCATATCTTTCATGAGTTGTTTACAATACCATTTTATTTCTTACATGTAGAGATCATTGTATAAATTTGCTCTAAGTCATTGAGTAGGTTTCATTATATTACTGCTTGTTGCATTTACTACTTTTGTCACTACTCACTGCAATTCTAGACACATTTAGAATTCAAGAGCACACACTATTTATCTATCTATCAATCTAGCTGTCATTGAGGTAGAAATACTAAAACGGGGTTTGACTAAGGCAAGCCCCTATACAACCCAACCCTTTTCCCCTATCTCTGTGTTTGTAGGTCTCATCAAGTAATCTAATCATCTCAAGAATGATTAAAGAGACTAGCACGAGGATTGAGAACTGGAACTTGTACCGTACTGTGTTGTACAGACTATAACATAACACACAAATGTCTATGCCATGTGTTGTCTTCCTTGGTAGTGGGCTCTACCTTCTAGTGCTAGGTTCCCTATATTGTAGTTTTCCATTCCTGCATCTCATTTCTTGAAATATTCTATATATCTCTGTATTTCCCTAGTTTTAGTTAGTTTAGTCATCTATTATGTCACTTGATTGCAACAAAGGGACATAGTCCAGACAATTTTTCCCTTTCTGATTGGATAGACGCAAAATATACTTCTTCATTAGCTAGTGTCCTAATGTTCAATGGAGAATTGTTTTTATTATGAGTAGATTAGTTAGAGGAAATTTTTCTATTAATTTTTTTGGTAAATGTAACGTATCTCTTTTAGCACATTTTGAAAACTTATTGTCATTTTTAGTTTGGAAATAAGCAAGTTTTTCATTATGTCAGACTTCTTTCTCCAAAAATTTAGCGCTTATGACAAACCGTATAGTAGTGACAATTTTGACATGTTAGATGAAGCTCTTGACAGCTTCATCTATGTTGAATCTTTTGCTATGATTCCTAAACATCTTTCTTCAAGAAATTGATAAGCACGATTTATATTTTTGGTTCCCAACAAGAACCTGCAAAACCAAAAATCATTATTCATCTCCATTCTGAAACACAACAGTCTAAACCGATAATACTGTTTGAGGTGCTCAAAACCCACTTCAAACTCTTGATTACTTCACCAACATTGCGAGATCAATTACTTCAAATTTGTCACATCCACCTCATTATCACATGGTTTCTCACACATACAACACTAGACTTAACAAGTAAAGTAAACAATCTTCTTTTGTTCCCACTTCACTATCAGTTTTTGCACCTCCTCTTCCTTCAGCTCCTCACATCCCTTAGAACACCAAAAGAGAGTATAATCTAGTAGAGTAGCTCCATGCTACTACTGCTAAGATCTCTCTCTGAGAGTTCATTCAAACATCACCTACATACCACAGGATGCTCCAAGAGGATTTATAGAAGGTTTTCATTCCACCTTCCATCAATCTGAATGATGTAGTAGCTTGGTTAGATTTTATGCATATGACTGCTTCAAACATTATCTTTTAAAAACATGAGTTACTTTCCATATAGGTTCAACAACAAAATGATTCTCTTTTAATCATTATGGTCATCAACAATTGTGGAGTAAAACATACACTTATCGATAATGGGTTAGGTCTCAACATTTGTGGGATATACTTATTACATAAACTTGATATAAATACATGTTATATTTCACTTGACACTCCGCATCCATGGATTTGACAATGTTGGTAGGTAGACTCTTGGCATAATCACATTACCAATTGCATTAGGCCTTGTAGTTCTACCTATCATTGTACATGTCAAGCTTGACACTCTTTATTACAATCTACTTCTTGGTAGACTGTGGATTTATGCCATAGGTGCAGTTCCATCTACCTTCCATGGTTCAATAAAGTTTGTTCATAAAAACAAAGCATATACAGTCAAGGTTGATCCAAATCCAGAATCTTGCCAACATGTGAATCCCATGAATCAACCTACTATATCTAAAACACTACAAAACTTAATCCCATCTTCAACAAGAGTTGATTTGTAATCCTTCACTGTTGATAACAGTGCCGATAAGGAAAGTGATTCATCTTCAAATGAATATCTAGGTGATGATTGGGGGTTGTTGGAATTTACCCCTTCCTTTGTTGGAGAGTATAAAGTCCCACAATCTAAACCTGATATTCCAAAAGTGGCTTCCACTTCTTCTTCACAACTTATTTCTTCTAAGAAACTAGAACCTTATTTTCCTCCTGCTTCAACAGATACACGTGACTATACATGTAACATCAACTACACCACTAATGGTGATACATCATCTTTCATGGAAATGGAATCATGTTAATGCCATGGTTTCACATTTTATCTCAAATTAGGTATAGAGGTAACGGATGTGGCCGAAAGTAACAAGGCATCAAAGTCCCTTTTCCAAATAATTATTCCAAAGGTCTAGGATACCACCTTTCTTATCCCTCTCACACCTCTCATCGCCCCTCTTTAAATGTTAACATGATAACTTCTTCTCTACCTTCTTCCTCTCTTCCTTTGGTTTATCATGAGATGATCAAAGCGAGTTCCAATTCTAACACTATTTCCCTTGACTTTTTCTCAATAGATGAGGGTTTAGCTGAATTCTTAGGTGTCTATGACCACATGCCCAAATATCATCACGATCGAGGCTTCCCCTAATCTTTAAATTCTCATGCATAATTTGGAGAAATCTTTGATTTATCAGATGACATCCAAGCATCTCATAACACACCTTAAGAGTCCACTCATCCATTTGATATCCTTGATCGCAACACTCTCCTAGTTGGAGACACTGTCGATGTCTTGATGGATCAAGCCAATATAGAAAAATTCATTTAGATAGGAAAATATTTAGATCTTGAAGAACAACAAGATCACTCATCTCTTTTACATGAATTTCTCAAAATATTAGCCTAGTCATATGAGGAGATGCCCGATATTGACTCACAACTTGTGACACACAATATTGTGTTATATCCCAATGCCCAGCCAGTCAAGCAAAAGATCCAAAAGATGAATCCCAAGGTAGCATTAATGGTCAAAGCTAAGATAGAGAAGATTTTACAAGCTGGATTTATATGCCCAATTGACTATTCACCTTGGATGTCGAATATCGTTGCTATCACTAAACCCGACAATAGTATTCAAATTTGTATTGAATTTCATGATCTTAATAAGGCATCCTTGAATGATTATTTCCCCTTCTGAACATTGAAATGATAGTAGACTTTACTGCTGGCCATGCCTTACTTTCTTTCATGGATGGCTTCTCTAGTTACAACCAGATCATCATAAACCCCCAAGATCGGTACAAAACTGCTTTCACATCACCTTGGGGTAATTTTGTTGTGTGGTCATGCCTTTCAATTTAAAGAACACTGGTGTTACTTACCAATGGGATATGACCCTCATCTTTCATGATTTTAATCACAATATCTTGGAGGACTATGTTGATGATATTTTGGCCAAATCAAGTTTGTGCCAATATCATGTCAAAATCCTCCATCGCATTTTCAAACGTATTCATCTCTACAACATGTTCTTGAACCCCCACAAACATGTATTTGGTGTCAACAATGGCAAATTGTTGGGGTTTATTGTATTGCATCGTGGTATTGAGGTCGATACGAAGAAGATCGACACTATTGTGAATATGCCACCTCCATGAAACATTTCTCATCTTCGTAGTTTATAGGGAAAGCTTTAAGCTATTCACTGGTTCATTTCACAATTAGCAGATCAGACTCTCCCCTTCACTCATCTTCTTAAAAAGAACATTCTTTTCGATTGGAATGAGGATTGCCAAAAAGCCTTTCAAGATCTCAAAGACTATTTGGATAATCCTCTTTTTTTAACACAAATTTTTTTTGGATGTCCCTTTCTTCTCTACACTTCTACCTCTTCTCACGCTCTAGAAACTTTATTGGCCCAACATGATAATGAAGGTAAAGAACATGCTGTATATTATATCAACTAAACTTTGCTGGATTATGAGATTTGATATTCTTCAATAGAGAAGTAGTGTCTTGCTCTCGTATTTGTGACGCATAAGCTAGGACACTATCTTCTTCATGTTGAAATGCATGTCATCATTAAATTAAATCCTTTAAAGCATTTATTATAAAAAATAGATCTCTTAGGGCATCTAGCTAAATGGGTGATGTTGCTAATGGAATTCAACCTCAAATTTGTCTCCTAAAAGGTAATAAAAGATCAAGCGTTATCCAACCACTTAGCTAATGCTGCACACCCATTCTCTATTCCCCATCAAGAATCTTTCCTCGATGATAGTATCCTTTCTCTATATGTTGATCAACCGTGGGATTTATTCTTTGATAGATCTAGGTGTTGAACCAACTCCAGTGCTAGTGTTATACTAGTACCCCTTTTTGACAAGCTGATTCCCCTTTCTTTATGTCTAAATTTTCTTTGTACAAACAACATTGCTAAGTACAAAGCTCTTATTGGCAGGCTTACATGTCGTGTTGTTGCTCAATATCCATGTTCTTCACATATTTGGTGATTCACAATTGACCATAAAGTAAGTTATCGGATCTTATCAAGTGAAGCATGATAAGTTATCTCAATATTGTGGCTTGGCTTTATCATTGTTGAATAATTTCTCTTCTTTCACTATTGATACCATTCCAAGAAGGATAATCAACATGTGGATGCAATGGTGAGAGTTGCCTCTCTTGTACCCCTTGAAGATTATCCTGCTGATTATCAATTCATCATTCATACTCTATCTTCACCAGCTATAACTAATAGCTATTCTGATGTTTCTTTCTGTTACAATATATATTCAAAAGAATGGTACTATTATGGAGTAAAAAGTAGCCACATGTCTCTTTACCTCTACATGTCTCTTTACCTCCTTGTTTAGCTCCTAGGTCCCTATGATTGCATTATACTTTCTAAATGTTCATATCGATGAAAAATTGTCTGACACCAATGTAAATTGGGAATAAGGGCCCCATGTTTTAACTTATCTCAGACCTAAAAGGGGCTCAAAGACTTGGGTGCCACCGCCCAAGTCTTCCTGATTGGTCAGTGTAGAATCAAATTTATATTGTCCTGGGACCTTTCAAAAGGTTTCTCTTTGTCATCTCTTTTGGTTTAATTTCACGAATGTTAGCTGGAAAAACATATATAAGTGTGTTTTTGAATTCATTATGAACCTAGATAGAGATAGCCAACTTGAAGTCTTGGAGCAAAGAGTATTCAAAGTATTCATTGTGATTTTAGAGCATAATTGTATTGTTATTATGTGTGTGTTTTTGTAGGTTTGAAGTTATCATCTATCTCTCCTTATGAGTTGAAGGATCTTCATCCTCTTAAGGGTTTCATCACATAAGTGATATCATTATTTTTATCATCATTTGATTCATTATATTGTTATTGTGTTTAGCCTCTACTCTGTAAGGGCACACTCTCTTTATCTATCAATGGTGTTGGGAAGCTTGAATGCTATCCTGGGATTTGACTAAGGCAAGTTCCTAAACACCATAATCCCCAAACCCCTTCTCTTCTTCTTGTGTGTAGGTTACAAGAATGAGTTCTAGGAAATATGAAGATATAGTAAGCCTGAGCAAGGATCAGGGTTTCGAGATCTGACAATAGTTACATAATATTCCTCTATGTAAGACTTGGGTGGTGGCACCCTAGTCTTTCTATCCTTGCTAACTCCAAATTTAGCATTAGGACAAGCTCTACAACATTTCTCTAGTTCACAGTTTCTGTAGATTCCATCTTTCAAGACTTGGGTAGTCCTAAAATAGTCCTCTGACACCTCTACTTCAGGGACAAGTTCTATAATCTTCCTGATCATCCCTGTACAATTGGTTTCTAGATATTTATTGTACATCTTTTGTTATAATCAAACCATCATAGAAATAGGGTTTAGAGCATTATTGACCTAGGGTTTGATAAAGAGACTTGATTAAATTTAATCTTTATATAATACTCTTGAGTACAAGATCTTTAGTTGAGTCCACCTTGATTTGGTGGTGATTTGGCTCGGTCTTGTCCTTGAATGTTATTGTGGAAGAGGGTTTGATCTAGTGTGTATGCTAGTGGTTATCATTCTCCTTTTCCATCCTTAACATTTTGGTGAACCCGTAGCTTCAAGCATTTGCATCTTACTGACTGATAAAATCAGATCTTGCATTGATTCATTGCATACCTTTCATTATTGCTTTGAAAATCTTGCATTAGGGTTTCAAAAATTCTCTTGCATGATCATTTTGATAACATCAAACATTCATTAAATCTGATTTTGCATAATAGTCTTTGCATCATTTTGCATCTTTAATTTAAAAATTACACTTTTGCAATTACACATTGTGTATTTCAACATTAAGGACTTTGACATCTTCTTAACATCTCTTTGAGCAAAATCTTAAAATTATCTACATTGCCTTTTTGTGCAGCACCTTTAACATCATAATCACTTTATTTTTAGTGACACTAGTGTGTTTTTGATCTTTGAAAAAAGCTTCAAAAACCTAGTTTCCTCAAACAAGTGTCTTGGTGTACAAAAGTCTCTCATATTGGTGATACTCGATTAATGTATAAATTTGATTATACATTGTTGTTCCATATCACATTCTCACTTAATTATGGATGCTTCTTGTTATTCATCTTTGGAATCCTTGTTTGCATACATTATAGACTTTGAATCTTTCACAAAATTCACTAATATGCATCCTCATGTTTTAGATCACATAGCATCCATGTATTATATTGATGTATCTATGTGTTCCATATATGAAATCATTTGTTATATATTTGATTTTGATAGCTTCGCAAATCTCATGGGTGTATATCCTTTGATATTAGATCTCACTAAGTTCATCTCCATGAATAGTCATGAGAAAGATGATCGTGGTGGTTCTTCTTTTACTTCTACTACAAGTCATGATAATTCCATGGATCTACTCTCTAATACTTGTGATGGTGACCTAGCTTTTCCTATTTCACCCCATGATTTGGATCTGTCTCCCAAAAGTGTTCCCACTTATGAGGACATTTTGGCGCAAGAGGATGAAATCATTGAAACATCCCTAAACATCACCATACCCTCCCTTCATTCTAATATTCTCCCCTCAAAGGATGAAGCATTAGTGAATGAAGAACAAGTCCTCTTATGAAGGATCATCCATGGATAGATAATTGGTGTTCATATAATAATCTTAAATCTTTTATTAATAACATAATACACGAGGCTTCTATGGCTCATCCTATGGATCTCCTGACTTTTATCGAAAGTTCAAGTACATTGGATATCATAGAGGAAGTGAAGACCCTTGATCTTCCTCTTTTGGTTTAATGTCCATGTACATTGGATATCTCTAGAGATGTGAAGACCATGGATAGTTCTCCTTTGGTTGCATGTTCAAACCCCTTGGACATCACGAAAGATACAATCATCAACAATTCTCTTAACAACACTTTAACTTCCCTCTGTTCCAATGCTCTCCCTTCAAAAGACAAAGCATTGGTGGATGAAGAAAGGTCTCTCACATTAAATCCTTTGGGGATGGATGTTGAGCTTAATAAAAGTGAAAACAAAGTTAATTTAATCATCATTAATAGACTTATTTCACCCACTAAGGGGATAGTGGATAAGTGTACTAATGCTCCTAAAATCATTGTGCATGAGGCACCTAATGCGCATCCTTGCTTCAAACCAGTGATCACAATTCAAGGTACTCCAACACCACCTTGACCGAAAGGAAAGGGAATTTTTTCTGAGGTTCCTCCTCCACCATCCTTATAAGGATTGGGAAAGAACCTTAAAGAGTGAATCTATCCATCACAAAATCATACAATCAATTTTGTACTGACTTCTCTTTAGAAATGTCAAAGAATGTGTAAAATCATGAACCCTTGATGGTGGAAAAAGAAACACCTTTGGAAAATATCACTAACAAGACTAGAAGGAATAGAAATGCAATGGAAAGGAGAGCAACAAGCCTTAGCTCAAAAAATGTCACCTCAAGAAGAAAAAATCCCACCAACAGGAATAGAATCAAACGAAGAGCTAAAGGAAGAAGAAATAAAAGAAGAAGTTTTAAGTTGGGCTATAGTACCCTATGTACCACCTCTTCCATATAAAGACCATGACTGGGAAGAACATAATTTGATCAAAGATGACCGCTAGCATGTAAGTATCTCTCCCTCATTCAACCACACTTGATGTGGCACCTCTTTGAGTTTTTCTCATGGGTGGCCTCCTCTTATGTGTTGTGTTGTGTTCCCCCTGTTAGAAATGAAAGAACAACTACTCAATGGAAATCTGATTCAAATGTATATTTAATGATCTTTAACAGAGTGTTAGAGATGGAGATTGCAACACAAAAAATAAACCCACAATATATTAATATACCAGAAGTAGAATGAAGCACAAAACACAGTGTTTAGCATGGAGAAAACCCTTGCGGGTAAAAAACTCCACCAAGAAAAGAGGCCAAGTTGTATTATCTTCACAAAAGGAGATTACAAATACAATCACTTCCTCTGTCCATCAACCTTCACTCTGACAGAACCTAGGTACCTGTAAAACTATTATGCAACTCATCTACTATGCCATGGTTTATATAGAATTTGCAATCCTCAAGATAGGCATCCACCTTGGAATCTCCACCCATGCAACAATAAATGTCATCATACATGCATCCTACACTTGGCAAAAGATGCCCATGCAAACTTGGGCGCCTAAAGCCAAAAAATAGCCACTTACAACATCTTATGACATGTCATAACCATCATAGATACCACTAAAAGAGAATCTTCCCAAGATAGCCACTTGGGGCTAAACATAGCAACTTACAACTCATTAATATCTATCATATGTGTCATAGTGTCATAGAATCTTATGACAACTTGCAACTGTCATAGATTCTTTACATGCACCCACCAAACATTATGACATGTGACATACAAGCTAAAAATAGTAGATTGTCCACATGGGCGCCCCACTTTGACCATTTACCATTTACCATAGTAAATGACATCCCATAACTACTGTCGATAACTCCAGAACTTACCGGTGCAATAACTCCATAATTACCATGGACAATAAATAATTTTTACCACTACTGGTGAAACTAGTACATCCCTTATGGGTAATTACAAATAATAAATGGAATAATACAATAATGGGATTTACAAGGTTAATGGCACATTATCCCAACATTCTCCCACTTGACATTATACATTGTAAATCAACCCATAGGAAAATAGTATGAAAAATAATCAGGCACTAGAAACAAGGCCCATGACTTTTCTGCACCACATGAATTTCTCTGTGCTCACAGGTTTGATCAATGAATCTGCAACATTCTCCTGAGTGTCTATCTTCTTCAGCTCAATCTGTCCATTAGCAACCAACTCTCGAACAAAGTGATAATGAACATCAACATGCTTAGTCCGAGCATGATACATAGGATTCTTAGCCAAACATATAGCACTCTAGCTATCATAACCAATCTGAATGATCCTGCAATCAAAACCAATACCTATACACAATCTCCTCAACCAAATTGCCTCCTTAGAGACATGAGTAGCAGCGATATACTCTACTTCTATGGTGGACAAAGCAACTGTGGGCTGCCTCTTACTCATCCAACTCATTGCTCCTCCAAATAGAGTAAACACATAGCCACTAGTGGAACTTCGACTATCTAAGTCACCTGCCCAATCTGCATCAACAAAACCTTGTATATCCAAAGATTTATCAGCACTATCAATACCACAGTAAACCAAAAAATAATCAGGAGTACCTACAAGATATTTAAGCGCCCTCAAAACTCCCACTGCTTGGGCAATATATGGCCTAGTACAAACCATTGCATACATCAAACTCCCTACAACACTAGCATATGGCACATTAGACATATCCTCAGGATCATCCTCAGTATTTGGACACATATCTAATGAAAGCTTAGTACCAATGGGTAAAAGAACTCTAATTGGGTTACAATCCTGCATACTAAATCTTTGTAAAATGGTATTCACATACTTACTTTGTGAGAACCAAAGATTTCTGTTACCTCTGTCCCTTCTGATCTCCATTCCTAGAACATACCTGGTAGCTCCAAGATCCTTCATGTCAAATGCACTTGAAAGTTGGGCTTTAAGCTCACTAATCATTCCCTTAGTATTGCTGAAAAATAACATGTCATCAACATACAATGCAATAACCAGTATAGAATCATCAATACAATGAATGTAAACACAACGATCCTCCTCACTTCTAACAAAACCTAATTTCAACACAAATGAATCAAACTTTTGATACCACATTCTGGGGGACTGTTTCAAACCATAAAGTGACCCCTTCAACCTACAAACCCAATGTTCTTTTCCTTTTACCTCAAAACCTATAGGCTGTTGCATATAAATTTCTTCCTCAAGATCTCCATGCAAGAATGTAGTCTTAACATCCATTTGCTCAATCTCCCAATCAAAGGCTGCAACAATAGATAACAAAAATCTAATAGAAGTCAATTTAGCAACAAGAGAAAAAATCTCACCAAAATCAACTCCCTCTCGTTGGGAGTAGCCCTTAGCTACCGGTCTAGCCTTGTACTTCTCCAATGAATCGTCTGCTCCAAACTTCTTCTTGAAGACCCACTTACAACCTATGGCCTTTCTTCCTTTGGGAAAATGAACAAGATCCCAGGTGTTACAAGAGTCTAAATCCATCATCTCCTCCTGCATGGCTAACTGGAAAGACTCACTATCATCTAAAAGAATAGCTTCCCTGTAGGATCTAGGCTCATTGTTAGTACTCAATAAAGCAAATATACAATGGAAATCTAGTGGGCTATACCTATCAACTGGATTCTGTTGTTTTGTGGTTCTCCTCAAGGGTGGAGTAAGAGTCTCAATTTGTTCTTCTGCATGATCATCTGTACCAACTTCTTCTGTAACAACACATTCATCTTCATTAAAACTACTCAAATCTTCTTCTTCTTCTTCACCCCCCAATCCATCATTCTGTTCTTCCTGAGGTGCATCTTGTTGCTCTAAATCAAAGTGCACTCTCTTTACCTTTTCTTCTTTTTCTTTTGGCTACTCAAGTTCAGAAATAGCTCTAAGTTCCTTCAAAATAACATCTCTAGAATAGATAATCTTACTAGTTAGTGGATTCCAAAGCATATAACCTTTGACATTATCACCATATCTAATGAATGTACACTTTTCAGCTTTTGTATCCAACTTAGATCGCTTTTCCTTAGGCACATGAACAAAAGCCTCACAGCAAAAAACCCTTAAATGTGAAACATAAGGTTTCTTACCTGTCCACACTTCATAAGGTGTCGAAACAAGAGCCTTATAAGGAGATCTGTTAATCAAGTAGCAAGTAGTACACACATCCTGTGACCAAAAGAATTTATCCAACTGTGCATCACTCAACATACTTTTGGCTCTTTCCATGATTGTTCGGTTCATCCTTTTTGCAACACCATTCTACTGTGGTGTATACAGAGTTGTCTTTTGTCTGATAATACTTGCATGCTTTCAAAACTTGTCAAATTACTTAGATTAATATTCCCCTCCATTGTCAGATCTTAATATTTTTATCTTCAATCCTGATTGGTTTTCAACTAATACTTTAAAATCCTTAAACTTAGTGAAAACTTCAGATTTGTGTTTCATAAAATAAATCCATGTAAATATGGATACATCATCAATGAAGGTGACAAAATAATGATATTTTCTGATAGAATCATTATCCACAGGTCCAAAACACATCCGTATGAATAATTTCTAAATTCTCTTTTGCTCTATTGCTTCCTAAAGGAAATAATTTTTATGTTTTGTTTACGAAACACACAATGCTCATAGAAATCAAAGTGCTCATCAGAATAAGAGAAACCATACAACAAATCTTTATTCTTAATATTTTTCAAAAACATTATTACTTGTGTGACCCAATCTATGGTGCCACAACATACATGTATTTTCAGTACTAGCCTCAGATATATAGGAGGCATTACAAATTGTAGTGGCTTCAACCTTGAATAGGTTTCCCAATCTCTTCCCCTTCGCTACCACCAAGTTCCCTCTCACCAAAATTCAGCCATGCTTGTAAAAACTCACATGCATTCCCAAATCATTCATCTTTGAAACAAAAACCAAATTTCTAGCTAATCTAGGAACATGATAAACACCAACGAGGGTTTTAATCCTCCCATCACTAAAACACAATAGTACCTTGCCTTTCCTAACTATTGGATATGCAGAGTTGTCCCCAAGGTACGCATTACCTCCATCATATTCTTCATACGTGGAGAACCATTCCTTATGAGTGGTCATATGAAATGAGCATCCTGAGTCAACCAACCAATGATCATTAGGAACAACATTACATGCAGCAAGTAAAAAATCTTCACCTACATTCAAGGACTTATTCGAAGCACTCACTCACTATTTCTTTCAGTTTCTGCACTCCTTCACATGTCCCATTTTACCGTAGTTCCAAAACTTAACTTTGTTCTTCTTTCCAGGAATCTTAGATCGGCCCTTAGATTTGTTCTTAGCCCCTTTTTGATCTCCTTTCGGTCCTCTTTCTTTAGGCCTTCCCCTGATATTGAGAGCATCCCTTGAACTATGTGAACTCTTCTTCCTCAATTCCAGTGCTAGTAAAACTACAACAAGGGCATCCAACTTGGGATCTATGAGGTTAGCAGTGATAGCCAATATAACATTCTCCCAAGACTCAGGCAAAGAACAAAGAAGCAAGATACATTTATCTTCCTCATTAACATCAACATCTACTGAAGCAAGCTGACTCAACAACAAATTACATGTATTTAAATACTCTGAGACTGATTCACCCTCTTTCATTTTCAAGGAAAACAATTTTCTTTTTAAATAGAGTTTATTTACCATATTCTTGGCTTGATAGATCTCACCCAACCGATTCCATAATTTATGTACGGTCTCTTCCTTTGCAACATTCAGATAGAATATGAAAGACACAAATAGATGGTTTTCGTGTCTTCTTATCCAGTCTATCCCACTCATCTGGAGAGACATCATTAGGTTTCTTCTCTTTTTGGACAACCAACCATTGGTTTCTTTCTTCCAACAAATCCTCCATTTTTAGCTTCCACAACTCATACCCCGTTCCGTTGAACTTATCAATGTCCAAACGAGAGGTTGATGCAACAGTGGATGCAACCATAATAACAACTCAAGATCTGCAAAACAAACATAACCAAATCTCCCACTGTAGGTACAGATTCCACACTATAACCCAAGAGTCAAAGGTGGCCATGCTCTGATACCAATGTTATAAATGAAAGCATAACTACTCAATGGAAATCTGATTCAAATGTATATTTAGCGATCTTTAACAGTGTTATCGATGGAGATTGCAACACAAAAAAACCCACAATACAGAAATATACCAAAAGTAGAATGAAGCACACACCATAGTGTTTAACATGGAGAAAATCCTTGCGAGTTAAAAACTCCACCAAGAAAAGAGGCCAAGTTGTATTATCTTCACAAAAGGAGATTACAAATACATTCACTTCCTCTGTCCTTCAACCTTCACTCTGGCATAACTTGGGTACCTGTAAAACTGTTATGCAACTCATCTACTATGCCATGGTTTATATAGAATTTACAATCCTCAAGATAGGCATCCACCTTGGAATATCCACCCATGCAATAATAAATGTCATCATACATGCATCCTACACTTGGCAAAAGATGCCCATGCAAACTTTGGTGCCTAGGGCAAAAAATAGCCACTTACAACATCTTATGATGCATAATAACCATCATAGATACCACTAAAAGAGAATCTTCCCAAGATAGGTTCCTGGGGCTAAACATAGAAACTTACAACTCATTAATATCTGTCATATGCGTCATAGTGTCATAGAATCTTATGACAACTTGCAGCTGTCATAGATTCTTTACATGCACCCACCAAACATTATGGCATGCATCATACAAGATAAAAATAGTAGATTCTCTACATGGGCACCCCACTTTAACCAATTACCATTTACCATAGTAAGTGACATCTCGTAACTACCTCCGATAACTCTGGAACTTACCGGTGCAATAACTCCGTAATTACCGTTGACAATAAATAATTTTTTCCACTGCCAGTGAAACTAGTACATCCCTAATGGGTAATTACAAATAATATATGGAATAATACAATAATGGGATTTACAAGGTTCATGACACCATATCCCAACACCCTCGTGTTGTGTTAAATGTTTGTTTAGGTCTCCGTGGATGATCCTTGATACTCTTGTAAGGTCAAGGATACAAGGAGACTGCCTCCATCATGACATTCCTTCTATTTGTTTCTCTATTCTTCTACACTTCTCTTGTTGCAATTGTTGTGTGTGGTGCCTTGGGGGCAAAACATTATGGAGGGTGTTTTGGGGGCATCCTTCCACGTTGTGACCCTAAGTCACTTTTGTCTCCTTTCTCATTTTTCGTGATTTTATTCTTCCATTGTACTGGTGGCTCTACTAGTTAGCGGATGACAAGAACAAATATACATTTATGATAAGGATCATGCATCCCTACAACAAGAATAAAAATGGACCCAGTCCATATATGAAGAAGGGGGTAATTTGTTACTGACGCTTGACTAGTAGAATCACTTTTGTCATGATGTGATCATGTATCGAATTGTGAAGTTGTTGTAACAAACCTTTACAATACTCTAAATCTACTTCTAGGCACTTTGGAATATTTCTGTATCTCACCTTGTAGCTACACTCGGTTCTGAGACACCTGAAGTATAACCTCATGGCTATACTCAATTCTGAACTCGTAAGTATAGCCTTGGTTTATTTAAGTGGTATGTTGCCTTATTTCTGTATCAATTGTTCACAAGATTTTCTGGCTAAAGTTTGTTCATTGTTATCATATAATACTAATGTGTTTCTTTTGTGATTGTTGGAAACAATTGACGATCACAAGCACACGTCACTTTGGGGCATGGGCTTTGTGAAAGCTCTTGTTCCCTCGTGTGTTTTCAACCTTACCTTAAACGTGATTGCTATCGGAAAGCGGGATCAACCACTTTAAGTTGGGGGCATATATTGCAGTAAATGCTTGGATATCTTAGACATTATAATAAAATGTGTGGCGTATGCTTCCTTTTCACCATAAGACATCTCTGCCATGTAGGTGGGGTTGTGTACTTTGTCTTTATGTGTTGCATATGCTTCCTTTTCACTGTGAGGTGTCTTCATGATGCAGGTGGGGTTGTATACTTCGTGCACATGCTTCCTTTTCATCGCAAGGCATCTTCGTGATACAAGTGGGGTTGTATGTTTTTGAAAGCCCTTCTGCGGAAGGCAGGATTGTGTATTTCCTTGAGTGGTTGCACATCCTTTTAAAAAGTCCTCTATAGAGGCGGGGTTGGATCTTAAGTTATTTACCCTTAAGCATGTCTTTGGTAGTTGTGGTAGCGTAGCTCAACTGTTAGGTGTGTTTGGCATGTCTTAGATGGTGGCACATAGTGATGAGCTCCCCCCATTGTCCATGTTTGATGTGTTTATGATGTATAGTGTGTCAATGACATACTCTACAATGCTCGTGTATTCCATGTGTTTTCCATTTGTCTTCCTTGCATGTTTTGTGTGTTTTAGTGGTGGTGCATAGCAATGAGCTCCCCCCATGCCATGTGTTTTGTGTGTTTTGTGGCAGAATGTAGTGATGAGCTTCCCCCCTATTGTGTTTTTTGTGTGCTTTTGATGGCAGTGCATAGTGATGACCTCCCCCCATTGCCTAGTCAGGGTTATATAATTATTTAATCGTATCTTCTCTTCATGTATGCCTTGTGTACTACGTATTTTCTCTCATGCCTTCTCAGTGTATTGTGTGTTTCTTTATTGTCTTCTCAATGTTTTGTGTGACTGTCAATTGTTTTCTTATGTTTACCTAAGCTTGGGGCTAGAAATGGTCTTCCAAACTTAGGGTGTGACTTCGCTATAGTGTTTGATGTGTTTTGACCGTACTTTAATTCATGTACTGATCATAAGATCATACACACATTAAAGTGGGGGCTATATGTTATGGAGTACAAAGTAGCCACATGTCTCTTTACCTCCTTGTTTAGCTCCTAGGTCCTTATGATTGCATTATAGATTCTAAATGTTCATCCTGATGCAAAATTGCCCAACACCAATGTAAATTGGGAATAAGGGGCCCATGTTTTACCTTATCCCAAACCTAAAAGGGGCTCAAAGACTTGGGTACCACTGCCCAAGTCTTCCCTAATTGGCCTAGGTAATATCAAAGTTATGTCAGCCTGGGACATTTCGAAAGGTTTCTCTTTGTCGGCTCTTTCAAGGTTTAATTTCATGAATTTGTTAGCAGGAAAAACATATATAAGTGTGTTTTTGAATTCATTATGAACCTAGATAGAGATAGGAAACTTGAAGTCTTGGATCAAAGAGTATTCAAAGCATTCATTATGATTTTAGAGAAGATTTGTATTGCTATTGTGTGTGTTGTTGCAGGTTTGAAGTTATCATCTATCTCTCCTTATGAGTTTAAGGATCTTCATCCTCTTAAGGGTTTCATCACATAGGTGATATCATTGTTGTTTATCATCATTTGATTCATTATATTGTTATTGTGTTTAACCTTTGCTCTTCAAGGGCACACTCTCTTTATCTATCAACGGTGTTGGGAAGCTTGGATGCTTTCCTGGGATTTGATTGAGGCAAGTCCCTAAACACCATAACCCCCAAACCCCTTGTCTTCTTCTTGTGTGCAAGTTACATGAGAAAGATTTGGGAAATATGAAGATATAGGAAGACTGAGCAAGGATTAGGGTTTTGAGATTCGACAATAGTACATAATAGTCCTCTGTGAAAGACTTGGGTGGTGGCACCCTAGTCTTTCTACCCCCGCTAACTCTAGGTTTGGCATCAGGACAACCTCTACAACATTTATCCAGTTTACAGTTTCAACAGATTCCATCTTTCAAGACTTGGGCGGTCTCAAAATAGTCCTTCGACACCTCTACTTTTGGGACACATGTTCTATTATCTTCCTGATCATCCCTGTATAATTGGTTTCTAGATATCTGCTATACATCTTCTGTTATAATCAAATCATCATAAAACTAGGGTTTAGTACATTATTGACCTAGGGTTTGATAAAGAGACTTGATTAAATCTAATCTTTCTATAGCACTCCTGAGTACTAGATCTGTAGCTAAGTCCACCTTCATTTGGTAGTGATTTGGATTGGTCTTGTCCTTAAATGTTATTGTTGAAGAGGGTTTGATCTAGTGTGTATGCTAGTGGTTATCATTCTCCTTTTCCATCCTTAACAGGTACTCCCATATATTCAATTATTTTCATGATAGTACCTTCTCGAATGCATCATCCAAAAATGCTTGATCTCGTATCCGTAAGCTCACTACGAGATATATCATACTTTCTAGCATTTTCTATCATCGAGGCTACAATGACCTCCTTCTCAATTGTTTAAATAAAGTAGATATCCCATTACCGTCAAAGAAACCCATTCAGGTGCTTGCGAGGGGCATTTTGGTGGAAGATCTTTGGTTCAAAATATTCTTCACATGGGTTACTATTGGAAAAGTAGGGAACAATATTCCTTCACTTTTGTTAAAAAGTGCCCTCAATGCCCACAAACTAACAATCAAATCTAAACTCCTGCCAAGGAACTTCCTACCCAATAACTTCTTGCCCAAGAACTTCCTGCCTAGGTATCCCCTTGGCCATTTTACGTGTGGGTTTTCGATCTTATTGGAAAAGTTTCTCCTCCCTCTTCTCAATGTCACACTTTTATCATCACAACTATAGACTACTTTATGAAATGGGCCAAAGCTTTCCCACTCTGATCCATGACTACTGAAGTAATATGTCGCTTCCTCCTCGATAACATTATTTCTCAATTTGTGCTTCCTTTCGTTTTGGTTTCTGATAATGGTTCCTCATTGAAGAACAAAGAAGTGAAGAAGTTCCTAGAGAAATTTCACATTTAGAATTGCTTCTCTACGCTATCCATAGTCAAATAACCATGTAGAAGCTTCTAATAAAACCATTTAACATATTCTCCAAAATACTGTCAAAAAACATGGTAAATATTGGCATACCCAACTTTTCTATGCATTATGGGCCTATTGCACAAGTATTCGTATGACTACAAGTACTACCTCGTATAATCTCATGTATGGTGCCAATGCAATCATGCCTTTAGAGTTGGAAATTCCTTCACTGTGGATTTCCCTCAATGGCCTCATCGATGACAACATTATAGGGAACAAAGAGTTAAACAAATTGAAATGCTCGATGAACAGTGCATCCATGATCTTGAACATATCCAAGCTTATTAAAAGAACCTCACACACAACTACAACAAATGCATCATCCATTGCTCATTTGAAATGGACGACCTGGTCCTCTACAAAAATCAACTCAATGTCAAAGCTCCCCTAGGTGTAAAAGGAAAATTCAGTCTGAACTAGTTAGGAACCTACATCATCACTGAAGTATATGAATTAGGTGCTATCGAATGTCTACAAAAGATGGTAAGCCTCTCAAAGAGCTCATCAATGCTATGCACTTATATAGATTTTATGCCTATCTTGATTTCTTTTCATATCTTTGCTTTCAATTAAATAATGTTCCTCTTTGCATGGTATGATAGTTTCCTTTTTAAAGCACATGGCATTGGATAGTTTACTATTTTAATGTTTTTCTTGCCCTTACATTTTTGTTGCTTCATTCTTGACACATATCTTGAGTTGTCAAGTAATTTTTCTAGTTAGTGAAAATTGCTTTCTTTCTTACCATGCTGTTCTAGTTAGTTGTGGATATAATTAATTAGTCTTTCCATTATTTCATCAGATCTTCTATAATGTTTAATTGGATAATGTTATACTTTTAAGCATCACAAGTAAACAACTCTACCATGATTAATTAGATCATTGTCGCTATTGATTAAATGATATTTTTATATTGTTTAATTAGATCACACTTGTATTTAATTAAGCTTTGTCCATAAATCAATGTTGTACTTAGTTAAACAATTTGACCAATATTGTTTAATTAGATCACAATTCGATTGTCATAAACCATTCATCACATGTATTAATGAGATCATTGATGTATTTATGAAACAATCTTATTAGGTTGTTTAATTAAATCACAATTGTATTTAATTAACCATGCATTTCATATCACATCTTTTAATTAGATCCTTGTAGCATTTAATTAAATCATCCATAACACATCATAATATGAACATGCAATGTAGAGATATTGACCAAAATCAAAAAAAGATTGTATATACATCAAATGTATTGATACATGATATACGAAATCACTACTATCACAAAATGAGGTCAATCAAAAAGTACATATACAAAGTCTCAATCACTCTCCAGGGCTGTGACTGCTGGATCCCTTAGGTTCTGGTGCCAGATGAGTGACATATAGCTATCATTGTGAGGCCACAGATCGAGAATGAGTCTTGGACCCACTCCGTGTCTATAGGCCCCTAACAGTGCCTCTCAACTCCACCACCTCCAACCTCAGATCCATCTCACACTGAGGTACCGGGCCACCTTGGCTCACAGCCTCACGGTCTCTACAGTCAATGTCTGTATGCAAGGGTCTACAATAGTAGATACTAATGTGTTAGGATAAGGTTCCATTAACCTTGTAAATCCCAATATTGTATTTATTCCATTTTATTATTAGTAATTTGTAATTACCCATAAGGGAATGTGGTAGTTTCATCGGTAGGGGTAATTTCAGATTCACCAGAGGTAATTATGGAGTGACATGTACGGTTGACAATTGTAAATCATGAGTAAATAAGGGTAGGTGCCACCTTTGGAGAATTTGATATTTTTAGCATGTATGACACATGTCATAATGTTTGGTGAGTGCATGTAAGAGAATCTATGATAGCTGCAAGTTGTCATAAGATTCTATGACATTATGACAACATATGACAGATATTTATTATGTGTAAGTTTCTATGTTTAGCCCTAGGTGACCATCTTGGGAAGATACTCTTTGGTGGAATCTATGATGGTTATGATGCATTATAAGATGCTGTAAGAGACCTTATTTAACCTTGGGCACCTAACTTTGCATGGTTGACTTTGGACAAGTGGCAAGAGCTTGTAAGGAGGAAATTAATATTTACATGTTGGAGATTCTCAAGAGAGAGAAAGTGGATGCCTAGTGTGAGAGCACTTCTATAAGTATTTTTCCATGTATTTGTTGTAATATAATAGATTTACAGGTACTCAGGTGCTGCAAGAATGCTGTTGGATTGAAGACTGGGGGAGAGAGTTGTGTAGTTGATGTATTATATCACTTTTGCAGATTAATACAAACTTGTGCCTCTATCCTAGTGGAGTTTTTACCTGAAAGGGGTTTCTCCATGTAAACATTGTGTCATTGTGTGATCAATTTTAGATTTGTTGCTTCTGTATTGCATTATTTATATTCTTTCATAATTTCAATAAACAATACACTGCTAGAAGACCATTAAACATATTTGAATTAGATTTCCATTGAGTACTTGTCTTCATTTTCTAACATGATGTTGGATAATCTCCTTGTGAGTCCACTCTAAGGAGATCTAACTATACCTATAGAGTGTCACGTGCCTGCTCAGTACCCACTGCTCTCAATACAACATGATCTCTCTCAGTTGTGACCTACCCCAGTTGCACCAAGCTCTCCTCGCATACAACTCGAAGTTACAGAATGGTCTTGAAGACATCCACATGTCGTCCAGAAGTCTGTAGTGGCCTGTAACTAGCCCACATAGTTGCTGAGGCTACATGGTGGGTACCATCTCTACCAAGACCTGACCTATGAAGTTGAGCCACACCCATGTACCAACTATAAAAGGAAAATAAATATCATGTCAAATCTCTCATCATGTACCATGTATCAAATTAGAATCCATCAATCATCTAGTGTTCTATTGAAATCACAAAAAACATTAATCAAAAACTCACCTAGGTCTCCATCCTGCCACTTAGGATCACTAGGAGCTACTCCTGTCACCACTGGGGTAGAAGGGGGCACTATAGTGGCTACACCACTCATCTTCCCTCTCTCGTCCTAGCTCAGCACACCACTCGCAATCAGATGTGGTCATAAAAACTGAGGTCAAGCCCTAGGCCTCCCCTCTGAGATGTCACCACCCTCCTCCCTACATCGGCATCTCCTCACTGCTATTAGGGCTGGGTCCTCCTCGTTCCCCTCCTCATCATATCCCTCCTACTCCTCTCTCTCCTCTACTCCACCATCTCCCTCTCCTAGCCAATCTTGCTCGGCCCATGGTCCTAGTTCTCTGAGAGGATGGTCCGCTAGGTAGATGGAGGTAGGTCTAGATGCAGCCCACCATGCTGTGTATGCTGGGTCAACCCATGTCATCCACTAGAGTCACATGCACTACATCCTAGAACTCATCATCTAAATTTATCAAGGCAATGTCAACCACTATCGATCACGATCTATCACCAAGCCTCACTACGCTACAATGTGAGCGCACACACCTCAACATGGAAGTAGGAACTCCCTGCACCTACGTGAACTGTTGTACAACTTGATCATAGTAGAATAACATGATAATGTCATCAAGGTGATTGACAAATAGTCAATTTCTCTGTATCCTTGTAAGTTGTTGTCTTTGCTCGATCCATACCCCATGGCTCTATATGGTCTCCACATTATGACTACACTCACCAACCTATTAAAGGTCACCTGCTAATGCAACAAGTATTCAAATTGCCACAACCTCCTCAAGATGTAGGCATATACTCATGGGTCAGTCTAGAAAATAGATGTTGGGACCCCCTTCGACTGCATGCATGTAATATGCTCAAAATCTCACACCTGAGGGAGTGTGCATGTCATCAGACTTTGTGCCTCATAGTGCACATAATGACCTAGATCATGATACAGATGGGTGAGCATGCTCCATCCCACGCAAATACTGTCCTATGATCCTCCATCACTATAATGGTATGGATGATGCCCTTGTGAAGGTGAGAGCCTCACCCATCCTATGCAATGCATAAGGCAATGGTCACGATCATGATGCGACAAATTAGTGGTGTGACCACCATGCCCTTCTCTAACTAGTTGATGTAGATGTGTTTTAACTCATCTATATGTATGGTATAATCGAGGCAGTAGGTCTATCTCCCTAGACATAGGCCACTGGCCTCTGCTCAATGATTGATCTATTGCAACCCTACACTAGAAGCTAAAGGATTTGATACACATCCTCTAAGGTCACTATCATCTCTCGTATCAGTAGATGGAAGGTAGAGGTGTCAGCGTCCAAGTACTCCATCAAGACCATCAACATAGTATCATGGAATCTCATCATGAGCATTGTATAGACCCCCCAGAGTTCAACATCTTGAAGGTACCCAACCTCTGTAGGTGTCAACATGCTCACACGGCTATGCAACAATGTTCACAAGTGTCCACCAACATGCTCCCAAATCAATGGGGGAGTCTGCAATTCCCACAAACAAATCTCATCAATTTCCCATCATCAAAAGTCAAACTCAAACTTCAAAAATGTCAAAATTTCTCTAAGTGCCTAAGGACACTAGCGCCCTTGATGCTAGTGCATCTTTCAGATCCCAACCCACATGCTAAATGATGGCACGTTCCTTGGACTCTAGTGCCCATGTTAAACACTAGCACATTACTTGGACCCTAGTGCCCATTCGAGATGCTAGTGTACCTATTGGATGCTAGCATGCCAGAAGGATGCTAGTGCATAGGTGTGCCCTTCGGTATGAAAAATGAGGCATTAAATGACATCAAAATAAAAATTCAAACATACCTGGTAGATTGTGATGCCCTACACTACCCTATCCCTTAGCGCATCCAAACTGGGTGCTCGGTAGGCTTGTTTGCATGGCATGTTTGCTCTCTGGGGTACTCAAAATCCTCATAATTCTACAAAGATAGAAATTACAAATGAATAGTAAAAATAGAAATATTCTTAATATTTATAGTAATTTTTTAAAAATTTCACCATTTTTTGTAGCACTCTTCACAGAAATCTTCATAACTTGGGCCTGCGAACTCAGATTTTCACACCATTTATTGCATTGAAATCCTGGTTCTACTCTCTATATTATCATTCACCTTTCAAACTAGTGTCATTTTACAACATGACCCTACTAAAGGCATTTTAACCACTTTTTAGAAAAGTGAAGCGGTAGATTTCTACCCTATTTCTACATTCAATTTAGCAAGAGGAAATAGGGGGCACATATCTATCCTAATTTTTCACTCTAAATAACTTTTCCCTCTTATTCCCCTTAGAATTTTTACCGACTAATGTATCTTTTCACCTTTCTGGATGATTTTGTTCTTCTAACAAGTGGTTTTGCAGAATGTGGTCCCTAACACTATGGTGTTGTAGGTTCCTAAGTTGGGGGCTCCATTCCTTCACTTAGAGAAACATCACATCCTCTACAATATCCTTTTAGGTATCCTTTTCTTTCTTATTTACTTTCAGTACTGCATTTCTATACTTTAGCATGCATATGCACGTAGTGTCACATGGTCTCTAAAGTGGGGGCTAAATGTAATGTCGTAGATTATGCTCACCCACAATTTCACGTTATTTTTGGTACTCATTTTAGTGTCCATGCATTAGTATGTTTTTAGGATCATTAATAGCCTTGGCCTTACCCTCAACCCATGACAGATGCCTTACACTGCTTTGACTCTTTATGTTGATCATATAAAAAAACTACAAAAGTGCCTAAATCTTGGCATTGTCCCTAGGGAATTAGACCTTTTAAGAACTATATTTTATATGAATCTAGTGCTTAGTGTGGATGTCTACACCATGTTTTTATGTATCAATAGCCTCTATCATTCCTACTATTAGGTCTAAAAAATGCAGGTTGCTAATCCTAAGAGAATGCCAGGCTCTATGCTTAGATTTGCAACATTTTTGAACTAACGCGACAGAATCAACCTTTAGGGTTTGATGATTCCCTGCACTTTAGGTCCTGCTACACCTAGGCGGGTGAACCTTGGGGATTAAAGCAGATTAAATGTAAATGTATTGACTAATTAAATGGATCTTCGTATAGTGGCAAATGGTGTAGGATAGATGAAAGCTTGCTAACTAAGTTGAATATCTGATGAATCATTGGTATAAATTGTATAAGCAATATCTAGGTGAATTTTATGATTGTTAAATGAAGGGGTTTAAATGATAAATTGAACTAAGACCAGTGCCTTGTTGGGTAAATAGAGTCAAATGAAGGACTAAGACTAGCGGCTTATAGTGGGTAATAATTCTAACTGTTTGGCACAATATTTAGTTTATAACTTGTATAAACGTGCAGGGAGATGATTGACAAACTCTTCTTAATGATCCAATCAATATAATTAGATATCTTGTAATTCACCAGAAGGTAATTTAATCCTTTCTTAAAGGAACCAATTGAATGAAATATGCAAGAATAATAGATAATATTAACTTGGAGATAGAATGACAATCCTAATTATATGGGTCTTCTTAGTAATCCAAACTAACACTTCCAGGTTACTATGACTGATCAGAAGGATTTTAATTCCTCTAATGGAAACCAATTTATTCAATCACATAGATATAGCAAATGTGCATTGACAAATTAACTATATACTTGATATATTAATTTGGATAACAAGGAAATACAGAACTAGAGACAACCACACAATTGAGTAACTCTAACAAAGAATTGATGCCAGAATAAAACCACAAGATCAAAGAACTCCAATTTACTTCTTCAATAATATACTTGCAACATGGTTTTTTGGAAACATTGTAAACTGTATGTATTATATTCTACTGCTGATGATCCTATCTATCCCCCTCGTTTTCCTTGATATATATGTGTGGGAAACAAACTTCAGGTCGAAACAGTATGACTATTTGTGGCTCACACCTTTTCACATAAATAGATTAAGAAATAGACGAATTTGATTAAGAGCTGGATCCATTAATCTTCATTTGTAAATCTGTAATTGGCCAGACATCCTCAAGATCTACCTGATGTAGAAGTGGGCATGGTTACCATCGGCATGACTTTCTTCATCACTGTGTGATTAATATTCTTCCCTGATCTATCAAGTATTACCGATATAATTATCGTGGAGAGTCTCGTCGATGAGTGTAATTCTATCAGAGTAAGATATGTGATCGGAGTAACTTATTTCAAGCCACCCAATTGTGGTTATCTCCCCGATAGCCTTCCTTTACACTTTTCATCAGAGAGAACTTCACGATATGTCACGGACATTTTTATCGCTGTGACCATCGGCTCGATAAGACATATAAACTTCGTTTCAACTTATTTTGCTTCGCCGATGGTTCTTATTCCTTTGTATCTCGAATATGTATATCATAAACAAGAAAACATTTAAACATACAAAGAATTTTCTATATTTAACTTCTTTTGACATCCGGCTTGTATTTTTAACTTGTATCTTCGCTTGTATATCGGCTTGTATCTTGAAGACATACATTGTTATTATGCAAATTCGATATACAAGCGGTGGGACCCACCTTATTCCTCACTCATATTCCATGTTACAACACTACTTGTATCCAACCTTTATATACAATGCCTGATACATACAAACTCAATTGTATCTCCTTTCCGTAATTCTTGCTTTTATGAACCATAGTTCATTCATTTTCAGCTCCGCCATGTATATAAAGTGAAATGCATCTTTCGATATACATTAAAGTATGATACATCCTTTTTTATTAAACTTTAACTTCCTTTGAGTTCCGCGTTGTATGTACACTGCAATGTATGTATCCGAAACATACAACAATAAAACCATATTTCATATCCCTTTCGGTTCCGTGATGTATATTACCATTGTATATCCCCTTGTATGTTTTATGCATTTGTATCTTCTCACTATTTGTATCTTGCATACATACAAATAAATATACAAAACCTTCGACCGTTCACCTTTGTATCTGGTATACATGCATTCTGACCAACATGCACTTTGTTTTTTAAGGATCTTGATTCCTCTGTTTTCTGCTTGCAGGCTTTTCTCAAACAATTATGTCGAGTTTAGTTGTAATGACTTTGAATGTTATCTCAGAGGATTCCTTTGCCGATGGTTCTTATTCTTTCACACTTATCGGTGTAAGTTATGCCGAAGCACTTTTCTTCAATCGGTGAGACATTGGAG
The DNA here is from genome assembly GCA_027924645.1 of Cunninghamia lanceolata. Taxonomy (NCBI): domain Eukaryota; kingdom Viridiplantae; phylum Streptophyta; class Pinopsida; order Cupressales; family Cupressaceae; genus Cunninghamia; species Cunninghamia lanceolata. Next base: position 874,239 of record BSBN01001093.1, read on the forward strand.
AGTCGGAAGCTCCTTAAGTTCTCATTCCGATACTCATTTCCTGCCGATGACCATTAGTTTCCTCCGTGATCGGTGAGAGTCCTACCGACTCCACCATCGGCATGACTTATACTATTGGGAGGGTTTGTAAAATACTACCTGATAGTGTTTCCTTATGCCGATTGGCATGACCATGCATTTTTTCCCCGATGAAAGGTCATCGGTGTCACTTTCTCCATCGGTGATTCTTGAAATCCTCTCGCCGATGCCTATTCTTATGCTGATAGCTATTTTAACAAGTCCCTCATAGAACATGGATCGGTATGACAAAAGGGGATGTCTTGCCGAAACTTAGGAATTGAAGCCCTTCATTTTAGTGTAATTTAGCGAGTGATACACTCACTTGTGGTAAAAGCTTGTGATTTTAATGGGATACACCAGTTATCATCATGACTTTTGGGCATAATGATTTCTGATTTGGTCGGGTAAGAATACAAGAAAATTTCAAATTTTCCTGTTCCAACAGTGGCTCTGTCTGGGGATGTATGCCTCCTGTGGGCATAGCAAGATTCCAGATCTTTAGGGAGCAGACCTGTGCCTACTCCATTGGGAAATAGAGTTCAAATGTTACCTTTGCACTAAAATGATATGGTCAGAAAACAATACCATGGCTGGTGGCACAAGGCCAAAAGAAAGGCCCATGTTTTCCTCTATCAAAAATTTTGTTTTGGTTACGCTGCAGTGGAACCAATTTGAACATTTTATTGAAGTTTGCATGATTAGACATATCTATATTTAACTGTTCAGTGATGCTGGTATATTCTTCATCATTATGCATCTGAAAACCATCTATAACCTTATACTTGTATGACAGGCTAGACCAAATCTCTATGTGATCTTTTATGCAACCGTATTTGCTGTCATCATCCAAATGATGGTTCTCTATCTGAACTAGGAAGCAGAAGAAATCAATTTGCATCTGATAATGATTTTCTTGAGTCTTGGCACCATCCAATGAAAAGGTATCACCATTATCTTCAACATCATAAGTAACTTTCCTACACAGTTGTGATCTTGAGACTCCATTATCAGAAGATTCAATAGAAGCATTTATCTCTGGATAATCACTGCTATCGAGTTTACACTTACCAATTGTTTTTATCTCAGCTGAATGTGATCCTGATATTGTCCTTTCACACCAATCATGTGGTCTACCATCATGCAAAGTATCCTCACTGTCAAAGCATATGTATGTTGGACATGAAACTTTCAAATCATCCCCATGTGCATATCTCTGATACTCCATACTAAATTTTAAATTTGTTCACTGTTGAGTGAGTATATTTCTTCATCTGTCCCGTTGCCGACATTTTCTTCATCCCTTTCCTCATCACTGCGATACACAAGTTCATTACAATTAGATATGATTGTTTCATCAATGTAATCATTTCTTTCACAAGCTGACACATTACCCTGATTATTTGAAAATGCTTTACCCTCATGATAACATGGATTTGAAGACACTCAGAATTCTTATTCTGGTATACCTTCTACATCAAGAGTTAGTCATCTTTGTTGAAAATAATCATCCTCTTGTTGATTCATGTATTGCGGTGGGTGGGCTAGGGCAACAAAAGAACTTGTATTTTGAAAATTTTTTTCATCTCTAGATGTATCATATGCTGATTCATTAGTTGTAGGAATACATTGTGGATCAAAGTGTGGTGTGAAAATATCTTGCTGTGTATAATATCTATATGGGGGCTGATGGTAAGCATTTTGTTGGGTATGTGGCTGAAAGCATTCATTTTGATGTGACACATATTGTTGATATTGTGGGGCATACCATTGTCCTGGTGGTGGGTAGTATTGGGGAATGTTGCTTGCGCTCATAGGATGGGGTCTTTGTGGTGGCATATTATGCTGAGTAGGGTTAGCATATGCATTATGAGGTACTTTTGAAATACACGGAATATATGTGTTCTGATATGGCTGATGTGAATTAACATTTCCACCTTGTTTATGTGGAGGGACATATTTTGGTGGTTTTGATGCCTGGATGATTAATCATGCCATTTGTCTATCTAGGATTTCGTGTTCCCTCTATTGTAACCTCCTAAGCTATTGTTCTTTCCATTCTAAATACACTTCCAATTCTTGATTAGTCATGCTATCAAGATCAATGGCAGCTTGATCAATAAACCACTCCTGTTCCTCTTCCACCTATCCCTCGAATTCATTTATTTTTCGAGGTCCTTTGCCATAAGGAGATCCATGCATGTCTGTTCGCCTCCTCTCTTGGAATAGAGATCTTCTTCCATTCATTATTGGATTATATTACAATCTTTTTAGAGTCGCCACCTCTTATCAAAAGAGGAATGATTTTTTTCTTTTTCGGGTCCTTGCCAGCAGAGTTACCAATTCGTGTCGGAATTCAAAAGTTTACTGACTCTGTAATGAGATGATCTTTAACTGGATTTTGGATTAGTTCCCCAGCAGAGTCGCCATTTTGTTAGGTCTCAAAAATGCAGGTTGCTAATCCTAAGAGAATGTCAGGCTCTATGCTTAGATTTGCAACGTCTTTGAACTAACGCGATAGAATCAACCTTTAGGGTTTGATGATTCCCTGCACTTTAGGTCTTGCTACACCTAGGCGGGTGAACCTTGGGGATTAAAGAAGATTAAATGTAAATGTATTGACTAATTAAATGGATCTACCTATAGTGGCAAATGGTGTAGGATAGATGAGAGCTTGCTAAAGTCTAATATCTAATGAATGGTTGGTATAAATTGTATAAGCAATATCTAGGTGAATTTTATGATTGTGTAAATGAAGGGGTTTAAATGATAAATTAAACTAAGACCGGTGCCTTGTTGGGTAAACAGAGTCAAATGAAGGACTAAGACTAGTGGCTTATATTGGGTAATAATTTTAACTGTTTGGCACAATATTTAGTTTACAACTTGTATAAACATGCAGGGAGATGACTGACAAACTCTTCTTAATGATCCAACCAATATAATCAGATATCTTGTAATTCACGAAAAGGTAATTTAATCCTTTCTTGAAGGAACCAATTGAATGAAATATGCAAGAATAATAGATAATATTAACTTGGAGATAGAATGACAATCCTAATTATATGGTTCTTCTTAGTAATCCAAACTAACACTTCCAGGTTACTGTGGCTGATCAGAAGGATTTTAATTCCTCTAATGGAAACCAATTTATTCAATCACATGGATATAGAAAATGTGCATTGACAAACTAACTATATACTTGATATATTAATTTGAATAACAAGAAAATACAGAACTGGAGACAACCACACAATTGAGTAACTTTAACAAACAATTGATGACAGAATAAAACCACAAGATCAGAGAACTCCAATTTACTTCTTCAATAATATACTTGCAACATGGTCTTTTGGAAACATTGTAAACTGTATGTATTATATTCTACTGCTGATGATCCTATCTATCCCCCTTGTTTTCCTTTATATATATGTGTGGGAAACAAACTTCAGGCCGAAATAGTATGACTATTCATGGCTCACACCTTTTCACATAAATGGATTAAGAAATAGACGAATTTGATTAAGAGCTGGATCCATTAATCTTCATTTGTAAATCTATAATCGGCCAGACATCCTCAAGATCTACCCGATGTAGAAGTGGGCGTGGTTACCATCAGCATGACTTTCTTCATTGCTGTGTGATTAATATTCTTCCCCGATCTATCAAGTATTACCGATATAATTATCGGGGAGAGTCTCTTCGACGAGTGTAATTCTATCGGAGGAAAATATGTGATCAAAGTAATTTATTTCAAGCCACCCGATCGTGGTTATCTCCCCAATAGCCTTCCTTTACACTTTTCATCGGAGAGAACTTCACGATATGTCACCGACATTTTTATCGCTGTGACCATCAGTTTGGGAAGACATATAAACTTCATTCTGACTTATTCAGCTTCATCGATGGTTCTTATTCCTTTGTATCTCAAATATGTATATCATAAACAAGCAAACATTTAAACATACAAAGACTTTTCTATATTGAACTTCTTTTGACATCTGGCTTGTATCTTTAACTTGTATCTTCGCTTGTATATCGACTTGTATCTTGAAGACATACATTGTTATTATGCAAATCCGATATGCAAGTGGTGGGACCCACCTTATTCCTCACTCGTATTTCATGTTACAACACTACTTGTATCCAACCTTCATATACAATGCCTGATACATACAAACTCAATTGTATCTCCTTTCTGGACTTCTTACTTTTATGAACCATAGTTCATTCATTTTCGGCTCCGCCATGTATATAAAGTGAAATGCATCTTTTGATATACATTAAAGTATGATGCATCCTTTATATTAAACTTTAACTTCCTTTGAGTTCCGTGTTGTATGTACACCGCAATGTATGTATCCGAAACATACAACAATAAAACCGTATTTCATATCCCTTTTGGTTCTGTGATGTATATTACCGTTGTATATCTGCTTGTATGTTTTTTGCATTTGTATCTTCTCACTATTTGTATCTTGCATACATACAAATAAATATACAAAACCTTCGACCGTTCACCTTTGTATCTGGTATACATGCATTCTGACCAACATGCACTTTGTTTTTTAAGGATCTTGATTCCTCTATTTTCTGCTTCTAATCTCTGTTTGTAGGCTTTTCTCAAACAATTCTGTCGAGTTTAATTGTAATGACTTCGAATGTTATCTCAGAGGATTACTTCGCCGATGGTTCTTATTCTTTCACACTTATCGGTGTAAGTTATGTCGAAGCACTTTTCTTCAATCGGTGAGACATTGGAGTGTCGGAAGCTCCTTAATTTCTCATTCCTATACTCATTTCCTGCTAATGACCATTAGTTTCCTCCGTGATCAGTGATAGTACTACCGACTCCACTATCGACATGACTTATACTATCGAGAGGGTTTGTAAAATACTACCCGATAGTGTTTCCTTATGCCGATCGGCATGACCATGCATTTTTTCCCCGATGAAAGGTCATCAGTGTCACTTTATCCATCGATGATTCTTGAAATCCTCTCCCTGATGCCTATTCTTATGCCGATAGCTATTTTAACAAGTCCCTCGCATAACATGGATCAGTATGACAAAAGGGGATGTCTTTCTGAAACTTAGGAATTGAAGCCCTTCATTTTAGTGTAATTTAGCGAGTGATACACTCACTTGTGGTAAAAGCTTGTGATTTTAATGGGATACACTAGTTATCATCATGAATTTTGGGCATAATGTTTTTTGATTTGGTCGGGTAAGAATACAATAAAATTTCAAATTTTCCTGTCCCAACAGTGGCTCTGTCTGGGGATGTATGCCTCCTGTGGGCATAGCAAGATTCCAGATCTCTGGGGAGCAGACCTGTGCCTACTCCATTGGGCAATAGAGTTCAAATGTTACCTTTGCCCTAAAATGATATGGTCAGAAAACAATACCATGGCTGGTGGCACAAGGCCAAAAGAAAGGCCCATGTTTTCCTCTGTCAAAATTTTTGTTTTGGTTACGCTGTAGTGGAACCAATTTGAACATATTATTGAAGTTTGCATGATTAGACATATCTGTATTTAACTGTTCAGTGATGCTGGTATATTCTTCATCATTATACATCTGAAAACCATCTATAACCTTATACTTGTATTACAGGCTAGACCAAATCTCTATGTGATCTTTTATGCAACCGTATTTGCCGTCATCATCCAAATGATGGTTCTCTATCTGAACTAGGAAGAAGAAGAAATCAATTTGCATCTGATATTGATTATCTTGAGTCTTGGCACCATCCAATGAAAAAGTATCACCATTATCTTCAACATCATAAGTAACTTTCCCACACGGTTGTGATCTTGAGACTCCATTATCACAAGATTCAATAGAAGCATTTATCTCTGGATAATCACTGCTATCAAATTTACACTTACCAATTGTTTCTATCTCAGCTGAATGTGATCCTGATCTGTCCTTTCACACCAATCATGTGGTCTACCATCACGCAAAGTATCCTCACTGTCAAAGCATATGTATGTTGGACATGAAACTTTCAAATCATCCCCTTGTGCATATCTCTGATACTCCATAGTTAGTAAATTTGAAATTTGTTCACTGTTGAGTGAGCATATTTCTTCATCCATCCCGTTGCTAACATTTTCTTCATCCCTTTCCTCATCACCACGATACACAAGTTCATTACAATCAGCTATGATTATTTCATCAATGTAATCATTTCTTTCACAAGTTGACACATCACCCTGATTATCTAAAAATGCTTTACCCTCATGATAACATGGATTTGAAGACACTTGGAATTCTTGTTCTGGTATACCTTCTACATCAAGAGTTTGTCTTCTTTGTTGAAAATAATCATCCTCTTGTTGATTCATGTATTGCGGTGGGTGGGCTGGGGCAACAAAAGAACTTGTATTTTGAATTTTTTTTTCATCTCTGGATGTATCATATGCTGATTCATTAGTTGTAGGAATACGTTGTGGCACAAAGTGTGGTGTGAAAATATCTTGCTGTGTATAATATCTATATGGGGGCTGATGGTAAGCATTTTGTTGGATATGTGGTTGAAAGCATTCATTTTGATGTGACACATATTGTTGATATTGTGGGGCATACTATTGTCCTGGTGGTGGGTAGTATTGGGGAATGTTACTTGCGCTCATAGGTTGGGGTCTTTGTGGTGGCATATTAAGCTAAGGAGGGTTAGCATATGCATTATGAGGTACTTTTGAAGTACCTGGAATATATGTGTTCTGATATGGCCGATGTGAATTAACATTTCCACCTTGTTTATGTGGAGGGACATATTTTGGTGGTTTTGATGCCTAGATGGTTAATCATGCCATTTATCTATCTAGGATTTCTTGTTCGCTCTATTGTAACCTCCTAAGCTATTGTTCTTTCCATTCTAAATACACTTCCAATTCTTAATTAGTCATGCTATCAAGATCAACGACAGCTTGATTAGTAAACCTCTCCTGTTCCTCTTCCACCTATCCCTCAAATTCATTTATTTTCTGAGGTCCTTTGCCATAAGGAGATCCATGTACGTCTATTCTCCTCCTCTCTTGGAACAAAGATCTTCTTCCATTCATTGTTGGATTATATTACAATCTTTTCAAAGTCAGCATCTCTTATCAAAAGAGGAATGATTTTTTTCTTTTCCGGGTCCTTCTTGCCAGTAGAGTTACCAATTCGTGTAATTCAAAAGTTTACTGACTCTATAATGAGATGATCTTTAACCGGATTCTGGATTAGTTCCCCAGCAGAGTTGCCATTTTGTTAGGTCTCAAAAATGCAAGTTGCTAATCCTAAGAGAATGCCAGGCTCTATGCTTAGATTTGCAATGTTTTTGAACTAACACGACAGAATCAACCTTTAGGGTTTGATGATTCCTTGCACTTTAGGTCCTACTACACCTAGGCAGGTGAACCTTGGGGATTAAAGGAGATTAAATGTAAATGTATTGACTAATTAAATGGATCTACCTATAGTGGCAAATGGTGTAGGATAGATGAAAGCTTGCCAACTAAGTCTAATATATGATGAATGGTTGGTATAAATTGTATAAGCAATATCTAGGTGAATTTTATGATTGTGTAAATGAAGGGGTTTAAATGATAAATTGAACTAAGACCAGTGCCTTGTTGGGTAAACAGAGTCAAATGAAGGACTAAGACTAGTGGCTTATAGTGGGTAATAATTCTAACTGTTTGGCATAATATTTAGTTTACAACTTGTATAAACGTGCAGGGAGATGACTGACAAACTCTTCTTAATGATCCAACCAATATAATCAGATATCTTGTAATTCACTAGAAGGTAATTTAATTCTTTCTTGAAGGAACCAATTGAATGAAATATGCAAGAATAACAGATAATATTAACTTGGAGACAGAATGGCAATCCTAATTATATGGTTCTTCTTAGTAATCCAAAATAACACTTCCGAGTTACTGTGACTGATCAGAGGGATTTTAATTCCTCTAATGGAAACCAATTTATTCAATCACACAGCTATAGCAAATGTGCATTGACAATCTAACTATATACTTGATATATTAATTTGAATAACAAGAAAATACAGAACTGGAGACAACCACACAATTGAGTAACTTTAACAAACAATTGATGCCAGAATAAAACCACAAGATCAGAGAACTCCAATTTACTTCTTCAATAATATACTTGCAACATGGTCTTTTGGAAACATTGTAAACTGTATGTATTATATTCTACTGCTGATGATCCTATCTATCCCCCTTGTTTTCCTTGATATATATGTGTGGAAACAAACTTCAGGCCAAAACAGTATGACTATTCATGGGTCACACCTTTTCACATAAATGGATTAAGAAATAGGTGAATTTGATTGAGAGCTGGATCCATTAATCTTCATTTGTAAATCTGTAATCGGCCAGACATGCTCAAGATCTACCCGATGTAGAAGTGGGCGTGGTTACCATCGGCATTTTCTTCATCGCTGTGTGATTAATATTCTTTCCCAATCTATCAAGTATTACCGATATAATTATCAGGGAGAGTCTCGTCGACGAGTGTAATTCTAATGGAGTAAGATATGTGATCGGAGTAACTTATTTCAAGCCACCCGATCATGGTTATCTCCCCGATAGTCTTCCTTTACACTTTTCATCGGAGAGAACTTCATTATATGTCATCGACATTTTTATCGCTGTGACCATCAGTTTGGTAAGACATATAAACTTCGTTTGGACTTATTCAGCTTTGCCGATGGTTGTTATTCCTTTGTATCTCGAATATGTATATCATAAACATGCAAGCATTTAAACATACAAAGACTTTTCTATATTGAACTTCTTTTGACATCCGGCTTGTATATTTAACTTGTATCTTCGCTTGTATATCAGCTTGTATCTTGAAGACATACATTGTTATTATGCAAATCTGATACGCAAGCGGTGGGACCCACCTTATTCCTCACTCGTATTCCATGTTACAACACTACTTGTATCCAACCTTTATATACAATGCCCGATACATACAAACTCAATTGTATCTCCTTTCTGGACTTCTTGCTTTTATGAACCATAGTTCATTCATTTTCGGCTCCGCCATGTATATAAAGTGAAATGCATCTTTCAATATACATTAAAGTATGATGCATCCTTTATATTAAACTTTAACTTCCTTTGAGTTCCGCGTTGTATGTACACCGTAATGTATGTATCCAAAACATACAACAATAAAACCGTATTTCATATCCCTTTCGGTTCCGTGATGTATATTACCGTTGTATATCCCCTTGTATGTTTTATGAATTTGTATCTTCTCACTATTTGTATCTTGCATACATACAAATAAATATACAAAACCTTCGACCGTTCACCTTTGTATCTGGTATACATGCATTCTGACCAACATGCACTTTGTTTTTTAAGGATCTTGATTCCTCTATTTTCTGCTTCAAATCTCCGCTTGTAGGCTTTTCTTAAACAATTTTGTCGAGTTTAATTGTAATGACTTTGAATGTTATCTCAAAGGATTCCTTCACCGATGGTTCTTATTCTTTCACACTTATCGGTGTAAGTTATGTCGAAGCACTTTTCTTCAATCAGTGAGACATTGGAGCGTTGGAAGCTCCTTAATTTCTCATTCTGATACTCATTTCCTGCCGATGACCATTAGTTTCCTCCGTGATTGGTGAGAGTCCTATTGATTCCACCATCGGCATGACTTATACTATTGGGAGGGTTAGTAAAATACTACCCGATAGTGTTTCCTTATGCCGATCAGCATGACCACGCATTTTTTCCCTGATGAAAGGTCATCGGTGTCACTTTCTCCATCGGTGATTCTTGAAATCCTCTCGTCGATGCCTATTCTTATGCCGATAGCTATTTTAACAAGTCCCTCGCAGAACATGGATCGGTATGACAAAAGGGGATGTCTTACCGAAACTTAGGAATTGAAGCCCTTCATTTTAGTGTAATTTAGCGAGTGATACACTCACTTGTGGTAAAAGCTTATGATTTTAATGGGATACACTAGTTATCATCATGACTTTTGGGCATAATATTTTCTGATTTGGTCAGGTAAGAATACAAGAAAATTTCAAATTTTCCTATCCCAATACCTACGATCATTTTTATAAGTTATCTTTTCACTTGCGTGATTCACTGATATTTTCTAAATTGTTATCCATGCCCAAACAAATCTTACCCTTGATTTTTGATCCTTGCTTTCTCTATTTAAGCATGTAGATTTGTCAATGTAAAGGATCAATTCTTTTTAGTAGTGAAGCTCTATTGAAATTGCAATTGATTTGCTTTTCATGGTAAAGCTATGCAAAATTTGAGAACAAGCATTACTATAGTTATCTTATCAAGCTATCGTAACACCCTTGCAATCAAAGCTTGATGAATTTTGAAGAATCCTGATTGGAACCGATGCCTGCTAAGGGGTTTTCACCTCCTCGTCGTGAGGTGATAAAGTTTCAATAATTCTTATTTTCATATTTTGATTAGGCACAATCCTTTTGATACATATCACACATATATCTTTCATGGGTTGTTTACAATATTGTTTTATCTCTTGTATGTACAGATCATTGTGCAAACTTGTAGCGCCCCTCCATTCTCACCGTGGATGTGTAGTTTAATGATCGTTGACTAATTTTGACTCAGAAGACGACATTCAAAAGAAACTTGAGGATGAAGATAGTTATCACTGGTGGGTTTACTTTCACGAAGGATGGCATCAAACTGTAAGTTTCTTAAATTCAAAGTATTTAGGTTCTGGGTTCTTTTGAGTATGGATCCTACACGTCTGATTGGGTATTTAATTTTCAGATGAATATGCATATTCATGACAATTATTTGTGATCCCAAATCTGTCATCTAATCATTGTTATTTACTACCCTTGCAATTTGCTACATGTACTATTGCGTAAGTTTAAATTTGAATCTAATTTGTGAGGGTTTTATGTCTACTACAAATAATATGTCTTTGTATCCGCATCAATCATACTTGCGCATTAGGGTTGCTTTCAATAACAGTTTCTGGTAGTTATAATGTATAGGCCTCCTTCTCCATATTGACGGCTCCTTGAAACTCGTAATATATCTTCTTACATCTGCTTGTATTAATGTTTTATTCCTCAATATTTATATCTTGTTATGCTTTGAAGCATCATCTTCTATTCTAAGTCGACCTTTTTAATTTACGGCTTCAACGTCTGACACTAATTCATTTTTCTATATATCTAATAAAAGTTCTTCATGATGCACAATATTATAGTCTGAGCTTTATTGTGGGGTAGTTATATTGATCATCGCCAATCTTGGATGTTAGCATAACATCGCTATTACATTGTCTACGTAACCGTTGGCTGTTAGGGTGGTTACGTTGGTTTCTGCAGTTGCATTTTAACTGCCAACTAATGTGTTAGTATTTATATCTGCTTTGTATCTGTTTTTAAAGATCAAATACACTTTGCTGTTTCCTCTGCTTAACCATTATTGGAATCACAAAGTTAGTGGTTAAAATGTTGAAAACGATTCGCATTTCTCTGATTATTTTGTAAGCTGTGGCTATGGTATTCAGTCATTGCGACCTCCCAATGAGTACTCTCCTTGAAGCATTCTGGCAAAAAATTCATGCACCCTGTCTATGCGGTCCCATTTTACATAGAATTCTGCCCATGTATTTAATGTAAAGATTTCCAATTACTTTTCATTGTCCATAATCTATTTTTTTGACATCCGCAATAATTGCACTTTGTGGTTAATATTCCCCATAGGCTTTATGTTGAACGGTTGGAATTTTAATTTGTTAGTATCATAAAAGAAGAAGTATTTTATAGTAATGACATTATAATGCTTCACGGGGAGCCTTGTTCGAATTGGGAGGGCAGATTGTGTGGCACCTTAGTAGTGCTTCTTTACTATGCCAATAATAGATTGTGTAACTCATGTTTTAAAAAGGAATCTCACCCAACTTTTGGGGGATTCTTCAAGAATTCTTGGATCTGTTTCTCTAGAATTTACTGTGAGAGACTGCATATCTGCAGAGTAATTGCGTTAAAATGGGGAGTCGAAGGTTGAAACAACGGCACGGATTGCTCAGTGGAGAATGGAGACAAGAGGGACGCTCACCCAGGCTCGTGCCACCCTATGATAGAGGAGAAATTTCTTCCCGGAGGTGTTCCGTATGGTGTAGCGTTGTGAGAAATTCAAGGCCCTAAATGATGTATAGGTAAGAATCTCTTTTCGTAGTCGCTGACATAATGTAGTTGCATGTCTGAGGATTTATGTTGATATAAATGGATTTATGTCTGGTACACTTGGGTTTTATTCGTGGTCGTATGGATGTCCATTTAAATGCCAAGATGTATTGCGGTGTGAGTTGCTATTGTAGAGTTTAATTCCTTGTTAAAAGTTCCTGTGTGTTACTCTCTGTAGAAGCATGCTTGGTTGGACACACTGTTTTGCAGTAGTAAGTAAATGTCTTGAATCTGGAGAATACCCTGCTGTCTTCATCTTCCAAGCTGATAGATCTCTTATGTCGATGGGTGAGAACTATCCCCTACCTCTCATTAGTCTTCTTAACCAAGCCGATATTCATCTGTGTTCTTCAGACATCAAGAAAACTCATCTTTTCCACCAGCATAGCCGTAATAGGCATCACCATATCATAGTTTAGGGTGTCTTTAAGTCATCCAGCGTGAGTATAAAGGTCAACCATGCACCTTGTTCGAAAATGTAGCCAATTTGCCAAGAAGTCGACGAGCGTTGCCCTTGAATCTATTTATTTTGCATGCATGTCAATCAAGACAATCCGAACTTTGTTGTATCTGATTAACCCTACAATTGAAATGATCTATATGGGGCATATCCTACAAAACTTGTATTCCTTAAGATGACATCTCATTGTCCTCTCCTGCTTTAAACTTGTGCCCATGCTCTCACGTTGGATGCCATGCAAGTTAAAATGGATGAGTTTTGCAGCTCTGTTGAAATTCTTCCCTGTTCTAAAGCTCCTAATTAAATCTCAGACAAGAGTTCGCTGGAAGAAGTTGTGGAAATCATTTTGTATCTTATGGATATTAATAAATCCTTTTAGTGCATGTCCCTTAATTATTGCATTTCCATGGGATGACCTCTCAGTGAAAAATTATGTCAAGTAGTCTCTGTGCCTTGTCCGTGTGTCCATATTTCACGTGTATGTCTACCAGAGCAACTTCCAAATATAATATCTGCCGAATATCCACCTTCCATTACACCTTAATGGATGTCTTTACCCGTTTCTGAAGCTCTCTTTTAGGCACAAACAGCGAGGATGTTAGGAAAGGTTGAGGAGTTGTCTTTACATTTAGCAAGTTCTTCTTCCATTATGCTTCAATGCTTATTCCTTTAATGCTGAAGGAAATCTGACACTGCGCATTGTTATGAGTTGATTTTTTTTAGATTGATTCATTTAGTATCACCAGTAATCCCCATAGGAAATGGTCCCTATTGGAAACGGGTCACACCTCTCACAAAGTTTTCTCTTACATCGATCTTGAGATAACTCCTTGCCGCAACCACCGTAGGATAATGTGACAACTTATTAATGCATGTGCACGTCTTCCAGGGCATTTGCAATTTTTTTCACATCTATTAATAATTCGTAAGGATACCTCTTCTCAATACCTGTAGATTACTTAAGAATATAGGTTTGGGAGTATTTGCAGGGGCACTTCCTTTTGTTTTGGGATCATCTAAACGTTTCTTGATTATGCTCTCCACCCAAACATCTATATAGAAATAGACTGTAACATGCTTCCCCATTTGGTTAATTCGCTAGGGTTAATAGGGGTTTGATTAGACAAATTAGGTGATAGTTCAAATCACAGACACACACTCTAATTGGTAGTCTTGAGAGTAGAAAAAAAATAAAAAAAAATAAAATATTAGCTGTTTGTTTATATTTGGAAACTCCTCCAAAATTTGCATTACTTTCATCACTGTAAAAGCGTCGACTCATCCTCATTAGAGATACCGAGTGATCTTGTATATGTTTTTCTCTAGTCATTTGCCTTTAGTTAGGAATCTCTAAGGATTAAGGTCAGTGACCGTTTAGACGATAGCTAGGTTGATAGAGATTTTAAGAATAGTATTTGTTATTGTGGGAGTTTATGCGTGTGGTGATGGGAAACATTTGAGACACTCTTGCAAGACTGTTACATCCATTTAGGCATCGGTCTGTATTAAATCTTATTAGGGATACATTTGTTCAATGCGGCTTTAATTGTGCCGTCACAATCTTTCACTTCACGGGTTCCCATGGTCAAGACAAACCCTGCAGATTTTCTAGTACTATGCTGGTATTGGGTCTTCGATGGTGTAGGTTCTAAGGAAATATTTTAGATTATAATGAAGTTCTTAGATCCTTGGATAAATATGTTGAGTGTATCAGGTCGAAATAAAGGAAATATTTGAGATTATATTTGAAGTTCTTAGATCCTTGGATAAATATGTTGAGTGTATCAATTTCGAATGTAATATGGTGTTAGTTAGAAAGTTTTAGCTGTTGTCATTAACACCATTTATGCTATTAGATTTTTGATTTACTTTCTTTCTAGTAGTGGAGTGTGGTATGTTATAGAAGATGCATTCTCTTATTAAGTCTTAGACGAGATAATAAGCTAGGAATTGTATAGGTGAAATCTAATCAAATTTGTTTGAGTCATACATTTGAAGGAAACAATGTTGTTTTAGTCATAATGAATTGATACTAGTGTTCCCAACACCTTTTTAAGACGATAGGATAATCCTAGTTAAGATGTTTTACATTAAATGCTTTAACCTTCAATCTTAGTAATTGGCATGTTCGTAACTTACATTGTGGTGTTTGTTAGCGTGAACTAGACTACCTCAATTTGTTTTGTGCGTAGTTATTAAGTGTGTGAATCTTAGTCGTACAATATTAAGAGAATAGTAACCGATTGTTCCCTTCTTGTCGACATTAGAAATTCATCCAAATGTCGTATTGTTCAACAGTATATCCTGGTAACATGTTAACGTTTTGGAAAAAATATCGCATCATAATAAGATATTTGATTTATTATTCAATAGAAATGATATTATCAAAATAGAGTTTGTTATGAATCTTGTAATGGAACTATCCCACTGATTATGAGTTTGAACAAAGTAGAATTAATGTTGAAAGATCTGGTTGCTTGATAAGACTTGTTTTCCGAAGATGGTATATTTACTATAACGGTTAGACTGAATTCCTTGTATCAGTACATTATCGTTAAAGAATAGGCATCATTGAATGTGGTATTTCTTACAAGAAGTTGAAATTATAAAGTTTCTTCTATATATACATTTACTTAAGATATAAGTCATGTGGTACAATCTTATGAGAAGTTCAAGTCCCGAACTACGATGTCTCTGCTCTACGCGTACGTAGGCAAGGTCATTATGAGCCCCTGAGACACTAGGTCGGCCCCTTAGGGCCTTCGGTTGTCATTTAATACATTTGATATGTTGTAATTATTAATCATGCAGGTCTAATGTTCTTTAGATGTACAGTATGAGAAGAACATGTACAGTATGAGACTTTAGCCATGCAGGACTCAGAAGCTAAGGAAGCACCTTTCCCACTGGCGTATGGATGATCATCTGGCACCACCAGGGTAAATGGGTATACACATGTATAATTTAAATTTGATTTGAATTACGTTGAATGTGATATACTCTATTATGTAATCTGAGCTTTACTAAATGAAGATTTGTAAATGGTATCTATCACGCTATTAAGTTCCTTATTGTTATCTATCAATATCTTCAGAGATAAGCATTACAAAAAGTGTGTGTGTGTGTTAAATTGATGCATTAGACTTAGAATAAACCATGGTTGTTTGATTGTGTTCATGTTTAGTAATGAGTTTTTGGTATATGGTTGAATGCATCTTAATTCCATTAATGCAGTCATGTTATCCCTAGAGATGTTAGTTAAATTACTGAATCATATTATGTTAGAGTTTTCTAACAATATTTCTATTTAAAAAAAAAATATATATTCGCCTTTTTACTGCTATAGTTGACTTATCTCTAGGGTTACATGGTGGGGCATTACAAAACTTGCTCTATGTCATTGAGTAGGTTTCATTATATTATTTCTTGTTGCATTTACTACTTTTATCACTACTCAATGCAATTCTAGACACATTTGGAATTCAAGAGCACACACTATTTATCTGTCTATCAATCTAGCTGTTGTTGAGGTGGAAACACTAAAACAAAGTTTGACTAGAGCAAGCCGCTATACAACCCAACTCTTTTCCCCTATCTCTATGTTTGCAGGTCTCATCAAGTAATCTGATGATCCTAGAAATGATTGAAAAGGCTAGCATGAGGATGAAGAATTGGAACCTGTATCGTACTGCACTGTACAAACTACAACGTAATGCACAAATGTTTGTGCCATGCATTGTTGTCCTTGGTAGTGGGCTCCATCTTCTGGTGCTAAGTTCCCTAATATTGTAGTTTTCCATTCATGTATCTCTTTTCTTGAAATGTTCTATATATCTCTCTATTCCCCAGTTTTAGTTAGTTTAGTCATCTATTTTGTCACTCGATTGCAACAAAGGAACATAGCTTGGACAATTTTACCCTTGTTGATTGGATAGAGGCAAAATATATATCTTCATCAGCTAGTGTCCTAATGTTCAATAGAGAATTGTTTTGATTATGAGTAGATAGTTAGAGGCAAATTTTCTATTAAACAATACTTTGTTGTTTACATAGGGAGTTACAAAAATTGGACAAACTTTCCAACACACAAGGGTTAAATTGTACAAAAACAATCAGTTTTTAGATTTAAAAATGTATAAATAAATTGATCCTAACATATATTTCTATAAAATGTAACATTTCAGCCTATAACCAACAATATATCAATTTGCATTCATGAAATATAATCTCTATAACAACACTATACAATAGAAATCATTAGTTTTCCACAGTCCATGATGCTGTATGTGAGTGTTTCTGGATTTGACTGTGTAATTGGACTGGAGTTAAAAAGAAGTTACACAGTCAAATCTAGAAACACTCACATACAACACTATACAAGTTTTAAAATCCTATTGTTACCCTAAACTAATCAAATATAATAAAAAAGTGCAAAAGATAGTGTAAGGAAGAGAAAAGTAGAGAGAAAAATAAACTAAAATTCTAAGTTTTTACCCACATTCAACTTCAACAATGGATATATAGGTTTGCAAATCAAACTAGTCTTGATTTGACCATGAGAAACCAACAAATCAAACTTTAAGAAGGTACAATCTTCAAGGGGAATTTTTAAAATAATGAAGCAAATCTTTATCAAACACCCAATTCTAGTGCAATTCAATAAGATTCTCCACAATACGAAGGAAAAAGGTGCTCAAGATAACCACACAAAATAATCCATAATCAACATACCATCAGGGTATGAACACTTCACAAACTTATCAAATATCCATTAAATTAACTACTAAAAATGTAAGAAAAACTATTGGTATTTGGAAACCATGAAGCAAACTTTGTATAATTTCATAAATTTGACACATATATCTACAATTTCTAACCAAAATGACTCGGAACCATGAAATAAACTTTGTATTGACAACAAAAGCTCAAAAAATATCAACAATTTCCATGATAATTAACCAACTAACAACAAATTTGATTGGGAAACATGAAACAAAATTTATGTTACATTAAATTCAACAAGTATCAACAATCTCCAGCCAAATTTTGGTTGGAAACCATGAAGGAAACTTTTATTACATTCAAACTTTTTCCACCAATTTCCAATCCCTGTACAAAGATAAGTGATTTCCTTTTATAGGAGAGGCCAATGTTCTTAGTTACAAATGAATGGATAAGATTACAATACAATTATTTTAACCAGACTACACATAATTGAACTTTGGGGTCTAAAACAATCTCTACTATCTAATTTTAACCAAGTTAAAATCCAACACCTAAAAAAGTATACAACTTCTAAGGCAGGTCAGCCTTGCTAAACAAGATTTTGTAAAAACTTCATTTGTAAAGATGACACAAACTTCCAGGTCTAAACATATAGTTTAGAAAGGGTCATTACAATTAATTCTAGCAGCTTCTAGAAATTAGTTCTCTATTTGAGAAAGGGTCATTTTGTAAATTAAATATGGAACTAAGCTCCTTGTAGGTAGTGAACAAGTTCCAGCTTAGCAAACAAATCAGTAATCAGGGAATAAATTAGTAATATCATTTGCATTTAATTTTGGTAGCTAAGAGTCCAAATATCCTTCATGACTAGTGGCAGCATAATTTCCAAAGCAATTCATTCTCATCTTCTTCCTTCCCTATTGTTGAAAATGTCTTTAGCTACTAGACCAATCTTTAGAATTGGAGGAGCTTTTTGCATTCACACTTCATTTCCTTTGCTCTTGAAAGACCAAAGAAAGCATTAGATTCATTAAAATCTCATGAAATTTTCATTTAAAATAGCTTATAGCCTTTTACGAAGATTCATTATGCAACCAAATATAAAACTCATAGTTAAAGTTTATGGAGTATAGGACAACACTGAGAGGGGGGGTGAATCAGTGTTGTACAATTTTTAAAATCTTTTCCCACCTTTTTAATTTACAAGACAGAGAATAAAGGAGACATCAATAATCTTTCAAATTCATATGCACAAGTATGATGATGAATAGTGTGAACAGAACCTTATGAATAAAACATTAGAAAACACACACATAGAGGCAAATCATAACACAAGGATTACTGGAGTGGAAAACCCTCATGGGGTAGGAAAACCACTCAAAATTGCCTCACTAGATTAACCATGAAAAATCATAAGTTATAGAGCCTCACTGGCTAATGAATAGGTCTCATTGACCAACAAAGCCTCACTGGCATACAAAGAGGTCTCACTAACCATGCAAGCCTCACTGGTAATAATATACAAACTCAGATTAAAACAAAGAATTCAGAGGGTTTCTCTATTTCAATACAAATAACTTGTTTCTCTTTTCATTCATATCCTGCATACATCTATACATTCAATGCAAATTTCTTCATTTGCAATTCATCTATTGCCTTGTTTCCAAAAATCAAAATGATGTCTCTGTGTGTATGTCTTCAAAATCTAATTCATCTGCATTTACTCTTCAAAACACATCTTCAAAAATATATCTTTTTAATGTTGCATACCTCAACACCTATATATTCTCAAAATCACTTCCATATATCATTTCTGCAATTATATTTTTTTCACAAATTATCTACAATAATATTGTAAAAGGAATTGACCCTTGATATTCTCTTCTCTGAATATATATTTATATTTTCTCTGCATAAATCATCTTCAAAAAACCATCCACCTGCAATAAGAAAGACTTTTCAAATTCATTTTCTCTCTGATTCATTTTCCCTCTATGAAGAACCTACAAAACAAAATAAGATCAAATTCCTCTACTTTGCATAATCATTCATATTCTTCATTTCTCTGATTCATTTTCTCCTTCTCAAAAATAACTCTTCAATCTCTTCATCTTCTCAGCCCCCTTACATTTTTATATTCTCTTCTACATTCATTTTTCCTTCTTTCTGTATTCCTTCTTAAAAAAAACTTCAATATTTTTCAATCTGCAAGAATAATCTTTAATAAGATTAAATCATTTTGTCTCTGTCAGAAATAAGAAATTTCTTCTATATATTTGGACCCACTTACCCATGAGAACAAAAAGCAATCATAACAACTCCTTAAATTACTCTGCCTTTTTATTTTAAAATAACATTCTTCTTTTTTTCTTCATGGCATGAGAGAGAAAGAAGCCCACTTGAGTTTCAAAATTAGAAAAGAATCTTCATAAAAATCCCTTAAAAATATGCTTTTAAAATCTCCACAAACTGCCTCTTTGAAATACTAAAAATAGCCTTATAAAAGGCAAAACACAAGCTGTCACATAAATAGATGTTCTAATGACCATCAAAATCAAAACATAGATGTCGGGGTCTTAATTTTAAATGAGGCTCGTTGATTGGAAAGTGCGCACCCACCAAATGTTTAAAGATGACCGTTGATGATCCTTTGGTGCCCACACGCTCATAGTAAGACCGGGAGTATCGGTCTTGCAATGTGAAGGGGCCGGTTGCCCTATGTTTGAGACCCCTTCAAGTTGCCACTTAAGTGGCAGTGACCTCCGATAGGAAGTCGACTTTATTTTATAAAATAAAGTGCCTTTACTAGATGACAGGTAGAGGTTTAAGATATGACTGAGGATTCTTAAAAATAGATTCATAAGACATTAAGACCTCAATAATAATATGACATAAACCTCAAAAGTGCAAACCTTAAAATCACTAGAATTCTGATTAACTTTGACACTATAATCATTGAATGTGATGACCTGTAGCACAATGCAACTTTGACAAGAGTTCTATGATCCTTTTATAACATGATCCCTCTGACAAACATAAAGTAAGATCAAGTTCCTTGTACCGGTCCAAGCAACATCTTGAATATCACCATGAAGAGGATTCAATATCAATCTTTGCAAGTCTTCTATATGATATCTTTTGCAATCCATGATAGACATCTTAATGAGAATAATTTGAGTTAAAGACCATCAACCACATCATCAACTCAATTGTGTCAAGTTTGTCATGTTATAATGACAAAGAATAGTGAACTAAAATCCTGAAGTATAATATCATCCCTTTGTATACCAACATCATCACCTTTGTAGCAGACCCTTTTTGTCATGTCAACCTTCCAAGACAACATAGCAACTCCTTACATTATATCAACCTTGAAGACACCTCTGAAGACAACTAAACACATGATATCAATGAACACATAAAGCACATCTGATTTCATGAAGACAACTTTGACAAACCATCATGATAATGGTATTGATGACACAACCTTTGACATCCTAATGTAATCTCATTATGAAGAGCATCACTTTGCAAGACATAAAGGATAAGGCACTATCAACCTATATCAACCTGCAACATCAAGAAATCATCTCCAAGGCAAACATGAAGCAACAACACCATGAGCATGCACACAACTCTTGTAAACTTTGAACACCATGAAGACCTTTATACATCAATAATGACTGATGTAGAAGCATGAAAAACCTCCTTGATATCAATGACAATCTACTCAACACCTTTTTGATATCAATGATAATCAACCTCCATCAAAAGTCTTATGGTTCAAAAAATATTTATCATAAATCAATTTCTGGGCTAAATTCTTTGTAAGATACACTTTATGGGAACACACTATATGGAACTAGATATAACATTTGTAGTTAACATATCCTACAACAACAAAAAGTTCTACAACACAAAACATGCAAATTTTTGTATCCATGTGAACTGAATAAACTTCTCAATGCAAGACTTGGACCATATTTCATATTTTTCATTACTATATATAGTTACATAATGGAAGTGTGCATTCAATTTGCTACCCCTTATTTTTTCATTTCAATGTTTTAGAACTTTACAGGTTTAGAACATGATTTTGGATTTCATTTTGTGCTTTATATGGTGATATCTAGTTACTAAATGAAAGTCCACAATTTCCATCTTTACCTTTTATTCTTACTTCACTATTTTGAAAGAACGTGGGAAAATAGAATAGGTTGGAAGGTAAAAGTTATCAATTTTAAATATCCTCTTGTTCACCTAGATCCCACATAGTTATTTACTTTTGAAAATATAATAGAAAATGACATTTTATAGACATTCAAACAAGATCCAGACTTATAAAACAAATCTACAAAAATGAGAATAGGAGCGAGATCTAAGAGATAAACTCAACACATCTTGTACCACTGCAAGATTTTACAAACCTTAAATAAGATAAATTCAACACTTATAACAATAAAATAAAATTTGTAGAGAAAACAAAGAGGATCAAACATAAAGTTAAAGAAATAATGTAATGCACATTAATGCACATTTGATAGCCAATCGAGAATCCCCAATCCAAAAAAAATTTAAACAATTGTAATCCTTATTTAAAGGCAATTAGTAGAATTGACAAAGAGATCTAGATGCATAGAATAAAGCTGCAATATCCTATACCATCATGAGATTTTGCAAAACAATCTTTCAATTTAGACTTTTCATTCTAAAACAACTTTGTGGGGAAATAAAAGATCATACATTTGATATAGAAACTGGATGCATATCCAATACTTAATCAAGATTCCACAAAATTATCATACAAGACTTTTCAATGTGTTACAACACTTGGCGGGGAAATGGAACAAGACAAAGGGTAAATCAAAAGAAGGAAAATGAACATCCAGAAACACATCAAAATCTTGCAAACTTTGTAAACACCAATTTTAACACTAAAACAATGAAATAGACCTTTGTGGAAAGAACCAAGTGGATAGGATAAATTGTTTGAACAACATAACATCTAGTAGTAAGCCCAAAACCCACACCAAGTAGGAAGTTGGAAGTCCACAAATTCTAAAAAAAAGGCTTGAAACTCAAGCTTTTACAAGGAAAATGCACTCAACCTTTTGCAACCAATCTAGGCACTTAATGAATTAATCCAATAGCCATTCAAAACTTACAATACACTTCTCTTCACACAAAGGGAAGGAAGAATAAAAACAAAAACTAAACCTAAGAAAAAATAAAAGAGGTGGTCCACAATTTGCCAAAACTAAAATGGGGCATGCATGCAAGGTTTTGGGTCCCAAAATAACTGATCCAAAACCCTAGAACATTACACAATCATCTAGGCCAGGGGTGTCATCAAGATGATTGGAAAGGAGGCCATCAATAGGCTAAGGATGATTAAGGGGAAACTAATAGGAGTGGGCAATCTCTTCTTCACTTTAAGCTCAGTTAGACTAAGGAGGGTATTCCTAGAGGTATCCCTCAACATGAATTGATAACAACAAATGATATGCTTAAAATCACACTACTGTAGTAGCACCTAGAATGCAATTTTAATCCTAATATTTTCACCAGATTAAAACATGTCTACTGCATAATAAAAACCTCTATTTTAAGCTGATAAACACATCTCCAACACATGGAAGATGCCAGAACACACATTTAGCCTAAGGAATGTAAAATTTAATGAGTTTATACTAAACTTTCCCTGGTAAATTAGAACCAACTGATGCCTACATATTATTGTTCACACATAAAATGATTTTGTTTGTTTTATAATTTTGTGGGTGGTCAAGAAAACTATATTGGTGCTTATTCCATGCTACAGAGGGGTCATCCCACAATAATGGGTTACGCTTTTTGGCCAAACTTGACATTGAAATCAACATTTTGAACTAAAACTTCACTTTCTAACACCTATAGCCACTAAACCGTTAGGAATTTGAAGATGATGCAAACTAGTGATTTGTGAGATTTTGTCTATAGATTCTAAATATATTTTTTTATAAAAATTTGGAGTTAAATTGTAAATTTTTTTGCATCTCCTTTGATAACTAGTTTTTATTAGTAAACAAGATTTTTTTAAAGTGATGTGTATTCTGTTGCACATAATTTTTTTTCTACAAAGGATAAAATTTTGATTCTTTTGAATTTAGTTTGGTAACACCAATATCTAGAGGATGCATTTGTTTTCATAATGTTTTGTTGAATATATATTTTTTAATTAAGTTTTGAAGTCAAACCAATTTTAATTTAAAAACATAGGCGTATTCTGTCCAACATAACTTTTTTGTATGTATCCGAATTCAATTTTTTTGTGTTCGAATAAGGACATCAATACTTAGAGGACATGTATTTTTTAGAATTTTTTTTCTCTATTTTCCTATTTTTTCGTATGTGTGAAACAAAGACCTTGATGTTCATTGAAAAGCCTACATTCACAAGAAATAAAAAATAAATATAATAACCAAATTAAATATATTTAAAATTATACTTTTTGGGAATCAGATTATAATAAGGACTACATACTTACAAAACATAAATTTTAAATGAATTCATTTGATCCCCCAAAAGGTAAATCAAAAGTGGTTTTTTATCAGCATTTTGATAGGTGTAGAGGAGACTCCATTATAGGTATGGTTTAAAACTAGCGGGTTTCTATCCAAGGGGGTTTGAATCTAAGGGGGTTTGATCAAACCCTCTTCAATTAAAATCCTATAAATGGAACCTTTCAAGGCTTAAATCATTATATTTTCTAAAAATATGTGATTTCAACAAAAATAGGATGTCCCAGAAAGTGCAACCCATTATTGTGGCAGCACCCAAAGTCACCAATTCATCAAAGGAGAATAGATACATAGAAAAACATGGGGGCTATACACAAAGATGATTGCAAAGTATAAATAAGCTTAGTTATCCAACATTTAGATGCATTCATTCACATATAACTTATGAAATGATCGTTGTAATGATTGCAACGTTTTATGAGTCTTTCGCTACTCAAATTATTAGTTATATTCATATAATAAAACGTTACAAGGGGAAAACCTGCATAATGCTTGAGGAGTTCCCAAAATAAATACAAAAAACCTTGGAGAATTTCATTCAATGGGATCAACTGTCACACTTAAATTTGTACATGAATCTGAATATTTGCCCCTTGATAATTTGATACTAGAGATGCTTGAAGACCTGTATAAAACTGAGCCTTCTTCTGCCTTTGATCTAATTCAAAAAATTGACCCCTAATAATGCCATTGCACCTAGAATATATAACATTCTAGCATTCACAAAATTTTGAGGACAACCCTAAATACATACTAAATGCAATCAATTCCTTCACCTACGTGTACCCACTGCATTCAAATCTTCAACCACCATTAAACAAGTTGACCTGGGCTCATGGCGCTTTTGGTAGTAGTTGCAGACATTAAACTTGGAATGAAATTTTGAAATCACACCTCAAAAATATGTTTTAACATTTCAAAACACTTAGACTTTACTTTTATTTCATTCTCCTTCATGATTTTAGCGATTCCAACTTTCCTTGAAACATTCGCATCTTTTACATCACTTTATCTCACTTGACTTTCATTTCGGTCATTTTTGCAACTTATAAAATTTTCTTTCTTTGCATTTTTTATGATTTTAGTCTGCTGTGAACCCTTGTCAGTGCCTTTGTGCATTTTGAATTATTATACCTTTGATCCTCTTTCACTTGACTCATCCACCTCTCCTATTTTGCGATTTCAAAAAAATGACACATTCTTGAACTCCTTTGTCGACTATTTGGGCCTGTAGAGAACCTTTGAAAGCATCTAAGGCAAAACATGGGACTTTTCAAACACTTTGGGATTTTGGGGATTTTCACACAATTAAAAGTTCTAGTTATTTCAAATTTAGGCAAACACTCTAAGGGAAGAAATAAAGGATATTACAAAATTTCAAATGTTAGAAAATGAAGTCCTAGAATAGTGGCTCTAGTTAGGGACATGTGCTAAACATTGGCACAATAAGAACTGATAGATCTCTAGGAAAGACCACAAAAAACACAACACAACACAAGATAGGAGAAGAACACACAAACACCGTCAAGATCAGTAGTGCTCAAGACTACTCGGGATCAAAATATGAAAGATATAGCTTGAATTCATCATTTAAAAATAAAAGACATCATTAGTTATGAGAAGTAATACTTTACATGCTGACCATGAACAAGTAGCTCCATGAGTTCTCCTTTCAAATTCACCAAGTGGTAGACATTGAGTTCAAACTTATCAGCCACTCCATAAGGCCCAAGCCACAATGGATCGAATTTACTATGCTTTTCTTTATCTTTAGACTTGGCATTCCATAGAAGAACCAAATCACCAACCTAGAAGTTCCGTGACAGTGTTTTTATCAAATAAACACTTCATTGTTTGTTTATGGTGCCTATTTTTATCACGTACAAATCTCCTTTGCTCCTCTAACCTAGTCATTTCCATAACTTTTTAAGAAAATGCATCACATTGATCCTCCTCTACATCACACAACAACTGCTACACTAGTAATTCCATGTTGATTGGCATCTTAGACTCTACTCTGTATACAAGTTCAAATAGGCTTCTACCTATGGTTCTTTTGAATGTTATCTTATCATCCCATAGAGCATACTTCAAAATATCGTCCCATCTCTTTTTACTCTAATCTAATGTCCTCTTTATAATCTTCATTAGGCTTCTATTACTTGATTCAACCCGTCCATTTCTTTGAGGATGATATGGAGATGAATGCACTAGGTTTATACCAAACTTAGAACACATGTTTAACATTTCTTGAGACCTAAATCACATTGCATTGTCAACCAAAATCTTGGAAGGCACTCCACACTTGGTTATTATGTTGCTAATCAAGAAATCCATCACCACTTTGGATGTTGCATTTCAAGTAGGGATTGCCTCAACCTATTTGGTGAAGTAATCAGTAGCCACAAGGATCCACTTATATCCATTACTAGATTTCTCTTGTATCTCGCTAATGAAGTCAATTCCCCACTGCTAGAAAGGTGCATCAACTATGAGAGGCAATAGGGGAAGTGCACTAGTAAATTTCAACTTACTAGAAAACCTCTGGAAAACATCACATCTTCATATCATTTGTGCTACATCCTTGAACAATGTAGGCCACCAATACCAAACTCTAATAATTTTATGAGTAGTAGTTTTATCTTTGTAATGTCCCCCACAAACACCATGATGCCATTCACTCATCACTGTTTTAGCTTGTTCTTGGTCCAAACATTTGAGCAATACAACTTCATGATTTCTCCACATCAATTAAATTTGGAATATCACATACTATTGAGATCTCATCTTGAGGGTCCTTCTCTGATTTTCATCCATACATAATGGACAATTCATGTTTGTAAGATAAAATATCACATCCTTATACCATGCATTATCAACCAATATGCACTGAATAGGAGCATAATCAACATTTGCTTCATTTACTTTTACTGCTTCTAAGTTGGAATTATCCATTAGCTTTTCCAACTCTTGGCCTCTAACCAATTTTGTAACCTGTATATCCATGTCATACTCTTGAATCTTGTTTATCCAATGACATCTCTTATCTGAAGATTCTTGTTGCATAAATATATCCTTCATGGTTGTGTGTGACACATATGTTATGGTCTTAGTACTTGTCAGGTAAGATCTAAAGTTTTTCATAGCCTTAACCAAGGAATAAGGACATTTTTCCATTATGGAATACCTCAACTCAATTGCTTGCAATGATTTAGTAAAAAAAGACACAGGCTGCTCATTCCCTTCTTCATTCATTTGAAGCAAAACAACAACAATAGTATAAAATGAAGCAAAAGAAAATAGCTGCAAGGGTTTAGAAGAATTTGGACTTATAAATATAGGTACTTCCTTGATGGCTTCTTTAATGTCTTTGAATGCTTCAGTTGTTTCTACATTCCTCATAATTTATTGTACCTTCTTGAGCATCTTTGAAATAGGTTTAGTCTTCTCTACAAAATTAGGAACAAACCTTCTAAAAAAGTTTATTTTCTCAAAGAAATATTGTATCCCTTTAACTGACTTGGATTGAGGGATGAGATCGATAGCTTTGACTCATTCTAGGTCTATTCTTACCCTATCCTTCAACACAATGTGTCCCAGCAGTTTTCCTTCCTCAAATCCAAATATACATTTCTTAGGATTCAAGGAGATCCCATATTGAAGGTACCTTGCAAATATAAGCTCTAAATGTTTGCAATGCTCACCTCTTTCCTTTGAGAATGCTGTCAGGTCATCTTGATACACTACCATAATCTCATCTATGAGACCAGAAAAAGTCACATCATAGCTCTTTGAAATGTTGACCTTGCATTCTTCAAACCAAATGGCATCCTCACATAAACATAGGTACCCTGAGGAGTTGTAAATGTTGTCTTGTACTACCTTGACTCTTTGACCATCACTTGGTTGTACCTGAAGAATCCATCCATCATAGACATTGACTTTGATCTAGTCAACCTTTGTAACCAATGGTCCATACTCGGGAGAGGGTAATTATCTTTTAGAGACTTGATATTAAGATTTTTAAAATCTACACACAACCTAATTTCCCCATTCTTATTTCTTATTGGGACAAGGTTGGATACCCACTCAAAATGTTTGATAGGTTTGATTATGCCTCCCTCTTTCATCTTCATTAATTATTTTTGCATTTTGGGAGCTATGGTAGGGTTAATCGGTCTTTGCTTTTGTCTACATGGTTTTGTATTAGGATGAAGGGGAATAATATGCTGAAATAAATCCTTCCTATAGGCCTTAAGCTCATCATAGGACCATGCAAAACACCTTTTGAATTTTTTCAACAATGCAATAAACATTTGTTTTTCATGAGGTTTCAATTTTTTACCTATGTAAACCATCTTCTAGGTAGCTTCAGTCCCTAACTTTATACCTTCAATGTTATCCTCTTCAATGGGTTTACCTTACTTTTCCAATGATTAGCATTGTCAAATATCTTTCAAGTGCCACCAATCCCTTGGGAATGGTATTTATTTTTAGTGGAACCACCTCATTCCTAAATAAGGTCTCCTTACTATTCTCAACTTCCACCATTGGATACCAATATATAAACTGATTGTCAAGTTCATCCAAGCAATTAAGGAACCTATAAATCTGATTGCTATCATTGAATACTTGACAACTGTAAATATTGTCTAGAATTCTAGGCCTGACAAGTATCTGAATAACATAATGACAAAATGAAGGAGCTAATTGTGGATTAAACCTTGAAGCAACAACAACCAAAGCATCTACCTTTTCATTTTTTGTTCTCTTAATCCACTCAATACTAATGGCATCAAATAGCTCTAAGGTATCCCAAATTGCATTTCTATATGACCTTAGCTTTCTATCCTTGGCTACATAAGCATTTTTGATCTCCGCTGTATCACCAACTCAAATTCCCCTAATATTCTTAAGCATTTCACCCCATGCTTGTGAGCCACATTCAAACCTAATTGAAGAGCCTCATACTCAACATTGTTTTTAGTGCATTGAAAATCTAGCCTAAAAGAAAGGCCAGAGTGCTCACCCTTGGGTGATATTAAAATGAAACATGCACCCAATCCATCCCTAGAATATGCACCATTGAAGTGCATTGTCCACAAATTATTTACATTACAAACAAGATCGACAACAAGAGGGAGAGAAACACTAATATCATGTTCTTCTTTCTCACAAAACCTAATGAAATGATCTATTTTTATAGCAATTAAATTTACCCCATCAAAGTTTGTTTTGTAATTATCCTCCATGTTGTGATCTTCCACCTTTTTCTCCCTGTATAGTTTCACTTCAACTCCATGGACATGAATCATAACATAAGATAGATCCATTTGAATACTACCCCCCATAGAGGCTGTCTACTTTTTGATAACGACATGCCCCATTTAGTAGGGTAGTCCCCTGTTACATCCCCAACTTGTGATTAGCTTAAACTTACGTTTGCATGGTAATCAAGAGGATTAGTTAAGAGTTGGATGATTAGATGTTTGTGGAAAATGTTAGATTAATCATTGTTTCTAACTAATGTTAGTTAAATATGAGATTTATAGATTGAAATAATTATTTAATTATTATGATTTATCGATCACATGACAATACACCAATCATGATTTTTTGGTTGTGAGTTGGATTAGAAAAGTAATCATCCTTTGAAGATGGAAGGAGAGTATCATCTGGGAGGAAGAGATAGATGATGTGAAATGGGGTCAATTGCCATCTGAGTGTCAGACTTTATGTCCTTATGAACCCGTGTGAGTTGGTGTAAGTTACATTTTTTCTTTGCCAGTTGATCTTCCTTTTGTGTCGTCTTGTCGATTGAGTTATTTCAACAATATTGCATCGAATCGACCTAACGACATTCCTAGAATATCAATGCGAGTCAAGAGTTAGCCTTACCATGTGGTAGAGTATCTTCTTATTTACTCTATTTATCCCTAAATTAGGATTATGAATATGTTATTCTTGGTTTGATATGTTTTGGGTTTTAGTGAAGAAGGGGAGCGGTGCTCAACCCCTAAATAACATGTTGACCCTACCACCATGAAGGTGGTGACGTTGAAAGATGACATCTTGATAGATATAAGTAATTACATACATCAAGATGATGCATGAAATAATATTATTCTATGATTATATAAATCTAATATAAAATTCCTTGCTATACTATTTCATTTATTTATTTGTTATAGCTGACATCACCCATGGTAGTGGAGTGATAATGTGATTATTTGAACCAATGGGAGCTTTGTACTCACCAAAGGCTTGTCGATAGCAAGTATTGGGATGACAGGTCCCTATGAAATTAGCAGGGTGGCCAAGTGGGAAAACTACCCACTGCATCATGGCGAGGGTGGTAGTTCCCAACATGCTCGGCATGCCCAAAAAGGGGAATGATAACAAGTTTATTGTTATGACTGGCTATCATTATTGGAAGGGAATCATTTATTCAGGTGTGCTCTCTACGCTTGGGAGGAGGAACAGAGCAAGAAAGAATAGTTAGCCGAATTGGGGAAGATAACATCAAACAACTTCATTCAGGTAGAATGAAAGTCTATAAGAACATAGCCTTTCATTGTTTGCTTTCTGGTATTGTAAGTGTCAACTGTGTCAACTACCTTATAGCATGTTTACTGTATTGTTAGCTTTATGCTTTCGTTTCTATACAGTGGCTCGAGGTTGAAAGGGCGGAGCCTTTAACCATTGAAACGTTCTTTATATAGTGGCTCAAAGCTAATAAGGCCGAGCCTTAAAACCTTGAACTTTCTTTGTAACTGTAGCTTGAGGCTGCTAAGGCCGATCTCTAATCCATTATAGCATTTATTGTAACTGTAGCTCGAGACCGTTAAGGCCAAGCATATATCCATTGTTACATTTACATGTCATTTATCAATGTGGGTTTTGATAATAATAGTGCCAAGACTCGTATAATGAGTCGAGCCGAAAGTGCTCATGGCACAAGAAGTGTAGAACTATTGTATTAAGTACATACTCAATGGTTTGGCCTACATGTGGCCAAGGTAGCGATCACAAACTATGGTGATGGTAGATAAGACTTTAACTTTAAATTGTGCTTATAACACTCAACTAGAATCTTGAGTCACCTTACATGGAACCCGACTATTGTTTAAAGGGTTATTGAAATAACCAAGGCAGTACTTTTCTACCCCTCGATAAAGGAGGAGGTGTGTTAAACAAAAGATCACTGTTTTATTCTATGGCAGCTTTGCATGCTAGCCAAAACATTAGTAAGGAATATTTTCTTACTATTGATAACTTAGAAGAATGGGAAGCATGAATAACTTAAGTTTTATATGGATATTATTATGAGAATTTAAACCCTTTTCTTTACTTATGAGTGAACCCTATGGGGAGAATATTTATCATTAAAAAATCATATGGGTAGTTTGAGTTATCATTTATTTATGAAACTATTCTAATTAGATAAGGCAAGGTATGCCTATGGTACCATGATTGCCATTCTAACCTATATGATAGTTCATATTGAAATTGTGAACCATGGGAGACCTAGGTTGGTGAATTTGGTTTGACTTTTAGTATGATTAGAAAGTGGGACAAAGTGACGAGGAGTCACAAGTCCCTTGTTATGAAAGTAACCCATTAAGTCGTTACACTCCTAAGATGGGAGTCGATTGTCCTGGTATGGACTATGAATCGAATTGAACCCACTTATACTAGACCTAGAGAGAGGTCAAATTAAACCTACTGTAGGATGAGACAGATTCTAAGTCAAGTAAGGGTGGTGGACATATGACTACATTTATTGTGAAGCGTATATGTATGTAAATCTTTGGCCAAAGTAATGCATTTGTCTCTGCATGCATTGTTGGTCCACAGTGCTCCAGATGGCATAATGTCTCTAGTAGTGTCATACATAGTTAGAGTGGATCTATAGTTGTGTGACCAAGAGGCATTATGAAGGACACAACACTAGATACTCAGATGGCTAACCTAACGGTTCCTAATATCTATCCCTTCCATGAAGGGTAGGGCCACTTCTAGGTAGGAAGTTGTACAGTGGACTACTGATCTGTGGTTGGTGGAAAAGCACCGGGATGATGCTCTCCTTCCCAAGCATGAGACAAGCCGAGGATTATGAAGACAGATGTCAAAAGTTCTAGGTGCAGTGCTTTTTATTTTATGGTTTGATGATCAATTATTATGTATAATTTTATATTTGATGCCTTGAGCATAACCTATACATGCATAGTGAAAGTTATTCACTAAGGATATGTAATTGAATATTGTAATTGAAGCTTTGTTATATTTCTTTTAGAATAACATGCTTAATTGTTAAAATGATAATGAATCATTCTTGTTAAACTTTGATTTGGATAATCATGATGGTATCTATTTCTTGATTAAGATGAACATTTATGTTAAATGATGAGTTTTATGGAATGCGATGCTACATATGTTATCAGAGCTACCAAGTTCAATACATGGACCTATGAGCTCACTACTTGATGATTACTTTTACCCAACATGGACCTATGAGCTCACTAATGTTTGGATGTTCTATGCCAGAATGGTAAGAATTAGAACAACACCCCAAAAGAAGGTAATGAATAAAGGGCGTTACCTTAAGATCTGGAAGGAAAAAGTAAGAGCTGCAAGAATGAAATGACTTGAACAGACTGGCTGCTTAGTGGGAGCATGGTTAATTGATGAGGAAACCTTTGCTAATACCATAAAATGCATCAAGCAAGAGTTAAGGAAAGAAGAGAGGATGACTGCCCCTAACTCTACTGATGCATCAACAGAACCCTCTGCACCTAAAGCACTAGCTATGGAAAATAATCTTAGGGATTATGATGTACCCAAGGAGATTGTGAAGGAGTACTTGCATGTATCCTCACCTCCTAAAACTGAAATGAAAAATCTCAAGGTTGAGAAATGAATATGGGAAGTTATCCCAAACTATAAATGACTTGCAGTAGCAAGGTGTAAACAAAATTTTTGTAGTTTTGGTGGATTATATGTAATCCAATGAAAACTACAATGCAATTGCAAAATTCTGACAATCTTTCCTTTCTTGTTAAAGATTATATGAATGAGAATAGATTTGTATTATGAATGAATTAAATGACATGGAAAAACTAATCCTTGATTAATCTACAAACTTCAGGAAGAAGTAGATTGTAGCAAAGGTTCGTATTAGAACCAGAATGGGAGATAGCTGAGATGAAGGGCAACCTTCAGGGCACTCCAAAAATAAACTTGATCAGATTATTGCCTTGCTTCAAGAGACAAGAGCGAGAGTAGGAACTCTCGAACAAGAAGTTAGGGGTCAGCAAGAACCTAGGCATGATGCCTATGATGGGGGTTATGACAAGGCATGTCATAATGATGCCACCCAAAGTGAGTAGAGAGAAAATAACTTTGAGGCTAGACAAGAAGTGGATAGCAGGAGCCATATGGCTATGGAACTATCCTGAGACATGAAAAAGGTTATGCCTCCTAAATTTGATGGATTTGTAAGTGGAGATGCCGTAGAGGCATGGCTTACAGAAATGGAAAAGTATTTCAAAATCAATAACTATAATGAGATCACTAAAGCAGTATGGGGGGCATTTCAGCTGGTAGGTGAAGCATCCACTTGGTGGATGAATAAAAAGATGGAACTAGGCTTGAGGTCTACAAGCCTTACTTGGGACAGGTTTGTGGAACTTTTTAGGCAAAGATGGTTGCTGCAACTGTTCTATGACTAGACGCTTATAGACTTTCAGAATCTAAAACAGGTTGATTTGTTTGTGAATGAATATTGGGAAAAGTTCACCTGCTTGCTTAAATATGCATTGCAATACCAACAGGATGAGAGATTCCATATTCGGAAGTTTATAATGGGATTGAACGCCCAGATTGGAGGCGAGGTTGATGTTCACTGTCCTACTACAATGGACCAGGTCTATGAAAAGGCCATCAAATATGAACATAAACTAAAAGCTATGCCAGCTAATAGGGAAGGAACTGAAAGAGATACAATTGGTCCCAATCCTTGCAATCCTCTAAGAAAAAGGGGAAGAAATAGGATTATTCTGAGAAAAATTATAAGGGGACCAAGCGTAAGCAAATTGAGTCCAAGGGAGAGAAAAAGGGCAATAACTACTCCAAGAAGAATGGAGATAATTCTGGAAAACCTTAGGAGAGGCGCATACCAGTGGGAGGGTGCTTCACATGTGGTAGAGATCATTACACCAACCAGTGTCCTAACAAGACACGGGAGCACAACTGAGAGGAAACCCTCTACCCTCTCAACAAGTGGCATTCCAACAACACATTCATGCAGCCTTGGACAATAGGCAAGATGAATACCAAATAACTCCCATTGAGACATGTATTTTATCTGGTCTTCCAATTTTAGTTTTAAGTGACATTGGTGCTACTGAATGTTTTGTTTCTCCTAAAATTGTAAACAAAATTCCTAGAAAGGCTGGATTCATGGCAAACTCATGGTCTGTAGAATATGCAAACCATACCAAGGCTCAGGTAGAGCAATGCTTGTTTGAGGCTAGGGTTGAACTTCCAAACTTCTTCACAGAAGTAAATCTTTATGTAGCCCCACTAGGCTCGTATGATGTTATCTTAGGGATAAATTAGTTATAGAAACATCAAGCCAAAGTGGATTGTTATGCTAAAATAGTAGTGTCTGGATGATTTAGGAAACAAAGTCTTTCTTCAAGGAAAACTTAGGGAAGTGAAACTGAGACAAATTTCTACCCTGCAAATGAAAAGAGCTCAAAGAAAAGGATGGCAACTTTTCACTGTCAAAATGGAAAAACTAAATGAGACTGAGGAAACCTATTTCCAAGATGATTTAATGTTTTCTGAATCTTAGAAACTTATTGAAGTTGGGAAGGAGTCCATAGGTCAGGAAAGATCAGATATGGATAGGTATCCTTTCCTTAGAGATTTTGAGGATGTATTTTCGGATGAGATATCGGGATTACCTCCTAAAAGAGCCTTTAACTTCTCCATTGATATAATTCTAGGGTTGGAACCCACTTCTAAAATCCCCTACAGAATGACCACCACAGAACTAAAGGAGCTAAAAACTCAATTATAGGAATTGTTAGATAAAGGGTTGATTAGACCCAGTGTATCACCCTGGGGAGCACTAGTAATCTTTGTGAAAAAGAAAGATGGTACTTTGTGGTTATGCATAGATTACTGCATGTTGAACAAAGCAACCATTAAGAATAAGTACCCGTTACCTTGCATCGATGATCTTTTCGATCAAATGAGGGGTGCAATCATGTTTTCAAAGATAGATCTTTGGTCTGGGTATCACCAATTGAGGTTGAAGGATGAGGACATCCATAAGACAACCTTAAGAACAAGGTATGGGCATTATGAATTCACTGTCGTACCTTTTGGATTAACGAATGCACCGGCGACATTTATGAATCTTATGAATAGTGTGTTTAGGGACTGTTTGGACAAGTTTGTCCTAGTATTTCTTGATGACATTATAATCTATTCTAAGAATGAGGAAGAGCATTTGTAGCATTTAAGAATTGTTCTTCAAAGGCTGAGAGAGCATGAACTGTATGGGAAGCTCTCTAAGTGTACATTCTTTTAGAAGGAAGTACAATATTTGGGCCATATAATTTTAGCCAAGGGAATAGCTATGGACCCAGCTAAGATTAAGTCTATTTTGGAATGGACAATACCAAGAAATGTTCATGAGGTCCAAAGTTTCATGGGCCTTGCTGGTTATAACAGGAAGTTTGTGAAAAAACTTTTCTAAAATTGCATATCCTATAACTTCCTTGCAAAGAAAAGGCAAGAGATTTGAATGGTTAGAAAAGTGCTAGGAGGCCTTTGACCTACTAAAGGAAAACCTTACTTCAGCACCAATTTTGAAAGTACTTGACCCAAAGGGTCAATTTATAGTCATTACCGATGCCTTAGGGGAAGGCTTAGGTGGTGTACTAGTCTAGGATGGACAAGAAATTGCGTATGAATCACGTAAATTGAAAAACTATGAACAAAACTATGCCCCACATGATTTGGAACTGGCAACAGTCATTCATGCACTTCAAATGTGGAGACATTATTTACTCGAGAAACCTTTTGAGCTGAAAACAGATCACCAAGGACTCAAATATCTATTCACTCAACCATATCTTAATGCTCGGCAAAGAAGATGGTTGGAATTCATCTCAGATTATGATTTTGAGATTAAATATATACAAGGAAAATAAAATCGAGTGGTAGATGCTTTGAGCAAGAGAAGACACATCTCCTCAATGATCTCCATACATTCTGATTTTAGGAATTAGGTGTTACAAAAATCTAAGGGAGATTAGTTCTACGAGCAGGTAAAACATGCCCTTGAGGAAAACCCCCAGAATCCGAGATATGAGGGATTCAACCTTGAACCAGATGGGTTATTAAGGTTTAAAGGAAGGATGTATGTACCTAACTCTGTAGAGTTAAGGAATATGGTATGGAAAGAGGTCCATTCTGCACCATATTCTGGGCATCCCGGAGTAACATTGAAGTTACTTGTTGATGTGAAACCCCTATATTTCTGGAAAGGAATGAAGTGGGATGCTGCAAATTAGTAGCTACATGTATGGAATGCCAGAGGGTGAAGGTGGAACACCATCACCCGGCAGGATTATTATACCCTCATGAAATTTTTGAGTGGAAATGGCAGATTATAAGCATGGACTTTGTGCAAGGGCTTCCTATGTCAAGGAACAAGCACAATGCTATCTTGGTTGTGGTGGATAGACTCACCAAAACTACTCATTTTATACCTGGGAACTTGATGGATGGGGCACTCGTCATAGCTCAAAAATTTGTTCAAGATATTTTCAGACTGCATGGCATTCCTAAGAAGATTATCTCAGATAGGGATGCATGAATGACATTGAGGTTTTGGAAAACCTTGTTCTCTTCACTTAGAACCCAGTTGAATATAAGATATGCTTATCATCCTAAAATGGATGGCCAAAATGAGAGGTAAACCAAGTGCTAGAGGATTTATTGAGGATGTATTGCATGGATCAACAATACAAGTGGGAGGATTATCTTCCTCTGGTGGAATTTGCCTACAATAATTTCTATCACTCATCTATTAATATGGCTCCATTTGAGACATTATATGGACGAAAGTGCCAAACCCCTATAAGCTGGGACAAGCTAGAAGATAGGGTTAGCCTTGGTCCAGAAATGCTATCAGAAATGGAAGAGCGAGTCCATCTGATTAAGAGAAGGGTAGCAGAAGCCAATGATAGACAAAAGAGTTACACAAACACTAAGCACATAGAAAGGCATTTCATAGTGGGAGAGAAAGTACTCCTAAGGGTAAAACCTTAGAAGAGTTCCATTAAATTTAGAAAGATGTCCAAACTGGCATCTAGATATGTGGGTCCCTTCGAAGATCTCAAAGAAGTCAACCCATTAGCATATAGAATTACTCTACCACTAGCTCTTGCCATGATGCATAATGTGTTTCATGTTTCATATTTGAAAAAGTTTAATACTACTGATAATCAAATTCCTATGCTTCATTGGAATGCTATACAGGTGAAGGACCAGGGGTGGTGGTGATCAAGCCCATAAAGGTGCTTGAAACGCATAAGCTACACTTACGTAACAAAGAGATAACATAGTGCAAGGTCCAGTGGGACTATTATGTAGAGGAAAATGCCACTTGGGAAAACTATGATGACTTTCATGCTACATTTCCTCATCTTTTCTGAAAAATGTTTTATTATGTTCACAAAGCATTTCTCTTATTATGTTGATTGACTATAAAGACATTAAATCATCGGGGATGATGGTTCTTATGGGGGGAGATATGTTACATCCCCAACTTGTGATTAGCTTAAACTTACTTTTGCACATGGTAATCAGGAGGATTTGTTAAGAATTGGATGATTAGATGTTTGTGGAAAATGTCAGATTAATCATTGTTTCTAACTAATGTTAGTTAAATATGAGATTTCTAGATTAAAATAATTATTTAATTATGATTTATCGATCATATGATGATACACTAATCATGATTTTTTGGTTGTGAGTTGGATCAGGAAAGTAATCATCCTTTGAAGATGGAAGGAGAGTATCATCTAGGAGGAAGAAATAGATGATGGGAAATGGGGTCAATTGCCATTTGAGTGTCATACTTTATGTCCTTATGAACCCCTGTGAGTTGGCATAAGTTACACTTTTTCTTTACTAGTTGATTTTCCTTTTGTGTCTTCTTGTTGATTGAGTTATTTCAACAATATTGCATTGACTTGACCTAACAACATTCTTAGAATGTCAATGCGAGTCCAGAGTTAGCCTTACCATGTGGTAGAGTATCTTCTTATTTACTCTATTTATCCCTGAATTGGGATCATGAATCCATTATTCTTGGTCTGATATGTTTTGGGTTTTAGCGAAGAAGGGGGAGCGGTGCTCAACCCCTAAATCACATGTTGACCCTACCACCATGAAGGTGGTGATGTCGAAAGATGACATCTTGATTGATATAAGTAATTACATACATCAAGATGATGCGTGAAATAATACTATTCTATGATTATATAAATCTAATATCGAATTCCTTGCTATACTATTTTGTTTATTTATTTGTTATAGATGACATCACCCATGGTAGTGGAGTTATAATGTGATTATTTGAACTAATGGGAGCTTCGTGCTCACCAAAGGCTTGCAGATAGCAAGTATTAGGATGACGAGTCCCTATAAAAAAGGCAGGTTAGCCAAGTGGGAAAACTACCCACTGCATCATGGTGAGGGTGGTAGTTCCCAACATGCTCAGCATGCCCAAAAAGGGGAATGATAATAAGTTTATTGTTATCACTGGCTATCATTATTGGAAGGGAATCATTTATTTAGGTGTGCTTTCTACATTCAGGAGGAGGAACAGAGCAATAAAGAATAGTCAGCTGAATTGGGGAAGATAGCATTGAATAACTTCATTCAGGTAGAATGAAAGTCTGTAAGAACATAGCCTTTCATTGTTTGCTTTCTGGTACTGTAAGTGTCAACCATGTCAACTACTTTATAGCATTTTTACTGTATTGTTAGCTTTATGCTTTTGTTGCTATACAGTGGCTCAAGGTTGAAAGGGCCGAGCCTTTAACCATTGAAACATTATTTATACAATGGCTCGAGGCTGATAAGGCTGAGCCTTAAACCCTTGAACTTTCTTTGTAACTGTAGATCGAGGCCGCTAAGGCCGAGCTCTAATCCATTATAGCATTTATTGTAACTATAGCTTGAGGCCGTTAAGGCCGAGCATATATCCATTGTTACATTTACATGTCAGTTATCGACATGGCTTTTGATAATAATAGTGCCAAGACTCGTATAATGAGTTGAGATGAAAGTGCTCATGGCATGAGAAGTGTACTCAACGGTTTGGCTTGCATGTGGCCAAGGCAACGATTAGGAACTGTGGTGATGGTCAATAAGACTTTAACTTTAAACTATGCTTATAGCACTCAACCAGAATCTTGAGTCACCTTACATGGAACCTGACTATTGTTTAAAGGATTATTGAAATAACCAAGGCAATACTTTTCTACCCCTCAATAAAGGAGGAGGTGTGTTAAACAAAATATCACTATTTTATTCTATGGCAGCTTTGCATGCTAGCCAAATCATTAGTGAGGAATCTTTTCTTACTATTGATAACCTGGAAGAATGGGAAGCATGAATAGCTTAAGTTTTATATGGATATTATTATGAGAATTTAAACCCTTTTCTTTACTTATGAGTGTACCCTATGAGGAGAATGTTTATCATTAAAAACTTGTATGGGTAATTTGAGTTATCATTTATTTATGAAACTATTCTAATTAGATAAGGCAAGGTATGCCTATGGTACCATGATTGCAATTCTAACCTATATGATAGTTCATATTGAAATTGTGAACCATGGGAGACCTAGGTTGGTGAATTTTTTTTGACTTTTAATATGATTAGAAAGTGGGACAAAGTGATGAGGAGTCACAAGTCCGTCATTATGAAAGTAACCCATTAAGTCATTACAATCCTAAGATGGGAGTCTATTGTCCTGGTATGGACTATGAATCGAATTGAACCCACTTATATTAGACCTAGAGAGAGAGGTCAAATTAAACTTACTATAGGATGAGACAACTTCTAAGTCGAGTAAGGGTGGTGGACATACAACTATATTCATTGTGAACTGTATATGTATGTAAATCTTTGGCCAAAGTAATGCATCCATCTCTACATGCATTCTCAGTCCACAGTGCTCCAAATGGCATAATGTCTCTAGTAGTGTCATACATAGTTAGAGTGGATCTATGGTTGTGTGACCGAGAGGCATTATGAAGGACACAACACCAGATACTCAGATGGATAACCTAACGGTTCCTAATATCTATCCCTTCCGTGAAGGGTAGGGCCACTTCTAGGTAGGAAGTTGTGTGGGGGACTGCCGGTCTGTGGTTGGTGGAAAAGCATGGGGATGATGCTCTCCTTCCCAAGCATGAGATAAGATGAGGCTTATGAAGATAGATGTCAAAAGTTCCAGATGTAGTGCTTTTCATTTTATGACTTGATGATCAATTATTATGTATAATTTTATGTTTGATTCCTTGAGCATAACCTGTACATGCATAGTGAAAGTTATTCACTAAGGATATGTAATTGAATATTGTAATTGAAGCTTTGTTATATTCTATTTAGAATAACATGCTTAATTTTTGAAATGATAATGAATCATTCGAATTAAACTTTGATTTGAATAATCATGATGATATCTATTTCTTGATTAAGATGAACATTTATGTTAAATGATGAGTTTTATGGAATGTGATGTTACATCCAAAATAATTACATCCATCATAAAAGACTTGTATGGATATGCTACAAGCTGGACCTCGACATATTTTACAAGGCCAATGACATTCACTTCCTTGGAATCTATGGCAAAGCTCTTGACAAAATACTTAGGCACTTTTAATCCTAATTCAATCATGATTTCAAATGGCATGACGTTACTTGATGCTCCATAGTCAAGCATTCAATTATGTAATAGCCATCCATTTATAATTAGTGTGGTGTAGAAAGGATCAACACCTATATTTCAATTAACTATGGATGACCCCAAGTAAACCTCCATAGTCACATCTAATGAGTGATAGGTAGCACTCATCAAAGCATATCCTTATGTTCCCCTTTTTCCATTCCATGCACCATCTTATCTGCTGATTTGCACTATAAAGACTATAAAACCTTGTTTAAATTATGTTAATTCAAGATGTAAAATTAAAATTTCTTTTGTGATTAAAAGACTCATGTTTGGGTTTAAATTGACAAAGAACTATGCAATAATATCATTTTTTGATCACAAGAATCCATCCATCAAGAGAAGCAAGGTTTTTGAAGACTCCATAGATGTTCCTAACATCTATGGAGCTATAAAGAAGGTGCATTATAGGAACTCCAATGTTTTACAAAAGGATTGAAGGATCTCTAGAGCCAGATCAAAAAGTCAGCAAAGGTTGTTGATCACGTGACCTCCGGAGCTATGTACTGTTGAGTTGTATAGATGTCTCAAGAGCATTCTCTATGGAGTTGTTTTATAGACTGCACAGAATCTCCGGAGCTATTCCAGAGCTACAAAGTTCTACTTGTAAAGGCCAGAGTTTTTGGAGAAGACTATTTTAGTACCTTGTGGGAGACAAAGTACACCTGTTACTTGATTTTTGCATGAATTAGGGACTTATGTTAGGATGCTATTTTAAAAGTTAATTCCTTTTTATCAGGGCCTTCATGAACTAATTTATCTCAAGTCAAAACTCTTGATTTAAGGGACACCTTCAGTGTCACTTTAAATCTCTTTTAGTTTTGCATGGTTATCTTTTTAACGTAGTTAGTTGCGTGTTTAGTCCTAAGAATAAAGTTTTGTATCTAAGGTAGAGCTTGGAGTGAACTAATAAACTCTGAAGATATGTTGTCAGCAAATACATTTGATATATATTGTATGGAGGTGATAGGAAAGAAATCATAGTTTTTGTTTTCAGAAGCACAATATACTCTATTAAAGAATACTCTATTTTTGAAGATCATGGATTAAAGAAATACAGTTTCCTATTTGTGTATTCTGAAGCTTTTCTTTAGTCTTCAATTATGGAGGTGTGGAGCAAGGGTCCACTCCCACCAAAGGAGAGAAGGCTAGTATTACTATTTGGATTTATTTCTTTCTTAAATTACTGCAGGTTCTTGAGTTTAGTTTTCCTACTTTGATAGATACAAATCAGGTTACTGTTTATTCTATTTTTGATGTCTTTTCCAATTCTCTAATCAACTAGTTCATTTCAACATTGTACTATTTAAATTCCTAGATTAAGATTTCTTTCATGGCAAATATCCAAAGGCATGAATTTGATTGGATAAGTAGGTTTCATTTCAACAGATAGTTCTAGGACTGTTGATTGTTGGGAATTAAGGTGTCTCAACCTTTGCAAATTCCTAATGTTGTATTTATTTATCCCATGTTGAGTTGGCATAGTCAGCACCTTGTGTACATGCAGTAGGCTAAATTTTGGTGACTTTGGCAGCCGCGGTTTCCCCCTTGAATAATTAACGAGGGTTTGGGGGCAGTGCCCCCAAGACGGGGTCAAGGGGCAAAGCCCCTTGCGGGGTCCAGGGGTAGCATGTTTGGGTGGTCAAGAGAGGTTATGACAAGTTGTAAGAGGAATAATATATTTTTAGTCAGTGTATGACAGTTTCTCTTATAGCTGTAAGTGCTGTCAGTTATGATGGATTCTATGACAGTTGTAAGGTGCGTAAGAGCATCTGTCATAGCCTATTTTGGGACAAGGCATCCACAAGTGTTCGACAAGTGTCCTTAGGCGTGGGTTTTGGGGCATTAGTCCAAGATGGATGCCCATCTCTAGAAGGTTCCATATTTGCCTTGTAAACTCTATAAAAATAGGTGCTTGGATGAGAGATAACCAATTTTTTGTACAGGTACTGTTATGCTGTTGGAATATCTCCAGATTCGACATTCGAAGACTCTTGAAAGAGCATTGGCTCTGAAACTATATTGTAATCTATTATTGTTTACTGTAATACATTTGAGCTGTGTTTTGGAGTGTGGGGTTTTTCACTCGTAAGGGTTTTCCCCACGTATATCTTGTCTCTCTCTCGTCTGTCTACTTTCTGTGTGTATGTGTATTACTGCAATATCTCTGTTAGATGTTCTATGCTGCTATAGTTGTAAGAACTAAAATTGAAT
Organism: Cunninghamia lanceolata; assembly: GCA_027924645.1. NCBI lineage: Eukaryota > Viridiplantae > Streptophyta > Pinopsida > Cupressales > Cupressaceae > Cunninghamia > Cunninghamia lanceolata. Next base: position 917,543 of record BSBN01001093.1, read on the forward strand.
TTGCATATATCTCTCCTCATTAGATTAGTGTAGGAAGTGATTTCCGCACACCTAACTTCCTTTCAGTTGGTATCAGAGCTTGGCTAGTTTTGGTCTTAGCTGTTGGGTAGGGGTTTTTTGAGATGATCTTAAGTTGAGTGGGAGTCTGTGCAGAGTATTTTGATTTCTATTGCAGCAAGGAGATGGCAAGTACACCAGGAAGGTTTAAAGTGGAGAATTTCAATAGCAGTAATTTCAAGCTGTGGAAGCTCAAGATGGAAGACATGCTTGTTGACCGAGACCTTTGGGAAAGTGTTAATGGAACTTAACCAGCTATAATGTCACAAGATGAGTGGGATCTAAAGGATCAAAAGGCTAAGGGTCTCATAAGACTTAGTCTTGCTAATTCTGTTCTGTTAAATGTCCATGAGGAGACTATTGTAAAACTACTTTGGAAGAAGTTGGGGGATGTGTATCAAGCCAAATCCCTAGTTAATAAACTTTTCTTGAGAAAGAAGTTGTATTCTCTTCGAATGGAGGATGGAGGATCCGTTGCTGAACATATGAATGCTTTTAACATGTTGGTTACACAATTGACATCTATTGGTGTAAAGATGGAGGAGGATCGATGTATGACCTTGCTTTGTTCTTTGCTGGACTCATGGGATCATCTTGTCATGGCTATTGGAAGCACCACATCCACATTCAAAATAGAAGAAGTGGTTTCTTCACTGTTGTCTGAAGAGATGCGGAGAAAGTCTTCTGAGGCAACCAAAGAGGCCCTTGCAGTTCGTGGAAGACCCAAGGAGAAAGGGAAGAAGAAGGACAAGAAAGATGAGAAGGGTAGATCCAAATCTCTTGGAAAGTCCAAGGCTCTTTGTTGGAACTGTGGCAAAACTGGGCATTTCCAAAAGGGATGCAAAGAGGAGAAGAAGAAGAATAAAGCTCCTGATTTAGATTTTGATAAGTCACAAGATGATGGTGATGCTTTCATCGCAGCCCTGGCAACCCATGCATCTGACGATGTGTGGCTAATCGACTCTGGTGCATCATTCCACATGACCTCACATCGAGACTGGTTCACTAAGTATGAGGAGTTCGATGGTGGAAAGGTGTATTTGGGTGATGAATCTCATCAGAAGATTGTTGGTTGTGGAAGAGTCTCTATCCAATTCCCTGATGGTCGAGTGAAGGGGATCTCTGGGGTTATGCACATCCCAGGCTTAGTACGAAACCTGCTTTCTGTAAGTAGTTTGAATGATGCAGGTGTGCAGGTTGTCTTTTTGAAAGAAGGATGCAAGATGACTAGAGGACCTATGGTGCTTGCTAAGGGTACTAGGAGAGGTACTCTGTTTCAGTTGGAGGCATGCATTTCACAATGCAATATTTCTTTTGACTCAAGGAAGAGGGTAGAAGTCACTTCATCCCCACCATTTGAACAAGCAGTGAAGAAATCTGTTGTTTCTAGTCTTGATGGTTGTAATCATGCATTGGAAGTTAAACTTCCTGCTGAAAAGACAATGTTATGGCATAAGAGATTTGGCCACATTGGTGAGAAGGGTCTGCGTACCCTAAAAAATAAAAACCTCGTTGAGGGGTTAGATGATTGTAATCTTGAGTTTGACTTTTGTGAACATTGCATTTATGGAAAGCAAAACCATGTTTAGTTTTATTCGAGTTCTCACAAGTCTTCTGGTGTGTTGGACCTTGTTCATTCTGATGTATTTGGTCCTGTTAATGTTCCTTCGTTATCAAAATATGTATACTTTGTATTTTTTATAGATGATTACAGTAGAAGGACATGGATTTATTTTCTCAGAAGCAAATTTGAAGTCTATAGAGAGTTTAAGGAGTTTAAGGCCTTTGCTGAAAATCAGACTGGTAAAAAGATTAAATGTTTGAGAACTGACAACGGTGGTGAGTTCTGTTCTACAGAATTTGATAAGTATTGAAAGGAACTTGGGATTGAAAGACATAAGACAACTCCATACACCCGGCAGCAAAATAGAGTTGTAGAGAGGATGAACAGGACACTGATGGAGAAGGCTAGGAGTATGCTTAGTGGAGCTGGCCTAGAACAAAAGTTTTGGGTTGAAGCTGTTGCCACTGCTTGCTATCTTGTTAATAGATCTCCTACATCAGCTCTTGTTGGAAAGACACCCATGGAGGCGTGGTCTGGTAGAAAGCCTTCAATAAGGCATCTTCATGTTTTTGGTTGTGAGGCATATGCACTTGTGCCTAGGGAGAAGCGGTCAAAATTGGAGAACAAGGCTGTTAAGTGTATCTTCATTGGCTATGGTGTTGGTGTGAAAGGATACAAGTTTTGGGACCCTGTGGCTGAAAAAGTGTTGTATAGCAGAAGTGTCATCTTCAGAGAGCTTACACCTTCTTCCACTATTTTGCAGCTAGAAGAAATAGTAAAGAAAGAGGATGTTGTTCAGTTTCCTGCTACCCCTGAGAAGACTGAATAGAAAGACAATGTTGGACCTGATGATGAGGAGAGCTCTAGCAGCTCTGAAAGCTCAGATGAAGAAGCTAAACCTCAACCTCAGCTCTTGAGGAGGTCTACATGGATAAGAAAGCAACCTGAAAGGTTTGGTTTTACATTGCTTGATTCTAGTTGTGCTTATGCTTTGGTTACTAACAATGATGAACCTAGAACTTTATTAGAGGCTATGGACATGAAAGATGCAGGTTCCTGGAAGGAGGCCATGGAGGATGAAATGTCTTCTTTGGAAAAGAATCAAACTTGGGACTTGGTGCCTTTGCCTCCTGGATGGAAACTCGTTGGATGCAAATGGGTGTTTAAGAAGAAATTTGGTGCAGATGGCAGTGTTGAGAAGTATAAGGCCAGATTGGTTGTGAAGGGGTATTCACAAGTGGAGGGTATAGATTATGGTGAGATCTTCTCTCCTATTGCAAAGCTGACATCCATTCGATTCATGTTGTCTCTCGTAGCAACTTATGACTTGGAGGTAGAACAGATGGATGTGAAGACAACTTTCCTTCATGGTGACTTGGAGGAAGAAATCTACATGTCACAGCCAGAGCATTACAAGGTGAAAGGTAAAGAAAATTTGGTTTGCAAACTTAAAAAGTCTTTGTATGGTTTGAAGCAATCCCCTAGGAGATGGTACTTGAAGTTTGATGCCTTTGTGTTGTCAATTAGATTTGTGAGATCAAAATCAAATCACTGTGTGTATTATAAGTTTGATGGTGATCATATTCTCATTCTTGCATTGTATGTTGATGATATGTTGCTCATTGGGAAGGGTAAGAATATGATTTCTGATTTTAAATCTCAGTTTGAAATGAAAGATTTAGAGGCAGCCAGGTACATTCTAGGAATGGAAATCAGAAGAGATAGAACCAACAGAAAACTTTGGTTAAGCCAGAGTAAGTATGTGAAGATCGTGTTGGACAGGTTCAGCATGACAAATTGTAGACCATTGTGTGTTCCCGTTTCTTTGGGGACAAAGTTTTTTGTTGAGGATTGTCCAAAATCTCCTAGTGAGGTGGAGGACATGAGCAGAGTACCTTATGCTAGTGTTGTTGGTAGTTTGATGTATGCTATGGTCTGCACAAGACCAGACATTGCCCAAGCAGTGGGAGTCCTTAGTCAATTTATGGCTAATCCTGGACGAGTTCATTGGGATGCAGTTAAGAGAGTGTTCAGATATTTGAGGAGTACTTCCAAGTATTCCATTTTCTATCATGGTAATGTTTCAGGACCTCCGCATTCTGTTGATATTCATAGATTTTTGGATTTAGATTGGGTAGGTGACATTGACAACAGGAGATCCACCAGTGCTTATGTGTTTACACTATTTGGTGGTGCTATTAGTTGGATGAGTAAGCGACAACCTGTTGTTGCTTTGTCCATGACAGAAGCTGAGTATATGGAAGAAACTCATGCTTGTAAGGAAGCCAGTTGGATTAAGAGATTGTGTTTAGATATTGGTGTTGATGTAGGTCAGATCATGATCAGTTGTGACAGTCAGAGTACAATTTGCCTTGCGAAGAATCCAACTTTCCATGCTAGAACAAAGCACATTGATGTTTAGTTTCACTTTGTGTGAGACATGGTTGAGGATGGAAAGGTAAATTTGGAGAAGGTAGATACTTTGAAGAATGTTGCAGATGCATTGACGAAACCAGTGGGCACAGAGAAGTTCATATGGTGTTCAGAGTCTATGGGCCTCTTGGCCCCTAGTAGTTAAATCTTGTCATTGATTTTGGTCCTTGCAAGGTGTTCGACAAGTGGGAGAATGTTGGGAATTAAGGTATCTCAACCTTTGCAAATTCTTAATGTTGTATTTATTTATCCCATGTTGAGTTGGCATAGTCGGCACCTTGTGTACATGCAGCAGGCTAAATTTTGGTGACTTTGGCAGCCACGGTTTCCCCCTTGAATAATTAACAGGGGTTTGGGGGCAGTGCCCCTAAGACAACGTCAAGGGGCAGAGCCCCTTGTGGAGTCCAGGGGTAGCGCCCCTGGTGCGTTCCCTATCACGGTACAAGGCGGGGTCGAGGGGCAGCACCCCCGTGGGGGCTCGGGGGCAACGCCCCCGAAACCTCAAATGACTTTTATTTAATGACAAGTGTCAGTGAGTATCTTTGCATGAGAGAAAGGCATCTTTGGGTAGTTAAGAGAGGTTATGACAAATTGTAAGAGGAATAAGATATTTTTAGTCAGTGTATGACAGTTTCTCTTACAGCTGTAAGTGATGTCAGTTATGACAGATTCTATGACAGTTGTAAGGTGCGTAAGAGCATCTGTCATAGCCTATTTTGGGACAAGGCACCCACATTGGGATGGGATGTTTGACAAGTGTCCTTAGGCATGGGTTTTGGGGCATGAGTCCAAGATGGATGCCCATCTCTAGAAGGTTCCATATTTGCCTTGTAAACTCTATAAAAATAGGTGCTTGGATGAGAGATAAGCAGTTTTTTGTACAGGTACTATTATGCTACTAGAATATCTTTAGATTTGACATTTGAAGACTCCTAAAAGAGCATTGGCTCTAAAACTATATTGTAATATGTTATTGTTTACTTTAATACATTTGAGCTATGTTTTGGAGTGGGGTTTTTCACCCGTAAGGGTTTTCCCCACGTATATCTTGTCTCTCTCTTCTGTCTACTTTCTGTGTGTATGTGTATTGCTGCAATATCTCTATTAGATGTTCTATGTTGCTATAGTTGTAAGAACTAAAATTGAATTTGGATATATCTCTCCTCATTAGATTAGTGTAGGAAGCGATTTCCGCACACCTAGCTTCCTTTCATTGATTACTAGTTTCTATTGTAGACTACCATGGACAATGCCTTGGATTTGGAAAATAATTATGATTAAATGCAAGGTACAATGACCCTTTTCAACATCTTGATCCTTACCCTCAACATCATTACTAGGAATAAAATCAATCTGTTTAGGCATATCAACAACAATGGTAAATGCCATAGCCCTATCTCTATGCTTAGGAATTCTAAGGTCTTCTCCTAAAGGTAATTAAATCCTAAATTGGTTGAGAACCTGAGCCATGTTAATAGGGTGATAAGGTGGTAAAGGGGTATCACAAGAAACGATAACATAATTTGCATTCAAGATATAATCTATCAATTGAATGGATATAATTTCCATACCTTTCAACTCTTTCTTCTTATCTTTGCTCTTTTCTGGCTCACTTGATACTTGATGTTGATCTTGCTTAGCACCAACCTTTGGTTTGTGGGCATCCAGTATTGGTGCAGCAACTAATTGCACAATAGGTACTGGGGCCTTCTATACATATTTATTTTTTGGCATTGACTGTTGCACTAGAGGCCTCTTCTCTTCTAGTACTTTCTTTTGGACAACACTCTTTTCCTCACTATCCACTTTATTTTTCTCTTTTTCAATTTCAATTTTGTTCCCAACTAAGATTGTAGCAGCATTACCTTGCATAGGCACATGTCTATTTCTTAATTGACATCCACCCTAAACTTGCATAATGGATGCATCAGTTAGGGCCTTCATGTCTTCATTAGATGGCTGTGATTGTTTGTATTTCTTGTGCACGTGATTTCTCAAGTGCTCAAAATCATGAGCAGGTAGTTCATATTTCTCTAGATCTGAACTAACATCATATTGGAGAATATGATTATTATCTTCATAAATGTCATAATCATCACTCTCATACATCTACTCATAGTCCTCTGTATCTAACTAATTTATCTTGTCCTCATAAGACTCAGTTGAACCTTCTTTATTTGGAAATTCCTCTTCTCTGCTCATTGAGTGAGAAACTGCACAATTTGCTGATTCATGTGGGAGATAGCATGCATTACACCAGGGTGATGATTCTTTGTAGTTTATATGATCCTTTATTAATGGATCAGGTGTGTCCCTTTCAGGCCACTTGAAACTAACATGTTTAGGGGCCACTTGCCTATCATTTTTCTGTGGTCTTTTGGACAAGTAAGTATTGTAGGGCTTGTTGTGCAATCTTCGACCCTCATTGAAGTGTGTTTCTACACCTCGAGGTGGTAGCCCTTTCTCATTTATTTCCACTTTGTAGGGTAATTCCTTCATGACTCCCATGAGCTTATCCAGCTTGTCTTCAGTGGTGAGAGGCTTACTCAAGGCCGCCCTATCAGACTGGAAGATTTTTATATCAAAACTCTTTACATGCTTTCCTAATACCCTCACATTTATCTATATGTTTATAGCTACAACATATGCTTCCCTCAATGTTTGATGACTCTTGTCCCACAAACAATACCCAATTTTTGAATCAAAAGCACCACAATACATTTAGGAAATTTCTTCCTATGGACTAGATACTTTGTGATGGCATTATTTCTTGAGTTCAATATTGTAACAATGATGTTCTATAAAACCCATATGAATGACACTCTACTATTTGTGAATGTTGAATCAATGAGAGTTAGTGCATTATAAACATAAAGTACCATAAGTGGAAACATACCAATGAGGACATGATGAGTGGCATTGTAGTAGCAATATACAAGGTGCAACCATTTGATCCATGATACCTATTGACATGTGGTATACTTTCTCAAGTCTCCTTCTATCCAAATATAATGGTAAGCAAGAGAAGGACAAACTTTATTCAATGATTTTGGAGAATACATCAAGTGTATATATATAACAGTAAGTGCCAGTTACGCACAGGTGTAACTGTATAACCGATGTAACTGTATAACCGATACAACTATGCAAAGCAGTTACTAGTTACTAAACAAGTTAACAATGTAATAATTATGCTAACATTCCCCCCCTTATTACATTGTTTTTACAAATGTACCCCCTAAACAAGTCAAATTTGATCTTACCAAGAGATTTGGTGAACATATCTACGATCTGAGAGTCTGTAGGGCAGTACTGGAGCTGGATGTGGTGGTGCAAAACTTGGTCCCGAATGTAATGACATTCGACCTCAATATGCTTAGTGCGCTCATGGAAAACTGGATTCTTCACAAGTTTTAACACACCCTGATTGTTGCAATGAAGAACTGGTGACTTATCTTCAGGAATGTCCATATCTGCCAGAATGCGACGTAACCAAATCACTTCGCACACAGCTCCTCGTGCGGCACGATATTCAGCCTTAGTGGATGAAAGAGCAACAACAGTTTGCTTCTTACTAACCCACGAAATTGGCCCAGATCCAAGATGAAAAACATAGCCTGATGTGGATTTCCTGTCATCTATAGATCCTGCATAATCCGAGTCTGTATATCCCTGTAAGAAGAACTGGCTGTTCTTCTTATACTCCATACCATAATCTACTGTGCCTCAGATATATCTCAACACATGCTTTGCTGCAACCCAATGACACTGCTTTGGTTCCTGCATGAATCTGGCAAGATAGCTGACAGCAAAAAAGGCTCCCAACCAGCTGCCTGTAGAGAGTGACATCTACTTGAGGTGAATCCTGGAAACGAGATAGTTGCAAACCTTTCTCCATTGGAGTGGACATAGGCTTACAGTTGACCATTCCATACTTTTCCAGGAGTGTCTTGGCATATTTCATTTGGGAGATGAATATGTGATTCTTCTTCTGCCATATCTCCAAGCCAAGACAATAATGAAGTAGCCCCAAATCTGTCATGTCGAAGGAGTTCTTGAGATCATTCTTGACATCATCAACGAGACTGTCTGAGCTGCCAGTGAGAATAAGATCGTCCACATACAAAACCAGAATGACAATCTCTGTGCCTACCTTCTTAATATACAAATTAGGATCTGAGGGGCTACGAGTGAATCCATGCTGCAATAGGTGACCATCAATCTTGATGTACCATGCCCTAGGAGCTTGCTTAAGGCCATAAAGAGATTTGATAAGATGACATACCTTGTGTGGATGATGTTCATCAACAAACCCTTCTGGCTGGGTCGTGTACACTTCTTCTTTGAGATCACCGTTTAAGAAAGCACTCTTGACATCCATCTGCTGAAGCTTCCATCCCTTCTGCGCTGCCAATGCACAGACCATTCTGATAGTTTTGATCTTCGCAGTGGGTGCAAAGGTCTCTTCATAATCAATGCCTTCCTGTTGAGCATATCCCTTTGCTACAAGTCGTGCTTTGTACTTGTCGATAGATCCATCTGCCTTGTACTTTGTTTTGAAGATCCATTTGCAGCCAATGGGTTTCTTCCCTTCAGGCAGATCGACAAGTTCCCAAGTATGATTTTGCATCAGAGAATCATACTCTGCATCCATAGCCTTCTTCCACTGAGGTTGACTTAAGGCCTCTCGAACTGTGTCAGGTTCAGTGCTGTCAACAACAGTACTCATGAGCGCAAGATTCACTTCATTTCTAGTCTGACTCCTGGTTCTGACTCCTGACGAAGTGTCTGGAAGAGTGTGCAGGTTAGAGTCCCTCATTGTACTTTGGACCCACTTTGGAGGTTGACTGTGCTGCTGCTGGTGTGGAATGTTTTCTAGAGGGCCCAGATCAACATACAACTCTCCTTGTAGTTCACTGTCTCTGTGAGAGTCATCCATATGCTCATCATCTGATTGTGAGAACAATTTATGAGAAGTAGGAGGCTGTTGCGCTTCTTTCTGTGATAAGGAATCGAATGACGATTCATCACATACCACATCTCGACTCTCATGTATCTTCATTGTCTCAGGATCTATGAGACGATAAGCTTTTGATGTAATACTATATCCCAACAATATACACTGAAGTGTCTTAGGATCAGTCTTCTTTCTCCTATTGGCAGGGACATGCATGTAGGCAGTGCAACCAAACACCCTTAGATGAGAAATTGAAGGCTTTTGTCCAGTCCATACCTCTTCCGGTGTCTTGTGTTGCAGAATCTTTGTTGGTGCCCTATTGATGAGGTATACAGCTGTCCGTACTGCTTCTGCCCAAAATCTTTCCTCCAACTTGGCTGTGGAGAGCATGCATCGAGCCATCTCCATGACAGTCTGATTGCGACGTTCTGCAACTCCATTCTGTTGGGGTGTATAGGGAGCAGTGAGGTGCTGCTTGATGCCATGATGTTTCAGGTATGCGACGAACTCCTTGGAGGTGAATTCCCCCCCTCGATCTGACCGGAGGACAAGAAGAGACTGGCCGGCTTCTTTGACAACTTGCTTGTGAAAGTCCTGAAAGTTGGCAAAGGCTTCATCTTTCTTCTTGAGAAAATTCACCCAGGTCTTTCGGGAGAAGTCATCCATGAACAACTGGAAGTACTTATGACCTGAAAATGAAGTAGGCATGGGTCCGCACAGATCGGTATGTACCAACTCAAGGCGATGTGTAGCATGGAAGCTACTAGCCTCGAACGGATCCCGGTGTTGTTTACCTGCAAGGCATCCAGGACATATAGGCAATGAATTTGAAATTGGAGGAAGACCTCTTACCATTTGTTTGGAGCTGAGCTGATGCAAGGAGCTGACTGAAAGGTGCCCATAGCGATAGTGCCAGAGTCCCGTAGATTCTATTGTGGAGGCTGATAGAGCTACTGTAGGGGAGGAGACAGCATCTAATGCAAACAGTCTATCCTTCATAAATGCTTTAGCAAGTATCATACCTTCTTTTGAGATTAGACAGGTCTTGACCCCGTCCTTCACCTGGAACTCAACTTTCAGTTTGTGGTTCAGAAGCTGACTGACAGAGAGCAGGTTTGTTGTCAAACCAGGAACATACAGCACCTTGGTGAGGGTACAACGGCTTGCCCCAAGAGGAATGATGACCTTGCCTATACCCTCTGCAACATACTCCTTATTGTCAGCAATTCGAACTCTATCTCCAGTCGGTTGTTCTGTCAGTGCATCGAACAACTCTCGATTGCCTGTCATATGCTTGCTGGCACCCGAGTCTATCAACCAAATATCCCTCGTGGGCTGCGAGGTTTGGGAGACAAGGACTAGATTATGATGAGTGCCGCAGTTGGCTGTTTCTGGTTCATCTTCTTCTGATGCATCATCTTGTTGGGCTGCTACATTTCCTTTGTGCCTTCTGCGATGATGACGGCGTTTGGATGACTGAGTATCACTGCAACCAGAAAATCCTTCTTTGCTTGAATTGCCTTTTGTTAAGGCATTGTACCAACAGTTGATAATGTCATGATTGTTCTTGTTGCATATATGACACCATCGGTTTGCCTTTGGAGGCTTCGACTGTTGATGTTCTTGTTGTTTCTATGGCTGCTTTCCACGAAACTTCTGACCTTTTGATTGTCTGGAGATCAGGGCCTTATCTTCTAGTTCACCTTGAACAGATTGAATGGCTTCTTCTTGCTGCAACAGATTCACCAATTCATCATATGAAACATCTTTCTTGGTGATGTTCAGCGTGGTGACAAAAATTTTGAACTGAGATGGCAGTGCTCTCAGCGTAATTGGGACAAGTAGTTTGTCCTCCACCTTTTCTCCAAGTGCAACAAGCTCAGCTCGCAGTTCAGATACCCGCCGTAAGAATTCCTCAACTTTCTCGCCAGCATGCATACTGAGTGTATGTAGCTTGGACTGTAGATGGAGGATCTTCGTCTGGTTCTTCGCTTGGTAGATTGTGGAGAGAGAATCCCATGCCGCCTTTGATGTTGTTGCATCCCGAATGTGAGGTTGAACTTCATCGGTGATGCCGAGTGTTATCAACATCAATGCTTTGGCATCGGCCTTGTCAAACTTCTGCCTTTCATCTGGGTCTGTTGGTCTGGTTATGTCACCTTTGACAATTCCCCATAGCTCCTCAAAAATGAGAATAGTCCGCATCTTTGTCTTCCATGCAGCATAATTTGGCCCTTTCAAAAGTTGAGCATCGGAAAGAAGCAATTTCGGGGCAGACATTTTTCAAAAAACAAAATAATCCAGACAACAAATTTATTATTATTTTATTTGACAGTACATTCACTTTGAAGAGGAAATAGTGGCACGGAGATGAGCACGATAGGCCTATGCTGTGAGACGGGGACGCTTTGGTGTGCGTTCTACCTCATCTTCGTCATCAGCATCATAACCCTCGTCTAGTGTTGCTCTAATCTTCCTTGCTTGACATTGTACATCAAATAGAAAGTAATCTAGCAATCCTTGCCTAAACAATTCATCGAATTGGAGATTACCGGTGTTTTGCAGGGCATCTAGAAGTGCAAAGTAGAAGCCTGAGCTTTCTGAAACAGTACGTCCACCACGAGGTGGATCATTCGCATGATTGCTGGCCACACTACTGGCATCGGGTGCGGTGGACATTCAGTTTTCTCAGACTATGTCTTCCTCTACTCACCAACTTAGACTCCAAGTGCCTTATGGAAGGAGAAAGAGACTTCAGTACCTCCTTTGGTATTGAACTGCAACGTGGTCTGCAGGTGGAAGTGGCGCTTTCACTCAACAAGCGATCTTCTCAGACTTCTTCAACAGAAACACAGTCTTCAAACAACTTCAATAGAAAGGGAGTTTGAAATGGTGTTGATGGAGAAGTATCAGTTTAGGCAACGACCTCTTCAATTTACCAGCACCAATCTCTTCAGTCTTCTAACGCTGTTTCCCAGCACATTACAGCCTTCTGATGTTTGCTCCTTGCAATTTCTGCTAGCATTTGTTAGTCCTTCCTCCAAGTCGTTGCCAGAGCACTTCAGACCATCACTTTGGCAGAGAAACTAAGACGTCTTCTTGCCTCTGGTCTGCACCAGGCACTTCCCTTACTCCTGCACATTACAGAACTCCATGCCCACGCCAGCCAAGGCTCTGATACCATTTAATGGTAAGCAAGAGAAGGACAAACTTTATTCAATGATTTTGGAGAATACATCAAGTGTATATATATAACAGTAAGTGCCAGTTACGCACAGGTGTAACTGTATAACCGATGTAACTGTATAACCGATACAACTATGCAATGCAGTTACTAGTTACTAAACAAGTTAACAATGTAATAATTACGCTAACAAAATATTCATTGACTCTACCAGTCCACCTATTTGTTTGCAATAACTAGAACTAGAAGTGAGGTTAGTGCTAGTCAAGCAAAATAATTTATACCAGAAAGAGCTAAGAGATCTCCTATCCTTGTCACTATTAGTGCCTGTACGAAAACCATGTAGCCTAAAAACTTCTTTTAGAAATAAATCTACCATTTCAAGAGGGATTGTGATGAAGTACACGAACACATTTTCTCCACCTTTCTCAAGAACAAGCAATGGTTATAGTAAACTTGTAGGGAATACATGCTCTACTTCATTTAATTGGTATGTGATGTACTCCCTATTGTATTTGATATCATCCTCGTTGAAACCCTTCCATTAGAGTCTAGCTGTCTTATTTTCTTATAATTTTTGAAGGATCTAGATTGTCCCACCATGAGTACAATATGTAGAGCTTTCAGAATCTTCTATTTTATCTTAGACTTATGCACTAATAGAATTATATCCTTCATAAAAATGAGATCATTTTTATTGTCATAGACTTATTCTCCATATTTTCATCTAAAATGTTAGCAGTAAATGTATACTTGGAATATTATATCATGATAGAAACCTCCCAATAGGCATAAATAGTAGAGGTGGAGCATAGAGTAGGCATCCTAGAAAGTGCATTAGCAAATACTTCAAAATCATAGACTTGGATCTTACTCACCCCTTTTTGTTGCTAATCATACTGGTCATTTTGGCCAAAGGAGAACTTCAAACTATTATGGTTTGTCTCTGCCATAATTCTTCCACAACTCAAGTGATATTGGAATTTGTAACAAGCATATTTGATGGAAAACTTCTCCTTGTCATGCATAGGGAAACCTTTTTCTAAGTATCTCAATTTTTGTTTTCATTTATATGGGGTGCTCCTTTTGCATTATAATAGCTCCACTTCCCTCTCTTTAAACATTATTTTTTGCAACAAAAAGTTGTGAGAAATCTGGAATATTTGTTGCAAGGCATGAGCTATTTACCTACCTATGCTTATCATCAACTTCTTGTGTTGTATCTATCCATGCAAAATCTCCTTTCTTCTTCATGTTGGTTAAGGTTGCTAACTATGAAAAACTTTGTTATGGTGGTAGGGGATGACCAATTTAGAAATGCCTAAATCTTTTTTTGATCCTCCTACATGCCTTGACCACTAGAGACATGGCCCAAATATAAAACTTCTGTGACCCCAAACTCACACTTAGATTCTTGTATCAATAGAACCTACGATTGTAGCATTTCAAGGATCAAATCTCAATACCTCGTATGATCCTTCCATTTTTTGGACTACATATAAAAATACAATCCAAAGATACCAAAATAATTTTCTTCTTAACTGACCACTAAATACTTGATTCATTATAGATTTGGAAGTGACCAGTGTATTAGTAAAACCAAATGGTATGACCAAAAACTCAAAGTGTTAGGTGACATATGACTGATATTTGGTGCATATCCTCATCTTTCTTATGGATATAATGATGAATTGATCTCAACTCAATTGCTGAGTGTAAATGGTGGAATTTGGATAGTTGAGTTTTTGGTAGTTTTGTGTATGTACGCTCCTTTCACCCATTCATTCAAGGACCTAGGGTCGAGTTGCAATGTACTATCCTACCCTAGGTCACTATAAGATGTAGGGAAACTTGGATTTTTATGATTTGATTGACAATTATCCTCTCTTATGCTCAATTATACCTTAAAACCCTAATTATGTAAATATGACAGCAAACAAACGAATATCAGAAAATGCCGCTATAGAAAGATGTAAAATGACAAATAACTATGCACCTATTTTCAGGGTTCGGAAGCAGAATAGTCAAGGACTAAAGAGCGGGCGCCCAAGTCCAATGCCTTGCTTTTTGTTCGGATCTGCAAACAAGATCTGTAACCCATTCTTGTTGCACCAAAGGTTTTCCTGTTGCAAAAATTTGAGGACTAATGAGTGGGTGCCCTAGTCTAAGGAGCTATTTTCTTCTTTGATCTGCAATTCTGACACTCTGTTGTACCCTCTTGCAAATTCACTTTGTCTGTAGCTCCAACCTGTAACCTGCAATCATGAAAACTTTGGGAGGGGGTTGTGGTGTTTAGAGGCTTGCCTTAGTCAAGCCCCAGAGAGACATTCAAGTCTTCCGAACACTGTTGTTAGATAGAGAGTGCGTGCCCTTGTGAGGCAGAGGCAAAATACAAATAATATATGCTCAAAAACATAAATGATGTTGACCACCTTGTAGTGAAGATCTCATGAGAGGAAGAAGCTCTTCATGCCATGAGGAGATGGATGCTCAAATCTGCAAATACAAACACATAGACAACACAAATTTGCTCTTGCTACACGATGAAATCCTTGAATCACCTATAGAACACAATAGCTTGATAATAATCATCTAGTTGAAATCTTCTAATCATCTAGTTTATAAATGGATGCCTAAACATGCTTATATATGCAACTACAAACACTCCCACCAAGAATTATGTAATTCAAACTTACCGTGTCGGCATAGGACCCAAATAACGGTCACAAGCTGACACTAAAAATTTGGGACTAACCTAAAATAGGGTAGGACTAGGGTGCGGGCACCCAAGTCCTCCCCCCTATTTTGGGTAGGGTTAGGTTCAAGGGGTCCCCCTAGGTCCCATTTGACATGATACCTAGGGTTCATTCCATTGAGATGTCAAATTATGATGTAATATGTCCTAAATGCAGCTAAAAAGACCCGAGAGCTAAACCTTATGGGGAAAAACCCCCAAGGGGACATTTTCTGACATTGTACATTTAGCCCCCACTTTAATGTATGTATAAACGCAAGGCCAATACATGCAATAAAGTACGATCAACAAACACAGCAAACATGCCAAGCACGGAGAAGACATGCCAGACACATTGAAGACAATGACAGGCATGCAAAACATGGAGAAGACAGTTACAGTCACACAAAACACAGAGAAAACATCTGATGCATAGAAGACAGTTAATGCATAGAAGACATGAATGATTTCTTTTCTTTTCTTTTTCTCATTTATATGAAATGCAGATGCAAGTACAAGGAAAGTAAACACACCTCCCATAATGCAAGATGCACTCATCGCGTAGGTCTTTAAACTGCATACATGGGGCAACACACACGCAAGACACACCAAACCTCCCATAATGTAGGATGCACTCATCGCATAGGTCTTTAGACTGCATATGGGGCAACAGATATGCCAAACAAAGCAAGCACGCCAAACACACACATTGAAGACATGGAGAAAACACGACAGACAAGCAATGGAGTGTTCCTATTTCTACGTTCATCATCATCTCAAGCACATTATAGGCACACACCAATGATTGGCTTTGCCACAACAATCGCCAAAGACACGTTTAAGGGTTGAGTTAGTCACAGAACCGTTCCTTGCCTCCCGATGAGGACTTTTGAAAATGACAGGATGGTGCAATCTACTTCGAGAAATACACCACCCCCACCTCTAGAGAGGGCTTAAAATAAAAAGGATATATGCAATATCCTGCCTCTGTAGAGGGCTTAAATGATTGATTGATTGATTGCAAACAAACTCAAAGTGCAGGAAATACTCATCGCACTATTCTTTAAACTACACCTGAGGACAAGCACATTGCTAACATCTACAATAGACAACTTACCTTATATACCCCCAACTTAAGGTGGTTGAAATCAGGTATCAATATCAAGCACGTTAAGGTAGGAAGAAAACACACAAGGGAACACAGACTCTCGCAAAGCCCATGCCCCCTGGAGGTGACATGTATTTTATGATCGCCAAATATTCCCACAAACACATCCCTGCAAGAAACATGTTAGTGTCCACATAATCATGATAAACAACAACATCAATGCATATGATTAACCACACAAAGAGCCAAGGTTTTACTACAAATTTAGAGTTTGAGGATAACCGTGGGGCTATATCACGAAGATCTCCGAATCAAGTACCACCAAGGCTAGATTTAAAGACAAACAAAGTGCACAGAGCATTAGTATTGTTAAGGTTCGTAAATGAGATAAAGATCATCAAAATCACTATGCAGAAAGCATGAGTGCTTCTACTAGCCAAGCGTTGGATAAAATATTACAAGTGTCTTAGGGACAGTCACATAGGAGGGTGCCCCAAGTCACCAACGGCAACGCTATGTCTGTAAGACACAACACACAATAATGAAATCAGAGAGAGAGGCAATATAGAAGAATGATGATACAAATAGAAGAAGGTCACAACAGAGGCAGTCTCCTAGTATCCTGAACCTTACAAGAGAATCAAGGGTCATCCTAGGAGGCCTAAACAACACATAACACATCATGGGGGAAGCACATCACGAGAGAGATAAAAGTTTTGAAATTCTTACCTATTAGGGTACCATCATTAAGAACATACATATCTGGGATATCTGTCATGTTGTTTTGATCTTGTTGAATTAACATTATGTTTAGGACGATGGGAGGCTTTCTTTTCTTTAAAAGGATTATATCCAATGCTTCTTGAGTAATGTGTTGAAGTGGATTCTATAGGTACTTGAATCCCTTGTTATAAAGGATTTTAAATCCTCAACCATAAAGGGATGTCATTTCCTTAGAAGATGGTGAAGCCTCATAGGTCTCGTAATTTGTGGTAAAAGTGAGAGTATTGTTTTTAATTTCTACCAAGGGGACTTTGGGTTTCTTAGGTGCTTCAAAAGATTGTTTAGGTGAGATTGATGCTACTTTTGATGTGTCCAGGATATTAATTTTATATTCCCCTATACTGCAAGGATTAAAATCCAATGGGCCCCAATCATCACCAAAGAGTGCATTTGATGTTCTAGAGTCTTACATAACATTATCTACAGCTGGAGGCATTGATGACTCAGTTCGTAAATTGTTTAAGCTCATATGATTGTCAACTGGTTTTTGCGTTTCAATATGTAAACAACTATCTGGTTTGGGATCGGCATGAATAGTATGAAGTTTACCTTTGAATATAAATTGAATTGAACAATGTAAAGTAGAAGGAACTGCCCCCAATGCATGGATCCAGGGTCTAACAAGAATCATGTTGTAAGATAAAGAACAAGGCATGACATGAATCAGGGTAGGCACAAGCATAGATCCTACTTGTATTGGTAGAGTTATAGTGCCCACGGATTGTCGTCCAACATTATCAAAGCCATGAATGCTAATGCCATTTGGTTTGATTTGTAATGTGTCAGCTTTGATTTTGTGTAGTAGGTCAATGCTACAAACATTAAGAGTCGATCCATTGTCAATGATAACTCATTTTACCAATGTTTTATTTATTGTGACCAATATTACAAGAGGATCATATTGGTTTTGCACTTTGATTGACGGTAATTCATGTGGTTGAAAAAGTATATCTATTTTTATCGCATGCATACTATCTAATACGGATGCTACATCATTAGGCTTAGCAGTAGATGGGACAATCACCTTTTGCAAAGCTTCTTAGAGCATTCCATGGTATGTAGGTGATGTTTGTATTAAATGCCAAAGAGAGATCTTAGCCGGAGTAGCACGAAGATGTTTGACAAGGTCATACTCTTGACCACTTTTATGAGTAAGACGAGGTGGTGGAGGGAGCATAGGTTGAGAACATGGAAGAGAGGCAGGCACATGAAGTGCTTGCTGACTTTGCTTGTTATTATGGGTGTTGTATGTATGAGCAATTATATTTTGAACACCGTGATTTCTTTGAGTAGTTTGCTTTGCATAGTTGAAGAGGTCATAAGTAGGTCTACCTTGAACTATAATCACCAGATTTAAGCAAGAGGGTGCACTAAGTGCACCTCGGACAATCATTTTAGGAATATTACTACCCAGTCTATTAATGACGATTGAATTAACATTGTTTCCCTCTTGATTTCACCCAACATCCATCCATAAAGGATTTAATGTGAGAGAATTTTTCTCACCCACTAATGCTACATCTTGGCCAGGGAGAGCAGTGGGATGAGAGGAAGGTATGCTTTTGTTAGGCAAACTAGAGCTATCTATAGTCTTCTCATCGAAGGTTCTTGAGTTTTCAATCAAAGGTGGAAGGTCTAATGGATTATCCGTAGAGGTCTCATGCACCAAATGATTGTCAGGTGAATAATCTTTTTCCACCCATGAAGAATCCTTCTTGAGAGGGAGTCCTTTATCCACTAATGTTTCATTTTCCAAAGAGGGTAGGGTGATGTTCAAGAATGTGTCAATGATTTCATCCTCTTGTGCTAGTATATCCTCATAGGAGGAATTATTTTCTATGTCATCATCACATGTTTTAGCTATTGAATCCAAAGCATTAAGAAAACTTTCACTCTCACCATTTTCAATGTGTTTCATCAAATATTCTACTACCCAAGGGTATGTATTCATGAGAGATGTGAAGTTGTCAAAATTAGATACATAGTCAAGGATTTCAAATGGAGAGCATTTAAATATATCCTTGTGATACAAAGCTTGTAAATAAGTGAGAACATGAGGATTCATATTAAGAAATTTGTAGAAACTCTTGAAGTTCTTGATATATGCATGTAAAGATACCAAAGAGAAATGAAATGAATATTCCATAATGAAATGTCTTGTAACATTAGATTTTGAAAGCTTTCCCAAAAGTTACGCAAAAGACAAGTGCAAAAATTACCTAAAATGCTTTATTTTTTGTACTTTTTCAATGCAAATGTATGAAAGAAAAGGTGTTGTAAATATTTTGATCAGGGGAAGCAAATGATATGTCTATTTTCAGTCCAATGAAACAATAAAACCCTTTACAACACACTTTTTATGCAAATCTAAGATGATGACAAGTTGAAATCTAGTGAAAATGCCCTAAAATATGCAATTTTTCACAGTTTTTCAATCCCAAGACCTAATGAAAGAGGTGTTGTAAGGAATTTTATGATGTACAGAAAATAATAGCAATGATATCAGTTATCTAGAAGCATAAAATCTGTTACAACATGCTTAGGGTGCAAACTAGGCCAAACCCTAGGGCAAAATAGCAAAAATGTGTAATTTTTCACCAAATTTTCAATACAAGAGGCCAATAGAAAGGTGTTGTAAAAATTTTTAGGAGGGGAAATAGATAATTACCCTGATAATAGCTAATTAGTGAAAAAAATACTCTTCACAACATGCCTATGGTGCAAAATTAGAGAGTTGATAAGGCTAAATCTAGTGAAAATCTAGGTTTTTCAAGCCCTAGGTGTGAGATCTTAATGTAAAATGCTATATGAATGTATTTTAATCTATTTTATGATGAAAATTAGTTCCACTCAGATCTGATAATGATTTCCAAGCCCTAAGAAGCAAAATGCAATTGCACATCTAAGGAAAAATCAATGAAATTGCTAGTTTTTGTTGAAATTTTCTATGTAAAAATGCAATTTTTTTTTTAGCTCTAAATGCAAATTTACACTAAAATGCACAACTACAGACAAATGCAATTTTGAATGAGTGTCTAAGATCAGTAGAAAAATCTGAAACAAGATTTTACCTACAAACCTTAGTTTTTGGAATTACTAGGTTCTATGCAAAATTCACAATTTTCAACAAAACCCTAGCAATTTTATGATGAAAATGCAATGCAAGATATTGAATTTGTTTAATTTTCTGTAATTTAGCTTAGATCTAATGCAAAAATTAGAAGTTTGAT
Source organism: Cunninghamia lanceolata (assembly GCA_027924645.1). Classification (NCBI taxonomy): domain Eukaryota; kingdom Viridiplantae; phylum Streptophyta; class Pinopsida; order Cupressales; family Cupressaceae; genus Cunninghamia; species Cunninghamia lanceolata. The sequence continues at coordinate 937,593 of BSBN01001093.1, forward strand.
GAAATTCAAATTAATTGTTACAACATGCAAACCCTAAAATGCCATTTTTTTCCAATTTTTCCAAATTTTCAATTTTTTTAAAGTTTTCCAATGCAATAAGATGAATGATACTATGAATGAATGAAATCAATGTAAATCTAAAGAAAAACACTCAGCAAGGTGCAAACAAGTCCAATAACACTGGTTCACCAAAATGTAAAGGGTGGAATTTGGATAGTTGAGTTTTTGGTAGTTTTGTGTATGTATCCTCCTTTCACCCTTTCATTCAAGGACCTAGGGTCGATTTGCAATGTACTATCCTACCCTAGGTCACTATGAGATGTAGGGAAACTTGGATTTTTATGATTTGATTGACAATCATCCTCTCTTATGCTCAATTATACCTTAAAACCTTAATTATGTAAATACGACAACAAACAGACGAATATCAGAAAATGCCGCTATAGAAAGATGTAAAATGACAAATAACTGTGCACCTATTTTCAGGGTTTGGAAGCAGAATAGTTGGGGACTAAAGAGTGGGCACCCAAGTCCAATGCCCTACTTTTTGTTAGGATCTGCAAACAAGATCTGTAACCTATTCCTGCTACACCAAAGGTTTTCCCATTGCAAAACTTTGAGGACTAATGAGAGGGCGCCCTAGTCCAGGGAGCTATTTTCTTCTCTGACATGCAATTCTGACACTCTATTATACCCTCCTACAAATTCACTTTATCTGTAGCTCCAACCTATAACCTGCAATCATGAAAACTTTGGGAGGGGGTTGTGGTGTTTAGGGGGCTTGCTTTAGTCAAGCCCCGGAGAGACATTCAAGTCTTTCAAACACCGTTGTCAGATAGAGAGTGCATGCCCTTGTGAGGCAAAGGCAAAAACCAAATGATAAATTCTCAAAAACACAAATGATGTCACCTTGTAGTGAAGATCTCATGAGAGGAAGAAGCTCTTCATGCCATGAGGAGATGGATGCTCAAATCTACAAATACAAACACATAGACAACACAAATCTGCTCTTGCTACACAATGAAAGCCTTGAATCACCTTTAGAACACAATAGCTTGCTAGTGATCATCTAGTTGAAATATTCTAATCATCTAGTTCACAAATTAATGCCTAAACATTCTTATATATGTAAGTACAAGGACTCTCGCCAAGAATTTCATAATTCAAACTTACCGTGTCAGCATAGGACCCAAATAACAGTCACAAGCCAAGACTAAAAGTTTGGGACTGACCCAAAATAGGGGGGAGAACTTAAGTATAATCATCTAGTTCACAAATTAATGCCTAAACATTCTTATATATGTAACTACAAACACTCCCACCAAGAATTTCATAATTCAAACTTACCGTGTCAGCATAGGACCCAAATAACAGTCACAAGCTGACACTAAAAGTTTGGGACTGACCCAAAATAGGGCAAGACTAGGGCATGGATGCCCAAGTTCTCCCCCCTATTTTGGGCAAGGTTAGGTTCAAGGGGTCCCCCTAGGTCCCATTTGACATGATACCCAGGGTTCATTCCATCGAGATGTCAAATTATGATGTAATATGTCCTAAATGCAACTAAAAAGACCCAGGAGCTAAACCTTATGGGAAAAAGCCCCCAAGGGGACATTTTCTGACATTACACTGAGAAATAAACTACCCCTACAACTCAACAATGAATTCATAGATCATAGGAATGCAACACATGCTTATCTTCTTGTGCATTATGTTGTAGTTGATGCACATCCCCATGGTTCCATCTTCATCCTTCTCAAGGACTATTGATGAAGTAAATTGGATAGAGTTGATGTGGCCCATTTTAAACAACTCCTCAATAACCTTCTCCAATTCCTCCTTATACATCCCTTGGTGGTGGTAGAGGATGATCATGATAGTGTTAGATCCTGGTTCCAACTCCATGATGTGTTGGCATCCTCTATTAGTTGGAAATCCTAAAGGCCTATTATTGAACACTATGCTATGATGATTTAGAGAAGTTTAAATATTGGAATGAACAATGTGTTGCTTACTAGAAAAAGAAATGGCATGTGTATCCTCCATCATTAAGCAATGTGCTACCCCACTAGCTTGGCCCTTACAAGATATCCTCTTAGTTGTGACTACTCTTGGTGATCCATCAAAGACACTTCTAAGCACCACATCTTTTTCTTCAAATTTGATGTTTTTCTCATGGACTTATGATTCTTTGAAAAATCTCCAAGATAATGTAGCTCTTGCACACCCATAACCCTATTAGTTTTCATAACATAGGATTCACCACATACTTCTGTTGCAAGTATGAGCAGTAAGTGTAGTCATTGATGTCAACACCTAAGGAAGTCATTTGAATAAATCTAAACAAGTATTTGAGGAATTAGTATAAATGTAGAATTGCTTTATCTACTAGAACAGTGCAGTGTTTTTCTTCGCATATCCTATAGATTGAATATCTTTGCATGTGGACTGGAAGTAACATTAAGGGATGTGTGTAGATGCTATGTTTCAAGTTTGAGCCTCCGGTGTGAATATTTGAGCAAGTTCTGTTCACCAGAGTAAAAACTATTTTTCTGTGTATTTAATGGTGACAGGGAGAATGTATTCTGCTTCGCATTTCTCAGCATTCAAGTTTCACAGTCCACGGTTCTGGAATTAAGTTTGTGATGATGTTATGTGCCTTCAGTTCAAATGGTTCATGATTTGGTGCTTCGGAATCAATCTTTCCTTTATGACAGTGGCCGACAGTAATGTTCAAGTGCTCTGGTTTGAAGAATCTTATGGATAAAGTGTTTAGAGGTTGTGCATATGTTCTTGGTGATTGTAATGTACTTGTGGGAGTCTCTAGATCATGTTCCTACCTTTTTATTGGTCCGCAAAGTATAATCTGGATCGTGCATGAAGCGTGTTCCTAAAAGTCTTAGTGTTAACTCTAGTCTTGGCTGACCTAGTTGTTCTCACTACTTGCGATTGTGCTTTGAAGTTTGTAAAGCATGTTGTTGCATGGAAAATTGCATTTGAGTCCCAGCTAAGGCTTGGTGTGGTCCACATTCATTTCTCTTCTCCCTCAATCATTTTAAGACTAGACCTAATTTGAATATTGGCTAAATATGTATGTATGCCGACCTTGGAGATTGTTCCAAAGGTTAATGATTGTAATGATGACCTTGATGTTCATTCCAAGGTGATGAATTGTAAAAATACATGAAATGAAGTCATGAATGGAGTTGTAGAATGCGAAGATGTGAAGTGAATAAGTAAAGTAGAGCGGAGGAAAATTATTGGGCTTTAATGGAATTGAACCTTGGCATAGTGTAGATGCTACTATCTCAGTTCACCAACTCTGGCAGTGAGCCAACCACAGGCAGTGATCCACCCCATTGGCAGTGAGCCACTTCTTTTGCAGTGAGCCACATTGGCAGTGAGCCTTGTTGTAAATTTTTATATATCTTTTATATTGTGAGTTAACACTCACTGTGGTTTTTCCCTTATAAGGTTTTCCACGTAAAAATCTGGTGTCTCATGTGTTGAATGTTTGAATGTGTTTAAGTTCTGTTTTCATGCTTTCATGGTTAAATTACAATAACTGTAATTAAGTGGTTGATGTGTTGATGGTTTTGAAGTTTTGGTTACAACTGATTCACCACCCCTCTCAATTGTCTTGCGCATTTCAACAATTGGTATCAAAGCGAGGGTTCCTCGGTAAACAGCCTAATAGCCCAAGGTAGATCTAGGATGGTGCATAGGAAGGAGTCACCATAGTTTGATGGAATGAATTATGCTCTTTGGAAGATATCGACGAAAAGTCATCTTATTTCTCTTGGCTATAATGTTTGGAAGATAACAGAGAAAAAGTATACTATTCCTCAAAATGGTCCATCAGATGAAGATGAAGTCAAACAGTATGAATTAAATGGAAAAGCTAGAGATGCTCTGTTAAATGCCTTATCTAACATTGAGTTGGTGAAAGTTATGGATTTGGAGACTACTCATGAGATCTAGGAAAAGTTGAAAAGTTTATATGAAGGAGATGAGTGTGTAAAGAGTGCCAAATTACAAAACTTGAAGGCGAGGTATGAAGCCTTGAAGATGAGTGAAGATGAAAACATAGCTATCTACATGCAGAGAATTGATGAAATTGTCAATGGAATCAAAGGTTTGGAGGAACTATTAATGAGGATGAGGTTGTGCTGAAGATTCTTAGGTCATTGCCTAAATTCTATAGTCACAAGGTGGCAGCAATTGAATAGGTCATGAGTGTGCAAAAGATTTCAAAGGATCAGTTGCTCAAAAAACTTATAGCTTTTGAAATGAGAGAATTTGATGATGCTTTGCCAAAGACTAACTACTTTCAAAGCCAACACTTTAGAAAAAACTTCAAGATTTTAGAAATATGCTATAGAATTTGATGATGATCTAGATGAAGTTGAAGCCAACTTTATGGACAGAATGCAAAGAGGTACCAGTAAGTTCAAAGGCAAATTACCATTCAAATGCTTCTCTTGTGGAAAGATTGGTCACTATGCCTCTAGGTGTTTGGAGAGAATTGAAAGAGGTAAGAAGAAATTTGAAAGTAGACCTAGGATTATAAAGAAATGCTATTATGTTAGAGATCTTGATGATGATGGTGTAACAAATGATGAGTCTGATGATAATAGTACTAGTGCAAATGAATGCTTGTTTATTGCCATCAAAGAAGAACCTGTGTCTACTAATCTTGCTAGTTGTGTGAAGGAAGAAAAACTAGTGGAAGAAAGTGCTATGTCTGTCCAGGTTGAGAAAGATAAGGATGAATGTATTATTGATAGTGGATGTTCACATCATATGACTGTTGATAAAAGTAATTTTGTAAGTCTGAAAAAGTATGATGGGGGATTGGTTAGGTTTGGTGATAATGTAGCTGGTAAGATTTGTGGAAGAGGATCTACTTCTTTTGATGGTAAGCATAACACAGATGATGTTCTATATGTGAAGGGTTTAAACCATAATATTTTAAGTGTTGGCCAAATGTGTGAAAAAGGGTATGATCTAAGTTTCAAGGATAATGGATGAAAGATCATAGAAAGCTCTAGAACAGTCATTGAAATTGGTAAGAAGACCAAAGGTAATGTTTATCACTTGAGGGGAACTGATAATTGTTGTCTGTTGGCTCAGACAGATGAAAGTTGGTTGTGGCATAGAAGGATGTGTCATATCAATTTTGATAACTTGGTGAAGATAAGCTTAGTACAAGCTGTGAGAGATTTGCCTAAGCTTGTGAAGCCTACTAATACTATTTGCAAGGAATGTCAATTGGGAAAATAGACAAAGACAAGTTTCAAGAGCAAGTTGGATTGCTTGAGCTGGTGCATATAGATCTGTGTGGTCCTATAAGAACAAGAAGTTTGCAAGGAGATAGGTACTTTATGTTGCTTATTGATGATTATTCTAGAATCACATGGGTCACTTTTCTAAAAGAGAAATCAGAAGCCCTAGACAAGTTTAAAGCTTTCAAGCAATGGTTGCAAATGAGTTAGAATTGAGGATCAAATGGTTAAGGTCTGATAGAGGAGGTGATTTCACATCAAATGAATTCAACATTTTCTGTGAAGAGTATGGGATAAAGAGACAGTTGTCTGCCCCTAGGACTCTTGAGCAAAATGGATTTGTTGAAAGAAAGAACATGACATTCCAAGAGGCTGCTAGGTCAATGATGATGGAAGCTAACCTACCAGAAGTGTATTGGAGAGAAGCCATACATACTGCTATCTACATTCAAAATAGAGTCCTAGTCAAAGGTAATGGTACTAAAACTCCTTATGAATCGTGGTATGGAAGAGTTACCACAGTGAAATATTTCAAAGTTTTTGGAAGCAAATGTTATATCACAAGAGATGAAGAATTAGGCAAGTTTGATGCTAGGTGTGATGAAGGAATTTTCCTTGGATACTCTACTAAGAGTAAGGCCTATCGGTGCTACAATAAGAGATTGAAGAAGGTCATTGAAAGCGCTAATGTGAAGGTTGATGAAGACAATGAAATAACATCAGATCTAAGTGGCTATGAATCAGATGAACCTACTATTACAGTCAATAAAGAAAAGGTGGAACAAAAGGACAGTCAAGTTGAAGAAGAAAAGGCTCCAGAAAGTGCTATTAAGACTCCCAGGTATGTAAGGATTAATCATTTTGAAGATCAAATTATTATTGAAAAAAAGCAAAGGGGTATTGACAAGGAAAAGAGTTGCAAAGGAATAGGTGAACTACTATTTGCCTTCACAGATTGAACCTAAAACTATAAGTGAAGCCTGCAAAGATGAAAGTTGGGTAAAATCCATAGAAGAAGAGTTGATGCAGATAGAGAAGAATCAAACTTGGGAATTGGTCCCTAGACTTGTTGATAAAAATGTGATTGGAACCAAATGGGTTTTCAGAAATAAGATGAATGAAAATAGAGAAGTAGTAAGAAACAAAGCAAGACTAGTATGCAAAGGACATTCTCAGGTTGAAGGAATAGACTTTGACAAGACTTTTTCTGCTGTGGCAAGGATTGAAGCAATAAGAATGTTTTTGGCTGTGAAGTCTACATTCTTGAATGGAGAGTTGGAAGAAGAGGTTTACATTGAACAACCGGAAGGATTTCAGTAATCAGACAAAGGTGACATGGTATGCAGATTGAAGAAGGCCCTGTATGGACTCAAGCAAGCTCCTAGAGCCTAGTATACAAGGCTAGACAAGTATTTTCTGCAATTAGGGTTCAGTAAAGGTACTGTAGACAGTAATCTCTACTTCAAAATTAATGATGATCAAATGTTGATTGTTGTTGTCTTTGTTGATGATATTGTCTTTAGAGGCAATGAAGGTATGTGTAAGAAATTTGTAGAGGAAATGCAAAAGGAGTTTGAGATGTATATGTTTGGTGAAATGAATTTCTTTCTAGGACTGTAAATCACTTAATTAGAAAAAAGGAATTTTCATTTCTTAGTCCAAGTATGTGAAATAGTTGTTGAAGAAGTTTGGAATGGAGGATTCTAAGCCAGTATGCACTCCTATGGTAACTGGCTGCAAGTTGAGAAAGAATGATGAATCGCCTAAGACTGATCAGAAAAAGTATAGGTCTATGATTGGAGGAATACTTTATCTAACTCATACCAGACTAGACATAATGCATGTAGTTTGTCTTGTGGCATGATTTCAAGAAGATCCCAAAGAGTCACATGTGATGGCAGTCAAGAGGATCATGAGGTATTTAAAAGGTACTTCAGACTCTGGATTGTGGTATCTCAAAGATAATGATCTCTCTTAATGCTTACATTGATGCAGATTGGGCTAGAGATATTGATAACAGAAAAAGTACAAGTGGAGGTGCTTTCTTTTTGGGTAACAAATTGGTTTCATGGCTGAACAATAAGCAAGAATCAATTTCTTTGTCTACTATAGAAGCATAATATATTGTTGTAGCATGATTTTGCACTCAAGTGCTTTGGATGAAGAAAACATTGAAGGACATAAGAGTTGTGTATGAAGAACCTATTTCAATCTTTTGTGACAATACAAGTGCTATAAACATTTCAAAGAATCCAGTAATGCACTTAAGGAAAAAGCATATATCAATAAGGTATCACTTTCTGAGAGAAAAGGTAATAGAGAATGAAGTAAAAAGATGGAGTATGTGTCTACAAAGGATCAGATTGCAGTTATTTTCACTAAGCCTCTTCCTAAGGATACTTTTGAATATCTCAGAGAGAAGTTAGGGGTTATTACCCCTCCTTCTCTAATCTAAGATGCATAAGGAATGCATCAGTCCAGTGGTGCTCAAAGTCTCATTCTTTGATCTGGATTGATGTTCTGTAGGCTACCTCTCAGGGGGAGCTGGTAAATGTTGCTGATACAAGTTTTTGATCAAGAGCAGTAAGTGTTGCAGTGTTGATGATAGGGGGAGTTGTGCAGTAAAGGGAAAGAAAAGGTCTGGTACCCTTTTCCATCGATGTCAAAGGGGGAGAGAAGATCATGTGAAAAAGGTAAGAAGAAAGTTGTAGACAGAGAAAACATCAAGTAAGGGGGAGCAAAGAAGCAAAGCAAGATTGTATATCTTGATGGTTTTTCACATCATGTGTTGCCATCAATGGTCCAAAGGGGGAGATTGTTGCAAGTATGAGTAGTAAATGTTGTCATTGATGTCAACACCTAAGGAAGTCATTTGAATAAATCTAAACAAGTATTTGAGGAATTAGTACAAATGCAGAATTACTTTATCTACTAGAATAGTGCAGTGTTTTGCTCCGCATATCCTGTAGATTGAATATATTTTCCTACAGATTGGAAGTAATGTTAAGGGATGTATGTAGATGCTATGTTTCAAGTTTGAGCCACCGGTGTGAAGATTTGAGTGAGTTCTGTTCACTAGAGTAAAAACTATTTTTCTGTGTATTTAATGGTGATAGGGAGAATGTATTCTGCTCCGCATTTCTCCACATTTAAGTTTCATAGTCTGTGATTCTAGAATTAAGTTTGTGATGATGTTATGTGCCTTTAGTTCAAATGGTTCATGATTTGGTGCTCCGTAAGTGATCTTTCGTTTATGAAAGTGGCTGACAGTAATGTTCAAGTGATCTAGTTTGAAGATTCTTATGGATAAAGTGTTTAGATGTTGTGCGGATGTTCTTGGTGATTGTAACATGCTTGTGGGAGTCTCTAGATCATGTTCCTACCTTTTGATTGGTCCGTAAAGTATAATTCAGATCCTGCATGAAGCATGTTCCTAAAAGTCTTAGTGTTGACTCCAATCTTGGTCGACCTGGTTGTTCTCACTACTTGTGGTTGTGCTTTGAAGTTTGTAAAGCATGTTGTTGCATGGAAAATTGCATTTGAGTCCCAGCTAAGACTTGGTGTGGTTCGCATTCATTTCTCTTCTCCCTCAATTTGTTTAAGACCATACCTAATTTGCATATTGGCTAAATATGTATGTATGTTGACCTTGGAGATTGTTCCAAAGGTTAATCTCCAAGGTTAATGATTATAATACCAACCTTGATGTTCATTCCAAGGTTGATGAATTATATAAATACATGAAATGAAGTCATGAATGGAGTTGTAGAATGTGAAGATGTGAAGATAAGTGTAAACTGAATAAGTAAGCAGAGCAGAGGAAAATTATTGGGCTTCAATGGAACTGAACCTTGGTATAGTGTAGATGCTACTATCTCAATTCACTAACTCTGGCAGTGAGCCAACCACAGGTAGTAAGCCACCCCATTGGCAGTGATCCGCTTCTTTTGTAGTGTACATTTTTGGTAGTGAGCCTTGTTGCAAATTTTGACATATCTTTTATATTGTGAGCTAACACTCACCGTGGTCTTTCCCTTATAGGGTTTTCCACGTAAAAATCTGGTGTCTCATGTGTTGAATGTTTGAATGTGTTTAAGTTCTATTTTCATGCTTTCATGGTTAAATTACAATAACAGTAATTAAGTGGTTGATGTGTTGATGGTTTTGAAGTTTTGGTTACAACCGATTGACCCCCCCTCTTAGTTGTCTTGCACATTTTAACAACTTCATGCTTACCTATAGTTGTATTGGATTGTCTGCTTATCTAGGTGTATGAAATGAGGGATCTATCAATAATAGTGATATTGAGTCCATTAGAATTTTTATCCTTTATGTGTCTTAGTTTCTTCTTTTTAGAGTTCTTTGTCTATAGTGCGAGGATCCCACACTATAATCTTGCATGAGTGATCTTAGACTTGAGACAAAGGATCCCTATGCCATTTTTTTCCAACTATATCCTTCATCTTTTCATCACTATTAGAATGTATCCCATGATGAAAAGAACTATGTAATGATCTAGGATGAGACTGATGTAGTAACTTTCTTCTACTACTATCCTCCTTATTTCTAAAGTTGAAATACAAAAGGAAATCAAGGTTTTTACCTTCTATTGCTGATTTGGACATTCCTAAGAGATGTGCAGTAATACTACCATTCTTAAAATGAAGATTATTAATGAAACAAGAATCAACTGAAGCATCCATCATAGATTCATGCCCACCAACATGGTTAACTTGTAAACCATTCTCACATGGTAATGGTTCCATCCTTTTAGTGTTTGAAAGCTCACCATGTGTTTCTTGCACACCATTAGAAGTCATTAGAACATGTATTTCATGTATGTATTCCTCACATTCAACATGCAATGTAGATTCCTCATTAACTTCATTAAGACAAATACTTCCCAGGTGTGTTTACTCATTAGAAACTACTAGAATATCTTTTTTAGTTAAGGAATCATTACCTTCAACTTGTAATATTCATTCCTTCTACGCATCTATAGCTTTTTGTACCTCTGGTTCAATCCTTTCTTCCTTCTACTAGAGAATTTTCTTTGGCTTATTCTTAATGATCTATTTTTCCATGGCTTGTTGTGGCTCTAATTATGCAAGATTTGAACCATCACTATATATCACTTCAATTTAGTGGACTTGGCCCTTGCCAAGGCATCTATGACTAGGTTCCCATGGCTCCTTGAAGGAAAAACATAGTTCCTTCCACCTAAGCTCATTTATACTATAGCCATCTATCTTATTTGATGTAGGTAGTTGAGGTGTGATCTTCTTTGGAGCTTGTTGTTGCTCTGGTTCTAATTTTTCTTCTTTTTGTAGGAACATTTTCTCTAGTTCATGCTCAGTGATCTATTCCTTAATAACTTATTGTAGCTTTAGTCTTGGTCTTTCTTCCTTCTCTAGGAGAATGGCTTTAGTAGGCCTTTTCCCTATCTTTATAGTGCAAAATTCTATGAAAGAGATACTAGCTTGAAAATCTTCACTATGTGCTCTATATTTAGCAAGGAGAGTTGTCAACTTCTCCTCTTCTTTTTGCTTCAACCACTTTCTATGATGCTTCTAGTAATAGTCAAAATTTAGTGCAGCTTTGAAAGCATTAGACTTCCTTTGATACTCTTCAAAGATTCAATCAATCTCCTCAAATACCATTTTTTGTGTTGTTTTATCTAGAACTAGGTTTGGCATGCTAATATGAGGCTGCAACTCTTGCAAATTTTATCTTGGTTCTCCAGTATCTTTCTCAAATGTTTATCTTGGCTCTTTTGTGTTTGCAACATTATATCTAAAAGATGATCTACATTAGTTTACTAAATTGTTTATGTGAATAAAAAACTACCCTATAGGATAGAAAGATCAAGGCTTTGATACCATTGTAATGACTTTTAATTAAAATGTTCATATTAAATACTTAGATCCAAAATACCCACAATAGTTATTTAGGTAAAATGATCAAATTTAGAATATCCACAACACATAATAGATTTGCACATGGAAAACTAGCTAGAACCAAATATTTCATTCAAACATATCATTATAATACATTTTTGATGTAAATGATTACAATATTTTATTCTACAATAATTACAAATATAGTCTAAAAATACTCAAATGCTAAAATCTTCCTATTTGTTGAAAGTCTCCAACTTGAAGCACAGATGCAACCTTCATATGAAGTTTCCCTCAAGAATCCAAAGGGGCTTCATCTTTTGAACTCTAGGAAATAAATGGGGTTTCATCCACTAATCTTCAAAACCTAAGGGTTTTCATCCTCAGATCTGATAGTTGAAAACATGTTCTCGAACTAGGTTTATGATTTGATGAAAATGCCAAAATATGATCCAAAATAAAGAAGTTGTCTTCCTTATATAAAGGTTGAAGGCCTAGCATGGGCCTACTCATGATGAGAGTAATTTGAAAGCTTCCTACGATTTTACATTCAATTTTGGGCCCAGTAATGGCATCCCTAGTTGGCCTTGATGATCGATGAATTCCTTGTTCGAATGATGGGGTTTTGTGAAAGAACATGCTAAAAGGAAGGGGTCCGCGTAAACACTTGCTAGAAGATCTGCTGAATGTACAAGACAACTGAGAAGGGGGGGTGAATCAGTTGTATCAAAAATTTCAAACCCTCGCAAACATTCAGATCCACATTAACCTTTAAACGTGTTATGATGATTAAGCATGAAAAGGAAATAATTGTAACTGAATCATGACAACACCACACACAAGAGAACACTAGATTTTATGTGGAAAAGCATAAAAGGGAAAAAAACATGGTGAGGATTATCTCACAATATAATGTAGTAGCAAAACCAAATTACAAAAGGCTCACTACCCAGGGCTCACTGCCCAAAAGAAAGAATGTTCACTGCAGGTGGACTCACTATCCAAGTGGACTCACTGCCCACTAAGAAAGAAAGAAATAAGAGAAGAGAGGCTCACTACCAGGCTTTGAACTAATATATTTGCATCTAACCTATGCATGGAGTTTAGTTCCAATGAAGCTCAATATCCATCACAACACAAACAACATCTTCACAGCAACACTGAAAATAGTAGACACCTTCTGGTCACTACATCTAGTAGCCTAACACATGAAATCCCTCACTACACTAATCAAATTCACATCATAAACATCATATCCCTCATGCGTCCATCCATCCACAACTTCTTGACACTTATTTATACCATCATCAATCATGAAAACATTCTCTAAGGTCGGCAACATGACTTAACCCATAAAATTTAAATTAGGTTTGGACCTAAACATTCTTGCAGAGGAAGGGAAGGAATGCAGACCACATCACACCTTAGCATGGACCTAAATCCACTCTTACACACTTCATCATGCTTTCACTTTCACCAAAGCACAATCACAAATAGTGTAAACAACCAAGTCGACCATCCTTTTTGGTGCAGAGGCACCTACCTAACAGCTGGCCTCCTTGAGGCAGTTAGTTTGTTATAGGTCCGCATGATGACATGCAGGATCAGGATATAGGTCCGCATGATGACATACATGATCAGGATGTAGGATAATTATTAGCATGATGACAGGATAGTCTATTTTTAGTATGTTTGACTTCTTCATGTAATAAGGTCCACTGGACCGATGCTATGTATTAGTTCAGCCTAGGAGTATGTGTAGGCAGTTAGAGATCGGGATAAGATAGTCTGAGTTGTCCTCTCTCCCAGCCGCTTGGAAGCTCCCAGCCGCTGGGAAGTGAAGTTGGTAGTACTCGAAGGATTTGTGATATATACCTTCGATCTGTTAGGGTTTAGACATATGGGTAGTTCATAAAGATAGTTCATATTGAGTTTGATAGGAGAGTAGTACTGGTGATATGCTGTACTGGTGATCAGTCCAGAGATTGTGAAGTAGAATTGTAAAAGCAGGACATTTGAATCTCAATTGAATAAGATCTCATCTTTTGCAGTATTTGAGTTGATCAGTTGTATCTGTGTTGGTTTCCTTTCTGTTTGCAAGTTGATGGGTACTTTCAACCCTTCCACCGGTTGATCCTGCAAATCGGTGGAATGGTCCTGTATCATAGCTTAGGTTGCATTTGTGTTTTCTGTTTATGCATTGCATTGTTCATGAGATCAGTTCGGAGCATGCTGTAAATCAGCCTAGCATCCTCATGTGCTAGGTATCGAAAGATAAACTGTTAGATTTTGGTGATCCGGCCCGATCGTTACATTGTCTTGTGAAATAGAGCAGTTCTGAGTGTTTACATGCAGCGAACGGATACGCAGGAGTCTGCATGTGCGTTTCCAGCCGGAACAAGCCGCATCGTCATCTACGAATGCACCGCCATCAGGATCGGGTCGTGAAGTTGTTGAAGTTTGCATGTTGCAAGTGCATCATGATGTTTTGAGTTGGATATATACTCAGTGTATATATCGCAGTCAGGATCATCTCTCGGGGAAGTTCATCATCCGCATATCGCTAACGGATGCGGGTGTGAAAGTTAAGTTTTTTTGGCTAAGTGTTGAAGAGTTCATCAGGATGATGTGTGACGTCATCGTCATCAGGATATGACGTCATCGTCATCAGGATATTAAGAAATCCCTCAATGCGAGTTTATCCTGTTGTCGTTAAGTGGTTAAGTATCGGCATAGGCAGGAAGTTGTATTAGCATCATCAGGAGGTTTCGAGGAACCGGATGAACAATATCATGATGCTGTTGCTTGTATCGTCGGGCAGTGGAGCATCGAAGGCAAGTTGTTGAAGTGCAACGTCATCAGGATATTTGGAGCAACCGGATATTTGGATATCCTGCTGACGAAGGTGATATTGAATATCATGATGATGCCGCTTGTATTTGGCACCCGATGAACAGTGCAACCGGAGGATGTTTGCGCCCGTTGATTATCATGATGATGATGATAGGCGACAAACGGAGGAGGTAAATAGTAGTCGACAGAAGGATATTTGCGATCATCTGAAATATGATGATGCTGTTGAAATGTGATGATGCTGTTGGTGTCTCTAGGAAATATGATGATGATGTTCAGCCGATAGAGAATTTTATCATGCTGTTTGTATTGTTGGCTACTCCTTCCTGTTAGTTAGCCTCCGTTGCGTCCCACTCTGCATCATAGTGGTATCAGAGCAAAGGTTAGGATCTTTTGGAAAAGATAGGCAGGATGTCAGACGAAGAAGGAACATCTGAGTTTCCAACAAGGATGACCAACGCTGAGTTGGCAGTTCTGGTGAAGAAACAGATTGCAGAAAGCAAGGCCGTGAAGGCTCAGAATCAGGAGTTGAAAGATGAGTTAGCAAAGTTGAGGAGCAAAGTAGGTTCTGGTAGAGAAGATGATAGGGAAGAAGAAGATATCCCTAATTGGAGCGAGGAGGTCGTTCCTGCAGACCAGAGACCGCTGTTGAACGCCCTCAAGGCCATGGAGAGGAGAACCATGGATGTGAAGCTGGATTTGCCAGTATTTACAGGTAAGATGGACCCTGATTCAGTAATGGAATGGATAGATTGTTTGAACAATTTCTTTGTAACAGAGGAGATACCAGAACAGCAGAGAGTGAAGATAGCACAGTCAAAGATGAAAGAAGCTGCCTTGACATGGTGGAACTTTGTTCAGGATGATAGAGTGCAGGAAGGAAAACGTAGAGTTGCCACATGGAAGAAGATGATGGAATTGGTGAAGGAAGCCTATATTCCTTTGGATTACAGTATCCAGTTACACAAGAGGAAGCAAAACCTGAAGCAGAAGGAGCTAGATGTCAGCTCATATACAGAAGAGTTCATGAAACTCTGTATGAAGACAAAGGTGAAAGAAAGTGAAGAAGAGAAGGTAGCCAGATACCTTAATGGATTGAAGTTTAATATTCAGGATGATCTAAGTCTGCATAACCCAGATACGGTGCAGAAATGTTTCCAGTTGGCATTGAAAGTGGAAGAAAAGTTGAAGAGAAAACAAGAACAAAACAATAGAGGAAGAGGATCAGCCCATAGAACAAAGCAAACCAATGAAAGTCAAGAAGATACTGGTAAAGGACAGGGACAGTCTGATTTCAGAGGTGGATGGAAAGGTAGTAAAGGAAGATTTGGAGGTGGTAGAGGTTCTACTACATTTTCAGGGAAATGTTACACCTGTGGTGAGTTTGGTCATCCATCCTTCAAATGTCCAGAAAACAAAGGTTCATCATCCAGAAATGATAGAACTGATGACAAGAGAGTACAACTTGTGCAAGAAGAGAAAGAAGAGAAAAGTGTGCAGAGTCCAAACATTTATCAAAAGGATCAGGAGGCTGATAATGTTGGATATCCAGAGAGTGGAGAATCATTGATGCTAAGGAGAAAAAGTTTGCAGGCATCAAAGGATCTGATGCAAAGAAGAGCTCTTTTCAAGACCACATGCAAGAGCAGAGGTAAAATATGCAAGGTTGTCATTGATACTTGTTCAACAGACAACATGGTATCTCAGGAGATGGTGGATAAACTGCATTTGGAAAGGATGCCACATCCACACCCTTACAAGGCATCTTGGGTAAGTGATAGGCATTCACTTTTTGTCTCTGAACAGGCATATGTTGATTTCCAGATTGGAGCATATCAGGATAGAATTTTGTGTGATATTTTGACCATGGAATGTTGTCACCTACTGTTGGGTAGACCATGGCAATTTGATAGGAGGGTACTGTATGATGGGTATGCTAATACCTACACCATCCAGAAAGATGGAAAGACTATTAAGTTGATGCCATTACAGGAAGCAGCTGCATCACAGAAGGCAGCCAAAGTCATTTTAATGGGAAAGAAGGAATTTGTGCAGATGCCTAGAGGAGCAGGCATAAAGGCAGTTCAGGACACTGCAGGGAAAGGAGTTGTTAAAGACAACAAGCTGAAGAAAGTTTCAGTTGTGACTGACAGGGGTCAGCAGCAGGTTCAGAAACAGGATGGTAAACAGCAACCAGTTTAGAAGAATGACAGGGATGTTGTCATAGTTGGGACTATTGCTTGTCCTATAAAGATTGACAGGAAGACAGAGTTGGACATTTCAGAAGTTCAAGAGGCAGTTCAGCAAGAGGTTCTGGTCAGGCAACCTGACAAACACAAGGTATGTGAGAGAAAAGCCTACATTGACAGGCATGAGGATTTACTTGCCAGACAGCAAGTTACAGTTCAGAAGTCTTGGAGCAGCCAAGAGACAGCAGCAGACAAAGCTGGAACAGGGCAGAACATTACACAGGCAAAGTGTAGAGGTGGAAGACTTCCATATCCTAACTCATGGGACATGAGTTCTTTTCTTTTGGGGAGTATGGTGCAGAGGCACCTACCTAACAGCTGGCCTCCTTGAGGCAGTTAGTTTGTTATAGGTCCGCATGATGACATGCAGGATCAGGATATAGGTCCGCATGATGACATACATGATCAGGATGTAGGATAATTATTAGCATGATGACAGGATAGTCTATTTTTAGTATGTTTGACTTCTTCATGTAATAAGGTCCACTGGACCGATGCTATGTATTAGTTCAGCCTAGGAGTATGTGTAGGCAGTTAGAGATCGGGATAAGATAGTCTGAGTTGTCCTCTCTCCCAGCCGCTTGGAAGCTCCCAGCCGTTGGGAAGTGAAGTTGGTAGTACTCGAAGGATTTGTGATATATACCTTCGATCTGTTAGGGTTTAGACATATGGGTAGTTCATAAAGATAGTTCATATTGAGTTTGATAGGAGAGTAGTACTGGTGATATGCTGTACTGGTGATCAGTCCAGAGATTGTGAAGTAGAATTGTAAAAGCAAGACATTTGAATCTCAATTGAATAAGATCTCATCTTTTGCAGTATTTGAGTTGATCAGTTGTATCTGTGTTGGTTTCCTTTCTGTTTGCAAGTTGATGGGTACTTTCAACCCTTCCACCGGTTGATCCTGCAAATCGGTGGAATGGTCCTGTATCATAGCTTAGGTTGCATTTGTGTTTTCTGTTTATGCATTGCATTGTTCATGAGATCAGTTCGGAGCATGCTGTAAATCAGCCTAGCATCCTCATGTGCTAGGTATCGAAAGATAAACTGTTAGATTTTGGTGATCCGGCCCGATCGTTACATTGTCTTGTGAAATAGAGCGGTTCTGAGTGTTTACATGCAGCGGACGGATACGCAGGAGTCTGCATGTGCGTTTCCAGCCGGAACAAGCCGCATCGTCATCTGCGAATGCACCGCCATCAGGATCGGGTCGTGAAGCTGTTGAAGTTTGCATGTTGCAAGTGCATCATGATGTTTTGAGTTGGATATATACTCAGTGTATATATCGCAGTCAGGATCATCTCTCAGGGAAGTTCATCATCCGCATATCGCTAACGGATGCGGGTGTGAAAGTTAAGTTTTTTTGGCTAAGTGTTGAAGAGTTCATCAGGATGATGTGTGACGTCATCGTCATCAGGATATGACGTCATCGTCATCAGGATATTAAGAAATCCCTCAATGCGAGTTTATCCTGTTGTCGTTAAGTGGTTAAGTATCGGCATAGGCAGGAAGTTGTATTAGCATCATCAGGAGGTTTCGAGGAACCGGATGAACAATATCATGATGCTGTTGCTTGTATCGTCGGGCAGTGGAGCATCAAAGGCAAGTTGTTGAAGTGCAACGTCATCAGGATATTTGGAGCAACCGGATATTTGGATATCCTGCTGACGAAGGTGATATTGAATATCATGATGATGCCGCTTGTATTTGGCACCCGATGAACAGTGCAACCGGAGGATGTTTGCGCCCGTTGATTATCATGATGATGATGATAGGCGACAAACGGAGGAGGTAAATAGTAGTCGACAGAAGGATATTTGCGATCATCCGAAATATGATGATGCTGTTGAAATGTGATGATGCTGTTGGTGTCTCTAGGAAATATGATGATGATGTTCAGCCGATAGAGAATTTTATCATGCTGTTTGTATTGTTGGCTACTCCTTCCTGTTAGTTAGCCTCTGTTGCGTCCCACTCTGCATCACTTTTGTTAGCACACTTCCTCAAAATCACACAACGACATGCGTACCATGCATCAAGCTCAAACATGATCTAGAAATATCCCCAAGCACTTGAAAACCAACAAAATCCTTTACAACATCTTTCACCTGAATAAACTTCACACCAAAGTACTTAATTGGCTATATCATGCTTTGTCATCATCTGCAACTTAAGAAATGTACTTGCAGAGCACCAAACCACGAACCACTTGAGTTGAAGGAAAATATAGACTTTATAAGCACACATCTAGAACCACAACACCTAAAATCATTCTGCAGAGAAATGTGGAGCAAAACACTTTCTCCCAGACACACTGCAAACACTGTCAAACATTGTTCTCAAACTAGTGAACACAACTTCCACTACACAACGTTCCGGAGCACCAAATTCTAGATTTAGCATCTTCAAATACTTCTAAACAACATATCTAAACTACATACTCAGATCTTTAACACAAAATAAATGCAGAGAAAAAACTCAAACAACACTTAGCAAACTAGAACTTCAACACACTGTTTCCATAATTAATAAAATTTTCTCAAAAGCACTTGGAAACGCAATAACAGAAGCATATCCTCAACATCTTCAGTACCTCTACAAAACAACCATATCAATTTTATCAAGACAACTTAATCAAACAACAACAACCTCATCAGAAGATATAGTTGACACCAATGACAACACAAGATTGTTGACATCAATGACAACACCAATTAGCACATACTTGCAACAATCTCCCCCTTTGTCATTGATGGAAACACATGATGTGAAAATGCATTAAGACACAACTCTACACCAATCTTCTTTAACTTTGTTACTCTCCCCCTTTCTTTTGCACATCTTATTCTCTCTCTCTGATCACTAATTGTTCTTTCTCCCCCTTTGTTTTTCACATGAACTCTCTCCCCCTTTGACATCAATGGTAAAGGGTGTCACAACTTTCCCTTTTCATGATACTGCACATACTTGCACTATTCACTACTACTCTGCAACATCTTTTTCTTTCACTACTCTAAATACTCCCCCTAACTGCAACAATCATCATGACTATTGCCTACTCCCTCTAAGAGGTAGCCTCCAATCATTAGTCTAGAAAAGAATGAATCTTGAAATCCACTAGATTGATGCATCTCCTTATGCATCTAGTTTAAGGAAGGAGGCGCAATAACCCCTAACTTCTCTGGGAGATACTCAAATGTATCCTTAGGAAGAGCCTTAGTGAATAGTTAGCAACCCGATCCTTTGTAGGCACATACTCAAGCTTCACTTCATTCTCTACAACCTTCTCTCTCAGAAAGTGATACCTAATTGAAATATGCTTTATCCTTGAATGCATCACCGGATTCTTTGAAATGTTAATAGCACTTGTATTATCATAGAAAATAGAAATTGGTTCATCATTCACAACTTTGATATCCTTCAAGGTTTGTTTTATCCACAACACCTGTGTGCAACAAGATGCTACTGCAATGTATTATGCCTCTATAGTAGATATAGATACTGAATCCTACTTTTTACTTAACCATGACACTAGTCTGCCACCAAGAAAGAATGCTCAACCACTTGTATTTTTCCTGTCATCTACACAACTAGCCCAATCTGCATCTATATAAGCACTTAGAGTAAAGTTAGTATCTTTTGGATACCACAAGCCATGATAAGAAGTGCCCTTTAAATATATGAATATCCTCTTCACTGTCATAACATGTGACTCTCTAGGATTTGCTTGAAATCTGGCCATAAGACAAACTGCATGCATAATATCTGGTCTAGTAGCAGTCAGATATAGTAATCCTCCAGTCATTGATCTGTACTTGCTTTGATAAGTCTTAGGAGATTCATCATTCTCACTCAACTTACAACCAATAACCATAGGAGTACAAACTGGTTTAGAATCTTCCATTCCAAACTTCTTTAACAACTCTTTTACATACTTTGACTAAGAAATGAAAATACCCTTATCTGTTTGATTGATCTATAATCTAAGAAAGAAATTAATTTCCCCACACATTGACATTTCAAACTCTTTCTGCATCTCATCTGCAAAACTCTTATATATACCTTCACTTCCACCAAAAATTATGTCATCTACATACACTTCTACAATCATAATTTGATCTCCACTTACTTCGATGTACAAATTGCTATCTACAGAGCCTTTCTTGAATCCTTATTGTAATAAGTACCTGTCTAACCTTGCATACCAAGCTCTGGGAGCTTGCTTCAATCCATATAATTCCTTATTCAACCTACAAACCATATCTAGCTTATCTGACAACTAGAATCCTTTCGGTTTCTCTATGTACACTTCCTCTTCCAGTTCCCCATTCAAGAAATCAAACTTCACATCCATTTGATATACTTTGAAATCTTTATGAGCTGCAAAAGCCAAAAACATCCTAATGGCCTCCATTCTTGCCATCAGAGCATAAGTTTCCTCATAGTCTATTTCTTCCACTTGTGAGTAGCCTTTGCATACAAGTTTTGGCTTATTTCTTACCACTTCTCCATTCTCATTCAATTTCTTTTGGAATACCCACTTAGTTCCAATCACATTTTTGTTCTCTGGTCTTGGGACAAGTTCCCAAGTCTAATTTTTCTCAATGTACATTAGTTCTTCTTTCATAGCCTTGATCCAATTCTGATCCTTGCATGCCTCAACCATTATTTTAGTTTCAAATTTAGAAAGTAAACACAGCTTTACCTATTCTTTAGCAGCTGAACTTCTTGTCAATACACCTTTGGTCTTATCACCAATGATGTGGTCTTTAGTGTGATGCTTCTGCACATACTTAGGAGTTTTAGGAGACTTCACTAGAGCTTCTTCCTCTTCAACTTACACTTCCTTTTCTTTAGTTTCTTCTTCTTCACTGGAAGAAGACTCATATGATTCATAATCATTAATCTCTGAATCTTCTGTATGTCTACATCAACTTTAAAATTCACGCTCTCAACAATCTTTCTTAGCCTCTTGTAGCATCGGTAAGCTTTGCTTTTTTTAGAGTACCCAAGGAAAATATCTTCATCACACCTTGTATCAAGTTTTCCTAGTTCTTCATCTCTTCTGATATAACATTTTCTTCCAAAAACTTTGAAATACTTAATAGGAGGAATCCTTCCATACTATATATCATAGGGAGTCTTTGTGTCATTTGCTCTTACCTATACTCTATTTTGTATGTAGACAACAGTATAAATTGCTTCTCTCTAGTATACTTCTAGTAGGTTCACTTTTTTATCATTGTCCTTCTAGCCTCTTAAACAGTCCTATTCTTTCTTTCAACCACTCCAATCTGTTGAGGAGTCCTAGGGGTAGATAAATGTCTCTTTATCCCATGATTCTCACAAAACATGTTAAACTCATTAGAAGTAAATTCTCGACATCTGTCAGACCTCAAGCATTTGATCTTCATACATTTCATTTTCAACCATTGCTTTAAAGGCTTTAAACTTATCTAGGGCTTCTAATTTTTCCTTAAGAAAAGTGACCCATGTCATTCTAGAGCAATCATCAATGAATCACATAAAATACTTGTCACCTTGAAAACTCCTTACTCTGGTAGGACCACAAATATCTGTATGTACCAATTCCAATAGTCTGGTAGATGACTGATCCTTGACTTTGAAGCTTCTTCTTGTTTGTTTTTCAATATGACATTTCTTACAGATATCATTGATGAGCTTTGTGACCTTTGGTAGATCTCTCATAGCTTGAACTGAACATATCCTTACCAGGCTATAAAAATTGATGTGACATAATTCCTATGCCATAGCCAACTCTCACTGATCTGAGTCATAAGGCAATAACTAACACCACCTTTGAGATGATAAATATTTCCACTCGTCCTCTTTCCAGTAGCAATTACTTTTCTAGAGCCTTTTTTGATCTCACAACCATCATCCTGAAACATAAGATTGTAACCCTTGCTACACATTTGTCCAACACTCAAAAGATTATGCTTTAAACCTTTGACATAAAGAACATCATCAGTGTTATGATTTCCATCAAAACTGATTGAACCTTTTCCACAAATCTTAGCAGCTTCATCACCACCAAACCTAACTACTCCACCATCATATTTTTCAAGTTTAACAAACTTATTCTTATCACCTATCATATGATTTGAGCATCCACTATCAATGATCCAGTCATCTTTTTCTTTCTTAGCATGAAAATCAGACATTACAGTGCCTTTAGGGTTAGTACTTGCTTTCAGACCCTTTTCCTTCACATAACTTCCAGAGTTAGCAGAAATAGTTTCATCTCTTAGGGCTATGAATAAGCATTCATTATCATTATCATCCTCATAATCAGATTTATCATCATATATACTTGCATCTTCTCTAACATAGTAACTTTTCTTAACAATCTTACCTCTGTTTTCCCTATTCTGAATTCTTAGAGCTCTGTCTGGACATCTTGAAGCAAAATGACCTATTTTTCCACAACTAAAACAGTTAAAAGGTAACTTACCACTAAACTTTCTAGTACCCTTTTTCATCCTTCTCACAAAGTTAGCTTCCACTTCATCAAAGTCTTCCAGATCTAATTCCACAGTCTTCTCTGATTTGTTGGCCTTAAAAGCAGTCTCATCCTTTGCAGCTCCACTAGTTGTGCTAAACTCTCTTGTTTCAAAAGGAGTTAGGGTGCCAAGCAATTGATCTTTGGTAAACTGATTCAAAATTTGTAATTCTTCAATGGAAGAAACCTTATGACTGTAAGCTTTACGAAGAGTTCTAAGTACCTTCAATATCACTTCTTTATCATCTATACTTCCACTAAGTCCTTTGATGCCATTGACAACTTCATCCACCTTCTGTAAGTAGCTGCAATGTTTTCATCTTCAGACATTCACATGGTCTCAAAAGTGAGCTTCAAATTTAGCATTTTAGCTTGTTTGACTTTATCATCTCCTTCATAAACACTTTCCAAATTTTTCCAAGTCTCATTAGCACTCTTCAAATTCACAACTTTCAGCAACTCAGAATTAGTAAGTCCACTTAAGAGAGCATGTTTTGCCTTACCATCTATTTCAACAGCTTTGATATCATCTTCAGTACTTATACCATTCTGAGGTACAATGTAATTAGACTTGACTGACTCCCAGACCTCATAACCAAGAGTAATTAGAAAGGCTTCCATCCTTACCTTCCAAAGTGCATAGTTTGATCCATCAAACAAGGGAATTTGTTTCTTGTGCGCCATCTCGGATCTACCTCAAGCTATTAAGATTTCTTCAAAGGAACCTTGCTCTGATACCAATTGTTGAATGCACAAGACAACTGAGAGGGGGGTGAATTAGTTGTATCAAAAATTTCAAACCCTCACAAACACTCAGATCCACATTAACCTTTAAACATGTTACGATGATTAAGCATGAAAAGTAAATAACTGAAACTGAATCATGACAACACCACAGACAAGAGAACACCAGATTTTACATGGAAAACCCTAAAAGGGAAAAACCACGGTGAGGTTTAGCTCACAATATAATTGTATACGCCTAAAAATGACACGAATCATCCTAAATAAATATTCTAAATATTTATTCCATTCTTCTATTAATTAAATAAATATTCTAAATTTATTTAATCGATTCACTGTTCCATAATTAAATAAATTCTATTTATTTAATTAAAATTCTTCTAAATGTCCTACACAATTAAATAATCATAAATTATTTAATTAATCTAAATTCCTCTATCCTAAGTTCTAAATTCAAAAATCCACCTCACCTTTACACCTCACCTTTTCCACCTCACCTTGTCCACATCATCAAGTTGCACATGTAATTAAATATATTTAATATTTAATTACCTAATTTTCTCTCACCCACATGGCCTATTTCTTCTCAAATCAGAAGTTAGTTAACTAATCAATCAAATCTGTTAACTGATTGGTCATTTGAGTCCACTGGTCAATCTATTCTGTTGACTCCTCAATCAATCCAGTTCAGTGGTTAATCAATTCAGTCAATCCCATAATCCACTCTTCTAACTGATCAATCAAGTCTGTTAACTGTTCAGTCAATGGAGTTAACTCTCCAATCAATTTTGTCACATCCCCTCTTTCATGATGGAGCTGGGACACTTGTCACATTTCTACTGGTTGCACATTCCTCAACCATTCTCAGCTGTCGATCTTCACATCTCCTCTCAACCGTTGATTCCCATTCTTCCAAGTCTATAAATGAAGCTTCATCCCTCCATTCTAGTCATCCAGGCTTTTGACATCGTTACTCTACAGAAATATCACCAGCGCGCCTTTGGCACCCTTTTGTCATCCACAAGCTTGAGATCACATAGTTGCATTGGAGCTCATCTTCATTGCATATCACCATAGCCGTTCACCGTCGACTTCCTACAAACAGCTAAAAAGATTGCACTCTCTGAGGGCTCATCTCATCTGCAAAAGGACGATCTGTGATAGGCGAACAACAGAAGTTTCGAAACGGGAGAGGTTTGCACTATGTTTGTTCATTGCTTCGTTTATTGAATCCTTCTTGTTTCACTATTCTGTTGATGTTTGGGTCTTGTTTAATTTATTTGATTGATCACCATTTTACCCTTACATTTTTGGCACCCACCGTTCAATTTTATGTTTTTTACAAATTTTTGTAGTAAAAATTTGTGTTTCTCTAAACCCCATTGTTGAGTTTTGCAAGGATCTATCAAAAGGTGACCTCCTAGGCTGAAACTAACATCACCAACGTGCTCAGAAGGGTCGAAAACCTTAGAATCGCCTGTTAATTCACAAAAATCAGAGACTGTGATTTTTTTGAGGGTGCATCCTTTTATCCAGTGGTCCAAAGGGTGCTTCCGCAGGGTGCATCGCTTTATCCAGCGGTCCGAAGGGTGCTTCCGCATCCTTTTATCCAATTGTCTGAAGAGCTTTTTTTTTGCAGGGTGCATCCTTTTATCTAGCGGTCCAAAGGGTGCTTCCACAGGGTGCATCGCTTTATCCAGCGGTCCAAAGGGTGCTTCCACAGGGTGCATCACTTTATCCAGCGGTCCGAAGGGTGCTTCCGTGTCCTTTTATCCAACTGTCTGAAGAGGTTTTTGTAGGGTGCATCCTTTTATCCAGCGGTCCAAAGGGTGCTTCCGTAGGGTGCATCGCTTTATCCAGCGGTCCAAAGGGTGCTCCCACATCCTTTTATCCAACTGTCCTAATAGCTTTTTCGCAGGGTACATCCTTTTATCCAGTGGTCCGAAGGGTGCTCCCACAAGGTGCATCGTTTTCTCTAGTGGTCCGAAGGGTGCTTCTTCATCCTTTTATCCAATGGTCCAAAGGGTGCTTCTGTAGGGTGCATCGTTTTATTCAGCAATCCTCTATCCTGCCTTCTTCTACATGTCATAAGGGTGGTATCTTTTTCTTTTTGCCATAACAGGAGCATACGAACTCGTAATCTCGCAAATAAACACTCGTTGGAAAGGTAATTCTATGAACTTCACAATGGAGCAGGTTTGATCAAGTGATTTTATCATTTTGTTAGCTATTTTTACAGTCAAAGTTCAGCTATCTTTCCAAGCTTAAATCTAACATTTCTTCTTGAAAACTAATGATTTATCTGTGCAGCTTGACTTAAACACTTGTCAAAGAAAGGAGAAAAGAAACTTCTGATATATCTTCTACAGGGTTGAGAGCTGGATAGTTTTATTTTCCTTAACACACACATCATATTTTAACTAGGGGGAAAGTAAAACAACTTGCATACAATTTTCATCTAGTACTAATTAGGAAGGAGTAACCCATTGTTCATGCAACTTGCATACAATTTTCATCTAGTTCTAATTAGGAAGGAGTAACCCATTGTTCATGCAACTTGCATTCAAATCCTCACCTAGTTCTAATTAGGGAGAAAGTAACTGGATTTATTTCTTGCTTACATTGCAAACACCTTCCAAGTTATTGCTATCTAAAGGTTAAAATTAAACTCATCAATGATCTTGAAGTTAAAATGAACCATTGCTATATCGTGAGACCTGAATTTCAAAGTTAACAAACTCGTGCTACGCGGTTTAAGAATTGAACTCACTACTGCTTTCTGAAGTTAAAATGAACCATTGCTATATCGTGAGACCTGAATTTCAAAGTTAACAAACTCGTGCTACGCGGTTTAAGAATTGAACTCACTACTGCTTTCTGGGATTTAAAACTAAACCACTGCTATATTGCTGAATCACTTCAAAGTTCTGTTTGAGTAGATTAGCCCATTTAGTTTTTTCACTTTTAACTAGGGTGGATTAATCAGTGCATTCTGTGCTTGCGAATGACAATAGGCTTATGCTCTCCCCTCTTCTGGGTGATCAGAGTGCCAGACTTGTCATTCTATCTGTTTAACCTTTAGGAGGGGCCTGCCCTTGGATGCACGCTTGTCCAAGTGGGAACGACCCTGAGTGGTAACAGGCTAACGCCAAGCCCTACCAAGCCACTTAAAATAAATTGTGCTTGAGGTGAAAACTTCTTGCAACAAGTGCTATTATATTACACCGACGGCCAACCTCCCCCAAAACCCTCTCAGGGGCAACCCTGTGAGGCTGGGAGACTCCATAACGAAGAGTAGCGCCGCCGCACGTGTAACCACTTGAACGGTTGCCCGAATTAAATACCTCTTGTTTTAGTGGCCCAAATCCCTTATAATCCATTTCTCGCCTAGGATTTTGTGCTTGCTTTTGTCCAAAATAGAGTCAGAAAAATTACAAAAATAATGAAAAACTACAAAATATTCTTTGTGCTTGCTGTGTTTTCTTGCTATTAAATTCATAATATCAAATCAGGAAGACCTTTTCTAGCCAAAAAATACTAAAAACAGAAGAAAAACTGAAAATTTTGCAAAAACTTTAGAGCTGCGTATTTACACATTTTTGCTGCGCATACACAGAGACTTACTGTGCTTTTATAATGACTTGCTGTGCATATACCTTTTGTTGCGCATATATGCACTGTTGCTGCGCATATATAATTCACCAGACCGGCGCATTTACTGCGACTTGCTGCGCATTTGTCCATTTCTGCTACGCATCTGTTCCTGTGCATATGCGATAGTGCGCACTTGCCCTATTTTTGAGGAGAATTTTTCACCTGATCAGAGCACCCATTTCAGCCTAGTTTCACTTTCCGAGATCAGAGTCAACCTTGCAGTCAATCTCCATCCGTTTCACCAACTCTTTCTCTTTCGTCCATTGTCGCACTCACCTTCTGTCCAAATCACTCTTGTCCCAAAGTCAGCCTATCCCATACCGATTCGGCATAGGTTCTTTTTCGTTTCATTAGTGAATTCACATAAGCTTAGTAGGTCACAGTACCTTTGCTAGTAGTCTTGTTGAACGACTAAGCCCTACACAGTAAGACTGGTACCGACTACCCTTGCTAGTGGCTAGAGTCTTGTGTCAACCGTCTTACTTGAAGTCATTGAGCGAGAGAATCCTTTGTCTAAGTCTCATCCTAGGTATCCCATTCATAATAGTCTCAGTCGGCACCTTGCCAGAATTTCTAGTCCTCACCCCCTCCATCCCGCGTCACCTTGCATGGTTCTTACTCGATCCCAGTACAACAAGCAAATCAAAATGGCTGACTCATCTGGTCACACTCTCCCACCACGTGATGGTGAAGAAGAGATTTCTCATGAAGAATTAGTGGCGCACATGCAAGATAGAAATTTCCAACGCGTCGTAGAGAAGATGATCCTTGAAGACCCCCATAAGTATTTCCATCATCTTGCTAGTCTCGGAATCAAACTCCCCGCAGACTTTGACATTAGCTCCATCATGGAAAATGCAAACAATGATCATGAGAGGGGCACAAATGACACAGTCCCACATGTGCATGAGAGAGGTACAAATGACATGGTTCCCCATTCAAATGAGAGAGGAAAACAACCCGTAGATCCAATTGCTCCTATGGCAGACGTGAGACAACAAATCGAAAGTCTAAAGCTTGAGATATCCAACCTTAAGACTGGTACAAGTTCTAAGAACTACTCTTTGGAAGATATAGCACCATACCCCTTTGACAGAAATTTGATCATGAAACCATTCCCCTATCAATTCGGAGTTCCGAAATTTGACAAATATAAAGGGAAGGGGGACCCTAGAGATCATATCAGGGAATTCACTGCAGCATGTTTAGAAGTAGCTCACAACGAGACCTACTTAATGAGACTATTCCCGCGATCTTTAGGTGGTCAAGCTATGGAGTGGTTCTCGCGTCTCCCACCAAGAATCAAAACTTTTGATGAACTTGTCAATAAATTTATAACGCACTTCTCTTACAACATAGAACACGAGGTATCTATGCTAGATCTATGCAACACCAAACAGAAGGGTGGTGAGTCATTCGCCGCCTTCCTACAATGATGGAGACAGCTAGCTAGTAAGTGTTCTTACGACATGCCTGAGAAGCAGCTATTGGAAATGTTTGTCCATAACCTAAACACTGATCTTAGCTATCAGATTCAGATACAATGCCCTACCTCGTTCGCCAAAGTCATTGAAATGGGCCTCTTCATTGAAAAAGCTATGATCACTAAAGGAACTCTCAAGCTCTACAAGGACACACCTCCTTCCAATTATACAACAGATAAATCAAAGTTTTGGACCAAGAACAAAAATGTGGTGAACGATGGAGTAGTGGATGCCAAGGCGGCAGCCCCTAAGCAACAACCTATATTCACTCTTAAGGGAGAAGCAAATACTGGTACACTCAACAAGCCACCCCCTCGGGAACCTAGACCTTGGTTCAATTCAAATCCAAGGAGAAAATTCACGCCGTTGGGAGAATCTCAAGAGTCTGCCCTCAAGAAGTTGTTGGCTAACAATGAAATTTCTCTACCGCCAACAAGTGACTATGAGCCTATCATCAAACCTCCTTATTGGAAGGACACAGACTACTGCGAGTATCATCGAGGAAGGGGGCACACGACTAACAATTGTATCCGCCTCAAGAATGTCATACAAGATATACTGGATCAGAATCAGGGAGGGACACAACAGCATACCTCCAATGAATCTCATGTGGCCTACCGGGATCCTCTTCTAAACCACAATCGGCTATATAACAATAATCGCAACAATGGCCACAACAGCAACGATAGTCACAACGGCAACAACTCCAATGGCCATAACAATAATGACAACAATCGCAACAGGCCAAACCAGAACAGTGGGTCGAGTAATGCTAACTATGCAAGCGTTCCCTTTGAGTACACCATTAACTGCATTTCTGAGCATGTTCCGCAAGTCAACGTCATATCCCCCAACCAACAACCAGGACCTAACAGAACTGGTTGTAGTATAATTACCCGCAGTGGTAGAGTCACGATCAACACCACTCCTCCAAAGTCGTCACCATCTCCGTCCAACTCCCGTCCATATAATGTCATCGACCAATTGCAAAAAACTCTGGCTCACATTTCTATATTGGAGCTCTTGCGTCTATCTCCTTCTTATAAGGAGATTCTTGAGAAAGCCTTAGTGGAAACTACTGTCCCCACTAACCTAGCCCAAGAAAAGTTTCAAACCATGGTGGGTAATTTGACATCCTCCACTTCCATCTCGTTTACAGAGCAAGATGACCTTTCCATATCTCAACCCCACAACACTCCTCTACACATTGTCGCATTCGTGCACAAGCACCGCATCAAGAGGGTTCTCATTGATGGGGGCGCCGGTCTAAATATTTGCACGTTGAAGCTAGTCCTTGCACTGGGGTTCTCCAAACAGGCAGTAGATCCAAGACGGAAAATTACTATCAAAGCCTGTGACGAGGAGGAACGAACCACAAAGGGCACGGTTGTCCTACCCATTCAAGTGGGACCGGTAATTAAAGATGTGGTGTGCCAAGTCCTTGATCAGGAGCTTGCTTACAATATTCTACTAGGGAGACCATGGATCCATGCCATGAAGGCTGTCCCCTCCACCTACCATCAATGCATAAAGTTCCCACAAGATGGCAAGCAGGTCACCATACAAGGCGACCCTGACCCCTACCAACATTGCAATTCATTCCAAGCAAAATCTGAATGCGTCATTCCTAATAACTGAGCCTACATTTCCCCTACTTCGCCACAAGACCATACTGCCGAAGCTTCCTCCTCGAGGCCCAAACCGCTGAAAGTTACCATAAAAGAAAATGGCGTGGGGGAGTACTCCATTGAGCACAGCGTCAACCTTGCCACCATGCCTTTGTCTCCTCGCTCCTTTGGCAAACCCAAGCATCAACCTAGGCATTTTCCAAAGCCATCTGCTCCTCCTACAATTCCCGCAAATCCCTTTGTAAAATGGGGGACCTTATCTGATGAGACAGAGGAGCGAGATCTCCTGCAGTGGCTTTACGCTGAAGAGGAAAACACATCCCAAGAGCTGCCTAGACTCCCTACAGAACTCTATGGACGGGGTGAAACCATTTTTCATAGAATGGGATATGAAGGACAAGGCCCCATAGGCCTCAGAAAAGAAGGAATAGTTGAACCTATACAACCTTCTTCATCCTCTTCGGCTAGAAACACGACTGGCCTAGGGTACAAAGGTAAAGGTAAAGCCAAAGAAAATGCCTGCCTAGTGGAGACAATTCAAACACTCCAAGAGGATAGTGACGCAGATTCAGATGAGTCGAATGAGTATGAGTGGGACAAGCTGACAGAACACTCCTATGATGACAAGGAGATTGACACCATCCAAACTCTCAGCCCCTACCATGAGGGACAGACGCAACGGGATAGACCACTGGAGTCTGATTTGCCCTTCCCCGAGATTATGGCTTTCGAGGAAAGTTTCGATTCCATTGCGATAAACAACCTGGAAGAAAGTACCACCCAGAACACTACTCCCACCAGTGCCCATAGCATTTCCATTCACAACAATAATGAATCAGATCTCTCATTTGACTCCCTTCCCCTCTTACACCCTGAGCTTATTGACTGGGACCTGCAAGGGACCCCTCAATTAGATGTGTTCCAAAATGATGATGCTTACATTGACTATATGGAACTTAGAGATCACTTACCAAAAGGAGATCATAAAGCTGGTTTCGCTATCGAACTCAATACCGTAGCTTACTTCGGGGAGGGTGCCAAGCCTTCTAGTCACAAAAATATTAAAATCAAAAATGGATCTGATGGTGAAAACTGTCGTGCGGCAGTGTCAGATCATAAAACAGTCAAAAGAAAGGATGTATCCGAAGGTGAAAACCCAACTGTGGCACCTGACGATGGAATGCTTGACACCCTCCCTAGTGATATGTACCAGGAATGGTCACAGATCGTGGTGGAGCCAACAGAGCCAGTAAATATTGGAACCGAAGAGCAACCCAAGATCATCCACTTCGCAAAATCTCTCACACCACCTGAGAAAACCAGGTTTGTACCATTCTTTAAGAAGAAGAGAGGCAGCTTTGCTTGGTCATATGCTGACATGCCAGGTCTAGACCTGAACCTAATTCTGCATCATTTGCCATTGGATCCAGGGGTGAAGCCCGTAAAGCAGAAATTGAGAAAGATGCATCCCCATATAGCCCTTTTGGTCAAGGAAGAACTCAAGAAATTGCTAGATGTGGGGTTCATCAGAGCCATAGATTACCCCGAATGGATATCAAACATTGTGCCAGTGTCTAAACCAGATGGCAGGGTTCGACTATGCAATGATTTTAGAGAATTAAACAAAGCATGCCGCAAGGATGACTTTCCGTTACCAAACATTGACATCATAGTCGACCTTACTGCAGGGCATACAATGCTATCACTCATGGACGGATTCTCTGGGTATAACCAAATCAAAATAGCACCGGAGGACCAACACAAAACAGCTTTCACTTGTCCATGGGGTACCTTTTGCTGGAATGTCATGCCTTTTGGGCTGAAAAATGCAGGAGCTACATATCAGCGGGCCATGACAACTATATTCCATGACATCATGCATGTGACCATGAAGGATTATGTTGACGATATCTTAGCAAAATCTCTCACAAGGGACTCACACCTGGATATCCTAGAGAAAGTCTTCCAACGGTTGGACCAATTCTAAGTTAAATTGAACCCGAAGAAATGTGTGTTTAGGGTGACTTCAGGCAAGCTGCTAGGCTTCATTGTGTCAGCAAATAGAATAGAGGTAGACCCGGCCAAGGTCAAAGCAATAATGGACATGCCACCGCCCAAGACTCTAACACAGTTGAGATCCTTACAGGGCAAGCTACAGGCCATCCGAAGGTTCATCTCGCAGTTGGCAGACAAGTGCCAACCTTTCAGCCATCTCCTACATAAGAATATTCCATTTAAATGGGATGAGCGGTGCGAAGAGGCATTCAACAAGCTAAAGGAGTACCTAATGAACCCTCCTATACTCATGCCTCCGATCCAAGGAAAACCTTTGATTCTCTACATATCTGCTACACCTACTGCTCTTGGGGCTCTCCTAGCGCAGCAAGACTATGAGAACAAGGAAAGAGCTGTATACTACATCAGTCGAACCTTAGTGGGCTACGAGTTACAATACTCACAGGTAGAACGATCATGCCTTGCGGTGGTTTTTGCTTCACAAAAACTCCGACACTACATGTTGGCACATCCGGTCAAACTCATTGCCAAAATCGACCCACTAAAGTATCTTCTCAGCAAAGTAGCTCTCACAGGTCGATTAGCAAAGTGGGTTATGCTTCTTAGTGAATATGATATAGATTATGTGGACAGAAAAGCCATCAAAGGGCAAATCATAGCTGACCAACTGGCCGAGGCACCATTACAAGACACTTCACCAATGCAGTTTGAGTTTCCCGATGAGTCTTTATTCACTCTGTCAACATCTCCTTAGAAACTCTACTTCGACGGGTCTTACACCAACCACGGATCGGGGGCAGGTATCCTGTTTATCACTACCTAAGGCAACACAATTCCAAAGTCCTACAGGTTGTTATTTCCATGCACTAACAATATAGCAGAATATGAAGCCTTGGTAATTGGTCTCAAGATGGCCACTGAGTGGAAAATCCAAGCACTATGTGTCTACGGTGATTCTCAGCTTATCATAAATCAGGTCAACGATGAATATCAAACCAAAGATGAGAAGCTCATCCCATACAAACGGATGGTCGATGACCTCAAGGAACACTTTGGGACCATCTCCTTTGAACAAATACCCAGGATCGAGAACAAAGCAGCAGATGCAATGGCTACCATAGCCTCTCTTCTTGAAATACCTGAATACGAGTCACGGTATGAGTTCTTAGTAGAAACCATTCGGCAACCGGCTTATGATCTCCTCGAAACCCACTCCATTTGCCTCCTAGTAGAATCTGATTCACCTTGGTACGGTAAGACCTACACTTACCTCAAGGACAATATTCTTCCACCCGACCTCTCTTCCAACCAAAAGTGAACTTTCATCCGACAAGCCTCCCGTTACACCATCATAGCTAATACCCTTTACCGACGTGGTCTAGATGGTACTTTACTCCGTTGTCTAGAACAAGAAGAATCCGTAACCGCCTTTCGAGACGTACACAAAGGGATCTGTGGAACACACTCCAGCGGTCCTTCCTTAGCTAAGAAACTCATGCGTTTGGGTTATTACTGGCCCAATATGGAAATGGATTCCTGTTAGTTCGTCATAAAGTGCAAACAGTGCCAAATATATGGGAACCTGATTCATGCACCTGCTCAGGAGTTGAGACCTTTAACGACACCCTGGCCCTTTTGCCAGTGGGGACTTGACCTTATGGGAAAGATTCATCCACCTTCTTCCAACGGCCATAAATTCATCATAACTGCCACTAAGTACTTCACAAAGTGGATTGAAGCCGTTCCCCTAACCACCGTCACAGGAAAACAAATTTCCTCGTTCATTTTGAATTACATTATCTGCTGATATGGCATCCCTTCATCCATCATAACGGATAATGGGAGAACATTCAAAAATCAGGATGTCCAGGAACTTTGTGAGCGTTTCAAAATCCAACATCGTTTCTCCACTCCATACTACCCCCAAGGTAACGGCCAAGCTGAGGCATCGAATAAAACCATTCTGAAAATCCTAAAGAAGACTGTCAATGAAGCTGGTCGCGATTGGCACGTCCAACTCAATCCTGCTCTGTGGGCCTACAGAACCAGTATACGCACTCCCACAGGTGCTACACCCTACGCCCTTGTCTATGGCTCTGAAGCCATCCTTCCCATTGAGGTCGAACTCCCATCCCTCAGGGTGTCGTTGAAAGGTCTCATATCAGATGAAGAATACAGAGTCTCCAGGCTACAGGAACTAGAGCTGCTAGAGGAAAGGCGCCAGAAAGCTTTTGACCATCTCAAAGCCTATCAACAGATGATGTCAAGAAGCTACAACCACAAGGTTAGACCAAGGTGCTTCAAGGTTGGGGACCTAGTTCTAAAAGAGAACCCTCGTAATCAGCAGGACAGAGAAAAGAAAGGTAAGTTCGAGCCTAACTGGCTTGGGCCCTATGTGATTGTAGCTGCTTACGGATCGGGGGCATATCAGTTGGCCACTTCAGAGGGTGAGTTATTTGATGATCCAATCAACAGCATGCACCTTCGCCGGTTCTTTACCTAGGAGAACCCCAATGCAAGGGGGCACAATAAATCAAAACTCAAAAAAATAAAAAAAATAAAAAATTGAAAAGAGAAAATACAAAAAAAATCAGAAAAAAATAGAAAGCATACAAAAAAAATCATCCTTTGGTGAAAACCTGGCAAACAGGCGCCTTGGATAGGTATCGTGATGAAAACCTGGCAAACAGGCGTCATTTTACTCTCTAGCTCCTCGTGCAAATAAAAACAAGTGATGAAAACCTGGTAAACAGGCGTTACTTGTGATAAACCGCCTTCTCCATCTTTGAGAATCCAATCACCTTGAGTCCATCCTTCCTTTGCTCATTTTCCATTCGACCCATATCTACCCCACAATAAACACTCGATAGTTACCTATCATGGCTTGATACTCTCCTTGTGGCCTTGTCAACCAGGGTTTTGTCCCATACCGTCTCCTTCGTGTGAGCCTAGTATAGTGTCTCTCGTCGGTGTCCATGGTCCAAGTCCGTGAACTACGTTGCCTCTGCGTCGTCATGTAGGCAAGGCCATTATTCTAATGCGCCCCCGAGGCTTCCATTTCTTCTATAATCCCAGTCATCCTCCTTCTTGTCTTCATTCTTGTCGTCTTTCTTCTAGTCCATCCATGGTCCATTAGGTTTTACCCTGAACTACGTTGCCTCTACGTCGTCACATAGGCAAGGCCATTTAGCAATGAGCCCCCGAGGCACTAGGTCAGTCCATTAGGGTCCGTCTCCCCAATAAGGATTGTGCAATCTTCTCACCAAGCAAGCAAATGCAAGCAGAACCCGCGCCTCAAGCAAAAATCTTGACTATGAGCATCTTAACCTATCCAACGCAAAGCAAATACCCAAAGTCTTCTAAACGATTTTATGCAAATTAAGGCAAGAGCTAAACACATATCAACACAAATATGCTTTGTAGATCAGAAACATGGTTAACAGTTCGAGTCCTAATTTTTGCTATCATACCCTCCTATGCTACTCAAGGATGCCAAAAGCTAGAGATGCTATGATGGGGGCATGATTATTTTCTTTGTTTGCTATTTGGGGATTAAACTTTAGTAATGTGAAGCCTTGTCTTAGGACGTGATCGGCAAAAGATCATCGAGGACATCAAAGGTCTAACATGAACGGGGGCAATCCTTGCTTGTTGAAACGCAAGAGGTACTCAGGTCATCTAGATTCAATTTTGACTAGATGCTTGTATTAACTTGCTAAATCACAATCCATGTAAGCGATACTCAGGTCATCTCGGTTCAATTATACCTAGATGCTTGTATTCACTTACAACATTTCAGAAAAGTACCACAAAAAAAAAATGCCCAATGATGAAATAAAGCACTCCAATAGCAAAGCATCCATCCTATATCCATTTATACATCCATACCATACCCCATGCAATAAAGATCCAACAATGCAGAGTATCAATACAAATAAAAGCTTGTGAATCTTTCTATCGAGTCTTTCTTCTATCAATCAGATTTCTATCTATCATCATATCTTTCATCCTTGTCCAGTCAATCTGAGCAATGATCCAAATGCAAGGTCCATCCTTA
The DNA here is from genome assembly GCA_027924645.1 of Cunninghamia lanceolata. NCBI lineage: Eukaryota > Viridiplantae > Streptophyta > Pinopsida > Cupressales > Cupressaceae > Cunninghamia > Cunninghamia lanceolata. The sequence continues at coordinate 973,983 of BSBN01001093.1, forward strand.
ATCCATACCAATCAAGTCAAGTCAATCTTGCACAAATGATCCACTCACAATCAGTGGTCTTGATCCTTGTCTGGTCGTAAACCAACTCAATCAGTCAATCAATCAATTGTCTTATACAGGATGTTGCATTGTCGAAATCAGACCAATACACGCGTCTTACACGACATGCTTCGTTTCCTGAAACCAGACACTATCCTTCATGTTGCTCTAGGGATCTATCATTCCCCGCCATGACAACACGCCTGTCGTGTTGGTCTAGGGATATATTGTTCCCCACCATGACAACACTGTCGTATATCATTATCAGTATATCATTGGTTTACCGCTTGACAGGGGCAATACCTTGTTTGTTCTTGTGTCATTTGTGTATACTTGCTTGCTTGCTTGTGTGTGTCATCATTCCATCTTGCATCGCGTATCATTTGACACTTTCTTCACCCATTTTCTTCAAACTCAACCTTCTTCATCGTGAGATTGTCCATCTCACGCCTTCTGCCTTCTTCTTGTCCAATCTCCCGAGGGGGCATCCTGTCGTTAAACTTGTACCGAGGGCAAACTGGGGCATATATCACTGTCAGGCTATTTATTCTTTGAAGCAACGCTGTAAACTGCATTGCATCAAAGAGGGGCAAAATGTATACGCCTAAAAATGACACGAATCATCCTAAATAAATATTCTAAATATTTATTCCATTCTTCTATTAATTAAATAAATATTCTAAATTTATTTAATCGATTCACTGTTCCATAATTAAATAAATTCTATTTATTTAATTAAAATTCTTCTAAATGTCCTACACAATTAAATAATCATAAATTATTTAATTAATCTAAATTCCTCTATCCTAAGTTCTAAATTCAAAAATCCACCTCACCTTTACACCTCACCTTTTCCACCTCACCTTGTCCACATCATCAAGTTGCACATGTAATTAAATATATTTAATATTTAATTACCTATTTTTCTCTCACCCACATGGCCTATTTCTTCTCAAATCAGAAGTTAGTTAACTAATCAATCAAATCTGTTAACTGATTGGTCATTTGAGTTCACTGGTCAATCTATTCTATTGACTCCTCAATCAATCCAGTTCAGTGGTCAATCAATTCAGTCAATCCCATAATCCACTCTTCTAACTGATCAATCAAGTCTGTTAACTGTTCAGTCAATGGAGTTAACTCTCCAATCAATTTTGTCACATCCCCTCTTTCATGATGGAGCTGGGACACTTGTCACATTTCTACTAGTTGCACATTCCTCAACCATTCTCAGCCGTTGATCTTCACATCTCCTCTCAACCGTTGATTCCCATTCTTCCAAGTCTATAAATGAAGCTTCATCCCTCCATTCTAGTCATCTAGGCTTTTGACATCGTTACTCTGCAGAAATATCACCAGCGCGCCTTTGGCACCCTTTTGTCATCCACAAGCTTGAGATCACATAGTTGCATTGGAGCTCATCTTCATTGCATATCACCATAGCCGTTCACCGTCGACTTCCTACAAACAGCTAGAAAGATTGCACTCTCTGAGGGCTCATCTCATCTGCAAAAGGACGATCTGTGATAGGCGAACAACAGAAGTTTTGAAATGGGAGAGGTTTGCACTATGTTTGTTCATTGCTTCGTTTATTGAATCCTTCTTGTTTCACTATTCTGTTGATGTTTGGGTCTTGTTTAATTCATTTGATTGATCACCATTTTACCCTTACAATAATGTAGTAGCAAAACTGAGTTACAAAAGGCTCACTGCCCAAAAGAAAGAATGCTCACTACAGGTGGACTCACTTCCCACTGAGAAAGGGAGAAAGAAGAGAAGAGAGGCTCACTGCTAGGATTTGAATAGATATAATTGCATCTAACCTATGCATGGAGTTCGGTTCCAATGAAGCTGAATATCCACCACAACACAAACAACATCTTCACAACAACACTAAAAATACTATACACCTTCTACTCACTGCATCTGGTAGCCTAACACATGAAATCTCTCATTACACTGATCAAATTCACATCATAAACATCATATCCCTCGCATGCCCATCCATCTATGACTCCTTGACACTTATTTATACCATCATCAATCATGAAAACATTCTCCAAGGTCGGCAACATGACTTAACCCATAAAATTCAAATTAGGTCTGGACCTAAACATTCCCGTAGAGGAAGGGAATGAATGCATACCACATAACACCTTAGCATGGATCTAAATCCACTCTTACATGCTTCATCAAGCTTTCACTTTCACCAAAGTAAAACTGCAAATAGTGTAAACAACCAAGTTGGCCATCCTTGTGTTAGAATGCTTCCTCAAAATCACACGATGACATGTAGACCATGCATCAAGCTTGAACATGATCTAGAAACATCCCCAAGCACCTGAAAACCAACAAATTCCTTTACAATATATTTCACCTGAAGAAACTTCACACCGGAGTACTTAACTGGCTATATCATGCTTTGTTATCATTTGCAACTTAAGAAATGTACTTGCAGAGCACCAAACCATGAACCACTTGAGCTGAAGAAAAATATAGACTTTATAAGTACACATCTAGAACCGCAACACTTGAAGTCATTCTGTGGAGAAATGTGAAGCAAAATACTTTCTCCCAGACACACTGCAAACACTATTCTCAAACTGGTGAACATAACTTCCATTACACAATGATTCAGAGCACCAAATTCTGGATTTAGCCTCTTCAGACACTTCTAAACAACATATCCAAACCACATACTTAGATCTTTAACACAAAATAAATGCGGAGCAAAAACTCGAACAACACTCAGTAAGCCAGAAGACTTCTTCAACACACTATTTCCATAATTAATCAAACTTTCTCAAAAGCACTTGGAAACCCAACAACATAAGCATATCCTCAACATCTTCAAAACCTCTACAAAGTAACCAAATTACTTTTAGTATGACAACTTAATCAAACAACAATAACCTCATCAGAAGACATAGTTGACACCAATGACAACACAAGCTTGTTGACATCAATGACAACATCAATTAGCACATACTTGCAACAAGATCATGCAAAGAATACTCCCAAGGTTGGATGCTAGGAGTTCAAAAAAATGCATGTCTAAAGAGTGCAATACTATGGGGGTTCCAGGATTCACATGTACCAAAATAATGCAATGGTTAGAGTGAGCAAGGATCAGGGTTGGCAATATTGAGTGCATGGGGAAACAAAAGTCCATGGGTTTGCAAATAGTAAGTGAGCGAAAGGTTGGGGATTAGGGTTTTGGGATATCTAATACTAGTAGGGAAGCAAGGAATGGAAGAAATGTACAATAGTATGAGAAAGTCCAAAATCCCACCCAAGGCTAGAAAATGACTCAAATGTTAGAAATGAAGACAACAACTACACAATTGGAAATCTGATTTAACTAAGATTTATGATCTTTATCAATGAAGAAACTATGGAGATAGTAAATAGAATTAAAACCCACAACATAGGAATTAATATCGTATAATAAATGAACACATAACACAATATGTAACGTGAAGAAAACCATTTTGGGTAAAAATTCCACCAAGAAAAGAGGCTTCAAGTTGTATTATCTTCAAATCTGAAATACAATACATACACTTCTTTTGTCTCTTCAATCTTAAATCCATAAAACCCTATGTACAAAACTTATGAGATGCATAAAACATACAAGGCACTGATTTTATAGAGGTTTTACAAGTTCCTCAAACTAGGCGTCCACTTTCTCTCACCTTGGAAACTCCAAAATGCAACATTAAATGACTTATTACATGTCCATGCCAAAAATGGATGCCCAAGGCCAATAATGGCAACTTATAGCTCATAAATACTTGTCATAGGTTATCATATTGTCACAAAATCTTACGACAACTTATAGTTGTCATAGATTCTCTTACAACATCTTACCAACCTTATGACAGATGTCATACAAGATAAAAGTAGTAGATTCCTCCAATGTGGCACCTACCCTCATTTACTTTATCTTTTCACAATAACCGTCAATAAATGTTATCCTATAACTACCACCCGTAAATCTAGAACTTACCGATATAGTAACTCCATAATTATTGTGGATAGTTAATATATTTTACTACTGTTGGTGAAACCATTTCATCCCTTATGGGTAATTACAAACAATAATAATGGGAATAAATAATATAGGGATTTACAAGGTTAATGGTACCTTAATCCCAAAATTCTCCCACTTGACATTATACATTGTAAATCTACCCATAGGAAACACATGAAATAACTAAGTATTAGGACCAAGGCTCATGGCCTCCCTGTACCACACACTTTTCTGTGCTCACAGGTTTAGTAAGAGAATCTGTAACATTCTCTTGAGTATCAACTTTCTTCTGCTCAATCTATCCATTTGCAACCATTTCTTGATCAAAGTGATACTAAACATCAATATGTTTTGTCTAAGCATGATACATAGGATTCTTGGCCAAACATATAGCACTCTGGCTATCACAACTAATTTGAATGATCCCGCAATCTAAACCAATACCTATACACAATATTTGTAACCAAAATGCCTCCTTAGAAACATGTGTAGCAACCATATACTCTACTTCAATGGTGGAAAAAGTAATTGTGGGATACATTTTACTCATCCATCTCACAACTCCTCCAAACAAAGTAAACACATCTAGCCACCAGTGGACCTTCGACTATCCAAGTCACCTGCCTAATTTGCATCAACAAATCCCTATATGTCTAAGGTATTATCAACACTATTAGTACCAGAATAAATTGATCAATAATCAGAGGTACCTCACAAATATCTAAACACCCTCTCTGCATAATTCCAATGTTGTCTACTACGGTTAGACATAAACCTGCTTAAAAATCCCACTGCTTGGGTAATATCTAGCCTAGTGCAAACCATTGCATACATAAAACCTCCTACAACACTAGCATATGGCAAAATATACATATCCTCTGAATCATCATCATTCTTAGGACACATATCTAATGATAGCTTAGTACCAACAGGTGAAGGAATTCTGACTGGATTACAATCCTGCATGCTAAATCTTTTCAAAATAGTATTCACATACTTACTTTGAGATAACCAAAGCTTTTTGTTACCTCTATCCGTTTTGATCTCCATTCCTAGAATATACCTGGCAGCTCCAAGATCCTTCATATTGAATGCACCTGAAAGTTGAGCTTTCAACTCACCGATCATACCCTTTGTATTGTTGAAAAATAACATATCATCCACATACAAGGAAATAATTAGAATAACATCATAAATACATCAAATGTAAATACATTGATCTTCCTCACTTCTAACAAAGCCTAATTTTAAAACAAATGAATCAAATTTCTGGTACCACATTTTGGGAGACTGTTTTAGACCATAAAGAGATCATTTTAACCTACATACCCACTATTCCTTTCCTTTTACCTTAAAACTTGTAGGCTGCTGCATATAAATCTCCTCCTCAAGATCCCCATGCAAAAAGGTAGTTTTAACATCCATTTTTTCTATTTCCCAATCAAAAGAAACAACAATAGATAAGAGGAATATAATAGAAGATAACTTAGCAACATGAGAGAAAATTTCACCAAAATCAACTCCCTCTCTCTGGGAGTAACCCTTGGCTACCAGTATAGCCTTGTACTTTTGCAATGAATCATTTGCTCCAAACTTCTTCTTGAAGACCCACTTACAACCAATGGCCTTTCTTCCTTTGGGAAAATGAACAAAATACTAGGTGTTACATGAATCTAAAGGCATCATCTCCTCCTGCATGGCTAGCTGCCAAGACTCACTATCATCTACATGAATAGCTTCCCTGTAGGATCTAGGTTCATCATAAATACTCAATAAAGAAAATACATAACAAAAATCTGGTGGGCTATACCTATCAATTGGACTCCATTGTCTTGTGGATCTTCTCAAGGGTGGAGTAACATATTCTTAAGGTTCATATGTATGCTCAACTTCTTTTGTTGTAACAGAGTCTTACTCATCTTAACTTTCACTCGAATCTTCTTCTTCTTCTCCATCCCCTAATCCATCATTCTGTTCTTCCTAAGGTGCATCTTCTTGTTGTAAATCAAAATACATTCTCTTTTCCTTTTCTTTCTCTTCTGGCTATACAAGATCTGAAATAACTCTAAGTTCCCTAAAAATAACATCTCTAGAAAAGACAACTTTTCGGGTTAGAGGATCCCAAAGCTTATAACCTTTTACATTCTCACCATATCCAATGAAGATGCGTTTCTGTGCTTTTGGATCCAACTCAAATCACTTTTCTTTAGGCACATGAACAAATCATCATAGCCAAAAACTCTTAAGTGTGAAACAGAAGGTTTCTTACCCATTCACACTTCGTAAGGTGTTGAATCAAGAGCCATACAAGGCAATCTGTTAATCAAGTAACAAGCAGTACACAGAGATCTTTCCCAAAAGCATTTATCCAACTATGCATCACTCAACATACTTTTGGCTCTTTCCACAATCATTTAGTTCATCCTTTGTGCAACACCATTCTGTTGTGGTGTATAAGGAGTTGTCTTTTGTCTTATGATACCTGCATGGTTACATAACTCGTCAAATTCCTTAAAGCAATATTCACCTCCATTGTTAGATCTTAATATTTTAATCTTAAGTCTTGATTGGTTTTCTACTAAGACTTTAAAATCCTTAAACTTAGTTAATACTTTAGATTTGTTCTTCATAAAATAAATCCAAGTAACTCTATATACATCATCAATGAAGGTAATAAAATAACGAGGTTTTCTAATAGAATCATTATCCACATGACCAAACACATATGAATGAATAATTTCTAACTTCTTTTTTTCTCTATTGCTTCCTAAAGGAAATGATGCTTTGTTTTGTTTCCCAAACATACAATGCTCACATAAATCAAGTGCTCATTAGAATAAGAAAAACCATGCAACAATTTTTTATTTATGATAGTTTTTAAAACATTTTCACTAGTGTGACCCAATCTATGGAGCCACAACATACATGTATTTTCACCCATGTTTCAGTAATATTGGTGGAGTTACAAAAAGTCATGGAATCAAGCTTAAAGCGTGTTCCCATCCTTGTTCCCATTGCTACCACCAAGCCTCCTCTCACCAATCTGCAATCATGCTTGTTAAATGTTACATGCATTCTCGAATCATTCAACTTCAAAAAAGAAATAAGATTTCTAGCCAATCCAGGAATATGTAAAACACTAGGGAGGGTTTTAATTATCCCATCATTAAAACACAACATTACCTTTCCCCTTCCAACAATCAGATATGTAGTGTTGTCACCAATGTAGACATTACCTCCATTCTTTGTGTGGAGTCATGTGATACGAGAATCTTGAGTCAACCAACCAATGATCATGAGAAAAAATATTACATGTAGAAAGTAAACCCTCATCACCTATATTCGAGGACTTTTCTGTAGCGGAGCCCCACTATTTCTTTGGGTTTCTACATTCCTTCTTCACATGCCCTCTTTTTCCACAATTCCAACACTTCACTCTGTTCTTCTTTCCAAGAGTCTTAGAATGACCCCTAGACTTGTCTTTAGATCCCTTCTAATCCCCTTTTGGTCCTCTTTCCTTAGACCTTCCCCTGACACTGAGAGCATCACCTAAATTATCTAAACTCTTCTTCCTCAATTCCTATGACAACAAAGTTGCAACAAGAGCATCCAACTTCGGATCTGTGAGGTTAATAGTGATATCCAAAATGAAATTCTCCCAAGACTTAGGTAAAAAACAAAGAAGCATAATGCACTTATATTCTTCCTCAACAACAACATCTACAGAAGCTAGTTGGCTTAAATTAAATTAAATGAATTTAAATGCTCAACAATAGAATCACCTCTTTCATTTTCAAAGAAAATAACTTCCGGTTCAAGTAGAGTTTATTTACCAGACTTTTGGATTGATAAATCTCACCTAGACACTTCCACAATTCATATGCAGACTTCTCAGTCATGACATTTAGTGGAACAAAGTTTGCTAGGAACAACCAGATTGTACCCCATGCCCTTTTATCCACTCCATCCCACTCATCTTGAGTAACATTGTCGGGTTTCTTTGTCTTAGTTACAACAAGCCATCGATTTCTTTCTTCAAGAAAATCCCCTATCTTTATCTTCCACAACTCATAGCCCATACCATTGAACTTCTTTATGTCCAAACGGGATGTATGATTTTCTACACAAGATCTGCAAAACACTAAACAACCAAATCTCCCACTGCAGCTAAACAATCTTCACACTACCACCCAAGAAATAAAACTGGCCAAGATCTAATACCAAATGTTAGAAATGAAGACAAGTACACAAGTGGAAATCTGATTTAACATATATTTATGATCTTTAACAATGTAGAGAAACTATGGAGATAGTAATTAGAATCAAAACCCACAACACAAGAATTAACACCATAGAAGAAATGAACACATAACACAATATGCAACATGGAGAAAACCCTTTTGGGTAAAAATGCCACCAAGAAAAGAGGCTTCAAGTTGTATTATCTTCAAATCTGAAGTACAATACATGCACTTCCTCTGTCTCTTCAATCTTCAATCAAGCAGAACCTATGTACAAAACTTATGAGATGCATAAGACATACAACGCACTGATTTTATAGAGGTTTTACACTCCTCAAACTAGGTGTCCACTTTTTCTCTCCTTGGAAACTCCAACATGCAACATTAAATGACCTCTTACATGTCCATGCGACTTGTCAATAGTCAACCATGCAAACTTGGACACCCAAGGCTAAGAATGTCAACTTACAATTCATAAGTACTTGTCATAGGCTATCATATTGTCATAGAATCTTATGACAACTTACAGTTGTCATAGATTCTCTTACAACATCTTACCAACCTTATGATAGATGTCATACAAGCCAAAAATAGTAGATTCCTCCAATGTGGTGCTTACCCTCATTTACTTTATCTTTTCATAGTAACCATTAGTAAATGTTATCCCATAACTACCACTAGTAACTTCAGAACTTACCGGTACAGTAACTCTGTAATTACCATGGACAATTAATATATTTTACTACTGCTGGTGAAACCATTTCATCCCTTATGGGTAATTACAAACAATAATAATGGGAATAAATAATACAGGGATTTACAAGGTTAATGGCACCTTAATCCCAACAACAAACACTCTTAAACTTAAGTAAATTAGAAAGGGGACATTACATGAGGACCCTAGCTTCCAAGTCCTTAGATTTCAAGTCAATACTTTTGTCTTTTAAATCAATGTGGATGCCTACCTTCTCATTGGTAGGGATGTTTTGTTTGGGATGACTTTGGCCCAACAAACTCAAATTGACTTCAAAGAGAGCCTTAGGGTTTCTCCTTATAATTCCTACCTTAGGTTGTTTGGCTTGAAAATCCCTTTCCCTATCTAGGACCCTTTGGTTCTCCTTCCATTGGTAGCTATGGAATCTAGGGATAATCATGTCCTATGGAGACTTTATTCCTAGGGTGAATAAGACATGCAATAGTTTTGAATTCTTTAAGACTTGTTGTGTCCACCTCTATTCTTATTGGGGTTCTTGGCCCACCATTTTTGGACATTGCCTATTTGGTTCCTACTTTGATTGTGATGTGATGTAGTCAAGATTAAGGAACCTTATCAAGCAATCCAATCTTGTAGGCAAACAATGCCACAATCAAAACACAACAAGATTTCATTGGAATTGATTCAAATCATAGACATACATTTCTATGCCACAACAATATCTACAATCACAAAAACAATGAAAATAAATCTTAAAATTCTTTATTCAAGTGTGAAACATTTAGGAGTACAAATTTTACCTCTACCCTCTTTCTTACAGGGACAACATTTGTTTGTTCAAAACCCCATTGTCCAACAATAGTAGCAACCCAACCCCTTTCTTCCGCTTCAAAACCTACCAATATCTCCTCGTCAGCTTGAAGCAAACCCCCTCACAGAGATCATCAATTCCTTTTAATACTTGCAATTGAAGAAGTTGAACGGTTTACAAAAATTAAATTGACACAATTAATAACTATTAAAAAAATCTTGAATTTCCTTAAATCCCTTCTCGACAAATAATGAATTATTTGCATTGTTCCTTAAAATTTATATCGACATTATTTTAAGCCCGCAAATGTCTTATTTTAATTCATTGGCATCATGGCATCCCGTGGATCATATCGACCTTATTGTAAATCTTTGAACATGTATTTTGGACTTTCGACACTCATAGGAACTTTACCAGAAAATTTTAGTTAATCGGTCACCAAATGTTATATGTACCACTTGGTCAGGTATTTCCATCCCATAAGGAACTATCTGACTAGAAGAAAGTTGAATCTTGATGCAACTTTAACATCTTTAGCACCTTATCAGGGATTGTTGACACACTAGGAACTATCAAACTTTTCTGATGATCCAAGAACTCTCCAAATGTATGATTTCCTTAGCAAGAGACTTCATCAGAGTTTCATAGGACTTTAAGAACTTTTTCATTTTGTTAGGGTTTTTCCGCTCTCTTGGAACAACCCGATTGATACTCTTAAATTCTGTGATGTCTTTTATAACTCTTTGTGCAGGCCATCAGAGCTTTCTAGGCAAGTAGGACTTGAGTGATCATTAGGAACTCTATGAATAGTTTAAGTGTTCAAACGTGTCAGTGATTTAGAAGGGAGTGGGAACTCATCGAGCATTTGTAGTGTTATTGGAACACTCTGAAATCTTAATTTCTTCTTTACTCAAAACTATTCCCAAAGAGTTGAAAAAAGTTGACGTTAGGGAATTCCAACTCTATTATAACTCGTCAATTCTAAAGAAAAGACTAAGAGCTCAAACCTTGTCAGAGATTTCTGAGTCACTAGGAATAGTGTGACCATTAGGAACTAGTTGGTGATTCCCTAGTTATGTAGAACTGTGCGACAATCAGGTTTTTCAAGTGTCCCTGGAACATTTAAAAACTCTGATTTTGTTCCTGAGCAAGCCCAAAACTTTGATTTCTCATAACTTAGCCAATTTTCACCAAATTGAAACTGTAAGTACCCTTTAAGGCCTTCTACAAAGTGATGTCTTCCACTTGACCAAAATGCATCTAAAAATTTCTCTTGAAGCAAAGACCAAAACCAACACAACGTAAAGCAAAAATAAACCAAAAATTGAAATGAACTTGAAAATATTTTTGGTTGATGCAAGATTGCTTGTGAACCTGGATGCTCCTGTGCATCAAACACACTGAGTAAGAAGTTTGTGACCATGGGCTCACAAAATGGATTTGGATAATAGAACTAGCCTTCTAGGTTATAAACAACCTACAACAAACTCCATCACCCTAGCAAGTTCATTAGAATCTTTCTTCCTTTGCCTCTTTCAACACTTGGTTGGGGAAAGTACAATCCACCTCCACCAAGTATGCTCTTCACTCCTTTTTCCCCTCATGGAATTTGATCCACCATAAACCGAACTCCTCCTCCAAATGTTCTCTTCTTTATTCTCCTCTCTTGTCGGATTCAACCCACTATAGTCCGTCCTCCTCCACCAAAATCCTTTTTCACACTCCATATCATCTACACCCTCCACTACAACACCTACATCCAATTCTGCACTGATAACATCATATAAGTTGAATATTTCCATCTTCACTTCCTCTTCACATCCCTCTTCACACTCTTCAACTTCCCCATATTCTTCCACTCTAACCATGTCATCTACATGTGAATCAGAATCATCCTTATCATCACAAAATTCAATAAATTTAAATGTTACCTCTTTCCCCTTTGCTACTGCAAAATTTTCTTCATCACCATCTGCTGCAACATCTCCTCTATCCTCATCTCCTGTTATCAATATCTTCATGTTCTCCAAAGGACTCGTAACTACTACTGCATTCTTAATCTCATCCTCAACCTATGTTGCAACTTCAATCTTGACCACTTCTCCCATGCCTTCCAAAAGACATGCTCCTGTTGCTGTAATCTCCTCTTTTCCTTCTTCGTCCTTAGCTACAATTTCTTTCACCACTTCTTCCATGCCTTCAACAAGACATGCTACTACAACTCCTTCATCTTCTTCCTTTTTTCTTGCACACACATGTTCACTTGTTAACAAATCATCATAAAAAAATAATGGTACTCAACCTTACCCATTTTCTTTCCTTTCCTCTTTTCTTTCTTTCCATTCTCCTCCAAGGCATCTAATCTCCTAGATACTTTTGCACACTTACTCTGAATTCTCTCCCAACTCTTTTCCTCTAACATTCTTTCTCTTTTATTAATAAAAGAAAATTTTAAAGCCTTACCCAAAGCCAAACTCATACTTTTCCTCTTTGCCATCTTACCCACATGTATCCTCACAATCTACAATTTCTGTAACCTGCACACACACCTTTAGGCACACATCAACTCACAAAAACTTTAGAGTCTATGCTCTCTGCCATTACAAGTCCTCCCTACAACAAAACTCATAGTCACACAACTATCATCTACGCAACATAAATTCTGGAAGATGCACCTCTCAAAATCCCCTCTACCCACTTTCACACTGTGGAGGAAGTTTGTACACCTTCTACCTAGCTTTCATCTCTATTGGAGGACAACCAACATGTCTGACACAAATTTAACTCTCTTGACTCTTTGTAGTTACATAATTTTCTCTCACACCTCAACACATTTTCTATCCTCTCAACACATTACATACCTCAACACACCCCAACAAGCAAACTTTGCTTTGATACCATTTGATACAGTCAAGATCAGGGAACCTTATCAGGAACCCAATCTTGTTGCCAAACAATGCCACAATCATAACACAATAAGATTTCATTTGAATTGATTCAAATCATAGATCTACATTTCTACGCCACAATAATATCTACATTCGCAACAATAATGAAAATAAAATTTGAAATTCTTTATTCAAAATGTGCAACATTTAGTAGTACAAATTTTACAACTCTACCCTCTTTCTTACATGAACAAAATTTGTCTCTCCAAAACCCCATTGTCTAGCAACAACAGCAGCCTAATCCCTTTCATCCACTTCACAACCTACCAATATCTCCTCATCGGCCTGAAGAAAACCCCTTCATAGAGATCATCAATTCCTTTTAATACTCGTAGTTGAAGAAGTTGAATAGTTTCTAAAAATTGAATCGACACAGTTAATAACTGCTACAAAACTCTTGAATTTCCTTAAATCCCTTCTCGACAAATAATGAAATATTTGCATTGTTCCTTAAAATTTATATCGACATTATTTTAAGCCAACAAATGTCTTATTTTAATGCATCGGCATTGTGGCATCCCATGGAGCATATTAACCTTATTGTAAATCTTTGAACATGTATTTTGGCCTTTTACACTCATAGGAACTTTACTAGAAAATTTTGGTTAATTGGTCACCAAATTTTATATGTACTGCTTGGTCAAGGATTTACATCCCATAAGGAACTATCCGATCGGAAGAAAGTCATCCTAATGCAACTTTAAAATCTTTAGCACCTTATCGGGGATTGATGACATAGTAGGAACTATTAGACTTTTCCGATGTTCCAAGAACTCTCCAAATGTCTGATTTCCTTAGCAAGAGACTTCATCAGAGTTTCATAGGACTTTAAGAACTTTTCCATTTGGTTGGGGTTTTCCCCATCTCTTGGAACAACCTAGTTGATACTCTTAAATTTTGAGATGTCCTTATAACTCTTTGTGTAGGTCATCAGAGCTTTCTAGGCAAGTAGGAATTGAGCGATCATTAGGAACTCCGTGAATAGTCTAAGTGTTGAAGCATGTCGATGATTTAGAAGGGAGTGGGAACTCATCGGATATTTCTAGTGTTCCTAAAACACTATGAAATCACGATTTCTTCTTTACTCAAAATTGTTCCCGAAGAGGTGGGAAAAACTAACGTCGGGAAATTCCAACTCTATTAGAACTCATCAATTCCAAAGAAAAGACTAGGAACTCAAACCTTGTTGGAGATTTTTGAGTCGCTGGGAACAATGCGACCATTAGGAATTAGTTGACCAGTGATTTCCCAGTTAAGTGGAACTGTGCAATGGTCAGGTTTTTCAAGTGTTTCTGGAAAACTTCAAAACTTTGGTTTGCTTCCTGAGCAAGCCCGAAGCTTTGATTTCTCATAACTTAGCCAACTTTTACCCAATTTTCACCAAATTGAAATTGTAAGTACCCTTTAAGCCTTTCTACAAAGTGATGTCTTCCACTTGACCAAAATGGATCTAAAAATTTCTCTTGAAGCAAAGACCAAAACCAACACACCGGGAAGCAAAAACAAACCCAAAAACTGAAATGAACTTGAAAATATTTTTGGTTGATGTAAGATTTCTTCTAAACCCGGATGCTCCTACATCATGATGCTCTTATGTGCTTCTCATCCACTCTAGTAGCAAGTTATTATCCATTAAATTTGAAACTTGGTGCTATGTTATGTCCCTTTGCTTGGATGCTTTTTCCTTATGGAGCTTCACCATCCTTTCTCCCAATACACTGCAATTAATCACTAATTATTAAAACTAGAATAAATATCTTAATATATTTATCTAAAAGACATTGAGAAATATTAGTCTTAAGTCAGCTATATTAAAATTAGATAGACACCTTAAAATTGATATATCTGGTGAAAGAGACTATTCAATGCTCCTTGGAACATTTTCTCTTCAAATTGCCTTGATAAGGCTCGTTCTTGGGTTGTTTGTAGTGGTTAATTCCTTGGTTGAGGTGCTAACTTTATGCTGATGTTTAGTAGTCTTTTTGCTATGTGCTCCTTACTATTAGTTGCTAGCTTAATGTTCTATCTTACTTGTTTCGTAAAAAAAGTTTTGAGCCCTTTCAAAAAATCCTACCTTTATCTTTAATTAAAAGTGATATTTCTTAATAACTTTTGTGTGTGAGATGTATATGTATGTAATATATAATATAATATATATTATATATACACATATACACATACATACATTGTATGTATATATATGCACATGTACATACACATATTCCACTCATTTCATTACAATCTTTTTACTTCCATTATAATTATACCTATTAATATAATTAAAAAACAAAACTAATTATATAATCACTTTAAAATATTATAAATAAAGTAACCAAATATCCAAAATGTTATAAATATTAAGGTTGCAATTCATTCCCATTAGGAATATTAATGTAAAGATAAGCAACTAGGACAACGGTCATTTTTTATGTTAGTGTGAACAGGGTTACTTTGCTATCTAGCTCTTTCTTAGCTTGTTCTCCACCTTAGCTCTTTTCACACTAGGTTAAGCTTACTTAGGGACTTTTTCACTTTATCCCACATTGGTTGTGTATTGAGTTTCTTAGGTGGAATATCATATATATACCCACCTCTTGCTCTCATATGAGCATCCCATTTTATTGTAATGCTTTGCATTATCTTGAGTTGAATATAGTTTATTTAGCTCATATCTGATTTCTATTTTGCTTTCTCTCAATCACTTGCATGCTTGGGTGGAAATCTAACATGGTATCAGAGTAGTTGTGAGTTGTGGGTTAGCATTTTTTTTAGAAATCTAAGAGTGTAGAGTTGTTTTTCGAAACACATGAGTATGCTCTTCTCTTGCATCTTCGGATGATCTGAAGAAACAGAAAAGTGGAGAAAACTCTAGTTTGTGAGTTGTGGGTTTCGAAGCACATGAGTATGCTCTTCTCTTGCATCTTCTGATGATCTGGAGAAATAGAAAAGTGTGGAGAAAACTCTAGTTTCTGGGGGGGTTCATATTTTGACTTGCCAGTTGCAAGTTTTTTTTTATAGCTTCCTCAAGACTCTTTGAGCTAAAATCTAACAATCGGCTTGCATTTTATTTATTCTGATCAATCTTGCAGGTTGCAGCATGCCTTTGTTTGTCTTAGGTAGCTGATTCAGTCTTTGCATGCCATTTTTTGGTGTTAAACACCTTTTTTTTATTAGAGTCACATTTTATATAGATCACAGAGAAAAATGCCTTCTGGGTTTTGTTCGCAGCACCGAAAAACTATCTGGGTATCTGTTAGTTTTTGCATATAGCTTATATATTTTGCAGAAACGACATCAGAAAGCTACAGAAAAACCCCTCTCCATTGGCGTTTTAGAAATTGCAGTTCAACTTCCAAAGGTTGTAACTCGGGCTCCCGACCTCGGATTTGCGAGCTTCTTTTTTTGATTTTGGCTAATTTTTCGAGCTCTACATGCTGGTATAATCATTTTTTGATTTCAGTCTACATATTTTTCAGTAATCTCATATTTTCACACGTGACTCTGCACAGTTCTCGTTTTTGGTAACTTCAGAGGATCATAACTTTCACATACGACCTCGTATCGAGGCGATTCATTTTTTGAAAGTGCATATTTTTTGAGTAGATCGTAGTGGTACTATTTATTTATTTGAGTATTGTGCCAAAGTTATATTTTTAGCATATGCTCTTTGTGAGGGTTTTGCAATGCATTGAAATCAAGACCACTTAGTATTTCTTGCTAGTGGCAGCTATAAATGCACTAAATATAAAGTGCCAAATCAAATTTTTTTGGGGGGGTTCTTTGATTGAGTGGAAAGGGGGGGTGTCTTGTGAGTTCTTGCATCTTTTCTTTCCTCACAACAATAATCTAATTCTGTATTAAGATGGATCAATTAATATTGCCTGTTCTAACACCCTACAACTACTATGAGTGGAAGTCCAAGATGACTATCCAGCTTAAGAAGTTAGGACTATATAGAGTAACAATGGGTCTAGAAACTGAACCAACCTTACTTGCAGAAAGGCTTAAATTTCATAACAGACTAGATGAAGCTTTTGGAACTCTATGCATGTCTTTATCTCCTGATCTTCTTTTTCATGTTGAATCTGCTACAACACCAAATGATGTATGGACTACTTTAGAAAATCTCTTTGGTAAACAAGATGAATTAAGGGGACATCAATTGGAGAATGAGCTAATAAGGTTAAATCCATGTAATTTTGATACAATACAATACTTCTTCACAAAGCTAAAGGCCATTAGATTACAGTTGAAACAATGTGGAATTGAAAAGAAAGAGGAACAACTGATTCTTAGTATTCTCTCTAAGCTAAGTTTAGAATATTCTGTGTTTGTTTCTACCTTCTATGCTACTAAGGGTGCACTTGGTACTCAATTTACCATGCCATTTTTAGATGATTTTGCTGTCAGTCTCACTCGAGAACAGGACAAGCTAATCCAGATGGGCACTCTTAAGTCCTCTAAGTCACATGCCTTGGCTGCTAACCAAGGCACAAAAGAACAGAAAGGACAAAGTAGTAACAACAACAGTAAGGATAAGAAACAAAAGAATAGCAAGGAGAAGAAGGATCAGATATCAGTTGCTTCAAAAGCAACTATTGAGACCCAATTTTCCAAGGGTGACAAGCCTAAGAAAGAGAGGGTCCAATGTGCCTATTGTAAAAGACCTGGTCATGATGAACATAAATGTCTGAAGAAACAAATTGATCACTTGACACACATTCTTGAAAAGAATAATATCAGTGTTCCTGAGTCTATCAAACAGAGGTCTAATGAGGGGTCTAATAAGGCAAAATAAAACAAGGGGAAAGGAAAGGGCAAGGCCCTTGTTGCAGTTGCTTCTTCACTATCCACTTGGGTTCTTGATTTGGGTGCTTCACACCACATGGCTTCATCTAAGGAAGAACTTGCATCTTTGGAGTCGTGTACTATGTCTTCTATTTTGATGGGTGATGACACTCCTGTTGAGGTGTGTGGGAGAGGGTCTGTTGATATGGGGGATGGCACATTCCATGATGTTCTTTGTGTGCCCTCATTATCAACTAATCTCCTATCGATATACCAGATCACTCACACAGGTTCAGGCAAGCGGGTTGAGTTCACCCCTGATTCAGTGGAGATTCATGAGTTGCACAGTGGTTCTACAGTTGCAATTTGGAGAGCAGATCATCAGTCATGACTCTATCTATTTTCTCACTTTGTTCTTGATCCTCCTTCGACTATTTTGCTCACTCATTCTAATGATGAGAGTAGATTATGGCATGAGCGGTTTGGCCATCTTAACTACCGCTACTTGCAGCAGCTCAACCAGTAGAGCATGGTCACAGGGTTGCCTTCAGTTCAGTTTTCAGGTGGTGTTTGCCAAGGTTGCATTCTTGGTAAGCATCCTAAGGAAAAGTTTGACAAAGGTAAGGCATGGAGAGCTTCACAGATATTGGAGTTAGTTCACAGTGATTTGGCTGGTCCATTTCAGCATCCTTCTTTCAGTAGGGCTAGATATGTCCTCACATTCATTGATGACTTTTCTCGATATACTTGGGTGTATTTTCTCAAACAAAAGTTTGAGGTGTTTGATCACTTTCAGGACTTCAAGACTTTTGTAGAGAAGCAATCCAGGAAACCCATCAAAGTTTTGCGCATTGACAATGGTGGTGAGTATGTCAACCATCGGTTTGAGAGGTTTTGCACTTCAGAGGGGATTGATTTGCAGCATTCAGTTCTGTATAATCCTCAGCAGAACGATGTTGCAGAACGGAAGAATAGGTCCTTGAAGGAAATGGAGAACTGCATGATTCACTCCAGATCTCTTGCACCACAGTATTGGGCAGAGGCCATTAACTGTGCTTGTTATATCCAGAACCGTGTTCCTCACTGTGCCTTGAAGGGAGTCACTCCTTTTGAAGCTTGGAGCGGTCAAAAACCATCAGTTAAGCACTTTCAAGTTTTTGGTTCTCCTGCATGGGCCCACATTCCTGCAGAGAAACGCAAGGCCTTGGATCCGCAGAGTAGACCTTGCATATTTGTAGGTTATCCTGATGGTGTGAAGGGTTATCGGTTGCTCCACCCTACTACACATGAGTTGTTCATTGAAAGGAGTGTTCGGTTTGAGGAGGGCTCTTCGAGCTCACTTTCTATCACTTCTCCAACTCCTACTTTGACATTGGAGTCACTTGGGATACATGACAGATCTTCTGATGAGTCAGATTCACCTGAGCAGTCTTCTACCTCCACTTCTGATACAGAGAGTGATTCAGAGGACTCACCTCCTTCCTCTCCTAGTCATCATTCAGAGGTTGATGATTCTCCTCTAGATTCTCCATCTTCTGGTCCACTTTGGGCTAGACAGACCTTGCAGTCTGCAGGTGATTGGGTTGGGGATCCATTAGACACCAGGCAGACTCGTTCACAGTTTCAGGATGCTCCACATGTCTTCATTGCTATTGCCTCAGATCCACAGTCCTTTCATGAGGCTTCTGGTATTTCTGAGTGGGATACAGCTATGCAGAAGGAGTATAGTTCCTTGATGAGGAACCACACTTGGGATCTAGTCCCTCTTCCTAAGGGAAGAAAACTTGTTCGATGTAAGTGGATCTATCGGACAAATTTTGCAGCAGATGGGTCGGTTGACAAGCATAAGGCTCGCTTGGTTGACAAAGGATTCTCTCAGGTTCCTGGGATTGACTACTCTGAGACTTTTGCACCAGTTGCCCGAATGAATTCCATCCGACTTGTTCTTGCCATTGCTGCAGCTAATCGTTGGGAAGTACACCAGATGGATGTGAAGAGTGCTTTTCTTCACGGTGACCTTCAGGAGGAGATCTACATGGAGCAACCACAGGGGTTCATTCAAGATTCTTCACTTGTGTGCTGTCTTCAAAAGTCTCTCTATGGCCTCAAATAGGGTCCTCGAGCCTGGTATGCCAAGATGGACTCCTTCCTTCTATCAGTTGGGCTCACACGGTGCCATTCTGATCCCAATGTCTACATTCTATAGCAGGATAATTCACTCCTATTTTTAGTTCTGTATGTTGATGACTTATTGATCACAGGGAGTTCTTCATCCACCATTGGGGCTGTCAAAACTGCCCTTCATGATAGTTTTTTGATGACTGACTTGGGCTTGTTGCATTACTTTCTCGAGATTGAGATCTTTCAGTCTTCTTCCGGGATCACCATCACACAATCCAAGTATGCTCTAGATTTGCTCTCGAGGTTTCATATGGCTGACTGTAAGCCTGCTCTGACTCCCTTCCTTTTTGGAGTCAAACTTGAGGCCTAGTGTTCTTCTCCACTTGTTGATGACACTTTGTACCGATAGCTTGTTGGGAGTCTCATTTATCTGACTCATACGAGACCCGACATTTCATATGCTGTAGGCATGGTCTCTCGATTCATGCAGGAGCCTCATGAGCTGCATTGGAAAGTAGCCCAGCGAATCCTTCACTACATTCAGGGTACTCACAGTTTTGGGATTCACTATGCAGCGGGTCTTGAGCTTGACTTGGTGGGCTACACAGATTCAGATTGGGCGGGCGATTCTCAGGATCGCAAGTCTACTTCAGGTTACAGCTTCTCACTTGGTTCAGGTCCTGTTTGTTGGTCGAGCAAGAAGTAGTCTGCTATTGCTCTATCTTCTACTGAGGCCGAGTATCGGGGGGCTGTGAATGCCGCTACTGAGGCCATTTGGCTTCAAAATCTTCTCACTGAGTTTGGTATCCAGATTAGACAGCCATCAGTCATATTTTGTGACAACCAGAGTGCCATTCAAATCTCACGGAATCTAGTTCATCATCAGCGGACCAAACATATTGAGATCCACATGCATTTTCTCAGGGAGCTGATTCAGGCGCAGGTCATTGATTTGCAGTATTGTCCTACAGCAACCCAGGTTGTGGATATCTTCACCAAACCCTTCACTGAGACCAAGTATGTTCATCTTCGGTCTCTCTTGGGGGTGCGGGACATCTCTTCTGGGGGGGTCTCTTAGCCCTTCCTACTTTATCCTCTCATGGGGGAGTTTTTTCCCACTGGGTTTTCTCCTTCCTTTCCTTTTTTTTTGATAGGATTCTTTGTACATGGGTACCTCATCAAGCCTTGTTGCCGGGACCCATCTTTGCATTTTGTCACCATTTCCCCTAAGTTACACTTAAGGGGGGGTGTTAGTGTGAACATGGTTACTTTGCTATCTAGCTCTTTCTTAGCTTGTTCTCCACCTTAGCTCTTTTCACACTAGATTAAACTTACTTAGGGACTTTTTCACTTTATCTCACATTGATTGTGTATTGAGTTTCTTGGGTGGAATATCATATATATACCCGCCTCTTGCTCTCATATGAGCATCCCATTCTATTGTAATGCTTTGTATTCTCTTGAGTTGAATATATTTTATTTAGCTCATATCTGATTTTTATTTTGCTTTCTCTCAATCACTTGCATGCTTGGGTAGAAATCTAACATTTTAGTGGTGGAAGAGGAAGATAATATGATTTATTTCCTAGTGAGTCACAATATAAGGCCCCCAACCAATTTAAACATTTTATTTTTTTCCCTTTTAAATCTTGCCAAAAGAAATTTGTCAACAAAATTTTAAAAAATTATCGTATAATACCACCTCCTCCACGAAGTCAATATAGAATTTGAATTTTGTATAACTTACAATTAAAATATTTTATTTTATATATATTTTTATTTTAATTATAAACCATTTTAATATGTGAAGGGTAATGTAAAATATATTTAATATATTGTATAAAACTTATTTGATGAGTGTGGTTGATCATCACAGTTATGTATTTTTGTCAAATAATTTTAAAGCTATTTCTTATTTTAATAGTTTTATTTTTATATTATAAATAAATTTTATAATTTATTTTAAAATTAGAAATAAGATTGACAAAAATTTATGAGTAGTTTAAGACGGAATGATCTTTAGTCTAGAAATAAAGTTGAATGGTTCACAAAGAAACCACTATAAATCAAGTCTCACTAAATACAATTTAAAAAAGAATCATACACCAAAAATATATGATAAATAATTTTAAATAAACTTCCACATTAAATTTCATAAATCAAATTGGTGTTTCTTTATAAATTTTTTATATTACAACTAGAACATAAAGATGTAATAAGAGAGTGTCCACAATTTGCCTGCTTTGAGAATGAAAATGTTTTGTGCCCTGTGTCAATGTAATTGGTATTTGATTTGGACATGGCTATGGCGCTAAACTTTAAAGTGACAAAATGAGCTAGCTGGGATCCAATTGATTGCCATTTTTAGTGTTGAAAGGGGCTTCTAGCTGCAATTGTGTAGAGATTTTTCTATCAATGCTTCGAATCACATTTTGTGATCCATCATCAAGAAGAAGATGAACTTGAGTTAGATACCAGACAACACTCCTTAAAAGAGGGCTAGGTTTAAACAGCACACTCTAAGCTTTGACTTAGACGTGGCTGGTGGGCCCTCAGCAACTCCGTTTCATTGTCCAAAAATTTCCGTTAACAACACAAATGCGGTTTCAACTAACCGTGACTTAAACCAGCGACTGCCCCAGCTGTGCCGCTCGCGGTTACTTTTAAAATGTGGTGTAATTTTTGAATCTTGACCCTCCCGCTCAATTGAAATGTGAACTGTTCACTAATGTCCTAAAGAAATGCGCTCTCATGAAATACCATGATCGCAGGATATGCACAAAATGGATTTGCTGAAAAGGCTTTAGAAACTTTCAGGCGAACGCAATTGGCAGGTGTAAAGCCAAACTCTGCAACCTTTGCCAGCATCCTCCCTGCCTGTGTCAAAATGGGAGTTTTGGAACAGCGTATGGGAATCCATCGAAGGATAAATGATAGAGGAATTTTGTCAGATGCAACTGCCCTGGCAGACTGGTATGCAAAATGCGGAAACATAGACATGGCACGTGAACTGTTTGAGAGAATAGCTCAAATAGATGTCATCTCCCGGAGTGTCATGATTGCGGGATATTGCAAAATGTAGAAGTGTAGACAAGGCACATGAACTGTTTGACAGAATGCCTCAAAGAAATGTGTTCTCATGGAATCTCTTGATTGCAAGATATTCACAAAATGGATTTGTTGAAAAGGCTTTAGAAACTTTCAAGCAAATGCAATTGGCTGGTCTAAAGCCAGAAAACTTTGCCAGCATCCTCCCAGCCCGTGCCAAGTGGGATCTTTGGAACAGGGTATGTACATCCATCAAAGGATAGGTGAATTTTGTCAGATGTTAGAGTTGCTACTGCTCTGGTAGACATGTATGCAAAATGTGTAAGCATAGACAAGGCACGTGAACTGTTTGACAGAATGCCTCAAAGAAATGTGGTTTCATGGAATGCCATTATCGCAGGATATGCAGAAAATGGGTTTGTTGACAAGGCTTTAGAAACTTTCAAGCAAATGATATTTGCAGCTGTAAAGTCAGCATCCTCCCTGCCTGTACCAAAATAGGAACTTTGGAACAGGGTATGGACATCCATCAAAGCATAATGGAAGGGGAATTTTTCTCAGATATTATAGTTGGAAATGCTTTGGTAGACATGTATGGAAAATGTGGAAGCATAGACAAGGAACGTGAACTGTTTGACAAAATGCCTCAAAGAAATGTGGTCTCATGAAATGCCATGATTTCAGGATATGCACAAAATGGAGTTTGCAAGGATGTTCGCAAAATCATTGAATTAACAAAGCACTCTGGAACATATCCTGACATTATAAGCTTTGCTTGTGTTCTATGTGCATGCAAACATGCAGGTTTAGTGGATGAGGGCTGCACATGGTTCAATCGCATGAGTAACCCTTATTGCATTTCACCTACAATTGATCATTATGTGTGCTTGGTTGACCTTCTTGTCCGCGCTAGCTATCTTGAGGACACCCTAAACTTTATCATTAAGATGTCGGTTAAACTTGCGGTGGTTGTGTGGATGTGTTTTCTTGGCGCTGCAAATCACATATGAATATAGACTTAGGAGTATTTACAACAATGTTGCTTTTTTATTTGGACCCTAAAAATATACTGTAACTTATGTTCTCTCAAACATCCATGAAGAAGTGCGTAGGTGGTGTGAGGTTGATAAAAGATAAAGGAATTATAAAGGTAAAGGAGATTGAAGCCCATAAAATGGTACGTGCTTTTTGTGTAGGAGACAAATCACATCCACAAACATAGGAGACCTATGCAAAGTTGGAGAAATTGACTTGGAGATGAAGGCAAGGTATTTTCCATATTCAAGACATTTACTTAGTGATGTGGAAAAGGAGGAAAAATAATTTTTTATCTACCACCATAGCGAAAAGTTGGCAATTGCTTTTGGTTTGTTAGACATCCCCCTAGAACAACTATTAGAGTTGTTAATAACCTTCAAGTATGTGTTGATTGTCACAATGCAATGAAGTTTATCTCCAAGATTGTTGTAAGAGAAATTGTTGTGAGAGATGCGAATTGTTTGCATCATTTAAGGCTAGGAGAATGTTTTTGTGGAGATTATTGGTGATGCTAAATGAAGTGATCTAAAAGATAGGCCCACACTATAATAATGTGCACCATGTCAGACTTGCACTAACAATGAAGGAACAAGGTTGTATTTTTAGATACTAGAAAAAAAAATGGTTTTGTTTTTGTTTTGAGTTTTGGCAATCTAGACTATGATGTTGGCTTCATAGTATTATATGCATAGAGTGCAATGGACATCACTACTTATAAACACTATTGGGGTATCTATCAAAGACTTAGTTTATGATAACATGGAGGTTTAATTGAACTGTTTTCATAAAACCTACATATGTATGAAATGAAAAGTTGGAGGAGGAGGTGGAGAAAGAGTGAAAGACAAAAGGTGAGAGACATATCAAGTAAATGTAAAGATGCTTGAGTAGCAAGAAAGGGGAGATGAGGGCTCACAATTAGCCTTGCCATTTTGTATAGTTCTTTTGTTTCGATTAATCATATTGTCTTTTGCATGTGTTAGGTTAAGCATATAATTACACATTCTAGATTCAATATGTAATTTTATATAAGTGTATGTAGATTTTGTGTAATTTATGGTTAAATATTTCTAATGTTGTTCCACATCCCTTTGCTTGATGAGATAGCTAATAGATTTGTGAATTCACAGATATTTGTAATTTAAATTGATTTCAATTTGTTTGGTTTCAATTAGAGATGAACCACTATAATTTATAATGAAGAAGTAAAAAAAAATTACAAGTGTGTTTATGTTGCAATTAGTGGTTATGCATGGCACTTGAGAAACTCTCATAATGAGGCTTGTAGATTGATGTTAGAGAGAAGAGAATAACATTTGTAGATGTAAAAATAAAATAATGATTTATATTGCATTGTAATTGGACATTCGTGGCATTACAAAAGTGTGCATGATGAGATTTATAAATTAATACTAATGAGATGAGGGTTTGAAAGTGGTTAGGAGAGAGCTATGTAGGGCATTTCATAAGTGTTTGGAGTGAAAATAAGATTTAAAACAAGAGGAACTCAAATGGATGAGGGAAATTTTAGAAAAGCACAATGGAAGACATCATAGGTTTGAAAGGAATATTATAATTATATTCATAATATGGTCAGATTGACTACTTTGTTCACTTGTTCAAACCTAACAAATGGTACTAAAGTTAAATTCCGTTTGGTAAGATAGGAATTGAATAATTTTGCACTAGTCACATATCTAGCAAATGCTAGTGAAGACTAAATTCCATATGCCACATCGAATGTTTAATACAATCCTTAATCACAACTACATTAAGAATATTGAATTCTTATACTTGATTCATGTGAAAATTTAATAATGAGGGATTCATTTTATAATGTCCAAAGACTTACAGTCATGGCTAAAATTTTTTTTAGTTGATTTAAAAATGGAATCTTATCATAAGCATACATGTTTGTATACAATGAAAGCAAGAAAAATAGTTTTTTTTAAAGAATCTAGAATGATGAACTTTAATTCTTCATCTCATGCAAATGCATTTGACAACTTTATGATTATAAGAAAACATACATTTCTAAGTTATTATAAGTCTTTATAATGAGTGGATTTTTAATGTTTACAATAGAAGAAGGGAATTTGTTATGAAGCACCTTCTATTCTTATAAAAACTAAATCACTTTGTAACTATCACTAATAGTATCACACTTGAGGTCCCAAGGGACATCTAAAATTATAAATGAATATTTTTGTGTATGCATTATAATAGTAGGCAACATTTGAATGGAAACAATTCCATTGTCATTAAAAATAAAAATAATTTTTAAATAATCCTATAGATTACAATACAGAAGTTGGCAATATGGTGGTGGTTCTTTATATCATGTGATATAAAATGATCCCATAGATTAGATCTTGCATCACAAGGAATTTGACAATAATTATTTTTGTATGATGACATGAAGCACATTGACTAAGAGCCTTGCTTGATAGGTTGGATTAAGCTCTTAACGACAAATTTTATGACACTATAATATCTTCTCACTATGGCTCACCATTTTTGTTTTGTGGATATGCTCTATCTAGAATGGTGAATTTTTTCCCTCTTCATTATTGGCAAGTGCTTTGGTCTGGGTGCAATGGCCTTTGGAAGTAGCTTAGGGAAGAGGAAATGCTAGGATTGCAAGGTGGAGGCATCAAAATAGAAAGGTAGGAGGTAAAAGAAGAGGGTGGAGAGCACCAAAATGGTGGAGAATTTCATCTCATGCCTAGAAAGGGAGATTACAAATCTTGATCTCTACTCCTAGTTCTATGTATCTAGGAATTGCCCAAGGAGATGGATGGGGCTTCATGTGTGGGCATTAAAGAAGCCCTAACCAATTTGCTATTGGATCCTAGACTATCCTTGTGAAGGTCAAACATGTTTGATGTGTGTTAGTTAGTTATTTGTATGACCATGTTCTCCTTTCTTATAGGTAGTTATCTTCTCCATGATGACATTGAAGGTATCATTCACAAGTCTAAGATCTTATTTAACTATTATATTGACCATTTCCATTGTTTGAAAATAAGAAAACTAAGATGTACAAAGACATGGAAGAAATAACAAAGGCATGTAATGTCAAACTAACATTGGAAAGTAAGTTTAATATTTCCATTTACTATGAGGAGGATGACCTAGTTGAGGTCTCTCCACCCAAAAAACTAGAAAAATATTTTAAGTGTAAAGATTATCATGGGGCCTTAGTTAGGCTTGCATAATTTGCCTAGCCACCCCCATAAGACTGGAAACATTATCACTGATTGCATACATATTAGAGGAAGGGTTCTGGTCATTTGCCTTTCCCTCTAGATATATGGTTTCTTTTTGGTAATCTAGGTTGTTTGTTGTGATGGTGTTATATGCTTCGAGGCTTGATAGGGCATTTTGTGTGGGTAGGCTTCTTTTTGCATAGAAGGTCTTAGGGAATATTTTTGCATGTTGGATTATCATTTTCTATGTAGGTCTCAAGTGATTGTATGGAAATGGTTTATCATGTTATAACCTAATTCATCTCTTGGCTAGCTATTAATGTAATTAGTGTAAGTCTTTTCTTTTTTCTAAATTTGATGGCACCTGAAGTTGGTGAGAGGGGATCATGTATTCTATTGTGTAAGGTTAGCTCTACATTGAAGATTTTATTTTAGTTAGCTAGATCTCTAAATGATAGGATTAGGATGGATAATTTCAAATTTGGATGGATCTAATGAGCTCATTTCTACAATGAACCTAGGCTTTTTAATGTTCATTTTTTTGTGGCTCTTGGTGCCTAACCCAAGTATATGAACAAAAAATATCATTTTACATCAAATTCCATATTAAATCTATATCAATTTAATATATTTTTAAATCTAAATTTTATTTAAAATTGATCCAAAATTTATATAAAATTGATCAAAAATTTAATAAAATTGGTATATACTATTAGATTATAAATTGATATAAATTTTATATAATTTAGTTGATATTTAAATGATAAATTTGATATATTTAAAAAATTAAATTAAGTTTCTAATTTTTTTAAAATTTATTTAATTTTTAAATTTACCTAATTTAAATCTCATTTATTAAAGTGTTTAAACTTTATAATTTTTTAAATTTTCATTTATAGAGATGACACACTTTAGAGATTGTGAGATACATTAGCACATATAGAACAAAAAATTAATAGCACTCTTGTGCTTCCTAAAGTTATTGGTAAGACCATAACCAAAATGAAGACTTTGATGGATCAAGTTGAGAACCCTTTAGATGGCCTAATCTTACCCCCTATTAGGTTGAAAACCTAAAGGGGAAGCCTAATAGAGGCTTATGGTGAAAACCTGAAAGGGTGCCATAAGAAAAGTTTATCCCAAAGATCCCATACCCAACATGGTGCAGGAGCACCTAACACAAGGTGGCCTCTGTGAGGTTTATGTTTGTTTAGGAAGTCATGTTTGTGTTGTAATAAGGTCTATTTGACCAATGCACTTTGATTTATGTTTTGTAAGTCCCTAGTATTTAGGTCGCATTTGCCAAAAATGGCGTAATGCCAAATATAGGCAGTTGGGTAGTTGGAGGCTATTTTAATACAGTTGTCTCCCAGCCGCTTGGAGTCAGTTCAGTACTACTCTGGGCAAGTTTATAAACCCAGGGGAATGAACAAGATCAGGATTAGGATCATCATTGTAATCAGATCGATTGAATGTAATCGTGCATTGTGAAGGAGAAATCAACTATTCTGTGTCGTCAATTTATTTTTCTATTCTCTGTAAATACTTTGCATAGCTGTAGATTTGTTTTCCCTTTTGTATTTTTGTTGTTGAGAAATGTCGATGTGAAGCATTCCACTGGTGAGATTTCTGTCAAAATCAGTGGAATGGCTTCGTTGTATCATATTTCGTTTGTTCCTGTGTTGTTTCATTGTTTGTCGATGCAGAGGATCCGAACGGCGCGAGGTGCACAGTAGTGTGCCCTAGCACCTCGATGTGCTAGGCATAGAGTGTAGTTTAGGCCGCGTGAGAGTTGAAAACCCTAACGGGTTTTGCGGTGTTGGTTCGTTGGTGCATCGCCAAGGAATGCAAGTGTTCACCGACGAGCAGAGGTCAAAGGTGAAGTCGAGGTATCAGCGGGACACGAGACTTGGCCAATGGAGTTGAAATGAGGGCTCCTTTGTTAGTTTGTCAGTTGTGAGAGATTAGGGCATCGATTTCTGGTATCCGCTGGTTGCTCCTCATCACAACATTATGTTGCAAGGGCACATAAGAGATGATGTAGAACCCAAGCAATTGTATGATAGGAGCAAATGCTTTATGGTAGATCCATAGAAGGTCACAATTGTATGAGAACAATGCTACAAGCATGCCCCTACATCTTACAAAGCTATATAGTAAGAAGCACTTACTACATATATGCAAAAGGGGGATGTAAAATAGATAGGGATAGGATATGAATGTAATTGATAGCATGTAATGTAAAAAATAGGGAAGCTAAGCGTGTATGAGAGATGTGAATGTAAGAGCATAATGACTATATAATAGATATTATATCAGATATCAAGGGAATCATATATGATTTTATCTTATGATGCCTATGGATGCATGTGTGTATTATTTGTTTTGATTTGGTCCATATCTTACTAAATATGCATATTATTCTTCCTTATTTTATCACACTGAAGTACAACATGCATGAGTATGGCCTAAAAAATAAGTAGTAGATGATCAACAAGACTGCCATAAAGTCACAAGAATAACAAGGTATCCTTAAGATAGCACTCAAATAATTCCACTATCACCAACATTTTGGCACCATTGACTTGGTCCCACAAGGTGCACAACAAAAAATATGACTATTGGCACCCTTACACTGAACATAATTCAAGCATTTTTCAAGAATGCATTCATTGTCAACATGGTCAAACAATTTGGAGTTGTTGGAAATTGAAATAAGTTATTGTAGATGGACTTGACATCCACCTGTAGGTGCAAACAAAGCATTCATAGGTGCCATAGATTTTGAGAATCATTGCATCAAAGTTTGACACTTTTTTGCTCTTAGGACTCTTAAGAGACTTTCTCAATCCGATGTAGCTTGAAAAGATTAGGACACTTGGGGAATGAAATGAGGCCTTCACTAGCATTCACCCACTCACCCCAACATGTTGGCACTATTGATTTGTTCCCATGAGGTGTAGAATGAAAAATATGACTATTGGCACCCTTACACTAAATGTAATTCAAGCATTTGCAAGAATGCATTTATTGTCAGCACAATCAAATGTTTTGGGTTTTTTAGAAACTGAGATAGGTTATTGTAGATGGACCCAACATTCACCTATAGGTGCAAATAAAACATTACTAGGTGCCATGGATTCCAAGAAGGATAGAGACATTTGTGTAATGAAATAATGCCTCCACTAGCATTCAACCACACACCCTGGCATGTTGGCACCATTAGTTTGGCCCCATAAGCTACATAAGGAAAAATATGACTATTGGCACCCTTACACTAAATGCAATTCAAGTGTTTTGTAAGAATGCATTCATTGTGGCATAGTCAAATAGTTTGGAGTTGTTTGAAATCGAGATAGATTATTGTAGATGGAGTTGACCTTCACTTGTAGGTGTAAATAGAACATTCCTAGATGCCACAAATTTCAAGAATTACTGTGTCAAAGTTTGAAACCTTTTTGCTCTTAGGGATCTTAAGAGACTTTTTCAGTCTGATGTAACCCATAAGGATTGGGACACCTGAGGAATAAAATGAGGCCTCCACTAACATTCATCTACCCACCCCAACATGTTGGCACCATTGGTTCTATCCCATAAGGTGTAGAATTTGAAAAATATGACTATTGGCACCCTTATGCTAAATGTAATTCAAACATTTTGCAAGAATGCATTCATTATCAACATGCTCAAATGATTTGGAGTTGTTGGAAACTGAGATAAGTTATTGTAAATGGACTTGACATCCACTTGTAGGTGTAAACAAAACATTCCTAGGTGCCATGGATTCTAAGAATCATCGCATCAAAGTTTGACACCTTATTGCTCTTAGAGCTCTTAAGGGACTTTTTCATTCTGATGTGGCTCAAAAGGATCAAGACATCTAGGGAATGAAATGAGGCCTCCACTAGAATTCGCCCACCCACTCCAATGTGTTGGCATCATTGGTTATGTCCCACGAGGTGTAAAACAAAAAAATATGACTATTGGCACCCTTACATTAAATATGGTACAATTGAGACATTTTGCAAGAATATATTCATTGTCAGCATGGTCAAATGGTTTGAAGTTGTTAGAAATTGAGATATGTTATTAATCCCATGATAGTCCTCTTGGTTTTCATCACTTCCTTTGAAGTGATTTTGATAATATTTTGACTCATAAATCTATTTAAAAGATAATAAGACTATCTTAATGCTACAAGATGACCACTTTCTTGCAAGGTAACATCCTTGTTGGCATGGTATGACCAACAATCCTTTTAGTGATTACAATATTTAATGACATGTTTCTTGGTTTAGTTGATAGGTTAGTCTCTTTTACTTGTTTTCTTTCATGATATTTCTCTTCTTGTTTTAATAGTTGAAATGACTTGCTGACAACCCTTTACTTGGATATAATAGTCTTCTTTTCTTGCATGCAACCCTATCCAACATTGGGACAATCTTTCATAATAATGACAATCATTTTTATTGCATCCTAAGACTAATATGACAACACTTTAGGAGGGTGCGACACTCTCAGGATTGTGAGTGATGTATATGACTATCTATAGCTTATAAGGACAATCCTTACAACCATTTAACCATCCTATTTTAGCAAGACTATTTTATTAGTCTAAGAGAAATGGCAATCCTCTTCAGTGTTAGGTGATTGTACTCTTATATAGTATTGAAACTTAAGGATGAAATCAAGAGTTTAGTAAAATAGGTCATATCTAATGTATATCCCTCAACTTCTTTGCCAACCTAAAGTTACCATGAAGACCTTTATGGATCTTTGAATAAATGGCTTTTCAGTCAACGAAGAGAATAAATTTGTTTTGATTTGTCATCCTTTTCAGTACCACTTAAGGTCAGATATTATATCAATTGATTTGTTGTAATTTTAAACTAATTAGCTAAAAATATGCTAATCGATATAATTTCTTATCTATAACATATTGTTCATAACTAAAATATATTCACTTAGAAATCTGACTCAAAGAGGTAAGATACATAATACTCTCAAATCCAGCCATATTCTCTTTAGGAAAAAAAATTATCATTAATTATCATTATTCACATTACATGAAATTATGATAACAATACTTCAGAAAAGGGTGCAATATTTTCTTATATAGCTGATATTGTTAAAAAGGATTTACATGTAACAACATCTTAAATGCTCTAAAATGACTACACATGCATCATCTTATAGTCTAAAATGATTACACATTCAACTTTTAAGTGCCAAAGTAGGAATACATGCAACCAAGGAAAACATGTGCGCATGAGGAGGGTCCACTAATATCAAATGATCCACTATGATCATCTATTTCATGTGGTACAGTACTAGTCGAGAAGTGTGTAATCAAATGCTCTGTCAAAGCTATTATTCAACTATGATACATAGAACTAGGAGTAGAGATCAAGATTTGTAATCTCCCTTTCTAGACATGAGATGAAATTCTCCACCATCTTGGTGCTCTCCACCCTCTCCTTTTACCTCCTACCTTTCTGTTTTGATACCTCCACCTTGCAATCCTAGTATTTCCTCTTCCCTAAGCAACTTCCAAAGGCTATTTCACCCAAACCAAATAACTCACCAATAATGAAGAGGGAACAAATTCACCATTGTAGATAGAACATTTCCACAAAACAAAAATGGTGAGATATAGTGAGAAGATATTATAGTGTCCTAAAATATGCAGCTAAGAGCTTAATCCAACCTATCAAGCAAGGCTCTTAGTCAATATGCTTCATGTCATCATGCAAAAACAATTATTGTCAAGTCCCTTATGATGCAAGATCCATATCATTTTATATCACATGATTTAAAGAACCACTACCATATTGCCCACTTCTGTATTGTAATCAATGGGATTATTTAATAATTTTTTAAAAAATTTTTAATGACAATGGAGTTGCTTCCATTCAAATGTTGCCTACTATTATAATGCATACACAAAAATATTCATTTATAATTTTAGATGTCCCTTGGGACCTCAAGTGTGATACTATTAGTGATAGTTACAAAGTGATTTAGCTTTTATAAGAATAGAAGGCGCTTCATAACAAATTCCCTTCTTCTATTGTAAATATTAAAAATCCACTCATTAGAAAGACTTATAATAACCTAAGAAATGTATGTTTCCTTATAATCATGAATTTGTCAAATGCATTTGCATGAGATGAAGAATTAAAGTTCATCATTCGAGATTTAAAAAAAAAAACTATTTTTCTTCCTTTCATTGTATACAAACATGCATGCTTATGATAACATTCCATTTTTAATTCAACTAAAAAAATTGTTAGCCACGACTCATAAGTCTTTAGACATTATGAAATGAATTCCTCATTATTAAATTTTGACATGAATCAAGTATAAGAATTCAAGATTCTTAATGCATTTGTGATTAAGGATTGTAAACAAACTTAGTTGTGGTGTATGGAATTTAGTCTTCACTAGCATTTGCTAGATATGTGACTAGTGCAAATTTATTCAATTCCTATCTTACCAAATGGAATTTAACTTTACTTCCATTTGTTAGGTTTGCATAAGTGAATAAAGTAGTCAATTTGACCATATTATGAATATAATTAAAATATTCCTTTCAAACCTATGATGTCTTCCATTGTGTTTCCCTAAAATTCCCCTCATCCCTTTGAGTTCCTCTTGTTTTAAATCCTATTGTCACTACAAACACTTATGAAATGCCCTATGTAGCTCTCTCCTAACCACCTTCAAACCCTCATCTCATTAGTATTAATTTATAAATGTCATCATGCACAATTTTTTAATGCCACGAATGTCCAATTACAATGCAATATAAATTATTATTTTATTTTTACATCTACAAATGTTATTCTCTTCTCTCTAACATCAATCTACAAGCCTCATTATGAGAGTTTCTCAAGTGCCATGCATAACCACTAATTGCAACATTAACACACTTGTAATTTTTTTTTTACTTCTTCATTATAAATTATAGTGGTTCATCTCTAATTGAAACCAAACAAATTGAAATCAATTTAAATTACAAATATCCTTAAATTCACAAATCTATTAGCTATCTCATCAAGCAAAGGGATGTGAAACAACATTAGAAATATTTAACCATAAATTACACAAAATCTACATACACTTATATAAAATTACATATTGAATCTAGAATGTGTAATTAAATGCTTAACCTAACACTGGCAAAAGACAATATGATTAATCGAAACAAAAGAAGTATACAAAATGGCAAGGCTAATTGTGAGCCCTCATCTCCCCTTTCTTGCTACTCAAGCATCTTTACATTTACTTGATATGTCTCTCACCTTTTGTCTTTCACTCTTTCTCCACCTCCTCCTCCAACTTTTCATTTCATACATATGTAGGTTTTATAAAAATAGTTCAATTAAACCTCCATGTTATCATAAACTAAGTCTTTGATAGATACCCCAATAGTGTTTATAAGTAGTGATGTCCATTGCACTCTATGCATATAATACTATGAAGCCAACATCATATTATAGATTGCCAAAACTCAAAACAAAAACAAAACCATTTTTTTTTCTAGTAACTAAAAATACAACCTTGTTCTTCATTATTAGTGCAAGTCTGACATGGTGCACATTATTATAGTGTGGGCCTATCTTTTAGATCACTTCATTTAGCATCACCAATAATCTCCACAAAAAAACATTCTCCTAGCCTTAAATGATGCAAACAATTCGCATCTCTCACAACAATTTCTCTTACAACAATCTTGGAGATAAACTTCATTGCATTGTGACAATCAACACATACTTGAAGGTTCTTAACATCTCTAATAGTTGTTCTAGGGGGGTGTCTAACAAACCAAAAGCAATTGCCTACTTTTCGCTATGGTGGTAGATAAAAAAATCTTTTTCCTCCTTTTCCACATCACTAAGTAAATGTCTTGAATATGGAAAATACCTTGCCTTCATCTCCCAAGCCAATTTCTCCAACTTTGCATAGGTCTCCTATGTTTGTGGATGTGATTTGTCTCCTACACAAAAAGCACGTACCATTTTATGGGCTTCAATCTCCTTTACCTTTATAATTCCTTTATCTTTTATCAACCTCACACCACTTACGCACTTCTTCATGGATGTTTGAGAGAACATAAGTTACAGTATATTTTTAGGGTCCAAATAAAAAAGCAACGTTGCTGTAAATACTCCTAAGTCTAACATATGTGATTTGCAGCGCCAAGAAAACACATCCACACAACTACCACAAGTTTAACCGACATCTTAATGATAAAGTTTAGGGTGTCCTCAAGATAGCTAGCACGGACAAGAAGGTCAACCAAGCACACATAATGATCAATTGTAGGTGAAATGCAATAAGGGTTACTCATGCGATTGAACCATGTGCAGCCCTCATCCACTAAACCTGCATGTTTGCATGCACATAAAACACAAGCAAAGCTTATAATGTCAGGATATGTTCTAGAGTGATTTGTTAATTCAATGATTTTGTGAACATCCTTGCAAAATCCATTTTGTGCATATCCTGAAATCATGGCATTTCATGAGACCACATTTCTTTGAGGCATTTTGTCAAACAGTTCACGTTCCTTGTCTATGCTTCCACATTTTCCATACATGTCTACCAAAGCATTTCCAACTATAATATCTGAGAAAAACCCCCCCTTCCATTATGCTTTGATGGATGTCCATACCCTATTCCAAAGTTCCTATTTTGGCACAGGCAGGGAGGATGTTGACTTTACAGCTGAAATATCATTTGCTTGAAAGTTTCTAAAGCCTTGTCAACAAACACATTTTCTGCATATCCTGCGATAATGGCATTCCATGAGACCACATTTCTTTGAGGCATTCTGTCAAACAGTTCACGTGCCTTGTCTATGCTTACACATTTTGCATACATGTCTACCAGAGCAGTAGCAACTATAACATCTGACAAAATTCACCTATCCTTTGATGGATGTACATACCCTGTTCCAAAGATCCCACTTGGCACGGGCTGGGAGGACGCTGGCAAAGGTTTCTATCTTTACACCAGCCAATTGCATTTGCTTGAAAGTTTCTAAGGCCTTTTCAACAAATCCATTTTGTGAATATCCTACAATCAAGAGATTCCATGAGAACACATTTCTTTGAGGCATTCTGTCAAACAGTTCATGTGCCTTGTCTACACTTCCACATTTTGCAATATCCCGCAATCATGGCACTCCAGGAGATGACATCTATTTGAGCTATTCTCTCAAACAGTTCACGTGACATGTCTATGTTTCCGCATTTTGCATACCAGTCTGCCAGGGCAGTTGCATCTGACAAAATTCCTCTTATCATTTATCCTTCGATGGATTCCCATACGCTGTTCCAAAGCTCTCATTTTGACACAGGCAGGGAGGATGCTGGCAAAGGTTGCAGAGTTTGGCTTTACACCTGCCAATTGCGTTCGCTTGAAAGTTTCTAAAGCCTTTTCAGCAGATCCATTTTGTGCATATCCTGCGATCATGGTATTTCATGAGAGCACATTTCTTTAGGACATTGGTGAACAGTTCACATTTCAATTGAGCGGGAGGGTAAAGATTCAAAAATTACACCCCATTTTAAAAGTAACCGCGAGCGGCACGGCTGGGGCAGTCGCTGGTTTAAGTCACGGTTAGTTGAAACCGCATTTGTGTTGTTAACGGAAATTTTTGGACAATGAAACGGAGTTGCTGAGGGCCCACCAGCCACGTCTAAGTCAAAGCTTAGAGTGTGCTGTTTAAGCCCAGCCTTAAAAGAGATGGGGATGAAAGAATGTTCTCTACTCCCTCTTCTTTAATCCCTATCTCTTTTTATGGAGAATTGTCTTCAATATAGCCTAAGTCCATCTTCTCCTTGATGGATCATAGAATAGGATTCAGAATAATAAAAAATCTTTACATAATTACAAACAAAAACATACTAAAATACTATTATAGACCATATAAATATCATATCTACTATTATCCTTTTAAAATTCATTAATACCATTTAATTACAATTATGGATCATAGAATAGTATGTTCCTAATTCAGCGTCCCTCTGCAATATTATGGAACTGAAGGTTTGACGTCATAAATCCGTCAATATCACGTATGACGAAGCTTATGGAATTCTATATTAAAAAAACTAAGAACAAATCCATATCCAAGGAAACTTGTGTTTATTAATGTAGTATTGGAATGTTTTCTAGATCCATTTTCAGATGTCTACAGGCTTCAGTCCTCAGTCACCGACTCTCTTGACGAAGAAAAGAAAACCTGGCAAAATTCTTTATTATGCGGAAAGAAAAAGTTTCGCAGTGGTTGTCATTGTTGGAAAAAAAACCCAAAAAGAAAGACGTGTAGTGGACGCTACAACTATGTAATATCACATTCTGTTTACAGTCCGAAATTACTATTTTCTTACAGAAATCTTTTGGAGATTTGCTTCGAAAGAAATAAATTTAACTACTAGAAAAGAATGAATCATTGCGGGTTGGGAACCAATTTTTAATAGTCAAGATTTCTCTCATGGCTGGAGTAAGTCTGATGCTCGTGATCATGATTATGATCTGTCACTACTACTATCTATTGGTTCTATAGTTCTTATTGCTTAAGGGTTTGTTATTCTTATTTTGATGTTTTTTTGTTTAAGGCTGTGATGTCATTTTGTCCCCTTTTTTTTTAATATAGTATAAAATATACTTCTTTATACAAGTAATATATAAAATACTTATTCATTAAAAAAACACATTTGCATTAACCAAATACTATTTTTTGATATTAGGAGTGTATCTCTCCACTCCTTTAAAGGCCCTCTTCTACACAATCATGAATATATTGGAGGGTAGCTTCATTAATGTTTATTTTCTCGTGAAGAGACAATCATAGACAAGATGCTTGAAGTGATGGCTTTAGTACACTTGGACAATCCTTCCTGAGTGATTTCCATTTTGTTGAGCTAATTCTAAATTTATTGCAAGTGTTAGGCTAGTTATTGATTCACTTAAGAGCACCATAAAAGAGATTTGACAAATTTGCCACTTGAAAGATAATGTTAGTGTAAAGATTTTGAATGGCAAGTTCTAGTAGAGAACAAGAATGATTAAAAATGGGAATATGATGTTCTTTTCATAAATGATTGATAATAACTTGTATAACAAAAGCATAGATCACATTATCATTGATAACAAATCTCAACAAATCATTCTTGAAAAAATATTGGCAACCAAAGATGGTTAGAAGGTTTTCATGAATGAAGTTTCAAGTATGTTTAACAACAAGACAATCACATAATATATTTTCAATATGTTCAGGTCTAGAGAAAAAGGGCAAGAGTGGGGATGAAGTTGTAGAAAATGAAGTCTATCACCAACTAAAATTTTCAAGCACGTGTGATTTTATAAGAAAGGATTCGGGCATTAGCATATGCTTTAGAGAACTAGAGATGACAGTTGAGTTTGAAGAAGGTGGCATTTCTAGATTGACAAATCCGCTTGGTGTTGTGTTGAGGACCAAGAAGGAGTTTAGGAAGAAGTTGGAGTTAGATGACCTTGAGGGGGAACATTGAAAAGTGTTTTTTATATTAGGTCATTAATAGCAATATTTAAGGAAGTTGTAGGGGATGGGTATGGAAAGGTTAATGGATAGCTCAGGGAGAAACAAGGTGAGAGAGACCAAACAAGGGTTGAGTCTAGTTCCAAGATTTATATCTAAGAGTTTAGAGGTCCCACATATCACTAATGGTTTAAACACCTTATTGAAAAAGGTACATACAATGAAATCTAGGTGAGAGAGAAAGAGTTTGGTCACGTGAATAAGCTTATTCCATCAAAATGAATGAGGTGCAGAAATTGAGTTCATGTTTGAGAGACTGATCATGCCATTCTAAAAACTTTGCCACAAATTTTCAAGCTTTCCATTTGACAATAATTTTGAAGTGAGAATCCATCAACAACTTATCTTGCATGGTAGAAGGTAGTTGGTGTCTCACAAGGACCTTCAAGGGTTCGTTACCTTGGATAGATCTATTAATCCACTTGGAAATTAGGAAAATACCTTGAGTCTTGGGGCTTGATGATGCCATGCTGACATTTGCTCTTAGATTGCATACAATGAAGCCACAAGCTAGCTCAAAAACTTTGATTTTCATTCCTACAATCGGACATGTGAACCAATGGGGGAATAGTTTTCAAACGTGTTATGGAGAGGATTAGAAACACCCGAAGAGTTTAACCAAAAATGCTAAGATTTTAGTTCTTCCACATTAGATTCTAGCCAAGCTTCTCATATTGTAGTCACTATCATGCTTCACCTTATTGAAGTCACTACCAATCACCTAGTTAACAATAGGAATGTTGGATCTCATCCAATTCCAAAGAAGTCTATGATCTTTTGGATCATGTAAACTAAGTAAAACTATATAGTCTACCCATTGAGGAGCACAATAGCTCACACCCAACAATGTGAAGGTTCACCCCCATGGTATAAGCTTATCTAACCACGGCATAATCCCAACAATAAAGTCACCATTACCATCCAAATGATTAGAGAAAATAAAATATTCTTCTTTATAGACTATGAGGAGGGGATAATCTAGATGGGCTCAACTAACCTTAATTTCTTAGAGGAAGAGAACACTAGGTTTCTAGGTAATGCAGATTCTTTTCATATAAAACTTCCAAGTAGGGAGAGACATGTGGAACACTCCAGTAGGTTTGGCAAAAACCAAACCAATTATATTTTTTTGAATTGCACTTCTTAAGCTTTACCCATATTATTTGTTATAAAATGATGTGGTCTTACAACTACAATAAATTCCTTCAGAAGCCATCCCAAAACATTTATTGAATTTGACATACTTGGCATCTTAAATATGATATTAAAGTCAAGCTCAAGCACTTATGTCTAGGTCTAAAGGAGTCCCTAATTTACCTTGAGATAGGGTGATGGCTGAGAGATGGGCTTCATGCCAAGATTTAGTTTGGGCCAAATTATCAAATCTCCTCAGACTTAGTAAGTTGACATGTGGCTGGCTCCTGTTGGTCTAGTCTCATGTTGCATGCAATCCTAGATATCTTTGGCATAATTTAATTATATTTACAAATGTGAAAGTGTTTTATATAGTCTAGTTTAATTGATGTTGTTGGGTTCAAAAAGTCAATGGCCTTAGGTCTAGGGCTCCAATGGATGCAAGAGTCCTATTAAAACATGACAAAATCACAAGTCAGTTTGGGAATTCTAAGACTCCAATCTAAATTACTCCAGAGAGGACATGCATAAACTTAAGGTTAACTTTTAGACAAATATGTGGTGTGCACTAAATGGTCATATCTCCTGACTCTTGACATCTCAAACATGGACTTGTTATCAACACTAATTTATCTAGGCACTCGATTTTGAAACTCAAAAAGATTTATCTTTGAAATTCCATAAATGTGAGTTTCCCTAGTAATTTGTACACTCAGATCCATACTTGCTAACTATTAACTTCTAACCCTCATTCACTATGAGCATGTGTTGTTAGACTTAGGGTACACAACTGAGAGGGGGGGTGAATCAGTTGTGCAAAACTTTCTCCTTTTTAGACACTTAAATCTTCTTGGTGATCAGTAATATATTAAACATGAAACATAATGCATTCAAATCAAAAGCAGAAACTCATCAACACATAAGACACCAAGATTTTGACGTGGAAAACCCGGCTAAGGGAAAAACCATGGGGTGATTAACCCAAGAATGTATTCTCTGTTAGAAGAATAGAAAGAACAAAATGGCACATGCCAATTAGGGCTCACTGCCCGAGCACACTGCTCACAAGAGGCTCACTGCCTACAAGAGACACACTGTCTACAAAGAAATAAGTATCACATACATGAACTGGAGAATAGCATCTTCACCATGCTTGAATCAGTTCCATTAGGCTCAATATTTCTGCTTTGCCTTTCGCTCTCTTCTTCGCTACCACACTTTCATCTCCACAAAACCACACTTTGAAATGACTTCACAATCCCTTATTTATACAAGGCATCGACTTAGGAACAATCATCTAAGTCGGCAAACACCTACAAGAACATTCACAAGATGTGTAGTACATCCGGTCAGCCAGTCTCAGAAAGAACACCAACATCCGGTGGTAATTCTTCAAATACAAACTTTAACTTCAATGCGGACCACCCACATGAACTGGACACTATCCACAGATCACCACAAGCTTTCCTGAATCACCAAGAACATCCGCACTTCATCTGCTTACTGGATTTCTTCTCTCCTTCATCTGGAACCTCAAGAACACAGTCTGTCATCACTGTTACAAAGGAATAGGTTCTTCCGGACCTTCAAACCACGAACCAATCTACTTGACACTTCGCAAGGACATCCTCAACACTTCCTCAAGTCTGAAGAATGGGATAATGCATTTCCGGATGTCACCGGACCTATCTGTGTTACTCTGTCACCTCTAAACACTTGCCGGAACCAGTTCTACTTGAGCGACCATAACTTCTTCAGATCTTCATGCGGACCTCTGAAAACTTGACTGGAGTATCTCAAGACTTATATCTACAAACCCTTTAAACCGTATCCTCTGATCCTCAACCTATCTTAGACTTTTACCTTGTTATCATCACTGTTCTTCACTGTTCCTGATTGAGAGTAATTTTCTCAATATCCTCAGCACACAGCTTATCCCTTCTATTTGAGAGTAGCCCTTGCAAACCAATCTGACTTTATTTCTGATTACTTTACCAACTTCATTTAGTTTGTTCCGGAAGACCGATTTGGTTCCAATCACATTCTTTTTTCTAGGTCTGGGAACAAGATCCCAAGTGTTATTTTTCTCAATTTGCATCAACTCTTCCTCCATTGCTTTGGTCTAGTTTTCATCATTGCAGGCTTCATTTATTGTCTTAGGTTCAATCTTTGAAATTAGACAATATTCATCTGAGTTTTGAGCAATTTTCCTTCTAGTTTGCACACCTTTGCTTTTGTCACCTATGATCTGATCTTCAGAGTGGTTCAGTCTTACATACCTTGGAACTTTGGGAGTTTCTTGCACTTTTGCTTCTTGATCAGGCTCATTCAAACCTATCTCTTCTTCCTAATTTACTGGATCAGTCTGAATCTGACTTTCAGAAGAGGATTGAACTCCTTGAACCAGAACACCATTCTGATCATCTTCATCATATTCATAAAACCTTGAGGGTTTCTCTATTCCCTCATCAACCTTCACATTTGTACTTTCTATCATCTTTCTCAGCCTCTTGTTATAACACCGGTATGCTTTGCTTGAGTAGATTATCCCAAGAATATTCCTTCATCACTTCTAGCATCAAAATTGCCTAGATATTCATCTCTTTTGATGTAACATTTGCTACCAAAGACTCTGAAATATATCTTACAGTACGAGTAATGCCAAACCAGAGTTCATAAGGGGTCTTACTAGTATTGCTTCTGATTTGAACTCGATTTAGAGTATAGACTGTAGTGCTGACAGCTTCTCTCCAATAGATATGAGGAACATTAGCTTCCATCTTCATAGTCCTAGAAGCTTCCTGTATGGTCCGATTCTTTCTTTCCACTACTCCATTCTGCTGTGGAGTCCTAGGAGCAGACAACTGTCTCTTTATTCCAGGTTTCTCACAGAACTCTATGAACTCACCAGATGTGAATTCTCCACCTCTATCAGACCTCAGACATTTCAACTTCAATCCGGTTTCATTCTCTACCATAGCTTTGAATATTTTGAATTTCTCAAAAGCTTCTGATTTCTCTTTCAGAAAAGTTACCCACATCATCCGGGAATAGTCATCAATTAGCAGCATGAAGTATCTATCACCTTGAATACTCCTGGTTCTTGCAGGACCACAAAGATCAGTGTGAACTAAGTCTAATAATTCGGTAGAAGACAGTTCCTTGCTTTTGAATTGACTCTGCTCAGCTTACCCAACTGACATTCCTTGCACAAGCTGTTAGTAGGTTTCACCAATTTTGGAAGATCTCTTACAACCTGAGTAATGCTTATCTTGATGATATTATCAAAATTCACATGACACATCCTTCTATGCCATAACCAACTCTGATCAATTTGAACAAATAAGCAACTTTTACTAGTACCAACCAAATGGAAGATGTTACCTTTAGTTTGAGTACCGGATGCAATCTCTGTTCTGAAACTTTCAAAGATTTTGCATTTTCCATCCTTGAATCGGAGATCATAGCCTTTGTCCACCAACTATCCAACACTGAGAAGATTGTGCTTCAAACCTTCAACATACAGTACATTAACAGTTTTGTTTCTTCCATCAAGAGAA
This sequence comes from Cunninghamia lanceolata, assembly GCA_027924645.1. Lineage (NCBI taxonomy): Eukaryota > Viridiplantae > Streptophyta > Pinopsida > Cupressales > Cupressaceae > Cunninghamia > Cunninghamia lanceolata. Next base: position 1,017,258 of record BSBN01001093.1, read on the forward strand.
ATAGTTCCTCTTCCTCTAATTCTACCAGTAGAATTGCCACCAAACTTTACCACTCCTCCTTCATACCTCTCCAAATCTACAAACTTATTTTTGTCACCTGTCATATGGTGAGAGCAACCACTGTCAATGACCCAATCATCCTTTTCTTCAATTTGGGCAACCAGAGCTTTTTCTACAATTTTATGATTGATAGCTACAGAGGATATTGGTTCTTCTTCCTTGATGGCAATAAACACCCATTCATTTCCTGATTTGTTTCTAGTCTCTGATTCATCATATATTACTCCTTCATTATCATCTTCTTCATGAACATAGTAACAATTCTTTTAGAACCTTGATCTGTTAGGACTTGGCTTTAAAAATCTTTCTGAACATCTTGAGGCAAAATGACCAATCTTATTACAGTTAAAACACTTAAAAGGCAATTTTCCTTCATACTTACCGGATCCTCTTGGCAGTCTCTTTGCAATGAGGGCTTCAAGTTGAGCAGTTTCTACTTCTTCTTCTTCCATGTCTTTTCTTGCTTTTTCATACCATGACAGTTTCCTTGATGAGATCTCTCCCGAATCAAATCTTTGTTTACCTTTCACAGAGGCACTGGCTTTGAATGCAGATTCAGTCTTGGGGGGATCATCTCCAAACTATTCATTTCAAATGCAGCTAGTTTGCTAGCCAATTGGTCTCTTGTGACAGTTGTATGGACTCTGAATTCATCAATGGTAGCAACCTTGATTTTGTAAGAGGTAGGAAGGGATCTGAGAATTTTGCCAACAATCTCATTTTCATCCAAGACTCCACCAGCATTTCTAATTCCACAAACCAGTTCATTTACTCTTGGCATAAAAGTAGTAATATTTTCATCATCTCTCATCTTCAATTTTTCAAATTTCCCTTTAGACTCTGTAACCTTGCACATTTAACATATTGGTCTCCTTCATGCAAAAGTTCCAGTTTATTCCAAATCTCAAAAGTAGTTGGTAGGTCAATAACATTTGAGAGCTCTGAGTCAGATAACACACTTAGAAGAGCCTCTTTGGTTTGCAGATTGTTTTCAGTATCTGTGATTTCATTTAGGGTTGTCGGACCACCCTATGGAGGTACATACGCTTTTGTAACCATGGACTAGTACGCCATACCCATACACTACAAGTGACATTTCATGCGACCTTTCCAAAGAGTAAAGTTGGTTCCATCAAACTTCGGACTATCCTTCTTGTAAGACGACATTCTGGATCTCCTCAATCGGTTAAGCTCCATTTAGAGGAACTTGGCTCTGATACCAATTGTTAGACTTAGGGCACACAACTGAGGGGGGGGTGAATCAGTTGTGCAAAACTTTCTCCTTTTTAGACACTTAAATCTTCTTGGTGATCAACAGTATATTAAACATGAAACATAATGCATTCAGATCAAAAGCAGAAACTCATCAACACATAAGACACCAAGATTTTGACGTGGAAAACCTGGTTAAGGGAAAAACCATGGGGTGATTAACGCAAGAATGTATTCTCTGTTAAAAGAATAGAAAGAACAAAATGGCACATGCCAATTAGGGCTCACTGCCCGAGCACACTGCTCACAAGAGGCTCACTGCCTACAAGAGACACACTGTCTACAAAGAAATAAGTATCACATACATGAACTGGAGAATAGCATCTTCACCATGCTTGAATCAGTTCCATTAGGCTCAATACTTCTGCTCTGCCTTTCGCTCTCTTCTTCGCTACCACACTTTCATCTCCACAAAACCACACTTTGAAATGATTTCACAATCCCTTATTTATACAAGGCATCGACTTAGGAACAATCATCTAAGTCGGCAAACACCTACAAGAACATTCGCAAGACGTGTAGTACATCCGGTCGGCCAGTCTCAGAAAGAACACCAACATCTGGTGGTAATTCTTCAAATACGAACTTTAACTTCAATGCGGACCACCCACATGAACTGGACACTATCCACAGATCACCACAAACTTTTCTGAATCACCAAGAACATCCGCACTTCATCTGCTTACTGGATTTCTTCTCTCCTTCATCTGGAACCTTAAGAACACAGTCTGTCATCATTGTTACAAAGGAATAGGTTCTTCCAGACCTTCAAACCACGAACCAATCTACTTGACACTTCGCAAGGACGTCCTCAACACTTCCTCAAGTCCGCAGAATGGGATAATGTATTTCCGGATGTCACCGGACCTATCTGTGTTACTCTGTCACCTCTGAACACCTGTCGGAACCGGTTCTACTTGAGCGACCATAACTTCTTCAGATCTTCATGCGGACCTCTGAAAACTTGACTGAAATATCTCAAGACTTATATCTACAAACCCTTTAAACCGCATCTTTTGATCCTCAACCTATCTTGGACTTTTACCTTGTTGTCATCACTGTTCCTGATTGAGACTAATTTTCTCAATATCCTCAGCACACATCTCATCCAATCCTTCTCATTACTTGCAACATGAGTATGTTGACATCAATGACAACACCAGTTAGACCCATACTTGCAACATGTGTCTCATGGAGATTCACTTTGGTAAATTAATAAAGAGAGATCACCATGTACATCAAGGGTCCCAAAAAAAATCCTTTGGGGCTTGCTATGGAAATGGGAACCCAATAAATTCTAGCATGCTTAGGCTCTCGAGTTTGGAACTCTAATGAGATTATGTCTAGTAGCATACCATAGATGTAGGCATCCTTATAAACTTAAACCTATTAGAGCTCTTGGTTCTAGACTTGACATGTCATTATATTGAGAATTTCCTTTAGATGCAGACATTTATAGAGTTGATTTTACTCAATATCTTGAGTCCTAAATCGATAGGACTTTATTCTCAAGACTCCTGGTGGATGTGAGGCTTCTTTTAAGTTTTAGCTTAATTTGAGAGGGACATCGTTTGCCTTCCAACTAAGTTTTAGCTTAACGTAATTTTAGTTCTATTCTGAGAAGGACATCGTTTGCCTTCCCGCTAAGGGGACACACGTCAACATCAGGTTAACTCTGATTGATGAACGGTTTATAATGCATTTGATATATTGACAAACATGATTTCCCTGGCTTGACTATTCGACATGGATTCAAACTGGAAGGCAGACTGTATGGTAGTAAATACTTGAAGCACAATCTTGACAATTTTTATTCATATGAAGGGAATTCAAAGGTTATTAGTTATTCTAGATTTTAGGCTTGGATTACGAGCTGACACACAACTACTGTTTCCTGCAAGGGTTAAGGTTAAACTAACCACATATTTCTAACAAATATAGAATACCATAATGTATTTAGTCAGTTACCCCATCAAGCAGCTAAGAATCAACATTTTAGATTTAATTCTACATAATTTTTAAGAGCCTTTAACGAATTTCAGTATTGGCTTGGCAAATAGATATAAGGATATTTAGCATACAAGGTTCACAACATAGACTTGCTAAGTTTATCAAAGACTTGCTAATCTATCAAAGAATTATGTCAGCTTTGAGCAGTTTTACATCCCATATTAGGTCTATGAAAAGGAATTATTTTGGCCATGCTCCCATTTCATGGGATTGAGTATATGGTTTTGTATGTTCAAAAGTTTGAATTTTATTAGGGATAGAATTTCATTTGTTGTATATAATTAAATTTGAAAAATATGAATTTTGTACTTAATATTTTGTCAAATTTCCTAAAATTTTTAAATGACTGCATATTTCTGTTATTGGAGTAAAAAGGTATATTTAAAATATTAAGTTTGTGTGTATTTCAATTTTGAAGAAACTGAAGGTTCTTTAATGGAGGAACTTGGACATTTTTGGATTTCCAAGAAAATCTTAGAATTGTTCTTTTTAAAATTGAAAACTTATAGTTTGTTATTATTTTGTAGTGTAATGGGTTTTTCCATCTAGAAATGATATGCTTATTCTCTGGGATGCATGTTTGCATGAGAACCCAAGCCTTACCATCCTAAAAGATCTCTTGTAAGAGTGATCTCTTTAGCATCCTAAAAGATCTCTTGTAAGAGTGATCTCTTTAGATTGTCTTAAGAATGAAAATGAAATGGGAGGCTTGGAGTGGAAACATTTGGACCAATCCACATGAGAGATTGATATGTAATGTTTGAGAAAGATAAAGAAAGAGTTTAAGGAATAAGAATAAACATTGAGACCAACCTGCTTGTGGTCGATGTGCTATGTCTAGGGAAATGAATGAAAATGAGTTTTAAATCTAATAAAAACTAACATTGATTCCAACTCATGTGCAATTGATGAACAATATTTAAATAAGAACTAAAATGAATCCATCAATTTTGCCCACATTTTTCATCCCAAAATGAACACTATGTTGATCAGGAAAATTTCCAGCAGTCAAGCATCATGTATGTGTCCACTCCCAAACCTGGCCAAGCTAATGATGGATTTGGAGAAAGAGCCCTGAATATCACCATTTAAAGCCATCCGAATAGGATATAGTCCTCTCCTGAAACCAAAGAGATCCAACAGAGAGATTGAGACTTTGATAGATCAGCGTGAAGAGATATTTGTGATCTTACGGAAGATATTATAGAAAATTGAGTTATTCCTCAACAGTGTTCCCGTGATCTATTGGGCTAACACTTGCTCGTCCTTTGAGCAGGTCTTCGTACTCTGTCTCATCATTAGTTCTGATATGCTTGCAAACCAAGGTTATTCCATCACTTTTGGTTATTTGAGATAATCACTTCGTCGGTTTGATCACAAGCATGATTTTCTAGTAGATTAGCTTCACAGTTTGCCTCTCTATAACAGTGCCAAATTGAGATGTTATCCATACTGTCCATGATTGGCCATGTGATTTCCATGGCCATGTGATTTCCAAAATATTCCTTAGTTTCCAATTCGTGACCCTTCTTTGGCAGATTGCATTGATGCAAATCAACGAGTTGCCTTCAATGTTGATGTTGGTGAGCTATTTCTATTTGCACAGCTGTAGTCCTACAAGAAGTCCTTGTAGTTCAGCTCTATTGTTGGTTCCATTCTAATTTTTTTTTGGTGGGGAGATGGCACATTTTATATCTTCCTTCTCATTTTTGATAATAAGCTAGCTTTAGATATTGTCAGATTGGTCCAAGCAACACCATCAAAATTCAATTGGAGATGACCTAGTTGGGAGCAAAAATTATTTGATTTTTGCCCTCATACTTTTAAATTCGGGATTAACCTTCCACCATATATAAACCTAGGTTTTTAGCCTAGTTTGAGCCTAGAGAGATTACTTATAGGGGGATCTCTTTCCAATTGGATTTATCATCTTGTTCAAACCCATGAGCTCAACAACTTACAACCCATCATCTTGTTCAAACCCATGAGCTCAACAACCTACAACCCAATGACCTTAGTCCCCGTGACATTATCATCTTGTTCAAACCCATGAGCTCAACAACCTACAACCGATCATCTTGTTCAAACCCATGAACTCAACAACCTACAGCCCAATGAATTCACACATCCTGTGAGCACATCAGCCCAACAAAGGTACAAGGCCTACGAGCTTAGTGACCTAGCAAGGGTTTGAACCTTAGTGGCTGCCATAACAACATTGCGACTTGACCACTACATTGCATCCTTATATATTGAATTGTTAATTTGGTGAATTACATTAATTTAGTTTTTAAGTATTAGATTGAAATTGTTAATAAATATAGGATTTTGTATTGACTCTCCAAGATTTAGATTTTAGTGAATTATTAAATTAGGTTTTAGGGTTAGTTTAGGGTTAATTTGTTTAAGGTTTAAGGTTTATATTAATCAATTTAGGGTTTCATTTTAAGAATTTATAGTTTCAAAATAATACACACATACATTTAAAAATATATAAATATATTAAAAGTTTTATTCAAAACATAATTTTTATTAAAATTTTCTACTAAAAAATCTAGTTGCCAAGAAAAGGTTGAAACCTACATTAATTTGATAGTTGTAAAATCTCAAGGAAGCACTGGCCACATATGCAAAAGCAATCCTAGAGGGTTGTAGACAACAAATTCGAGTGAAACAGAGCTTCTAAAGAACATTTGGCCAAAAGGGATTGTTGAAAATGATGGAAAAAGCTTTTCTTTCTTTTTTTCATGCTATTGGACAAAGCACATTTGGTCAAAAGGGTTTGGCTAAATATGTTGCACCCAAAACTTTATATGCCATGTAGGTGCTAGACAATGCTACACTAGTTTTGGTTGAAACTCTTTTGGTTGAAAATATATTCGGTCAAATATGTTTCGCTTGACTTGTCTAAGTTGGCCTAAAAGGCAACACAACTTTAAACTTTCAACCTAAAGAAAAAGAAAATATCTATTTTGCAAATTAACTAGCTTCAATGTAAAAAGGGGGAAAGATCACTTGGGGTTTAGTGGTTTGAAACAAAAGAGAAAAGGAAAGGAAATTTTAGGGACATTTTCTTTTCGATCATTTTATCTCCTCCATTGTGTTTGAGCTCTTGTTTTCCAAATATAATTCTTGGAAACCCTAATTGTGAATTGGATCTTGAAAAAGATTTCAAATGCTAGGTGTGAATTGGATTCAAGAAAGGACAACCTCCATTGTTGAAGGTATTTCCTTTTAAAATGAATATGCATTTGTTTAAATGAGTTTATTATTTTTCCATGCACCACATTAGGTGGAAATGCATACTGCTTCATTGTGTAGATTTACATTTGGAGTATAATAGATAAAGTAGATTGTTGTGCAAATTTAAATTATAAGCTTTCATTTTTTTGAAAAATATAATTTTGTACTCAAACAATGGCAAATTTTCCTAGAAAATTTATGTGATATTAAAAGAGTAATCTCCTTGTTATTATGCTCAAAATGGTACTTTTAGATTTTTGAAATTTGAAGTTTTTTAAAATTGAAGAAAAATCCAAGGTTCATCAATAGTGAAATTGAAAGTTTGTATGGTTCCTGATATTTCTTAAATATTGTTATTTTTAAAATTTAGACCATATTTGTTCATTTTATTTTATGGAGTGAATAGTTTTCTCATGAAAAGAGTTTGCCTATCATGTGGCAACATGTGTAATTGTGCCTCATTTTTTGCACCAAGGCCATATTTATGTATGTTGGTCTTTTTGGCTTTTAGTAATCTAGAAGAGGAATCTCACCACCCATCTAGTTGGAATGAAATCAAGGGATGAGAAATGTGAAATAATTAAAACATAAAAGGATAAATTGAATGGGTTTCCTTCATACATATAAACTAAATGAAGGCCAAAATTTGCATCTAGTATTGAATATACTATATAGGGTTCATGGAAGTGTAGGAAATTATAACAATTTTATTGTGATTTTTACACGTCATTGAGGATCTCATATTTTAGGTGGGAGTACACTCCTCAAATCTTCACAATCATAGTATCATAGTGTTGGCACTCCACTGTTCTAAGTCTAGTATCGTCTTCTTTATTAATTTTGTAACATGCCTTCTCATATTATCATGAGTGAAATATTTTTTTAAATCATTTGCATAAATACAAAGAAATAAAATCATATCTTTTCTGAATATTTTTCAACCTTGAAATTCAATATATTCAAAGATAAATCATAGTGAAAACATTTCACTTTACATTTACAAATATGTTGCACTTGGCAAAAAGAATAATTTTACATCATGAAGTATAACATAAAGACTATCATCTCTGGAATTTTGATATATGTCACTCAAGTCTCAGAAAGTCTTTTACTATAGAGGGAGAGCATCATCTGAGTGCTTTACCTCCAACCACAGACTAATGGTCCCCACACACCTTCCTTCCTAGAAGTGGCCCTACCCTTCAGGAAGAGTATAGACATAAGAAACCAACAGGTTTCCATCTAAGTCCTAGTGTTGTGTCCTACGTAACACACTTGACCATACGACTCTAGACAATCTTCTAGCTAAGTATGATCATTTTGATAGGTTATGCCATCTAGACATTATGAACCGACTAATGCATGCAGAGACAAATGCATCACTTTGGCCAAAGTTTCTATATAAATATACATTTGCAATAAATTTAGTTGTGTGTTCACACACCTCTAACTCGACTTGGAGACTATCTCTTCCTATAGTTTGACTTGTTTGGCTAGTATCTCTAGGCATAATTATCTTGACTGAACTTAATTCTTAGTCAACTGACTTAGCATTTAATCCTGAATCTTGGATATATATAATTGTAAAGGTTTAGAAGATTTAACCTTTCAAAGAGTCCTTAGTTGCATTCTTGGACACATCAGAATCTATGACTTCCAGTCATTCTACTCATCGACTCAAGAATAAGCACTCTTGTGTTATAAGTCTTATTTTGACTTTAACAAGAAATCATTAAACTTTATTAAAGCTTCTTAGACTCTATCTAATTTATAATATCTTAATCTATGGTTTCTCGACTCTTTTACTGTTGACCATAAAATACAATAGACTGACAAAGTCAAAATTTGACTAGAGAGTTTTTAAGTTATCTAAACCCTTCTAGGTAGATGCTAGGGTTTAACTTCTTTATCCCAATCTCACTGGTGTATCAAAACACTCCAAAGTAAAAAAAATTATAATATAGAAATAAAGGGGGGGCCAAAAAGTGGCCAACTTTTTTTAAAAAAAAATAGACATAACGCGAGCGCATTATGGTTTGGTGTTGTCGAGCCTACACCAAGCCATAACGCGCTCACGTTATAACGCGAGCGCGTTATGTTCTGTTATATATATAAAAAAGTAGTGTTCCATTTCGTTATTTGACAACAATTTGCAAGAAACCCGTAGCTTGAAGAGAGAAAAGAGTGCGCTCGCATTATCTAACATCCAATCGTCAGATATTTCTCGCCAATTCATCATCAAAATGCCGCCATGACGTCGGGGAAATCGAAGAAGTAAGTTTTATGTGCTTTCTTGTGTGAATTTGTTGCTAAATAGGTAGGTTAAAATAGTTTTTGATGTAAATTTCTTAAATTTACAGGAGTTGATAATGCACCTCCTCCTGAAAATCCACAAAAATCCTCCATCACCTGAACAACAAATACCTGCTAAAGAAGAACCCCAACCACAAACACCTCCATTTATTCCTGAATATACCCCTCGAACACAAGAAAATATAATGGGGCAAATTGAAAACAATAAGAAATAAATTGAGGACATAATTGCAAGGTTGAAAGAACCTGCAACTTCAACCTTGCATAGATCCATGCTTGCTCAATCCCTTGAATCTATGTTATCAAATGTAGATTCAATTAGCAAGAAAATCACTAGTTGGACAGAAAAGAGGAGAGAATTTAGAGAGTATTATGCAGACAAGTTGCCATATGAACAAGTTAAAAATGAATAAATTACAAAACTGGACTTGTGTTCTATTTTCACAAACCCACGAACAAATGAATCTCTACCCCTTACATGCAAGAGGTTCCCTATCCATTGGTGTAACAACCAAGCGATAAGGGGCAATTTTGCATAGAGGTGGTGGATAGTTTTTGACCATCCTCCATGCAACAATAATGAGGTCTCGCAATATTTTTTGAGGAAACTCTACTACGAGTTTGTCAAAAATAAAGTGCCAAATTATTTTGATATGTAGGAGTTCCAGGGTAGAGGTGTGGGGGTTAGCACAAGATAGACCAGGGGCACGTGTTGACCCACAATGGCCAGCAAGACGAGCAATTGCTAGACTAGCCCATGAGCACGTTTCTATCCCTTCCATTGTGAGGGAGAATGTTGAGGCCGAGACACTTTAGTCCATTAGTGCCTTGACCCAGAGCATCATACAACATGCTAGTCCTACAATATAGCGTGCGCTGCGGGAGAGTTCGAGTACAGTTCCACCCCATACTTGTCAGGCTTGTGGGTCAGCATGTGGTTATGACCCCACGGATAGTCACAATGCAGGTGTGCAGGCTACATCTATAGCTGAGCAGATGGTGATGACAGATGCCCTCCTGAGTGAGACATTCAGGCTTGATACTTAGGTAAATCTTAGCAAGTTCATTGAATTTAATTTATTAAATTTTATTTTTGAAATGCAAGATTAACTAATTTAGTTTGATGATTTTAATGAAATTTCAAGGTCATAGCGTTGATGCAGTTTTCAGTGATTCTCCACCTGCATATTACACTACATCATCTACTGTAGGGGTATGTAACTAGTAAACAATTATAAATATTACATGTGAATAGCATCGTTATATGAATGGTATTCTAATATCTAATTTTGGATGTTGAATAGGTTAATATTAGAGATTTCACGGCAACACCTGCCAGCGGTGGTGGACTTCAAAGTTTCACGGAGGTAATAAAATAAATAGTTTAATGAATGAATTGTACTTACTAAATTTTTGTATGTGACTTGTGTGCTTTATTGTGTGTACTTCCATGTTTAGGTGAACGTGTGTGTATGCTAGGAGCCATGATTTGCATCACTATTATAGTTTAAGTAATTGAATAATGTTGTTTTATTTCCAAATGATGCAGGCTATGGAGACACCTCCCAATGTTCATAGGGCAATGGAACATGGTGTGTCCTTTGCGATTCATAGCTCCATGCCATTGACGGGGGTATGAGGCAGATTAGTAAATTTCAATTTACATTCATTTTTATAATTGTTTATTTTTGAAAAATTAAAAGATTATTGATTTGAAGTTTAATTTCTATCTGGATGGTTTCTATAGGACATGACATCACCACAGCCTAATCCTGCTACTAAGGCAAATGAGGAGATAGATTATGGGTAAGTGCAAGAAGATGGGGGGCCAAAAAGGTCTTAAGTGGCCACTTTTTTTTTCTAAAATCAAGAAATACTAGCCTTGGATGAGAAATTGAGCATAGTTACACTCAAAATTTAGAGATGCAACCAAAACAATGTTCGTAGTGCTCTGAGTCTACTTTCTAAACTACTATTTTTTTTTAAAAATGGCATAGATTAAGGGGTTCAAAAGAGGGAGCCACAGAAATTGGTGTTGTTTCTGTCAAAAAAACATAACATAGCATGTTTTGTGGCTCCCTCAAAAGGTCAACTTTTTTTTGGTATTTTTAAAATCGCTTTGGTGAGAAATTAGCTAATAGCATGTAGTTTAGGCCCAATTTTTTTGATAATTTTTTGATGAATATTTGATTTTTTAGTAATTTTCAAAGTGGACACATCCTAAAAAATAGAATTTTGGCCGTGCTACCCCTATAAATTTTGAAAACTAATTGAAAATCATTTTTTTCTATTTTTAATATTTGTAGAATGGAGTCTAGTTTCTAAATATGTAATTTTTTTGAAATTTCAATGAATAGTTAATTTACAATGAAAAAAAGACCAAACAGTGGTTTTTGCCCAAAAACGGACACACAAACAAAAGAAATTAAAGATGAAAGGCTTAACATTGTTAAAATGTGAAAAAAATCACATCGTCAAATAGCTAAGAGAAAGCCTAACATTACCCAGGTGTTCAATTTGTTCGACGTTGAAACACGTGCGAATCTGAGGGTTAGCACAAACGAAATTATGTGAAATCTTGAAGAATCTGGAAAAACACGTCTGTGACTATTCAAAAGGCACTCCAAGCCTTTGGGTTGGAAATCCAAAGAAAATCCCAAGGCCAAGGCTTGGGATTCCCAAGGCAAGACATAACGCGAGCGCGTTATAACATGCTCGCGTTATGGTTTGCTTTGCATTTTTCCTTTTCGCAAGTTTGTTATTTGTCATGTTTGACATAACGCGAGCGCGTTATAATGCGCTCGCGTTATGTTCCCCTAAATTTTTTTTATGTTCAAGGCTATTAATCATGTATGTATGTATGTATGCCTATATGTATGTATGTATGTATCTATGTATGCTAATATGTATGTATGTATGTATGCCTATATGTATGTATGTATGTATGTATCTATGTATGCCTATATGTATGTATGTATGTATCTATGTATGCCAATATGTATGTATGTATGTATCTATGTATGCCTATATGTATGTATGTATAGTGTCGAGGGTAGAGGAGGGTAGAGATGGGAGTGAGCCAGATAGGGGAGGAGAGGGGTGGATAAGGATTGAGTGATTAAGGTTTAAGGTTGAGGGTTGAGCGTTTAGGGATATAATTTAGAGTTTAGGGATAAGGGATTAGAGTTTAGGACCTTGAGGGATTGGGGTTTAGGGTTGAGTCTTTAGGGACAGCGTTTAGGGTTAAGGGTCGAGGGATTAGGTTTAAGGTAGAGTGTTGAGGGTAGAGGGATTAGGGTTTAGGGTTGAGGCTTTAGGGATAGCGTTTAGGGTTAAGGGTCGAGGGATTAGGTTTAAGGTAGAGTGTCGAGGGTAGAGGGATTAGGGATAGGGTTTAGGGTTGAAGGTTTAATGATTTAGGGTTGAGGCTTTAGGGATGAGGGTTAAGGGATTAGGGTTTAAGATATAGTGTCGAGTGTCGAGTGTGTAGGGATAGGTTTTAGGGTTCAAGTTTTAAGGGTTAAGGGTCGAGGGATCAGAGTTAAGGGTTGAGGGATTAGGGTTTGACGTTGAGGGTTGAGTACATTGAGGTTCGAGGGTTAAGGGTTTCGAGATAGGGTTGAGGGTCAAGGGATTAGGGTTAAGGGATAGGGTTGGAGGGTTTAGGGATAAGGGATTAGGGTTTAAGGTATAGTATCGAGCCCGTTGAGGGTCTAGGAATAGGGATAGCATTTAGGGTTTAGGGATGAGGGATTAGAGTTGAGGGATGACGGATGATGGATTAGGGTTGAGGGATTAGGGTTTAGGGATAAGGTTTAGGGTTAGGGTTGAGGGATTAGGGTTTAAGGTATAGTGTTGAGGGTTTAGGGATAGGGTTTAGGGTTGAGGGATTAGAGTGAAGATTTGAGGGATTAGGATTTGACGTTGAGGGTTGAGGGTTTAGGGTTTAGGGTTTAGGGATAGGGTTGAGGGTCGAGGGATTAGAGTTAAGGGTTTAATGTTGAGAGTTGAGGGTTGAGGGTTGAGGTTGAGGGATAGGGTTAATGGTCAAGGGATTAGGGTTAAAATAAGAGTGTTGAGGGTAGAGGGATTAGGGTTTAAGGTATAGTATCGAGTCTGTTGAGGGTTTAGGAATAGGGATAGCATTTAGGGTTTAGGGATGAGGGATTAGAGTTGATGGATGACAGATTAGGGTTGAGGGTTGAGGGATTAGGGTTTAGGGATAAGGTTTAGGGTTGAAGGATTAGGGTTTAAGGTATAGTGTTGAGGGTTTAGGGATATGGTTTAGGGTTGAGGGATTAGAGTGAAGGGTTGAGGGATTAGGATTTGACGTTGAGGGTTGAGGTTTTGGGGTTTAGGGTTTAGGGATAGGGTTGAGGGTCGAGGGATCAGAGTTAAGGGTTTAATGTTGAGAATTGAGGGTTGAGGGTTGAGGGTTGAGGCTTGAGGTTGAGGGATAGGGTTAATGGTCAAGAGATTAGGGTTAAATAAGAGTGTCGAGGATAAGGGATTAGGGTTTAAGGTGTAGTATCGAGTTTGTTGAGGGTTTAGGAATAGGGATAGCATTTAGGGTTTAGGGATGAGAGATTAGAGTTGAGGGATGATGGATTAGGGTTGAGGGTTGAGGGATTAGGGTTTAGGGATACGGTTTAGAGTTGAGGGTTAAGGGATTAGGGTTTAAGGTATATTGTTGAGGGTTGAGGGTTTAGGGTTGACGGATTAGCATTTAATGTCGAGGTTAGGGTTAGAGTGTCGAGGGTAGAGGGATTAGGGATAGGGTTTAGGGTTGAAGGTTTAAGGATTGAGGGTTGAGGCTTTAGGAATGAGGGTTTAAGGCTTAAGATATAGTGTCAAGTGTTGAGGGTGTAGGGATAGGGTTTAAGTTTTAAGGGTTAAGGGTTGAGGGATAGGGATTAGGATTTAGGGTTGATGAATTAGGGTTTAATGTTGAGAGTTGAGGGTTGAGGGTTGAGGCTTGAGGGTTGAGGTTGAGGGATAGGGTTAATGGTCAAGGGATTAGGGTTAAATAAGAGTGTCGAGGGTAGAGGGATTAGGGTTTAAGGTATAGTATCAAGCCCGTTAAGGGTCTAGGAATAAGGATAGCATTTAGGGTTTAGGGATGAGTGATTAGAGTTGAGGGATGATGGATTAGGGTTGAGGGTTGAGGGATTAGGGTTTAGGGATAAGGTTTAGGGTTGAGGGCTGAGGGATTAGGGTTTAACGTATAGTGTTGAGGGTTTAGGGATAGGGTTTAGGGTTGAGGGATTAGAGTGAAGGGTTGAGGGATTAGGATTTGACGTTGAGGGTTGAGGGTTTAGGGTTTAGGGTTTAGGGATAGGGTTGAGGGTCGAGGGATTAGAGTTAAGGGTTGAGGGATTAGGGTTTGATGTTGAGGGTTGAGGGTTGAGGTTTGAGGGTCAAGGGTTTAGGGATAGGGTTGAGGGTCGAGGGATTAGGGTTAAAGTAGAGTGTGGAGGGTATAAGGATTAGGGATAGGGTTGGAGGGTTTAGGGATAAGGGATTAGGGTTTAAGGTATAGTATCGAGTATATTGAGGGTTTAGGAATAGGGATAGTATTTAGGGTTTAGGGATGAGGGATTAGAGTTGAGGGATGACAGATTAAGGTTGAGGGTTGAGGGATTAGGGTTTAAGGTATAGTGTTGAGGGTTTAGGGTTGAGGGATTAGAGTGAAGGGTTGAGGGATTAGGATTTGACGTTAAGGGTTGAGGGTTTAGGGTTTAGGGTTGAGGGATAGGGTTGAGGGTCGAGGGATCAGAATTTAGGGTTGAGGGATTAGGGTTTGATGTTGAGGGTTAAGGGTTGAGGTTCAAGGGTCAAGGGTTTAGGGATAGGGTTGAGGGTCAAGGGATTAGGGTTAAAGTAGAGTGTGGAGGGTATAAGGATTAGGGATAGGGTTGGAGGGTTTAGGGATAAGGGATTAGGGTTTAAGGTATAGTATCGAGTCTGTTGAGGGTTTAGGAATAGGGATAGCATTTAGGGTTTAGGGATGAGGGATTAGAGTTGAGGGATGATGGATTAGGGTTGAGGGTTAAGGGATTAGGGTTTAGGGATAAGGTTTAGGGTTGAGGGTTGAGGGATTAGCGTTTAAGGTATAGTGTTGAGGGTTTAGGGATAGGGTTTAGGGTTGAGGGATTAGAGTGAAGGGTTGAGGGATTAGGATTTGACATTGAGGGTTGAGGGTTTAGGGTTTAGGGATAGGGTTGAGGGTCGAGGGATCAGAGTTAAGGGTTGAGGGATTAGGGTTTGACGTTGAGGGTTGAGGGTTGAGGTTTGAGGGTCAAGGGTTTAGGGATAGGGTTGAGGGTCGAGGGATTAGGGTTAAAGTAGAGTGTGGAGGTTATAAGGATTAGGGATAGGGTTGGAGGGTTTTGGGATAAGGGATTAGGGTTTAAGGTATAGTATCGAGTCTATTAAGGGTTTAGGAATAGGGATAGAATTTAGGGTTTAGGGATGAGGGATTAGAGTTGAGGGATGACAGATTAGGGTTGAGGGTTGAGGGATTAGGGTTTAGGGATAAGGTTTAGGGTTGAGGGCTGAGGGATTAGGGTTTAAGGTATAGTGTCGAGAGTTGAGGGTTTAGGGATAGGGTTTAGGGTTGACGGATTAGGGTTTAATGTCAAGGTTAGGGTTAGAGTGTCGAGGGTAGAGGGATTAGGGATAGGGTTTAGGGTTGAAGGTTTAAGGATTGAGCATTGAGGCTTTAGGGATGAGGGTTTAAGGCTTAAGATATAGTGTCAAGTGTTGAGGGTGTAGGGATAGGGTTTAAGTTTTAAGGGTTAAGGGTTGAGGGATAGGGATTAGGGTTTAAGGTATAGTGTTGAGGGTTGATGGTTTAGGGATAGGGTTTAGGTTTGAGGGATTAGGGTGTAGGGTTGATGAATTAGGGTTTAATGTTGAGAGTTGAGGGTTGAGGCTTGAGGCTTGAGGGTTGAGGTTGAGGGATAGGGATAATGGTCAAGGGATTAGGGTTAAATAAGAGTGTCGAGGGTAGAGGGATTAGGGTTTAAGGTATAGTATCGAGTCTGTTGAGGGTTTAGGAATAGGGATAGCATTTAGGATTTAGGGATGAGGGATTAGAGTTGAGGGATGACAGATTAGGGTTGAGGGTTGAGGGATTAGGGTTTAGGGATAAGGTTTAGGGTTGAGGGATTAGGGTTTAAGGTATAGTGTTGAGGGTTTCTTTCGTCAAATGTAGATTTATGGGTTCGATTTATTGATTGCCTCTCTAGTTTTGGGGTGTGGATGTTTTGGAATCAATCAGGAAGTCTTTAGGAGACTTTGTGGAAGTGGATTGTAAATCACTTGACATAACCCCTGCTATTTATGCTTGGATAAGGATTTGTCACAAAATAGAACTTTTGCTTCCAAAGAAGATCTGTCTTTCTTCCTCGATGGGCATTTTCTATCAAGAACTTGATTATGAGGGCTTGCCCCTTCATTGTTATGCCTATCATATGGCGGATCATCTGGCAAGCTCTTGCAGGAAATAGGAAAAGTTCTCCCTCAAAAACCTTGTGGTCATTTAAGTCTGAAGGGGAAGGTTTGGAAAGAGATGTGATCAATGCAAAGGATGTGATCAATCTATAGCAGGACAAAACATGAGCGCGTTATAACACGCTCACGTTTTGTCTTGCTATTGAAACGGTAAAAAAGTGTTGACCCCCATGATCCAGGCCCACATGCTCTATTTTCATAACGTGCTCACATTTTGTCTTGCTATTGAAACGGTAAAAAAGTGTTGACCCCCGTGATCCAGGCCCACATGCTCTATTTTCTTATTGATTCTGTGCGTGCTCCGAAAAAAAAAAAGTGCTTTCATGCTGTTGGGAAGGTCACATGCACATTTGACACATTGTACCACCTTTGCATGATCTTTCCACCACCTTTTCTTCTTTGCCAACTTCAGAAGGAGGAAATAACATAGTTTTCACACCAAGTTTGATATATATCTATTCAAGTTTCAATTTTTGTAGTGTTGCAATGTTAATTGTGATTCAATTTTAGGAATTTAACATTATAGATTGGTTAATAGTATTGTTGTTAGTAATTATATTTGAGTGTTATTCAATTTAACATTGAAAAGGAAGCAAGTGGTGAAAAACTCAAATTGTTGAGGAGTTTGATGCAAGAAGAAAAAAACACTACATAATTGGGTACTCTCTCCATTTGAATCTTCATTTTTTAGGTATGTCAAGTCTTTACATGCATGTTCTTTACATTTTCTTTATTTTGGATTGAATTACTTTATCATGCTTTATCATACATGTTTAAAATAGACACATTCCCAATCAAGAAAGCAGCCTACAATCTCACATGATGCCATGTATATTTTCTACACTTGGGCTCTTTAATAATTATATGTAAAAAATAAACCTTAACATACCATGATGTCAAACTATACAAGAATAAATCCTTATAACATAAAAAAAATACAATCCCACTATTATCTTGTATTCATTTCTTAGGAAGTAATATTGGTCTCTTTATCATGCTACAGACAAATTCTCCGTCATGCCGAGGAAACGATCAAGAATTAAACCAACACAGGAAGAGATAGAAGCTAAGAATGCAAAGAAAGCAGTGGCTATGAGGGAACTTCATGAGAAGAGGAAATTGGACACGATAAATGAAGACATACCAATTGAAGAGGAACCACAACCATCACAAAGAGATATGGTATTGGCGGCACAAAGAGAACAAATGCAAAAACTTCGTGGTACGAGAGATTTGAATACCATAGTTGGAGACACATCCTCTACCCCAAGTCAACATGTAGGGACACCATCTACCACATCTCAAGTTGAGAGTACATCATCACTCACATGTGATGAAGGAGGTACGCCATCGTTCCCACCTCAACCTCAAGGTATGTCATCTATTCCATCTTCAATCGAAGGTATGCCATCTAACCCATCTCATTTAAATATTGATGAAATTCCTAATGTTGAGATGAATTTACCTAACTTAACACCACCTAGAATTTTGCATAGAAAGCCAAAGTATTTGATTGATATTGATGAGAATATTTTGCAACCAATGGAAGGTAAGATTCCAAAATGCACTTGTAGAAGATATGCTAATAAGATTTGGAGATTGTTCTTTGAAAAGTTAAATGAGACTGCAAGATGTCAACTATTCATTGAAATGATGCGAAGTATAAAGTATAGGTCTATCATGAAGATTCTTGGGTTGAGAACATCAGAGGCTTCAAGTGAAAAATCTATTGTCAAGAATCTAATGAGTGCGTATGAGAGTGTGGGTAACACCTCATGCACAAAAGATAGTAATGCAAAACGACGTGTGATTACATCGACTATAGTAAGTAGTCAAACAAGGAAAGCTCATCTCATTAGAAAGACAAGTCAAGAATTGAGAATTAATAGGAAAACTTTATCAAGAGCCGTTGGAAGATGCCAATGAATTATGGGCATTCTCGGGGAGACTACCATGAAAAGATAAACCAATTGTTGAAGCATTGAGATCACTAATTGAAGACTTTTGGAAGAATTACACAAGGCTATCTCTGAATATAAGGGATGTGGTAAGAAGGAGAATCGGTAGTTAGAACTGTGAGCCACATCCAAAGCATTTTTTGGATGAGACTCAAACACAGTTTTATGGTAAATTTCTAGAGAAGTATCCTCAAATTAAAATTTGTCAAAGATATTTTGAAATGCTAAAACCTTTCTATGTTAAGATAAATCACACACACATTACTTGTTGTTGTAGATTACATATTGAATTTTCTAACTATTTTGATGCTTATAGGTCTATATGTTTAGATATGCATACTAACAATGATTTGCAGGGTTGTGCCATATGTGCCCCACCAACATCTTCAAGAGACTTCATATCAAGAATTTTACGTGAAAGAGAGGAAGGTCAAATATTCTACAAGAAATTATGCTTGGATGGCACATGTCATCGTTGCGGTGGCTTGCAACATTTGCCAATATTTGAACATATGGAAAGAACACATGCAGTTGGAAATGAACTAGTAGAGTTTGGCAAGTATAAAATAGTGGCATACAATACAAAAGATGGTAAAGAAGCAAAGAGGTGTGAATTGGTTATTGAAAAGATTCCAGTGTTTTAGTTTATGCCTATATTTCATGACAACATAGTGTATGAGTATGCAAGACATGCCCATAGAGCTCGATGGTTGGACTTGCAATTCAAGTTATGCAAGGACACATTTCCGGTTGGTAGCATTGTTTCAGTCGTTGAATTTGTAGAGAACTACAGTCTATAGCCATAGCGTGAGGTGCAATCACAATATTACAACTCCACACAGGTTCTATATTTGTGCACATCGCATTCATTCATGCGAATGATAGTACAAAGGATGACAAAAAGATCATAGGGGAGTATAATTTCTATATTAGTGATGATCGCACGCATTGTACAGAGTTTGTGCAAGGTTGCTTTCAGGTGTTCTACAATGATTTGGCTAGAAGGGGCATATCGTTCAGTCAGCATATCATATGGTCTGATAACTGTGCGTCACAATTCAAGAACTCGCAAAATTTCTATTGGCTGAGTAGGAGGCATAATTTTACAGGTATTCAACATATGTGGAACTTTTGTGAGGCCGGGCATGGAAAGGGGGAGCATGATGGTGCAAGAGCATGTATCAAAAGAGCCATAGCACTAGAAGAGTTAAAGTATAAAGACAATGCAAAGTTGACAGATGCAAAATTGATTATCGAGTGGTGTAATGCTTCCATGGGTCCAGGTAATGAAGGTAAGTCTTCAGTTTGTATATTTTTTTGGTTGATAGATGATACTAACATTGCACCATATGAGGACTGTTGTACACTGACATGATCAAATGAGATGCACTCTTTCAGAAGCTCAATTGCAGGTTCATGGAGTATCCACACACAAAAGATGTCATACTTTTGTTCTTCCTATACAATTCAAGTCTGGGATGAGTGCGAGTCAAAGGAGTGGGTTGACGAATGGCAGTTAAGTTATCTTCGCCCACTTGACACGTATCGACCCCCGATGGCACTGGAACTAACACAGATGGAATCATTAATTGACTTTGACCACATATCAGATTTAGTTCAACCAGGTAATATAGGGCACGTATATGCATCTAATTTCATCTAGTTCAACCAGGTAATGTCATCTTACTTTGTAGTATTTTTGTAATGTTGACTAATTTCATCTAATTTGCTACACATATCAATGTAGGGCATGTATATGCAGTTATTGCAGATGAAGATAATGAAGAGGGAGCAGATTATTACTCATGTCATTGTGTTGAGGCCAAAAAGAAATTGGAGGCCCCTATTACAGATGGAGAAAACATCGAATACCCTACAGGCTCAGTGGTTATTACTAGAACATGGCTCAGAAGGTACCCACATAAGAGTGTTAATATTTGGCTATTTTAGGACTTTGACACGCATCAAAAGATTCTTCATTACTTGAACCTTGTCATGGCATCCAATGTTCATTTGATAAAGTATCAGGGTAGACCTTTGAACAAAATCTTGTGGAAGGTGTGTGAGTCTGACCATGAAGCAATACTTGACACAATAAAGAGTAGAGCAGACCCGGATGGTTCATTGGATTAATTTGTAAGTATTCACATTGATTTTGTAAAGTCATGTTACATTGAGTTGTAAGTATGCACATTAATTTGTAAGGTTTGTCTTTTTCTTATTTCCTCCTGCATTTTTACACATATACATATTTTTACATCATCATGTTATGCATTTTTGGTGTCCTGCTCCTGATGCGACCAAACTCATAACTCACCCTACTTCCTCTAGACACCATTTGATGATCTCTCCAACACTCTGGATCTAGGGCACCCAATCATGATGATGACCTATATACCATTCTCCCAAGGCACTCATAATGAATGAAAAGAAGACCAAGGGCGCCCAAGCTTAATAGACTTATTTCTTTCAATTTTGATGATCCAAACTCTTGCAAAATGACATCCACTTTCATGCCTTTAGATCTTCCTTCACATACAGGGTGCCAAATCAAGTTGAAAAATCTACATAAGGGTGCCAAAATGGATGAAAAGAGACATGAAGTGTGCCTTAGGACTCCATGCTAAGGTTTGAGCCATGAAAGTCTCTTGATATTAGGTGCTCATGATGATGAAACTTAGAGCTTTTTCCTTTCCTATGCGCTCATCTAAGATGTTTGAATGATAAGGAGCACCTCGACCTCTATAATGTACATTGGGTGCCAAAATCAAGGTGATTTTAAGTCACTTTGAGTCATTTGGGGTCAGTTTGAGTCTTTGAGTCATGTTGCAAAAAAGTGTCAATGTTGTCAAGTTGCACAAAGCAACTTTTGCATTTTTGGTGTCTTGCTCGTGATGCGACCAAACTGACTATTCCAACGTGTCTGGATGGGTACATTTACGCTAGGCATGGTCCTGTTTTTCACCCAAACATGTCGAAATAGTCCGAGCTACATTGTACCGACGATATCCCTGAAGAGTCCAAAGTGCAAAAAGGTAGCAATCTTTGATGAGATGTTACTTGAATACTATGTCACTTAGAAACATTCCATCTAAGGAAATGTGATCACGTAGAGTGTCTCTACAATAACCTCTCTCAGTTTTTTATATCTCTGAGGCATTTGCCTATGGTGAAAGGTTTTCTGCTGCCCAAAAATCGTCAGGAGGTAGTGTAAAGTTGTAAAGGGGTGTAACTTTCATCCTGCTCCTGATGTAACCAAACTAACTATTCCAATGCATCCGGATGGGTACATTTACACTAGGCATGGTCCTTTTTTTCACCCAAACATGTCGAAACAGTTTGAGCTACATTGTACCCACGATATCCCTAAAGAGTCCAAAGTGTAAAAAGGTAGCAATCTTTGATGAGATGTTACTCAAAAACTATGTCACTTAGAAACATTCTGTCTAAGGCAACGCGATCATGTAGAGTGCCTCTACAATAACCTCTCTCAGTTTTTTATATCTCTGAGATATTTGCCCGTGGTGAAAGGTTTTTTGCTGCCCCAAAAATCATCAGAAGGAGGCAGTGTAAAGTTGCAAAGGGGTGTAACTTTCGTCCTGCTCTTGATGCGACCAAACTGACTATTCCAATGCATCTGGATGGGTACATTTACGCTAGGCATGGTCCTTTTTTTCACCCAAACATGTCGAAATAGTCCGAGCTACATTGTACCCACGATATCCCTAAAGAGTCCAAAGTGCAAAAAGATAGCAATCTTTGATGCGATGTTACTCAAAAATCGTGTCACTTAGAAACATTTCGTCTGAGGAAACACGATCACGTAGAGTGCCTCTACAATAACCTCTTTCAGTTTTTTATATCTTTGAGATATTTGCTCGTGGTGAAAGGTTTTCTGCTACCCCAAAAATCGTCAGAAGGAGGCAGTGTAAAGTTGCAAAGGGGTGTAACTTTCGTCCTGCTCTTGATGCGACCAAACTGATTGTTCCAACGCATCTGGATGGGTACATTTATGCTAGGTATGCTCCTATTTTTCACCCAAACATGTTGAAACAGTTTGAGCTACATTGTACCCACGATATCCCTAAAGAGTCCAAAGTGCAAAAAGGTAGCAATCTTTGACGAGATGTTACTCAAAAACTGTGTCACTTAGAAACATTCTGTCTAAGGCAACGCGATCATGTAGAGTGCCTCTACAATAACCTCTCTCAGTTTTTTATATCTCTGAGGCATTTTCCCGTGGTGAAAGGTTTTCTACTGCCCCAAAAATCGTTAGAAGGAGGCAGTGTAAAGTTGCAAAGGGGTGTAACTTTCGTCCTGCTCCTGATGCGACCAAACTGACTATTCTAATGCATTTGGATGGGTACATTTACGCTAGGCATGGTCTTGTTTTTCACCCAAACATGTCGAAACAATCCGAGCTACATTGTACCGACGATATCCCTGAAGAGTCCAAAGTGCAAAAAGGCAGCAATCTTTGATGAGATGTTACTCAAAAACCATGTCACTTAGAAACATTCTGTCTAAGGCAACGCGATCATGTAGAGTGCCTCTACAATAACCTCTCTCGGTTTTTTATATCTTTGAGACATTTGCCCGTGGTGAAAGATTTTCTATTGCCCCAAAAATCATCAGAAGGAGGCAGTGTATTAAGTCAGGATGAAAGCCTATTCACTCTAGGCGCCAATCTCAAGTTGCACAATCATGAATGGGCACCTAGAGCAATAAAGCGCTACATCATGGTTCCAGGACCTTGAAATGGCGCCCAAGCATGTAGGAGGAATTTTCAAGGAGCCAGAATGTTTTTGAAACTCTAAGGAACTAGTCCAAAGACTCTATGGCACCATCTTGATACCATTGAGTCAACTTTAGAACTCAAACATATTGAAACAAGGTCTAGGAAGCTAGGTGCCATCTCTTGCCAGTGCAACCTCTCAGATGCGCCAACATTGGAAAGACTCTTAATGAGCGCCTAAGTTTGAATTGATCTTATGATTGAAAGTTTGGTGATGTATTGGTGCGAGATGATCTTCAGTTGAAGCAATCTAAGTTCTAGGAAGGGTTTAGAAGTTATCAACCTCTTCACTAAGTTAGGTGCACTTTATAAGCTTTCTTACCCAAGAGTTGCACCTCATTAAGATAAGGCGCATCTTAACCTCTGGGACTTTTCCAAAGAAGCGCTTCAGTTTATTAGCACCTTTGGACCTTGTTTTGCATTCTGAAAGAGAAGGCACACTTTGGAGGCATTTCTAACCTAGATTGATGCCTAGGTATAGTCATCTCTCTGGAGCATTAAAATGTGTTTTAAAATGAAGGAGGACATTTCATAAGTTGGGGAATTGATCACTGAAGACCTTGGAGTGTTTGAATTACTCTAAGCAAGAAGGCACATTTCCATGGAGTAGCATACTCTAGATAGCGCCTAATGCCATCAAGGTGTAATTCCACCCTCACTTTGGTGCCTATCATCAAGAAGGGGCATTGGGCATTCCTTGAACAGTTCTGAGCGTTTGAAGTTAGTGAAATCACCAAGGAATATTGGGCGCCATGTGTATCCTCAACAAGCTTGAGTTTACGCCTAGACAAGTTGGTGCTTATTCATGTTTTAACTTCCCTCTTGAAGCGCCTAACTTGGGAAAAAGTTATCTTGTTGTTAGTCAAGTGTTTGATGTGTTTTGGAGACTCCAAAAAACTTCCTCTTGCTAGGCACTCTTCTTGGCAACTACAACCTTCAACTGGCGCCTAGATCCTGAAGAAAAACACTTAGACTTCAATTTTCATGCACTTAGACTTCAAGGCGCCAAAACTAGTAGGAAAATATTTGGGGAGAAACCACGCTGATAAAAATTGGGTAAATTTAACCTTTGAGTCTGATTAGGCTCCATATAACAATAATATTTATATCATGTCCCTTTGCTTTATGAAACAAGCAGTATGTGTCAAGTCATAGGGATAACACTTTGGTCCTTAGAAATTTCTCTGTGACTTTTGATAAGATTATCTACTATTATGTGGATGCTTGATAGTATTATCTCGATCCATTAGACTAGTGTGGCTATGAGGTTGGAAAGTGTTGCAACCTCCATCCTTTAAACTTCTCCACCTTGTTATGGGTTGTTTTGAGTATTTTCACTTGCTTTCTCTTCGAGAATATTTTCTAATGATACATGATGTGTCATAGATCATTCAACTTGATAAACAACATGGAGGGATTCTCATGCCTCCTATACTTCTTGCAAGTTTCTTTATAGATAGATCACATCATTGTCCATCTAGGTGGTCATTTCCCTAAATATTATGATAAGATAATCCTGTTAATGAACTTTGGATTGAATGAGAATCAACATGCTTTGTCTTGACTAGAATAGTTGGGATGGACAAAAATCTATTGATTCTAGGTTGGGTTGTTAAAGGTCAAGAAGTTTTGGTGTCTAATGCCCTCTAAATCTAAATATTCAAAATCATAGTGGTTCAATAAGTTACAAAAAATAGTCAGGTAGACAATAGACTATAAGGAACAAGGACTACACATGAATCCAAAACAACACCAGTCAATAAGGACATCACAAGTAACTCAACATTACTTCCAGAGGCGTTCACAAAAATAAAGGGGAGAACACAACTAGAGAATGCTAGACTGTAGTAGGGATGAGTGTCTGATGCAGAGCACACAGTGGAAGCATAGAATTATCAACTTTTGAACCTTCAAACTCACTATTGGTGAGACAACATACCATCGACGAGCTTAAAATTTCGTTGGCCGATAGGCCGATGCCACCATGAATCTATTTGATTTCACTTCTGACAAACATCCCATCATTGACTCTTATCGGTCACACAGACCACTATCAGTGAATTTATATCTTTTCACACCGATGTCTTTGTCACTCCGATACGAGACTCTAAGTCCCTCGCCTATCGGTAGGACTTAATACCATCGACACACTCAAAAACTCTTCTATCGACACACCGATCTCACAAATGACAACCTTCAGACCACACCCGTCGGTGAGACTCCAAACATCAGTTAACTCTAATCTCGTTGGGCTGATACACCGATGGATTTCGACTGTCGGTGTGACCCCCTTCATTGGCGAATCTCTCAACTGCTCTTGCGATGCGCAGATGGGATTATCTTCCGATACATCGATGTCTTCGACTTTAAACCACACTCGTCGGCAAGATAGACCACTATCGGCGAAGCCTAACCAAGGTTTGCCGATACGCCGATACAACCAACTCTTGACATTGATACAAGGTTCTTTTACAGGCAAAGGGCGCCTAGGCTTATGGGGCTCAATTTGATGTATTTATTGAAAGCTCAAGGTGAATTGATGCTTATTGAAAATGCCACTTAGTCCTTCATTTGCATTATAGGCGCCATTTCCTATTGACTTATATACTCCTCCTCATGCTAGGGTTCCATAATGAAGTGGTTTAGACAATAGGTGTGCTTCACTTACTAGAGGCTTGTTCTCCTTCCACCTTAGGTGCACTTTTATGGTGGAACAGGTGTCAATGGGCACCTTGTCTTAAATGAATGCTCTCTCTAAGTTGGGCGCCCTTTTGAGGCTTTATGAGTTACAAATTGTGCCTTAACCCTTCATGCTTGTTGCTCAATGTTTGAATGTTTAAGAAAGTCTCCTTTAGGCGCTCATCTTAATGACTTTTTCTCAAGGCGCAATCATCCTAATGACTTGGATATTTATCCTAGTGTTTCAGGATATCAGGCTACCAGACTTAGTCATTTTCAGGATCTCAAACATAAAGAATAACATGATGATTCATTTTTTTGTATCGCATATAGTTGACATTCTATGCTACTCATACAACTTTTATCTTTTAGTTCCAAAATGAGGTTTAGGTGATACTTGAATAACAATAGCTAGCTTATTGGATCAACAAACATCATATGTAATACAATTGGACTTTAAATATTTGAAGTAGCCATCTACAAATATCCATTCAAATGTGGATTTATAATGCAAGTATGGACGCCATCAATAAAAAAGATTTGTATTAACCAAATATCCATATAGGCATACATCAATATCTGTCAATATAAGTATAACATATATACAAAATAGCCATATAGGCTTACAAGAATGCCATATAGGCATACAATGTCAACTATATACAATACAAAATATATGTCCACAAATGCCATATAGGCATACAACAAAGGAACACAATAAAAAGTCATTCCCCTCTGGCTGGTGAAGAGAATAGATCACGGGCAGCCTTTGATCTTCTAGGGGATGGAGACGCGCATGTGGGTGGTCTACTACAAACCCGAGGGCTTCTCCTCCTATTTAGTTCTTCCTGCATCTTTACCTGTTACAATAAAAAGTATAGACATTAATATATAGAAATTATATGTTATAAAAAATGAAACATTTAACAAAATAATCACTTATCACTAACATATAATCTGTCTCCTCACTTGCCTCAGTAGCAGGAATAGGATGTGGTGATGTCATGTCCTATAGAAACCATCCAGATAGAAATTAAACTTCAAATCAATAATCTTTTGATTTTTCAAAAATAGACAACTATAACAATGAATGTAAATTGAAATTTACTAATCTGCCTCATACCCCTGTCAATGCCATGGACCTATGAATCGTAGAGGCCACACCCTGCTCCATTGCCCTATGAACATGGGGAGGTGTCTCTGCAGCCTGCATCATCTAGAAATAAAACAACATTATTCAATTACGAAAACTATAATAGTGATGCAAATCATGGATCCTAACATACACACACGTTCATCTAAACATGGAAGTACAGACAATAAAGCACACAAGTCACATCCAAAAATCTAGTAAGTACAATTCATTCATTAAACTATTTATTTTATTACCTCTGTAAAGCTTTGAAGTCCACCACCGCTGGCAGGTGTTGCCGTGAAATCTACAGTATTAACCTATTCAACATCCAAAATCAGATATTAGAATACCATTCATATAACGATGCTATTCACATGTAATATTTATAATTGTTTACTAGTTACATACCTCGACAGTAGATGATCTAGTGTAAAATGCAGGTGGAGAACCACTAAAAATTGCATCGACGCTATGACCTTAAAATTTCATTAAAATCATCAATTTAAATTAGTTAATCTTGCATTTCAAAAATAAAATTTAATAAATTAAATTCAATAAACTTGCTAATATTTACCTAAGTATCAAGGCTGAAAGTCTCACTCAGGAGGGTATCTATCATCACCATCTGCTCAGCTGCAAAGGTGCATCCTAACTATCCATGGGGTCATAACCACAGGCTGACCTACAAGTTTGACAAGAATGGGGTGGGACCCTGCTCCTCGCACTATCTCCCAACCCACTATGTGTTGCAGGACCGACATGCTCTATGATGCTCTGGGTCAAGGCACTAA
Organism: Cunninghamia lanceolata; assembly: GCA_027924645.1. Classification (NCBI taxonomy): domain Eukaryota; kingdom Viridiplantae; phylum Streptophyta; class Pinopsida; order Cupressales; family Cupressaceae; genus Cunninghamia; species Cunninghamia lanceolata. The sequence goes on from BSBN01001093.1 coordinate 1,045,029, forward strand.
TGGACTGAAGTGTATCAACCTCAACATCTCCTTCACAATGGAAGGGATAGAAACATGCTCATGGGCTGGTCTGCTGATTACTCATCTCACTACCCGCTGTGGGTCAAGACGTGCCCCTAGTCTATCTTGTGCTGACCCCCCACCTCTACCCTGGAAGTCTCGCATATCAAAATAGTTTGGCACTTTATTGAGGACAAACTCGCAGTAGAGTTTCCTCAAAAAGTATTGCGGGACCTCATTATTATTGCATGGAGGATGGTCAAAAACCATCCACCACCTCTACCCAAAATTGTCCCTTATCACTTGGTTGTTGCACCAATGGATAGGGAACCTCTTGCATGTAATGGGTGGAGGTTGATTTGTTTGTGGGTTTGTGAAAATGGAACACAAGTCTAATTTTGTGATTTGTAATTTTTTCACATCTTGGTATGACAGCTTGTCTGCATAATAATCTCTAAAACTCTCTCCTCTTATCTGTCCAACTAGTTATTTGCTTGCTAATTGAATCTACATTTGATAACATAGATTCAAGAGATTCAGCAAGCGTGGACCTATGCAAGGTTGAAGTGGAAGGATCTTTCAACCTTGCAATTATATCTTCAATTTATTTTTTGTTGTTTTCAATTTGCCCCATTATATTTTCTTGTGTTCCAGGGGCATGTTGAGGAATGGATGGAGGAGGTTGTTGTTTTGTAGGTATTTCCTCCTCAGGATTTTGTGGATTTTGAGGAGGAGGAGGAGGAGGTGCATTAACATTTCCTGACAATTAACGAAATATACATCAAAAATCAACTAAAACCTACCTATTTAGAAACAAATTCAAACAAAAAAACAAATATAACTCACTTCTTTGGCATGCTTGACGTCGTGGCGGCATTTTGGCGACGAATCGATAAGGTTTTTGTGTTGAATGGAGTTTTGCAAAACGCGAGCGCGCTTTCTAGGGTTTGCAGGCCACGGGCATAGAGGAGAAGAAAGAAATGAAATGAGATTAGAAACCTTTTTTTTATTTATAGCAAGTCATAACGTGAGCGCGTTATAATGCGCTCGCGTTATGACTTAATTTTTTTTGAAATTAATTTGGCCACTTTGTGGCCCCCCATCTTTTTGCACTTACCCTTATATGGTAGTGGTAAGTGATTATTTTATTAAATGTTTCATTTTTATAACATGTAATTTCTATATATTAATGTCTATACTTTTTATTGTAACATCTACAGATCCATGAACAACTAAATAGGAGCAGCCCTCGGGTTCGTACTAGACCACCCCAGGGATTTTTTTAGTGGCGAATATTGCTGATCGGCCAAATCAGAATTGGTGAATAAATCACATCCAATAGGTTGGTCAAATCACCTAGTTTTTATGTATTATCGGTCAAATCCATATCCATTCGCCATTGGTTTATTTTATGAGAATCAATGAAGTAAGATTTTCACCATAACAAACTATGCGTTTCAAATGGATCGACTAATATTTTTGCCTGGAATTTCGGAAGCAAGTACTAAATCACCTATATATTCGCCAATACTATTAAAACAACATTATGTATCGGGACACATTTCTCCAACTCCATTAAATGGTTGCTGCGTGTGAGGACCCATTTCGCCAACCCCATTACATGGTCACTGCACGTGAGGGCCCATTTCGCCAATTAAAATTTACAAGTAGTTGATTATGAGGGGCCATTTCACCAATTTGCATGACACCTCCGTACTAATCTTAGGGCCATATTCACCTTGGAAATTTCAATGTATGTAGTCCGTCGAGGTTTGATTCGCCGACACTTAAATGTATTCCTTATATAATCACACAGGATTCACCAAATCTTTTTGATATACCATATAGAATTCTTGTGGAATTCGCCAAATATGGAGTGATATAAATACAATCGAAACTCTGATTTATTCTTACACATTTTGTTTAGTTCTGAACTTGTGACTTGTGAGCTCTCGATTCAGGTTTCAGAAGTTGGAGTTGGCACCTTGAAGTTGATCGTAGGAAAAGTTACAAACTTACAACACAGGCATTCCTGCATTAGCGAATAGCAAGTCAGTGAAAACCTAAACTTAAAGGTGAGTGATCATTTCTTCATAGTATTAGTGTTTTAATATTTCTTTATGGCTTTATCCCTCTTCCATTCTTGATTCAATCTTAAAGAAGATATTTAGTAGGGAATGGGATCTATATTCTATGAGTATGTCCTTAAACAAGAATACATTTTTTCCATCTTTTATTCGAAGTGGGAGATCAAGATGTCAAGCTGCAAGTGTGACAAGGGTAAGACTCCTCAGGGTGGTGAAGGGACTGGGAGGCCAACAAAACGTAGAAAAGGTGGAGTTAGTATACAGTCTTACTTTGGAATTGATAATGTTTCTGATCCATCAAATCAAGATGGAGCTACACCATCAACTCTTGCACCAAATAATAATGAAGAAGCCATTCGCAATACCTCACCACCACTAGAAGGTGGGATTACCATTGAGTTAAATGAGGATGGCAATACCACAGAAGATATTCCAAGGGATACCCTGGTTAGCCAGAATGAGGATGGCAATATCGTAGAAGATGTTCCAAGGGATACCCTGGTTAGCTAGAATGAGGATGGCAATACCACAGAAGATGTTCCAAGGGATACCCTAGTTAGCCAGACTGAGGATGACAATACCGCAGAAGATGTTCCAAGGGATACCCTGGTTAGCCAGAATGAGGATGGCAATACCGCAGAAGATGTTCCAAGGGATACCCTGGTTAGCCAGACTGAGGATGACAATACCGCAGAAGATGTTCCAAGGGATACCCTGGTTAGCCAAAATGATGATGGCAATACTACAGAAGATGTTCCAAGGGATACCCCAGTTAGCCAGATTGAGATAATTGACTTGGATGAAAAAGAAAATGCTGGCGTTGTAGATGATGTTGGCAAGAAGAAAAGAAAAGGCAAATCAAAAGATTCAAAAGACAAATCAAAAGATTCAAAACTGGGGCACTAGTGGGAAATGTCAAGGAATTTTTAGCTTGATTGGATGTCAAAGTACCCATTCATTGAACCAGTCAAGAAAGCAAACAAAGATGAACAACCAACAGAATGCAAGTGTGTGATTTGTAGTTGGAAATGTAAAAGAGATAAGAAATTGCAACTAAAGCTTGACACTATAGAAAAGCATATAGGTAAAGTTTATGAAAAACAAATCATAGATGGAAAGGAAACATTAGTAGTAAGATGGAAATAAAAGGAAGAATGTCTTCATGTGAAGTATGCTGCGGAATATGATGAGCATAAGAAAAGAATGACGAAGCTTTCTACAAGTGGAGGTATAATCAAAGCTCAATTTGGAAAAGCAATGGAAGGAGCACAACTAGCAAAAACTGTTCAGATGAGTGTTGTTTTTCACATTTTGTCCAGAAGGCGTCCTATGACAGACTACCCAGAGTATAGTAATTTATTATCATTTTTGAGTGTTCCTCACTATCCTAGCACACATTGGTCAATAAATGCTGGATGGGAATGGGCAAACTGTCTCGCTGCGGTGGAAAAGCAAGATTTAAAGGAGAATGTAAAAGAGTCAAACTTCATTGCATTATCTTTAGATGAAGTTACTGTGGTAGATAATACTTCTTGGGTCTGTATGCATGTGTATACTATAAAAGAATATGTATGTTGAGCTCATCTACTCTGTGTTCATAAAATGAAGGACAGTTCAACATCACAACATATATTTGAACTAGTTAAGAAGTCTTTGAATCAAATTGCAGGTATGGATGACTTGACAATTGCCAAAAAGTGTGTGTGTATAGGAGCTGCTGGAGCTGTAGTAATGTAAGGTCATAGGACTGGTCTTTGCACAAAATTACAAACTACTTGTGCACCATACATGCTTTCCTTTCACTGCATGGCCCACAAAATGAATTTAGCATTAAAATTGTAAGCAAATTTCCTACAGTATCAAAAGTTGAAAATCTAGTTTGCGAGCTCCACACATACTTTTGCCAAAGTCCCAAATGCTTTGCATAATTTCAAAATTTTGCTGATGGAATAACAACAGGAAACAAGATTCTAAAGGATGTTGATACCAGATGGATCTCCTTACATGGACCAGCTCAACGAGTTCTTTTAAAATATCCATCCTTGATTGGAACAATGTACGAGCATTGCAACACAGTAGACAAAGCCCCTAACCTCTTACATAGGTTAAGCGATATAGAGACACTCTTAACTTTAGCTAGTCTTCTCCCCATTATGGATGAAATGAACAATCTTGTGAAGAAAGCCCAAGACAGAACTATGTATATCTATGAGTATAGCAAACTACGTAGAATGACATGCATGGCCCTCGATAATCTATATCTAGATCTAACTTCTCAAAGCCCAAATTTTCATAGGTGGTAGATAATTACAGATTTGAATCATCGTGAAAATTATTTATAGTTTAATGCAAGCGGGGAGTTATGTGTCTTTGTATGTGGATTCCATTGTAAGATAGTCAGGCACTCTATCAGAGAAGTACCTGTTAGAAAGGATGATTTTGATGGCATTGTTAAATCTGTTAGTAGTAATTTGAAGGAAATTGCAGGCAATCTTTCAACAGAGATTTAGAATCGATTCCCTCGAGATGAAATACTTGATGCCATGTCTATTGTGTATCCTCAATTTTGGGTTCAAGGCCATCGAGATAGCCCAAGCTTTTTTCATCAAAACATAACTACATTGACCGCACACTTTTCAAAAAGTGTAGAATGCAATGGACAACAAATAGAAGGAATTATAGATAGAAATAAGCTTAAAGGACAATGTAGTCAGTTTGCAAGAAGTATGATAGACTAGTTTAATGCCATGGAGAATCCCTTCAAAACGGGACCAATAACAAAGGCCTGGGAAAACTTGGGTCAGAGTGAAATATTACTTGATTCGATATTAGAATATTTCAAACTTGTTGATTTATGTCAAACAATGATATTGGGTTCAGTGGAAGATGAGAGAGTTTTCAATGCATTGGGATTTTTGAAATCAAAGATAAGAAACAAACTAGACAAGAATTTGGAAAATTGCTTGAGGGTGTTTGGAAGTGCGTATAATGTCAAAAAGTTTCCTTATGAAAGGGCACTTACAATCTAGAAGTCCATATGTGAAAGAAGAGGGTTGTGCAACTCTTCAAGTTCAAACTTGGTAGTGGTGGGACAAATGATAGTGACACAATGGCGGATGAATTTGACTTTGGGACTTAGACTCAAGATGAAGAAAATGAAGACTAGACTCAGAATCAAGACGACTCTTTTTCTTTTTCTGAACGTCAGTTTGAGGACCCTGACTCGATTTGGGAAATGGAAGTGAATTAGCAGTTTTAGGTATTTATACTGCATTTCATGAATTATATTCCAAAACTGTAGTTGATGATATTTTAAATTTGTATTCCTTGAAATTGTGAGTCAAATTGAATACATTAACATATTATTAATTATTTCATATTTTAATTGTGTCATACTGATAAGTTTTACATGTACTCAGTGATTCATCATTCAACTCAATGCTTAATATTTCCTTACTAAAGTTTATTTGTGCATAAAACATAAAATTTATAGTAAAGTAGAATTTTGGTTTTTGATTTGATATGGTAAATAAAATTAATTTAACATATTAACAATAGTAGGATATAGAACAATGAACATCAACAATCGTTGAATGTGTATTTAGTAGTTGAAACCAGAGTTTATTTTCAATTGATAAATTAAAAAATACAGATAATTGAACATCAACACATTATTGAATTTGAATTTTCTATTGATTTTTAAATGAAAGAGTACATAGAGGCAATGAAAAATCTTGCTCAAGAGTCAAAGACAACTCTGCACAGCGCTGAGTTGGAACTTGAAAAGTTGAAACTCATAATATCAATATCAAATCATTCTAACAATTTTTTTAGCAAATTCTATTGTTTAGGTGGTGGAATTGTCATTTCTTCTAGCTGATGTTGTCTGACTTGAATTTTTGTTAACAATGTATGATCGAATTTCAATTTGGATCCTGTGTCCCACTTGAATGTTTCAGCCAAATATACATTCAAGAGTATCAGTTGTTTGATGAAATCCAAAACATTCACCTCATCTGGGTTCCCAAGAAACTGGTCCAAATCAATCTTCCTTGCATCCTCCATCTTCTTTCTGAAATTATCCTTTCCAATGAATCGGTCATTTGTGTCAAAAACCTGTGGCAAACCAAGCTTTGTCAAGTTCCTTATCTTTTCATCCTCATTCTTAATCTTTGTTGCAGCCTCAATCATAAATTCTGTTGTTTCACACATTATTGAACACTGTTTAATGATAGATGTCACGTTCATTGCAGCTTCAATCCGATTAGTAATGCCTTTTGAAATCAATTCATTGTCACTAGCTTTGTAGACTGTTTCTAGAACTTGATTTGCAGATTTCTCTTCTGCCTGTAGTTGCAGATTTGTGTTGTCCATTAAATATTTGCCCAGCTTATCAAAATGTAGTCTCATGGCATCAACGACTTGAAAGAATTCACACAATTGATCAAACTTCTACATTATTTCTTCCCAAATATTTTGTTTCATGTGCCTGATTGTTTGTCTACAAAATTCAGTTAACTTTTTTTGACAAGATTTTATTTCATTTTTTGCTTCCATAAGCTGTGCGGCCAATGTTCCATTTTTTGCCTCTTTCTCCAATTTTTGTTCCCATTGTTCATTTGCTTTCCCAATGCTTTGTCTTAATTTTTCTGAAGTGGATTTTTCCTCGTTGTATTTCTTTTTGATCTCATCTAACTCTTGCTTCAGTCCATTCAATTCCACCTCTGTTTGTTTATCCTCTTTGCTTGTTGATGTAGAGGCAGATTTTTTTATTCTTTTTTCTAATTCATTGCTCTTGTTATCTGCTGCTTTCCTCTTTGCTTTCTCATTTACTAAATTTGCCTGTAATTTTTCTATTTGATTTTGCAACTTTTTTTTTCTCTCTATCATGCTTTAGCAATGATGTATGCACCAATTCATTGTTCTTCTTTGATATATTAATTTTGTCAATATTTTTTGATCCAGAAAAATCAAATTGCAAACTGCTCACTTGAAATTCAGATCGATCCATCTGATTTTCTGGTTTATTTTGAACTATGGGAACAACAAATGTGTACTCCATGATTTCTGTATTTGTGTCAAATGTGGGTAATATCATGGTTATTGCAGGATCTGAAGTTATAGTAGACACACTCTCCATTAGTTGCTTCTTATCTTTTTATACAATTCTAATTTCTTTTTAAACTCTTGAATCTAATCAAAACCTGGGGACATAGGAATAAGGGAATGCTTGAATGGTGAAGGAATAGGAGTAATTTCAATTTCTTTTATAGCCACACTAACTGGGGGAGTGCCTGGAAATAATTCCTTTGTAGTGGAACTAGTAGTTGGACTTGGACTTGCCATAATCGTTTGTCTCTTCTATGTCCCTTGATCACTGAGTGTTTGTGTGGTATCTTGTATTGGTGTCCTCTTGTGTGTAACTTGTTGTTGGACTTGTTGCTGTAGCATATGTTGACTAAGTTCTCCACTAGTGGCAGTGCCAGTCGCACTAGGCTCTCCACCATGGGCATGTCCAAGTTGTGATTGCATCTGACCATGAGGATTAGGATTTGAATCTGTAACAAATTCAATTCTTCCAGTTCTACTTGTATGAACTTGGTGTATTTTATTAGCTGATTCAGCTCCAAGGCCTCTTTTATCAAATGGTTTTTTGGCAGTAGTGACTACATCTATTGGATTCCAAATGCCTTGTCCTTGGGACCCCAAACCACCACCTTGATAACCCAACTTTTCTGCTATGACTGCTCCTGAAGTATATGATTTTTTTGTGTCCTGACTTAAACCAAGTTTGTAAATGCTTTGTTCATCCCTATCATCATCAGGTTCATCATCTCTATCACTTTCAGTTTCTTTAGCTTCACATTCATTGGGATGCTCTATATTCCACAATTTGCTAAACTCTTCATCTTCATCAATTTCTCCATAGTCTTCATCAGTTCTCGGTTCACCTAGATCCTTCCTCATAGACCAAAATGCAGTAATTTTTGACTGTGTCCAATATTTTTTTGTAATAGAATCATCTAGATAATCTGGCATTTTTTCTCTAATAGATGGTTTATCACTTTTTCTATAAAAAATGTTGTACCTCCTGATTTCATTCTTTGTTGGTGCTCCTGTAATTTAGACCTGGTGCAATGCCATAATTTCTGCTGACAACTATTCAAAAGAAATACCTTTCTCAGTAGCAGTTTTCTCCATTGCAATTTTGACCTCATCCCAAGAATCCTTGTTTCTCAAGTTTTCAAGCAAGGGTTTACATTGATGTTGAATTCTAATTGCAGCATTCCTATTGACCACAATCATTGTTTTAATGGTGTCACATGGATCATACTGCCAATGATAGACAACATCAAAATTAAAAATTTTCAAAAGATCTTGTGCCACCTTAAATGCTTTTCTCTCAAATGCGAACCCTCGATATGAAAAAGGTAAAGAAGGAAATAAGGTCTTCTTTTGCTGACTGACAAAGTGTAGTTCATCAGTACTCTGCATCTGCCTTACATATCCCAATGCAAAAACCCTTTTTGTCACATGTATTGGAAGTTTGTATGGCTCTACTTCTGATCCATAAAATCTTAGCACAGTATATTCTTCCAATAAGTACCAATCAGCCAATTGTATTTCTTTTCCTAGTTGAATGAAATCTCTACATGATATAGGCAATCTAGGCATTGGACTATTTGTAATTGCTTGATGCAATGGAGCCAAAAAGTAGTCTACAAAATGATTGTAGTTCCTTCGAGAATCATGCATCCTTATCTTAGTGGTCCAATCATATACTGGAGCCATTTTATTTTCCTCAGCATTACTATAGGGCTGAATTTGAAGCTTGTTGTTTTGCAACATTCCACTAAATTTGAATAGAAAAAAATAGCACAAGTATGTTGTGAACCTAAATGTCTTGGTGGAACCTCCTTTAATCATTAAAAAATGTTTATGCATGGATTCTACAATGTGCTCAATAAATTTATATTTGACATGTACACCATTACTATAATGGATATTATATACCATTTCAAGGAGGCTTGCATCCACTTCCTAATTGCTATCCAGTCCGAGGCAAAATGCTAGCATGGAAATAGTATCCTGAGCCCATGATTTAAAATTTTTTAAAGGATAAGGAGGCTTATGGTTATCTTTTAAGATGTTTTTTTCTTCAACTATTTTATTTAGGAAAGAATTCTTGCTCCTTTCATCCACTGCTTCATAATCACTAGCAATCTTTTCTAGGTCAATGTGGACGTCTCCAAATTCTTGGGTTGTAAACCCCAACACTTTTCCAAATTCTTCTACATTAATGGATAAAATTTCTTCTTTGGTATCCTTATTTACAATTGCTCTTTTGTTACAGGCACAGACCATAATAAATTCTGGGTAAGGGAAAACCTCATGTAACATCATGCGCCCTGATCCAGTTACCCATGGTGCATTGATACTATCAACTTTCTTTTTATTGGCAGCCTTATTCTCACATGAAAATCTGAGTTCTGAGGTAAATCTACCATACATGTTAGGATCATAAATATCATGGTATTCATCACCCGAGGTTTTAAGCAATTTAGAATAATCTATTTTTTTTATCTGTACTTGCTCTACCTTTCCCAAAAACTTTGTCTGATCTGTTAGTGGTGGTAGACATGCTTATATAGTGTGAAATTTTTCTTAAGTCTCTCAACCCTAAATGCAAAGTTCAACAAAATAAGATTTTAAGAAAAAAGATTGACAAAATAAGATTTTAAGAAATGATGAAACATAACCTAGGGTTTCTATGTTTTGTCTTATCGGCTTTGTTGGAAGTGGCACTACAATGAACAATCTGAAATCTCCCTAGTGCACTACAATGAGCAATATGAAATCTCCCCGACGCCCTGTGTGCTGACCCTCTCGGCTCTCACTTAAAAATAAAATCACTTAGCAGTAAAAAGTAGAAACTAGAAAGTTTGCTTTTTTTATGAAGTGACTTTTTTAGTGAATGAAACGTCAAGTCAAGTTTCAATGTGTCGCTATTAGTACATGTCTGACAACTATCCTACATTGACAGCTCACATCAATCTCTAAACCATTGGTCTTTGTAAATCTAAGGGTTTAGGGTGATTCCAGAGATTTAAGTTCACAAGCCTAGCGTTCTTCGCATTTCATTCCGGAATGCAACTAGAACCATCCATCAAATGTTCATTGAGCGTCGAGTATTTTATCATATAAACAATAAACATAATCTGTATTTCTTCATTCATTTAATTATAGTCACACTTTTCGTTTAATTACATTCTATTTAATATTAATAAAAAAATTATTCACAGTTTTTTGGTCTCATGGACATCAACTTTCATTCATTCATTCATTGATATTAATTCAAAGAAATTGTTACAGCTAGGGGATAGCTATGCACCTACACCCCTGGCATATCAGTATGTTACAAAAAATTCCCATACATATTCTTTCCCATGATAATATATTATATTACATCAAAATTAAACATTCAACATAGAGAGCCCATGTTCCAGAATCCTGACTAACCCTGAGCTATTTAGATTCAGAAGAAAAACACAAACAACTTGGAGACAGATAACCATATACATGAAACAAAGCATTATGCATTTAAAAACAACATGAAACTACTAAATTTATGCCACCCAGCAAGACTATATCTTATTATTCCGTCAAAATTTGCCAAGTCTAAAACAACCAACCCTATGAAATGACTCAATGAGCAAGACAGTTCCTTTATAGATCAGGAACATGCTATCAACATTGAATACATTGTACTTCAAATTGTTATAGGTATAGAGAACAAAAGCTTGTCAATCCTCAGTTCCATATTTGTCATTCCACTCATCGTATGTCTCCTCTGTCGGCCAAGGGAATGAAAGTATTTATTTAATCTGGCCATTATGGCTGACATACCTGGCATCCAGCATACTTTTTACATGGTTAGAGAACGTAGAAAGATTCCTTTCAAGAGTGTACAGATTGTCCAATGTTAAGCTCAGTACTTGCATACTCATAGTTGGATCACTTGCAATTGCATCACAACAAGTGGGAATTAATAAAAAAAAATTGTCTACAATCTCCTTTCTCCAGTTGTCCAACTCTTTTGTTTTGCCAACACCATCCAAGATGGGAGGTAACCACTTAGCATCCAACCCTTCAAAACCCCACAACTTCTCTTTCACAACTGAATCAAATTTCAACTGGAAACTGGCCACATCCTGAAAACACTTCAAAATGTTAAGCACCTTCAGTATGTCAGCAGGTGCATTGGAATAATACCTGGCACACCTCTAAAATTCTTTGACTTTTTCAGTTCTATTTAACCATTTTTTTAAGCTCAATAGTCTTTGTTTGTCAGACTCATGCTTTTCATAGGCTGGTCTCAACTATAAGTAGGATTTCCAAGCCTCATCAACTTTGGTCAAAATGTTTGTCACCTTGTTCTTGATCAAGTTGGTGACCATCTTTTTAACCTTGTTATCCTTTTCCTCCTTCAATCTCCTGTTATCCTCCTTCAATTCTCTAATCTCTACAAGGAGAGGCTCTATATCCACTAGAATAGATTCTGCCATTGGGATCACTGGAGGAGGGGCTGAAGTACTGGCTACCAATGATAGTTTCTACTTCAACATGCTTATCTCTGCAACTGCCTTAGAATAATCAAGTTGCAGCTGATTGTAATCCTTTTGCAATTTGTTAGCAGTTGCTTTTGTAAAGTGTGCAGTCTGTACATTTAGGCTTGCATCCTGAGGAGCAGGGGTATCAGATACTCTTTTTATTATTACATCCCCTATCAGCTCTCCTAATTGAACCCTAGGTTTTTTGTTGTTTAGGGCTAGAGCCCACATTGCCAATGTTTCAAATTTAGGGTTGAAGGCTGCACCAGAGAGGGCCCTTTCAATCTCTTGCCCTGTCACATTTGAATCATCTCTGATAATTGTATCAAATGTAATGGCATCTGATAGAGTCCAGTGAGGTAGAAGTAGAATATTACTTTTTGCCACTAGTGCTCTCCCTTCCTCTGGAGTCATTTTACTTATAGACTGTTGTACTTCTTTTAGGACCCTCTGAGTAATAACATCATACTCCTTTGGGTTTTGCTCCAGCCTTGGCATCTTCAATTTTCTTCTAAAATTCCTCACTCCTCACTTTCAAAACATAGCTCCTAAATTCAGGAGTGTTGACAAATTCATCATTCTCCATACACTTGTCATAGGCCATCACCCTAACATATTCAATATTAAAAGTAGGGTTTCTCATTACTCTCACTGAGCTATTCTCTAGGGATGAATAAGGTCTCAGTCTATCGAGTGAACGAGGGCCAATTTCTTGTGCATGTTCCTCCTCCCCCTCTAGGTCAACTACCTCTATCTGCTCTGGGTTCTCCAAATCAATAATCTTGGCCCTTTTGGCATGGGAGTGGCCAACTGATTCCCTCTTTACATCACACTCTCCACTTGAGCTGCCAGGCTCATAAGCATATCTCTGTTCTCCTGTAGGGGCAGAGGCAATCAACTCTTCTGCATTATCTAGCATTTTCTCAATTCTCTCGATTAAGTCTTGCACTTCTGCAAATGCACTCGGATATGCAGGATTCATGTTTCTCTTCATATTGTCACTGGCCATGATAGTATCCCACTTGATCCTCAAGTGGTGGACTTCATTCATAGTAAAACAATTCCTGGCAATGTCCTCATCGTAATCCACCTGATGAAAGTACTGGACCTTTCCCTTGTAGTTGTTGACTCTGTATCTGGTTTGGCTGATGAATCCCTTAGGGTCAAAAGACCTTGGTTGTTCCAAATGCATTCCAAAACATTATGTAGATTAGGAAAACAAATGAAGTTGGAAATACAAACCAAATGCATAAATACACAAAGTTATACCTTCAAATGTGATCCCTCTCCTGGATAGGGTGGAAGGAGTTGCACCCAAACTCCTTAGATTTTACCCAAGTAGATGAAATGTGGATTGCTCTTTCTTTCAACACAATAGGATGAGAGATTTTGATTTAGATGGAGATTGGGATGGGGATGAGGAATGATTTTGGCATTATGATGGTATGATGAAGAGATTTGAGAGAAATTTGGGCATGGTAAGGATGCAAGAAGAAGTTGTTGTAAATGGCTTAGAGAAGGGTCTCATTTATAGATTTTTAGAAAATGGATGGAGGGTGAGGATTAAAAGATGAGATCAAGGGCTAGAAATGGTTGAGAGTTAGGGTTTGGATTGAAGTCATAGCCTTGTGACAAGTGTCACAAGGGGAGTGGATGAGAGAGATCAAGGGTTGAGATTAAGTCAATGGATTTGGAGGGCTCTCATTATTTGTGAATTTTAAATTCACATGGGGAAAGGTGTGGAGGATAAAAATGAATTAAAAATTCATTTTTGGGAAGAGTGGATATGACAAGTGAATTAAAAATTCAACTCATGGGGGAATGTGAATTAAAAATTCACTTTTATGTGGAGATGTGAAGGTTGAAGGACACGTACACTTACATGTGTAAGAGGGTGATAAATGAGGTGTAAGGAAGATTTGACCCTTTGAATAAAAAATTGATTTTTATTCAAAGGTGTGTGGGGGGATGGGCTAAGCAAGGCTAATTAAGTGTTTAACTTAATTAATTTAGGTCTAGGGGATAGGTAGGCTAGGATAGCTAATTAAATAATTGATATTTAATTAACTAGGATAGGGATAGGTTGATTAATAGGCTCGATTAATTAGATAAGCATGATTTATCTAATTAACAAGGATTAGGGAGATGGACAAATTAACTAAATAAATATTGAGAATATTTATTTAATCAATGAGGATATAGTTATAAGGTATAGTGATAAATTAAATGAATTAATTGATCACAAAGAATGGATAAATGGCTAAGGGTAGATGATGAGGGATAAATTAATTAAATAAAATACATTTATTTAATTAATAGGAGGGATAGTTGGTAGTGTAGAGATACGAGAAATTGATTTGCAGAGCAAGTCAATTTTCGGTGTCTACACATTGCATAACTGAATAAATTTGGTCTAACCCACTCTTATCAGGGATCACAAAATCATAAAATCTGATGGAGGAAGGGAAGAATGAACCTTTCTTATGGTTCCTAAAGTGCTTTTTGTCAGAATCATTTAACTACCTTATAACTTCTAAAAATGCCACCCTCTTTGGCACATATTTGGGCAGTATGTGAGGTGTAGTCATGCATCCATAGACCCTTATGCAAGTAGTATGCTCATGATAGAACTAATCACCCCAATTGTGATCAATTCCAAGGTAGGGAGTCCTGTCCAGAGGTCATAAGAAATCCATTACATCAGGATGCAACCTTTCATCCTCTGGCTCCAAAAATCTAAAGATTCTCCTCACAAAATATTCTTCAAAGATGACATAATTTGCTTCGACACAGTGCATATCCAGCATACATGTCCATACTTGCATTGGCAGCTTGTTCCCTTGAGCATCTGAATCCTTGACATGCAAATTGGGGTGCCACATCCCTGATAAAGCAAATAAGTACATATGGCACAACAAGGAGTAGTGTATGAATTCAACTTGGACATTCGGTTTAGACAAATTATTTTTAATCTTTGTCATCTGATCATGCATATGGTTAGCTATGAAAGTGGCATAATCATATGGTTCCTTGACATCTAGTCTCTGAATATCAACAACCATCATCATCAAAGAAATAAACATTCTTTCTAAAGCATCTCTGCCTAATACTTGACACAGACTGTGATAGGTTCTGACAAAATATTCATTAAATATACTGCAATGTAAAGGCTACACCTCATCATCTAAAATCTTTACCAATTTCCCACCAACACCCCTTGGCCTGTGCTTTGGTAAGTAATATTCCCTGTACTGTCGTTTCACAATGTCAATCTGGTATTTTTTCTTGAAAGCCCTGAGGTCAATTTGTTTGCTGGCTGCAGGGTCCAAGTTGAATACAGTGGCAATGTATCCCTTGGTAAACTTGATCAATGTTGAACCATTTCCATCTATTACTGTCCTAGTAGCTGGATTATACCTTGATGCTGTTGACTTAATTAAGTCAGGGTTGGGGAAAACATTGGAACAAATGAGCTTGGCTAAATCATATTTCCAAGCATGACAGATAGGGGCCTTATAGTTCATCCTCTTATGCTAATACTCAAAGAGGATCCAACCTGGGACAGGTAATTTGGCATCCCGACAATTATAGCAGTAGTCAAGAAATCTATCCTCATCGCCGCTTGGGCCATGTAATTTCAAAATTGTTCTAGCAGAACCAGGGAATTGGATCATAAGATCCTCATCCAAGCTTCGTTTTGAAGTGGAAGGCTGGCCTGACTGACTCATTTTTCTTTTATGAAGGTATCTTAGGATTTTTATGGTTGACAACGGCCTTAAAAGCTTCAAAATTAACCTACAGTTGGAAAAACTAGGCACAGAGGAGGAATAGTTACTTACTGCTTTTCTGCACTTGCAGAAGCTTGAGATTACTTTTTTCCTGCTTGTTCTGATGATTTCTTCTTAATGCAGTTGCATTCTCAAGAATACCTTAATCCTTGAATTCCTGCACAATTCTCTGTATTAATGAACTTCGTGCGGCAAGAATACTTGCACAATTCTCTGTATTAATGCACTTTGTGCTGCAAGCACTTCAAAATCTTACTCTTTTGAAACTTTGAATTTGGGCCATTGATCTTTTCCTTACATTCTGAAATCCACGGTCCTGATTGGATGACTAGATTTGACAATCTTCGTCGCCATTCTAAAAATGTACGAGACGGATACACGGCAGCACCTCGCAGCGTAATAGCCTGTGATGGCCCACCTCTTACCTACCCCACACCGGCGTGCCTCACTTCTCAAAAAAGAGAAATGCCATGTGTCACGATGTTGCGACCGCGCAGCGTAGATTCCAACCAAAGAGATTCTCCTTGCGACAATGCACAACCGTTGGATCAAGTCTTTTACCAGCTTAGATTTTTTGACATGTGTCATTTTGTTGTAGCTGCGCATCGAATATTCTCGACTGATAGATTCCTCATGCGCCCTTGCATGACCATTAGATTTCGTCCTTCCTGCAATCATTGGATCAAATATTTTAGTGGGATAGGATGCCAGCTTTGATTTTTTGACATGTGTCATTCTGTCGCAGCCATGCAGCCAATACTCTCTCCTGATAGATTCCTCATGCGCCCTTGCGCCCATTAGATTTCACCCTTCCTGTAACCATTGGATCAAGTCTTTAGTGGGATAGGATAGCTTTGATTTTTTGACATGTGTTGTTTTGTCGCAGTAGCGCGGTGAATATTCTCTCTTGACAGATTCCTCATGCGCCCTTGCGCCCATTAGATTTCGCCCTTCCTGCAACCGTTGGATCAAGTCTTTAGTGGGATAAGATAGCTTTGATTTTTTGACATGTGTCATTCTGTCGCAGCCGTGCAGCAAATATTCTCTCTTGATAGATTCCTCATGGACCCTTGCACAACCATTAGATTTCTCCCTTCCTGCAATTGACGACAGCGGGTAACCTCTAGATTGTTAGATTAAGGGGCTGATCAACTTACGAATATTAGGACATGAAGTCATGACTTCACTGACCGACAACCTGCTCGCATATTAACTTCTTAAACAAATAAAAAGTTGACCCTGCTAGCTTGCTAGGTTAACCTGTTCCCCACCAAGCTGTGACCGACAAGATTAGGTATAAGGGGCCAGTAAACAACACAGTTTTGATGGCTCAAGTTTCAACTTAGACAACCGGAAACCGGAGGTAGCAAGTCAACATAAGGTTATGCAGAGGGTTTGTCGTATGAAATGTCAACCATTGATATTTGGAAATCTAATGGTTCAAGTCTCAAAACCTAATTATGTAAATATTTCAATCATCATGCATGTAGATGAACTACACTATTAATAGAAAGTGTAATTTTACTTGGGCATATAAAATTTCATGATTAATTTCTTCTAATAACAACCAAATTGAAATAAAATTAAATCCAAAAAGATTGAGAGTTCACATATATTATAGCTCTCTTAGTTGTGCCTATCTCAAGAGTAAAAAAGAAAACAAATGCCAAGCAACATTAGAAACCTCTAACCATAAAAGAGAGTCAGAGACCATCACCAAATCCATGTCAACATATATAAATTAAAGCAAACATATAAGAAGCAACATTAGAAACCTCTAAGTTCTAACCATAACAGAGACCAAATTATATTAATACAAAAAGTAGAAATTATATTAATAAAAAAAAGATTTACACTTGGGTAATTATATTAATACAAAAAGATTTACACTTGGGTAATTATATTATTACAAAAAGATTTACACTCAGGAAATTATATCAATACAAAAACCACTCCAGCGGCCAGCCCAGGCTCCAAAAAACACACAGTACCGGAGAGGCTACCATAGTACCATTTAAATCCCTAGCCCGTTGACTGAGCGACTCCTTGAAAACTTGCCACCCTACCACCCTAGCACGGAAATCACCAAAAAAGTGGCCCTAAGAGCCCAACCACTCCTACGGCCACTGCGAGTAGAATCCCCCCGTATTCACAATGGCTGTGAAGTATTGAAGTGAAATTGGAGTATCGTCTGTGTCCATTCCAATTGCCCATCGAAGAAAGTTTCTCCCACAAGCCACCCAAAGCTTGTGCCTTCTGAGTTGTTGCTCATTCATGTTTAGGAGGAACAGCTACCTAGCTACGCCCTTCTATCCCTCTCGCAGCTTCTCCAGGTCTTTCAGCCACGGGATACCGACCCCCAATTCTGCATCAATCACCACATCTAAGTCATGCAAAAGAATATCTGGAGTGAATACCCCTCGTAGAATGATTAGTACATCCACATTTGCCTCTCCTAGGTCCAACAAAGAAGCCAGAAAGCATGAGGAAATATCTAAATTTACCCTATATCTATCCTCAGAGACCAAGAAGTCTTTACCGAGGACCATCTTCACTGCCTTAAGGAATAATAGGTTTTGTTGGTTACAAATGTTCATCAGTTTGCCATCTCTGATACGGCCCAAAAAGGTGATCTGGCGCTTATTGCAGCGGAGCCTTATGGGAGTCTCCATGCTATATTTTGAGCAAGCTAGTCGAGTGCCGTTTTGCTAGAGACCTCCAGTATTTAAAGGAAGATCGTTAATGAACACACGCTTCAACTGACATGCATTTATTCATTTATTCGTTGTCCAGATTTTTTGTAGCGTCAATCTTTAGCTCATGTAAGGATCAACCATTACCAAAAGCTATTTAATAACTTGTCACATCTATTTAATAAATTAAAAATCAATGCTTGGGAAAAGTATTTTGTAGGCCACCAAATGAAATCAATATCAATGATTCAATATATAAATTTATAATAATATCATATTTTATATAATATAATATATAATTTTATATTGAAAATTTCATTCTTTGAAACATCTATGATCTATATAGATTGCAATTTCAAACCGTAATTACTTCTATATTATTTAGTAAAATTTAACATCACCCTTCAAAAAGATAGGGGAATTACATCAAACATGAACCTCTAACCAACCTCAGTTCTAAACAAAACTCCTATCCTTCGACCTTCAAACCTTGCTTTGATCCTCCAAAATCTTTTTGTTTCCTCTATTCGATGACGCATAATGAATATTTCACTGTAGTCCATACTTATCCTATTAATAGGTAAGGGATCCGTTACAAATTTAATTGTGTGCTCATTCACAATGTTAGTGAATGATTCACTATAGAACCTTGCATTATATGTACAAGAAACCATTAGGCATGGGTAATAATAAGGCCAGTAAAGGAGAATTAAATTAATTTTCTCGAGGTCACTGGCAGTTGAGTTGCAATACAATTCCATGCGTTAATTTGAATTTCCAGTTTCTCATACATGCATGCATGTGTGGGAGATTCAACCCACCACCTAGAATAGAATGCATCATTCGCAAATGTTAAAAGTGTCGATTCTTGACATGATCTATTCAACTTGATGAATGCTCGTATTTCTTCATTCTGAGACATGCAAAGAAATAACAATTGGCATAGCCACACACAAACAAAATTTTCCATCATCTTAGATTCTTATTACTATTCTACATCTGTAAACTGAGAACTCTATCACACAGTTAAAATCAAAATCATGAATGATCACAAAATAAATACATGGTAACTTACTTTCTTTGCACAACTACTGTAATGAAAGCCATTACTTTGAACTTTTACAGTCTATTGATTCTTGACCTATCTAAAACTTAGTAATGTAATATAAGTTTGAAACACTAAAGACTATCATATATACATTACATGTACGTCCGTGACAAATGGGTAATAAATAACAAGCAACTCCATTTAATTCATATTGGCTAATCTGTGCGGTTTGTCACGACTCAATACTCACTTGCCATTAATGAACTTAATTGAGCATTGGCTAATCTATGTGGTTAAGTGCGTTCAATCAAATCAATTGTATCGCCATTGACCATTGGATACACCCTAGAACGAAAGGTGAACGGTTGTAGTTCAATCCTGGAAGCTAGATCTCCAATGCCACACATTGCTAACAAAATCCTCTAGAATCAACTAGCAGCCGTTAGATATTATTAGATGAACGATTGACATATATATAAAATATATAATATATTTTTATGATTATTGTGCAAAGGTGGCAGTGCGGCAGAGCACAAGTCCTCGGTTGTAGAACTACAAATTTGGGAAATTGGGTGTGTTAGTACTTATGCCGTCAATTTGCGATCATCTGACAACCAAAATCTATTAGAAAATTTTCCATTTAATGATATCCATGCTCGAAGTGACCTCTATCCTTTCATAATAAATAAGAAATGTCGTGAAAAGCATAATTGCACATATTTGGGAAGGCAATTTATGCAGCTCAATTAAATAATTATCTATTAATTTTCGTTAATCAGAATCGTTGTTATTTGACACTTGTCTCTATTCTAGAGAGTTTATGTAGAAAGATGGGTGTGTCAGAACTGCAGCCCGGAATGAAACTTCAACTAAAGTCTGATGCCATTCACACAATATGATTTTTTATTAGCATAACAATTTATTTCACCAATTAATTTTTTATTGGTTTGAAACTATATTTAAAATCGCCAATAATTTTTTTATTGCTTTGAAAAGTGGTTTAATTCGCCAATGTAAATATATTTTCTAGTTTAAAATTAGATTTAATCGCCAGCAAAAATATTTTCTTATTTTGAAAACATGTTTAATTCGCCAATGCAAATATATTTTCTGGTTTGAAATTAGATTTTAATCGCCAGCAAAAATATTTTCTTATTTTGAAAACAGGTTTAATTCACCAACGAAAATATTTAATTGGTTTGAAAATAGGTTTTAATCGCCAATGAAAATATTTTATTGGTTTTAAAAAAATACAATTCACCAGGATTTTCCATAGACCTCTAGTGATTACAAACGATTTGCCAAATAAGATTTTTTTCCCCAAAAAATTGAAAAAATTTGCCAATAAAATTAATATTTTTCTCAAGAAGTATACATGATTCGCCAGGTTTATACACCTTCTCCGAGGGGGGGTTCTTAAAGTTATCCCTGGACCACCCACATACGCGTCTCCATCCCCTAGAAGATCAAAGGCTTCCCATGATCTATTCTCTTCACCGGATAGAGGGAAATAACTTTTTATTGTGTTCCTTTGTTGTATGCCTATATGGCATTTGTGGACATATATTTTGTATTGCATATAGTTGACATTGTATGCCTAAATGGCATTCTTGAAAGCCTATATGGCTATTTTGTATATATGTTATACTTATATCGACAGATATTGATGTATGCCTAAATAGATATTTGGTTAATACAAATCTTTTTTATTGATGGCATCCATATTTGCATTATAAATCCATGTTTGAATGGATATTTGTAGATGGTTACTTCAATTATTTAAAGTCCAATTGTATTACATAGGATGTTTGTTGATCCAATAAGCCAGCTATTGTTATACAAGTATCACCTAAACCTCATTCTGGAACTAAAAGATAAAAGTTGTATTTAAAATAAAAATTAATCATCATGTTGAATATAAAATATTCATATTCTTTATGAGTTTCTCAATTGAAAATATTCAAATGAGTATGCTGATCCATATTTTTTATGAGTTGGTCAATTAAAAATATTTCTTGATTTCTTGTTATTATACCATATTGGGATGCAAAGAGTATGTTTGTTGTTTTGAATAAGATAGTCAAAATCATATGCTTATGAGCACCTGATGACCATTGTGGTTATTAAATGTAATTCCTCTTGCATATAACGTGAGGTTATGAGAGTATATTGAGTTTTACCTAATTTTAGTCTGCAACATAACATTGGGGCTATAGGCTTCCATAAGTCATCAACAATCAAGGTTCAAGGTTGTCATTGAAGTCAAATGGTCAAGGTTGTTTGTCATTGAAGTCAAAGGTTCAAGGTTAATGCCATGATGTTGATAAGGTGATATAGTGATTCAAGGTAGGTGATGGTCATGAGGTGCATGATGTTGTGAATATGGTTTTCATGATAAGGTCTCTCAATTCATGTTGATGTTGCATAAGACAAACATGGTTCATATGATGCAAGGTTCATGTTCATGACGGATGTGGTTTTGTTCATGTAAGGTTTTGTTGTGAATATGGTTTTCATGATAAGGTCTATCTTGGAAGGTTGATATGATGCAAGGTTCATGTTCATGGTGGATGTGGTTTTGTTCATGCAATAAGAAGTCAGAGAAGACACAAGCTTTCATAATCATAATTCAATTTCATCATCAAGGAGAGTTATATTTATCAAGGAGAGTCATGAGTTTGATTCGAATGTGAAGTTGTTCATGTCTTAGAACCCTAAGCCTATGATAAGTGTCATACTCTAATGTCTTTCTTCTAATCTCCCTGAGGTCTTTGAAATGTCCTAAATATCTCTTGATGAAAGTTAGAATGTTTAAGTCTTTCTTATTGATAGTTAGGGTTTGCATATTGGGCATTAGACCCTAAAAAGAATCTACTTTTCTTAAGACTTTAAAACCCTCAATTGCATGTCGTGTGTAAAGTGCACTTTTGTTTTAATTTAATATTGACTTATAATCACAGGTTACTATCACTTAAGTCAACCTATTAAAGAGTCTTTAAGTCTTTCATTCACCGACCCTTCAACCTAACTCAACTGGCCTCTCTGGTAAACTCTCATAAGCTCGAGCGCCATATCATAATCAAAGGTCATATTTAATTGATATGAGGGCAGGAAAAAAGATTCAAAGGTCAATATTTAAAAGGAATTTGGAATACAAACAATCATCTCAATGCGGTTGAATTTGATGGGCATGCCTTTATAAAAGGCTAAAAGACAACTTTATGCAAGATATCATGGTATTTGTAGTGTTTGAAGATTGAAGACTAGTTACTGTTTGTAGCTCAGACTGTTTTGGCATGTTTGGGTATGAAACAGGACCATGCCTAGCCTAAACGTACCTATCTAGATGTGTTGGAATTGTCGGTTTGGCTGCACGAAGAGAAGAACAAAAGTTACACCCCTTTGCAACTTTACACTGCCTCCTGATAATTTTTGGGGCAGCAGAAAACCTTTCACCACAGACAAATGCCTCAGAGATATAAAAAACTGAGAGAGGTTATTGTAGAGGGACCCTACATGATCACGTTTCCTTAGATAGAATGTATCTAAATGACATAGTTTCTAACTAACAACTTGTCAAAGATTGCTGCCTTTTTGCACTTTGGACTCTTCAGGGATATTGCCAGTACAATGTAGCTCGGACTGTTTCGACATGTTTGGGTGCAAAATAGGACCATGCCTAGCCTAAACATACCCATCTAAATGCATTGGAACTGTTAGTTTTTCCACACGAGGAGAAGAACAAAAGTTACACCCCTTTGCAACTTTACATTGCCTCCTTCTAACGATTTTTGGGGCAGCAGAAAACCTTTCACCACGGACAAACGCCTTAGAGATATAAAAACTGAGAGAGGTTATTATAGAGGGACCCTATGTGATAGCGATGCCTCAAATGGAATGTCTCTAAGTGACACAGTTATCAAGTAACATCTTGTCAAAGATTGCTGTATTTTTGCACTCTGGACTCTTCAGGGATATCATCGGTACAATGTAGCTCAGACTGTTTTGGCATGTTTGGGTGAAAATCAAGACCATGCATAGCCTAAATATATCTATATGGATGCATTGGAACAATCAGTTTGGTTACATCAGGAGCAGGACAAAAGTTACACCCCTTTACAACTTTACACTGCCTCTTTCTGATGATTTTTGGGGTTTCAGAAAACCTTTCAATATGGGAAAACACCTCAAAGATATAAAAAATTGAGATATGTTATTGTAGAGAGACCCTACGTGATCATGTTGGCTCAGACAGAATGTCTCTAAGTGACAAGGTTTCCGAGTAACATCTCGTCAAAGATTGCTGCCTTTTTACACTTTGGACTCTTCAGGGATATCGTCGGTATAATGTAGCTCATACTATTTTGGCATGTTTGGGTGAAAAAAAGAACCATACCTAGCCTAAACGTACCCATCTGGATGCATTGGAATAGTTAGTTTGGTCACATCAGGAGTGAGATGAAAGTTACACCCCTTTGCAACTTTACACTGCCTCTTAACGATTTTTGGGGCAGCAGAAAACCTTTCACCACAGGCAAACACCTCAAAGATATAAAAACGTGAGGGAGATTATTGTAGAGGGACTCTACATGATCACATTACCTTAGACATAATGTCTCTAAGTGACATGGTTTCTAAGTAACATCTCATCAAAGATTGCTGCCTTTTTGCACGTTGGACTCTTTAGGGATATCGTCAGTACAATGTAGGTCAGACTACTTCGGCATGTTTGGGTGAAAAATATGACCATGCCTAACGTAAATGTACCCATCTGGATGCATTGGAACAGATAGTTTGGTCACATCAAGAGTAAGACAAAAGTTACACCCCTTTGCAACTTTATACTACCTCCTTCTGACAATTTTTGGGGCAATAGAAAACCTTTCACCACGGGAAAACGCCTCAGAGATATAAAAAACTAAGAGGTTATTGTAGAGGAACCCTACATGATCGTGTTTTCTCAGACATAATGTTTCTAAGTGACATAGTTTTTGAGTAACATCTCGTCAAATATTGCTGCCTTTTTGCACTTTGGACTCTTCAGGGATATCGTCGGTACAATGTAGCTCAGACTGTTTCGGCATGTTTGGGTTGAAAAAAGGACCATGCCTAGCCTAAACGTACCCATCTAGATGCGTTGGAACTATCATTTTGGTCACATCGGGAGCATGACAAAAGTTACACCCCTTTGCAACTTTACACTGCCTCCTTCTGACAATTTTTGAGGCAACAAAAAACCTTTCACCACGAGCAAACACCTCAAAGATATAAAAATTGAGAGAGGTTATTGTAGAGAGACTCTACGTGATCACGTTGCCTTAGACAGAATGTCTCTAAGTGACATGGTTTTTGAGTAACATCTCATCAAATATTGCTACCTTTTTGTAACATCTCATCAAATATTGCTACCTTTTTGCACTTTAGACTCTTCAGGGATATCGTCGGTACAATGTAGCTCAGACTGTTTTGGCATGTTTGGGTGAAAAATAGGACCATACCTAGCGTAAACATACCCATCCAGATGCGTTGAAATAGTTAGTTTGGTCGCATCAGGAGCATGACGAAAGTTACATCCCTTTGCAACTTTACACTACCTCCTTCTGATGATTTTTGGGACAGTAGAAAACCTTTCACCACAAGAAAATGCCTTAGAGATATAAAAAATGGAGAGAGGTTATTGTAGAGGAACCCTATGTGATCATGTTTCCTTAGACGGAATGTTTCTAAGTGACACAGTTTTGGAGTAACATCTCGTCAAAGATTGCTACCTTTTTGCACTTTGGACTCTTCAGGATATCGTCGGTACAATGTAGCTCAGATCGTTTCAGGATGTTTGGGTGAAAAATAGGACCATGCTTAGCCTAAACATACCCATCCAGATGCGTTGGAACTATCAGTTTGGTCACAACCAGGAGTAGTACACCAAAAATATAAAAGTTGCTTTGTGCAACTTGACAACATTGACACTTTTTTGCAACAAGACTCAAAGACTCAAACTGACCCCAAATGACTCAAACTAACTCAAAAACATATGACATGGTCTTAGAAGACCTTATTACATACAATTGACTCAATCAAAACAAAATTTCACTTTTTGACCCCTCTTGGAGGCATGACAACCTGGGTACCCTTGCACCATTAGTGCAACTAAAGTCGATAAAGTTTTCCTATTAAGAAAAGAAGCTTCCCTTAGCTTCAAGAAATATAAATATTCTATACTGACAAGGCCAACCACGTGAAGGTGGAAGCTCATGTGGCCTCATCTAACACCTAAGACACATGTATTCTAGTAGACGTAGAACACTTAAGACACCTATTGTATAAGTATGTATCTAGATTTTATAAACATAGTAGACCTAAGACACCTAGTCTTTATACCTTATCGTAGTCTAGACCTAAGTCAACTAGACACCTAGATTATAGTTCTACCTAAGACAACTATTATGGTAGACCTAGTTGACATATAATACCTACCTAAGACACCTAGATTAAATTATAGAAGACACCTAGATCATTCTAGATTATACCTTATTCTAGTCTCTAGACAGGTTGTTGATATATAATATCTACCTAAGACACCTAGATTAGATTAAATACCTTTTTTCTAGTCTCTATCTACCTAGTTGACATATTGTATATACCTAAGACACAATTAGAGACACCTATTATCTAGTTAGAAACCAAGACACCTACAGACACCTATATTTTATACATTACCTAGATTTTATACATTATTCTCAGGATCAACTTCATCCATCACTTAG
The DNA here is from genome assembly GCA_027924645.1 of Cunninghamia lanceolata. Lineage (NCBI taxonomy): Eukaryota > Viridiplantae > Streptophyta > Pinopsida > Cupressales > Cupressaceae > Cunninghamia > Cunninghamia lanceolata. Next base: position 1,071,020 of record BSBN01001093.1, read on the forward strand.
GTCTAACCCCATGAAGCATAACATGATGATGTAAAAATGTGTATATGTGTAAAAATGCAGTAGCAAATAAAAAAAGACAAACCTTACAAATTAATGTGCATACTTACAACTCAATGTAACATGACTTTACAAAATCAATGTGAATACTTACAAATTAATCCAATGAACCATCCGGGTCTGCTCTACTTTTTATTGTGTCAAGTATTGCTTCATGGTCAGACTCACACACCTTCCACAAGGTCTTGTTTAAAGGTCTACCCTGATATTGTATCAAATGAACATTGGATACCACGACAAGGTTCGAGTAATGAAGAATCTTTCGTTGCATGTCAAAGTCTTGAAACAACCAAACATTAACACTCTTATGTGGGTACCTTCTAATCCATGTTCCAGTAACAACCATTGAGCCTGTAGGGTATTCAATGTTTTCTCCATCTGTAACTGGGGCCTCTAATTTTCTTTTGGCCTCAACACAATGACACAAGTAATAATCTATTCCCTCTTCATTATATTCATCTGCAATAACTACATATACATGCCCTACATTGATATGTGTAGCAAATTAGATGAAATTAGTCAACATTACAAAAACACTACAAAGTAAGATGACATTAGGAATTTCAAAAACTATGCAAATAGATATATTACCTAGTTGAACTAGATCTGATATGTGGTCAAAGTCAACTGATGATTCCATCTGTGTTAGTTCCAGTGTCATCGGGGGTCGATACGTGTCAAGTGGGCTAAGATAACTACCATTTGTCAACCCACTCGTTTGACTCGCACTCATCCAAGTTCTTCCTATATAGGAAGAACAAAAGCATGACATCTTTCGCATATGGATACTCCACGAACCTGTAATTAAGCTTCTGAAAGAGTGCATCTCACATGATCCTGTCAGTGTAGAATAGTCCTCATATGGTGCAATGTTAGTATCATCTATCAACTAAAAAAATATACGAACTGAAGACTTACCTTCATTACCTGGACCCATGGAAGCATTACACCACTTGACAATCGATTTTCTATCTGTCAACTTTGCATTGTCTTTATACTTTAACTCTTCTTGTGTTATGGCTCTTTTGATACATGCTCTTGCACCATCATGCTCCCCCTTTCCATACCCAGCCTCACAAAAGTTCCACATATGCTTAATACCTGTAAAATTATGCCTCCTGCTCAGCCAATAGAAATTCCACAAGTTCTTGAATTGTGACGCATAGTTATTCGAACATATGATATGCTAACTGAATGATATGCCCCTTCTAGACAAATCATTGTAGAACACCTAGAAGAAACCTTGCACGAACTCCATAGAATGCATGCGATCATCACTGATATAGAAATGATACTCCCTTATGATCTTTCTATCATCCTCTGTACTATCATTCGCATGAATGAATGAATGCGATGTGCACAAATATAGAAACATGTGTGGAGTTGTAATATTGTGATTGCACCTCACGTTGTGGTTGTAGACTATAGTTCTCTACAAAGTCATTGACTGAAACAATGCTTGTGTCCTTGCATAACTTGAATTGCAAGTCCAACCATCAAGCTCTATGGGCATGTCTTGCATACTCATACACTATACTGTCACAAAATATAGGCATAAACTGATACACTGGAATCTTTTCAGTAATCAATTCACACCTCTTTGCTTCTTTACCATCTTTTGTATTGTATGCCACTATTTTATACTTTTCAAACTCTATTAGTTTGTTTCCAACCGCATGTGTTCTTTCCATATGTTCACATATTGGCATACGTTGCAAGCCACCATAATGCTGACATGTGCCATCCAAGCATAATTTCTTGTAGAATATTTGACCTTCCAATATTTCACATAAAATTCTTGATATGAAGTCTCTTGAAGATGTTGGTGGGGCACATATGCCACAACCCTGCAAAACATTGTTAGTATGTAAATCTAAACATATAGACTAATAAACATCAAAATGGTTAGAAAATTCAATATGTAATCTACAACATAAAGTAGCGCGTGTGTGATTTATCTTGACATAGAAAGGTTTTAGCATTTCAAAATATCTTTGACAAATTTTAATTTGAGGATACTTCTCTAGAAATTTACCAAAAAAATGTGTTTGAGTCATATCCAAAAAATGCTTTGGATGTGGTTCATGGTTTCGACTACCAATTCTCCTTCTTACCACATCCCTTTGATTCAGAGTTACCCTTGTGTAATTCTTCCAAAAGTCTTCAATTAGTGATCTCAATGCTTCAACAATTGGTTTATCTTTTTGTGGTAGTCTCCCCGAGAACGCCCATAATTCATTGACATTAGTGTCCTCAATTCTTTGGCGTCTTCCAACAGCTCTTGATAAAGTTTTCCTATTAATTCTCAATGCTTGACTCATCTTTCTAATGAGACGAGCTTTCCTCATTTGACTACTTACTATAGTTGATGTAATTACACGCCGTGTTGCATTACTATCTTTTGTGGGTGAGGTGTTACCCACACTCTCATAGGCTCTCATTAGATTCTTGACAATAGATTTTTCACTTGAAGCCTCTGATGTTCTCAACCCAAGAATCTTCATGATAGACCTATACTTTATACTTCGCATCATTTCAACAAATAGTTGACATCTTGCGGTCTCATTTAACTTTTCAAAGAACAATCTCCAAATCTTATGAGCATATCTTCTACGAGCGCGTTTTGGAATCTTACCTTCCATTGGATGCAAAATATTGTCATCAATATCAATCAAATACTTTGGCTTTCTATGCAAAATTCTAGGTGGTGTTAAGTTAGGTAAATTCATCTCAACATTAAGAATTTTATCAATATTTAAATGAGATGGGCTAGATGGCATACCTTCAATCGAAGATGGAATAGATGACATACCTTGAGGTTGAGGTGGGAATGATGGCGTACCTCCTTCATCACATGTGAGTGATGATGTAGTCTCAACTTGAGATGTGGTAGATGGTGTCCCTACATGTTGACTTGTAGTAGAGGACGTGTCTCCAACTATGGTATTCAAATCTCTCATAGCATGAAGTTTTTGCATTCGTTCTCTTTGTGCCACCAATACCATATCTCTTTGTGATGGTTGTGGTTCCTCTTCAATTGGCATGTCTTCATTTATCATGTCCAATTTCCTCTTCTCACGAAGTTCTGTCATAGCCCACTGCTTTCTTTGCATTCTTATCTTCTATCTCTTCCTGTGTTGGTTTAATTCTTGATCATTTCCTCAGCATGATGGAGAATTTGTCTGTAGCATGATAAAGAGACCAATATTAGTTCCTAAGAAATGAATCCATACAAATAACTAAAATATATGTCATTCAACCCTTCATAGTAAATGTACATACAATCATCATCTAAAAGAGTAAATTTCACTCAACTAAAATAGGTACAAAGCATACAAAGCAAATTATTGAAGCCATACAAAGCATTAACATTCCTAACATTCAATCACAATTAACATTGCAACACTACAATCTATAAATGTTAAATCACATGTCTTCTTTTGGTGAAAAGTGATGCTTTCAAGTAGGGTTTTGATGAAAGAGCATTGTTAAAGTGTGGATGACGGTTTAGATCAAGAAGTTGAAATTTGGAATTAAGAAGGTGTTTTGTTGGTACTAGGGCTACTAGGATTTGGGTGGCTTGTGAAGGAATAGACAATTTAAGAGTGTAGACTTGAGTAAGGGTTTATAGTGGTTGTGTTTGAGTTCCTGAGGGGTAAGAAGACCTCTAGTAACCTTGTTAGGTTTTGAAGTATTGAAGACCTTTGTGTCTTTTATATAGGGAGATTGCTTGAGAGGAAAGCTTATGAAATTTGAAGAAACTGTTGGTATGAGCCCTTTGGATTGAGTTGAACCCTACCTCTGCATCACATACCTAGGATTGTCATAAAAATCATTAGACTAATCTCTGTAATTTAGGGTATTGAATGGTATATAGTCAATCAAGATAACCACCATCATGTGCTAACAAAGGACAATTAGGAAATTTTGAAATATTGTTGTGTCATGTGGATACAAATCATCATGAATAGGTGCATAAGGAATGTCCTAGCCCAAGATATGTGCATACAAATCATCATGTCATGTGCATACTTGTATGATCTTGGCACCTATTCATTTGTATTTTAACTTGTAAATATGACAAGATAATAGTGGGATTGTATTTTTATTATGTTGTAATGATTTATTCTTGTATAGTTTGACATCATGGTATGTTAAGGTCTGTTTATTACCCATAATTATTAAAGAGCCCAAGTGTAGAAAATATACATGGCATCATGTGAGATTGTAGGCTGCTTTCTTGACTAGATACAAGTGATAGAAACATGTATGATAAAGTAATTCAAATAGAATTGAGGAATATGTAAAGTACATGCATGTAAAGACTTGACATACCTAAAAAATAGAGATTTGAATGGAGAGAGTACCCAATTATGTAGTGTTTTTTTCTTCTTGCATTAAACTCCTCAACAATTTGAGTTTTTCACCACTTGCTTCCTTTTCAATGTTAAATTGAATAACACTCAAATATAGTTAGTAACAACAATACTATTAACCAATCTATAATGTTAAATTCCTAAAATTGAAACACAATTAACATTGCAACACTACAAAAATTGAAACTTGAATAGATATATATCAAATTTGATGTGAAAACTATGTTATTTCCTCCTTCTCAAATTGGCAAAGTAGAAAAGGTGGTGGAAAGATCATGCAAAGGTGGTAGAATGTGTAAAATGTGCATGTGAACTTCCCAACAACATGAAAACACTTCTTTTTTGTTGGAACATACACATAATCAACATGAAAACAAAGCATGTGGGCTTGGATCACAGGGGGTCTAGGCATTTTTACCGTTTCTATAGAAGGAAAAAATGTGAGCATGTTATAACGCGCTCACATTTTGTCCTACTATAGATTGATCCATAAATATTTGTGCCTATATCACCTTTGATAGCACCTTTGCAATATCTCACCTCTAGTTCCATTAGCTCATGTTCTATCTCTCACCTCTTTGTTGCAAGTATGAGGTTAACCAGTGTTGTCATTGATGTCAACATACTCATATTGCATTGATAAGAAGGATTGGATGTGCTGTGTGCTGAGGTTATTGAGGAAACTAGTCTCCATCAGTAACAGTGAAGAACAGTGATGAGAAGAAGGCAAAAGTACTCAATAGGTTGAGGATCAGAGGATGCGGTTTAAAGGGTTTGTAGATATGAGTCTTGAGATGTTCCAATTAAGATTTTAGAGGTCTACATAAAGATCTAAAGAAGTTATGGCTGCTTGTGTAGAACCGGTTTTGGCAGGTGTTCAGTGGAGATAGAGTGTCATAGATTGGTCTGGTGAGATCCGGAATTACATTATCTCATTCTGTGGATTGGAAGGAGTGTTGAAGAAGTTAGTGTGAAGTGACAACTAGATTTGTCAATGATTTGGAGGTCCGGAAGAACCTTTTTCATTATGACATTGATGACAGACTGTGTTCTTGAAGTTCCGGATGAAGAACAGAAGAATTCGAGTAAGCTGATAAAGTGCGGATATTCTTGATGACTCAGGAAAGGTTTGGTGATCTTTGGATCATGTTCTATTCTTATTGGTGGTCCACATTGAAGTTAGAGTTTGCATTCGAAGAATAACCATGGATTTTGGTGTTCTTCTTAAGACTGACTGACCGGATGTATTACACGTCTTGCAAATGATCTTGTAGGTGTTTGCCAACTTAGATGATTGTTCCTAAGTTGATGCCTTGTATAAATAAGGGTTTGTGAATTTATTTTGAAGTGCGTCTTGCAGTGATGAGAGTGATATAGCGAAGAGAAGTGCAAAAGGCAGAGCAGGAGTTTTTGGGCTTAAATGGAACTGATCCAGGCATGGTAAAGATGTCAACCTCCGGTTCAAATTTGTAATACTTGTTATCTTGTAGACAGTGTGTCTCTTGTAGGCAGTGTGCCTCCTTGTGAGCAGTGTGCTCGGGCAGTGAGCCCTAATTGGCATGTGCCATGTATTTTTCTTATTCTTCTAATAAAGAATAATCCTTGGGTTAATCACCCCGTGGTTTTTCCCTTAACTGGGTTTTCCACGTCAAAATCTTGGTGTCTCATGTGTTGATGTGTATCTACTCTGGTTTTTATGCCTTATGCTTTCATGAATGATTAATTACTATGCTATTGATTAACAAAGTGGATTTAAGTGTTTGAATTGAAAGAAAATTAGGGATAACTGATTCACCCCCCCTCTCAGTTATCAACAATTGGTATCAGAGCCAAGTTCCTCTAAAAGGAGCTTAACTGCTTGAGGAGATCCAGAATGTCGTCATACAAGAAGGATAGTCCGAAGTTTGATGGAACCAACTTCTCTCTTTGGAAAGGTCGCATGAAATGTCACTTGGAGTGTATGGGAAAAGCATACTTGTCCATGATCGCAAAAGCATATGTACCTCCACAGGGTGGTTCAACAACTCTAAATGAAATCACAGATGCTGAAAACAATCTGCGGACCAAAGAAGCTCTTCTAAGCACATTAACTGACTCAGAGCTCTCAAATGTTATTGACCTACCAACTGCCTATGAGATTTGGATTAAACTGAAACTTCTGCATGAAGGAGATGAGTATGTTAAGAGTGCAAGGTTGCAGAGTCTTAAAGGGAAATGTGAAAGATTGAAGATGAGAGATGATGAAAATATCACTACCTTTATGCCAAGAGTAAATGAGCTGGTGTGTGGAATTAGGAATGCTGGTGGAGTTTTGGATGAAAATGAGATTGTTTGAAAAATTCTTAGATCCCTTCCTGTTGCCTACAAAATCAAGGTTGCTGCCATTGATGAATTCAGAGCCCATACAACTATCACAAGAGACCAATTGGCTGGCAAACTGGCTACATTTGAAATGACCAAGTTTGGAGATGATCCCCCCAAAACTGAATCTGCATTCAAAGCCAGTGCCTATGTGAAAGGCAAACAAAGATTTGATCCGGGAGAAAACTCTTCAAGGAAGCTGTCATGGTATGATCAAGCAAGAAAAGACATGGAAGAGGAAGAAGCAGAAACAGCTCAACTTGAAGCCCTCATTGCAAAAAGATTGCCAAGAGGATCCGGTAAGTATGAAGGAAAATTACCCTTTAAGTGCTTCAACTGCAATAAGATTGGTCACTTTGCCTCAAGATGTCTGGAAAGATCCACAAGATCAAATTCTAACAGACAATGGTTCCAAAAGAATTGTTATTATGTTCATGAAGAAGTTGATAATGAAGGAGTAACAGATGATGAATCAGAGATAGGAGACAAGTCCAGAAATGAATGGGTGTTCATTGCCATCAAGGAAGAAAATCCAATATCCCCTGAATCTATCAATCATAAGGTTATAGAAAGAGCTTTGGCTGCCCAAGTTGAAGAAAAGGATGATTGGGTTATTGACAGTGGATGCTCTGACCATATGATAGGTGACAAGAACAAGTTCTTAGATTTGGAAAGGTATGAAGGAGGAATGGTAAAGTTTGGTGACAATTTTGCTGGTAGAATCAGAGGTAGGGGAACTATCTCTTTTGATGGAAAGAACAAAACCGGTAATGTATTGTATGTTGAAGGATTGAAGCACAATCTTCTCAGTGTTGGTCAGTTGGTGGACAAAGGCTATGATCTCCGGTTCAAGAATGGAAGATGCAGGATCTTTGAAAGCTCCAGAACTGAGATTGCATCTGGTACTCAAACAAAAGGTAATATCTTCCATCTAGTTGGTACTAATAAAAGTTATTTGTTTGTTCAAGTTGATTAGAGTTGGTTATGGCATAGAAGGATGTGTCATGTAAATTTTGATAACATCATCAAGATAAGCAATACTCAGGCTGTAAGAGATCTTCCAAAGTTGGTAAAACCTACAAATAGTTTGTGCAAAGAATGTCAGCTAGGTAAACAGAGCAGAGTCTCATTCAAAAGCAAGGATCAGTCCTCTACTGGATTATTGGAATTAGTTCATACTGATCTATGTGGTCCAACAAGAATCAAGAGTATGCAAGGTGATAGATATTTCATGTTACTGATTGATGACCATTCCCGGATGATGTGGGTTACCTTTTTGAAAGAGAAATCAGAAGCTTTTGAGAAGTTCAAAATCTTCAAGGCTATGGTAGAGAATCAAACTAGATTAAAACTGAAATGTCTAAGGTCTGATAGAGGTGGTGAATTCACATCCGGTGAATTCATAGACTTTTGTGAGAAGCATGGTATAAAGAGATAGTTGTCTACTCCTAGGACTCCACAATAGAATGGAGTAGTTGAGAGAAAGAACCAGACCATCTAGGAAGCATCTAGGACAATGATGATGGAAGCAAATGTTCCTCAGATGTTTTGGAGAGAAGCTGTTAGCACTGTAGTCTACACTCTCAATCAAGTTCAAATCAGAAGCAATACCGGTAAGACTTCCTATGAACTTTGGTTTGGCATCACTCCTACTGTGAGATATTTTAGAGTATTTGGTAGCAAATGTTACATTAAAAGAGATGAAGATCTAGGAAAGTTTGATGCTAGAAGTGATGAAGGAATTTTCTTGGGTTACTCCACTCAAAGCAAAGCATATTGGTGTTACAATAAGAGACTGAGAAAGATGATAGAAAGTACAAATGTGAAGGTTGATGAAGGTATTGAAAATCCCTCAAGATTTTTTGAGTATGATGAAGATGATTAGAATGGTGTTCTGATTCAAGGAACTCAATCCTCTCCTAAAGGTTAGATTCAGACTGATCTAGTAAATCAATAAGAAGAGATAGGTCTGGATGAGCCTGATCAAGAAGCAGAAGTGCAAGAAACTCCCAAAGTTCCAAGGTATGTAAGACTGAACCACTCTGAAGATTAGATCATAGGTGACAAAAGCAAAGGTGTGCAAACTAGAAGGAATGTTGCTCAAAATCTGGATGAATGTTGTCTGATCTCAAAGATTGAACCTAAGACAATAAATGAAGCCTGCAATGATGAAAATTGGACCAAAGCAATGGAGGAAGAGTTGATGCAAATTGAGAAAAATCACACTTGGGATCTTGTTTCTAGACCTAGTAACAAGAATGTGATTGGAACCAAATGGGTCTTCCAGAACAAACTAAATGAAGTTGGTGAAGTAATCAGAAATAAAGCCAGATTAGTCTGCAAAGGCTACTCTCAAATAGAAGGGATTGATTTTGAGGAAACCTTTGCTCTGGTGGCAAGAATTGAAGCAGTCAGACTATTTCTTGCATTTGTTGCCTTCAAAGATTTCAAAGTGTATCAGATGGATGTCAAATCTACCTTCCTGAATGGTGACCTAGAAGAAGAGGTGTACATTGAACAACCAAATGGATTTCAGTTATTTGAGCATGGTGATATGGTCTGCAAATTAAAGAAGGCACTGTATGGTCTAAAGCAAGCCCCAAGAGCATGGTATGAGAGGCTAGACAAACATCTTTTGAAGATTGGTTTCAACAGAGGTATTGCTGATAGTAACCTATATTTCAAAATTGATCATGAAAACATCTTGATTGTTGAAGTATTTGTTGATGATATCATCTTTGGAGGAAGAGGCAGTATGTGTAAAACCTTTGCAAACCAAATGAAAAGTGAGTTTGAAATGTCAATGCTTGGTGAAATGAATTTCTTCTTGGGTCTGCAAATTACTCAGACAGAGAAAGGAATCTATATCTCTCAGACCAAATATGTGAAAGAACTATTGAAAAAATTTGGAATGGAAGATTCAAAGCCAATGAACACTCCTATGGCTACCGGATGTAAGTTGAGCAAAGATGATGACTCTCCTAAGACAGATCAGACAAAGTACAGATCAATGATTGGAGGATTACTGTATCTCACTCAAACTAGACTAGATATAATGCAGGCTGTTGGTCTTGTGGCGAGATTCCAGGCTGATCCTAGAGAATCTCATGTCATGGCAATCAAAAGAATTTTTAGGTACTTGAAAGGAACAGTTGAGTAGGGCCTATGGTATCCCAGAGATTATGACTTTTCTCTTCATGCATATATAGATACAGATTGGGCAGGAGATGTGGATGATAGGAAGAGTACAAGTGGAGGAGCATTCTTTTTGGGAAAAAGGTTGGTTTCTTGGCTAAGCAAGAAACAAGAAGCAATATCCCTGTCTACAACAGAAGCAAAATACATTGCAGCAGCAGGTAGTTGCACTCAACTTTTATGGATGAAGCAAATGCTAAGAGATATTCAAGTAGAATATGAGGAGCCTATCACAATTTTCTGTGATAATTCAAGTGCAATAAATATTTCTAAGAAGCCAGTATTGCATTCTAAGACCAAGCATATATCTATCAAATTTCACTTTTTGAGAGAACAAGTGAACAAGGGTGAAGTCAGATTGGAGTATGTGCCCTCCAAGGATCAGCTTGTAGATATTTTTACTAAACCTCTTCCCAAGGACTCTTTTGAGTATCTCAGGGAGAAGTTAGGGGTCATGGCCCCTCCGGTGATGAACTAGGATGCATTGATGTGCATCAGTCTGGTGGATATCACAGTCATATCTTGTGACCCAGATTGATGATGGGGAGCTGCTACTAAGGGGGAGCAGCTGGTATGATTCTGATGTGTTAGAATTGCAAGTATGAGCCCTTTGCCATTGATGTCAAAGGGGGAGAGAAGACATGTGAAAAACAAGTGGTTGATGATCAAAGGGGGAGCAGTAAAGGAAGAGAAGACATGTGAAGAGTTGTTGTTGATAGGGGGAGCTGTGACAGAAAGGAGAAGTTCTTGTCTTGATGGGTTTTCACATCATATGTTGCCATCAATGACCAAGGGGGAGATTGTAGCAAGTATGAGGTTAAAAAATGTTTTCATTGATGTCAACATACTCATATTGCATTGATAAGAAGGATTGGATGAGCTGTGTGCTGAGGTTATTGAGGAAACTAGTCTCCATCAGGAACAGTGAAGAGCAGTGATGAGAAGAAGGCAAAAGTACTCAATAGGTTAAGGATTAGAGGATGCGGTTTAAAGGGTTTGTAGATATGAGTCTTGAGATGTTCCAGTTAAGATTTCAGAGGTCCGCATAAAGATCTAAAGAAGTTATGGTTGCTTGTGTAGAACCGGTTCCGGTAGGTGTTCAGTGGAGACAGAGTGTCACAGATTGGTCCGGTGAGATCTGAAATTACATTATCTCATTCTGCGGATTGGAAGGAGTGTTGAAGAAGTCAGTGTGAAGTGACAACTAGATTTGTCAATGATTTGGAGGTCTGAAAGAACCTTTTTCATTATGACAGTGATGACAGACTATGTTCTTGAAGTTCCGAATGAAGAACAGAAGAATTCGAGTAAGTTGATAAAGTACAGATATTCTTGATGACTCAGGAAAGGTTTTGGTGATCTTTGGATCGTGTTCTATTCTTATTGGCAGTCACATTAAAGTTAGAGTTTGCATTCGAAGAATAACCACAGATTTTGGTGTTCTTCTTAAGACTGGCCGACCGGATGTATTACACGTCTTGTGAATGATCTTGTAGGTGTTTGCTGACTTAGATGATTGTTCCTAAGTTAATGCCTTGTATAAATAAGGGTTTGTGAATTCATTTTGAAGTGCGTCTTGCAGTGATGAGAGTGATATAGTGAAGAGAAGTGCGAAAGGCAGAGCAGGGGTTTTTGGGCTTAAATGGAACTCATCCAGGCATGGTAAAGATGTCAATCTCCAGTTCAAGTTTGTAATACTTGTTATCTTGTAGACAGTGTGTCTCTTGTAGGCAGTGTGCCTCCTTGTGAGCAGTGTGCTCGGGCAGTAAGCCCTAATTGGCATGTGCCATGTATTTTTCTTATTCTTCTAACAGAGAATAATCCTTGGGTTAATCACCCCATGGTTTTTCCCTTAACCGAGTTTTCCACATCAAAATCTTGGTGTCTCATGTGTTGATGTGTATCTGCTTTGGTGTTTATGCCTTATGCTTTCATGAATGATTAATTGCTATGCTATTGACTAACAATGTGGATTTAAGTGTTTGAATTGAAAGCAAATTAAGGATAACTGATTCACCCCCCCTCTCAGTTATCAACACTCTCTATATCTCACTTATCTCTCCCCCTCACCTCTCTACCTCTCCCCTCTCTATGTCTCTCAGTTTCTCCTTGTCTACCTCTCCATCCATCCTTAGCCATCTAGGTCTCACTTAATCCTAAAGCCTCAACCCTCAACCCTTAAACCTTAAATCCTATACCCTATCCCTAAACCCTCAACACTTTACCTTAATCCCTATCCCTAGACCCTTAACACTTTACCTTAAACCCTATTCCCTCAACCATAAACCCTAATCCCTCAACCCTAAACCCTACACCCTATCACTAAACCCTAATCCCTTAACCCTTAGCCCTAAAGCCTCAACCCTCAATCCTTAAACCTTCAACCCTAAACCCTATCCCTAATCCCTATACCCTCGACACTCTACTTTAACCCTAATCCCTCGACCCTCAACCCTATCCCTAAACTCTCAACCCTCAAACCTTAGCCCTCAACCCTCAACGTCAATCCATAATCCCTTAACCCTTAACTCTAATCCGTCAACCCTCAACCCTAAACCCTATCCATAAACCCTCAACACTATACCTTAAACCCTAATCCCTCAACCCTAAACCCTAAACCTTAAACCCTAATCCCTTATCCCTAAACCCTCCAATCCTATCCCTAATCCCTTATCCCTAAACCCTCCAACCCCATCTCTGATCCCTATACCCTTGACACTCTACTTTAACCCTAATTCCTTGACCCTCAACCCTATCCCTAAACCCTCAATCCTAAAACCTCAACCCTCAACCTTCAATGTCAAACCATTATCCCTTAGTTCCCTTAACTCTAATCCCTCGAACCTCAACCCTATCCCTTAACCCTCAACCCTAAAACCTCAACCCTCAACCCTCAATGTCAAACCCTAATCCCTTAGCCCTTAACTCTAATCCCTTAACCCTAAACCCTCAACACTATACCTTAAACTCTAATCCCTCAACCCTAAACCCTAAACCCCATCCCTAAACCATATTCCCTCAACCCTCAACCCTAATCCCTCATTCCTACACCCTAAATGCTATCCCTATTCCCAAACCCTCAATGGGCTTGATACTATACCTTAAACCCTAATCCCTTATCCCTAAACCCTCCAACCCTATCCCTAATCCCTATACCCTCGAAACTATACTTTAACCCTAATCCCTTGATCCTCAACCCTATCCCTAAACCCTCAACCCTAAAACCTGAACCCTAAACCCTCAACATCAAACCCTAATCCCTCAACCCTTAACTCTAATCCCTCGACCCTCAGCCCTATCCCTAAACCCTCAACCCTCAACCCTCAAAATCAAACCCTAATCCCTCAACCCTTAACTCTAATTCCTCAACCCTAAACCCTCAACACTATATCTTAAATCCTAATCACTCAACCCTTAACCCTAATCCCTCAACCCTCAACCCTAATCCCTCATCCCTAAACCCTAAATGCTATCCCTATTCCTAAACCCTTAGCAGGCTCGATACTATACCTTAAACCCTAATCCCTTATCCCTAAACCCTCCAACCCTATCCCTAATCCCTATACCCTCAACACTCTACTTTAACCCTAATCCCTCGACCCTAAACCCTCAACCCTAAAGCCTCAACCCTCAACCCTCAATGTCAAACCCTAATCCCTCAACCCTTAACTCTAATCCCTCAACCCTAAACCCTATCCCTAAACCCTCAACACTATACCTTAAACCCTAATCCCTCAAGCCTAAACCGTAAACCCTATCCCTAAACCCTAATCCCTCAACCCTCGACCCTAATCCGTCATCCCTAAACCCTAAACGCTATCCATATTCCTAAACCCTCAACGGGATTGATACTATACCTTAAACCCTAATCCCTTATCCCTAAACCCTCCAACCCTATCCCTAATCCCTATACCCTCGACACTCTACTTTAACCCTAATCCTTCGACCCTCAACCCTATCCCTAAACTCTCAACCCTAAAACCTCAACCCTCAACCCTCAACATCAAACCCTAATCTCTCAGCCCTTAACTCTAATCCCTCAACCCTAAACTCTATCCCCAAACCCTCAACACTATACCTTAAACCCTAATCCCTCAACCCTAAACCCAAAACTCTATCCCTAAACCCTAATCCCTCAACCCTAATCCCTCAGCCCTCAACCCTAATCCCTAAACCCTAAACCCTAAACCCTATCCCTATCCCTAAACCCTCAACGAGCTCGATACTATACCTTAAACCCTAATACATTATCCCTAACCCTCCAACCCTATCCCTACTCCCTATACTCTCGACACTCTACTTTAACCCTAATCCCTTGACTGTCAACCCTATCCCTAAACCCTCAACCCTCAATGTAAACCCTAATCCCTCAACACTTAACCCTAATCCCTCAACCCTAAAGCCTATCCCTAAACCCTCAACACTATACCCTAAACCCTAATGATTCTCTCTTGGATAATGAAAATAAAGTCTACAGAATTGCAGTATTTACCATCAACTAGCAAGAGCAAGTGTCATCCATTGAAATTAGGAAAGGTCCTTGAAGTGCACCTTAACTCGTTAGATTCATGAGTTGACGTTGATTGCATCTCACATCTTGGGCCATATTTTGCCCTGTCAATTCTCTGAGTTTCTAGCTCCATCAATAAAACTTTCTAGCTGAAGTGAATATTCAAATTATATGGCATGTTTTTCTGGCCCATTTGGGGTTCATTATGCCAATAGGTGTACACACTATGAGAAAAACTTTGCATCTTGTACATCCACAATGAGTAATTAACAGTTGAAATCAGAAGGATGATCATTATGAGAAAATCTTTGCATTGGGGTACATCCACAGTGGGCAATGAATGGTTGAAATCAGAACGGCTAGTCAACATTAAGTGAACATTTTTTTATTAAGATTTTTTTAAAAGATCAACATACTCTCTCCACCTATTTTCTTGAATTTAAATTAGGGCCATAAAAATGTGCATACATCTTCTCCCAACATATAACCTGGGTGTAATTAAAACCATCAACTAGGTAAAATAAACAACTTTGGCCATAAAAATCAATCAGTCTTTTAAAAATAGATATTAGTAGCTATACATTTTAGATATGAGTAACTATACATTTTAGTACTATTTCTTTCTTGATTTTCTATTTTTAATTAACTAATTTTTGTTTGTTTTAGACAAAATATTACAATCCTCATGAAGATCTTTTCTTGTATAATTTTCTCCTTTTATCTTTGGCTTGTCTTTTCTTTCCTAGAAGTTCTTTCAGAAGGATCCTTATTTTTATCTTTCGATCTATATGAACTCTAACTATAAATCTATGTTTCTTGTTGTCTACCTGCTCAAAGATGCAAACATTTCCTTCCTTGATATTATTATGACGTACAAAATATGCCCACCCCGCACTTAGGGCAGGTATATTGTTATGAAATAGGCAAATACTCTCCCATTGTTTACTGGATCTATCCACAAGAACTACTAAACTTTTTTCTCTTGGTAATTATAGAGGACATTCACCTATTTTTGGCCACTCCTGCATTCCCAAACCATTACAACTAAGTTATTTTAACCCAATAAATAGCTAATTGCATTGATTTAATACTCTACTATTAAAGCTCAGCATTCACACAAATGCAGATGTTCATATTATAGAAGACTGCATTATATTAGACTATTCTAGAGATCCCTCAGGAAAAATGTAATAACAAAACTGCTTTGCCTTATGTTAGATTACAATTAAACCCATTCTTTTTGACACTCTTCTCTTAATAAAGTAAGAGTAATAAGAATAGAAGTAGAGAATTTGATCTTACTAGTATGCATGGTCGGTTTACATTCCCTGACTTCATTTTCATTGAATAAAAAGGTTTATCTGATTTGAAAGGTGGGGTAGAGTTAACTGTCATGTGCTTTTATAGATGATAGGGTCCATAATGTCTAGGGTTCTTTAAAGAAAGGCCTATAATAGAATTAAGTTTTTGTTATACCAATCCTCCTGGTAAAGCTACAGTTCAAATGCCTTCTTTGAAAGTTGAAATAAATTAAATTAGACTTGTACAATTTTGATTTTCTTCTATTGCTTCAACAACATCATTGTTTTCTTCATCAGAAACCAATTCAATCAGCAACTTGATGCACATTGGTTGACTTGAACTGCATCCTCTGTTAGAAGGGCATTTTTATCTATATCAATGTTGGTATTCATAAGCTGAAGAGCATTGATATTTTTCACACACCCTGTTCTTTGAAATATCTTAACCTTAAAATCAGACTTGAATATATACTTGAACACAACAAAATCTCCAATCTCTAGCCCATGATGATTCACAAAATTTTCCCAACCCTGCCTAAATTCTAGTTTATTTATGGTACCCCCTAATTGCACATCCCACTCCTGCCCACCTGGGCCTTGCAACACCATATGTTCATTTGTGTTGTCTATAAATTATGAAACAAATGCAGGAGGAATGCACTGCCATAAACACATTACACAATTAGATTTTACAAGTTCTTAACAGTGTACAAGAAATAAAAGAATGAAAAATAATGTATAGAGTTACCAGTTTTTGTGTAAAGTCTCCAAGCATAACTTTAAAGAAGGAGGCAGGCCCATTAAAGCAATCCATTCAACAACTTGCTGCCCATTGGTTGACTTGAACTACATACTCTGTTAGAAGAAGGGCATCTTTTATTTGTATCAATGTTGGTATTCATAAGCTAAAGACCATTGATATTTTTCACACACCTTGTTCTTTGAAATATATTAACCTTAAAATATGACTTGGATATGTACTTAAACACAACAAAATCTCCAATCTCTAGCCCATGATGATTCACAAAATTTTCCCAACCCTACCTAAATTCCAGTTTATTTATGGTACCCCCTAATTGCACATCCCACTCCTGCCCACCCAGGCCTTGCAACACCATATGTTTGTCTGTGTTTTCTATAAACTGTGAAATACATGTAGGAGGAATGCACTGCCATAAACACATTACACAATTAGATTTTACAAGTTCTTAATAGTGTACAAGAAATAAAAGAATGAAAAATAATGTATAGAGTTACCAGTTTTTGTGTAAAGTCTCCTAGCATAAATTTGAAGGAGGCATGCCCATTAAACCAATTCATTCAACAACTTGCTGCCCATTGGTTGACTTGAACTGCATACTCTGTTAGAAGAAGGGCATCTTTTATCTGTATCAATGTTGGTATTCATAATCTGAAGAGCATTGATGTTTTTCACACACCCTATTCTTTGAAATATCTTAACCTTAAAATATGACTTGGATATGTACTTGAACATAGCAAAATCTCCAATCTCCAGCCCATGATGATTCACAAAATTTTCCCAACCCTGCCTAAATTCTAGTTTATTTATGGTACCCCTTAATTGTACATCCCTAAACCCTAATCCCTAATTATAATTTATGGTACCCTAATCCATAAACCCTAAACCCTAATCCCTTATCCCTAAACCATAAACCCTATCCTTAAATCCTCATCCCTCAACACTTAAACCTTAAATCCTAAACCCTCAACCCTCAACACTATACCTTAAACCCTAATCCCTTAACCCTAAACTTTCAACCCTAAACCCTATCCCTAATCCCTCTACCCTCAACACTCTATCTTAATCCTAATCCCTCAACCATCAACCCTAATGCTATTCCTAAAGACTCAACCCTAAACCCTAATCCCTTATCCCTAAACTCTAAATCCTAGCCCTAAAACCTCAACCCTTAAACCTTAATCCCTCAACCCTAAACCCTAATCCATCAACCCTAAACCCTAATCCCTCTTGACCTTAAGCCCTCAACCCTTATCCACCCCTCTCCTCCCCTATCTGGCTCACCCCCATCTCTACCCTCCTCTACCCTCGACACTATACATACATACATACATACATACATACATGCATACATACATACATACATACATACATACATACATACATACATGCTTAATAACCTTGAACATAAAACAATCCAAGGGGGACATAACGCGAGCGCGTTATACTGCTCTTGCGTTATGTCAAACATGACAAACATTGAGCAAATTTTTGTGAAAAAGGAAAAAATGTAAAATAGAACATAACGCGAGCGCGTTATATTTTGCTTTGGGAATCCCAAGCCTTAGGCTTGGGATTTTCTTTGGATTTCCAACCCAAAGGCTTGGAGTGCCTTCCCAATGTCTAGAGACATGTTTTTGCATATTCTACAGGATTTCACATAATTTCATTCGTGGTAACCCTCAGATTTGCATGTGTTTCAAGGTCAAACAAATTAAACACCTGGGTAATGTTAGACTTTCTCTTAGTTATTTAACGATGTAATTTTTTTCACATTTTGACAATGTTAAGCCTTTCATCTTTAATTTCTTTTGTTTGTGTGTCTGTTTTTAGGCAAAAACCAGTGTTTGGTCTTTTTTCATTGTAAATGAACCGTTCATTGAAATTTAAAAAAAATTACATTTTTAGAAATTAGACTCCATTCTACACATATTAAAAAAAATTGATTTTCAATTAGTTTTCAAAATTTATAGGGGTAGCACGGCCAAAATTCTATTTTTCAGGATGTGTCCACTTTGAAAATTAGTAAAAAATCAAATATTCATTAAAAAATTATTAGAAAAATCGGGCATAAACTACATGTTGTTAGCTAATTTCTCACTGAAACGATTTTAAAAATACCAAAACAAAGTTAACCTTTTGAGGGAGCCACAAAACATGTTATGTTATGCTTTTTTGACAGAAACAACACCAATTTTTGTGGCCCCCTCTTTTGAACCCCTTAATCTATACCATTTTAAAAAAAAATAGTAGTTTAGAAAGTAGACTCGGAGCACTACGAACATTGTTTTGGTTGCATCTCCAAATTTTTAAGTGTAACTATGCTCAATTTCTCATCCAAGGCCAGCATTTCCTAATTTTAGAAAAAAAAGTGGCCACTTAAGACCCCTTTTTGGCCCCCCATCTTCCCGTGCTTACCCAAAGACCTCTAGTCTTTTATAGACCACTTGAACATTGGTCGAGTTTACATCTCTCAATATTATGTATAAACATAGATTATTAGGCATGTCTTCATTGAGATAAAATCTTAACGAATACTATCATTATTATATCTAATCCTTGAATTAAGTCAATATTTGAGTCTACAATAATAACAATTCAATATCTTTGATAGATCTTGATCTTCGCAAGTCCATCGACCTTTCGATATTGAAAAGATTATGAACTCTTGTGTTTCATCCTAGAGTATAATAACAATACTTATCATGTTGTGGTTTTCATATGTGATATAATATCACCACTCTTGGTGTTTTATCAATACCCATATCATATCTTCATAGTCTAAAATAAGAGATTAGCTATCAAATTTTTTTTGACAAAACACAAAAACACTTATACATATAAGTCCTAGAAACTAAAGACCCATCTCAGTCTAAACTTCTAACTTCTAGATTAATATTAGAGGACTCTTCAACACTTTAGCCTCAAATTCTAATAAATGATTTGTCTTGTGATACTACTATGATAGTAAAAAGATAAGACAACTGCATATAGACCTCAAAAGCTTCTCCTTAAGCATCTTGATCATACGGATTAAGTGACACAAAGTCATCTAACAAATAGATACAATCATAAATATTGTCAAGGTGACTATAGGGATGAAGAGAATTCATAACCTACGTAATAGATAGGCATTGATGACTAAGTTTAAATAAATACTTTTAGCCTTCAATAGATATGTGCCACACTATTCTTCGGTTTGCATGATTTTCTATGCATTAAACATTTACTAAGTGAAAGGAACCAAGGTATGCAGCAAACGCTTCCTACACCGATCTATTGAGGAAAGATTTGTGCAAATTTTAACTTTTCAGTTACAAATTAAGATGTGCATTAACAGAAAGGTAATAACAACATTCAAATGCGAAACTCACAACACAATATATACATGGGGAAAACCCTTTCAGGTAAAAAAACCCACACTCCAAAGCCGCCCAATATATTATTCAGGAATCAAGAAGATTACAATATAGTTGCAGAGAAAGATTTCACAGGAGTATTAATCAACCAGAGATCTAGAAGTAACTCAAAATCTATAAGACTCTTTCACACAACCTCCATCTCCAGCTCTTGATATATAGGAGATACGATACAGTAAACCGTCAATGGTAATTACAAAACCATGAGCCAAAACCACCCAAAAGTGGTGCCCAAATTATTTCCAATAAAAGATGCCTTATGATGTGCCAAATCACACACCAACACATGTAATTCTCCCCTTTATAGCTCTTTTAAGTGTCCAACATGTTTTCACATTTCCTAAAAACAGGAGGTCCAACTTCCAAAGGCCATAACTTTTGATCTGGGTGTCCGATTGACAAATTGTTTGATGCGTTAGAAAGCTCGTGAAGAGATCTATCAAGATATAACCCACTTCACCAGTTACAACAAATTTAGCAGTGTTTATGGACCTATAAGTGCCTCAAAACTAAGTTCAAATTTTTTCTGACAGTTTCAAAAATAGAAACTTTAATATCTCGCAATCCAGGTATCATCTTGAGTCGAAACTCACCTGTGATGTTTACTTAGTCATTCCACACATTTTGGAAAAAAATTTAGGTCCATTCAAGGTCAAATGTAGAGTTATTAAAAATAGTAATTCCTACCTTTTTTAGCCCTTTTGGAAACTTTGAAAGTTCTAGACCATTCTTCAAGATAAAGGGTATTCAAAAAGACCAAAACTGGGAAGAATAGTAACCTTTTGTAGTTGCAAGGTTGAGACACTTTTCCTAACATTCTCCCACTTGTCTAACACCTTGTAAGAGCAAAGAGAGTATCAACACCATGATTTAATTGCTAGGGGATGAGAGGCCCATATACTCCAAACACCATTTGAACTTCTTTGTGCTCCTGGGTTTTGTCAAGGAATCTGCAACATTCATCAAAGTGTCAACTTTCTCCAAGTTTACCTTCCCATCCTCTACCATGTCATAGATAAAATGGTTTTGGAAATCAATATGCTTAGTCCTCACGTGGAAAGTAGGATTCTTCACCAAACATATGGCACTTTGACTATCACAACAAACAGTAATCTTCCCTGCATGAAACCCAACATCAAAACCCAATCTCTTAAGCCAAATGGCTTCTTTACAAGAATGAGTTGCTGCCATGTACTCAGCTTTAGTAGTGGACAAAGTGACCACATGTTACTGCTTACTCATCCAACTCATAGTACCACCAAACATAGTGAACACATAAGCACTGGTGGATCTCTTGCTATTAATGTCACCTGCCCAATCTGAATCCACAAATCCACGAATACAAAGTGAATGCTAAGGTCCTATAGGATAACCATGATAACATAAGAAATACTCAAAAGTACCTCATAAATATCTAAACATTCTCTTCACTACATCCCAATGTACCCATCTAGGATTAGCCATAAATTGACTAAGGACTCCCACTACTTGGGCAATGTTTGGTCTGGTAAAGACCATCGCATACATCAAAATGCCAACCACACTAGCATAAGGAACTCTGCTCATATCCTTCATCTCATAAGGAGACTTTGGACAATCTACAACAGTTAACTTTGTCCCCATCATAATAGGAACAGTCAAAGGTCTACAATCTACCATGCTGAATCTCTCCAACACAATGTTAACATACTTACTCTGGCCTAACTAAAGTTTTTTTTTCTCTCTCTTCTGATCTCCATTCCTAGAATGTACCAAGTTGCCCCTAGATTATTCATCTCAAACTATGTTGACAACTAAGATTTCAAATTAGAAATCAAACTTTTACAATTTCCAATGAGTAACATATCATCAAAATATAATGCAATAATGAGAATGTGATGATTGTCAAACTTGTAATAAACACAATGATCTAATTGCAATATCAGAAATCAAATCCTCAACACAAAGGCTTCAAACTTCTGGTACCACATCCTAGGAGGTTGTTTCAAACCATACAAAGACTTTTTCAACTTGCAAACTAGATTTTATTTACCTTTCACCACATAGTGCTCTGGCTGTGATATATAGATTTCCTCCTCCAAGTTAGCATGAAGGAATGTTGTCTTCACATCCATTTGTTCCACTTCTAGATCATACACAGCTGCAAGAGATAACAGGAACCAAATAGATGTTAGCTTTGCAACGAGAGAGAAAATCTCACCATAGTCAATTCCCTCCACCTGAGAATACCCCTTTGCAACCCATCTAGCCTTATATTTCTCAAAAATGTCATCTGCACCAAATTTTCTTTTGAACACCCATTTGCATCCAACAGGTTTTCATCCTCCAGACAAAGGCACCAAGTCCCAAGTATTATTCTTTTCCAAAGAAGTTGTCTCCTCTTCCATGGCCTCCTTCCAGGAACCTGCATCTTTCATACCCATAGCCTCTTTCACAGTTCTAGGCTCATTAGTGCTAGAGATTAAAGAAAAAATACAACTGGAATCATGCAATGAAAAATCAATCCTATCAGGTTGCTTCCTTATCTGTGTGGACCTCCTCAAAGATTGAGGTTGAGGTTCTTCATCTTCTTTTGAACTTTCATAGCTACTAGAGCTATCCTCATTATTAGGTCCAATAAATGTTTTTGGTTCAACTTTCTCAGGGGTGGAAGTAAGCTGAACCACATCCTCTTTCTTCTCTTCTTTCTTTGGTTGCAAGGCAACATAAGAAGGATTGAGCTCTCTAAAGATCACACTTCTACTATACAAAACTCTCTCAGCCTCTGGATCCCAAAGCTTGTACCCTTTTAAACCGATGCCATAATCGATGAAGATACACTTCACAACCTTGTTCTCCAATTTAGACCTCTTCTCCTTAGGCACATATGCCTATGCCTCACAACCAAATACTTGAATGTGTCTCAATAAAGGCTTTTTACCAGACCACACCTCCATAGATGTCTTATCAATGAGCACTGATGTAGGAGACCTATTAACCAAGTAACAAGCGGTAGCAACAACTTCAGCCCATAACTTTTGTTCAAGGCTAGCTCCACTTAGCATACTCCTTGCCCTCTCCATCAACATTCTATTCATCCTCTTTGCAACTCCATTTCATTGAGGGGTATACAGAGTTTTCTTGTGCCTCTCAATCCCCTATTCTTTACAGAACTTGTCAAAATCTGCTGAATGAAAATCACCACCGTTGTCACTCCTCAAACACTTTTCTATCCTTCTGATTCTCTACAAGAGCTTTGAACACTTTGAATCTACTAAAGACTTCAGATTTGCTTCTAAGGAAGTACACCCATGTCCTTCTACTATAATCATCAATGAATGAAACAAAGTAAATAGATTTTGAAATTGAAGGAACATTAACAGGACTAAACACGTTAGAATGAGTCAAGTCCAACACCTCAGAAGATTTGTGAGAATTGAAATAAAACTAAATGCAATTTTGTTTTCCATAAATGTAATGTTTGCAGAAATCAAACTCAAGGTTACAGTCATTCATACCCTCAACAAGATTTTTATTTTTCAGGGTCCTCAAACCCTTTTTACCATTTTGACTAAGCCTTTGGTCCCATAACATTGTCTTCTCAGTTGGAAGTTTCATCTCCATAGAATGACCACCCTTAGGTACCCAAAAATCACGACCATCGGAAGTAGATTGTTACATCCCCAACTTGTGATTTAGTTTAATCTTACTTTTGTATGGTAATCAGGATGATTAGTTAAGAGTTGAATGATTAGATGTTGTGGAAAATGTTAGATTAATCATTGTTTATGAGGAAACTAACTTATGCTAGTTAAATATGAGATTTCAAGATTGAAATGATTATTTAATTATTATGATTTATCGATCATATGATGATACACTAATCATGAATTTCAGGTGGTGAGTTTGATCAGGAAAATAAATCATCCTTTGAAGATGAAAGGAGAGTATCATTCGGGAGGAAGAGATAGATGTTAAGGAATTGGCCAAACAGCCATCTGAGTATCGGATCCTATGTCCTTATGAACCCTCTGTAAGTTGTCTTTAGTCATGTTTACTTTCTAGGAAATTGATCTCCTTTTTGGGTCATCATCTCAGTGGATCTATTTTGACAATGGTTATGATGAGTAAACAACGTTCCTTGAACATCGTCGAAAGTTGAGAGTTAGTCTTGTGAAGAGATAAAGAATTCTCTTGTTTTTCTTATTCCCAATTTGGGATATTATTTCATTATTCCTTGTTTTTTGACAAAGGTTGAAAGTTGATTGAGGGGGAGTATTACTCGACCCCTGAAACCATAATCTATTAGTGTGTCATCCTTTGTTTTCATTATGCTAATGATCTTTGATTTTATAGAAGTTATTTAACCCTTATTATTTAGCTAAGGGTGATTAAGTTTGTGTGGACCTCTTTAGAGGTCGATGTCAATAGTATCTTGACTATGCATATAGCTATATTATTTTATCCATATTCTTGTCATTCTGATATCCATCACCCACGAGGAGTGGGAAGAGAGATTTTAGGCTGAGTTGAGGCTTGTTAGAGCCCTCCTCACAAATTGACCAAGAGTGGACTACGTGGATCAAAAGATCCCACGAGGTGGAGTGTAGGAAATGCATACAAAGAACCATATTTTGATAGTTATCAAGGGCTATCAAAGGGAGACTTCATTCTAAGCTATCATTATTGGGTGTCTAGAGAAAAAGAGAGTGAGGGTGGTGAATAGAGGGAGTTATCATTTTAGCAGTGGGCTACAAGGCTGTCACCACTAGGAGATAGGGTGAGGAGGCTCGAAGCCCAGCGTGTAAGACATTTATCACTGTGTCGTATCATAGGTATGATGAATTAGAGTTCATGGCTCATACATATAACATTTGGTTTCCAATACAGTTTTAAACCTTTGTTTTTGGAGGACATCGACTGTGTCGACTTGAGGGAACTAATCATATATGCATATGACATGCTAAGTCATGAACATAATTATATGTATATCTTGATGATTATCTCTGATTGTTGAAGGCTCTTGAAGCCTCACTATATTATTTTTGTGATGATTCTTTGAAGGTATTGTGTTTTTAGTTGCACTCGGCCAGCTTGAGGCCATAATACCTTCGCTGGTTATGCATGCATGTGCACCTATGAAATACTAGTTAACCGATTGAGCCATGTATCTTTAATAATGTTTTCTTTTAATTACTTATCAATTGATAAGACTTAAAAACCTAGTGTTTATTACTGAGCCCGGGATAGGGCGATAATCATTTGTTATGGGTAGGTTGAGGGTATCGGCCTATGGTATTGATACCATAGAATTGTTATGTGCCATAATAAACAATGGCCATAGCCATGATAGATGCAAAAACTTTTAACTTAGTGGTACAACTAAGTTGGTGTCATGAGCACTTGATTATTTATCTTACCAACCCGATAGTAAATGATGTTGAGCCTCGATTGTTTGTGCATATTTTTTATATCATGGTTATTATAACTCTTCATGGAGATGATCAGGTTATCATATACATACAGATGTATTATGGCTTTCTTGGCAGCCATGAATTTATGTCATATTCCCTATGTGAAGTAATTACTTGATAGGTTCTTTGATTACAAGAACTTACCCTAGTTATTTTATAAACTAGTGGTATTAAAGAAGGTAAATACCAACTTTGTGAATGGCAATTATTTTTTTATATATTTGGCATTAGGAAAGTCTCTTAAGGAAGAACTTATTAAAGAGATCAACTCTATGAGTCTTTATGAGTATTTCATATATATTATGATTTGAGCCTAACCTTGAAAATAGGTAAACAAAGTAAACACCGACCGAGTAGGGTAAGTGTTGAAACCAAGAACATACTTATTTCTTCAAGAAATTTGGGATAGTGTGATGTGGAGTCACTAGTTCCCAAATGTCTAAGAAATCAAGGACCCTAAGAATTGGTTTTTGAGACAAGAATCGAATGTCCAAGGAATGGATTAAGATGTATTGAAACTTAATTATTCTAACTTAATTATTCTAGACCAAGAAGGGTAAAAAATATGTTTACTATAGGACATGACAACTTATAAGTCAAGTTGAGGTGGTGGACATATGACAACATTCATTGTGTAACATTTATATATGTAAATATTTGGGTAAAGTAATGCATCCATCTCTGCATGCATTGTCCGTCCACAGTGTTCTAGAAGACATAATGTCTCTAGTAGTGTCATACATAGTTAGAGTGGATCTATAGTTGTGTCATTGTGAGGCATTATAAAGGACACAACACTAGATAATCGGATGGCTAACCTAATGTTTCCTTATATCTATTGCTTCCATGAAGGGTAGGGCCACTTCTAGTTAGGAAGTTGTGCGGGGGACCACCGATTTGTGGTTGGAGGAAAAGCATCTAGATGATGCTCTCCTTCCCAAGCATGAGACAAGCCGAGACTTATGAAGATAGATGTCATATGTTCTAGATACAGTGTTATTCCTTTAATGACTTGATAGTCAGTTATTATGTATAATTTGATGTTAGATGCCTTGAGCATATCTTTGTACATATATAGTGAAAGTTAGTCACTAATGATATGTAATTGGATATTGAAAAGTGTAAGTTTTGTTATATTATGATTTAGAATAACATGATTAATTATCAAAGTGATAATGATTCATTTTTGTTTCCCCTGATTTGGATAATCATGATTTAATCTAGCTCTTGATTAAGAGGAATAATTATGTTAATTTTTGAGCATTATGGAATGTGTTGTTGCATATGGTATCAGAGCTACTAGGTTCAATACGCAGACCTATGAGCTCACTACTTGATGATTACTTTTACCCAACATTAAGTATGCTAATGTTTGGATGTTCTATGCTAGAATGGTAAGAATTAGGACAACACCCCGAAAGAAGGTAATACAACATGGACGTTACCTACGTCATCAAAAGGTCTTGAGGGAATGAGCCTCAAGGATGAGAAGACTTGAATATACTAGATACCTAGTAGGAGCATGGCTAACTGATGATGAAACCTTCGTTGATGTCATGAAATGCATCAAGTAGGAGTTAAGGAAAGAAGAAAGGATGGATGCCCCTTAATCTACTGATGCATCAACAGAACCCTCTACACCTAAAGCACTAGTTGTGGAAAATAATCCTAGGGATTATGATGTACCCAAGGAGATTGTGAAGGAGTACCTGTGTGTACCCTCACCTCCTAAAATTGAAATGATAAATCTCAAGGTTGAGAAATGAATATGGGAAGTTATCCCAAACTGTAAATGACTTGCAGTAGCAAGGTGTAAACAAAATTTTGTAATTTTGGTGGATTATATGTAATCCAATGAAAACTACAATGCAATTACAAAATTCTAATAATCTTTCCTTTCTTATTAAAGATTACATGAATGAGAATAGATTTGTATTATGAATGAATTAAATGACATGGAAAAAACTAATCTGTGATTAATCTGAAAACTTCAGGAAGAAGTAGATTGCAACAAAGGTTTAGATTAGAACCAGAATGATAGATAGCTAGGATGAAGGGCAACCTTTAGGGAACTCCAAAATTAAACTTGATTGAATCATTGCCTTACTTCAAGATACAAGAGTGAGAGTAGGAACTCTCAAACATGAAGTTAGGGGTCGGCAAGAACCCAGGAAGGATGCCTACGATGGGGTTTATGACGAGACACGTCATAATGATGCCACCCAAAGTGAGCATGGAGAAAATAACTTTGAGACTAGATAAGAAGTGGATAGAAGGAGCCATATGGCTATGGAACTATCTTGAGACATGAAAAAGGTTATGCCTCCTAAATTTAATGGATCTGTAAGTGGAGATGCCATGGAGGCATGGCTTACAGAAATGGAAAAGTATTTCGATATCAGGAACTATAATGAGGTTACTAAAGCAGTATGGGGGAATTCAAGCTGGTAGGTGAAGCATCCACATAGTGGATGAATAAAAAGATGGAACGAGGCTTGAGGTCTACAAGTCTTACTTGGGACATGTTCGTGGAACTTTTTTAGGCAAAGATGGTTGTAGCAGCTGTTCTATGACTAGAAGCTTATAGACTTTCAGAATCTGAAACATGCTTATCTATCTATGGATGAATATTGGGAAAAGTTCACCTTCTTGCTTAAATATGTGCCGCAGTACCAATAGGATGAGAGATTATGTAATAAAAAGTTTATAATGGGATTGAATGGCCAGATTGGGGGTGAGGTTGATGTTCATGGTCCTACTACAATGGACTAGGTCTATGAAAAGGCCATCAAACATGAACAGAAACTCAAACCTATGTCGGCTTATAGAGAAAGGAACCAAAAGAGACACAATTGGTCCCAATCCTCACAATCCTCTAAGAAAAAGGGGAAGAAACAAGATTATTCTAAGAAAAATGATAAGGGGACCAAGCATAAGCAAACTAAGTCTGAGGGAGAGAAAAAGGGAAATAACTACTCCAAGAAGAATGGAGACAATTCTGGAAAACTTTAGGAGAGGCAAGGACCAGTGTGAGGGTGCTTCACATGTGGCAAAGATCATTATGCCAACCAATTTCCTAACAAGACACATGGAGCACAACCAAGAGGAAACCCTCTACCCTCTCAACAAGTGGCATTCCAGCAACACATTCATGTAGCAGAGATCATAATGCCAACCAATGTCCTAACAAGACACATGGAGCACAACCGAGAGGAAACCCTCTACCCTCTCAATAAGTGGCATTCCAGCAACACATTCATGTAGCCTTGGACAACAAGCAAGCTAAATACAAAATAACTCCCATTGAGATAACATGTATTTTATCTAGTCTTCTGATTTTAGTTTTAATTGACACTTGTGCTACTGAATGTTTTGTTTCTCCTAAAATTGTAAGCAAAATTCCTAGAAAGGCTAGATTTCATGGCAAACTCATGGTCTGTAGAATATGCAAACCAAACCAAGGCTTAGGTAGAGTAATGCCTATTTGAGGCTAGGGTTGAACTTCCAAACTTCTCCATGGAAGTAAATCTTTATGTAGCCCCACTAGGCTCGTATGATGTTATCCTAGGGATAAATTGGTTATGGAAACATTGAGCCAAAGTGGATTGCTATGCTAAAACAATAGAGTGTCTGGATGATTTAGGAAACAAAGTCTTTCTTCAAGGAAAACTTAGGGAAGTGAAACTGAGACAAATTTATTCCCTGCAAATGAAAAGAACTCAAAGAAAAGGATGACAACTTTTTCGCTGTCAAAATGGAAAAACTAAATGAGACTGAGGAAAGCTATTTCCAAGATGACTTAATGTTTTATGAATCTCAGAAACTTAATGAAGTTGGGAAGAAGAAGTCCATAGGTTAGGAAAGATTAGATATGGATAGGTATCTTTTTTCTCAGAGATTTTGAGGACATAGTTCTGGATGAGATACCGAGATTGCCTCCTAAAAGAGCCTTTGACTTCTCCATTGATATAATCCCAAGGTTGGAACCCATTTCTAAAGCCCCTTATAGAATGACCACCACATAACTAATGGAGCTAAAAGCTCAATTACAAGAATTGTTAGATAAAGGGTTGATTAGACCTAGTGTGTCGCCTTGGGGAGCATCGGTCATCTTTGTGAAAAAGAAAGACGGTAACTTGTAGTTATGCATAGACTACCACATGTTGAAAAAAGCAACCATTAAGAATAAGTACCCGTTACCTCGCATCGATGATCTTTTCAATCAAATGAGGGGTGCAATTGTTTTTTCAAAGATCAATCTTTAGTTGGGGTATCACCAATTGAGGTTAAAGGATGAGGACTGTTGCAAGTATGTGCTTACCGGTGTTGTCATTGATGTCAACATATCTGTGTTGTCATTGGTGTCAAATGTGCTCTTCTTTTGATGATTACTTGTGTTGAGTTAGTTGTTTTGTATTGACTTATATAAGTGTTGAAGATAATGAGAGAGTGTTCTTGATATTGAGTTCCCAAGTGCTTTTGAGAAAATTTGCTCTACTAGTGGAAACAATGTATTACAGAGTTTCCTAGCTTGTAGAAGTACAGTGTAGTGTTTTGCTCCGCATATTCTATATATTGAATATCTTTGTTTACAGATTAGAAGTTATGTTAAGGAATGTTTGTAGATGCTATGTTTCAAGTTTGAGCCTTCAGTATGAAGATTTGAGCGAGTTCTATTCACCAGAGTAAAAACTATTTTTTTGAGTATTTAATGGTGACAGGGAGAATGTATTCTGCTCCGCATTTCTCCACATTCAAGTTTTACAGTCTGCGGTTTTGGAATTAAGATTGTAATGATGTTATGTGCCTTTAGTTAAAAT
This sequence comes from Cunninghamia lanceolata, assembly GCA_027924645.1. Taxonomy (NCBI): domain Eukaryota; kingdom Viridiplantae; phylum Streptophyta; class Pinopsida; order Cupressales; family Cupressaceae; genus Cunninghamia; species Cunninghamia lanceolata. Next base: position 1,101,272 of record BSBN01001093.1, read on the forward strand.
GGTTCATGATTTGGTGCTCCACAAGTGATCTTTCCTTTATGACAGTAGCCGACAGTAATGTTCAAGTGCTTCGGTTTGAAGTATCTCATGGATAAAGTGTTTAGAGGTTGTACGGATGTTCTTGGTGATTGTAATGTGCTTGTGGATGTCTCTAGATCATATTACTACCTTTTGATTGGTTTGTAAAGTGTAATTTGGATTGTGGCTGAAGCATGTTCGTAAAGGTCTTAGTGTTAACCCCAGTCTTGGCCGACCTAGTTGTTCTCACTACTTACGATTATGCTTTGAAGATTCTGGAAGCATGTTGTTGCATGGAAGATTGCAATTAAGTCCCAGCTAAGGTGTGGTGTGGTCTGCATTCACTTTTTCTCTCTCAAATCTATTTAGGTCTAGACCTATCTTAATGTATGTGTGTTTTCTGACCTTGGAGATTGTTCCAATGGTTGATGATTGTAATGCCGACCTTGATGTTAATTCCAAGGTTGATGAATTGTATAAAAACATGTAATGAAGTTATGAATTAGGTATAAGTGTGTGAAAATGTGAATATAATTGTGTGTAAGTGAAGAAGGCCAAAAAGAAGAAGAATTAGTGCGCTTTAGTGGAACTGAACCCTGACATGGAGTAGATGCTACTATGTTAGTTCACCAACTCTAGCAGTGAGCCAACCACCGGCAGTGAGCCACCCCATTGGTAGTGAACCTCTTCTTTTGCAGTGAGCATTCTAGGAGTGAGCCCTAAGGTAGTGAGCCTCTAATTTTTGGTATTGTTATTACATATTATATTGTGAGCTAACACTCACCGTGGTTTTTCCCTTATTGGGTTTTCCATGTAAAAATTTGGTGTCTCATGTGTCTCATGTGTGAATGTGTTTAAGTTTCTGATTTCATGCTTTCATGGTTAAAATAAAATAATGTTGGGAATTAAGGTGTCTCAACCTTTGCAATTTCCTAGCATTGGTAATTTAATTGTATATTTAATTATTGCCTAATATTGTAATTACTTGCACATTCAGTTTGGTCACATAGTTGAGGTGGCATGGTGACATGTCAGCTTGCTTGGAATGTGACTTGGATGGTCAAGTCAAACCTACATGGATTTAGGCGTCCCATATTGAGGTGGAATTAATTTTTCATGTGTCGTCATCTTTGGTATGTTGAAGATAATATTCCATATGACAGAATCGATGACGCATAAGGGCCAAGTTTGAAGCTTCCTATGACAAGTGGTGACAAGTGTCGGTTGACATCTTTGCATGAGGGAAAAGTATCTTTAGGCACCCAAGTTGGGCTATGACATGTTGTAAGTAGAATATGCTATATTTAGAATTGTATGACAGATTCTCTTGCAACATCTAAGTTTGATATTGTGGGCAGATTTTATGATGGTTGTAAGTCACGTAAGAGAATCTGTCATAGTCTATTTTTAGCCTGGAGCGCTCTACATTGGGAAAATCAAATCTGCCATGTATGGCAGATGTAAGGGATGTAAGGACGGTAAGGACAAGTGTCCTTTGATGCTAGAAATGGTCATTTGACCAAGGTGGATGCCTATCCCAAGATGCTCTCAAGATATGCCTTGTAATCTCTATAAAATGCATAGTTTGGAGTTGTAGTTGAATAGAGTTTTTACAGGTACTGTTATGCTACCAGAATAACTCCAGAATCGACATTTGTGAACTCTTGGAAGACTTGCATTGCAAGTGTATTGTAAACTATTACTGTTTTGATAATACATTGTGCAGGTTTAGAGTGTGGGTTTTTTTTTTACTTGAAAAGGTTTTCCCCACGGTATATCTTGTGTCATCTTCTTTCTGTGTTGTGTTGCTGCTATAATCTTTATGTTATTAGTTTAATGTTGCTGTAATTGTAAGGATTTAAATGAATTTGCATTCCATTCCCCTCATTAGATTGGTGTAGGAAGTGTGTTTCGTGTACCTTGCTTCCTTTCAGTTGGTATCAGAGCTTGATCACCTTTGGTCCTAGTTGTTGGGTAGGGGTTTTTTGAGCTAATCTTCGATTGAGTGGGAGTCTGTGTAGAGTATTATGTGATCTTGTTATAGCGAGAAGATGGCAAGCACATCCAAAAGAATAGAGGTGGAAAAATTCAATGGCACTAATTTTAAGTTATGGAAACTTAAGATGGAAGACATGCTTGTTGATCGTGACCTATGGGAAACTATATCTGGTGTAAAACCAGCTGCTATGGCACAAGCTGATTGGGATCTCAAAGATCAAAAGGCTAAGGATCTCATAAGACTCAGTCTAGCTGATTCTGTCCTGTTAAATGTCCATGAGGAGAAGAACACAAAAGACCTTTGGAAGAAGTTGGGTGATGTTTATCAGGCAAAGTCCCTGGTGAACAAACTTTTTCTAAGAATAAGTTGTATTCTATGAAAACAGAGGATGGAGGATCTATTACAGATCACTTGAATGCCTTTAATATGTTAATTACACAACTGACATCAGTTGGTGTCAAGATGGAGGAGGAGGATCATTGCATGACCTTGCTTTGTTCTTTTCTAGACTCGTGGAATCATCTTATGATGGCTATTGGGAGCACCACATCTAGTTTCACAATGGATGAAGTGGTATCTTCACTGTTATTTGTTCAGAGATGCGGAGAAAGTCTTCTAAGGCAACCAAAGAGGCTCTTGTGGTTCGTGGAAGACCCAAGGAGAAAGGGAAAAAGAAGGACAAGAAAGCTAAGAAGGGCAGATCCAAATCCCGTGGGAGATCCAAATCTCCTGGAAAGTCCAAGGCTCTTTGTTGGAACTATGGAAAAACTGGGCATTTCTGAAAGGAATGCAAAGAGGAGAAGAAAAAGAAGAAGAAAGCTCCTGATTCAGATTCTGACAAGTCACAAGATGATGGTGATGCGTTCATCACAGCCCTGGCCACCCATGCATCTGATGATGTGTGGTTGATTTATTCTAGTGCATCATTCCACATGACCTCGCATCGAGACTAGTTTACAAAATATGAATAGTTTGATGGTGGAAGAGTGTACCTGGGTGATGATTCTCATCTGAAGATTGTTGGTCGTGGAAGAGTCTCTATCTAATTCCCTGATGGACGAGTGAAGGGGATCTCTGGGGTTATGCACATCCTAGGATTAGCAAGGAACCTACTTTCTGTAAGTATGTTGAATGATGCAGGTGTGCAGGTTGTCTTTTTGAAAGAAGGATGCAAGATGACAAGAGGAGCTATGGTGCTTGCTAAGGGTACTGGGAGAGGTACTCTGTTTCAGCTAGAGACATGCATTTCACAATGCAATAGTTCTTCTGACTCAAGGAAGAGGGTAGCAGTCACTTCATCTCCACCATCTAAACCAACAGTGAAGAAATATGTTGTATCTACTCCTGATGGTTGTATTCATGCTTTAGAAGTTAAGATTCCTACTGAAAAGACAATGTTATGGCATAAGAGATTTGGCCACATTGGTGAGAAGGGTCTTAGAACCCTCAAAAATAAAAACCTCATTGGGGTTAGACGATTTTAATCTTGAGTTCAACTTTTGTGAACATTACATATATGGAAAACAAAACCATGTTTAGTTTTATTCGAGTTCTCATAAGTCTTCTAGTGTGTTGGACCTTGTTCATTCTGATGTATTTGGTCTTGTTAATGTTCCGTCTTGTTAATGTTCCTTCATTATCAAAATCTATATATTTTGTATCTTTCATAGATGACTACAGTAGATGGACATGGATTTATCTTCTCATAAGCAAATCTGAAGTCTATAGTAAGTTTAAGGAGTTTAAAGCCTTTGTTGAAAATCAGACTGGTAAAAGGATTAAATGTTTGAGAACTGACAACGATGGTGAGTTCTGTTCTACAGAATTTGATAAATATTGCAAGGAACTTGGGATTGAAAGACATAAGACAACTCCATATACCCCGTAGAAAAATGGAGTTGTAAAGAGGATGAACATGACACTGATGGAGAAGGCTAGGAGTATGCTTAGTGGAGTTTGTCTAGAACAAAAGTTTTGGACTGAAGTTGTTGCCACTACTTGCTATCTGGTAAACAGATCTCTTACATCAGCTCTTGTTGGTAAGACACCCATGGAGGTGTGGTTTGGTAGAAAGCCTTCAATAAGGCATCTTCATGTTTTTGTTTGTGAGGCATATGCACATGTGCTTAGGGAGAAGCAGTCAAAATTGGAGAACAAGGCTATTAAGTGTATCTTCATTGGCTATGGTGTCGGTGTGAAAGGATACAAGCTTTGGGATCCCGTGGTTGAAAAATTATTGTATAGTAGAATTGTCATCTTTAGAGAGCTAACACATTCTTCCACTATTTTATAGCTAGAAGAAAAAGAAAAGAAAGAGGATGTTGTTCAGTTTCCTTCTACCCTTGAGAAGACTGAATAGAAAGACAATGTTGGACCTGAAAATGAGGAGAGCTCTAGCAGCTTTGAAAGTTTAGAAGATGAAGTAGAACTTCCACCTCAGCCTTTGAGGAGATCCACATGAATTAGGAAGCAACCTGAGAGGTTTGGTTATGCATTGCTTGATTCTAGTTGTGTTTTTGCTTTGCTTACTAACAGTGATGAACCTAGAACTGTGTCATAGGCTATGGATATAAAAGATGCAAGTTCCTAGAAGGAGGCCATGGAGGATGAGATGGCTTCTTTGGAAAAGAATCAAACTTGGGACTTGGTGTCTTTTCCTCCTAGACGAAAACTCGTTGGATGTAAATGGGTGTTCAAGAAGAAATTTGGTGTAGATGGCAGTGTTGAGAAGTATAAGGCCAGATTGGTTGCGAAGGGGTATTCACAAGTGGAGGGTATAGATTATGGTGAGATCTTCTCTCCCATTGCAAAGATGACATCCATTCGATTCTTGTTATCTCTTGCATCATCTTATGACTTAGAGGTGGAGCAGATGGATGTGAAGACAACATTCCTTCATGGAGATTTGGAGGAAGAGATTTACATGTCAGAGCCAGAGCATTACATGGTGAAAGGTAAAGAAAATTTGGTTTGCAAGTTAAAGAAGTCTTTGTATGGATTGAAGCAGTCTCCTAGAATGTGGTACTTGAAGTTTGATGCCTTTGTGTTGTCAATTGGATTTGTGATATCAAAATTGGATCACTACATGTATTATAAGTATGATGGTGATTGTATTCTCATTGTTGCATTATATGTCGATGATATGTTTCTCATTGGGAAGGGTAAGAATATGATTTCTGATTTTAAGTCTCAGTTGGCAGCACAGTTTGAAATGAAAGATTTAGGGGCAGCCAGGTACATTCTTGGTATGGAAATCATAAGAGACAGAACTAACATAAAACTTTGGTTAAGCCATAGTGAGTATGTGAAGACCGTGTTGGATAGGTTCAGCATGGCAGATTGTAGACCATTGTGTGTTCCTGTTTCTTTGGGGACAAAGTTGTCTATTAGTGATTGTCCAAAATCTCCTAGTAAGGTGGACATGAGAAGAGTACCTTATACTAGTGCTGTTGGTAGTTTGATGTATTCTATGGTCTGCGCAAGACCAGACATTGCCCAAGAAGTGGGAGTCCTTAGTCGATTTATGGCTAATCCTGGACAGGTACATTGGGATGCAGTTAAGCGAGTGTTCAGATATTTTTGGGGTACTTCTAAGTATTCCATATGCTATCATGGTAATGTTATAGGACCTCTGCATTCTATTGATATTCATGGATTTGTGGATTCAGATTAGGTAGGTGACATTGACAGCAGGAGATCCACTAGTGCTTATGTGTTTACGCTATTTGGTGGTGCTATTAGTTGGATGAGTAAGCAACAACCTGTGGTTGCTTTGTCCACGACAGAAGATGAGTACATGGCAGCAACTCATTCTTGTAAGGAAGCTATTTTTCTTAAGAGATTATGTCCAGATATTGGTGTTGATGCAAGAAAGATTACAATTTGTTGTGATAGTCAGAGTGCGATTTGCCTTGTGAAGAATCCAACTTTCCATGCCAGAACAAAGCATATTGATGTACAGTTTCACTTCGTGTGAGACATGGTAGAGGATGGGAAGGTAAATTTGGAGAAGGTAGATACTTTGAAGAATATTCCAGATGGATTGACGAGGCCAGTGGACACAAAGAAGTTTAGATGGTGTTCAGAGTCTATGGGTCTCTCGGCCTATAGCAGTTAAATCTTGTCATTTCTTTTGGCTCTTGTAAGGTGTTTGACAAGTGGGAGAATGTTGGGAATTAAGTTGTCTCAACCTTTGTAATTTAATTGTATATTTAATTATTGCCTAATATTGTAATTACTTGCACATTCAGTTTGGTCACATAGTTGAGGTGGCATGGTGACATGTCAACTTGCTTGGAATGTGACTTGGATGGTCAAGTAAAACCTACATGGATTTGGGCGTCCCATATTGAGGTGACATTAATTTTCCATGTGTCAGCATCTTTGGTATGTCGAAGGCAATATTCCATATGACAAAATCTATGATGTGTAAGGGCCAAGTTTGAAGATTCCTATGACAAGTGGTGACAAGTGTCAGTTGGCATCTTTGCATGAGCGAAAGGCATCTTTGGGCACCCAAGTTGGGCTATGACATGTTGTAAATAGAATATGCTATATTTAGCATTGTATGATAGATTCTCTTACAACATCTAAGTTTGATATTGTGGGCAGATTTTATGACGGTTGTAGGTCGTGTAAGAGAATCTGTCGTAGTCTATTTTTAGCATGGAGCACTCTACATTGGGAAAGTCAAATCTGCCATGTATGACAGATGTAAGGGATGTAAGGAAAACAAGGACAAGTGTCCTTTGATGCTGGAAATGGTCATTTGACCAAGGTGGACACCTATCCCAAGATGCTCTCAAGATATGCCTTGTAATCTCCATAAAATGCATAGTTTGGAGTTGTAGTTGAATAGAGTTTTTACAGGTACTATTATGCTACTGGAATAACTCCAGAATTGACATTTGTGAACTCTTGGAAGACTTGCATTGCAAGTGTATTGTAAACTGTTTCTGTTTTGATAATACATTGTGCAGGTTTAGAGTGAGGTTTTTTTTTACCTAAAAAGGTTTTCCCCACGGTATATCTTGTGTCACCTTCTTTCTGTGTTGTGTTGCTACTGTAATCTTTATGTTATTAGTTTAATGTTGCTGCAATTGTAAGGATTTAAATGAATTTGTACTCCATTCCCCTCATTAGATTGGTGTAGGAAGTGTGTTCTGTGTACCTTGCTTCCTTTCAAATAATAGTGATTAAGTGGTTGATGTGTTAATGGTTTTGAAGTTTTGGTTACAACTGATTCATCCCCCCCTCTCAGTTGTCTTGGTCTTTTCAACAATTGGTATTAGAGCGAGGGTTCCTCAATAAAAAGCCTAATAGATTGAGGTAGATCTGGGATGGCACACATGAAGGAGTCACCACAGTTTGATGGAATGAATTATTCTCTTTGGAAGGTACGAATGAAAATTCATCTCATTTCTCTTGGTTATACTATTTGGAAGATAGCAGAGAAAAAGTATACTATTCCTCAAAATGGACTGTAAGATGAAGATGAAGTCAAACAATATGAGTTTAATGGAAAGGCTAGAGATTCTTTGTTAAATACATTGAGTTAGTGAAAGTAATAGATCTGGAAACTGTTCATGAGATCTAGGAAAAGTTGAAAAAATTGTATGAAAGAGATGATTCTGTGAAGAGTGCAAAATTACAAAATCTGAAGGCGAAGTATGAAGCCCTGAAGATGAGTGATGATGAGAACATAACAATCTACATGCAAAAGGTTGATGAAATTGTCAATGGAATCAAAGGTCTTGGAGGAACTGTTGATGAAGATGAGGTTGTGCTAAATATTCTTCAGTCTTTGTCTAAATCCTATAGTCACAAGGTGTCAGCAATTAAAGAAGTTATGAGTGTGAACAAGTTTACAAATGATTAGTTTCTCGAGAAGCTTACATCTTTTGAGATGAGAGAGTTTAGCGATGCATTGCCTAAGACTAAGACTGCTTTCAAAGCAAGCACTTTAGAAAAGATTTCAAGAGCCCAAAAGTATGCCATGGAATCTGATGATGACCTTGATGAGATTGAAGCCAACTTTGTGGACAACATGCAAAGAGGTATTGGTAATTTCAAAGGCAAATTACCATTCAAATGATTTTCTTGTGGTAAGATTGGTCACTATGCCTCCAGGGGTCTGGAGAGAATTGATAGAGGTAAGAAGAAATTTGAAAGTAGACCTAGAACTACAAAGAAATGTTATTATGTTAGAGATTTTGATGATGATGGTGTGACAGATGATGTGTCTAATGATACTAGTGCAAATAAATGCTTGTTTATTTCTATTAAAGAAGAACCTGTGTCTACTAATCCTGCTAGCTGTGTGAAGGAAGAAAAACTAGAGGAAGAGAGTGCTTTATCTATCTATCAGGTTGTGAAAGATATGGATGAATGGATTATTGATAGTGGATGTTCACATCACATGACCGGTGATAAAAGTAAGTTTGTAAGTTTGGAAAAGTATGATGGGGGACTGGTTAGGTTTGGTGATAATGTACCAGGTAAGATTTGTTGAAGAGGATCTATTTCTTTTGATGGTAAACATAACACAGATGATGTTCTATATGTGAAGGGTTTAAAGCATAATCTTTTAAGTGTGGGTCAAATGTGTGACAAAGGATATGATCTGAGATTAAAGGATAATGGATGCAAGATCACGAAAAGCTCCAGAATAGTGATTGCAACTGGTAAGAAGACTAAAGGTAATGTTTATCAATTGAGGGGAACTAATAATTGTTGTTTGTTGGCTCATATAGATGAGAGTTGGCTATGGCATAAAAGGACGTGTCATATCAATTTTGACAACTTGGTGAAGATAAGCTCAGTACAAGCTGTGAGAGATCTACCTAAGCTTGTGAAGCCTACTAATACTATTTGCAAGGAATGTCAATTAGGGAAATAGACAAGGACGAGTTTCAAGAGTAAAGAACAATTTTTTGCTGGATTGCTTGAGCTGGTGCATACAAATTTGTGTGGTCCTACAAGAACAAGAAGTCTGCAAGGAGACAGGTACTTTATGTTGCTTATTGATGATTATTCTAGAATGACATGGGTCACTTTTCTAAAAGAGAACTTAGAAGCCTTAGACAAGCTCAAATCTTTCAAGGTAATGGTTGAGAATGAGTTAGAATTAAGGATCAAATGCTTAAGTTCTGATAGAGGAGGTGAGTTTACATCAAATGAATTCAACATTTTCTGTGAAGAGCATGGGATAAAGAGACAATTGTCTGCTCCTAGGATTCCTAAGCAAAATAGAGTTGTTGAAAGAAAGAATAGGACAGTTCAAGAGGCTGCTAGGTCAATGATGATGGAGGCTAACCTATCGAAAGTGTATTGGAGAGAAGCCATACATACTGCTGTCTACATTCAAAACAAAGTCCAAGTCAAAGGTAATGGTACTAAAACTCCTTATGAATTGTTGTATGGAAGAATTCCTATAGTGAAATATTTCAAAATATTTGGAAGCAAATGTTATATCATAAGAGATGAAGAGTTAGGCAAGTTTGATGCTAGGTGTGATGAAGGAATTTTCCTTGGATACTCTACTAAGAGTAAGGACTACCGATGCTACAATAAGAGATTGAGAAAGGTCATTGAGAGTGCTAATGTGAAGGTTGATGAAGATAGGGAAATAACATCAAATCTGAGTGGCTATGAATCAGATGAACCTACTATGACATTCAATGAAGAAAAGGTGGAACAAAAGGATAGTCAAGTTGAAGAAGAAAAGGCTCCAAAAAGTGTTGTTAAGACTACCAGGTATGTAAGGATTAATCATTCTAAAGGTTAGATAATTGGTGACAAAAGCAAAGGGGTATTGACAAGGAAAAGAGCTACAGAGGAACAAATGAACTACTCTTTGCTTTGATAGATTGAACCTAAAACTATAAATGAATCCTGCCAAGATGAAAGTTGGGTAAAAGCCATGGAAGAAGAACTGATGCAAATAGAGAAGAATCAAACTTGGGAATTGGTTCCTAGACCTACTGATAAGAATGTGATTGGAACTAAATGGGTTTTCAGAAATAAGATGAATGAAAATGGAGTAGTAAGAAATAAAGAAAGACTGGTATGCAAAAGATATTCTCAAGTTGAAGGAATAGATTTTGAGGAGACTTATGCTCCTGTGGAAAAGATTGAAGCAATAAGAATGTTTTTGGCATTTGCAGCTCACAAAGATTTTAAGGTGTATCAGATGGATGTGAAGTTTGCACTATTGAATGGAGAGCTAGAAGAAGAGGTTTACATTGAACAACTGAAAGGATTTTAGTCATCAAACCAAGGTGTCATGGTGTGCAAATTGAAGAAGGCACTGTATTGACTCAAGCAAGCTCCTAGAGCCTAGTATGTAGGTTGGACAAGTTTTTGCTGCAATTAGGGTTCAGTAAAGGTACTGTAGACAGTAATCTCTACTTCAAAATCAATGATGATCAAATTCTGATTGTTGTGGTCTTTGTTGATGATATTATCTTTGGAGGCAATGAAGGTATGTAAGAAATTTGCAAAGGAAATGCAAAAGGATTTTGAGATGTCTATGTTTGGTGAAATGAATTTCTTTCTAGGACTGCAAATTATTTAATCAAAAAAAGGAATTTTCATTTCTCAATCCAAGTATGTGAAATAGTTGTTGAAGAAGTTTGGAATAGAGGATTCTAAGATAGTATGTACTCCTATGGTAATTGGTTGCAAGCTGAGAAAGAATGATGAATCACCTAAGACTGATCAAAAAAAGTATAGGTCTATGGTTGGAGGTCTACTTTATCTAACCCATACAAGACCAAATATAATGCATGTGGTTTGTCTTGTAGCAAGATTTCAAGAAGATCCCAAAGAGTCACATGTGATGGCAGTCAAGAGGATCATGAGGTATTTAAAAGACACTTTAGACTATGGATTGTGGTATCCAACATTTACTGATTCAGTCTTAGTGCTTATATAGATGTAGATTGGGCTGGATATTTTGATGATAGAAAAAGTACAAGTGGAGGTGCTTTCCTTTTGGGTAACAAATTGGTGTCATGGCTGAGCAAGAAGCAAGAATTAGTTTCTTAGTTTACTACAGAAGCATAATATATTGTTGCAGCATGTTGTTGCACTCAAGTGCTTTGGATGAAGCAAACATCGAAGGACATAAGAGTTGTGTATGAAGAACCTATTTCAATCTTTTGTGACAACACAAGTGCTATAAACATTTCAAAAAATCAAGTAATGCACTCAAGAGCAAAGCATATATCAATAAGGTATCACTTTCTAAGAGAAAAGGTAATAGATAATGAAGTGAAGATAGAATATGTATCTACCAAGGATTAGATTGTAGATATTTTCACCAAGCCTCTGCCTAAGGATACTTTTGAGTAACTTAGGGAGAAGTTAGGGGCCATTACCCCTCCTGTGCTAAACTAAGATGCATAAGGAATGCATCAGTCCAGTAGTGTCCAAAGTTTCATATTTTGATCTAGATTGATGTTTAGAAGGCTACCTCTCAGGGGTAGTAGGTAGATGTTGCTGATATGAGTTCCTGATAAAGAGCAGTAAGTGTTGTATTATTGCTGATAGGGAGAGTGGAAGAATAATTCCAGTTTGATCAAAGCAGTATTATGCAAGTATGTGCAGAGGAAGAGAAGTGATACCCTTTGCCATTGATGTCAAAGGGGGAGAGAAATCATGTGAAAAACTCAGGGGGAGAAAGAGTTCATATGTGTAAAGAGAAAGGGGAAGAAACTAGCCAATGTAGAATCTTGTCTTGATGGTTCTTATAGTTTTTCACATCAATGTTTCTATCAATGACAAAGGGGAAGATTGTTGCAAGTATGTGCTTACTGGTGTTGTCATTGATGTCAACATATCTATATTGTCATTGGTGTCAACTGTGCTCTTCTTTTGATGCTTACTTGTGTTGAGTTAGTTTCTTTGTATTGACTTATATAAGTGTTGAAGATCATGAGAAAGTGTTCCTGATATTGAATTCCCAAGAGCTTTTGAGAAAATTTTCTCTCCTAGTGGAAACAGAGTATTGTAGAGTTTCCTGGCTTGCAAAAGTATAGTGTAGTGTTTTTCTCCACAAATTCTGTATACTGAATAACTTTCTCTACGGATTGGAAGTTATGTTAAGGAATGTTTGTAGATGCTATGTTTCAAGTTTGAGCCCCCGGTGTGAAGATTTGAACGAGTTATGTTCACCAGAGTAAAAACTACTTTTTTGATTATTTAATGGTGACAGGGAGAATGTATTCTACTCTACATTTCTCTACATTCAAGTTTTACAGTCTGCACTTCTAGAATTAATCTTGTAATGATGTTATGTGCCTTCAGTTAAAATGGTTCATGATTTGGTTGGTGCAGGGGCACCCAGGTTGTCATGCCTCCAAGAGGGATCAAAAAGTGAAAATTTGTTTTGATTGAGTCAATTGTATGTAACAAGGTCTTCTAAGACCGTTTCATATGTTTTTGAGTTGGTTTGAGTCATTTGGGGTTAGTTTGGGTCTTGTTGCAAAAAAGTGTCAATATTGTCAAGTTACACAAAGCAACTTTTGCATTTTTGGTGACAAGTGGAAGTTGAACCGTTGGAACTTGAAAAATTAGTTTGTAACTTTTGGGGGATGGTTGTAAATTCCTTAAAAAGGCCTTCTATCATCAACCATGAGTTGTAATTAAAGTTTGGAAAAGAAGGTAATAAAAGAACCCTATTTTTCTACACTTTCCTAACATTTCTTGCTACTACAATTGATTGTAAGGCTTGGTACAATCTAATAATGGTTTGAATCTTATTGGAGATGATAGAGTAGTGAATCCTCTTCCTATTGCATCTAGTTTTGTTCATTTTCATTAAGATTTGTGTAAGTTAGAGGTATTTTAATCCAAACAAGTCGAAACCCTGGTTAGGGTTACTAGTGATTGAAAAAAATGGAATAAATTCCATTCCACCCAGTGGAATCCTTTGAAACTTGGTGGAATGGAAGAAGTAGGCATGTTTTTGGTTTCCACAAATTTACAGATGTAGGGGAAGGTGTTTGGCACGTGCAAGTTGATGCCCTAGCCTAATATCTCCAAGTATTAGGCTTAGTAACTCTAGAGACTTAGGGTTTTGGTTGGAAAGATTTTGAGAAATCATTCTTTGTGTTTGGGAATTGATGTTTCAGACCTATTAAGACATGCTTGAACTGTTGGAGAGGAAGGATAAACCCTAGAGTGCGTATACCTTGATGTTACCAAGCAAAATCACCAATTAGGCCTATTGCAACAAGTAGGACAATCAAATTTTGGAGGTTTCCATACAAAGAACCTACCCTGGTCCTGAAGCATGTTGAATAAAGCCCAAATGGGTATCTGAAACTATGTTCACCATTTTGATATCATATTTGTATGGAAAGTTATGAAGGAAAAACTAGTTTTGGAAGGCTACTAGAGTAAGGAGCAATTTGTGAAGGAAAGGTCATTGATTGGTGTGTGAGAGTCCTTGTAAGTGATTGTCTAAGTGTGTTTGTTAGATTAGAGACCAAAGGGTCCTTGTGGGTGATTGTGAATTGTGGTTACCCTTGAAATGCTAGTTATCTTGAGATCAAAGGTCTACCCTTGTTGAAGAAGCCTGCCTATCATGATTGCCTTTGAATTTTGAGTAAGGATTCAAGCCTATTGTTGTGAAATATGGTATCAATTGTTTGATTGTTTACCCTTTCTCTACATCAAATTGGTACCAGAGCCCAAAGATCTGGGCAAGATAAGTTTTTTTGGAGTTTGTGTATTATCTTTTTGCAAGTTGAAGGAAGAGCCTGGATACCAAAAGACTAGGCCAAGGGAAAAGAAAGGGGGCCTAAGGTGAGGTATCACAAAGACAAGAAGCATTGAGAAGAAGCAAGGTGAAAGAGACTTGCTTGAGAAAGAAGAATGTAAATGTTGAGAAGATTAGTCCGTGGAGACATGAAGAGTACGAAGTTGCAAAGCAAGCAACAAGAGAGGAAAAGAGAGGAAAGGGAGATAAAGAAGAAGGATGAGAAGGTAAAACAAGTTAATATTGAGCAAGAGATAGTAGAGCTGAGACAAGCCTTGGAACAAATGACAAAAGTTCAAGAAAGAATGGAACTTGATATGCAACAGTGACTTGAGAAGGCAGAACAAGCAATTGGTTGGCATTGTCCAATAAGAAAGAGGATAAAGTGGCCTATCAAGAAGATCATTTGGAGGAGAAGAAGGCAAGAGAGGAGATCAAAAATAGACCTTGGAGAGTCTTTGTTTATAATGGAAGATCCTAAGCCATCTGAAGAAGAGGAAAAATGTGGAGAAAATGGGTCCATTGAGACTCAAGATTTTATTTCTAACAATATTTGTGAGTATGTGTTTATAGGTGCAACAAATGAAAATGAAGATGGAAAAGGGTATAAAGACAAAGGAGAAGTGAAAGAGAATGGATTTGAGTCTAATGTGCAAGTTGAGCAATGTAACTTACTGGTGAACACAATGCAGGGTTCAGATTTTCAGTTATTTAAATAGAAGAACATAGATTTCCATTTAGTTCACCATGTTACACATGTACCATTTGAGTTTGAGGATGCAAAGAGCTTTATGTCTACTATTAGAGTAGTAGATAGGGTTTTATATGGGGAAGATAAGGTTGCTATAGTGTATTTGCAGACCAAGTTATTCCAGTCAGTTGTTGTTATGTCGGAAGGGTCATTAAGAGAGTGTAACAAGTAGGGCAAATAAGGCATAGCCGGTGATGGTGTGCAACAAATAGTTTCAGAGGACAATGTTACCATTGTTATCATCCAAGCATAGGAGGAAGAGTGTCATCAATCTGATGGGAAGACTGACCAATTTCAACTGGCATTGCATAAGGTATCTGTGGAAGGTAAATTCTAATATAGTTTATCCAACTATTATCTATTTTGTTAGGGGTTATCAGTAGTTAGAAGTAGATTTCAGCCCCTTCAAGTCCAAGACATCAAGCAACTTGAGTATTTTTCTTCCCCTAGACAATATGGAGTTCCTATTTCACTTGTTAAAGCACTGTTGAAAGAAGAATTTAGAGGTGCAGATGGGGGACATGTTTATTTTGACAAGTTCAAATATCTTTGTCGAGTGTTCAAGAAACCTACAATCAAGATGAAACAAGTATGGGACTATTCCACATAAGACAATGAGCATGGATTTAAAGACACCATCCTGGAGATGTCATCCATAGTTCTCATGTTGCTACTCTCCATTCAAGTGGAGCTTGAATCTTTCTTCTCCGGGAGTATGGTGTAGGGGCACCCAGGTTGTCATGCCTCCAAGAGGGATAAAAAAGTAAAATTTTGTTTTAATTGAGTCAATTGTATGTAATAAGGTCTTACAAGACCATTTCATATGTTTTTGAGTCAGTTTGAGTCATTTGGGGTCAGTTTGGGTCTTGTTGCAAAAAAGTGTCAATGTTGTCAAGTTGCACAAATCAACTTTTACAGTTTTGCTGACAAGTGGAAGTTGAACTATTGGAACTTGAAAAATTAGTTTGTAAATGTTGGGGGATGGTTGTAAATGCCTTAAAAAGGCCTTGTATCATCGACCATGAGTTGTTAAAGTTTGGAAAATAAGGTAATAAAAGAATCCTATTTTTATGCACTTTCCTAACGTTTCTCGTTGCTACAGTTGATTGTATGACTTGGTACAATCTAATAATGGTTTGAATCCAATTAGGGATTATAGAGTAGTGAATCCTCTTTCCATTGTATCTAGTTTTATTTAGTTTCATTAAGATTTTTGTAAGTTAGAGGCATTTTAATCCAAACAAGTCGAAACCCTGGTTAGGGTTGCTAGTGACTGAAAAAATGGAATAAATTCCATTCCACCAATGGAATCCTTTGAAACTTGGTGGAAAGGGAGAAGTAGGCATGTTTTTGGTTTCCATAAATTTGTAGATGCAGGGGAAGGTATTTGGTACATGCAAGTTGATGCCCTAGCCTAATATCTCCAAGTATTAGGCTTAGTAACTCTATAGACTTAGGGTTTTGGTTGGAAAGATTTTGGGAAATCATTCTTTGTGTTTGGGAATTGATGTTTCAGACCTATTAATACATGTTTGAACTATTGGAGAGGAAGGATAAACCCTGGAGTACATATACCTTGTTGTTACCAAGCAAAATAACTAATTACGCCTATTGCAACAAGTAGGACAATCAATTTTTTGAGGTTTCCGTACAATGTTACCTACCCTAGTCCTAAAGTATGTTGAATAAAGCCCAAATGGGTTATCTGAAACTGTGTTCACCATTTTGATATCATATCTGTATGGAAAGTTATGAAGGAAAAACTAGTTTTGAAAGGCTACTAGGGTAAGGAGCAATTTGTGAAGGAAACAATCATTGATTGGTGTATGAGAGTCCTTATAAGTGATTGTCTGAGTGTGTTTGTTAGATTAGATACCAAAGGGTCCTTGTGGGTGATTGTGAATTGTGGTTACCCTTGAATGGCTAGTTATCTTGAGATCAAAGGTCTACCCTTGTTGAAGAAGCCTGCCTATCATGATTGCCTTTGAATTTTGAGTAAGGATTGAAGCCTATTGTTGTGAAATATGGTATCAATTGTCTGATTATTTACCCCTAATCTGCATCAAATTGGTATAAGAGCCCGAAGATCTAGGCAAGATAAGTTTTTTTTAGAGTTTGTGTATTATCTTTTTGTAGGTTGAAGGAAGAGCCTGGATACCAAAAGACTAGGCCAAGGAAAAAGGAAGAGGGCCTAAGGTGAGGTATCACAAAGACAAGAAGCATTGAGAAGAAGCAAGGTGAAAGAGATTTGCTTGAGAAAGAAGAATGGAAATGTTGAGAAGATTAGTTTGTGGAGACTTGAAGAGTATGAAGTTGCCAAGAAAGCAACAAAGAGGAAAAGAGAGGAATGCGAGATAAAAAAGAAGGATGAGAAGGTAAAGAAAATTAATATTGAGCACGAGATAACAGAATTGAGACAAGCCTTGAAACAAATGACAAAAGTTCAAGAAAGAATGGAACTTGAGATGCAACAGTGTCTTGAGAAGGCAAAACAAGCAATTGGTTGGCATTTTACAATAAGAAAGAGGATAAAGTGGCCTATCAAGAAGATCATTAAGAGGAGAAGAAGGCAAGAGAGTACATCAAAACTAGACCTTGGAGAATCTTTGTTGATAATGGAAGAGCCTAAGCCATATGAGGAAGAGGAAAAATGTGGAGAAAATGGGTCCATTGAGACTCAAGATTTTATTTCTAACAATATTTGTGAGTATGTGTTTATAGGTGCAAAAAATGAAAATGAAGATGGAAAAGGGTATAAAGACAAAGGAGAACTGAAAGAGAATGGATTTGAGTCTAATGTGCAAGTTGAGCAAGGTAACGTACTGGTGAACACAATGCAAGGTTCAAATTTTCAGTTATTTAAATACAAGAACATATATTTCCTTTTAGTTCACCATGTTACACATGTACCATTTGAGTTTGAGGATGCAAAGACTTTATGTCTGCTATTAGAGTAGTAGAGAGGGTTGTAGATGTGGAATATAAGGTTGCTATAGTGGATTTGTAGACCAAGTTATTCCAGTCAGTTGTTGTTATGTTGGAAGGGTCATTAAGAGAGTGTAACAAGTAGGGAAAAGAAGGCATAGCCAGTGATGGTGTGCAACAAATAGTTTCAGAGGACAATGTTGCCATTTTTATCATCCAAGTGCAGGAGGAAGAGTGTCATCAATTTGATGGGAAGACTGATCAATTCCAACCGTCATTGCATAAGGTATCTCTGGAAAGTAAATTGCAATATAGTTTATCCAACTGTTATCTGTTTTGTCAGGGGTTATCAGTAGTTACAAGTAGATTTCAGCCCCTTCAAGTCCTAGACATGAAGCAATTTGAGTTCGCTACTTCCCCTACACAATATGGAGTTCCTATTTCACTTGTTAAAGCATTGTTGAAAGAAGAATTTAGAGGTGCAGATGGGGGACAGGTTTATTTTGACAAGTTCAAATATCTTTGCCGAGTGTTCAAGAAACCTACAATAAAGATGAAACAAGTATGGGATTGTTCCACATAAGACAATGAGAATGGATTTAAAGACACTAGCTAGGAGATGTCAAGCATAGTTCTCATTTTGCTACCCTCCATTCAAGTGGAGCTTGAATCTCTCTTCTCCGGGAGCATGGTGCAGGGGCACCCAGGTTGTCATGCCTCCAAGAGGGATCAAAAAGTGAAATTTTGTTTTGATTGAGTCAGTTATGTAATGAGGTCTTCTAAGATCATTTCATATGTTTTTGAGTCAGTTTGAGTCATTTGGGGTCAGTTTGGGTCTTGTTGCAAAAAAGTGTCAATGTTGTCAAGTTACACAAAGCAACTTTTGCATTTTTGGTGACAAGTGGAAGTTGAACCGTTGGAACTTGAAAATTTAGTTTATAACTATTGGGGGATGGTTGTAAATTCCTTAAAAAGGCCTTGTATCATCGACCATGAGTTGTTGTTAAAGTTTGGAAAAGAAGGTAATAAAAGAACCCTATTTTTCTGCACTTTCCTAACGTTTCTTGCTGCTACAGTTGATTGTAAAGCTTGGTACTATTTGATAATGGTTTGAATCAAATTGGGGATGATAGAGTAGTGAATCGTCTTTCCATTGCATCTATTTTTTTTCAGTTTGATTAAGATTTGTGTATGTTAGAGGCATTTTAATCCAAACAAGTCTAAACCCTGGTTAGGGTTGCTAGTGACTGAAAAAAATGGAATAAATTCCATTCCACTTGGTGGAATCCTTTGGAACTTGGTGGAATGGAATAAGTAGGCATGTTTTTGGTTTCCACAATTTTGTAGATACAGGGGAAGGTGTTTGGCATGTGCAAGTTGATGCCCTAGCCTAATATCTCTAAGTATTAGGCTTAGTAACTCTATAGACTTAGGGTTTTGGTTTGAAAGATTTTGGAAAATCACTCTTTGTGTTTGGGAATTGATGTTTCAGACCTATTAAGACATGTTTGAACTATTGGAGAGGAAGGATAAACCCTGGAGTGTGTATACCTTGTTGTTACTAAGTAAAATCACCAATTAGGCCTATTGCAACAAGTAGGACAGTCAATTTTTGGAGGTTTTCGTACAAAGTAACCTATCCTAGTCCTGAAGTATGTTGAATAAAGCCCAAATGGGTATCTAAAACTGTGTTCACCTTTTTGATATCATATCTGTATAGAAAATTATGAAGGAAAAAACTAGTTTTGGAAGGTTACTAGGGTAAGGAGCAGTTTGTGAAGGAAAGGTCATTGATTGGTGTGTGAGAGTCCTTGTAAGTGATTGTTTGAGTGTGTTTGTTAGATTAGAGACCAAAGGGTCCTTGTGGGTGATTGTGAATTGTAGTTACCCTTGAATGGCTAGTTATCTTGAGATCAAAGGTCTACCCTTGTTGAACAAGCCTGCCTATCATGATTGCCTTTGAATTTTGAGTAAGTATTGAAGCCTATTGTTGTGAAATATGGTATCAATTATATGATTGTTTACTCCTTCTCTACATCATTAGTGCTCTGCAACCGATCTTTCCTTTATGACAGTAGCCGATAGTAATGTTCAAGTGCTCCGGTTTGAAGTATCTCATGGATAAAGTGTTTAGAGGTTGTGCAGATGTTCTTGGTGATTGTAATGTGCTTGTGGATGTCTCTAGATCATGTTCCTACCTTTTGATTGGTCCGCAAAGTGTAATTTGGATTGTGGCTGAAGCATGTTCCTAAAGGTCTTAGTGTTAACTCCAGTCTTGGTCGACATGGTTGTTCTTACTACTTACGGTTATGCTTTGAAGATTGTGGAAGTGCGTTGTTGTGTGGAAGATTGCAATTAAGTCCCATCTAAGGTGTGGTGTGGTCTGCATTCACTCTTTTCGCTCTCAAATCTGTTTAGGTCCAGACCTATCTTAATGTATGTATATTTGCCAACCTTGGAGATTGTTCCAATGGTTGATGATTATAATACTAACCTTGATGTTAATTCCAAGGTTGATGAATTGTATAAAAACATGTAATGAATTGGTGAATTAGGTATCTATGTGTGAAAATGTGAATATAACTGTGTAAGTGAAGAAGGCAGAAAAGAAGAAGAATCAGTACGCTTCAATGGAATTGAATCCTGGCATGGAGTAGATGCTACTATCTCAGTTCACCAACTTTGGTAGTGAGCCACCCACCAGCAGTGAGCCACCCCATTGGCAGTGAGCCTCTTCTTTTGCAGTGAGCATTCTGGGTAGTGAACCCTAAGGCAATGAGCCTCTGATTTTTGGTATTGTTATTACATATTATATTATGAGCTAACACTCACCATGGTTTTTCCCTTATTGGGTTTTCCATGTAAAAATCTGGTGTCTCATGTGTGAATGTGTTTAAGTTTCTGATTTCATGGTTAAAATACAATAACAATGATTAAGTGGTTGATGTGTTAATGGTTTTTTGGTTTTGGTTACAACTGATTCACCCCCCCTCTTAGTTGTCTTGGGATTTTCAATAGAGGACATCCATAAGATAGCCTTCAGAACAAGGTATGGGCAGTATGAATTCACTGTCCTACCTTTTGGATTAACGAATGCATCGATGACATTTATGAATCTAATGAACAGTGTATTCAGGGACTGTTTGGACAAGTTTGTCCTAGGGTTTCTTGATGACCTTCTAATCTATTCTAAGAATGAGGAAGAGCATCTACAACATTAAAGAATTGTTCTTCAGAGGTTGAGAGAGCATAAACTATATGGCAAGCTCTCTAACTATACTTTCTTTTAGAAGGAAGTACAATATTTGGGCCACATAATCTCAGCTAAGGGAATAGCTCTGGACCCAGCTAAGATCAAGGTTATTTTGGAATGGCCGATACCAAGAAATGTTCATGAGGTTCAAAGTTTCATGAGCCTTGCTGGTTATTATAGGAAGTTTGTGAAAAACTTTTCTAAAATTGCATATCTTATAACTTCCTTGCAGAGAAAAGGCAAGAGATTTGAGTGGTAAAAAAAGTGCCAGGAGGCCTTTGACCTACTGAAGGAAAAATTGACTTCAGCACCAATTTTGAAAGTACCTAACCCAGAGGGTCAATTTATAGTCATTACTGATGCCTCAGGGGAAGGCTTAGGTGGTGTAGTAGTCCAAGATGGACAAGTCATCGCGTATGAATTGGAACTAGTAGTGGTCATTCATGGACTTAAAATGTGGAGGCATTATTTACTCAGAAAACCTATTGAGATGAAAACAGATCACCAAGGACTTAAATATCTGTTCACCCAACCACATCTTAATGCTTGGAAAAGAAGATGGTTGGAATTCATCTTGGATTATGATTTCAAGATTAAATATATTTAAGGAAAAGAAAATCAAGTGGCAGATGCTTTGAGTAGGAGAAGACACATCTCCTCAATGATCTCCATACATTCTAATTTTAGGAATCATGTGTTATAGAAATATAAGGGAGATGAGTTTTACGAGCATATAAAACATGCCCTCAAGAGGAAAACCCCTAGAATCCAAGATATGAGGGATTCAACCTTGAACTAGATCGGTTATTAAGGTTTAAAGGAAGGATGTATGTACCTAACTCTATAGAGTTAAGGAATATTGTATGGAAGGAGGTGCATTCTGCACCATATTCTGGACATCCTAAAGTAACAAAGTTACTTGCTGATGTGAAACCCCTATATTTTAGGAAGGGAATGAAGAGGGATGCTGCAAATTTTTTAGCTAGGTGTATGGAATGCCAAAGGGTGAAGGTGGAACACCATCACCCGACAAGATTATTATACCCTCATGAAATTCCTGAGTGGAAATGACAGATTATAAGCATGGACTTTGTGCAAGGGCTTCCTATGTCAAGGAACATGCACAATGCTATCTTGGTTGTGGTGGATAGACTCACCAAAGATGCTCATTTTATACTTGGGAACTTGATGGATGGGGCACCCATCATAGCCCAAAATTTTGTTCAAGAAATTTTTAGACTGCATGGCATTCCTGAGAAGATTATCTTAGACGGGGATGCACAAATGACATCAAGGTTTTGGCAAACCTTGTTCTCCTCACTTGGAACCTAGTTGAATATAAGCTTTTCTTATCATCCTAAAATGTATGGCCAAACTGAGAGGGTAAACCAAGTGTTGGAGGATTTATTGAGAATGCATTGCATGGATCAACAATACAAGTGGGAGGATTATCTTCCTCTGGTGGAATTTGCTTATAATAATTCCTATCACTCTGCTATTAAGTGAAAGGAAGCTAGGTGTGTGGAAATCGCTTCCTACACTAATCTAATGAGGAGAGATGAGTACAAATTTGTTTTAATCTTTACATTTACAACAATGTTAACCCAACAACAAAGATATTGCAGAAAACACATACATAAGAATGTAAGATAAAAGAAGAGAGAGACAAGATATATGTGGGGAAAACCCTATTGCAAGTATGGGCCTAACCAGTGTTGTCATTGATGTCAACATACTCCTATTGCATTGATGATAAGAATTGGATGAGCTGTATGCTGAGGATATTGAGAAAATTAGTCCTATCAGGAACAGAGAAGAACAGTGAAGACAGTGAGGTAAAAATCCCAGCCAAGATGAAGATCAGAGGATGCGCATCAACAGGTTTGTAGATATGTGTCTTAAGATGATCCAGTAAAGATTTCAGAGGTCCACATGAAGATCTAAAGAAGTTATGGCCACTTAAATGAAACTGGTTTTGGCAGATGTTCAGAAGTGACAGAGTGACACAGATAGGTTCGGTGAGATCTGGAAATGCAATATCTTGTTCTGCGGATTTGGTGGAGTGTTTAGGAAGTCAGTGTGAATTGACAACCCAATTGGTTCGTGGTCTTAAGGTCTGCAAGAATCTATTTCAATATGACAGTGATGACAGATTGTGTTCTTAAGGTTCCAGATGAAGGAGAGAATGATTTCAGTAAGTAAAAGTAGTTTGGATGTTCTTGGTGATTCAGGCAAGCTTGTGGAGGTCTTTGGATTGTGTCCAGTTCATGTTGGTGGTACGCATTGAAGATTGAGCTTGTAATTGAAGAATTACTTCCAGATGATGATGTTCTTCCCAAGTTAGGCCAACCGGATGAGTTACACATCCTGCAGATGATCTTGAAGATGTTCTGTGAAGAATGGCATGTTCCTAAGGAAGATTAAAGTCTCAGATCTATGTGGTCGACAGTGTGTTGATCCGTGTGAAGTATTTTTGTAATTAGTCATGTTGTATTTATGTGTTTGCTCTGTAATGTATGCCGACTTGGATGATTATCCCTAAGTCGATGTCTTGTATAAATAAGGAGTTGTAAAGTCATTTCAAATGAATCTTGTGGAGATGAGAGTGTGGTGAGAGGAGTAGAGCGAAAGGCAGAGCAGAAGTATTAAGCTTAAATGGAACTGACTCAAGCATGGTGAAGATGCTATTCTTTAGTTCAAGTATGTAATACTTATTATTCTGTAGACAATGTGTCTCCTATAGGCAGTGGGCCTCTTGTGAGTAGTGTGCTCAAGCAGTGAGCCCTAATTGGCATGTGCCATTTTATTCTTTCTATTCTTTTAACAGAGAATACAATCTTGGGTTAGTCACCCCATGGTTTTTCCCTTAACCGGGTTTTCCACATCAAAATCTTGGTGTCATATGTGTTAATGTGTTTCTACTCTTTAATTGTTGCATTATGTTTCCATGATTGATTAATTATTATACTACTGAATTAAGAAAATGATTTAAGTGATTAATTGCAAGAAAGTTTTGGACAACTGATTCACCCCCCCTCTCAGTTGTCTGTCCTAAATCTAACAATTGGTATCAAAGCCAAGTTCCTCTAAAAGGAGCTTAACCACTTGAGGAGATCCAGGATGTTGTCCTACAAGAAGGATAGTCTGAGGTTTGATAGAGCCAATTTCAGTCTTTGGAAAAGTCACATGGAATGCCACTTGCAATATATGGGAATGCAGTATTGGATCATGGCTTCAAAGAAGTATGATCCTCCACAGAATGGTTCGCATACCGTAGATGAAATCAGAGATGCTGAAAACAATCTGCAAACTAAAGAAGCTCTTCTAAGTGCCTTATCTGATTCATAGCTGACAAATGTTGTTGACCTAAAACTGCATATGAGATCTAGAAAAAATTGAAACTTCTGCATGAAGGAGACAAATATGTTAAATGTGCCAAGCTACAGAGTCTGAAAGGAAAATTTGAAAACCTGAAGATGAGAGAAGATGAAAATATCACTACATTTATGCCAAGAGTAAATGAGCTTGTTTGTGGCATTAGATGTACTGGTGGAATCTTGGATGAAGATAAGATTGCTGGAAAAGTTCTTAGATCCCTTCCTGATTCTTACAAATATAAAGTTGCTGCTATTGAAGAATTCAGATCCTTTTTAGGTATCTCAAGAGATCAATTGGTTGGTAAACTGGCTACATTTGAATTGACCGAGTTTGGAGATCCCCCCAGGACTGAATCTGCATTTAAAGCTAGTGCCTCTGTAAAAGGAAAACAAAAGTTTGATCCAGGAGAGAACTCTTCAAAGAAACTATCATGGTATGAAAAAGAAAGAAAAGACTTGGAAGAAGATGAAGCAGAAGCTGCTCAACTTGAAGCCCATATTGCAAAAAGACTGCCAAGAGGATCTGGTAAGTATGAGGACAAATTGCCTTTTAAATGTTTTAACTGCAATAAGATTGGTCATTTTGCCTCAAGGTGTCTAGAAAGATTTTCAAGACCAAATCCTAACAGATCAAGGTTCCAAAAGAAATGTTACTATGTTCATGAAGATGATGATGATGAAGGAGTAACATATGATGAATCAGAGACAGGAAACAAATCCAGAAGTGACTGGGTGTTTACTGCCATCAAGGAAGAAGATCCAATGCCCTCTGAATCTATCAATCATAAAATTGTAGAAAAAGCTCTGGCTGCCCAAGTTGAAGAAAAAGATGATTGGGTCATTGACAGTGGATGCTCCCACCATATGACAGGTGACAAAAATAAGTTCATAGATTTGGAAAGGTATGAAGGAGGAGTGGTGTTGGTCATGATGTTAGTCATTCGCAAACATAGAATAAAAGTTACACAACAACCTTTACTCATCTTGAAAGATACGATGAATTCAAAGAATTCATGATCCCAAGTCTCCGTTGATTAGGTCTTAATCTACTGACGTTACTCAGTGGTTGATGTGTATTGCTGTTTTCCATTCAGGGGCCTTACGTATTTCTGCACTGTTCATCATCATCATCTTCAAATATCCTGGTCTGGATGTTCGCTCTGCATAAGTCTCCAACAATTCTACCTCTGCACTGTAAATTTAGTCAAATAATGTGCATACAGGCTGATATTTGCATGATTTCTACCATTATTTATGATTCTTTGCATGATATTTTCAATACTACATGCATTTAACCAAATATGCTAAGGATCTTCAGTTACCTACGAGATTTCAGCATATTTCACTGTTTCTGCTTGTTATTTATCATGATTTGCAGTTATGGTGATGAATTAATGAAATTGAAAAAAGGAAAAGGGTTAGAGAGTGAGATTCCTAAAATTACTGGACTTAGATCACTGATTCACATACAAGCTCCCATACTTGCAATGAAAAGAAGGAAAACTAGAAATCATACTTCACCAGGACATTCCACAAATCCGCATGATCTAGTGCAAAGCTTCAAAGGAAAGTTGACAACAACATGTAATGAAATGAAAGCGCTTCCAGTTGAACACAGCATTCACCAGTACATATCCAGAAATCAACAGAAGATTACGTAAAATTTACAATCAGGATGTAATCTGGAACTTCATATTCATTCAGTATGCTCAAGAACAGGTACATTTACAGTGATCTGAAGAAAGAACCTTGACATTTCAACAATTCTATCCTCATTAGTCTCAGTAATCCGATCTCCTAACTTATTCTACAGTAATTGACTTTTTGCGCCAGATGCGTCTGTGTATTCTAATGTATTCCTCCCTTTCTAAAATGACAAGCTCTGGATGTTATATAGAGCAACTGCCAGAAAACGGTTACAATGATCCAAGGATCAGGATCCTCTCATAACAAACAACGGCCCAGATGAAAAGCACATGCTTCGTCAGTTAGCAAATGTACAGCTGGCACAGAATATTCCAGCATCTTCAACTTGATTCGGTCTCCAGCTGGCGAACAGCATATTTGACAATATCCTCCTCATTTCTGGCTCATGTTGACTCCATGCGCAACTTTGTAATGCTCAGCTTCAGCAGCATCATCATGATTTCAACGTTCAGCTTCAGCAGCATCATGACTTCAATGTTCAGCTTCAGCAGCATCATGACTTCAATGTTCAGCTTCAGCAGCATCATGATGATTTCCTGCAAGTAAACAGACAAACATTAAGTTCATCATCATCATGCTAAACAACAGGAAATAAACGCTTTATTAAACAAGTCCCCAAAATGTGCAGCATACGATTTTCAAATCACTGGAAATTTATGCACTAAATGCATAAACAGCATAAAAACAATCAGGTCAACCATCGTTGACCAAACATCAGGCAGTCGGCCCCTTCGAATTTCCATCGCTTCATGCTTTCCCGCCCATTTTCATGTGTATCGGGCCCAAAATATTATGATGATGACCCCAAATTATACAAAGAAATAATCGCCTTTCAACCATCCTTAGAATCCGGCTTTGCATCATCATCATATTTGCATCGGCGTGACTACATATGATCAGGGTGACAATTTTACCTTAGGCCGACGGCAACAGTTATACCGACGCCAAAAATCGTGATGATGACCAACTATATATCTTCAAAGTGGCCGCAGGATATCACAAAATATGATGATCCTCCTTTCCTAATGCTCTGATGAAAAGCACATCAGGATGTTTTGTTCTTGCACATTCGGGAAAGAAAGACATCGTCATCATCATCATGATGAAGACAAACAGGAGGACTTGGAAAATGATCCTGCCGCTGAGGAAAATCATGATGACGTCATCGTCATCATCAGGCTTCAATAAAATGCAAAGGGATGACGTCACCGTCATGTTTCGTTAAAATCAGGAGGTAAATGGAATATCGGGTTCCCTCTAAGGAAGATGATCAGGTCATGAAAGCAGTATGACCCTTTTTTCGGCCAAGGCAATCCGCTCGAAAGGTCAGGATGATGAACATCATCACCATCACATACGCACTGGGTGATCAAAAAAATATGATCCTGCTGAAAGTCCTGATGACGTCATCAGGATATCCGGGGCTTGTGTTAATCTTCGAAGATGACGTCATCGTCATCATCATATTGGCGAAATGGATCACGCCTTGGAAAATATCCTGCCGAAGGACAAAGGTGATGGTGACGTCATCGTCATCATCATATTTGCAAAAGGTTATACTCGTCGGCAGGATGATATTACGAACCGTTGGGAGAGACGAACAAGATCATGATGATCTTGTTCAACATGACTTAAGAAATGAAAATCACCCTCTGCTTCGAAAGATAAGGTGATCATCATGATCACGCAAAAGGAGGTCAGGAGGATATTAAGAAATGTCGGGTCTCGAAATATCATGATGATGTTGATCACCAAGACTGTCGTGCGCGCGCAAATTATGCAGTTGGCAGATTTCCCTAAGTAAGGTGATATTATAATATCACATGATATTATAATATCGGGTGATGTTGGAATATCATGATGATGCTCGCAATGTTTCTAAGGTTACTCGACGGGTAAAACACACTAGCACTTAAGATTGACGTCCGGATGCTTCGGGACTGCATGATTTTCACCGGGTGATAGAGTAAGATCATGATGATGACCTTTGGCGATACAAAAGACCGCCCGACGGGAAAGGATTAATACAACTTAAACTTGACGTCCGGATGTTTCGACCTCAGGATATTATCGGGGGGCTTTTCAAATATCATGATGATGATGTTCATATAGCAATTATCAGGTTTGACCAAAACTTTGACTGCTCACAACTCCCTCATATGGACGAATTTTCAAGTGATGCAAAAGGCAAACCTGTATGGAATTTCAAGCTCTTTCTAACCATGAAGTTATAGAAACAAAATATGAACTTTGACAAACTAACCTCATGATGACGACCTACCTCATCCTGACCTTCATGATGATGATGCACCTGACTTAATTTTTACCAAAACCGCCAGAAACAGACAACACAAGCCAAAACAAAAGCTGGGTCCCTGTTTTGCCAAGTCAAAATGGGGCGTGTTGTGTAACCACACAACAACTTGCCACCAAAGAAAACAACAAAATTCAAATGATTCAAGTGATGTGATCACATTCATCTATAGTATTCTAATTCCTTCTAAATAAAATCATCATGATCTTTGAATGATAAAGTTTCATTATGGTGATAAAGCTAACAAAAGATCAGGTGTGTGCAGATGATTAATTATCCTCATCTTGAAAGTAAGTTGAAAACATAAGTAACTGGTGTTAAACTACATAGTTGGAGATCATCCCTCATAGCCAACCTGGATAGAGCCTTGCTGCCAGCAGGTGTCTATAACCCCGGCAAGGTTATCTATACAATCTCCCTAAGTAGAGCCCCACTGCCAGCAGGCGTCCATAGCCCCGGTAGAGTTACTTAGATGGCCTAAGTTTATTTCATTTCTGATTTTCCTTAAAAAATTTAAATTTGATATCATCATGTCTGCTCATTTGTACAAGGTGTAGTCACTTGCAGCTTTAGGTTGGAGATTGTATTGGTAGCAAGGGAGTCCCTTTAGATTTTTCACTTAACACCTATACTCATATCTTCAACAAACCCAAGGCTGTTAGGTGTTTCATTGTGTTTGATTCACTTTGGACAAGAAAAAGTACCCTGATGAAAAGACATCATAAACCTGATCATGAGTATTTATCAGAATGAATTACAATCTATATCTAAATCTGATCTCATCACTTGAATCCTAACAATTTAGTTATTTTCTTAGGTGATGAAGTGCATCATCCTGACTTACCAGAACAAGGTCCCAACCAACAAAACAACAACAACAACAAGCAAACACTGTACAAACAACTATACAAATATACAATATGATACACAAGACTGCCATGAAGTCACTCAGGCCTGGAAATAATGTTTGAG
Organism: Cunninghamia lanceolata; assembly: GCA_027924645.1. Lineage (NCBI taxonomy): Eukaryota > Viridiplantae > Streptophyta > Pinopsida > Cupressales > Cupressaceae > Cunninghamia > Cunninghamia lanceolata. Next base: position 1,130,352 of record BSBN01001093.1, read on the forward strand.
GAATTGTCCATTGACTGGCAACGGGACATCCTCACCTGTCAGGTTCTTAAGCCTATAAGTGCTGTCTCCTAAAATTTTAGAAATCTGAAAGGGACCTATCCATAGTCTATCGAACTTACCATGATCACCTTTCCTTTCATGGGCTTTATCCCACATCAGGACTAAATCTGATATCCTGAAAGCTTTAATTCTGGCTCTCTTGTCAAACCAGCGTTTGACAACAGCCTGATGTTTTGCAAATTGGTCAATCGCTTGGCTTCGTTTTTCTTCCAGATGCATCAACTGAAGCAACCTGACTTCCTGTTTATTATCTATGCCTAGATAGTCCTGGGCAAACTGCAGAGTAGGAATTTTCAAGTTTACAAGGAGGATAGGATCTACCCCATATACTAGCTGGAAAGGTGAGTTTCCTAATGCAATTTTCATTCTAGTTCTGTCTACCCATAAGGCATACTTCAGAAATGAATTCCATTCCCTGGGATTTTTCTCTATCAATTTTCTTATGATACTCAGTAAATTCTTATTGGTGGATTCTGCTAATCCATTTCCCTGGGGATAGTAATTGGATGAGAACTTAAGTATGATCCCATGATCAAAAGCCCAACTTGACAATTTAGTGGAAATGAAGGCAGAACCATTATCACTTACCAATGCATAAGGAGTTCCATACCTGGTGACAATGTTGCTTTCCAGAAATTTAATGACATCATCAGCAGTACAAGTTTTGCTGCTGATAGCCTCAGTCCATCTGGTGCAATAATCAGTAATTGTTAGGACATACCTCTGGCCTGAAGAAGATGGAGGATTGATTGGTCCTATGAAATCCATGCCCCATTGTGCAAATGGGCGCTCTTCCATCACTGGCTGCAATGGTTGTGCAGCATATTTTTCTCTGTTGGCAGCAACCTGGCAAACATGACAACATTTAACATGATCAGCTGTGTCTTTAAAAATTGTAGGCCAGTAATATCCTGCTCTGAGGATTGCATGTGTGGTGGCCAACGCTGATCCGTGGGCAGTTCCAAACTTGTCATGTAGCTCTGTCAAAACTTTATTGGCTTCTGGTTTCTCTAAGCATCTCAGGTATATCCCTTCATAATTCTTTTTAAACAGGGCTCCTCCCTTCATCATATATTTCTGGGATCTCATCTTTAAGGCTCTTCTCTGTGAAGCCTGCATCCTCAAAGGACATTTTCCAGTGATCAGGATGTGCCTGATGTCTGAATACCATTCTTTATTGTCTTTCTCATCTATCATATACTGTTGACTGATGATGCTTGGATCAGTTTCAGATATCATCTGGCTCAGAGCCTGTCCTCTTACTAGCTTCATGGGTGTGATCTCCATGTCATATTCTTGTAGTACCGTAATCCATTTGGCCCTTTTTTCACCAAGTTCACTCTGCATCAGCAGCATCTTTACTGCTGCATCTGGTACCACAGCAATCACTTTGCTCCTCAGTATATAATGTCTGAACTTTTTTACTGCTCTGACTAATGCAAGAGCCTGTCTTTCAACATCTACATATCTCAACTCAGCATCCCTGAAAGGACAGCTCATGAAGGCAATTGGTTTCTCTTCTTTATCTTCATTTCTTTGAGTTAACACTGCTGCAGAAGTATGTTCTGAAGCAAATGAGTAGATGTAGAAATCATTTGTATAATCTGGACTAATGAGGACAGGAGCATCCGAAATGGCCTTCTTTATATCTTCAAAAGCAGCTCTGGCTTCTGGTGTCCAGTCAATTTGTGCATCTTTTTTCAACATGGCATTCAGTGGTCTGACAATCTCAGCAAAGCCAGTGATGAACTTCCTCACAAAATTTATCTTACCAAAATAAGATTTAAGCTCCTTTTTGCTTCCTGGAAGTGGTAATTTCATAATAGATTCCACCCTGTCAGGATCAATGATAATCCCATCCTCTGTGATCAGGTGGCCTAGTAACTTTCCTGTTGTGACCCCGAATATGCACTTCTTGGGATTCAAAGATATTCCATATTCTTCACACTTCTTTAGCACACTTCTGAGATCAGCAACATGATTTCCCCTTTCTTTGGAGAACACTGTCAGGTCATCCATGTAGATGACTATACATTTTCCTATTAAGCCTCTGAAGGCTATGTCCATTGCTCGCTGGAATGTAGCTCCAGCATTTATCAATCCAAACGGCATACGTCTATATGCAAATATCCCCCATTTTGTGGTGAAGGCAGTCTTTAATCTGTCAATTTTATCAACCATCACTTGGTTGTATCCTGAAAAACCGTCCAAGAAGGACATCATCTTGGCTCCATTTACCATCTGCAGAACTTCATCCAAAGAGGGCAAAGGATAATTATCCTTTTCTGATGCTCTGTTCAGGTTCCTGAAATCCACACACAATCTGATGTCTCCATTCTTCTTCCTGACTGGTACCAGATTTGCCACCCAAGTGGAGTGCCTTACAGGAAATATTATCCGGGCATTTAACAATTTCTTGACCTCTTCAAGGATGATGGGCTCAAGCAGAGCATTGACTGGCCTCTGCTTCTGTCTGAAAGGTTTTGCATCTGGCTTGAGGGGTATAGTATGAGTTATGACAGAAGTGTCATACGTCTTCAGCTCGTCATAAGTCCATGCAATTACATGTATATAATCCTTAAGGGCTTGAGTTATTCCATCTAACTCTTCAGGTGTACAAACCTTACCCAACAAGACATTCTTCTTGTCATCAGCTTGTCCAATATTCACCTGTGAATATTGACCTCCATCTGCCTTAGGCAGATCCTTATGCCAGAGCATATTATCCAGATCAAAGGCTCTTTCTAATTCAATCATACCTTTGGGAATTGTGTTGCCAGGCAACTCTAAAATCTCATCTTCTTCCCAGACATGATCTTCCATACCATTTTCATCTATGATCTGAGCTTCAAATACATCTCTGTTTGATATGAAATCCAGGATATGCTGATCATCATCAAACACTTGGAGATTAGTCACATTGTCAGGTACCGAAGGTACTGACACCAATTCTACTGCAAATCTCTTCAGACCAGATATAGACAGTGGTTCCAGCGTACTGGCGGCCTGAGCAAGTGCATCTGCCCTTTGGTTCTGTTCTCTTGGCACGTGAACGATGTTGAAGGCATCAAAGTCTTCAATCAGGTCCCACACACGATGTCTGTAATTTGACAGCTTTCTGTAGTTACAAGAGTAAATTCCCCTTACTTGTCTTACAACTAGTTCTGAATCTCCAAAGACATGCAGGATCTTCACCTTCTTCTTATGGGCAAACAACAGTCCATGAATCAGAGCTTCATACTCTGTGACATTATTAGTGCAGGGGAACTGTAGTCTGTAAGCTGCTAAATGGGATTTCCCTGATGGATCAGTAAGGTCAATCCCTACTCCAAAACCTTGCTTAGATTTGGATCCATCAAACCTCAGGATCCAAGGCTTATCTTCAGCAGGACATTTATTTGAACTTTCCTTTTTCTTTGCAGCTCTGGCTGCTGCTCCGCCTGATATCCACCTTAACTTAGGTGTGTCATCTTCAAGCTTCCTCTTTCCTTTATCTGATGAGCCTGATGGCTTTTCTGTTTTCTCTTCCATCCTAGCAGGAGGATGACGTTCAGCACATACAACTGCATGCTTCTTCAAAATGTGCAAGCACAGTGAGCAAGTGGTTTCTGAGTGAGGCGCCTCATGCAGCCTACACCAACCTTTAATTAAAACCTCCTGGGGAGATCTACACTGTTGTGTTATTTTTTTTATTTCTTTGACCAGAAATTCTTCGAACTTCGTCAGGTCACTGCCTTTATCCTCATCAGACAACTCGTAATCCGGTTCCATGAAGCAATCACTACCAGGAGTGATCTTTTCCTTTCTCGCATCATTCGTCTGATTGGACACTAGGATCTCTTCTGTTTTTCGGATATGATCCTCATCAGGATCCGTCGACTCTTCTGTTCCTGCAGAAGACAAATAAAAATTAGTATCATCATCATCATCAGATGTAGCACTCACCTCAGAATATGATGATGATGCTTCACTATACGTCTGCTCCAGCATGATCATGTCCAAGCATGGTTCGCAAGTCTTTTCCGAGTGTACCTCGCCATGCAATCTGCACCATCCGTCAATCAAAATATCATTAGCAGGTATATTTAATAATTGACAACGTTTTATCTGAGTAGATAAATGCATCTGAAAATCCCTGAAGCGATCTATTTCATTCTCATTATCAGGATCATTATTAGGTTCTACGACTGGCATATCCTCATGATAATCATCATCATGATGATGATGAACATCAAGCATCAGGACCTCTTCTATTTGGACAGTTTGTGGCCTGATGTGATAAACTCCAGGTTCTACGTTTACATACATGATCTCATTTGTTCTGTTATATTCCGTGATCATATGTTTCATCCTAGGCTCAGCATCAATCCTGATCTGATTAGGTATACCTTTCCATGGCAACCACATGTGACTGAAGTCTGTGGACATGTATCCGTTAAGCGTTTTAGACCAGTCCCGGCTAAGCAACATCCCATATGTATCAGGTATGTCAACTACCTGAATGTCAATGTAATACTGGATCCTAGGATCAGACGCTAGCTGCATGTGAATATGAGTGAGTTCTCCTACGACACTTACTTCTGTCTTGTCCAGTTGAGTGACCTTCTTTAAGGATTTAGCAGGATGCAGTCCTAATGCGTTGCATATTGACAAAGGCATAACATTAGTTGAGGCTCCTGAATCAACTAAACAATTGTGCAAATTCTTACTGAACATTCTTATGGTGAGGAGAAACGGTGGTGATTCAGTTTTATCTCTGTACAAGGTCATGTGAGAGGTTTCAGCAGCTTGGACTGTGGCTGACACTTTGGGCTTGACAGTGCTATCTTTAGCAGTATGGTCTCTGCTATTGGATTGACTCGAAAGGTGATTATCCTCTTTAGAAGCAGGATCATCCAGCGACTTCATGAATGCCTTTTTGATGGCAGGAGTTTTCAGTAACTCAGATAGGGACAGGCTGATCTTGATTTTCTTCATTTCATCAGCCAAATAGCTGACTAACCTGTCGGATTCATGAGGTGTACCTGCGACTTTTGTTACTGTGTTTTGAGGAGACAAGTACTGAGCATTCACCTTAGGGAACCCAGGGTTATTGCTAGCCTTAGGATCAGGGGGTGTGTTGAAGTTATTTGGAGGTAGAGATGATGTCAATGGACCGGCAGGTCTGTTGGCATTACTCCTCAGGTTATAATTATGCTTACCAGGGTATTGCTGCTGGTATGCATGTACTTCCTCATGCTCTCTTGTAGGTTCATTTTCATCCTCAAAAGGGAAGACATAGTTTGCTTCAAAGGTTAAGGCAGATTCTTCACAGGTCTGATTATATTCCTGATGAGGCTGATTAGTGTATGTTTCCAGCACAAAAGCTGAGTCATATCCACAAGGAACTATTTCATTTCCTTCTGCCTGAGGTGGATTTCCAGAAGTATTAGACACTTCAGTCTGAAAGATGCTGGCAGCAATCCTAAATTGTGGACAATCTAATTCGGCATGTGCATTGGTGTTGTGAATCCTGCACCAATTGGTAAGGGCTGCTTCAGCAAGATTGACTCTAGTAGTCTGTTTGGCTTCACCAGGAGGCTGATTGTCTAGGGGTGATGGTAATGAACCATTATTTGGCCTGGAGTTCCACACTCTAGGCTGCCTAGGAGGATTATTGTTATTTGCAGCACTACTGTTGAAGTTATTGTTGTATCCTCTGTCAGGGTAATTTGGTCTGTCATTGGAATAACTCCTATTCTGACCTGACTGTGAATAAAACCCTTGATTTCTCAAGTGTGTTACTTCTGTGGTGAGCTTTCTCAACTGAGCAGACATTTCTTTGATTTCCTCTTTCTCCTCTTGAGCTTTGGCCACTACATTTTCAGTCTGAGGCTGGAAAAAGGAAGATCCATGGTTATTGTGGGATAGGTCTGTACCCTGAGGTGTCTGAGTATGTGCAGGATATTGTGGCAATTGGCCATTTCCATTAGGAGGAGGCATGATACTCAATGGAGGTACTTGCAAAGGTGCAGGCATGATTGCTGGGGGCATCACTGCTCCATTTGGATATTGTGCAGGATATTGCGAAGGATAAGCTGCAGGATACTGTGCTGGATATTGTGACTGCATGCCAGGCAAAGCAGGGAATGCTATATTTGGAGTAGGAGCAGGTATCAGCTGTTGATTTACCTTGATAGCTTCTTGAAAAGCTCCTGTCAATGTGGTGATCGCAGGATGTGTTCTCCTGATGAACATGGCGGTTAATGGATCCAGGGCTGAATAATAAATACTTCTGGCAGCATCATCAGCCACCACATATGGGGTAACTAGCTTGGACAACATTTTCTGGAACCTAGCATTGAAATTTGCAATAGGTTCATGCTCCAATCTCTTAATTGTGGCAAACAGGTGGTAATTCATGGATGGATCAATAGGGACCTTGAATCTGTCAAGAAAGGCCTTCTCTAAGACAGCCCACGAACCTATAGAAGATTGACCAAGACTGATGAACCAATTATAGGCCTCTTCCCCTAAGGAAAAAGGGAATAATCTGCACACCACATCCTGATGCTCAATTCTGGCTCTGCAGCAAGCTTCTTTAAACGTCCTGATATGATCATCCGCATCCTGATAAGGATGGTATTTTGGACAAAGCTTGTCCAGATACTTTGGTAACTCATGATACGCAGTAAAGGTCAATGGTGATTCTGCTGCAAAGAACGACATTGCAACCTGAAGGGGCTGAACTGGTGGTGCAGTTGGCTGAGGTTGGACTAAAGGTATACCCTGAGGTTGAACAGGAGGTGTCACTGGTATACTTGAAGGTATTTGCAAACCAACAGGAGTTATAGGGGGAGGTCCTGGTGAAGCTCTGGACGTACTAGACTCTGGAGTATGGTGAACGTCTACAGTCCTAGGTCTAAAACCTCTGACAGGCAATTCTTCGAAAATTTCACTATGTCTAGACCTGGTATTTATCCTGTGAGCCAGGATTTCTCAATTTGGAGGCCAATTAGCTGAAACTTTGCAAATATTGGCTGGATTCCACCGGACGAGGTGATATTTGCGGTCAACTTGCAAATCAGACTGAATATTCGCGCAATATTTGCGAAGACACTGCAAATATGACAGGATAGTGGGATATTCCGACCAATAGCACCAGATCTCACGTGTCTAAGGCTCAAATTCTCAAAGCTTGAACAAATTTATGCATCTTTGGCCAATATTTAGTGAATTTAAAGAAATCTACTGTAAAGCTTGCAATATTTATGTGAAATTTGGAAATCTTTACACAGAATGTGCAAATACAAACTTGTCGCAGCAAATATTTACGCAATTTGGTGAAATTCACAAATGATCTGAAGTTACCTTACTCTGAGCGTCATCAAACCTGAAAGTACTGATGATGAACGTGATCTTCCGGACTCAGGCCCTCCTTCTAGCGCCAATTTATGTTGGTCATGATGTTAGTCATTCGCAAACATAGAATAAAAGTTACACAACAACCTTTACTCATCTTGAAAGATACGATGAATTCAAAGAATTCATGATCCCAAGTCTCCGTTGATTAGGTCTTAATCTACTGACGTTACTCAGTGGTTGATGTGTATTGCTGTTTTCCATTCAGGGGCCTTACGTATTTCTGCACTGTTCATCATCATCATCTTCAAATATCCTGGTCTGGATGTTCGCTCTGCATAAGTCTCCAACAATTCTACCTCTGCACTGTAAATTTAGTCAAATAATGTGCATACAGGCTGATATTTGCATGATTTCTACCATTATTTATGATTCTTTGCATGATATTTTCAATACTACATGCATTTAACCAAATATGCTAAGGATCTTCAGTTACCTACGAGATTTCAGCATATTTCACTGTTTCTGCTTGTTATTTATCATGATTTGCAGTTATGGTGATGAATTAATGAAATTGAAAAAAGGAAAAGGGTTAGAGAGTGAGATTCCTAAAATTACTGGACTTAGATCACTGATTCACATACAAGCTCCCATACTTGCAATGAAAAGAAGGAAAACTAGAAATCATACTTCACCAGGACATTCCACAAATCCGCATGATCTAGTGCAAAGCTTCAAAGGAAAGTTGACAACAACATGTAATGAAATGAAAGCGCTTCCAGTTGAACACAGCATTCACCAGTACATATCCAGAAATCAACAGAAGATTACGTAAAATTTACAATCAGGATGTAATCTGGAACTTCATATTCATTCAGTATGCTCAAGAACAGGTACATTTACAGTGATCTGAAGAAAGAACCTTGACATTTCAACAATTCTATCCTCATTAGTCTCAGTAATCCGATCTCCTAACTTATTCTACAGTAATTGACTTTTTGCGCCAGATGCGTCTGTGTATTCTAATGTATTCCTCCCTTTCTAAAATGACAAGCTCTGGATGTTATATAGAGCAACTGCCAGAAAACGGTTACAATGATCCAAGGATCAGGATCCTCTCATAACAAACAACGGCCCAGATGAAAAGCACATGCTTCGTCAGTTAGCAAATGTACAGCTGGCACAGAATATTCCAGCATCTTCAACTTGATTCGGTCTCCAGCTGGCGAACAGCATATTTGACAATATCCTCCTCATTTCTGGCTCATGTTGACTCCATGCGCAACTTTGTAATGCTCAGCTTCAGCAGCATCATCATGATTTCAACGTTCAGCTTCAGCAGCATCATGACTTCAATGTTCAGCTTCAGCAGCATCATGACTTCAATGTTCAGCTTCAGCAGCATCATGATGATTTCCTGCAAGTAAACAGACAAACATTAAGTTCATCATCATCATGCTAAACAACAGGAAATAAACGCTTTATTAAACAAGTCCCCAAAATGTGCAGCATACGATTTTCAAATCACTGGAAATTTATGCACTAAATGCATAAACAGCATAAAAACAATCAGGTCAACCATCGTTGACCAAACATCAGGCAGTCGGCCCCTTCGAATTTCCATCGCTTCATGCTTTCCCGCCCATTTTCATGTGTATCGGGCCCAAAATATTATGATGATGACCCCAAATTATACAAAGAAATAATCGCCTTTCAACCATCCTTAGAATCCGGCTTTGCATCATCATCATATTTGCATCGGCGTGACTACATATGATCAGGGTGACAATTTTACCTTAGGCCGACGGCAACAGTTATACCGACGCCAAAAATCGTGATGATGACCAACTATATATCTTCAAAGTGGCCGCAGGATATCACAAAATATGATGATCCTCCTTTCCTAATGCTCTGATGAAAAGCACATCAGGATGTTTTGTTCTTGCACATTCGGGAAAGAAAGACATCGTCATCATCATCATGATGAAGACAAACAGGAGGACTTGGAAAATGATCCTGCCGCTGAGGAAAATCATGATGACGTCATCGTCATCATCAGGCTTCAATAAAATGCAAAGGGATGACGTCACCGTCATGTTTCGTTAAAATCAGGAGGTAAATGGAATATCGGGTTCCCTCTAAGGAAGATGATCAGGTCATGAAAGCAGTATGACCCTTTTTTCGGCCAAGGCAATCCGCTCGAAAGGTCAGGATGATGAACATCATCACCATCACATACGCACTGGGTGATCAAAAAAATATGATCCTGCTGAAAGTCCTGATGACGTCATCAGGATATCCGGGGCTTGTGTTAATCTTCGAAGATGACGTCATCGTCATCATCATATTGGCGAAATGGATCACGCCTTGGAAAATATCCTGCCGAAGGACAAAGGTGATGGTGACGTCATCGTCATCATCATATTTGCAAAAGGTTATACTCGTCGGCAGGATGATATTACGAACCGTTGGGAGAGACGAACAAGATCATGATGATCTTGTTCAACATGACTTAAGAAATGAAAATCACCCTCTGCTTCGAAAGATAAGGTGATCATCATGATCACGCAAAAGGAGGTCAGGAGGATATTAAGAAATGTCGGGTCTCGAAATATCATGATGATGTTGATCACCAAGACTGTCGTGCGCGCGCAAATTATGCAGTTGGCAGATTTCCCTAAGTAAGGTGATATTATAATATCAGCATGATATTATAATATCGGGTGATGTTGGAATATCATGATGATGCTCGCAATGTTTCTAAGGTTACTCGACGGGTAAAACACACTAGCACTTAAGATTGACGTCCGGATGCTTCGGGACTGCATGATTTTCACCGGGTGATAGAGTAAGATCATGATGATGACCTTTGGCGATACAAAAGACCGCCCGACGGGAAAGGATTAATACGACTTAAACTTGACGTCCGGATGTTTCGACCTCAGGATATTATCGGGGGGCTTTTCAAATATCATGATGATGATGTTCATATAGCAATTATCAGGTTTGACCAAAACTTTGACTGCTCACAACTCCCTCATATGGACGAATTTTCAAGTGATGCAAAAGGCAAACCTGTATGGAATTTCAAGCTCTTTCTAACCATGAAGTTATAGAAACAAAATATGAACTTTGACAAACTAACCTCATGATGACGACCTACCTCATCCTGACCTTCATGATGATGATGCACCTGACTTAATTTTTACCAAAACCGCCAGAAACAGACAACACAAGCCAAAACAAAAGCTGGGTCCCTGTTTTGCCAAGTCAAAATGGGGCGTGTTGTGTAACCACACAACAAGTGGTAAACTTTGGTGATAATTCTGCTGGAAGAATCAGAGGTAGAGGAGCTATTTCTTTTGATGGAAAGAACAAAACCAGTAATGTACTGTATGTTGAAGGCCTGAAGCACAATCTTCTTAGTGTTGGATAGTTGGTGGACAAAGGCTATGATTTTCGATTAAAAAATGAAAAATGCAAGATCTTTGAAAGTTCCGGAACAAAGATTGCATCCGGTACTCAAACTAAAGGTAATATCTTCCACTTGGTTGGTATTGATAAAAGTTGCTTATTTGTTCAAATTGATCAGAGTTGGTGTGGCATAGGAGAATGTGTCATGTGAATTTTGATAATATTATCAAGATAAGCAGCACTCAGGCTGTAAGAGATCTTCCAAGACTGGTGAAACCTACTAATAGTTTGTGCAAAGAATGTCAGTTGGGTAAGCAAAGTAGAGTCACATTCAAAAGTAAAGAATAGTCTTCTACCAGATTATTGGACTTAGTTCATACAGATCTTTGTGGTCTGGCAAGAATCAGGAGCGTGCAAGGTGATAGATACTTCATGTTATTAATTGATGATCACTCCTGGATGATGTGGGTAACTTTTCTCAAAGAAAAATATGAGGCCCTTGAGAAATTCAAAATATTCAAGGCTATGGTAGAAAATGAAACCGGATTGAAAATAAAATTTCTAAGGTCTGACAGAGGTGGAGAATTCACATCCGGTGAGTTCATAGAATTTTGTGACAAACATGGGATAAAAAGATAGTTGTTTGCTCCAAGGACACCACAACAGAATGGAGTAGTGGAGAGAAAGAATCGGACCATCCAGGAGGCATCTAGAACCATGACGATGGAAGCAAATGTTCTTCAGATCTACTAGAGAGAAGTTGTAAGCACTGTAGTCTATACTCTTAATCAAGTTCAAATCATAAGCAATACTGGTAAGACTCCTTATGAACTTTGGTTTGGCATCACTCCCACTATGAAGTATTTCAGAGTCTTTGGTAGCAAATGTTACATTGAAAGAGATGAAGATCTAGGCAAATTTGATGCAAGAAGTGATGAAGGAATATTCTTGGGTTATTCTACTCAAAGCAAAGCATACCGGTGTTATAACAAGAGATTGAGAAAGATTATAGAAAGTACAAATGTGAAGGTTGATGAAGGTATTGAAAAACCCTCAATGTTTTATGAATATGATGAAGATGATTAGAATGATGTTTTAATCCAAGGAGTCCAAGCCCCTTCTGAAATTTAGATTCAAACTGATCCGATGAATCAGGAAGAAGAGATAAGTTTGAATGAACCTGTGCAAGAAATAGAAGTGCAAGTAAGTCCCAAAATTCCCAGGTATGTAAAACTGAATCACTTTGAAGACTAGATCATAGGTGATAAAAGCAAGGTGTTCAAACAAGAAGAAGGATTGCTCAAGATTCAGAAGAGTATTGTCTGATTTCAAAGATTGAACCTAAGACAATAAATGAAGCATGCAATGATGAAAACTGGACTAAAGCAATGGAGGAAGAGCTGATGCAAATTGAGAAAAATCACACTTGGGATCTTGTTCCCATACCTAAAAACAAGAATGTGATTGGAACCAAATGGGTCTTTCGAAATAAACTGAATGAAGATGGTGAAGTAGTCAGAAACAAAGCCAGATTGGTATGCAAGGGTTACTCCCAAGTAGAAGGAGTTGATTTTAAAGAAACTTTTGCTCTGGTGGCAAGAATTGAAACAGTCAGATTATTTCTTGCCTTTGCTTCCTTCAAGGATTTCAAAGTATATCAGATGGATGTCAAGTCTGCCTTCTTGAATGGTGACCTGGAAGAAGAAGTTTACATTGACCAATTGGATGGATTTCAATTGTTTGATCATGGTGATATGGTCTGCAAGTTGAAGAAAGCACTGTATGGACTTAAACAAGCCCCAAGAGCCTGGTATGAAAGACTGGATAAGCATCTTTTGAAGATTGGTTTCAACAAAGGTACTGCTGATAGTAACTTGTACTTCAAAATTGATCATGAAAATATCTTGATTGTTGAAGTGTTTGTTGATGATATCATTTTTGGAGGAAGAGATAGTATGTGCAAAACTTTTGCAAATCAAATGAAAAGTGAATTTGAGATGTCCATGTTTGGGGAAATGAATTTCTTCTTGGGTCTACAAATCACTCAAACAAAGAAAGGAGTCTTCATTTCTCAGACCGAATATGTGAAAGAATTGTTGAAGAAATTTGGGATGGAAGACTCAAAACCAATGAGTATTCCCATGGCAACCAGATGTAAATTGAGCAAAGATGATGACTCTACTAAGGCTGATCAGAAAAAAGTACAGGTTAATGATTGGAGGATTATTGTATCTCACTCAAACTAGACCTGACATTATGAATGCTGTTGGTATTGTTGCTAGATTCCAAGATGATCCTAGAGAATATCATGTCATGGCAACCAAGAGGATTTTTAGATATCTAAAAGGGACAGTTGAGTATGGTTTGTGGTATCCTAGAGATCATGATTTCTCTCTTCATGCATATACAGATGCGGATTGGGCAGGAGATGTGGATGATCGGAAGAGTACGAGTGGTGGAGCATTCTTTTTGGGAAAGAGATCGGTTTCCTGGCTGAGCAAGAAATAAGAGGCAATATCTTTGTCCACTGCAGAAGTAGAATATATTGCTGCAATAAGTAGTTGCACTCAAGTATTGTGGATGAAGCAAATGCTAAGAGATATTAGAGTCAGGTATGAAGAACCTATCACAATCTTATGTGATAATTCAAGTGCAATAAATATATCAAAGAATCCGGTGTTACATTCAAAGACTAAACATATATCCATCAAGTTTCACTTTTTGAGAGAGCAAGTGAACAACAATGAAGTCAGATTAGAGTTTGTGCCTTCCAAGGATCAGATTGTAGATATTTTTACTAAATCTCTACCTAAGGACTCTTTTGAGTATCTCAGGGAGAAGTTAGGGGTTATTACCCCTCTGGTTTTGAATTAAGGTGCACTAATGTGCATCAGTCTGGTGGATCTCACAGTCATATCTTGTGGTCCAGATTGATGATGGGAAGTTGCTACTTAGGGGGAGCAGCTAGTATGATTCTGAATTGATGCAAGTATGTGCCCTTTGCTATTGATGTCAAATGGGGAGAGAAGACATGCGAAAATAAGTGGTTGTTGATCAAAGGGAGAGAAGTAAAGGAATAGAAGATATGTGAATGGTTGTTGTTGATAGGGGGAGTTGTGTCAGTAAGGAGAAGTTCTTGTCTTGATGGCTAAAACAGTTTTTCACATCATATGTTGCCATCAATGACAAAGGGGGAGATTGTTGCAAGTATGGGCCTAACCAGTGTTGTCATTGATGTCAACATACTCCTATTGCATTGATGATAAGGATTGGATGAGTTGTATGTTGAGGATATTGAGAAAATTAGTCCTATCAGGAACAGAGAAGAACAGTGAAGACAGTGAGGTAAAGATCCCAGCCAAGATGAAGATCAGAGGATATGCATCAACGGGTTTGTAGATATGTGTCTTAAGATGATCCAGTAAAGATTTTAGAGGTCCGCATGAAGATCTGAAGAAGTTATGGCCACTTAAGTGAAACTGGTTTTGGTAGATGTTTAGAAGTGATAGAGTGACATAGATAGCTCCAGTGAGATCCAGAAATGCAATATCTTGTTCTGCGGATTTGGTGGAGTGTTAGGAAGTCAATGTGAATTGACAACCTAATTGGTTCATGGTTTGAAGGTCCGCAAGCATCTATTTCAATATGACAGTGATGACAGACTGTGTTCTTAAGGTTCTGAATGAAGGAGAGAATGATTTCAGTAAGTAGAAGTAGTTTGGATGTTCCTGGTGATTCAGGCAAGCTTGTGGAGGTCTTTGGATTATGTCCAGTTCGTGTTGGTGGTCCGCATTGAAGATTGAGCTTGTAATTGAAGAATTACTTCTGGATGATGATGTTCTTCCCAAGTCAGGCCAACCGGATGAGTTACACATCCTGCGGATGATCTTGAAGATTTTCTGTGAAGAATGGCATGTTTCTAAGGAAGATTTAAGTCTCAGATCTGTGTGGCCGATAGTGTGTTGATTCGCGTGAAGTCTTTTTGTAATTAGTCATGTTGTATTTATGTGTTTTCTCTATAATGTATGCCGACTTGGATGATTATCCCTAAGTCGATGTCTTGTATAAATAAGGAGTTGTAAAGTCATTTCAAATGAATCTTGTGGAGATGAGAGTGTAGTGAGAGGAGTAGAGAAAAAGGTAGAGTAGAATTTTTGAGCTCAAATGGAACTGACTCAAGCATGGTGAAGATGCTATTCTTCAGTTCAAGTATGTAATACTTATTATTCTGTAGACAGTGTGTCTCCTGTAGGCAGTGGGCCTCTTGTGAGCAGTGTGCTCAGGTAGTGAGACCTAATTGGCATGTGCCATTTTGTTCTTTCTATTCTTTTAACAAAGAATACAATCTTGGGTTAGTCACCCTGTGGTTTTTCCCTTAACCAGGTTTTCCATGTCAAAATCTTGGTGTCATATGTGTTAATGTGTTTCTGCTCTTGAATTGTTGCATTATGTTTCCATGATTGATTAATTATTATGCTATTGAATTAAGAAAAGGATTTAAGTGATTAATTGCAAGAAAGTTTTGGACAACTGATTCACCCCCCTCCTCTCAGTTGTCTGTCCTAAATCCAACAAACCATTACGGGTGAAAAACCCCACACTCCAAAACACAACTCAAATGTATTATCTAAATAATGAGGTTTACAATACAGTTATAGAGCCAGTGCTCTTTCAGGAGTCTTTGACACTCATATCTTGAGACAATCTGGTAGCATAACAATACATGTCAATCACATAATACATCTCCTCTCCAAAGCACCTGTTTATATAGAAAATACAAGGCAAAAATGGCTCTATCTTGGGATGGGCATCCAACATGGCCTCATGGCCCAAAACCCACGCTTATGGACACTTGTCCAACACTATAAGATGTTCCAAACACTTGTCAAGTCACCCCATCCCAAAGAGGTCGCCTATTCCCAAGTTGGGAAATGACAGATACTCTCACGACACTCACGACTATCATAGAATTCGTCATAGCTGTCATATCTTATAGATGTAAGAGAATTTGTCATACACAGGCTATAAATAACATATTCTCTTACATGTCATAACCCTCCTTGGGGTGCCCAAATATGCCTTCTTCCAAGATGCCTTGTGACACATGTCTTCACCTGTCATAGAATCTTCGATTTACAACTCTTACACATCATAGATTTTTCATGGGAATCTGTCATGACTGTTTCAGTCAATATTCCGTTACACACTATCCAAGATGCCAACACATGGAAAAATATTCCTACCATTAAGTGGGACGCCTATCTCCTCATGTGAGGACCATTTGACATGTGGTCATCTTCCATGTAGGATGACACATCACCGTGCCAACTCCCACAAGATGACAACATAGGATTTGCATCCTAATTACACAATAGGCAATAAATGAATAAATACAATGAAATGATACAAGGAATTACCAAGGTTGAGACACCTTAATTCCCAACATTAAAATGGCTCCATTTGGGGCATTATATGGAT
The DNA here is from genome assembly GCA_027924645.1 of Cunninghamia lanceolata. Taxonomy (NCBI): domain Eukaryota; kingdom Viridiplantae; phylum Streptophyta; class Pinopsida; order Cupressales; family Cupressaceae; genus Cunninghamia; species Cunninghamia lanceolata. The sequence goes on from BSBN01001093.1 coordinate 1,146,645, forward strand.
GGAAGTGTCAAACCCCTATAATATGGGAAAAGCTAGAAGATAGGGTTAGCCTTGGTCCAGAAATACTGCCAGAGATGGAAGAGCAAGTCCATCTAATTAAGAGAAGGCTAGTAGAAGCCAATGATAGTCAAAAGAACTATGCAAATGCTAAGCGCATCGAAAGGCATTTCATAGTGGGAGAGAAAGTTTTCCTAAGGGTAAAACCTTAGAAGAGTTCCATTAAATTTGGAAAGATGTCCAAACTGGCACTTAGATATGTTGTCCCTTCAAAGTTCTCAAAGAAGTCAGCCCAGTAGCATACAAAATTGCTCTACCACCAGCTCTTGCCATGATGCATAATGTGTTTCATGTTTCTTATTTGAAAAAGTTTAACACTGCAGATAGTCAAATTCCTACGCTTGATTGGAATACTTTATAGGTGAAGGACCTAGGAGTGGTGGTGATTGAGCCCATCAAGTTGCTTGAAATGCATAAGATACGCTTACGTAACAAAGAGATAACATAGTGCAAGGTCTAGTGGGACCAATATGTAGAGGAAAACGCCACCTGGGAAAACTATGATGATTTCTTTGTGAGATTTCCTCATCTTTTCTGAAAAACTTATTTATTATGCTCTTGAAACATTTTCTTATTATGATGATTAACTTTTAAGACAGTTAATCATCAAGGACGATGATTCTTATGGGGGGAGATATGTTACATCCCCAACTTTTGATTTAGTTTAATCTTACTTTTGTAAGGTAATCAGGATGATTAGTTAAGAGTTGAATGATTAGATGTTGTGGAAAACATCAAATTAATCATTGTTTATGAGGAAACTAACTTGTGCTGGTTAGATATGAGATTTCAAGATTGAAATGATTATTTAATTATTATGATTTATCGATCATATGATGATACACTAATCATGAATTCTGGTGGTGAGTTTGATTAGGAAAAGAAAACATCCTTCAAAGATAGAAGGAGAGTATCATCTAGGAGGAAGAGATAGATGTCAAGAAATGAGCCAAATAGCCATCTGAGTATCGGATTCTATGCTCTTATGAACCCTCTATAAGTTGTCTTGAGTCATGTTTTCTTTCTAGCAAATCGATCTCCTTTTTGGGTCATCTTGTTAGTGGAGCTATCTTGATAATGGTTATGATGACTAAACGATGTTCCTTGAACATCCTTGAAAGTCAAGAGTTAGTCTTGTGAAGAGATAAAGAATTCTCTTGTTTTTCTTATTTCCAATTTGGGATATTATTTCTTTATTCCTTATTTTTTGACAAAGGTCGATAGCGATTGAGGGGGAGTATTACTCGACCCCAAAAATCATAATCTATTAGTGTGTCATCCTTTGTTTTCATTATGATGATGATCTTTGATTTTATAGAAGTTATTTAACCCTTATTATTTAGCTAAGGGTGATTATGTTTGTGTGGACCTCTTTAGAGGTCGATGTCAATAGTATCTTGACTATGCATATAGATATATTATTTTATCCATATTATTTCCATTCCAATATCCATCACCCATGAGGAGTGGGAAGAGAGATTTTAGGCTGAGTGGAGGCTTGTTAGAGCCCTCCTCGTGGACCAGCTAAGAGTAGTATGCGTGGATCAAAAGATCCCACGAGGTGGCGTGCAAGAAATGCATGTAAAGAACCATATTTTGATACTTATCATGGGCTATCAAAGGGAGACTTCATTTTGAGCTATCATTATTGGGTGTCTAGAGAAAAACAGAGCGAGGGTGGTGAATAGAGGGAGTTATCATTTTAGTAGTGGGCTACAAGGCTGTCACAGCCAGGAGATAGGGCGAGGAGGCTCGAAGCCCAGCATGCAAGACATTTATCACTATATCGTATCACAAGTATGATGACTTAGAGCTCATGGCTCATACATATAATGGTTTCCAATACAGTTTTAAACCTTTGTTTTTAGAGGACGTCGATTGTGTCAAATTGAGGGAACTAGTCATATATGCATATGACATGTTGAGTCATGAATATAATTATGTATATCTTGATGATTATCTATGATTGTTGAAGGCTCTTAAATCCTCATTGTATTCTTTTTGTGATTATTATTTGAAGCTATTCTATTTTTAGTGGCACTCAGCTAGCTTGAGGCCGTAATACCTTCGTTGGTTATACATCCATGTGCACCTATGAAATACCAGTTAAATGGTTGAGCCATGTATCTTTAATAATGTTTTCTTTTAATTACTTATTAGTCAATAACACTTGAAAACTTGGTGTTTATTACTGAGCCTGATAGGGCAATAATCATTTGTTAAAGGTAGGTCAAGGGTATCGGCCTATGGTATTGATACCATAGAATTGTTGCGTGTCATAATAACAATGGCAGTAGCCATGATAGATGTAGACACTTTTAACTTAGTGGTACAACTGAGTTGGTACCGTGAGCACTTGATTCTTTATCTTACCAAATCAATAGTAAATGATGTCGAGCCTCGACTGTTGGTGCATATTGTGTATATCATGGTTATTATGACTCTTCATGGAGATGAGCAGGTTATTATATACATACAAATATATTATGTCTTTCTTGGCAGCCACAACTTTATGTCATATTCCCTATGTGAAGTAATTACTTGATAGGTTCTTTGATTACAAGAACTTACCCTAGTTATTTTATAAACTAGTGGTATTAAAGAAGGTAAATGCCAACTTTGCGAATGGCAATTATTTTTTTATATATTTAGCATTAGGAAAATCTCTTAAGGAAGAACTTATAAAAGAGATTGACTCTATGGGTCTTTATTCAAGTATTTCATAGACATTATAATTTGAGCCTAACCTTTAAAACAGGTAAACAAAGTAAACACTGAATGAGTAGGATAAGTGTTGAAACCAAGAACATAATTGTTTCTTCAAGAAATTCAAGATAGTGTGATGTGGAGTCACTAGTTCCCAAATGTAAATCTTTGGCCAAAGTAATGCATTTGTCTCTGCATGCATTGTCGGTCCATAATGCTCCAGAAGACATAATGTCTCCAGTAGTGTCATACATAGTTAGAGTGGACCTATAGTTGTGTGACCATGAGGCATTATGAAGGACACAACACTAGATACTTAGATGGCTAACCTAACGGTTCCTTATATCTATCCCTTCCCTGAATGGTAGGGTTGCTTCTAGGTAGGAAGTTGTGTTAGGGACCGCCGATCTTTGGTTGGATGAAAAGCACCTAGATGATGCTCTCCTTCCAAAGCATGAGACAAGTTGAGACTTATGAAGATGGATGTCATATGTTCTAGATATAGTGTTATTCATTTGATGACTTGATAATTAGTTATTATGTATAATTTGATGTTGGATGCCTTGAGAATAGCTTTGTACATGTATAGTGAAAGTTATTCACTAATGATATGTAATTGGATATTGAAAAGTGTAAGTTTTGTTATATTTTGATTTATAAGAACGTGCTTAATTATCAAAATGATAATGATTCATTTTTGTTTACCCTGATTTGGATAATCATGATTTAATCTAACTCTTGATTAAGAGGAATAATTATGCTAATTTTTGAGCATTATGGAATGTGTTGTCACATAGATGCAAAAGTCCTCTTTGCTGCTGGTTCCAATGGTGAGGATGAAGACTTTGAATCTCTCTTCATTGAAACAGAGGCACTATTGCACTAAACCATGCATGCATCAAGATGAAACAGAGTGCCAATCTGAACACCCTTACCCAACACCATAGATCCTCTAGTCATCTTGCATCCTCTGTTTGAGAAAATAACCTGCACGCCCACATCATTCAACTTACTTACAGAAAAAAGGTTCTATGCCAAACTAGGGATATGTAGAACACAATTGATTCCCTTCACTCATCTATTAGGGAATCGAATCAAGACTCTTCCATGGCCAACAATTTTCAAGTGAGAATCATCACCCAACTACACCTTTCCACCATCGTATTCTTCATACTTCAAAAACCAACCTCAATGCGAGGTCATGTGAAAAGATACACCAGAGTTAATAAACCACACATCCTTAGATGCATGTGTTGCAAGGTAGTGACAAATACTTCTCCTTCATCCTGAGAGGACTTGTTAGAATCCGAATCATAGTTTTTTCTTCTTTTTATTTTTCTCCTCCTTGCACTCCTTGCAGAAGTGACCAGGTTTTCCACAGTTCTAACACAGAGCCTTGGACTTTCCAGGAGACTTAGATCTCCCACAAGATTTGGATCTTCCTTTTTCTTCCTTCTTCTTAATCTTTTTCTTTCCCTTCTCTTTAGATTTACTAGAACCACAAGAGCCTCCTTAGCTGATTCAAAAGACTTTCTCCGCATCTCTTCAGACAACAACGAAGAAACCACTTAATCCATATAAAAGGTGGTAGTTGTACTCCCAATGGATATAACAAGGTGATCCCACAAATCTAGTAAGGAACACATTAATGTCATACATTTATCCTCCTCCTCCATCTTCACACCAATAGGGGTCAATTGGGCAACAAGCATATTGAATGCATTTAGTTGATCAGTGAAAGATCCTCCATCTTCCATCCTTAGATAATACAATTTCTTTCATAGGAATAAGTTGTTCACCAGGGATTTAGCCTGATAAACATCTCCAAGCTTCTTCCAAAGATCTTTTGCAGTCTTCTCTTCATGGATATTCAGGAGCACTGAGTCAGCCAAACAGAGTCTTATCAGACCCTTAGCCTTTTGATCCATCAGATCCCAATCTTCTTGTTTCATGCCCGATGGCATGGATCCAAATACTGCAAGCCATAGATCTCTATCCACCAATAAGTCCTCTATCTTGAGTTTCCACAACTCAAAGTTGCCTCCATTAAACTTCTGTATATCAAACCTCCCAAATGTGCTCGCCATCTCTTTCCTACAATTTTTTTTTAAATCCTCTACACAAGCTCCCACTCAAACGAAGATCAGCTCAAACAACCCTCTACCCAATAACTAGAACCAAAGGTGATTAGACTCTGATACCAACTGAAAGGAAGCAAGGTATGCGGAAAACACTTCCTACATTGATCTACTGAGGAAAGATTTATGCAAATTTTAACTTTTTCAATTATAGATTAAGATGCACATTAATAGAAAGGTAATAACAACATTCAAATGCAAAACTCACAACACAAGATATATGTGGGGAAAACCCTTTCAGGTAAAAAACCCCACACTCCAAATCCACCCAATATATTATTCAAGAATCAAGAAGATTACAATATACTTGCAGAGTAAGATTTCACAGGAGTATTAATCAACCAGAGATCCAAAGGTAACTCAACATCTATAAGACTCTTTCACACAACCTCCATCTCCAACTCCTAATATATAGGAGATACAATACAGTAAACTGTCAATGGTAATTACAAAACCATGAGCCAAAACCACCCAAAAGTGGCGCCCAAATTATATCCAATCAAAGATGCCTTATGATGTGCCAAATCACACAACAATATGTGTAACTCTCCCCTTTACAGCTCTTTTAAGTGTCCAACATGTTTTCACATTTCCTAAAAATAGGAGGTCCAAATTCCATAGGCCATAACATTTGATCCAGGTGTTTGATTGACGAACCATTTAATGCGTCAAAAATCTTGTGAAGAGATCTATCAATCTATAACCCAATTCTCTAGCTATGACAACTTTAGGGGCGTTTAGGGACCTCTAAGTGCCTTAAAACTAAGTTTGAAAGTTTTTTCAATAGTTCAAAAACATAAACTTTAATCTCGCAATCCAAGTATAATCTTGAGTCAAAACTCACCTAAGATGTTTACTTAGTCATTTCACACCTTTTGGAAAAAATTTTAGGTCCATCCGAGGACAAATGTAGAGTTACTAAAAATAGCAAGTCCCACCATTTTTAGCCCTTTTGGAAACTTTGAAAGTTCTACACCATTCTTTAAGATAAAGGGTATTTGAAAAGATCAAAATAGGGAAGAATAGTAACCTTTCATAGTTGCAAGGTTGAGACACTTTTCCTAACACTAAGATCTCTTGGCCTTTCGACCTACACAGTTTACTATCTTAAGATAATATGAAAAGATCTACTAGCCTTTCGGCCTTCGAATATTTTCTAAACTAAAGGTAGCAATATATACATATTGACTCTATAAGTTTTATGTCTTAACAATAGTATGAAAATGTTAACATCTATATATTTCATTGAAGAAACTATAACATACATTACTAATGTCTACTATTTTCAATCTACTGTGAACAAGGCCTTTCACTATTTCCTTTGAACTCTACGATCATTACAAAGAATACTCTATAAATATAATTCAAAGAGAACACATTCCCATTTGTTTACAAATGATAAAAAACCATGAAAATTTATAAATGAAAAGATAATGTTTTTCTAAGGCCTTCATACCTCTAAAAACCATTAGTTTTAGTGCTTGAACAAGCTCTTTTAATCCACTAGCTGTCGTACTCAACTCCACCTCTCCTTTTGTGTGTCTATGTCTTTATCCCCGTGGATTCCTTTATAAGAACCAACTCACTGAGATAACAAAGTTCTCTATCTTACTTAACTCTTTCTTCTTATATGACGCTCTCTATCTCTACTCCATTTTACTACATACTATTTGTTATCATTGCCCTGATAAAGGCCTATTAATATTCAATGATATCCATTGGTATACCTTCGATATCCTTACCTCTTAATGATATAGTATTTTAAGACTTCATCATTCAACCTTCTCGTGGAGTCCTTGGCAGATTCCTTGCCTATTAACATGCTTCAACAGCATGCAAACATAGTGGAGCATTTGGGATTTAATGACCACTCATGTACTCCTTCTTAACTCCATATAACTGACATTGAGATAGGAGTTGAGAGCTCACGTATAAACATGAAAAGGTTTGCAATAATTGCTACCATTCCATAATACATAAGAAACTGTTTGACATCATACTATAAGTATAACTTATAGATAATTTTTAAATAGATATAAAACATCATAGTGTAGGTATATACAATGTATTCTTACATTGTTCCTATCACTTGACAAAATATGAGAATGGGGTTGAGTATTTCTCCCCCTCTCTATTTTGCGTAAACGCCAACAAAGATAGGTTATCAAAATGGAAAACTTATTGAAAGTCACCGATAATGAAATAGTTTAACCACTAATTTTTAATTAGTTATAATAATATAAACTATGTTCATATCACATAAGGAAAATAATGACTATCAGTCATATCTTATCGATGGTCATACTATCCATACTTGGTTTTTTCAACAAAACCTAAGATAAAGGATTTTGACGACAAATTGACAATTGTCAAATTGAAACAAACTTAGACCAAAAGAGTCAAACAGAACGTACCAAACTTAATGAGGGTTCACTAATAGTGCAAGAACAAGACTTAGATGGCAACAACCTATCCTTATCCATAAGTTTGTTCACTTCTCTCTGATGATGCTCTCGCTTTCTTTCTTGGAGGGCAGAAAATCTGTTTTCTTGCTTACAACTTGCAATCATCCAAACTAGGATTAGTGCATTATTAGTCACTTCAATATATTATAAATAAATAATCATGACATTATATAATCACATGTGTAATTTTAAACATATAAATATAAACTCATGATATCATTGATTTATCCTGACATTTTCACATAACGTCAAATAATTAAATCATGCGTAATCAACTACTAATTATATGCAAGTAAAAAGTAAAACATAGTCAAAATTTAGGGTGTGACAACTTCATTGGATTGTCGTATTTGATTGGTGTTAGTGAAATCCATGAATATGCATTGATTAGTGTTTATAGAACTCATGTATAATTTACTTGGTGTTCTATGTATAGGATGCGATTGGCATGCGTAGTTACCAAACTACCTTATTTTGTGCATGTTGTTTGGCCACCTGGCAATCAATCACCTCCTAGTTTAGAGGGGTCAGCCTTAGGCTCCCACATGGTTGGGTGGTGTTGATCACCATTCAGGCCAATCAAATTCTTATAGATTATCATTGGAGAGGTGCAAGGTTCTTGTAATATCTTGATAGTTGTAGCTATCCATCCTTATTTATTCAAAAGTTAAAAAAGTTAAAAATGAGATCTTGCGATCCTTGATTAAAGTGGTAAATTGTATAATATTGAACATTATTATATTGGCATTAAACCATACATAATTTAGATGTGAATCATTACATTGTTTTGTGTGTGTGTGTGTACATTTAAGTTGGATTGACATCTCTTCTTATGAATAATTATTGTATATGCCTAAAAATGACACGAATCATCCTAAATAAATATTCTAAATATTTATTCCATTCTTCTATTAATTAAATAAATATTCTAAATTTATTTAATCGATTCACTGTTCCATAATTAAATAAATTCTATTTATTTAATTAAAATTCTTCTAAATGTCCTACACAATTAAATAATCATAAATTATTTAATTAATCTAAATTCCTCTATCCTAAGTTCTAAATTCAAAAATCCACCTCACCTTTACACCTCACCTTTTCCACCCCACCTTGTCCACATCATCAAGTTGCACATGTAATTAAATATATTTAATATTTAATTACCTATTTTTCTCTCACCCACATGGCCTATTTCTTCTCAAATCAGAAGTTAGTTAACTAATCAATCAAATCTGTTAACTGATTGGTCATTTGAGTTCACTGGTCAATCTATTCTGTTGATTCCTCAATCAATCTAGTTCACTGGTCAATCAATTCAGTCAATCCCATAATCCACTCTTCTAATTGATCAATCAAGTCTGTTAACTGTTAAGTCAATGGAGTTAACTCTCCAATCAATTTTGTCACATCCCCTCTTTCATGATGGAGCTGGGACACTTGTCACATTTCTACTGGTTGCACATTCCTCAACCATCCTTAGCCGTTGATCTTCATATCTCCTCTCAACCGTTGATTTCCATTCTTCCAAGTCTATAAATGAAGCTTCTTCCTTCCATTCTAATCATCTAGGCTTTTGACATCGTTACTCTGCAGAAATACCACCAGCGCGCCTTTGGCACCCTTTTGTCATCCACAAGCTTGAGATCACATACTTGCATTGGAGCTCATCTTCATTGCATATCACCATAACCATTCACATAAGACTTCCTACAAATAGCTAAAAAGATTGCACTCTCTGAGGGCTCATCTCATCTGCAAAAGGATGATTTGTGATAGGCGAACAATAGAAGTTTCAAAACGGGAGAGGTTTGCACTGTGTTTGTTCATTGCTTTGTTTATTGAATCTTTCTTGTTTCACTATTTTGTTGATGTTTGGGTCTTATTTAATTCATCGGTAATTAAAGATGTGGTGTGCCAAGTCCTTGATCGAGAGCTTGCTTACAATATTCTACTAGGGAGACCATGGATCCACACCATGAAGGCTGTCCCCTCCACCTACCATCAATGCATTAAGTTCCCACACGATGGCAAGTAGGTCACCATACAAGGCGACCCCGACCCCTACCAACATTGCAATTCATTCCAAGCAAAATTTGAATGCGTCATTCCCAACAACAGAGCCTACATTTCCCCTACTCCGTAACAAGACCATACCGCCGAGGCTTCCTCCTCGAGGCCCACACCGCTGAAACTTACCATAAAAGAAAATGGCGTGGGGGAGTACTCCATTGAGCACAGCCTCAACCTTGCCACCATGCCTTTGTCTCCTCGCTCCTTTGGCAAACCCAAGCATCAACCTAGGCATTTTCCAAAGCCATCTGCTCCTCCTATAACTCCCGCAAATCCCTTTGTAAAATGGGGGACCTTATCTGATGAGACAGAGGAGCGAGATCTCATGCAATGGCTTTACACTGAAGAGGAAAACACACCCCAAGAGCCGCCTAGACTCCCTACAGAACTCTATGGACGGGGTGAAACTATCTTGCACCGGATGGGGTACGAAGGACAAGGCCCCATAGGCCTCAGAAAGGAAGGAATCATTGAACCTATCCAACCTTCTTCATCCTCTTCGGCTAGAAACATGACTGGCCTAGGGTACAAAGGTAAAGGTAAAGCCAAAGAAAATGCCTGCTTAGTGGAGATAATTCAAACACTCCAAGAGGATAGTGACGCAGATTCAGATCAGTCGAATGAGTATGAGTGGGACGAGCTGACAGAACACTCCTACGATGACAAGGAGATTGACACCATCCAAACTCTCAGCCCCTATCATGAGGGACAAACGCAACGGGACAGACCACTGGAGTCTGATTTGCCCCTCCCCGAGATTATGGCTTTCGAGGAAAGTTTTGATTCCATTGCGATAAACAACCTGGAAGAAAGTACCACCCAGAACACTACTCCCGCCAGTGCCCATAGCATTTCCATTCACAACATTAATGAATCAGATCTCTCATCTGACTCCCTTCCCCTCTTACACCTTGAGCTTATTGACTGGGACCTGCAAGGGACCCCTCAATTAGATGTGTTCCAGAATGATGATGCTTACATTGACTATATGGAACTTAGAGATCACTTACCAAGAGGAGATCATAAAGCTGGTTTCGCTATCGAACTCAATACCGTGGCTTACTTTGGGGAGGGTGCCAAGCCTTCTAGTCGTAAAAATATTAAAATAAAAAATGGATCTGATGGTGAAAACTGTCGTGCGGCAGTGTCAGATCATAAAACAGTAAAAAGAAAGGACGTATCCGACGGTGAAAACCCAACTGTGGCACCTGACGATGGAATGCTTGACACCCTCCCTAGTGATATGTACCAGGAGAGGTCACAGAATGTGGTGGAACCAACAGAGCCAGTGAATATTGGCACCGAAGAGCAGCCCAAGATTATCCACTTCGCAAAATCTCTCACACCGCCGGAGAAAACCAGGTTTGTACCATTCTTTAAGAAGAAGAGAGGCAGCTTTGCTTGGTCATATGCTGACATGCCAGGTTTAGACCCAAACCTAATTTTGCATCATTTGCCATTGGATCCAGGGGTGAAGCCCGTAAAGCAGAAACTGAGAAAGATGCATCCCCATATAGCCCTTTTGGTCAAGGAAGAACTCAAGAAATTGCTAGATGTGGGGTTCATCAGAGCCATAGATTACCCCGAATGGATATCAAACATTGTGCCAGTGTCTAAACCAGATGGCAGGGTTCGACTATGCAACGATTTTAGAGACTTAAACAAAGCATGCCGCAAGGATGACTTTCCATTGCCTAACATCGATATCATAGTCGACCTCACGGCAGGACATACAATGCTGTCACTCATGGATGGATTCTTAGGGTACAACCAGATCAAAATAGCACCAGAGGATCAGCACAAAACAGCTTTCACTTGTCCATGGGGTACCTTTTGCTGGAATGTCATGTCGTTTGGGCTGAAAAACGCAGGTGCTACATATCAGCGGGCCATGACAACCATATTCCATGACATGATGCATGTGACCATGGAGGATTATGTTGATGATATCTTAGCAAAATCTCTCACGAGGGACTCACACCTGGATATCCTAGAGAAAGTCTTCCAACGGTTGGATCAATTCCAAGTTAAATTGAACCCGAAGAAGTGTGTGTTTGGGGTAACATCGGGCAAGCTGCTAGGCTTCATCGTGTCAGCAAACAGCATAGAGGTAGACCCGGCCAAGGTCAAAGCAATAATGGACATGCCACCGCCCAAGAATCTAACACAGTTGAGATCCTTACAGGGCAAGCTGCAGGCCATCCGCAGGTTCATCTCACAGTTGGCAGACAAGTGCCAACCTTTCAGCCACCTCCTACATAAGAATATTCCATTTAAATGGGATGAGCGGTGCGAAGAGGCATTCAACAAGCTAAAGGAGTACCTTATGAACCCTCCTATACTCATGCCTCTGATCCAAGGAAAACCTTTGATTCTCTACATTTCTGCTACACCTACTGCTCTTGGGGCTCTCCTAGCACAGCAAGACTATGAGAACAAGGAAAGAGCTGTATACTACATCAGTCGAACCTTAGTGGGCTACGAGTTACAATACTCACAGGTAGAATGATCATGTCTTGCGGTGGTTTTTGCTTCACAAAAAATCTGACACTACATGTTGGCACATCCTGTCAAACTCATTGCCAAAATCGACCCACTAAAGTATCTTCTCAGCAAAGCAGCTCTCATAGGTTGACTAGCAAAGTGGGTTATGCTTCTTAGTGAATATAATATAGAATATGTGGACAGAAAAGCCATCAAAGGGCAAATCATAGCTGACCAACTGGCCGAGGCACCATTACAGGACACTTCACCAATGCAGTTTGAGTTTCCCGATGAGTCTTTATTCACTCTGTCAACATCTCCTTGGAAACTCTACTTCGACGGGTCTTACACCAACCACGGATCGGGGGTAGGTATCTTGTTTATCACGGCCCAAGGCGACACAATTCCAAAGTCCTACAGGTTGTTATTTCCATGCACTAACAATATAGTGGAATATGAAGCCTTGGTAATTGGTCCCAAGATGGCCACTAAGTGGAAAATCCAAGCACTATGTGTCTATGGTGATTCTCAGCTTATCATAAATCAGGTCAACGATGAATATCAAACCAAATATGAGAAGCTCATCCCATACAAACGGATGGTAGACGACCTCAAAGAACACTTTGGGACCATCTCCTTTGAACAAATACCCAGGATCAAGAACAAAGCAGTAGATGCAATGGCTACCATAGCCTCTCTTCTTGAAATACTTGAATACGAGTTACGGTATGAGTTCTTAGTAGAAACCATTCGGCAACCGGCTTATGATCTCCTCGAAACCCACTCCATTTGCCTCCTAGTAGAATCTGATTCACCTTGGTATGGTAAGACCTACACTTACCTCAAGGACAATATTCTTCCACCTGACCTCTCTTCCAACCAAAAGCGAACTTTCATCCGACAAGCCTCCCGTTACACCATCATAGCTAATACCCTTTACTGACGTGGTCTGGATGGTACTTTACTCCGTTGTCTAGAACAAGAAGAATCCATAACGGCCTTGCGAGACATACACGAAGGGATCTGCGGAACACACTCCAGCGGTCCTTCCTTAGCTAAGAAACTCATGCGTTTGGGTTATTACTGGCCCAATATGGAAATGGATTCATATCAGTTTGTCAAAAAGTGCAAAAAGTGCCAAATACACGGGAACCTGATTCATGCACCTACTCAGGAGTTGAGACCTTTAACAACACCCTGGCCCTTTTGCCAGTGGGGACTTGACCTTGTGGGAAAGATCCATCCACCTTCTTCCAACGGCCATAAATTCATCATAACCGCCACTGAGTACTTCACAAAGTGGATTGAAGCCGTTCCCCTAACCACCGTCACAGGAAAACAAATTTCCTTGTTCATTCTGAATTACATTATCTGCCGATACGGCATCCCTTCATCCATCATAACAGATAATGGGAGACCATTCAAAAATTAGGATGTCCAGGAACTTTGTGAGCGTTTCAAAATCCAACATCATTTCTCCACTCCATACTACCCCCAAGGTAACGGCCAAGCTGAGGCATCGAATAAAACCATTCTGAAAATCCTAAAGAAGACTGTCAATGAAGCTGGTCGCGATTAGCACGTCCAACTCAATCCTGCTCTGTGGGCCTACAGAACCAGTATACGCACTCTCACAGGTGCTACACCCTACGCCCTTGTCTATGGCTCCGAAGCCATCCTTCCCATTAAGGTCGAACTCCCATCCCTCAGGGTGTCGTTGAAAGGTCTCATATTAGATGAAGAATACAGAGTCTCCAGGCTACAGGAACTAGAGCTGCTAGAGGAAAGGCACCAGAAAGCTCTTGACCATCTCAAAGCCTATCAACAGATGATGTCAAGAAGCTACAACCACAAGGTTCGACCAAGATGCTTCAAGGTTGGGGACCTCGTTCTAAAAGAGAACCCTCGCAATCAGCAGGACAGAGAAAAGAAAGGTAAGTTCGAGCCTAACTGGCTTGGGCCCTATGTGATTGTAGCTGCTTACGAATCAGGGGCATATCAGTTGGCCACATCAGAGGGTGAGTTGTTTGATGATCCAATCAACAGCATGCATCTTCGTCGGTTCTATACCTAGGAGAATCCCAATGCAAGGGGGCACAATAAAATCAAAAAAACAAAAAAAAAAAAACAAAAAAAATTGAAAAGAGAAAATACAAAAAAAAGTTGAAAAGAGAAAAATCAGAAAAAATAGAAAGCATACAAAAAAAAAAAATCGTCCTTTGGTGAAAACCTGGCAAATAGGCGCCTTGGATAGGTATCGTGATGAAAACCTGGCAAACAGGCGTCATGTTACTTTCTAGCTCCTCGTGCAAATAAAAGCAAGTGATGAAGACCTGGTAAACAGGCGTTACTTGTGATAAACCGCCTTCTCCATCTTTGGAAATCCAATCACCTTGAGTCCATTCTTTCTCTCTTCGCCCCATTCGACCCATATCTATCCCACAATAAACACTTGACAGTTACCTAACATGGCTTGATACCCACCTTGTGGCCTTGTCAACCAAGGTTTTGTCCCATACCGTCTCCTCAATGTGAGCCTAGTATAGTGTCTCTTGTCAGTGCCCATGGTCCCAGTCCGTGAACTACGTTGCCTCTGCGCCATCAAGTAGGCAAGGCCATTATTCTAATGCGCCCCCGAGGCTTCCATTTCTTCCCTTTGTCCCATTCGTCCCCTTTCTTGTCTTCATTCTTGTCATCTTTCCTCTAGTCCATCCATGGTCCATTAGGGTTTACCCTGAACTACGTTGCCTCTGCATCGTCACGTAGGCAAGGCCATTTAGCAATGAGCCCCCGAGGCACTAGGTCAGTCCCTTAGGGTCCGTCTCCCCAATAAGGATTGAGCAATCTTCTCACCAAGCAAGCAAATGCAAGCAGAACCCGCGCCTCAAGCAGAAATCTTGACTATGAGCATCTTAACCTATCCAACGCAAAGCAAATACCCAAGGTCTTCTAAACGATTTTATGCAAATTAAGGCTAGAGCTAAACACATATCAACACAAATATGCTTTGTAGATCAGAAACATGGTTAAGTTACAGAGTCTGGATTTTTGCTATCATACCCTCCTATGCTACTCAAGGATGCCAAAAGCTAGAGATGCTATGATGGGGGCATGATTATTTTCTTTGTTTGCTATTTGGGGATTAAACTTTAGTAATGTGAAGCCTTGTCTTAGGACGTGATCGGCAAAAGATCATCAAGGACATCAAAGGTCTAACATGAACGGGGGCAATCCTTGCTTGTTGAAACGCAAGAGGTACTCAGGTCATCTAGATTCAATTTTGACTAGATGCTTGTATTAACTTGCTAAATCACAATCCATGTAAGCGATACTCAGGTCATCTCGGTTCAATTATACCTAGATGCTTGTATTCACTTACAACACTTCAGAAAAGTACCACAAAAAAAAAATGCCCAATGATGAAATAAAGCACTCCAATAGCAAAGCATCCATCCTATATCCATTTATACATCCATACCATACCCCATGCAATAAAGATCCACCAATGCAGAGTATCAATACAAATAAAAGCTTGTGAGTCCTTCTATCGAATCTTTCTTCTATCAATCCGATTTCTATCTATCATCATATCTTTCATCCTTGTCCAGTAGTCTGAGCAATGATTCAAATGCAAGGTCCATCCTTAATCCATACCAATCAAATCAAAGTCAATCTTGCACAAATGATCCAATCACAATCAGTGGTCTTGATCCTTGTCTGGTCGTAAACCAACTCGATCAGTTAATCAATCAATTGTCTTATACAGGATGTTGCATTGTCGAAATCAGACCAATACATGCGTCTTACACGACATGCTTCATTTCCTGGAACCAGACACTATCCTTCATGTTGCTCTAGGGATCTATCATTCCCCGCCATGACAACACGCCTGTCGTGTTGGTCTAGGGATATATTGTTCCCCGCCATGACAACACTGTCATATATCATTATCAGTATATCATTGGTTTACCGCTTGACAGGGGCAATACCTTGTTTGTTCTTGTGTCATTTGTGTATACTTTCTTGCTTGCTTGTGTGTGTCATCATTCCATCTTGCATCGCGTATCATTTGACACTTTCTTCACCCATTTTCTTCAAACTCAACCTTCTTCATCGTGAGATTGTCCATCTCACGCCTTCTGCCTTCTTCTTGTCCAATCTCCCGAGGGGGCATCCTGTCGTTAAACTTGTACCGGGGGCAAACTGGGGCATATATCACTGTCAGGCTATTTATTCTTTGAAGCAACGCTGTAAACTGCATTGCATCAAAGAGGGGCAAAATGTATACGCCTAAAAATGACACGAATCATCCTAAATAAATATTCTAAATATTTATTCCATTCTTCTATTAATTAAATAAATATTCTAAATTTATTTAATCGATTCACTGTTCCATAATTAAATAAATTTTATTTATTTAATTAAAATTCTTCTAAATGTCCTACACAATTAAATAATCATAAATTATTTAATTAATCTAAATTCCTCTATCCTAAGTTCTAAATTCAAAAATCCACCTCACCTTTACACCTCACCTTTTCCACCTCACCTTGTCCACATCATCAAGTTGCACATGTAATTAAATATATTTAATATTTAATTACCTATTTTTCTCTCACCCACATGGCCTATTTCTTCTCAAATCAAAAGTTAGTTAACTAATCAATCAAATCTGTTAACTGATTGGTCATTTGAGTTCACTGGTCAATCTATTATGTTGACTCCTCAATCAATCCAGTTCACTGGTCAATCAATTCAGTCAATCCCATAATCCACTCTTCTAACTGATCAATCAAGTCTGTTAACTGTTCAGTCAATGGAGTTAACTCTCCAATCAATTTTTTCACATCCCCTCTTTCATGATGGAGCTGGGACACTTGTCACATTTCTACTGGTTGCACATTCCTCAACCATCCTCAGCCGTTGATCTTCATATCTCCTCTCAACCGTTGATTTCCATTCTTCCAAGTCTATATATGAAGCTTCTTCCTTCCATTCTAATCATCCAGGCTTTTGACATCGTTACTCTGCAGAAATACCACCAGCGCGCCTTTGGCACCCTTTTGTCATCCACAAGCTTGAGATCACATACTTGCATTGGAGCTCATCTTCATTGCATATCACCATAGCCATTCACAGACGACTTCCTACAAACAGCTAAAAAGATTGCACTCTCTGAGGGCTCATCTCATCTGCAAAAGGACGATTTGTGATAGGCAAACAACAGAAGTTTCGAAATGGGAGAGGTTTGCACTGTGTTTGTTCATTGCTTTGTTTATTGAATCTTTCTTGTTTCACTATTCTGTTGATGTTTGGGTCTTGTTTAATTCATTTGATTGATCACTATTTTACCCTTACAATTATTATGGTGTGAAAAGTCTTAACTTTTTGATGTGTAGGTCTAGTTTGTATTGAAAGTTAAAATGATACTTATTGCTTATATTGTGCTTTAATTTTGATGCAATAATTAAGTTAGAATCATTAGTAAGATTTTTTTTGCATTTAGACCTATGGATATGAGTTATGACTTCTCATGTATGGTTCTATCATATTGGAAGAAATGGGACAAATGCTTATGAATAGTAGTGTTTTTGGTTAAAATGAATTTATGGATTTGATAGATTTAAACATGGAAAATTGAACCCTAAACATACAAGCTATTTTTTAATAGATCTTGAATAAGGATGTTGCAATGTGTTTAGTGTTTTACATTCATGGGCTTTTCTTGGCTTGGTATTGCTCTAGCTTTTAGGCTTGTGTACTTTGTATTTGTTATGAAGGTTGTCACTTAGTTTGTGATGTCATTTTGGATAGTAGTCTTGTAGGGGATCCCTTCACCTTCTTTGAAATCAAACAAAAAATTCTTTAGGGGTCTTGGTATCTAAAATAGGACATTATAAAAAACTAGAATCACATGTTTTACCAAGGATGATCTTAGGATAGCTAGGGGCAAATCCCAAATCACTTGGATAATTCTAGACTAGAAACATGGATGTTTATGACCAACATGTGTGATCCAATATTGTGGATAGTTCTTGACTATTTTTGAAAAATCCTAAAGAAAATTTGGTTCCTAAGGTCTACCTTGAATGCCCATCTACTTGGTTTAATAGTACACTTAGTCCTTTTTTAGTTATTCTTCCTTTTATGTCATAAATCATGTGTCAAGAGGAAATGGATAGTCTCTTGAAAGACTAAATCAACATAGTGATTGTCCCTATTGTTCAACCTCCCCATTAGACATTCCTTGTGGTTTAGATGTCATTTCCACACCATTTTGGATGTGTGAGTGTGTTTTAATTCAAGTATTATGAGATGGAATAATACTCAAGCTTCCTTGGACTAGGAAATAAATGTCCATTCCCATTCATTTCTTATTTGTTTGTAATAAATGAGATTAGCACAGTCTTGTAACATTTCACTATGGTTAGGGGAAACTCTACCTCTCATATGTTCATCCCATTGAGGTCATCACATGACAATGTTAGGACTTAAAATTTAACAAATAAATGAACAATTAACAAGAAATATATATCCATTTTTAGGAAATTGGTATCTAATTTCATGAAATAGATATGTATTTTAAAGAAATAAATATCCATTTTGGATATATCTATTTTCTATGAAATGGATATTTGTTTCCTAAAATATATATACATTTCTTGCTTGAATTTTTTCCCTCCCATTTTGCCTTAGGATTGCATTATTTTTAGGCTTGGGAGTCCCAAACCTACCATTCTTTTGGAAATTGTGGGTTGAGTGTAATAGTGTTTATTTAACTTTGGCCTTAAACATACATAAAAAAAAAATTGTAGAGGAAGCTCTCAAGATTTAGGAAATGCAATTTTTTCTAATTACAACTTTGTTATATATGTAATTAATAATTATTTTTATTTATGCACTATGTCTATATTCCTTATATATATGTATATTAAAATCTAGTCATATTTTTCAATTCAAGTAGAATTTTTGAAATCAATTTAAGTTCAAGCACACCAAGCTATCAAACATTGTTCATTGATGAAAAACCACTCATGGATGTTTTCACAAAGTTTCATTAAAAAATTAATAACCAATTATTTATTTATAGTTAATAAAATATATATCCAACACTTCTACCCATTGATGTTTTCACAAAGTTTCATTGAAAAATTAATAAACAATTATTTATTTATAGTTAATAAAATATGTATCCAACACTTCTACCCATGTTTCCTTTACATTTGAATAAGGTTTTATAAGAAAATATTAATGTTTTCTCAAACAATTATATGATACCATACATCTACTCCTTATGTTTAAAAAAAAATTTAGGTAGTGTCTCTTTGAAATATGTGATTCACCAGAATAATTTGAAATTATTTAAAAACATTAGTAGCCTAAAATTAAAATCAAAATGGTAAAACTTTAATCACTACCCTATTTTTAAAGATTTTGAAGATAAGTTCTTTGATTTGTTACATGAACTTACCTTATGTTTGTTTTTGTTTTTAAGCATTTTTATTGCTACTTAAGGGTTGTTGAAGGAAAAAAGTTGTGTCACCCTTTTGTTTGGGTACACTGAACATTAAGTATTTTTTTATTAAAATGTCATTTCTAGCCAATAAGTGTTATAGTTAGATTTGTTTCAGCCAAATAAGGTCGGACCATAAATTTTCCCATCAGAAGTATCTACTAGATGTAGATGCACATATGACATCACATTGGTGCAAATTATATTTTTTTAAAAAAATTCAAAGAAACTTAGTGTTCCTAGCACTACTACTCATATATATGACATTTTTTGAAAAATAAAAAAAACCTTTTGAAGATCTTAATGTGTATACTCTAAAAATGCAATCTTTATTATATTTTAATTGACATTACTATTTAAAATTTTTTCATGACAATTAGGTAATTAGCACCAAAAGTTGAGTTTGATTCCATTGACCAAAAAAAGGTAATTCTCTTTTAAATAAAAAAATTCCTTATAATAGAGAAGGGAACCTTGTTGAGTTGATATATTTCATTTTTTCTTTTTAATAAATAGTTATTCTATATTTGATGTTCCATCAAAGTGTTTCTTGTTTTCAAGGCATACAAATTTAAACATTTATTAAAAATATTTATTGAAATTAATTTTTCACTAAACTAAATTTTGAGTTCACAATATTGAAAATAAAATGGTAAAATAACAAAATTGTTACAAATAACTTAATATCCCATCAACCTCACTTTTTCAACTATTTTTCACCAATTAAATAGTAATGAAATTTTACAAATAAATAATACCAAACTATATATTTTTAAATATAACTACAATCATAAATTACATTAAAACATTCACATTTTATTAGTTTACATAATTTCAAATTTTGGTACTTCAAGTTAAAAAAGATGGACTTGTGTTGCTCATTTTCTTTATAAAAAGGTGACACAGATTTACACTTCAACAATCCAATTAGCTTGTACTAACCCATTAGTCTTAACATATTTAGTCTTAGAGGCATAAACATATTGCATTATATGTTTTGTTTGTTTTGATCTTGTTAAGTCAACCTCATAGTTTGACTAAGTGTCAACATGATTTCCCTATATCTATATTAGGTTCCCGAAGGTGCTTTTGAGAATCACCAGTTGTTAGGCACAAGTATAAATAGTAGTCAATAGATTTAGAAGACCCAAAGTTGAAGTTCTATAGAGTGAGCAAAATTGTGTCAACAAGAAGTGTCTGTGGACTAGAATGTTAGCATTGTCTAGTCCCATGTACTAGACATCTTCGATCATCTATGTCCTAGGATTCAACTCTTGTATCAGGTGCCCATTATCAAAAACATAGACATCACACCAAATTTTAGTTAAACCTTAATTTTATCCCAATAATTTTAATTATTTTGTCTCAACATACTTAGATCTCAGTTTTTTACATGACCTTAACCTCAACTCCTTTAAAGAATCTAGGCTTTAATATTAATTCTAACATTTTACCCCCATTAAACTCCATTATTGTAGTCACTTGATTTCCCTACAAAACTAATATAGTATAGAATCACATTAATTATACATTTTATGTATAAATTAGCAAATTAATAAAGTTTAATAAAGCTTAAAAATATATTTTACAATTAAATATAGATAAAAGTTTAATCCTTTAAACAATTTAACAGTTAAACATTCCAAGTATGCCATCTATTGAAGAATATTTGATTGTATCTTATTGACTATTTTTCCTTACAAGAATTAAATGTAAGCATGTTGTATCTCAAAATTCAATACATTCTATTTTATATCTACCAATTTGCCCAAAAAGTCATTCTACTCATTAACTATTTTATCTTTAAGGATGTTAAAAGTCACCATTCAATCTATTCAATAAAATTGTACTTACATCAATATTTTGGGTTTCTAGAATCTTTTTAAGTGAAGAAGGGATCAAGAGACTTTTAGGTGAAGAAGGGATCAAGAGATGTAATATATGGAAATTATAACCAACATTTCTATACCCTAATAAGTAGGAAAGAGAAAAAAAAATTAAAATGAAAGTTAAATGTTAATGGAATAATTAAAATAATAATTGTAATAAAAATTATTAATATTATAATAATTATAATATATTTAAAAGTTTGAAAATTCTTAGTTATAAATTTTCTATTTGTCACTATTTTCAATTCTTTTGGTTTCTTTTCTAATTATTTAATGTTAATATTTTTAAAAGAAATTACCATATCTCTTTTGTTTTAAGAGTAACCCTGAGTAACAATTTGTCTCATCAACCAAATGGAAGGTTCATGTTATTTGTGCACTGTAGACATTGATTAAATTGTATAGTCACCAGGACTTCAATTTAACTATCCACCCTATGTGTCAAAGATTTTTTTAATGATAGTTATCCATTCAAAAATACCCTTAAAATACTATGACATACCTTTTTATATACAATCTCTCCAAAATCTCTCATTTGATATAACATGATTTTTTAAAATTTTGATTCTATTTTAAGAAAACAATCCCTAAATATGACTAGGTGGCCATCTAATTTAGACCACGATACCCGCTTTTAGAAAGAATTTGCAGAATACTGAATTTGTGCACTTCAAAATATCTGATTGCTGAAAGCCTGCAAAAGTCCAAAAGAACAGACAGAACCTGAGTATTAGGTAGCCGTCATTGTCTTGTGTGGGTTTCAATAAACTCTTTGTTCACATGATGGAGAGTGATAAAATAAGCATTAGGAATTTAACAAAATATTTTTGTCAAATAGATTTATTAAATTAATATTTTTGTTAAAGGAGATATAATTTAATTGGCCAAGATGATAGTTTTAATGAAGAATTTTTTATTTTATTTATTTATTTATTTATTTTTATAATTGATTACTTCTTAAATCCTTTTATCTCCATCATATTCACTTGTGAATCATTACTTCTTAAATCCTTTTATCTCCATCATATTCACTTGTGAATCATACTTGATTTTCAAGAGGCGGGCTATGCTACAGTTGGATTGATAAGACATAAAAAGTGATTAGGTGGGTGATTATACTTCTTTTTTTGTCTCCTTCTAGGCTATATAAAGTCATTCAGTGATAAAATTAGTTTTGAGATTGTTGTAGGGAAGAAAGTCATCTTAGAAATGGGTAGCAGAAGCTATGGTATCACAGCCAGGCCTGTCATATTGCTTGTTCAACTCTTCGGAGTGACAGCATGTGTACTGGTGCTTTATTGGTGCCTCCATTATCGCGGAGGATTAGCTTTCCACTCCTCAAACAAAGAGCATATCTTCAATGTTAGTATGCCTTCTTTTTTCTTCTGTTTCAATTGTTCTTATTATCCTTCTATACTCTTGCATTTCATCTTCTAATTAATTCAAGTTAGATGAATCTTTAAAGCATCCAGTTTTGAGACACTATACTCCTAACCATTTGACACTCTGCAGTTGCATCCAGTTTTGATGTTTATTGGCTACATATTCCTTGCCAGCCAAGGTGAAGCCAACTTCTCTATTTTATTTCTTATAACATCTGATAAAATCTGAGTTCAACTTAACGTTATATATCTCTGGTATTGTACAGGTATTCTATCTTACAAAATGGTTCCTGTCAAGAAACAGCTTCAGAAAATAGTCCATCTGAGTCTCCTAGGCCTTTCTACCATCATGGGTGCAATTGGGATATACCCAGTCTTTAAAGCTCACCATGAATCCAATATTGACAATATGTTTAGCTTGCATAGCTGGATAGGAATGGGTGCTGTCTGTCTGTTTGGTCTGCAGGTAACTTGATTTCTGATTCAACTGGTTTAATTAATTTCTCTGTATTTCTTACTCAATTGGTCTAATTAGTTTCTCCGTGTTTTATAAATTAATAAACCATTCTCTCTATTTTTTGTGTCCAGTGGGTGGTGGGATTGATAACATTCTTCTACCCTGGAGCATCAATGAGGACAAGGACTAGTCTGGTTCCTTGGCACTCGTTTTTTGGGCTTTTTATGTATGCAATGGCAATAGCAGCAACAGAAACAGGATTTATGGAGAAGCTTACAATTCAAGAGATTGGGACAGGGTTAGATAACTTCGGTTCAGAGGCCATGCTTGTCAACTCTATTGCCATTGTTGTACTTATATTTGCAATGTTGGTTGTTCTATCCACCATCCTTCCAAGGGCATAAAATCAAAATGAATAGAGATAAAGACTTTCTTGGCATAACTATATATTTATGTACTTACCATTATTCATAATGTATAATATTTATCTTAACAAGTTGTCCCTGTCTACAGCATATTTAAATGGTATATATGGTGGGTCTTGGGCTTCGGTCATATAAAAAACTTTCCATATACAATGTATTAATCTAATTCCCACACCATTCATTCCAATAAAAAGTCTTGCGGGGAACGTAATAGTTTAAGGAAATATCTACAAGTTAATTAAAAAAATAATTATTAAATTACTAAGAGAGTCAGGGGATTAACAATTGAATTGAAATAAATATGATAATTAAACAAGGAGATAGGTGTAATTAGCTTTGAGGTTGAGGATAAATAAATGACATTGATGATGTTTTGAATTAGTTGCCACTCGTAGAAAATTAGTTGTTCTAGTTTCATAAGTGTTCTAGGTCCTTGTGTCTAGATGTCCTTCTAGTTATGATCTTGGTCCATCCCTTTGGACTTATAGTGTCATTGCTTTCAATAGTTAGGTTTTAATTTTGGGCTTGATGGGAGTGTCTTTTCGATTAAGGTGAGTTTTAGTCATCGTCTCAGGGTCTTTAATTGGGCTCTATTATCATTCGAGATCTGAGTCTTGAGATTAACTTGTGTTTCAGAGGAATCTTGTAGACGCGTATTGGTTGAATTTCATCTTATCTTAAGTCTACCATAGTTAAAATTGTAAATTAATAGACCCTTAGCCTAAGTTAGAGACCATGGTTAAGTCTTACATTAGTTACAGGGTCTTTGAAAGTTAAGATAATAATATTTAGTTGGCATAGGACCCCTTTTGGGTAGCCATAAAAGCCTTTGGTTTAGCCTCAAGTCCCTTTTAAATAGTGACAATCCTTTGTTATGGTTAAATATTGGGCTCGAGCATGGTTAAAATTCATCAAATTCTATTATAATTCATTTATAATGTTGTAAGTGGTGAGAATATAGCATTATGCACCTTGTGTGAATAGTAGCAAGGCTTTGAAATCATTTATGCACAAAAAAATCATATGGAGCAATGGCAAGAAGGCCAAAGATGTGTGGCACCTCATGGTTGGCTAACACACAACAACCAATCCATGAGTCCAGTGCACTTTTAAACTAGCAACTAAGACTCTAACTATTAGATCCTCTTAGCTTAGTGTTATCTGTTAGAAATGAAGGTGCAAACCACACAACAAAAATCTGATTCAAACCTTATTATCCTCTAAACAATGTAGAATCAATGGAGATTGCAACAGAAATAAAACCCACTACACAGAAATAATAAGCATAAAGAACTGAACACATAACACAATATGTAACATGAAGAAAACCCTTTCGGGTAAAAAAACTCCACCAAGAAAAGAGGCTCCAAGTTATATTATCTTCAAATATGAGATTACAATACATACACTTCCTCTGTTTCTTCAGTCTTCAATCCAGGGGCACCTGTTACTCTTCAATCTAATAAAAATGTAGTACACATATCTTTATAAAATGGGGTTGCCTTCTAGGGCAACATAACCAACAAAATATCGACCGTCAGATCTATGACCTAATGACAAATGGTCCAAATTCACAATGATAAAATATAAATAAAATGTGGGTTCAGGGGTGCTGCCCTCGAACCCCCACTGAGATGTGCATAGCAAGGTAGCATTTGAAGGTCTTTCATGCAAAGTGCTTCCCCGCCACCTTTTGCAACAGTCTCGTCACTAGGTATGCCAACTTCACCTTGGCATGCAAATTTTCTGTCAAACATTTTGTATGGCACCATGTAAATATCTTCACCTTGGTATTTTTTGTTAAAGATTTTGTATGGCACGATGTATGGCACGATTGAAATAAACCTACACCTTAAATGATTGAAATTCTTCTTTACTGTATTTTGTGCATAAGTTTTTATCAAGGTTGTGGTGATGGAAAATTAATCACAATTTGAAACCATTCAAGAAAGAATTTGTGCATAAGTTATTGGAAAGGTTGTGGTGATCAAAAGTAGCAAGTGGCTGATGGCTATAACCATGAGCATTTGAAATAGCCATCTCTCTTCGTCTATGTATTCCTATATTTTTTACAGTTTGTCTCATATAAATTTTCACAGTTTGTCCAAAATCTCTCCTTTCATATGATACAGTCTTTTTCAAATCAAGTGCTATAGCAATGCAGGACATGCACTTTTATCCCTTGTAAGGTTATCCATTCAAATTTGCCCATCAAATGCTAGGGAATAACATGGTTAAAGAACGAAACAACATACACTAATGATGCAAACTTAAGACCAATGTCCCAAACTATATCTTCTCTGACACTGGATCTACCCTTTATCACTGTCACTGTCCCTTTTCAACAGTCTCGTCACTAGGTATCCAATCTTCACCTTGGCATGCAAATTTTCTGTCAAACATTTTGTATGGCACCATGTATATATCTTCACCTTGGTATTTTCTGTCAAAGATTTTGTATGGCACGATTGAAATAAACCTGCACCTTATATGATTGAAATTCTTCTTTATTGTATTTTGTGCATAAGTTTTTATCAAGGTTGTGGTGATGGAAAATTAATCACAATTTGAAACCATTCAAGAAAGAATTTGTGCATAAGTTATTGAAAAGGTTGTGGTGATCAAAAGTAGCAAGTGGCCATGATCATTTGAAACATCCATCTCTCTTCGTCTATGTATTCCTATATTTGTTACAGTTTGTCCCATATAAATTTTGACAATTTTTCCAAAATCTCTCCTTTCATATGATACAGTCTTTTTCAAATCAAGTGCTATAGCAATGCAAGACATGCACTTTTATCCCTTGTAAGGTTATCCATTCAAATTTGCCCATCAAATGCTAGGGAATAACATGGTTAAAGAAGGAAACAACATACACTGATGATGTAAACTTAAGACCAATGTCCCAAACTATATCTTCTCTGACATTGGATCTACCCTTTATCACTGTCACTATCCCTTTTCAAACTATGGATCTCTTTTGGGGGATCTCTGCTTGTTCATATTAGGTCTTTTGAAGCTCTTATAGGTGTTCATAGTATATACACCTAACTGTGCTCACTAAGGGTCTAGCATGTAGAACTTTGTTTGTCTTTTCTTTTATGACTACACCACTTTCCTCACATGCTAACTATCACCATGTTTTATTGCATCTACATTTAGTTAAATAGGTCTTGATCTCTTCTGCATGTGAGAGCTCTTGGTATTGTCTCTCTAGATACCTTCAATTTTTGTATAGGTTCCAAGGATCTTTTTCAAACATCATGAAGTCTTCTAAAGCACATACAAACTCCAGTTCATTGCAATGATCAATGAACATGAATCTCAACAGATCTTAGTAAGTTAGTAGAGCCACAGATCTTAGTAAGTTAGTAGAGCCATAGATCTTAGTAAGTTATTAGAGCCATGCCTACCTCATACCATGATGGAATAGCAAACTACATGAAACTTCAAATCTCATTCACATAATGCAAGCTACAAAAAAATGAATCACATTTAGAAATCTCTCAAGAGAGAATTTTTCTTTATTGAATGTTAGCCTATCTTTTCCTTGTCAATTTGATTAAGCCCCTCTTACTTGACATCCTCTATAGCTTCAATGTTTATAATTCAAGAGTACAAGGTGTTTGTTCTGCTCAGACTTCGATTGTTTCTCTTACTTAATCTCACATGTAGGAACATGCTTGTGATACTACTACTACTTAATGCAGGATAACGTAAAGAAACTTAGGACTCTTCCATAGTATTAAACAAAAGGTATTTATGATTCTATCCCTCAAGATTATTTGGCTCTATAATAACACATAATGACTGCATCCTATGATGGAAATGTATACATTGTTTTCTTCTTTTGTCACTTTCTTAACTCATGCATTTTTTCTTCAATGTTATGCAAAGTTTAAACAATTTTGACAGTCCTTACAAGGTTTTCTATGGTCTTAGAACTATCTTAAAATAGCACACTATCTCTACTTAGAATTTTAGTATAAACTAACAGTCTGGCATTGCCATCTTGCAAGACTCCTCTTCATGCATTTATGATTGACTCTATCTATGAATCCCTTGCTGTCTCTGAAGACTGTATGCCTCTACTTTTAGTCTTTTCAAAATCTCTCCTTTCATATGATACAGTCTTTTCAAAATCTCTCCTTTCATATGATACAGTCTTTTCAAAATTTTAGTTGTATTTTACAACTAAAATGTTTAAATACAGCTATACAACTATCAAATTTCAGTTGTATTTTACAGCTAAAATGTTTAAATATAGCTATACAGCTATGTTGTTTCCTAGCATTGGGTGGGAGTCAGTTCACACATAAAACATGTCAAATCAAGTGCTACAACAATGTAGGACATGCACTTTTATCCCTTGTAAGGTTAGCCATTCAAATTTGCCCATCAAATGCTAGGGAATAACATGGTTAAAGAAGGAAACAACATACACTAGATATATATGACTCCAACCAGCGCTTAAATTTGATAGTTGTATAGCTATATTTAAACATTTTAGTTGTAAAATACAATTGAAATTTTGAAAAGACTGTATCATATGAGAGGAGAGATTTTGGCCAAACTGTCAAAATTTATATATAGGATTATGATATAGGTATATGGCTGTCATGTCAATATGTTGTACATGCTACATGTGAGTTTAAATTTGGATTTTCTACATGCATTCCTAGTTCTGTGTTTTATGGTTGATTCATATTTGGTTGATATGCCTATTATTTATGTATTTGCAAGCATCTAAGGTGCAGGTTTATTTGAGTTCAGCACGTGTGCATTTATATCATGGATTTTTTAAATATGTATGTAGTAGTTGGAAAATTTATATGCAGATTTATTTACATCATGACATACAATATGTTTGACAGAAAATTTAATTATCATACTGCAGATAAATTTAGGTCCAAATAGATGACCAATCTTCACATCAATCACATCAGTCAAGTCAACTTGACAGTGGTGATAATTCTACATTATATGCTAAGACCATTCAGAGGTTTCAAAGAGCTTTGGATGAACTGAATAGTACTATTCATAATACACCGAACCTATCAGGTAGAGACAGGTTGGTTAGGATTAGGGATGAACGTATGATCCAAGTTGTTCGATCATACAATCCCTATGATGACATTAGTGTTGACAAGTTTTATGCATCACTTTCTTAGAGTGTTGTTGGTGTGGAGAAATGGCCATCTATTTCTAAGTTGGTTTCAGTAGAAAATGTTCTCAGCATGTTCCCTTCTTATAGGGGAAAAGAGAGAGTGAGAGGCTATTCTCCCACCAAGTGTGTGGATGTAGTTGTCAGTCCTTTCATCTATCCTAGGTTTTTGGCAGCTCATCACCAATGGCCAAACAATGATGAGTTGCCATTGTATTTTTACAAACAATTATATGCAAAGTTCCATTTAGATTTATCTGTCGATTATACATCTTTCGCTAAACATGCTAGTCAGGGGAAAGGGAGGTTTGCAGAGAGACCTGAGTATAGAAGACAAGATGCGCCACCTCTTCAGAACAAGAGGTCCTTAGTTGGCTCAAATCTTTTGGTTCTTCCAAAACATGTGGAACTAGAAAATGCCACCCAACCATCATTGACCCCCTCGAGATGCACATTTTTTGAGAGCATGGTGACTATTGCCACTGAGGTTGATCAGTTGTCATCTGA
This sequence comes from Cunninghamia lanceolata, assembly GCA_027924645.1. Taxonomy (NCBI): domain Eukaryota; kingdom Viridiplantae; phylum Streptophyta; class Pinopsida; order Cupressales; family Cupressaceae; genus Cunninghamia; species Cunninghamia lanceolata. The sequence goes on from BSBN01001093.1 coordinate 1,175,905, forward strand.
TCATGTTAGCAGGCATTTGTTACGCCCAAGGATTGACATTCCATCCACTGAGGCCACATTGACCAGCTCTTCAGATCGTTACATTCGTGTTGATATACCATTGCCACATGATGTGGCACAGATTAGTGGAGAGAGTGCTTTGCGGAATATGATTAGATGCCTAGCTAGTGATTTATTAGATTCATACCAGTTCATCAGTGATTAGCATGGGATCCCACTTGATTCTATATCCTCACATCTCGAATAATATTTTGGTAGACAGAGGAGGCATGGTGAGTTAGGTTCACAGGGTTTGAGGGGACACCAAGATGTTCCAGTTGGTCCTAAGATTGAGGTTACTACACATGTTATGGGAGGTGAGTATAGCAGGCTTCTTTTTGGCATTGAGATTACACCATCTACACGTGTATCATTACATCTCCATGATTCTGACATTAGTGGGATTGGGAGGGCCTTTGCTGGTGTAGTTGAGGTACAATGTATTTAAAAATTATAATATAAATTCATAAATTATATATTTAAAAATTATAAACTGTTCAATTTTAAATAAAATCACATACATCAAGAAGCTCTGACTCTTGACTGCAATTTTAAATGTACATGTGTATTAGACTTGTGCTACTGTCTTACAACCTGGATATGGAGATTTGTATCATGCTGGCGATCCTAGTCATCATCATGAGGTATTTAAAACCTAGGTCTATATATCACATGTACATATAAGTTTGATTTAAGTGTACACACACACATATATCAAGCTAACTTTCTACATACAAAAATCAAGTGTACAAGTTTTCTAACTAAATACACATATATGCTTATATATTGTATTCAACACATGTCATATATATAGGTTGCAGGATCCGGTCATGCTTCTATTGAGACTCCTCTTCATGATGCAGACTGTGTATGTCGGGTAATAATTTAGATTTGTCAAGTATTGTTTATTTATTTAAAATCAAAACATATATTATATTTGTACATGTATGTATATATATATATATATATATATATATATATATATATATATATATATATATATAGAATTTGAAAATTTTATGGTGTTTCATGTGTAGACCTAGACCCACAACTCAGCACAACGCTCAGGTCACGGATCGGTCGATGGATATATATATATATATATATATATATATATATATATATATATATATATATATATATATATATATATATATATATATATATATATATATATATATATATATATATATATATATATATAGAATTTGAAAATTTTATGGTGTTTCATGTGTAGACCTAGACCCACAACTCAGCACAGCGCTCGGGTCACGGATCGGTCGATGGCTCCAATCAGGGATCGAGATGTCATAGCCCGAGACACAACTCAAGACACAGTGAGGCTCAATCTACTCATAGGGCGAGACATAATTTATGAGTTGTTATTATGATTCCTAGATGTTTTATATATTTATAGTACATTTCCAAACATTTCATGACTTACATGTTATATTATATTTTATCTAGACGTATTTGAGTCACATGTTTTATATTTGGACATTATATGTATACACTTATGTTTTATATTTTAGAGACGTTCTTATTATGAGTCACATGCTTTATATTTACATTTCAAAATTTATATTATGATTTACATGCTTTATATTAATTATTTGGACATTTGGATTAATTATCTTGGTACACCTTGCCACCTACACAACAGAAACAATAACTAATTAAATATACACTGAAAATCAAAGCATAAAAGAGAGGAATTTTGATAGATGTTGTAGTTGCAACCTAATTATTTGGACATTTGGATTAATTATTTTGGTACACCTTGCCACCTGCACAATAGAAACAAGAACTAACTAAATATTAAAAGAAAATTTTGTCACTTCATGGGTTTATTCAATGTCTACATGTTATTATTCACCTTTGTTTATTTTAATTTTAAAAAAAATTACAAACTTAAAAATCTTGTAATGATAAGTTTAAAATTAATGTGAAAAAATTGAATTAACATTTTTTTATCATAAATTTGTATTTAAAGCCTCCTAGATGGATTTATTTTACATATAATCTTGAACTGAGATACCATTTATTTTGAAATTGATTATTGTTTTGAGAAATTTAAATATTAAAAAATATTCAACTTTTAATATCTCTTTTTTGATGTTTTTCCATTATAACAAAACTCATTTAACATTTTGTAACACTCTCAAAAGTTAATCAACTTTATATTGTTTGGATGATCCAAATTTAAATCAATTATGATAGAAAATGGACCTTCTAAATACTCAAAATTGTAAATATTAAGTATGTAGGCACTTAAATTGTAATTAATTATTCGAAATATAGCATTGTAAATTATGTATATTTTGTGTACATTTTGAACATGTAGATCATAAATGGTTTAATTTATGTTCTATTTTTCAAGTCTCTTAGAACTTACGACTATTAAAGAAATAATATACACAAATGTGCAAAATACAACCATAAGGTTCACATTTCATGTAGAAATTATTAACTTTCAATAAAGGTGCACATTATTGGTAGTCCATTTTTATATAACAAGAAAAATCATTTTCTTAAATAAATAGGCACATTAAAGATAAAGGTGTTTTCAAAATGTTGAAATTTAACTAGAACTAATGGAAACAACTAATGGAAATACAAAGTCCTCTAGTTCATGTATATAACATCAGCGAAAGAGAGAAATAGTTTTATAATTTATCTAGGGATTTTTTTAGTGGCGAATATTAAAAATCGGGGCCTCAGAAAATGGCGAATATTTCAAGCTATAAAGGTGACTAAATTGCCTACTTTTTACAAAATTTTTATTTAGTCATAGTTAATTCGCCAAAGAATTATTTTTTAAAACTAATAAGTTTAATTAATTCGCCAAGTAAATTATACATGATTTGAGCTGATTTGCCAGTAGCTTATAATTTTATTAAAAAACTTAACCATATTCGCCATTAGTATTATATTTCTGCGATTAATTTAGGGGCAATATTGCGATTATTGATAAATTATCACATATTTTTAGGGCTATTTTTGCCTTCAATATGACTTGTATTCACTACCGTTGATTAAAGTGTTCATCTCATGGCTATTATTCAATTCCATGGGACTATGAGCACTTGCCTTTTAAAAGGCTTACTGAGCCCTAGGATTACTTTTGGGCCACACGATTAAATCTAATATTATCAATCTCCTAGGCCCCATTTTTGTAACTAATTTATAACCACCTCTTTTTAGGACTTTACAAAATAATTAAAATAATATTATCAATCTTCTAGCATGATTGTAGAGTATTTGACTCATTAAAATAATTAAATATCTAGTTTCCACATGACTACATTTAATGGTCGAATGGATTACACTAGCAAAGAGAAATAAAAAGAAGGTAAATGAAACCTAATCACCTAGTTAATGAAGGTGCAAACTGGCCAACTAAATAAGTACACAACCATGGATAATCCTTGCTTGGAATGCCAAAAAGAATGTTACAAATGAGCATAATAGGAGTGATGGTTCACAAAATATCATGAAGTTGTAGAATTTAGAGAGCTAAAGAATTCTATAGATTTCTTTTGAAAAAGAGATAAGACTTAAAAATGTAAGAAGAGAGGGAAAATGAGGGAGATAGGTCAAAGAATGCTATTTTGAGAGGTATAGAGGCATTACATGAAGCATCTACAACATCGTTAAGGGTGATTAAAAAATGCTAAGAAATAGTCAATTAGTGCCACATAGATGCAAGATGCTAGTGTGATGCATGAAATTCTATGCTAAGCACTAGCATCCAAGTGACTCTAGCTCTTGGTCACATGAAACACCTTAAGACTATGAATATATGTTCATCAATAAATCTATTTATGAATCTATGTTCATCTATTTATGTTGATAAATCTATTTATAAATCCAAGTGACTCTAGCTCTTGCATATTTATGTTGATGAAGATTATGTTCATCAATAAATTCTCCAATACCTTTTAACAATCAAGATTCCAAAAAAGCCCCAAAATCCACTCAACATAGGTCAATGCCACGGAATTTCTCCTCCCTCTTCAACCTCTTAGATATAATGAAAACACTCATAAATGGGAGTTTTAGTAGTTCAATTGGAATCTCTCCATGCAGTTTATTATTTGAAAGATCTAGTGACTCTAATTGCTCTAATGTACCTATTTGTTAAGTTTGAGACCCCTACATAATAAGAATACAAAAAAAAGAGCTTCCCTTAGCTTCGAGAAATATTTATTCTGTACTGACAAGGCCAACCATGTGAAGGTGGAAGCTCAGTGGCCTCACCTAAGACCTAAGACCTAAGACACCTAAGACACCTAGACACCTAAGACACCTAAGACATTTAAGACACCTAGGCACCTAAAACACCTAAGACATTTAAGACACCTAGACACCTAAAACACCTAAGACACCTAAGACAGGCCATGTGAAGGTGGAAGATCAGTGGCCTCACCTAAGACCTAAGACACCTAAGACATTTAAGACACCTAGACACCTAAGAATTAAGACCTAGATCTTTAAGACACCTAAGAAACTTAAGACATGTACAACTTAAGACACCTAAGACCTATACACCTAGACACCTAGAAGACACCTAAGACATTTAAGACACCTAGACACCTAAAACACCTAAGACACAAGTAAGACACAAGTAGACACCTAAGACACCTAAAACACCTAAGAAGTTCTGTAAGACCTAAGACACCTCTAGACACCTAAGACATCTAAGACTATCTATATATCATACCTGCACAACATGAAGTTTAATTTTATAACTTGAAATCCTTATAGACATAGATCTCATACTGGATGTATCAATTGCTTCAATTCGCTCTTCAATAATGTAGTTAGAGCTCTTGGTACATATATTCTGGATCTTCTCTATCTTTTATTATCTCTAAAATCTTTTCGTGATCTTTAATAGACAACCTCCACTTTTGTTGCCCATGTCCTCTTTTTTGTAATGTTTCCAAACTTAATCTTGTTGCTAAAACTAAGTGACTGTACTATAGAACATTTTGTCTTGGCATATATTCTATAAATATAATACCATTTTTATCTATCTTTACTTGTTGATAATAGGTGCCTTCAACAACAATTGATCCAATGGGATATGATTGTCCATCACCATCTGTCATTGATTCTAACAATTTTGATTTTACTTGTGTGCATCTTAGTAGATAGTAATCTACACCTTCTATATTGTCAGGATTTGCAACCATAGCAAAAATATCTCCTATACACACCACAAGTAAACATGTAAATTTACATTTGAGTTGAACAATGTAAATCAAATGTTGAAAACCTTATTACAATCTCGAATATAAATCAATTCTATAACTTACCTATAACAACTAAATCTGATACACGTTCATAATCAACTGAATATGTAAGATCATATACATCTACAATGTCACTATCTTCAAAAGGATGACTTGATACTATTTGTTTCATTTCCCATTGTGAAACATATCCATCCCTTACATTTGGACATTGTAGAATATTTGCATTGTTCTCAATGCAATCAACACAAAAACAAGATTTTTCTCTCACTTGAATAGTAAGAGGCTTGCTATGTCCTGTAGTCATGACTTGATGGAAACTTCTAACACCATTAATAGCTTGACAATTATATGGATTCGATCGATCAATATTTGCATGTATGAACAAATTTTTAAGCATCTCAATTAAAACTATTTAAATTTGAAATTAAATCACATGCACACATACTTAAATTTAAATATTAAAGTTTTCAAATAACATAAATTCAATTAACATACCTTTAACTTCCCAAAAATAGCGTTTGTTGTATATTGAGTCACAGGTAGCAAACTGGCTTTTGCACCATTCAACAATTTGACTTGCATTTCGTATGGTGTTACCTACAATTTGATGTTGGTGTTCAGTGCCCAGGTAAGAGGTTTAAGAATTTAAAAAAGTTCACATGTACATCCAACTATTACAATACACATACATAGATCAATTACATAAATCATTACATAGAAGTATTCAACAATTTTAAATTATTTTGTAAATTTTGTATCTAGTATATATTACCTGCAAGTTCATATTGGCAAAGTGTACGTTTTACACATGCTTTTGCTCCATCATGCTCTCCTTTTCCATGTCCAACTCTCAAAAAAAATCCACAAAAACTTTATGCCAAATTTAGCATGTTGTTGCATTAACCAATTAAATGCTTTTGCAGACTTAAATTGTCCTGTATAAATAGTTATATATAAAAAATGATTTGAAAACCAAAAATTAGTTAAAAATTCAAATCTTAAAATTAAATATAAATTTTTAAATTAAAAATTAAAAAATAATAATAAAATCAACACTTACCAGCACATCCATCAGACCAAATCCAGTGTTGTGATGCAACAATGCCACGTTGTCCCAAATCTTCAAAAAACATTCGAAAGCAATGTGCTACATAGCTTCTATCATGACCCATATCATCACTAATATAAAAGTGAACCTCCTTGATGATAATTCATTTATCTTCGGTACTCTCTACCTCATCTACAAATAACTCAGCATGTCTATAGCAAACTTGTACAAAGATTGCGACTTGCTCTAAATGATAATATTGACTTTGAATCTCAGTTTGATGACTAAATGTATAATTTTTAGAAACATCTACAATAGAGAGAATACAACCCAGTGGAAAACAATTCTTTGAGTCACGAAATTGCTTAGCCTACCATCTTGTGCCATGACAATGTTGGATATGTGGGTATACAATGTTACGAAATTTGTTCATATGTAGGGCAATTCACTCTCTCTTAAAACAATTTTTCTAGATTCAACTCTTGACTTCATTGAGTATTTCTCATAGTCAAATCTCTTCCAAACAACTGACATTGAATGATCAATCTTCTCAAATGGTAAAAATTTCATCAAATTTCCACAATCCACACATATTTCTTATACATTGTACATTGAATTCATCTGAATCTTCTGATTTTTCACATAAGATAGACTTCACAAATTGTGTTGTACTTCTAGGAATGGCTACATTTGGATTAACTATTGTCATATGTTTTCTATATGACTGTAGGTGTAGATCAAATTCAACACGATTTCGACAGCAACAAGTTTCACATACTTTATTTATACGTACAAAACTTGGTCGTAAATTCTCAAACATCCTTTGAGAAATCTTCACTTGTGAAAATTCTTACTTGAATGCTTAAAAACATTCACTTTGTGTTGTATCTATAAAATGCTTTGGATGAGAATTTTTTTTACCATCTTTGTCTTTTATTTGTATAGTGTCCCTTCTATTGGAAGAAACATAGGAGTTGTCGGTCCAATATCCAGTTACTTTTTGTTTTACATCTTCTGAAATTCTGTCTCTTCGAGGGACTCGACAAATATTTACCCAATTATTTTCAATATTTTCATCTAATTTGTTTCTCTTATTGATATATCTTTGAACAGTTCTCCTAGATACATTTACTAATCGGGCAATTGATTTAACTTGTCTTCTATGTGATAATTTCTTACTAGAAATTACAGTCATCAATGCTCTACGTGCAACACTTAAATCAGAACTTAAACTCTTGGTTTGAATACAATCCAATGTTGTTTGCAAGTTTTCAATTACTGTCTGATTTACTAAATTTGAAGATTTTTTCTTGTTATCAACTCCTAACAACTCCAAAATGGGGTCATTTCTTTTCACCTAAATAACTTTGCACATAATTGTGCTCTTCCAATTAGAGATTTATCTTCAAAAAACTCATCCCAAATTCTTTTAGAGTGCAATTTTATTGTGCTTTCAGGTAACATATGTTTAGGTGAAATGTTTTTGAAAAGAGCATCCTCATCCATCTCCGTAAGATTTTCCATTCCATGCAAAAAATAGCTATCACTACTACCAATTTCATCTTGTACTTGTTCATTAACACGCCCTTCAACTTGTTCATCAATATTTTCAATGGGTTGTTCTTGACTAGATGTTCCTATGGTTTTTTCAACTCTTTTTCGGTCATACAACCTTAATCTATTTCTTTTATTCCCCATCACAAATTGCTTGATTTAATTCACCTACACACATATGCATCCTAATAAATAACACATGAAGTTTAATTTCTACATGGTAAAATGAGTTACAAATAAGTTGGGAATCATGTTACATACTTGAAAATTTGTAGCCTTTCTTGCCAAAAAAACTCCTTTTATGTGGTTTCTCCAAATGCTTGAATTGAAAAAAATTGAAAAATAATTTTTAGTCTCTATTGCGGAAAATTTTGTTTCTTCTATTTCTCCTTGATGCTTGAATTGAGCAAAAACAAAAAAAAAAACCCTTGTATATATAATTGAGTTTAAAAATTTCTTTTAAAAAAAAAATCTCACCGACCGGTGGTGGTCACCGGTTTTTTTAATTTCGGGTGAGAAAATTTCGTCCTCAAATGATTTGGGGGTAAAATCATTTCACCCGAAATTATCTATGTGGCAGTCCACTTGGCAGCCACCTCATCATTTTTCCTAGTTTTCTAAAATTCTCAACTTCAACTGAATATTTCTTCAATCAAAATGAATTATTTAAAAAAAAAAACTCTTTTGTAGAGCTCTGAGTCTAGAGTCCAAATATATATATTTTTTAATATTTTGATTAGTTTTAATATGTTTTTATTTTAAATTATTGCAAGTAGGTTGTTAAAATCAGAGATGACACTGATTAGAAATTTTAAAAAAAATCAAACACATTCAATTTTTTTCAAAATTATATGGTTCACTAGAGGAAAGAGTCCTTTCCAAAAGGGTATAATTGGTTTTGTGAAAATAATTAAAAAAAATACAAAAGTTGATGTGAAATGAAAACAATCAGATTCTGTAAAGTTTGACTTTAAAACGATATTACGAAGAAAATATGTATTGAAAACTATTTTTTTTTTCTCCATTCACTAGATATTGAACTCATCTATTTGGGAAAAAAAAATTAGGGAAAAATAAGATTGTTTGCTCTTTTTTTTTTGACGTGGACTCAAAGTCACTTTTTCCTGAAATTTTCACCAATTCAAAATTTACATTTAAAGTTATAAAAAAATGTCAAAATAATTTTTTAATTTTTTTAAAAATTACAAGCATAAAATTCATCAAGAGATCTACATTTCATTAGTTTACATCATTTTGAAATTCAAAACATAAATGCCACTTTTATGAGGTCGAAGTTCAGAATTTTTTTTGCTGGTGGCCGATTCCTTTACAAAGTGTGACACATGTTTGTGCTTTTACCCTATATAGAAGTAAAAATAAAAAATGGATTAAAGTCCAAAGGAGCTGGAATTTTCTGATGCAATTTGTTCTACAAGACCAGACCATCTACCACCATTGGAGTCAAAAATGGTAGATAATGTCTGAGCCACACCAAAATTAGCTAGAAGGTCTGCAGATCCATTTGCTTCTCTATAGACATGGTTTATTGCGAAGTTTTGAATGGATTCAAGTGATTCATGGATAGTTAGGAGTGCAGGTTGTAATTACCAATTTGATATGCTGTTCTTAACTATTTCGACGCAAATATGTGAATCCCCTTCGATGTTAATGTGATGAAGGCCCTACTTCATACAAATTGCCAGGCCAACATTTAGTGCCTCAAATTCTGCCCTGTTATTTGTTGCCCAAGGAATGTTCTTTGATAGAGCTCAAATCAGCTGACATTTTTCATCCCTCAACAAACAACCAGCACCTGCAGCATTGGGGTTGCCTTTTGAGGCACCATTGAAGTTCAGCTTCAGGCATCCTTTTGGTGGGGTGGACCATTTGATATGTTTTCTTTTTTGGATACTACCGGTATGAATCCAGAGGAAATTTGAAGCAAAGGTAGCTTCTTCATTACTGCGTTGTCCCAACTAGAGAAGGGAAGAGACATTTTCTTGGCTACCACCTACATGCATTCACAAACTCTTCTTTTTATTCCTTCGATTACTCTCTCCCTGAAGAATGCTTTATCTTGAAAAATTTAGCGATTGCGCTCCTTCCACAAGTGCCAGATTACCATGGATGGGCCTATCATCCAGAAACTATCCCAAATGGAGGATCACTTAGGAGAAGGCCATGATTCGAACCAATTCCTTAGCTTTGGAGGTCTAGGACCCTTCCATGTTACCACGTTTTGAAGCCAGTCCCAGTAGTCACTTGTGAATGGGCAGTTCAATAGTAGGTGGTCTTCCATCTCTGATTCCACCTTGTAGAGAATGCATCTAGATGGCCCCTAAAATTTGATTGTCCAAAGCCTATCATAGGTGAGGCACCTCCCATGTATTGTTGTGCATGCAAAGGCACCTGCCTTAGGAAGAATGTCTTTGCCTTAGCATAATTTGTTTAGCCATCCTCCCATGATGCGGCGGCATTGAACCAGGTATCCTATTTTTACCGTGTATCTTCCTGAGCTTGCAGTGAACCATACTATTTTATTACTTGCTCTATTTAAATGATAGGTGGGGTTTCCCATGATTTCTAATAGTTTTGTTCTTGCTTCTGTGCTTATCCTAAGCTGGTCGAGTCTTCTGCTAAACAAGTCCATACTTTTGTTAAATTTTAGGTAGTCTACTACTTTCTCTCCAAATTCCTCTTTTAGTACCACTATCCATGGAGAAAGGGACAGGTCTTCCATTAGAGGTTTCTTACCACCCCATGAATCTGTCCAAAAATTTGCTTGCTTGCCATCATTGACTTGCCATGTGAGGTGGTTTGTAATTATTTTCCTACAATCCATCATGAATCTCCAAATATGGGAACCCAGAGGGGGATTGGCCACCGTAAATATTCTTTTGGGATAAGAAGAATCCAAGTATTTATTCTACAGAATTCTACACCAAAGTTTATCTAGAGAAGCGTACATTTTCTATACAAGTTTTACCCCAAGGGCTAGGTTCTGAAATTTGACATTTTGGATGCCCATACCTCCATCCTCCTTGGACTCTCTTACTTTGTCCTAGTGAATTAATGGGATGTACCTCTAGTCATTGGATCCTTCCCATAGAAATTTTTTCAAGATGTTGTTAAAAGAATTTGCCATTTTGGTTGTGAGTTGATTGCAAGCCATCATGTGGATTGGAATGGTTGTTAAAACATCTTTTATCATGGTGATCCTACCCACCAATGTGATCCATTTACCTTTCCAAACCAAGGCTCGATTACGACATCTTTTAGTCACTTCATTCCAAAGGCTAGATCTCATGATCCCTTAGAAAATTGGAACTCCCAGATATTTTCATGGTGTAGAATCCATATTCATGTCTAGAATCGATGCGATCCTTCACTATATGATTTCTTAGTGAAGAAAAAGAATATATTAGATTTGACTTGATTTATTGTTTTCTTGGAGAGCTGTACATACCTTCCCAATAGCCTTTTGATGACAAATGCTTCCCTTTCACAGGCTTCGCTGGATATGAACTGTATCATCTATGAATTGGAGATGTGTTATTGGATCAACATTGTTAGCTACTGAGACTCCTTTCTAGTTGCCTTCCACTCTCTAAACTTCAATCATTCTACTAAGGGCTTCTACCATTATGACAAAAAGGAAAGGTGATATGGGGTCACCTTAGTGAAGGCCATTCGAGCTCTCGAAGAAACCACATGAAGAGTCATTTACAATCATTGAGAAGCAGGCCGTGGAAATGCATTGATATATCATCTTCAACCAGTTGTCATAGAAGCTAAATTTTTCCAACATTTTCATTAAAAGCACCACTTTACTCTATCGTAGGCTTTGCTTATGTCGATCTTAATCATCATGCTTTGTTGTCTTCCATAATTGATTGAGTGAAGGGCTTCATTTGCCACAATAATGCTATCAATAATTTCTCTCCCTGGAGTAAAGCCGCCCTAAGTCTGTGATATAATTGTTTCCAGAACTAATTTTAGTCGTGTCACCAATGCCTTTTATATGATCTTATATACCGTGTTGCACAATGAGATCATGAAAGATCCCCTACCAATTCTGTTCTGATTTTTGACTTGTTGTTCTGAATTTTCAGATTGTGTTTTTGAAAGGTTTGCTTTGTGTTTTGATGTTTCAATGCATGTAGGGTTTTGCCATGATATGATAAATAAAAGGTAACATAATAACATTCAAATAAGACCAAAAAGATGACTGAAATTGATTGGATCAGCAAGCAAACTATTTCAAATTAAAGATATGAGTTAGGTAACTCAATTTGACATACCCGCATATTGAAGCTTGCTAATTACAATTGTGAGAGGATGGCTGATTACAAACAGTTAGGTCTGATTATAAAATCAGACTTTTAAAAGCATACAAATGTAATTCAATGATCCACAAATCACTCCCAAACATGCAATGGCGTCAACCTCCAACTGTAGCAGCCAAGTATGATGAATTCCAATGACCCAGTGACTGAAGCAAGCTATCCAAACCCCTATTTTTAGGCTTGCAGAGGTTTGATCGTAAATATGAACACAAAATGAAGCCAAATGATGCCCAAACGGAAACCCAGAGTAGATTTCCCTATTTTGTGAATTGGGTTGTCGTCCAATCCACTGTCCTCCAAGGGGTTTCATCCTTAGAAGAGCTGCAATCTGCTGAAAACTCTATCCAGAGCTCCAAACCTGCACTTAGTTTTGTAAAAATGAGAATAGAATGGTCAAAAGTGAGCCCAATACATTGCTTTATAGCCTCCATCCTCCTTTTTCCACAAAAAACATTAAAATATTCCCTCCAAAAGGGGACACCCACCTTGAGGGTCTCTTTCTCATGAAAAAGAAGGGCCACCTTTTAAAAACAACGTTGGGGCTACTAGGATGGGGACCTTTTCACTATTCACCATCGAATTCTCTGTTACTATTCATTTTTCACTATTCCTCTTCTAATTTTCTATTACTATTCACTTTTCACTATTCCTCTTCTAATTTTTTGTTACTATTCACTTTTCACTATTCCATTAAAGCAACTCTTAGTATTTTCAATTCAACCCCTGGATAGGTCCCCTAACCACTCTGCTGACCTACGGGAACCTTGGTAATAGGCCAACCACTACTCATCTATGTGCCGTCTAGGAAGGGGACATTACAATCCTCCCTTCCCGGGATTGCTTGCCCTTAAGCAATAACAAATCTGCATACTTTAAATTATTGCCCAATGACAAGAGTCTCCATCCAATCATAACCCAAGTGGTTCCACATGTCAACAACACAATATAGATGAACAAATGACAAAAGATATCATCTCAAAAATGTGTCCATCCTACCAACATACCCGCTGCTCCACTCTGATGAAACAAATATTGTACCACAAGCCATGAAACAACCTCAATAAAATCCATGTGAAATAATGCACCAATCAAATCAATACCTGGATTCCACACAAAAATATAGAGCCTGTTTTAAAAGATGAAGAAGAGATATCTCATCCTATCACCATGAAGAATCCATCCATTTAAGCAAATCAGCAAGACTATGTAGTCATGGACTCTCACATGCCAAACAACCCACACGAATGGTCACCAAATCTCACTGTCATAACTCAGTCCAGCCATGTAGGTGATATCAAAGATATCATCAAACCAATACAAACCTAAGGAATCCATTTTACATTCCATGTCCAACCCATGAACATGACTCCACACACTTCCAAGCAACTGAATAGCTGAAGTAGGCCAAGAGGAAACCAGAAGTGTCATATGAATCCAACTGGGGCAGTCCCTAACCCATGATGAATCCAAGAATATGAAGTCACCAATCATAAAATAAACTGCTGCCACATCATAAGGAGTTCATGATAAACCCAAATGTGTAGTGTAGATGTCGTCATTACTCACCCAAGATAACTCTTGAGTGGTTGGTTCACTAAGAGTTTCATCAATAGCATCATCATCACCATCAGGAAAATGACCAACAACAACTGAGCTTTCTGAATTAGGCAACATTTGCTCATCATCATCTAAAGAGTGGTGAATGTCACGAATGTGTTGTAGATGAAGCTTGGCCTTTTGAGTCCTCATCTTGGCTTGTTTTGCTCTCTCTAACCAACCATCAATCATCTTTTGGGACTGTTTTATATCAGCTGCCCCAAAGTGTCTAAAATCAGTCCTATAGAGAGTTGCATCAATTGAATTATCATGACCAATGCATGTAACTTGTGTACCAATCGACGTAGAATCAATATCACTCCTTTCCTAATGGTTAGAAGTTGCAATATAATTAGAAAGTGAGGATATATCCTTGCTGTTCAAAGTCAGAAAATTAGGACTAAATTCTTCATTCTTATCTATGCCTTTGAAGTCATCAATGTTAGAGCAAACAAACATGCTCTTAACTGTCCCATCCTTTGTTTCATTCTTTAGTGTCTTCAGTACAATATGATTATCCCTGTGAGTAAACTCTAAGATCATCTTGCTGAAGTCTTGGACAAATTTCCAATGAGATTTCAACCATTCAATACCTAACACCACTTCATTCTCCTTAATGTTGAAAACATCTACAATTTCAGAATTAGAGAAGTCTTGCTTCTCATCATGTAGAGAGTGGTGTACATTACAAGTTTCTTTGGACTGATTTATGGCTGTTGTTCTAAAATAAACAAATTTAGTCCTCTTGGAACAAGCAACATCAAAATAGCCATGCTTAACCAATGTATCATGTAAGCTATCATTTGGAAACACATTGTCACCAATTACTCCATGAGTAGGGGTTGCAAGTTCATGTAATTGAGAGAGTATAATGCTTCTGTCCCCAACCAAAAAATTAGAGTTGTTATCATATCATTTTGTAGTCCTTTTATCTCTCTCAAAGACCTTCATGTTCCAGGATGCATGCTCTTCATCAAATGCTGGTCCTACGTGAGTCTCTCTATGAAATGTCTTAATGTTGATCCTCTTCGCTACCATATCATGGTGTGGCATAGGGCTGTCATTATGCCTCAGAAAGTCAGACATGTCCTCATACTCAAGTGAGTTATCCTCCACCAATTTAATCATATCTTCTCCTATGAAAGGATGGTTATCAACAAGGACTGATCCACAAGTTGAATCATGTGTACAATGTGTCATCAATGCTGTCCCAGGGCTGCCAATTAAATTATCATGCACGTGTCCCTATTATCTGGAAGTATTCAACATAGGTGTCTTTATTATGAATGATCAAGGAGTCATCATATTCTGAATTCCCTATGTCTTCCTCTTCAAGTGAAATCCTAATGATTGTAGCTGATTCACAAAGTGTATGCTCAATTTTTCCTTCCATCTTCATTACTTGAATCCTTGAAGCATTTTCAAACAAAGACAAACCATGATCCTTATGATATAAATCAGGTGTACTAAAATTTTCAGACTTGTACCTCTATTCTTGCTTAACTAAATTTGTATCTCTGTCTTGCTTGCTTGCTTCCATGCACTTTTCCTTTGGAAGGAACAAAGATCTCAGGTGTGCTTCCTCTGTCTTCTTGCTTGCTCCAGCTGTTCACGTTTTGCCTTGACCTCTTGAAGGTGTTGTCTCACTTGGGCCACCACTGATTTTGCTTCTCTTGCTCTTTGTACCCAGTAGTTACACAAGACTTGTGTCTTCTTCACATCTGCCCAGGTCTGATGCACAAAATCAGAACTGTTATAGCCTAAATTCTTCCCAAACTTACCACCTTTAGTGCCCAAATTATGAGTGCCAACAGTAGAGGGTTCTTCCACCTTCTTCTCACCATGTATGTTAGCTGCCATCTCAGGAATCTCATTCCATTGAGTGAAGTCAACATTAGGCTTGGACAAGGGGTCTCCATCAAAGTCGTGAGTGGAGTCTACTACTCCCATGTGTGACCGAACTTCAATAAGTGTTGCTTCTTCTCCTTCCATAGGAGTAGCTTTGATGGATGGAATGTCTAACATATCTTGATCACTTCCCTTCTTATGAACCAATTCCATCTCAAGGATACCTACCCCATTATTTGATTCCATGCCAATATGATGTAGAGAGAATGAAACAATATTATCTAATGAACTCATACATTGATGAACAATAACCTTCGTGGTGGCATGTTCTTCATCCATATGATCATGGTGAATGCGATTCTCTAATGAAGCTTCTTCATCACTAAGTGTCATAAGGCTGCAAGGTACCTCATTGTATGATTCTTCAATCCTTTTCTCAATTTGTTCAACTCCTACACCATTTGCCTTGTCATCTTGTACCCAAGGAGTAGCTGCTATAAAGGACTGATTTTCTGAATTATGCAAGGAATTATTGGACATACTCAAAAGAAGACAATGATCAACAATCTCTCTATCTTTTTCTTTCACCAACTTGACAACCATGTCTCTATCTCTAAGCAATTGCAAGTAGTCATCTTCCTTCACCATTGAATAGTCTTGCAAATCTTCCCAAACCAAAGGTTTTTGTTCCAAATATCCTTGGTTGCCAAAGTCTGATTTTTCATTATGTGTAGGTGATGTGACATTATGGGAATTAACTATCACACTAGAAGATGCCTTATGATCACCCAAAACATCCATACCACTGCTATCCAAATTGCTTACAAGATCTATGCTAGCTTCTAATGTAGAAGCCTCTTGTGAAACCTCTTGCAAGGATGACGTAGACAAATCATTACCCCACGCTGTCCTAATGTCTTCTTGAGTCAAATCAGCATGTCTATCAAATTCATAATATAAATTTTTGCATACCTTATTGGAAGTTGAAGACACTAAATCATTCTCATGAAGAGTTGCATCACCCATATGTGAAGATTCTCTATCTATTCCATGTATAAACAGTTCATCAGCTATAGTGTGATATTTCTTCCTTGCTTGCTCAGTTTTGTGACAAAGTTTGGGATGCATATCCATATAGTCCTTAAAAGGAAAATTCTCCTTAACCTGTTGAGGAAGAATGCTATACTCCTCAAATATGCTGAACACTACCGCTTCCTTTTCTTGTGGTGTTGGACCTTTGCTTGTAGAAAGTGAAGATGATCCTTTAGAGAGTCCTTTAGAGAGTCCAAACTTTGAAAGTGAATCATCTAAACGCTGCAATTTACGTAAGATCTTGTGTTGTGTTTGTTCAAATTCCTTCCCTGCCTGTTTATTGCTAAACAACTTTGCCATGATGACCTTTTTCACTGTCCCAGACTAAGAACCAAATCCAAACTGACTTGTGCACAATTGATTTCACACCAATTGAATGCAATCATTACCCAACAGGTTGGCAGGATTATGGCTCTGATACCACTAAAATATCCCTAATGGATATTGGACTGAAATTTTAAAGCTCTGATACCACTGAAAGATCCCCTACCAATTCTGATCTGATTTTTGACTTGTTGTTCTAAATTTTTAGACTGTGTTTTTGAAAGTTTTGCTTTGTGTTTTGATGTTTCAATGCATGTAGGGTTTTGCCATGATATGATAAATAAAAGGTAACATAATAACATTCAAATAACACCAAAAAGACCACTAAAATTGATTGGATCAGCAAGCAAACTATTTCAAATTAAAGATATGAGTTAGGTAACTCAATTTGACATACCCGAATATTGAAGCTTGCTAATTACAATTGTGAGAGGATGGCTGATTACAAACAGTCAGGTCTGATTATAAAATCAAACTTTTAAAAGCATACAAATGTAATCTAATGATCCACAAATCACTCCCAAACATGCAATGGCATCAACCTCCAACTGTAGTAGCCAAGTATGATGAATTCCAATGACCAAGTGACTGAAGCAAGCTGTCCAAACCCCTGTTTTTAGGCCTGTAGAGGTCTGATCATAAATATGAACACAAAATGAAGCCAAATGATGCCCAAACGAAAACCTAGAGTAGATTTCCCTGTTTTATGAACTGGGTTGTCATCCAATCCACTGTCCTCCAAGGGGTTTCGTCCTTAGAAGAGCTACAATCTGCTGAAAACTCTATCCAGAGCTCTAAACCTGCACTTAGTTTTGTAAAAATGAGAATAGAATGCTTAAAAATGAGCCCAATACATTGCTTTATAGCCTCCATCCTCCTTTTTCTACAAAAAATATTAAAATATTCCCTCCAAAAGGGGACACCCACCTTGAGGGTCTCTTTCTCATGAAAAAGAAGGGCCACCTTTTAAAAACAACATTGGGGCTACTAGGATGGGGACCTTTTCACTATTCACCATCTAATTCTCTGTTACTATTCACTTTTCACTATTCCTCTTCTAATTTTCTATTACTATTCACTTTTCACTATTTCTCTTCTAATTTTTTGTTACTATTCACTTTTCACTATTCTATTAAAGCAACTCTTAGTATTTTCAATTCAACGCCTGGATAGGTCCCCTAACCACTCTACTGACCTATGGGAACCCTGGTAATAGGCCAATCACTGCTCATCTATGTGCCGTCTAGGAAGGGGACATTACAGATCGACCTAAAATCATCAAAAGTTTTGAAATCCTCTTTTTTAGGGATAAGAGCTAAGACTGTGTTGTTCATGTCTTTGACAAATTTCTTCTTCTTCCTGAAGTCTTCAGCTATCTCCTTTATCTCATCTCCAAGAAAATGCCAACATTTCTGGTAAAAAATTGTTGGGAACCCATCTGGTCTTGACGCTTTGTTAGGGTAAATCTCGAAGACCGTTGATTTCAGTTCTTCCTTGGTGAAAGCTTTTGTTAAATCATCATTCTGCTCCTGGGTGATTATGTACTCTGGATACAGTCTAAGACCTCTCTTAAGTCCAATGTGTCAACTACTTCCTTTGGATCAAGGAGGCTTTGAAAGGACTTAATAGCTTCATTTTGTATACTCTCTGGGTTTGTATGCACTCCTCCTTGGTCTTGGATGGCTTGTTTTGCATCTTCCTCACCTTGGTTGAATTATGAAAGAAGTATGTGTTCAAATCCCCTTTCTCAAGCCATACTTCCCAAGATTTGGCTCTCCAATATTCCTCCTCTCTAGCCAAAATTTTGATGTACTGAGCTAGGAGAAATTTCTCTTTCTCAAAATCTACTAGCCCCATACCTCCTCGGATGACCGTTTCGTCCAAATCACTTAGCTCCTTTTATATTCTTGCCTTGTCTTCAAAAATATTCCCAAATGATGATTTGCTTCAAGAGATCAAATTGGATTTTAGATATTGCAATTTGTACATAAATCTATAGTTGTTTGTTCCCACCCTTTTTGGGGCTCTTTTCCACCAGGTTTCTAGCAATGGTAGCAGGTCTGCATTCTGAAACCACATTCTTTCAAATTTGAATAGACTGTTCTTAGGTTTTGAGTCTGTCATTATAGTCAATTCTATCAGGTAGTGATCCGAACTGAAGATTGGACGAATAGAAGCTGGGAGGTCAAAGGTTGAATTTATCCAATGGTCATTGTAGAAAAAATAGTCTAGCTTTTCTGATATGTTTCTAAACCTTGCGCATCGATTGGTCCATTGTGAGTGCCATTTTTATTTGAATTTCATTCAATTCTATTGAGTCCACAAACCTCCTAAAATCTTTCATAGCCTACGATTCTATTTGTAATCCTCCGCTCTTTTCTCCAAGTCTTAGAATGGCATTAAAGTTACCACCAAGGATCATTTTCTTCTCTCAGTATTGGTTCAAAAGTGCTTGCAGCGTTCCCCATAGATTCTATTTCTCTTGATTATTGGTTGGACCATACACATTCAAGAAAAGGAAGGATAACAAAGTGTTGTGGCATTTTATGTTCAGAAGCATCCAATTTTTGTCACCAGTTTGTAATCTTATGTCTACCTCACCTTCTCCATATCATGCCTAGACCACCAGCCATACCTTGCGTCGAGGAATAAGGAGCCCCATCTAGGGTCATTTGGCCTGAAGAGGGGATGGGGATTACCTTCAATCTTAGTTTCTTGGAGGATAATAATGTCTGCCATTCCTATTTCTATTTGACGCTTTACCAAGGATCGTTTGTTAGGGGCATTTATGCCCCTAACATTCCATGTGGCAATCTTCATTGGTTCCTCAGGGAGGGGTTTCCTCCCTTAGTACTATTTAAGAAATCTTTGACACTGGTTAGACCTTTCTCATTTGCCTTTTCTTCCCTTATCTGTTTGAAAGTTTTGCGACCTCTTTTCTTGTCTAGCTTGATGTTACATTTCAATAGGCTGGAAGCTAATTGGGAGAAGCTCCTTTGGTCTAAGATCCCATATTCCTCAAAATCCACATCCTCTTCGGAGTCCAAGTCTGTGGAAAACTCGCCTTCCATATCAGAGTCTTGATCTATTCGAGTTTCCTTCGATTGAGCGGGAGGAGTCATCATCTGTGAATTCTCTGTGCTTTCCCTCCTCACCTCTTGATTGCAGTTTGTCTTCCCTTCAGTGTCTTGATCCTTCTTTTCTTTTTACATCTGGGAGTCTTCATCTGGATTCGACTGCGGAGCCTCCAATGGGACCATCTCTTCTGGCCTGTTAGGGTTTTGGCTCTCTTGGGCTTCTGGGCTCCTCTTAATTTTCTAGCGGCATTCCTTGGTAAAATGGTTCCTTCTATTACATCATGAGCAGAAGAATTTTTTTTTCTTTGATTTTGACCATTTGTTTCCATATCCTTTCATTAGTTTGGAGCAAAATAGCGGATGAGATTGTTGAAATTACCGTAATGCACAGTCTTAGATATAAATAGGAGTTATTTTCCATAATTACCTCATAGATTTGTTAGACTTAGGGCACACAACTAAGAGGGGGGGTGAATCAGTTGTGCAAAACTTTCTCCAATTCACACACTTAAATCCTCTTAGTGATTAGCAGTATATTAAACATGAAACACAATGCATTCAAATCAAAAGCAGAAACTCATCAACACATAAGACACCAAGATTTTGATGTGGAAAACCCGGTTAAGGGAAAAACTACGGGGTGATTAACCCAAGAATGTATTCTCTGTTAGAAGAATAGCAAGAACAAAATGGCACATGCCAATTAGGGCTCACTGCCTGAGCACACTGCTCACAAGAGGCTCACTGCCTACAAGAGACACATTGTCTACAAAGAAATAAGTATCACCTTCATGAACTAGAGAATAGCATCTTCACCATGCTTGAATCAGTTCCATTTAAGTCCAATACTTCTGCTCTACCTTTCGCACTCCTCCTCACTACCACACACTTATTACCGCAAGACACACTTTGGAATGACTTCACAATCCCTTATTTATACAAGACATCGACTTAGGAATAATCATCAAAGTCGGCAAACCCCTACAAGAACATCCACAAGATGTGTAATACATCCGGTTGGCCAGTCTTAGGAAGAACACCAACATCTGGTGGTTATTCTTCAAATACAAACTTTAGCTTCAATGCGGACCACCAACATGAACTGGAATCAATCCACAGATCACCACAAGCTTTCCTGAATCACCAACAACATCCGCACTTCATCTGCTTACTGGAATCCTTCTCTCCTTCATCCGAAACCTCAAGAACACAGTCTGTCATCACTGTCACAAAGGAATAGGTTCTTCCAGACCTTCAAGCCACAAACCAATCTACTTGACACTTCACAATGACGTCCTCAATACTTTCTCAAATCCGCAGAATACGATAATGCATTATCAGACTTCATTGGACCTATCTGTGTCCCTCTGTCACCTCTGGACACTTGCTGGAGCCGGTTCTACTTGAGCGACCATAAATTCTTCATATCTTCATGCAGACTTCTGAAAACTTGACTGGAGCATCTCAAGACTTATATCTACAAACCCTTTAAACCGCATCCTTTGATCCTCAACCTATCTTGGACTTTTACCTTGTTGTTATCACTGTTCTTCACTGTTCCTGATTGAGACTAATTTTCTCAATATCCTCAGCACACAGCTCATCCAATCCTTCTCATTAATGCAACATGATTATGTTGACATCAATGACAACACCGGTTAGACCCATACTTGCAACAATCTCCCCCTTTGTCATTGATGGCAACATATGATGTGAAAAACCATCAAGACAAGAACTTTTCCTTACTGTCACAGCCCCCCTATCAACAACAACTATTCACATGTCTTCTCTCCCTTTACTGCTCACCCTTTGATTAGCAACCACTTGTTTTTCACATGTCTTCTCTCCCCCTTTGACATCAATGGAAAAGGGCACATACTTGTAATTTCACCACTTCAGACTCATACCTGCTGCTCCCCCTAAGTAGCAGCTCCCCAACATCAATCCGGATCACAAGATGTAACTGTGATACCCACCGGACTGATGCACATCAGTGCACCTTAGTTCATCACTAGAGGGGCAATAACCCCTAACTTCTCCCTGAGATACTCAAAAGAGTCCTTAGGTAGAGGTTTAGTAAAGATATCTGCAATTTGATCCTTGGATGACAAACTCCAATTTGACTTCATTCTTATTCACTTGCTATCTCAGAAAGTGAAACTTGATAGATATATGCTTTGTCTTTGAATGCAACACTGGATTCTTAGATATACTTATAGCACTTGAATTATCACAGAGGAATGTGAAAGGCTCCTCATACTCTACTTTAATACCTCTTAGCATCTGCTTCATCCACAAAACTTGAGTGCAACAACTTGCTGCTGCTATGTATTCTGCTTCAGTTGTAGACATGGATATTGCCTCTTATTTCTTGCTTAGCCAAGAAACCAATCTCTTTCCCAAAAAGAAAGCTCTACCACTGGTACTCTTCTGGTCATCCACATCTCCTGCCCAATTTGCATCTGTATATGCATGAAGAGAGAAATCATCATCTCTAGGATACCACAGACCATACTCAATTGTTCCTTTTAGATACCTAAAAATCCTTTTGATTTCCATGACATGAGATTCTCTGGGATCAACCTGGAATCTCACAACAAGACCAACAGCCTGCATTATATTTGGTCTAGTTTGAGTGAGATACAATAATCCTCCAATCATTGATCTATACTTTGTCTGATCTGCCTTAGGAGAGTCATCATCTTTGCTCAACTTACATCCGGTTGGCATGGGAGTATTCATTGGCTTTGAATCTTCTATTCTAAATTTCCTCAACAATTCTTTCACATATTTGGTCTGAGAAATAAAGATTCCTTTCTTTGTTTGAGTAATTTGCAGACCCAAGAAGAAATTCATTTCACTAAGCATTGACATCTTAAACTCACTTTTCATTTGATTTGCAAAGGTTTTACACATACTGTCTCTTCCTCCAAAGATGATATCATCAACAAATACTTCAACAATCAAGATGTTTTCATGATCAATTTTGAAATATAAGTTACTGTTAGTAGTACCTTTGTTGAAATCAATCTTCAAAAGATGTTTGTCCAGTCTTTCATACCAGGCTGTTGGGGCTTGCTTTAGTCCATATAGTGCCTTCTTCAATTTGCAGACCATATCACCATGCTCAGATAATTGAAATCCATCCGGTTGTTCAATGTACACTTCTTCTTCTAAGTCACCATTCAAGAAGGTAGACTTGACATCCATCTGATACATCTTGAAATCCTTGAAGGCAGCAAATGCAAGAAATAATCTGACTGCTTCAATTCTTGCCACCGGAGCAAAAGTTTCTTCAAAATCAATTCCTTCTATTTGAGAGTAGCCTTTGTAGACCAATCTGGATTTATTTCTAATTACTTCACCAACTTCATTTAGTTTGTTCCGGAAGACCCATTTGGTTCCAATCACATTCTTGTTTCTAGGTCTGGGAACAAGATCCCAAGTGTGATTTTTCTCAATTTGCATCAACTCTTCCTCCATTGCTTTGGTCTAGTTTTCATCATTGTAGGCTTCATTTATTGTCTTAGGTTCAATCTTTGAAATTAGACAATATTCATCTAAATTTTGAGCAATTTTCCTTCTAGTTTGCACACCTTTGCTTTTGTCACCTATGATTTGATCTTCAGAGTGGTTCAGTCTTACATACCTTGGAACTTTGGGAGTTACTTGCACTTCTGCTTCTTGATTAGGCTCATTCAGACCTATCTCTTCTTCCTGATTTACCGGATCAATCTGAATCTATCCTTCAGAAGAGGATTGAACTCCTTGAACCAGAACACCATTCTGATCATCTTCATCATATTCATAAAACCTTGAGGGTTTCTCTATTCCCTCATCAACCTTCACATTTGTACTTTCTATCATCTTTCTCAGTCTCTTGTTATAACATCGGTATGCTTTGCTTTGAGTAGAGTAACCCAAGAATATTCCTTCATCACTTCTAGCATCAAACTTGCTTAGATCTTCATCTCTTTTGATGTAACATTTGCTACCAAAGACTCTGAAATATCTTACAGTAGGAGTAATGCCAAACCAAAGTTCATAAGGGGTCTTATTGGTATTACTTCTGATTTCAACTCGATTTAGAGTATAGACTACAGTGCTGACAGCTTCTCTCCAATAGATTTGAGGAACATTTGCTTCCATCATCATGGTTCTAGATGCTTCCTAGATGGTCTGGTTCTTTCTCTCCACTACTCCATTCTGCTGTGGAGTCCTAGGGGCAGACAATTGTCTCTTAATTCCATGTTTCTCACAAAACTCTATGAACTCACCGGATGTGAATTCTCCACCTCTATCAGACCTCAGACATTTCAACTTTAATCCTGTTTCGTTCTCTACCATAGCCTTGAATATTTTGAATTTCTCAAGAGGTTTTGATTTCTCCTTTAGAAAGGTTACCCACATCATCCGGGAATAGTCATCAATTAACAACATGAAGTATCTATCACCTTGAATACTTCTGGCTCTTTTCAGACCACAAAGATCAATGTGAACTAAGTCCAATAATCCAGTAGAAGACAGTTCCTTGATTTTGAATGTGACTCTGCTCAGCTTACCCAACTGACATTTCTTGCACAAGCTGTTAGTAGGTTTCACCAATTTTGGAAGATCTCTTATAGCCTGAGTATTGCTTATCTTGATGATATTATCAAAATTCACATGACACATCCTTCTATGCCATAACCAACTCTGATCAACTTGAACAAATAAGCAGCTTTTACCAGTACCAACCAAATGGAAGATGTTACCTTTAGTTTGAGTAACGGATGCAATCTTTGTTCCGGAACTTTCAAAGATTTTGCATTTTCCATCCTTGAATTGGAGATCATAGCCTTTGCCCACCAACTGTCCAACACTGAGAAGATTGTGCTTCAAACCTTCAACATACAGGACATTACCATTTTTGTTTCTTCCATCAAAAGAAATAGTTCCTCTTCCTCTGATTCTACCAGCAGAATTGTCACCAAACTTTACCACTCCTCCTTCATACCTCTCCAAATCTACAAACTTATTTCTATCACCTGTCATATGATGAGAGCATCCACTAGCAATGACCCAATCATCCTTCTCATTAATTTGGGCAGCCAGAGCTCTTTCCACAGTCTTAAGATTGACAGATACAGAGGACATTGGATCTTCTTCCTTGATGGCAATGAACACCCATTCATTTCTGGATTGGTTTCCTATCTCCGATTCATCATCTGTTACTCCTTCATTATCATCATCCTCATGTACATAGTAACAGTTCTTTTGGAACCTTGGCTTGTTAGGATTTTGCCTTGAAAATCTTTCTAGACACCTTGAGGCAAAATGACCAATCTTATTGCAGTTAAAACACTTAAAAGGTAATTTTCCTTCATACTTACCGGATCCTCTTGGCAGCCTCTTTGCAATAAGGGCTTCAAGTTGAGCAGTTTCTACTTCTTCTTCTTCCAGATCTTTTCTTGCTTTTTCATACCCTGACAATTTCCTTGAAGAATTCTCTCCCGGATCAAACCTTTGTTTACCTTTAACAGAGGCACTGACTTTGAATGCAGATTTAGTCTTGGGGGGGTCGTCTCCAAACTCTGTCATTTCAAATGCAGCCAGTTTCTCAGCCAATTGATCTCTTGTGACAGTTGTATGGGCTTTGGATTCTTCAATGGCAGCAGCCTTGATTTTGTAAGAAGCAGGAAGGGATCTGAGAATTTTACTAACAATCTCATTTTCATCCAAGACTCCAACAACATTTCTAATTCCACAAACCAGCTCATTCACTCTTGGCATAAAAGTAGTAATATTTTCATCATCTCTCATCTTCAGTTTTTCAAATTTCCCTTTTAGACTCTGTAACCTTGCACATTTAACATACTAGTCTCCTTCATGAAAAAGTTCCAGTTTAATTCAGATCTCATAGGCTGTTGGTAGGTCAATAACATTTTAGAGCTCTGAGTCAGTTAATGCACTTAGAAGAGCCTCTTTGGTCCACAGATTATTTTCAGCATCTGTGATTTCATTTAGGGTTGTCGGACCACCCTGTGGAGGTACATGTGCTTTTGTAACCATGGACCAGTATGCCATTCCCATACACTGCAAGTGACATTTCATGCGACCTTTCCAAAAAGAAAAGTTGGTTCCATCAAACTTCAGACTATCCTTCTTGTATGACGACATCCTAGATCTCCTCAAGCGGTTAAGCTCCTTTTAGAGGAACTTAGCTCTGATACCAATTGTTAGACTTAGGGCACACAACTGAGAGGGGGGGTGAATCAGTTGTGTAAAACTTTCTCCAATTCACACACTTAAATCCTCTTAGTGCTTAGAAGTATATTAAACATGAAACATAATGCATTCAAATCAAAAGCAGAAACTCATCAACACATAAGACACCAAGATTTTGACATGGAAAACCTAGTTAAGGGAAAAACCACAGGGTGATTAACCCAAGAATGTATTCTCTGTTAGAAGAATAGCAAGAATAAAATGGCACATGCCAATTAGGGCTCACTGCCCGAGCACACTGCTCACAAGAGGCTCACTGCCTACAAGAGACACATTGTCTACAAAGAAATAAGTATCACCTTCATGAATTGGAGAATAACATCTTCACCATGCTTGAATTAGTTCCATTTAAGCCCAATACTTCTGCTCTGCCTTTTGCACTCCTCCTCGCTACCACACACTCAACACCGCAAGATACACTTTGGAATGACTTCACAATCCCTTATTTATACAAGACATTGACTTAGGAATAATCATTTAAGTCAGCAAACCCCTACAAGAACATCCATAAGACGTGTAATACATCTGGTCGGCCAGTCTCAGGAAGAACACCAACATCTGGTGGTTATTCTTCAAATACGAACTTTAGTTTCAATGCGGACCACCAACATCAACTGGAATTGATCCACAGATCACCACAAGCTTTCCTGAATCACCAACAACATCCGCACTTCATCTGCTTACTGGAATCCTTCTCTCTTCCATCTGGAACCTCAAGAACATAGTCTGTCATCACTGTCACAAAGGAATAGGTTCTTCCGAACCTTCAAGCCACAAACCAATCTACTTGACACTTCACAATGACATCCTCAATACTTTCTCAAATCCACAGAATAGGATAATGCATTACTATACCTCACCAGACCTATCTGTGTCCCTCTGTCACCTCTGGACACCTGCCGGAGCCGGTTCTACTTGAGCGACCATAAATTCTTCATATCTTCATGCGGACCTCTGAAAACTTGACTGGAGCATCTCAAGACTTATATCTACAAACCCTTTAAACCACATCCTTTGATCCTCAACCTATCTTGGACTTTTACCTTGTTGTTATCATTGTTCTTCACTGTTCCTGATTGAGACTAATTTTCTCAATATCCTCAGCACACAGCTCATCTAATCCTTCTCATTAATGCAACATGAGTATGTTGACATCAATGATAACACTGATTAGACCCATACTTGCAACAAGATTGCTACCAAGGATCCCAAGGAATTATCGATCTTGCTGAGACATGCTTCTGACCAAAACTCCAGCGGGAGATTATATAATCTAATCCATAGAGGCTCCCTATATGGGGTGAAGTCACGGGGGTTGAATCTTGGCGTCCATTTTCGTATGTGGAGCTGATAATCATTGATCTTCCAAATTCCTTTAGTTAGGACTTCCTCCCTTGCTTCTAAGAATTGGGAAGATACTTCGAAGAATCCATTTGGTAGGAATTTGACCACATGTTCGGGTTGCCAGTTTATCGCTCCCCATGTTTGGATCTGGCTTTTCTTCAATTTTAGAACAATCAAGTGGCAAATGATGGCTAATCACTCCAATAGACCATTCCCTTCTTCAACTTTCTTGGAAATGTCGATACTCAAGGTGGAACATAAGTTTGAGTTGTCTTCACGGGCTTCTTTGCAGGGATCACTGCTAGGGTTTTTATTTGGATCGTGAAACGCTCTATGCTTTGGCTCCTTCATTCTTGCACTTCAATAAATGTATTTATAATATTATTATATTGTGTAATATTCACATTAATATGATTATTTATTTTTCTTCATTCTAATTATAATATTGATATTTTAAATATCTATAGAATAATATAATTAATACTATTTTTATAATAAAAATGATTGAAACATAGTAAAATGAAATATTGATATATATTGGTGTAAATGTATTCAATATTAATATATTATAGCAATTGTGTAGTATTCATTATAATATAATATTCAGCCTTATGAAAATTATTTAATTTATATATATATAGTAAAATAAAATATTGTTAATAAAATATATAATAATTTTATTTTGACATTACTTCAAGGTATTGTTATATTTGATTAAATTCTTGATTATAGAAATTTATAATGTATTTATTTTTATGTTATATTATAGTAAAAATAAATATTGTCAATAAAATATTTGCACTGGGAAATGAGACCTATGGAACACATAATCGTGTAATTCTAACATTACTTTGGTATTGTTTTTTATTAGTTCAGCTAGTAAAAAGGGTCCAAAACCCTATAAAAGCAACCCCCAAGAAGTACAAGGCCAAAAAGAGCCAGAGACAGCACATTAATAGCACAATAAAAAACCCAGCAAAACTACATAGGATAGCCACCAAACATACAACACTAGACCAACACAACCACAAGAAAAAACAAACGAGGGGTCAATAAACCCTAACAAACAACCAACCTAAAATCAGGGTGGTTTGAAACTGAACTGCTCCAAGGAACTTTGAGAACCTTTGGACAACTTGATGGAATCCTTTTGCTTAGATCGAGCATCTTTTTGGAAGAACCAGTAAGACCTAGGGATCCACCTGAAGTCTCAGTTGCACCATGCATCTTAGTTAAAGGGGTCCCCATCACATCTCTACAATCACCAATCCCCACCTCTGACGAAGGAATCCTCATCTCAGTCTCCCTATTATCCTCCGTAGGCGCTTCCATAGAAAAGGACCTACACTCCTTTTGGATGGAACAATGCCTCTTGCTGCTAGAACAAACAACATCAGAGTGACTGGCTTTGTGATAGCAATGGCAAACAACAAGAGAATGCTCAAACTCAATCTGTTGTTCCCAACTTCCAAACTTGGATAATAGGGTAATCCTAGAAGGGAGCACCCTATCAACCTCCATAAACACAAAATCTAGCAAACAACAACTATCTTTTAAATTTCGTGACTATATCTACCCCAGCAAACCACCCGAATGTCTCGGCAATAGCCATAAATATCTCCTCGTTCCAATATTCCAACAAAAGTCCTGGAAACCTAACCTAGACAAGAACCTTATTCCTGCAAGGTTTTGAAGGAGTGAAGCTCAGTGACCAAATTTGAAGGCATAGCCCATTGTGCCCAAGAAACCAAGGGCTAGTAAGGATCCATGAGCAATCTTCAGAGTTTGAAAAAGAGAACAAGAATAAGTAGTTCGACAATGCAGCCACATCAACCTGCCCCTTCAGCTTCCAATTTCGAAGTGCCCAATTCCTAACAATATCAATGTTGGGACGATTTCCACAAAACCTCCCAACAAGCGAATTGCTAAGCCACCCAATAGACCTCTCAATGAGAGCATCTGGGATAACGATATGTTGATTTTGTCCATTCGTCGAAACTTGGCCAGAAGCAGCCACTACACCATGCAAGTCTTGTGAAACAATTTCCACAGGGGTGTCCTCTGATGAAGCCACAGAACAGAGCCCATCAAGGGAAGCCCCAATCATTGGGCCAAACTTCTTAAGGGAAACAGAGTCCTTCTCCAAAGCAAAAACCACAGCTTCAGCTGTAGCTACAACACCTACAGCTCCACCAACCAAGTCAGCGCCAAAACAAGGAATGCCTTGCAACCTCCCACCCGACACATCTTTCGTGGGTTCGTCCAACACCTTGGAGGAGGCAACGACTAGAGGAGAAGCCACCACCCTCGAAGAAGGGAGCAAGAAACCCCTCATGAGACCCAGATCACCCACCCCTGAACCAACAATTGTGGCAGGCTTCCGTACAATGGAATGTTGCACCTGCAACCAAATTTCCATGACTCTTTCATCCTCCTCAGAATCCTAATCCACCCATTCATCCCAGATTTCCTTGCCCTCATCATCTCGGTCATCCTCGTTTGCTCCATCTTCAATCTCCCCTTCAAACAGAGCCGACTTGTTGCAGCCAGTGCCATTTGAAAACCCTTTCTCGCCTAGCGCCCGCTGCTCCATCATGTGAAATTCTTCATGTAGTTGAAACTGCAAATAGGTTAACATTACTTTGGTATTGTTATATTTATACTAGTAATCTAAATTTCTAACTTAAAAAAAATTGAAAGAAAACAATCCAACAAGAACAAACAAGATGATAGAGTTTGGTATTTTTTTAAAGCAAAAGAGTGGGTTAGATAAACAAGACGAAGGAGTCGGTATTATTTAACTTTTTCTTGCCACAGGAAGAATCTCACAAAAAAATAAAAGAAAGAACTACTATGTTCCTTTTTCAACATTGGGTGATAGACTTCATAGTATACTTATCCCATTTTTTCTCACATATTCTTGCATGGCATAAATATTCCATACAGTTCAAGATTTCATGGCATAAATATTCCATATTGTTCAAAATTTAAAGTTTTATCAAAAAATTATTATACTTATCCCATTTTTTTCACATATTCTTTCATGGCATAAATATTCCATATGGTTCAAGATTTCATGGCATAAATATTCCATATTGTTCAAAATTTAAAGTTTTCATTAGAAAAAATAAATTTCTTGAGAGATATCCTTCTCGAGGCCCCTATTCAACTTATATGGGATAAAGTAATTTAAGAATAGATGCCTCCAAAGATATATTTTTCTAAATATAGGTATGCTAGTAGCATCCCTAGTTTGAAGATTTAAACAATAGTATTTAAATGTATAAGAAAGTTTTTTTAGTAATAATAGTGCAACAATCTTAGAGAACATAAAATTACTAATAACTAATATTTGAGTATATATGAATAAGAGCAATACATGAAAGTTAATGTGAAAAATGGTACATTAATTCATAATATTTGAGAAAATTTTGTAAGAAGTACATGGCATCATTTATTATTATTAATAATCATGAAAACATAGAATACAAATATGAACTATTTAATATTTCATATTCATATTCAATATTATAATTCATATATGACCATTCTTTTTGTATAAATATTAAATATTAAAATATTGTAGTGATCTAAAATATTAAAATATATTATATTGTATAATTTGATTGTTTAATTTTTACTCATTTTATATATTATGAAATTCTTATTTGAAATATCAATAGAATAATATTAATAATAAAATTATATTAAATTATTGATTATACAAATAAATAGAATTATCATTATAATGTATTTATATTTATGTTATATTATAATAAAATAAAATATTGATATATATTTGTGTATAAATATTAAATATTAATATATTTTAGTCATCTATTAATATATTATATTGTTTAATATTCATATTAATATGATTATTTAATTTCCCTTTATTGTAATTATAATATTGATATTCTTAATATAATAAAAAAAAATCAAGAATTGACAATATAAAACTAAAATTCACATTATCTTTGCTTTTACAAAACTATAATATATCATTTACATTAAATATTTAGTACTTCAAACTAAAAAGCTAATAATTGTTGTTTTTTTCTTTTACAAAGCAACACAACTTTATAGCAAACTATTTTTTCTTATATTTTCTTCTTCCATTTTTAGAGTTATGTTTCATTAGTCTAAACTAGTATATTTATATTTAAAAAAATATATTAAAAGTACACCAAGGTATATCTTTTTTCTATAGTTTCTTTGATTTTCTCACATTTTTTCAGTTTGCAATTTCTTTGTTGGTTTCATAGTTTTCATGATTTTCTTTTTTAGTTTTTATTTTTTCTAATTTCTTTTTAGTTTTTATTTTTTTATTTTTTCCAATTTATTATTTTTTCCATAATTTTTGTGATTTAGTTTTTTCTCCTAATTTCTTTTTTGGTTTTTTTTTTTCTTCATTTTTTTAAGTTTTATTTTTTATTTCCTTTTTGGCATTTTAATTTTTTTTCTTATAAATTTGACAGTTTTTTTTCTTATAAATTTGATAGTCGACCTTGGCTACCAAGCAATTTTCTTATGACAATTATCTATTCAACGTTGCCTAATCCTATACAATTGAGGCTTAAATTTGAGGGTCGACCTTGCCTATCAAGCAATTTTCTTATGACAATTATCTATTCAACATTGCTTAATCCTATACAACTGTCAAATTTAAGCCTTGATCCCCACCCTACGCTGAGGTATATTTTTTTCCATAGTTTCTTTGATTTTCTCTTCCATTTGTTTTTTGATTTTGATTTTTAAAATTTTCCAATTTCTTTTATGGTTCCATAGTTTTCGTGATTTTCTCCAACTTTTTTCCTTCCAACAGTTTCTAATTTTTTTTTGGTTTTTTTTTAAATTTTTTTCCATTTTCTTTTTCAGTTTTTTTTAAAAATCTTTTCCAATTTCTTTTTTGGTTCCATAGTTTTTGTGATTTAGCTTTTTTCTCCTTCAATCGTTTTTAATTTCTTTTTTAGTTTTTTTTTTTAAATTTAATTTTCTTAAGTTTTATTTTTTTATTTACTTTTTGGTATTTTAACTAGTATATTTATATTTAGAATTAGAAAAATATGTCTATAGTATGCTGAGAGATTCTTGTGTTTTCCATAGCTTTTGTGATTTTCTCCACCTTTTTTCCAATTTCTTTTTTGTTTCCATAGTTCTTTTGATTGAGTGCCCTGATATCATTGAAAATAGGCATGGTTTAATAAAGGTTTTCTCCTAGAGAATGTCTTGACCGATGTATAAAATTCTATATCACTTTAATTAATTTTAATGCTTCAATCAAACTAAAAACTGAATTTTTTTTTTTTTAAACAATTAATCTAAATTAATTTTAATGCTTTCAATCAAACTAAAAACTGAAAAATTTATTTTTTTAAACAAGAAAATAACTACTTTTAAAAAGATCCTCCACCCATTCTCAATCTATTCCCCAACCTAATCTATTAACTAATACCCAATGGTATATAGATTTTCGCACAATAAAAAGAAGTTTACATAATGTCCCAATAGCCCCAAACAAATTCGTAGCAATAGATGATCAGGATTGATGACAAGTAACATTACTCTACAATAGCTAACTAAAATAAATTGCTCGATTCTACATATCCCAAGGGTTTCATGAATAACCACTCAATTAGAGATTACAGCATACACCAGCACAAAGATCAGTAGACCAAGCAAATGTCCTGCATTTAATGAAGATTTTTAATAATATTACCTTCAAGACTAAATAGAACATACACCAATAATAACGCAAAGGTTAAAGCCTCAATAAATATAATAGATAGGAAATATGCAGATTTTACATAATAATGCCTCATGGCCTATTCAATAAATATAATAGATAGGAAATATGCAGATTTTACATAATAATGTTTCATAATAATGCCTCATGGCCTATGCAATTTGATAGAGAAAAAACCTTGAAAATAAATGCAGTTCACATTTTCAAACATGTCAAATAAGTCAAGAACATACTTAAATGAATAGCACTTAAATATTTATGAATATTTTATTTTTAAAATACTAGTTTGAAAGATGTATTTTTTCAAACATGTCAAATAAGTCAAGAACATACTTAAATGAATAGCACTTAAATATTTATGAATATTTTATTTTTTAAATACTAGTTTGAAAGATGTATTTTATTAAAGGCCTATGCAATTTGGTAGAGAAAAAAACTTAATAAATGCAGTTCACATTTTCAAACATGTCAAATAAGTCAAGAACATACTTAAATGAATAGCACTTAAATATTTATAAATATTTTATTTTTTAAATACTAGTTTGAAAGATGTATTTATTAAAAAATTTAACCTCCTTATGATATAAAACTTGTAAGAAACCAAATTTGTTGATACTAGAAAAATATAAAAGTATCAAAACAAAAATAAAGACATTCAATACAAAATTAGTACAACATGATTAAATTTTCTTCTATTTTCACTGTTTGCTAAAAGTTTAAAGTGGATTCTTAATATTCAAGAAATTTCTACATTTCAAGTGACCTTTAAGGGAGCTTTACCAAAAATTAGTTACATTTCAATTGTTCAAGGGTCAACTATCAAGTTAACATGTAGATTGATTTAATTTTCCAAAAATAGTTACATTTAAATTGTTCAAGGGTCAACCATCAAGTTAACATGTAGATTGATTTAAAACTGTATTATTAAATCCCCAAAAACATATTGTTGGATTATTAGTTACTTAAATTATGCATTATTAAATCCAAAAACAATATTGCTGCACTTTTGATTATTTAAATAATTACTTAAATTGTGTATTACTTACTATAGATTGATCTAAAATTGTTTTATTGAATCCCAAAAATCAATATTACAATGTTTGCTATATTCTTTATATAAGATATAAAGTATTTATACTATTTTTAATCTACTATCTGCTATTTTTTAATGTTACAATAAAATTTAATAAAAAAAAAAAATTCAAAATTCTCACATTACATTGAATCTCTAACTATTTGATACACAAAATTCTATTTAATCTCTAACTTTAATAGTT
This sequence comes from Cunninghamia lanceolata, assembly GCA_027924645.1. NCBI lineage: Eukaryota > Viridiplantae > Streptophyta > Pinopsida > Cupressales > Cupressaceae > Cunninghamia > Cunninghamia lanceolata. Next base: position 1,210,724 of record BSBN01001093.1, read on the forward strand.
AAATCAAATAGTAATTTTAATCTACCACACATTTTTTACACATATTTGATACACAAAATTCCATTTAATCTCTAACTTTAATATTTAAATCAAATAGTAATTTTAATCTACCACACATTTTTTACTCATTTCTTACATTTGAATTTTTACATGTCAATAGTTATTCTTCTACTATAAATTTCATTTAAAGAAGTGATAATTTTATCTAATTACAAATTAAAAAAAAAAAAAAATCTTTGGCACATTTTTGGGGCCAATAATTATTCTTCTACTATAAATTTCATTTAAAGAAGTGATAATTTTATCTAATTACAAATTTAAAAAAAAAAAAAATCTTTGGCACATTTTTGGGGCCAAAGTCGAACCTAGGAAGTTGTAATGGAGAAAATAATGATGTTTACCAGTTGTAATGGAGAAATAATGGTGTTTACCAATACGCTGCAGCCTGCGGGAGATCGACCAATCTGGCACACATTTTATCCAACCATTTTTGTCTAACTATTATTAGATTTCTTACATGTAAGAGAAAGAAAGGTCATGTTCTACATATCTCTAACTAACATACAATTTGATGTCCAATAAGAAATATTATTATTTTTTAATATGGTTAAATTTAGTTTAACCTATTTTATTGGGATAAAAATTAGGTTGACTATAAAATTACCATAAATAATAACCATATTGAAAAATTGATATCCACATGAAAACTTACTTCATAAACTTTGTAAACTCTGTAAACTAAAATAAAAAATACATTAAATACATTAAAATACTAAAATAAGAGGAAACCAAAATACATTAAATACTTAATAAAAAAGTAATTTTCATGTGTATGAAAAAGTGAAAAGTAAAAGAAATAAAAAATATGGTGTTAGGATTTTAAATAATTTATGATTACTTTTGAATAAGCTAAATGGTCATTATACTATTTTTTAAAATTAAAATATTGACTATTTTTTTAAATTAAAATATATCCATGGTAGCAAGAGGTGTTAAATACTTAACACCAAAGATTGAAATTAGTAACATAGTCAATATTAATATAAAAAAATTAGTCAACATAGTCGATATTAATATTTAAAAAAGAGATGTTATAGTGAGATCAATTAATATATAATTAAAAAAAACGAATTTGTGCTTAATGTTTGAATTCATGTCAAATTAGTATTAGTATTAGGTGTCACATGCTGTCATGCAACTGAAAAAAAATATTTTAATAAAATTGCATCTTTGCTATGATATCACAGACCAACATATCATTTGAACTACATTTGAAACCTCACATCATTTGACACGTATACATACAACATAAAAAATAAGAGGCAATATCTACAAATCATGATAAGCTACATAGTGATAAAATGGCTATTCTTAAATATCATCCACTTCAACAGTCAAAGGTCAATTTTGGCCAATAAAAATAGGACAAATATTTACCACTTTTTATTTTGGATGAGATGTAAAATTACTGTTTGACCATTGAAGTGGTTGATGTTTAAGTAGAGTGGTGATAAAACATTGCATCAATCTAAGTCTTGAAATGTATTAATAATATGCAACTGAATTTAGAATTTTAATTAGCCTTCTCTTATCTAGTATCTATAATATACATGAGAAACAAAACCTAAAACATAGTTTCTATTTGAAAATCAGTTTGATGAATTCAAGCAAGAAACAAGAAAACAGGAAAAAATGAAATAAAAAGAATGAAGCTAGTGCTTCCACAAGTTTCACTTGAATAACTCATAGTTTTCTATTATTAGAAAAAATGAAATAAAAAAATGAAGCTCGTGCTTCCACAAGTTTCACTTGAATAACTCATAGTTTTCTATTATTCTTACTTGTCTTTTTTATTGGCCGTATTTCATATCAGAACAAGATGGCCTCTCCAGCCCCAGGGATCCTTTCACTAGATAATTTGAAATTCTTAAATAGTGATCGCTAGAGAATCTTGACTGTTAACCTAGTGTAGTGATATTTCAAGATTGAATTAATTTTAAAAACTTGGCTAAATTCCCATTTTATTAATAGAAAATTTTGAAAAGTGAAAATATCAGAAACAAATATTAATTATAAATAGAGGGTATAGTGGTTTTTATGGTATCAACCAATTTTTTAATGGTTTCTCATTGTTTTTAGTGGATCAAAATATAAATAAAAGGAACTAATGAATGGTATATTGAACAGATAAAAGAGAACAAACAATTAAAGAAGAGTAAATTCAAATTTATCCAAGACAATTAAAGAAGAGTAAATTCAAATTTATCCAAGACTTAGGTATTTCCACAAGTGAAGAAATTGAGGAATCGAAGACATCAAGAACTAAATATAACAAGAATTTGTAGCCTTTATCTAAGAAATCTCCAAATGCAACATAAATTGATGGATAATATATATTTAAAATTTTATAACATAAAATTATATTTTCACACTAAATATTGCAATCAGCTAGAACTAAAGTTGCTAATAATTTCCATCATTTATGGGATTACACAATAATGTCCAAATTGATCCATCTATTGCAGATTTGATTTCTGGAAGATATGTGTGAATGGAATAATTGGTGGGTTCCCTGTTCTAATAAAGATTCAGAGGAAGGTATTGATGGCTAGATCTTGTTAGACACTCTTGATCTACTAAAGAAGAGCATGATTGTTTGGGGGTTGAAAATCTAGAGAGGCAAAGTCATAGGCATTGGAGATGGGAAAAATATAACAGTCTCCATACAACAAAATAGATCCGTAGTTTCACTATAAATTATTCTATAACAGCTATTGTATCAGCTCTAACCGCATTGTAATGCCCACTACATAAATTTGCTCAAATAAATAACATAGAGCATAGCATGTATGGTTTGAAATAGTAATATTTCTTATCTTCATCTCTTACCTTCCATTTTTCTTCATACAATCTCATCAAGATTGTACCTACTTGCATAAATTAACTATGTAAACAATATTCAATATTATACTCCAAATTCACTAAAACAAAAAAAAACTCAATAATCTGTGGTTTAATCAACCATAATGCCGTATAAACTCATAAGAATGTGATAATCTAAACAACCATAACACTACATAAATTTTAAAAGAAAGTAGATAATTCTAATCTACAGAACTGAGAATATAGATTTTAGCAATAAAATAACCATCATACCTTATAGATTGAAGAGAGTTGCAGACTCTGGATAGGAATGAATGCCTTTCCTTTGCAGGGCTAGTGTTAGTGCGGTTGCAGGTACAGGGGTAGACATAGGAAAGAAATAAAATGATAAAAACATACTTAGATACAAAATGGAAAAAAACATTGTTAAATGACAGAGAAGAATGAAAAATGACCCAAAAAAAAACAAAGATAAATAACAAGAGCAGAGGAGCGCTCCATAAAAACTCAATTCAACAAAAAAACAGAGAACCCTGCAAGTGCGAACCACAAATGAAATGCTTATTGTAAATGCAAATGTGTATATATAGGTAAAGAGTTGTAACGGCTAGAAAATCTATACAAGACTTCAAAATTGATAAAGGTTCCTTAATTTGTAGAGAATTGAATGAATTTAGCAGGAAAAAAGCAAGAATACATTATCTCAGAAGAGGCATCCAAATTGAAACGGGAAAAAAATAGACAGCTGGCATTTAAAAAACACAAACAGCTATATCCAGATTCAAACGGGAAAAAATAAACAGTTGGCATTTGCAAAATGCAAACAGCTACACTCATAGTTGTCACGTCTCCAACTGGATAAAAGCAAAAAAAATGATAGTTGTAGCTTCCATGTTTCCATAGGAAATTGCTTTTTTTATATATATTTATCTGGTGAGGGCTGCGTTATTTGTTATTAATTATTAATTGTATTGTCATTACGATGGGTCCAAAATTAAACGGGGATTTGTATGGGTATGCAAACTTTATCTTTATTTTTAGATGATGGATATGCAAATTTTAGATGATGGGCATTGGGAATGCAAATTTTATTTAAAATGAATATATATTTTAAAATAAATGAATATTTTGAGTTAATAGGGAAAGTAAATATTTAGATATAAAAAGGTGGATTTATATGAAGTAATAGATTAATTTTAAAAAAATTGTATATATTTTTATTTAGTTTGAGAGTTTCATAGGAATTTGTAAAATAGAGAAAATATATGTATTGAATAGTTTTTGTCATGCAAGTGAAATAGGTACAAATAATCAATTTGTTTTATCTATTTAAGAGAAATGAGAAAGCACCTAGAAAAATGAGAAGGGTTAGCAATTTTTCAAAGTGGTACTGCCATGTAATATGGCTCCATTATAAGTGATAAATGTGATCTGCACTCCAACAATAATGTGATAGGACTTTGCTTGTATGTATGTGTGTAAGTACTATCAAGATCTCTCTAAGTATGGTAATAAGTCTTTGTATTTGAAATTTCATCATAAGAGAATTAGGGATAGTATATTCCCCCCCCCCAATTGGTTGCATACAAAGTGTGCAAGGAATTGGAGGAGAGGGAAAAATAGTAAATGAAAAGTTAATGTAATTTTAAAATGTAAGCATGTAAGCACATAGATCATGTAAAATCATGTAATAAATGTCATAGATAGCATCATGGGACAATAAAGTAGAATAATATCTAATGATGAGCATGAAAAGTACTTTTTACATAAACTAGTGATTAAAATAAAGGTACATAAGATAAGGTTGCCCCCAATATAGGCAAATGAGAATGATCTAGCATGTAGGCATGTAAAGGATAAGCATCAAAGCACATAAATTTTCCCCGAGTATAGGGAAATGAAATAGTAGAGATGGCCCTAAAAGTGAGATAAAAATCATGTAAAGGCATATTATGAGGAGAGCATAGTGCCCCCAATATGATAAGAGATCTAGGAATATGATAATACATGCGAGAAATTAATAGTATGAGGAAGGCATGGTGTTTGTAGTGTAGTAGAATAGCTCTAGAAATAGGATAAGGGCAATGAAAGCTCCTATAATAAAAATATGATATGTAAGAAATAAGCATAGAGACAAAATCTCATGATAGGATGGGCAATGACATTGGTTCATAAACATCTAGGATGTAAAGAATAACCATAAACATGTAAGCAAAGCATGATAAGGATCCTAAGATAAAAATCTGACAAGAACCATAAGGTATAAATACATATATAAGGCAAATGTAAATCATAAACTTGAGACCATAGCAAGAGAAACATACTAAACATATGTAGACCAAGATTGTGACAAAATAAACATAAGGATGCATAAGGCCATAAAAGTAGGAAATAATAGGAAAATGAACAACTGAGGTAGTAAACATTCTTATGCAAAGTAAGTAGTGCAAGGGCATTGTAATATGCAAATAAGGTGTATTGTGCATAAAAGAAAATATCTCAAGTAGTAAAAGAAAGATTCCACCAAAGTGTAGGAAGGCAATACATGAAACATCATATAGAAGGTGAAATGAGAGTATGCAAAAGACAACAAACAAGGCATAATAGAAAAGGTCAAAGTGTGAGGAAACGTGCAAAAGACAGTGAAAACCCAAAATATAGGTATATAGTCTATAAGGATGCTCATGAATCATCAAAAAAATCTACATATGATCATCCTCCAGAAGATCATCTTCTTCCAAAAATATGTCATCACAATGTTCTTCATTGGTTCTAGAATTTTAAACCTATTGACTTGCTTTTTCTATTACATGTATTTCTTTTTTATAATCTTTTGTACTTTTTACAAGCACTTTGTCAATTGGTTGCACATTAGGTGTTACATCCCCAATTTTTGTCTTGCTATACTTTTACTTTTTACTTGGCCATAAGTAAATTTATTATGATGTTTAGATTAATGACAAGGTAAAAACATGGATTATATTGAATGTCATTTATGAAATTATGGGAATGATTATGTTATTATCGATTTAGTATTTGCATTATGAGATTTGATCTGTTATTTGAATAATGATGCATTGATCATAATTTCTTTGGTAACAAGTTTGATACAGGTTTACAGGTTTTCAGATGACTCTTAGATAAAAGAGAGAGAGTATCTTTCTAGGAGAGAGATAAAGACATCAGGTTACAAGTGGTTTATTTGCCAAATCAGGTATAAGTGTTTAACGAAAATGTGAACCAATGTGTCGTAAGAGGTAAGTCTTGTCTTGCCAGTTTACTTCTGAACCTAATTGACAGGTAGTCAATATTGTTTTCATATCTTTCTAAGTCATAGTAAGTCGTCTTAGTCATTAATAACGTTAATGACGTTGTTTGAGTTTGATTGTGACTATTTACATTTAACGTAAATATTACTACGTTATTGTCATAAAATGGTTGCCATATTATTATTAAGACCCTTGAGGTGTTATAAATGATTCTTAATGTTAAGACGTTTTCGTCAAGTTAAGAACACGTGATTATTGCCGACGGATTGTGATGGGGAGACGGGCTCAACCCAACCACATTATCCGTAATTCCTTGTTTAAATATCATTATTTTTATTGATTAAACTATGATTATCTAATATAGTGGCGATGTTATAAGAAGTATATTTGATGTAAACAAATATATTAATGTCTTAGCATCGTAAGAGGATAATACCTCTTAATGAGTCGATGGTATTGTAGGATCTGTAGGCTAAAATATAGTAGAGCCTTCATTAATGTTAGTGGTGGATCGAACCACATGTTTTGATCATTAAAAGATCAGTTTTATATTTTAATGAGTGGCAGCCTCATCCTTATGGGGATGACTGTGTTTTCAAACTACCCAACTGAATGAACCATATGGTGGCCTTCCACAATCGACATGTGGACTTTTGCTTAGAAATCAATTTCATTTAAAGACTAAGTCGCCTAGGTTTGTTAAGATGTCATTAAGTTTGCAACTGAATCACTATTGAGGTGCGAAATAAGGCAACTCTCTAGGAGTCGTGCCTAGGTCATAATGAGGAACGACTCAGCTGAGCCATGGTGTCTATTTATTAACAAAGTTAAAACTTGAGGGAAGAAAAACATAGGCAGGGAGGATCGAACGTATGCAAAGAAGTATAGAGAAGGAATACGCAGTTAAGAGGCATCGACCCTGTGTCTAGTTTGCACATCTCTGCCAACTCAAGTTCATCCATTGTCAGGTATTTCTCAGTTCATGTAATAATGAGGAAACTAAATAGTTATTTTAGATTAAACATCATTGTATTATGGGCGATTATATGAGCTCGCCAATAAGGTTAAACCTTCTTTATTTATGGTGTAACAATAAAAAAACTATTACGTATCAATATTAGGAAAATGCAGATAACATTCTAAGTAAACTCTGTTGATCTATCTCTGTAATCGATGAGACAACGAATGCAAATTGTATGGTTGATTCTTAGTAATTCAAGTGAGTAGTATGTTACAGTATACTACATCGACCATTTGCTATTTCGTTTATAAAATGATAATCATATCAATGCATCAATTAGAGGATAAAAGACCATCATAGTAAGAGATTGTCATAGCTGTTATTAGCTTTGAAAATAGTTCTCTTATCAAATAAGTTTGTAGCAAGTCATATGGAATGATTGTGAGTTAACCAAACATTAGGCTCTCAAATGAATGAACCTTGTTTTCATACTCTCAACTTGAACCATATAGTATTGAGGTTATAATGGTTTAACATATTGTCTTGTATAGGTTTTATATATGCATAACGGATAATGTTATCTATACAAGAGTACTAGATTAATAAGAATCATTAGTAAACTTTTGTATCATATCAAATGATAGTAACTTAGAGATACTATGGAAGATGGAATAAGGTTATTATGAGAATCCCATTTAAGACTATTTGTCTTTATTATTCATGAAGAGATCCAATGTAATGGAATAGGCTAAGTCTACTAGAGAATGACCTTATAGGGTTATATATTCAGGGTATGTTTTGTTTATAACATATTACCAGAGTTATTCTACGTTCCTTTGTATAGGAGATATTAATTATTTAAGATCTATAATATTCTTAACCTTGGTTGAGTTAATCAAGGGTTATTTGTGAGTCTAGAACTTCTAGATATAAGATATGGTTTTATTGTTATATCATATTAACAAAGGATATTAAGAAAACCCTAGAGTCGATTACAAACCAATTATATGGTTATGTCATATAGACTTATTTAAGTCAAAAGGTATTATTATTATGACTCATAGATTAAACTATTACATGATTAGGGTTGGTAAGAGAATTAAACTACAAGAATACGACAGTATCCAAGTTGAGTAGGGGTGGGTGAACTCAATGACTACATTCATTATGAATGGTATTGATACTAAAAACTTTGGCCAAAGTAATGCATTTGTTTTCTGCATGCATTGTCGGTTCACTATATTCGGATTGCTCATCCTATCGGAAATCATACTTAGCTAGAGGGTATCTAGGGTTGTATGGTTGATAGAGTTGAGTAGAATACAACACTATGTACTCGGGAAAGGCAAATTACCACTGGTCACCTAAGGTCTATATTCCTCATGAAGGGTAGGGCGACTTCCTATGTGGAAGATGTGTGGGAGACCACCGATCTATGGATGGAGGTAAATCATTGGAAAGATACTCTCTCTCCAAGCAGGAAACATGCAAGGACTTGCGATAAAGATGTCAGATATTTAGAAGTAGTATTTATTCCCAAAATTTGTATATGTAATGGATTTACATTTGTAAACATTGTAAATGAGAAAGACAATATGGGTTATTGTATTTTGTATAAAGAAATCTTGTAATTGTAGTTACTTGATTATATGTTGAATAAAAGAAAAAATTTCTCTATCTTATTTTTACCTTGTTTATTTACTCTATGGTAAATTTCTGGTTTTACTATGTTTTTAGAACATGGATGTTACATATGGTATCAAAGCTACTAGGTTCAGCACTAGGGCTTATGAGACCACTATGCTTGCCTGTAGTCAACATTATGTGGTTAGCTAATGTTTGAAAATTTCTGTGTCAGGATGGTACGATTTAAGAAGACAACAAGAAAGTCTATTAATTCAAGTCAACGTTTCCTTAAAGCAAAAAGAGAATGTGAGGCCATTATCAAAACCTTTGAGGGAACCAATGATGAGAGTGACATTTGGTTAAGTGATATTGAAACTCTGGCGACTGCCTTAACTCGAATCAAGCGAGTGAGAAGGGAAAATAAGGAAAGAGTTAAGATCACTGCCAAAATCATAGAGTATATGTCAGATGAGGAAACAACTATGGTTATAGGAGATCCCCGCATACCCCCAACTATTGAGATCATAGAAGTTAGGTTCGATAGTGAGTCAGAGGGTTATATATCTCGAGATTATGTATCTGAAAATGAGTCTAAAGGATATATGCCTCTTGAGCAAAACTTTTGAAGTCATTTCTTGTATAAAAGAAGAATACTCTTTACTTTTGAAATGAAATAAAGAAAAACAAAGAGTTGTTTGTGTGCCAAACTATTGTTTAAATTGAGTATTATGTTTAGATTTAATGGGATACATTATAATCTTGAACTAATCGACAACTCAATATTCTCAAGTGTGAGAAATTGATAAACATGGTGCAGACAAGAACTAACCAAGGAGAAAGTGAAGAGGAAAACTACCTGCCAAATAATAAGATGGACCAAATCATAACCATACTTGAGGAAACCAAGAAAAGATTGGGTGATTTGGAAAAGAAGGTGGATGATAAAGGGAATACTGAGGGAGGAGGTGAAATCTCTCATGGTGAAAGCAGAAAAAATGGTGAAGATCAAAGTAAGAGTACCGAACCTCATAAAGAGGCAAGGGATAGATTGACCTTGGAGCTCTCAAAGGATATGAAGAAGGTTACTCCACCAAAATTTGATGGGACAGAGACTAGAGATGCTGCAAAAGCTTGGTTAACAGAGATGGAAAAGTACTTCAAGATAATAAATTACTCGAAGGTGACCAAGATAGTATGGGGAGAATTCTAATTGGTAGGAGAAGCATCCACTTGGTGGATGAATAAGAAAATGGAATTAAATTTAAGCTCTCTAAGGGTAAATTGGGATGAGTTTGTGGAACTCTTTCGCAAGAGATGGTTACCACAACTCTATTTTGATCAGAAACTAACTGATTTTCAAAATCTTTGACAAGGAGATATGACAGTGGTGGAATATGGAGAAAAATTCACTTGACTCCTTAAATATGTTCCACAGTATCAAAAGGATGAGAGATTCAGGATCAGAAATTTCATCATGGGCTTAAGTGCTCAAATTGGTGGTGAAGTGGACGTGCATGGTCCCACAACAATGGATTAAGTGTACGAGAAGGTGATCAAGCAAGAGAAAAAGCTGAAATCCATCTCGACTTATCATGATAGAAGCCGCAAGAGGTTTAATGGAACTCCTAACAATCAACCCTACAAGAAAAGATATGAAAAGAGATGAAAAGATAAAGGACCTCAGAAAAACAAAGGTGGATTTGGTAATGACAAGAAAAATGGTAACTACAAAAGAAATGAAGATAACAATGGGAAGACTTTAGATAAGAAAGGACCCATTGGAGGATGCTTTACTTGTGGGGGTGACCATTATGCAAATCATTGCCCTAACAAGAATCGAAATGGTCAACAAAGAGGTATTGCACTACCAACTCAGCAAGAAGCATTCTAGTAAAGAATTCATGCATATCTCGACAATCATCAAGAAGAGTATCAAATCACACCCATTGAGATGACAGGTACTTTGTTTGGAGTCCCTATATCCATTTTGATTGATACAGGAGCCACTGAAAAAATTTGTTTCTCCTAGAATTTTGAATAAATTTTCTAGAAAAGTTGGTTACATGTACAAACCTTGGTCAGTAGAATATGCTAACCAATCTAAGGCTCAAGTAGAGCAATGTTTGTTTGAAGCCAAAATTGACCTCCCTAGTTTCTCAACTGAAGTAAATATGTATGTAGCTCCTCTAGGTTCCTATGATGTAATCCTAGGAATAAGTTGGTTATGGAAACATAGAGCTAAGGTTGACTATTTTTCAAAAATAGTTGAATCCTTAGATGATTTGGGAAATTTGACCCAATTCCAAGGGATTCAAAGAGAAGTTAAAATTAGACCTATTTATGCCAAGCAATTAAAAAGGGCTAGAAGGAAAGGTTGTCAGTTGTTTGCAGTCAAGATGGAACAAGTGGAGGAAGGGGTAGAAAACCCTAGTTTATCTGTTGGAGAAAAGTATCCTTTTCTTCAGGAATTTCAGGATGTGTTTCTAGAAGAACTTCCAGGACTGCCTCCTAAGAGGGTTTTTGATTTTTCTATTGACATTAAACTAGGATCTGAGCCTATATCAAAATCACCCTACTGTATGACAACAACGAAGTTAATGGAATTGAAAGCACAATTACAAGAATTGTTGGCAAAAGGTACGATCAGACCTAGTGTTTCACCTTGGGGTGCTCTGATTATTTTTGTTAAGAAGAAGGATGGAACCCTTTGATTGTGTATAGATTATTGTATGCTTAATAATGCAATGGTAAAGAACAAATATCCTTTTCCACGTATTGATGATCTTTTTGATCAAATGCGTGAAGCTGTTGTGTTTTCAAAGATTGGTTTGCGATCAAGATATCATCAGTTAAGACTGAAGGATAAAGATATTCATAAGACAACTTTTAGAACCAGATATGGACACTATGAGTTCACAGTGTTGCCATTTGGTTTGACAAATGCACCTGTTGCATTCATGAACCTCATGAATAGTATATTCAGAGATTGTTTGGACAAGTTTGTTTTAGTCTTTCTAGATGATATACTCATTTATTCTAAGAATGAAGAAGAACATCAACGGCACCTACAAATAGTTTTGCAAAGGTTAAGAGAACATAAGTTATATGGGAAACTGTTAAAGTGTACATTCTTCTAGAAGGAGATTCAATACTTAGGGCATATTATATCAGCTAATGGAATATCTATTGATCCTGCAAAAATCACAGCTATTCTGGATTGGCCTGTACCAACAAATGTGCATGAGGTGCATAGTTTCATGGGCCTAGCAGGCTATTATAGAAAGTTTGTTTTAAATTTCTCCAGTGTTGCTAGTCCAATCACTTCCCTGTAGAGGAAAGGAAAGAGATTTGAATGGACAGACAAATGCCAGGAAGCATTTGTTCTCTTAAAGGAAAAGTTAACTACAACTCCAATCTTGAAAGTTCCTGACCCCAAAGGACAATTTGAGGTAATTATAGATGCCTCGGGAGAAGGATTAGGAGGAGTGCTTATGCAAGATGGAAGAATTATAGCATATGAGTCAAGGAAATTGAAATCCTATGAGAAAAATTATGTACCGCATGATCTAGAATTGGCAGCAGTAACCCATGCCTTACAGATGTGGAGACATTATTTGTTAGGGAAGACTTTTGTACTTAAATCAGACCATCAAAGTCTTAAGTATATTTTATCTCAACCACATTTAAATGATCGACAAAGGAGATGGTTAGAATTGATATTTGACTATGACTTTGAGATAAACTACATCAAAGGAAAGGAGAATAGAGTAGCTGATGCTTTGAGTCATAGAAGACATATAGCTTCTATTATTTCTATTCATGGAAATTTCAAGGATTTGGTGTTGCAAAATTTGTCTAGTGATGAGTTTTATGAGCAGGTTAAGCAAGCTCTAAAAGATAATCCTAGAAATCCAAGGTATGATGGTTTTCTATTTGAGTCAGATGGATTATTGAGGTATAAAGATAGAATTTATGTTCTCGATTCAGCTGGATTAAGGGATTTAGTATGGAAAGAAGTTCATACTGCACCGTATTCGAGACATCCAGGAGTGACCAAACTTCTAGCGGATGTTAAACCTCTTTATTTTTGGAAAGGAATGAAGAATAATGCTGCAAGATTTGTAGCAAGATGTTTAGAATGTCAAAGGGTAAAAGCAAAGCATCAACATCCTGCAAGATTGTTGTACCCCCATGATGTGCCAGAGTGGAAATGGCAAGTTATTAGCATGGATTTTGTTCAAGGTCTTCCAATGTCAAGGAATAGACATGATGCCATTTTAGTGGTGGTTGATAAACTCACAAAGGTAGCACATTTCATACCAGGGAATATGATTGATGGAGCACCTATGTTAGCTCACAAATTTGTGCAAGAGGTGTTTAGATTGCATGGCTTCCCTGAAAAGATTATCTTGGATAGAGATGTGTGTGTAACATCAAGGTTTTGGCAAACTTTATTTTCTGCACTAGGGACTAAGCTCAATGTGAGTACAGCTTACCATCCTAAAACCGATGGGCAAACTGAGAGAGTTAACCAAGTCTTGGAAGACTTGTTATGAAGGTATTGCATGGATCAACAATATAAGTGGGAAGAATACTTACCACTTGTGGAATTTGCTTACAACAATTCCTATCATTCTGCTATTAAGATGGAGCCATTCAAAGCATTGTATGGAAGAAGATGTCGAACTCTTATAAGCTGGGATAAGCTAGAGGATAGGATAAACATCAGGCCAGAAATGCTAGCTAAAATGGAAGAGAAAGTTAAGCTGATCAGAAAAAGATTGGTAGAAGCCAATGATAGGCAAAAGAGTTATGCGGATGCAAAATGTGTTCCAAGGCAACTCACCATTGGAGAAAAAGTTCTTTTGAGGGTCATACCTTAGAAAAGTTCTATTAAGTTTGGGAAGTCTTCTAAGCTAGCCCCTTGATATGTGGGACCCTTTGAAGTGCTTGAAGTAGTCAATCCGGTTGCCTACAGAATTGCTTTACCACCATCCTTATCTAGAATACACAATGTTTTTCATGTGTCTTATTTCAAGAAATATGTTGCAGGTAATAATCATATTTTGACTTGGACTTCTTTATAGATGCAAGACTTAGGGGTGGTCACGATCGAGCCACTCAAGATGTTAGAAATGCACAAGCTCTGCTTGCGTAACAGAGAGGTCTTTCAATGCAAGGTCCAATGGGACCAATATGCTAAGGAAAATGCTACATGGGAGGATTACCATGACTTTTATCAAAAGTTTCCTCATTTATTTAATAATGTTACCAATTGAAAACAATGAACTTGCTTTTTAGTTACTTTTTAAATACTTTATATCATCGAGGATGATGAATCTTTAGGGGAAGGATATCTGACATCCCCAATTTTTGTCTTGCTATACTTTTACTTTTTACTTGGGCATAAGTAAATTTATTATGATGTTTAGATTAATGACAAGGAAAAAACATAGATTACATTGAATGTCATTTATGAAATTATGGGAATGATTATGTTATTACCGATTTAATATTTACATTATGAGATATGATCTGTTATTTGAATAATGATGCAATGATCATAATTTATTTGGTAACAAGTTTGATACAGGTTTACAGGTTTTCAGATGACTCTCAGATAAAAGAGAGTATCTTTCTAGGAGAGAGATATATAGACCTCAGGTTACGAGTGGTTTATTTACTAAATCAGGTATAAGTGTTTAATGAAAATGTGACCCAATGTGTCATAAGAGGTAAGTCTCGTCTTGTCAGTTTGCTTCTAAACCTAATTGACAGGTAGTTGATATTGTTTTCATATCTTTCTAAGTCATAGTAAGTCATCTTAGTCGTTAATAACATTAACGACGTCGTTTGAGTTTGATTGTGACTATTTACATTTAACATAAATATTATGACGTTATTGTCATAAAATGGTTGTCATATTATTATTAAGACCCTTGAGGTGTTATACATGATTCTTAACGTTAAGACGTTTTCATCAAGTTAAGAACATGTGATTATTGCTGATGGATTGTGATGGGGAGACAAGCTCAACCCAACCACATTATCCATAATTCCTTGTTTAAATATTATTATTTTTATTGATTAAACTGTGATTATCTAATTAGTGGCGATGTTATAAGAAGTATATTTGATGTAAATAAATATATTAATGCCTTAGCATCGTAAGAGGATAATACCTCTTAATGAGTCGATGGTATTGTAGGAGTCATAGGCTAAAATATAGTAGAGCGTTCATTAGTGTTAGTGGTGGATCGAACCACATGTTTTGATCATTAAAAGATCAGTTTTATATTTTAATGAGTGTCAGCCTCATCCTTGTGGGGATGACTGTGTTTTCAAATTGCCCAACCGAATGAACCATATGGTGGCCTTCCACAATTGACATGTGGACTTTTGCTTAGAAGTTGATTTTGGTTAAAGACTAAGTCGCCTAGGTCTGTTAAAATGTCATTAACCTTGCAATTGAATCACTGTTGAGGTGCGAAATAAGGCAACTCTCTAGAAGTCGTGTCTGGGTCATAATGAGGAACAACTCAACTGAGCCGTGGAGTCTATTTATTAACAAAGTTAAAACTTGAGGGAAGGAAAAACATTGGCAGGGAGGATCAAACGTATGCAGAGAAGTATAGAGAAGGAATACGCAGTCAAGAGGCATCGATCCTGTGTCTAGTTTGCACTGTTGGTAAGAGACATTGTGTGGCTTCTTGATTGTTGTCATTGATGGCAACAAAGTCTATTCCACACATCCACAACACATAGTATGTCTATACCGGAAGTCTGATTGAAGAGTGTTTTGGTCCGGTGAGCAAGAACAGAGCATGCAGCAAGGTTCGACAATCAGGTCCGGATCTCTTAGAGGATGTATCTCAGCAAAGTACAGACTTGAGGTAGTCAAGAGGAGTACCATGACTGCCACATTCCAGAGATTGAGCCTCCGGTGATGAAAGAGTGAAAAGATATGAGCACCTAAGTGTTGGGTTCCTAACAGGTAGAGCAGACTGAGCAAGAACTAACCGGCAAAGCATCAAACCTAATTCCGAATGAGAAATTGTTGGTGATCAAGCTTCTTGAGGGATCATTCATGGTTGGCCAACATGATTGATGACTTCTATGTCTATATTTTTGATACGCATCACATGTTAAGCATGGATTCAGCCAACAGACTAGTATTTAGTAAATATCTTGAGTATTCCGGTTGCCGACTAGAAAGATGTTGAAATCCTTGGTGCGGATATATATACCAGATGGATTTTGGTATGAAGTGTATTGTGAATAGAATAGTGTGCGACAAAAGGCAGAGGGAAGTGTGAAAGCAGCTATACAAGTCCGGTATGTGAAAGAACAACATAACTAAAATAGAGGAAGTATGAAGTGCAGTAGATCAGTATATTGAGCCTGACTGGAACTGAACCTCAGCATATGTGGATGCCTCTCTTCAGTTCAAACATCTGGTTACCTTTTATATCCTTGTAGACAGTGAGTCTTTTGTAGGCAGTGTGCCTCTTGTGAGCAGTGTGCTCGGGCAGTGAGCCCTAATTGGCAAGTGTCATTTTGTACTTCTTATTCTTTTAACAGAGAATACAATCTTGGGTTAATCACCCTATGGTTTTTCCCTTAGCAGGGTTTTCCACATCAAAGTCATTGTGTTATGTATGTTGATTTTATTTTTCTTCTCATGGTTATGTATGCTTATATGTTTTGATGCTGCTCTAATTGTTAAAGAAGAATAGAAAGTTAAATTATTTAAGATAACTGATTCACCCCTCCTCTCAGTTATCTACCTTGTTTCCAACAATTGGTATTAGAGCAATCCTACTTTTACCGGATGACTATTAAACTGGACCAATCTTGGATGATTAATCTCTTCAAAACTCCTAGCAGATCTTTTATATTTTTACCAATGGTTATTTAGATATCTCTTTGAGAACTCTTCAATCCGCAACACTCCATGTGCCAATTTTAGGCACCAATTGACTGGCTGGGGAAAATTATTTTCCTTTGTGACTTCCCCTAAGCCAGAGCTCATCTATTTAGTTTCTAGAAGGAATATCAACACCAGATTCTGGTGCGGATCCATGCCCAACATTTTCTGTACTTCTCTTTACCCAAATCTTGTTCATTTCCCTTTGAACTTCATCCGCATTCACTTTTCCTTTTCCTTTGTCTTGATTTTGATTATGATGCACTCGACCCTTCTTATCCTGATTCTTACTTCTACAGAATTTGGCAACATGACCGGATGTATTGCAATTGTAGCAAATAACATTTCTTTGCAAATTTGACTGATATCCTCTTGATCTGCATTGATTAGCCATATGTCCCATTCTATTGCATACAAAGCATCTACCATTGAATGAATTGTTTATTTGCATATTTCTGCATTCATGAGATTTGTGACCATACCTTTTGCAGTTAAAACACTGTCCGGAGAAGGATGAATTAGAACAAAAACCAAGGCTACAAGATCCTATATAAGTCAAAAGGATGATGAAGAGACAGAGACAGATGAGGAGGTTAAGAAAATGAAGAAGAAAAAAAAAACATCTGTGGAATCCTCTGTCGGCAAAAACAAAGAAGAAGAAGTAGAAGAATTTGTTGAAAGGCCTACTCTTTCTGTTGATGATGTCATCAAGGCAGTCACTGTAGATGGGAATCTGCAGCCCATAACAGAATTTTATGATGAGTATAATGACACTGACAAAAAAAATTTGGAGGAAGCTACAGTCAAGTATTTGAATATCTATAATAAAGCATTCATTGAAATTATCTCTCTAATTCCCAAAAGTTTAGAGAAGATACTTGAACTCAGAAAAGACAATGCCAAGGAAAAGGATTTGGAGATCTGGGAATAGATAGCTATTCATCTCTATCCTTCCATCACTCCAAAACAAATGAACATGATCTTCAAGGATTGCAAGGATGAGTTCCAGAGTAAAGCCATAATGAACAAGCTTATGCTCAGAGAGACTGATCAGGTGGCAAAAGAGACTGAAGACATCCTTCGGAATGCATATAAAAGATTCAATCTTCCTATTATAGAGGACATAAGTGATGAACCTTCTGCCATGGATGTCGAAGAATTAAGTGCATCAAAGGAAGATCCTACTAAGAAAATTACAGAAGAGTCAAAGGAGATAGGTGAGGAGAAGACTAAGGACTTGGATTCCTCTGTTCTGGAAGAGGAAGTCCATGAAGAAGTAAACATCTCTCTTCCAGATCCCCCAACAGACTCCAGAACTGAAGGAGAAGCAAGAAAAGAGGAGAAAGCAAGTCAAGAAGATGAGAAAAAGGGAAGAGAAGAAGAACAAACAGAGAAGATCTCTGATGACAGCTCTGAGGCTGCAAAAGGAAAGAAGTCTCTGGAAAGAGACACTGTAGAAGCAGTGAAGGATTTCTTGACCAAGGAATTAATGGAGATAGATGAACCAGAACTGTTTCATGGACCACTCAATTTTGATTCCCTCTCTCTGGTCCAGACAATGAAGGTAGCATCTTTTGCTCAAGCTAAAGCAAAAGAAAAGCTTCTGAAGTCTCACATGGAAGACTATGAGCTAACAGAAATTGCATCTGGTGTGCTAGAGAAAATCATGCCATCCTTTCAAAAGGATCTTTCAGCCTCCTCATCTGGTAATCTAAATTTTCTTGTTAATTCTGTTAGCACACATTTTGATTCCTTGGAGAAATCAGCAGAAGAGAAAGTCCAGAAAGAGTTTTTGGGTAAGAGATTCTCTGAAGTACAGGGGCTCCTAGCAAATGATAGGAGAAATCTAAATATTGGAATAAAGAGCCTAGAAAATACTCTTAAAGATGGTAGAGAATTATACAAATTTTGTTTATCTTGGTCCACAGTGACAGTAGACATTGCAAAGAAGGTGCAAGAACAAGAGGGTAAACTATCAAGTTTATCTCAGAGTTTTGATCCTCTCACCTCATCCATAATGTATCTAGAGTGCCAAGTTATTGCCACTATAAATGAGATAAAGAGGCTTGAGAAGGAGAAGAATAGAATAAGTAGAATGAGTGAACTAAGAGGGATAATTATACCTAAGTTAGAGGCAATGCATGAGGCCCTAATTGATGCTTAGACCATAGCCCGGGCCAGTGATCCAGTAGACCAAAAGAGGGCAGAAGCTTTTGCATTTTTATTAAGTGGTCATATCTCAATTTTGGACAGGATGAAGCAGAGTTGGGCAACATAATTTGTCCAGTTGAAAACCACTTTTGCAGATATACTTAAGTATATGTAAGTATAACATGTATATACTTATGCGGCTATGTATAGGTTGATTTTTACAAATTTTGGTGTGCGGATTTCACCCTTTTCCATTGATGTCAAAGGGGGAGTGAGGAGTAGTGAAAAATGTGGAATCCAGCTAAGGGGGAGCTCCGGTAAAAGTGTACATAAGACAAAGCATCAACCAAGGGGGAGTTTGCTACGACACTTAGTCATTTTCACTAAGTGTTACCATCAATGCCAAAGGGGGAGATTGTTGGCAAGAGACACTGTGTGGCTTCTTGATTGTTGTCATTGATGGCAACAAAGTCTATTCCACACATCCGCAGCACATAGTATGTCTATATTGGAAGTCTGATTGAAGAGTGTTTTGGTCTGGTGAGCAAGAACAGAGCATGCAGCAAGGTCTGACAATCAGGTCCAGATCTCTTAGAGGATGTATCTCAGCAAAGTACGGACTTGGGGTAGTCAAGAGGAGTACCATGACTGCCACATTCCAGAGATTGAGCCTCCGGTGATGAAAGAGTGAAAAGATATGAGCACCTAAGTGTTGGGTTCCTAACAAGCAGAGCAGACTGAGCAAGAACTAACCGACAGAGCATCAGACCTTAATCCAAATGAGAAATTGTTGGTAATCAAGCTTCTTGAGGGATCATTCATGGTTGACCAACATGATTGATGACTTCTATGTCTATATTTTTGATATGCATCACATGTTAAGCATGGATTTAGCCGACAGACCAGTATTTAGTAAATATCTTGAGTATTCCGGTTGCTGACTAGAAAGATGTTGAAATCCTTGGTGCGGATATATATACTAGATGGATTTCGGTATGAAGTGTGTTGTGAATGGAATAGTGTGCAACAAAAGGCGAAGGGAAGTGTGAAAGCAGCTATACAAGTCCGGTATGTGAAAGAACAACAGAACTAAAACAGAGGAAGTATGAAGTGCAGTAGATTAGTATATTGAGCCTGACCGGAACTGAACCTCAGCATATGTGGATGCCTCTCTTCAGTTCAGACATCTGGTTACCTTCTATATCCTTGTAGACAGTGAGTCTTTTGTAGGCAGTGTGCCTCTTGTGAGCAGTGAGCCCTAATTAGCAAGTGCCATTTTGTACTTCTTATTCTTTTAACAAAGAATACAATCTTGGGTTAATCACCCCATGGTTTTTCCCTTAACAGGGTTTTCCACATCAAAATCATTGTGTTATGTGTGTTGATTTTTTTTCTGCTCTCATGGTTATGTATGCTTATATGTTTTGATGCTGCTCTAATTGTTAAAGAAGAACATAAAGTTAAATTATTTAAGATAACTGATTCACCCCCCCTCTTAGTTATCTACCTTGTTTCCAACATGCACGTCTCTGCCAACTCAAGTTCATCCATTGTTAGGTATTTCTTAGTTCATGTAATCATGAGGAAATCAAATAGTTCTTTTAGATTGAACATTGTTGTATTATGGGCGATTATATGAGCTCGCCAGTAAGGTTAAACCTTTTGTATTTATGGTGTAACAGTAAAAAAAATATAATGTATCAACATTAGGAAAATGCAGATAACATTCTAAGTAAACTATGTTGATCTATCTCCGTAATTGATGACACAACAAATGCAAATCGTATGGTTGATTCTTGGTAATTCAAGTGAGTAGTATGTTACAGTATACTGCATCGACCATTTGCTATTTCATTTATAAATCGATAATCATATCAATGCATAGATTAGAGGATAAAAGACCATCATAGTAAGAGATTGTCATAGCTGTTATTAGCTTTGAAAATAGTTCTCTTATCGAATAAGTTTGTAGCACGTCATATGGAATGATTGTGAGTTAACCAAACATTAGGCTCTCGAATGAATGAACCTTGTTTTCATACTCTCAGCTTGAATCGTATAGTATTGAGGTTATAATGGTTTAACATATTGTCTCGTATAGGTTTTATATATGCATAATGGATAATTTTATCTATCCAAGAGTACTAGATTCATAAGAATCGTTAGTAAACTTTTGTATCATATCAAATGATAATAACTTAGAGATACTATGGAAGATGGAATAAGGTTATTATGAGAATCCCATTTAAGACTATTTGTCTTTATTATTCACGAAGAGATCCAATGCAATGGAATAGACTAAGTCTACTAGAGAATGACCTTGTAGGGTTATATATTCAGGGTATGTTTTGTTTATAACACATTACCAGAGTTATTCTATGTTCCTTTGTATAGGAGATATTAATTATTTAAGATCTATAATATTCTTAACCTTGGTTGAGTTAATCAGGGGTTATTTGTGAGTCTAGAACTCCTAGATATAAGATATGGTTTTATTGTTATATCATATTAACAAAGGATATTAAGAAAACCCTAGAGTCGATTACAAACCAATTGTATGGTTATGTCACATAGACTTATTTAAGTCAAAAGGTATTATTATTATGACTCATAGATTAAACTATTACATGATTAGGGTTGGTAAGAGAATTAAACTACAAGAATACGATAGTATCGAAGTCGAGTAGGGGTGGGTGAACTCAACAACTACATTCATTATGAATGATATTGATATTAAAAACTTTGGCCAATGTCTTTCATTTGTTTTCTGCATGCATTGTCAGTTCACTGTATTTGGATTTCTCATCCTATTGGAAATCATACTTAGCTAGATGGTGTCTAGGGTTGTATGGTTGATAGAGTTGAGTAGAATACAACACTATGTACTTGGGGAAGGCAAATTACCACTGGTCACCTAAGGTCTATATTCCTCGTGAAGGGTAGGGCTACTTCCTATGTAGAAGATGTGTGGGAGACTGCCGGTCTGTGGATGGAGGTAAATCACTGGAAGGATACTCTCTCTCCAAGCAGGAAACATGCCAGGACTTGTGATAAAGATGTCAGATATTCAAAAGTAGTATTTATTCCCAAAATTTGTATATGTAATGGATTTACATTTGTAAACATTGTAAATGAGAAAGACAATATGGGTTATTGTATTTTGTATAAAGAAATCTTGTAATTGTAGTTACTTGATTATATGTTGAATAAAAGAAAAAATTTCTCTATCTTATTTTTACCTTGTTTATTTACTCTATGGTAAATTTCTGGTTTTACTATGTTTTTAGAATGTGGATGTTACATTAGGTGTTTCTCTGTTAACCTAGATCTTTCTTGTTTCTTTGGTGATGTTTGTATAGAAATATTTGTCATTTGATGCACCACAACATTTTACTTTGGAATTAATGCATTCTTCTTTTCTTGATGTGAAACATTGGTTTTTGTATTACCTTAGTATTTGCTTTGTATCCTTGATTCATGAATGTTTTTTCCTCATATTGATCATTAGAAATACTTTTATGCATATTAACCATAGGTTGTGCAATTGAGGCTCCTTAGGTTTTAGATCATCTTGATCCAACCTCTTTTGAATTCTCTCTAACTTGTCTAAATATATCTTGTATAAATCATGTATAAGATCACCCCTATCATATGGCACATCTTTTGGTGTTTTAACAAATGTATTCAATGTGAAAAATTTCAAAAGGGTGTTCTCCCGCCTACTACATACATTGCTCTTGCTCTACATTCATTTGAGGAATTTCTTCTACTCTATGTTGCTATTGGCGATGGTGGGGTTGTAGTAATTTCTTCGCTTATCCCTTCTCTCATTGGTGGGGATGTTGGTTTATTTTTTGCCTACTATCTCCTCTATTTCTCATGGTGGCTAGGGTGTGGATTTTCCTTCACTCATGGTAGCAACACCTTCTTTTATTCAAGAGATATTACTAGGGACTTTTGGTGTGATGGTTTTAGGTGTGGGAGATAACTTCTCTTCTCCCTCCTTTGACAATGGGGTTCCTTCTAGTGGTTTGGGTCTTTCCGGTGGTGGTTGACATGTTTGGAGCTAGTCTTGGTGCAAGATCTCTAGTAGAAAATGGGCATTCACCTCCTGGTTGTGTTCCCTTAGTTATATGTGGTGCAAAGGTTTTAGTTGGTGGTTCTTCTCCTGCAAAGGGTTTAGCTCATGGCTCCCATTCATCCTTTACATTCATTGCAAGGAAGGGGGCTCCATATTTCCCTCCACATTATAAAATTTGACCCCTCCCCTACTCTCAATCCTCCATTGTCATAGTGTGTGGACATGATGAGATTAACAATGAACACATTTATGCTTCCCATGGCCTAGTTTGCAGATTTACCAACTTGTGGCCTTTTCTTCCTGACTTGCACATGTGGGTTTTAGAATCTTCATGACCTCTTGTTGAGGGGAAATTGAGTTACAGCACCCCTGTGCTAGGATATTTTTTATTGAGACCTTTGAATATTCACATGCAATGGATTTGACTTTGTGATGTAGGAGCATCTGGCTTCACCAGCAATCTTGTGTCACTAAAAATATATTTTATTTTCTAAGTTGGCTTTGTTGGTTATGTTTCTTTGCAGAGTTGGTTTTGTGTTTCTGGAGAAAATTCAGATTTATTTGGCCAATTTAAGAGCATCATCATGTAGAAGAGCCAATTGGGTGTCCCCTATTTCAATTTGGTGAAATTTGGCTAAGTTATAGCTACTCGATGATTTCCCTGGTTTGTGAATTGCTCAATTTGCTGACTCGACAGTTCACCAATTTGATAGTTTCCCGATAGGCGATTTCTCTAACCAAGCCTTCGAGAGAAGTTTGATTTTTCTATGTCTTCTTTAGTTAGCTATTTGGAACTTTAGTGAATTTGAATGAAGTTTCTTCGTTGTCGGCGGAGTTGCAAGATTGTGAACTTAGTCAGCAAAATGACTAGTTCGCAAACCCATAGGTTCACTGATGACTCACTTCACTGATAAATCCTAAGGGTTGGAGTTCAAAGTTGTCAATCCTTTAGTTAGCAAGTTTTGAACGAAGTCTTTTGTTATTGTCAAAGTTGCAAGATTTCAAACTTAGTCAGCAAAGCTACTAGTTTGTGAACCCTTAGGTTTGCCAAGGGTTCATTTCACTGATAAGGCTTTCAAGGTGAAGGCAAATTTCCTTAGTTTATGGAGAGAAGAAATCGTTGATAGAAGGAAAGTGTTTAGTCTTGGCCAGTTTGGGATTTTGGGAGATTGCCGACAAGGGTTTAAATGAAGTTCATGCAGTTGGAGTTTTCCCAATAAAAGAGCTTAAAAGCTTATGACTTTATATCGGCAAACCTTTTGGTTTGCAAATGCGATAATTTTTTGATAGTGTGAGTTGGTGAACCTTTAAGTTTCCAAAGTATAATTTTTGCCAACCATGTCTCTAAGCCTAAAGAACGTTGATGGCTTGAAATGTGGGGAAGGACTCTAAAGTTCATGAAAAGTTACATTTGCTGATAAGTCTTCCTAATGGTATGTCATGCATGTCTAAGTTTCCAAACCCTAAAGAATGTCGATGAAGACATTTTGACTTAGTTCAAGGGCAGTATGTTTTGCCGATAAAGGGATCCTAATGAAATAAGAATTTATTTTCATAACTGGGAGGGTTATCCTGGACCTGACACATGTCAAGCTTTGTTGCAATTCTGTTCTATAACTGATCAACTATTTGGCAACTGTTCAACTACTTGGTGATGGTTCAACTACTTGGCATCTGTTATGCAATTGTCGACTTTTCAGCTCCTTGTATAAATGGAAACCATTGCATATTCAGAGGGGGTATTTTTGGTGATTGGTTGGGGGTGATTTTAGTAGTTTGATTTTCTTGCAGAACAGAGGTGGAATGATCATAGATTGGAGGTGATCCTTGTATCCATTGGAAAGCAATTTGGTGCTAAAAGCACATAGTCGATTGTATTGCAGTGCAATGTTGAAGCTTTGAAAGGCCAATCAATTTGTAAATGTTGATGTTTTTGAAGGTAATAAAATAGTTCCAGATTTGTGTTGAATTTATGCTTCTGTTGCATTGTATTGGCTGCATGATTGGGTAGTTTGATAAAACCCCGTCATCGTGACTGCATCACTTTGGATAGTAAGTTGTGGATCATGTGGGGTAAGTGCATTGCCTTTCACTCAATCCATGTTCCACCCCTTTCAACTTGCTTTTAGAACCTCCGAATATTATGCTAGTTTGGGTCAAACTTCCCCATCTCCCTATTTAGTTTTGGGAAGATTCCTATTATGAGGCCATTGGTAATGCTATTTGTCATTTTTAAGGTTGATTCAACTACTACCCTCAAGGATCACCTTACTTTCACCTGTATTCTGGTGGACATCAACACCTCTGAGGCTCTTCATGGGGATATTATTTTAATGGAAGAGGATAGGCCTTGGTGTTAGAACACACACAATCTATTGAGAGGGGGTGAATTAGTAGATCAAAAATACTTAAAAACTTCTAATCTCTAGAAAGCAAACCAAAATAAATTTCAGTGCTTAAGCAAGAACAATAAGAGATCATACAAACATGAACACTAGATATACATGGAAAACCCAAAGATCAGAAAAATCGTGGTGAGAAAATGTTGGTAGGATCTACTGTCCTTATCCAGCCTCACAGAATAAACCATTGATTATCATTTTTTAAGGGCACCCACCCTAAGGAGTCACCGAAACCATGATTTAAGAGCACCAACTCTAAGGAGACAACAATCCATTGAATTAAGCACCAACTCAGTCCACAAGAGGCACCAACCTTTGAATCTTTACAAATTCTAATATGCAGACATCTGGTTCTTCACAAACTTCAAATGCACCTATTCAATTCATACATAGTCTTCTCTTCTCACTTAACTCACCCAGACTCTTTGTGTTCTCATTAACATAATCGCATGTCATACATGTGCAAAACATGTTCAATACAACCCACCTTATTTAACATTTTCATGAGAAGAAACTATCCAACGCATTCTCAACTACCCCTTTGATCTTCAGAACTAAATGTATGGAAATCCAACATGTGTTTATACAGTTTGAACTGAAACACCAATAGAAGATCATTTGAATCAAAGTAGTTGCATAACTGTAACATGTTGGGGAAAACTAAAATTCGTCAATATCACAATAGCAGCTATCCAACAAATCTTCAACTGATCTAACCATTAACTCAACTAAATAGATTGCCACTTAAGGATTTGTATCCTGAAAAATGTTCTTTGAAACTTCTCCTTTCACAAGAACTAAATTTGTGGACTTTTAGAGATTAGGCTTCTAAGCTACTACCTTCCTTGGTTATACTATTGGGCGTCAAGCTTTATGTCTTTTGCCTTCTTTGTCAAGCATCAGGATTTATGTCCTTTTCCTTCTTTGTCAGGCGTTGGGCTTTATGAATTTTGACTTCTATCGAGAGTTGGGCTTTTTCATTTGTGGACCCACAAACATTAATAAAAAACATTTCATAGTTGTTGAATATCCATGCAACACCCTTTCCATGGTTCCGTAGGAGGGTTTGCCTCTTTCATAATGTGTTCCGTGGAATGGTGGAAAGCTTCAGAATTGGCCACGTAAGCCCAACAAGACCCATAATCACATACCTAGGAATAAGGTTGTCCATGTGTCACCTTTCTGTGGTTCCATGGGTATGATTTACTCCTTTATAATTTGCTCTATAGAATGGCAGAAAGCATTTATTAGGCCATCAAATTTGTAGCAGTAAATTACAAATACATCACCCTTACCTTTTTCAGACTTCGCTCACCAGGCATTCTTTCTTTCAACTTCCATATCAGAATGGATCAAGGATCAGGTCCAAACTCTAATCTTTGATTTCTTTAGACAAAATCAAAACTTTGCAATTGGGCCTTCCTCATCAGATCTTCCTCATCGGGCCTTCCTCATTAGGCCTTTCTTCTTTCTTCGACAAGGAGAAAGAGCAAGGTCGAAGCTCTAAAATTCAATGAACTTCAGAAAGGATTAAGTCCAAAACTTTGAACTTTGAAAACTCCAGAAAATAAGTAAGCCGCCCTCTGTCACTTAGTCTAATTAATCTTTTGGTCTTAGACTCATCAATGATAACACTTGAACAATTTCCTTTGACATCAATGACAATAATTCAACAATCTCCCCCTTTGTCATTGATGGCAACCTATGAATAATCTATCTTTAATTATTGCCCTATCTCTTCTACACTTTCTCTCCCTTACTCTAATTCTCCCCCTTTGACATCAATGAAAAAGGGAGGTAATTAACCTCTTTCATGACAAAAACCTGCTACTTCTAAGCTTCTCAAATTTTGATTATTTAATCTGCTATCAACCTACCTACTCCCCCTAAAAGGTAGCCACTGTCTAAATAGGAATGAATGATATGCCTTGAACTGCTCTCCCTGAATAGATGTCATAGCTATACTTCTACTTATGAGAAAAAGGAGAAATAACTCTTAACTACCGCCTGAGATATTCAAAAGTATCCTTGGGAAGTGGCTTTGTGAAGATATCTGCAATCTGACCATACTCCAACTTTACTTTCTGATTTGTAACCTTTTCTCCCAAGAAATGATATTTAATGGACATGTACTTTGTTCTTGAGTGCATCATAGGATTCTTTGAGATATTTATTGCACTTGTATTATCACAAAGAATGGAAATAGGATCATTAAACTCTACCTTTATATCATTGAGAGCCTGCTTCATCCATAAGAATTGTGTACAACATGAAACAACAACAACATATTTTACCTCTGCAATGGACAATGTGATTGAATCTTGCTTCTTGTTGAGCCATGATACCAACCTATCACCTAGAAAGAAAGATCCACCACTGGTGCTTCTCTTGTCATCTATACTTCCTACCCAATCAACATCTGTATATGCTATCAAAGTAAAATCATTATTTCTAGGGTACCATAAACCACACTTCATAGTACCTTTTAGGTATCTAAATATTCTCTTCATAGCTTGAACATGAGATTTCTTAGGAGTAGCTTGGAATCTAGCCACTATGCATATTGCTTGCATGATATCTGGTCTAGATATAGTTAGGTATAGCAAGCTACCTATCATAGATCTATACATAGTCTGATCTGTATCAGGTGATTCATCATTCTTGCTCAACTTGCATCCTAACATCATGGGGTTCTCACAGGCTTACATTCTTCCATCTTGAACTTCTTGAGCATTTCCTTTGCATGCTTGGTTTGTGATATAAATATACCTTGGTCTAATTATGAAGTTCTCCAAGCATAGCATTTCAAACTCTTTCTGCATCTAATCAGAAAATTCCTTGCTCATCTTATCATCACTACCACCAAAAATGATGTCATCAACATACACAACAACAACCAACATGTTCTCACCTTCTAATTTGAAGTACACGTTGCTATCTGCACTTCCCTTTTTGAATCCTTATTATTGGAGGTAACTATCCAACTTAGAATACTAAGCCCTAGGGGCCTGTTTCAAACCATACAATGCCTTTTTCAATCTACAAAAATAATCTTATTTTTTTGACAACTGAAATCCCTAAGTTGCTCAATGTAAACCTCTTCATTGAGGTTTCCATTCAAAAATGCAGATTTGAAATCCATTTGGTAAACTTTGAAATTCTTAAAAATAGAGAATTCTAAAAACATCCTAATGGCTTCTAATCTTGCTACAGGTGCAAACGTTTCTTCAAAATCTATGCCTTCAACTTGTGCATATCCTTTACAAACCAATCGTACCTTGTTCCTCACAACTTCTCCATCCTCATTCAGCTTGTTTTTAAACACCCATTTTGTGCCTATCATCTTCTTATCTGCAGGTCTTGGAACCAATTCCCAAGTCTGATTTTTCTCTATCTGATTGAGCTCCTCATCCATTGCATTGATCCATCCTTCATCCTCACTAGCATTAGTAAATGTTTTAGGTTCAATATTAGATAGTAATGAGAAGTTTACCTGTTCATTTGTCTTTGCCAGTTTTCTTCTAGTTTGCACTCCTAAATTCTTGTCTCCTATTATTTGTTGTTCAGGATGATCTTTTTGCACATACTTAGTAGGTACCTTACCGGATATCCTTTTAGGTTCTTCTTCAACAGTAGCATCTTCTTCTTTTGTTATCACTGATCCTTCTGAGCAACTATCCTTGATATGTGTTAGATGTGGCTGGTCCTCATCTACCCTGACATTAGCACTTTCTACAATTCTATGCAATATCTTATTGTAACACTTATAAGCTTTGGATCTGCTAGAATATCTTAGAAATATGCCTTCATCACACCCTAAATCAAAGCTTCCTAGACCATCTTCATCTCTCCTTATGTAGAATCTACTCCCAAACACCTTGAAATATTTGATAGATTCAGATTTGTCATACCATAATTCATATGGTGTCTTATCAGTGTTTATCCTTAACTGCACTCTGTTCAAGATATATACAATTGTGTGTATTGCATCTCTTCATGTAACATGCCACTTGTTCTACCAACTAAGATTTACTATGTTTTAACTTGAAAGTAAATAAATCATGAATTCATAATAGGAATAATAAAATTTTTCCTTCAAACATTTGATATAATACACATTTGAAACAGATTTCAAACTTCTATTGCATAACCAAATTACATTTTCTCTATAAAAGAATTGAATAATCAATTTTTACAACTTTTCATAAATTACATAGAAGCTTCAAGAGCTTAACTGAAAAATAGAAACACATGTTTGTATACTTGTCTGTCTTCAATACTCCCAGCCACCAACTACATGAGGGGAAGCATCACTCAAGTGATTTACCTCCAACCACGGACTAACTATGGTCCCCACACATTTACCAAACTGGTAAATGGCCCTACCCTTCAACAAAGGGATTGGTATAGCAACCTCAAAGTTAAGCCTAATTTGAGCAAGTGTTGTGTCCTACATTAACTGGTACTATCATATTATTGCTACAACCATCCAAATATGACATCCCTACTTAGTAATGCAAAACTGGAACACAGTGAAACTAGATAGTGTAAATGTTGGCTATTTACACCACTTTGGCCAAAGTTTTCTTCGTCTCAAATTCACCCACCCTTCTATCTCGATTGGGAAAGATAACAATCTCTATACTAGGTTATCTACCTCTTCCATGGATCACATATCCCAAGGTTAACCTATTACATGCTTTACTAGGATACATATATCGATGTAATATCACTTGAAACCTATTTTCACTATCTTTCCCCTTATACAATTTAAAATTTTCCTATACAAACTCCAATCAATGATTCATTCACAATTCTATCTAGGCAAAATCCCCAACCATAGAAACTATATCATATTCACAATACAAATTTTCTATCTAGATATATATACATATATATACACTATTATACAATCAATAGACATTCACATCGATAATTCAACAATGCAATCACTTAAAACAATACAACACATAATGTTTTGAAAACAAGAAAACTTAGAGAAGGAGAAAAACCCCATGCTTGAGATTATAGCTCCAAATGAATCAAAGACTCCTTTGTTTAAGCCCTTCCAACACTCTAGATCACTCCTCAAATAAAACAACTCACAAAAGCAATATGACAAGTTCTCGTAACTAACGCAAAATTCAAAAACAAGAAGAGAAAGCTCTTAATTTAAAAAAAATGTGTGCGTAGAAATGAGGGAGAGCACCCCCTTTTATACTAAAAACATAAGGAGTGGTCTAGCTACAAACTAGAAAAGATAACTACCACCTTTCCCCTTAATTTGGAACAAATTCCAAGGTGTTGAAAGAATAATGATAGGCTTAATAAAAATCTGCAACTAATTCCAATTCCTCACGGGCTCAAGACCTAGTCAAACTTTCCAAAAATGAGTTTGTTAAGAACTTAAAAGGAAATTCATCAACGGTCCAAGTCTTAACCATTTTCATAGGCTTGAAGATATGGCACAATCCCCTATTACCTTGGCCTCCTAACGGTCTTCCACATGCGCTCCAAAATATGTGCTTTATGCGCTGCCTTTAATGGCTTAAGGGGGTCGCGTGCCATGTAAGGCCGCCACCCTAATAAGTAAGAAATTTATCCCATATAATAAACACTTTAACATATATTATATATATTACTACTATTTTTTTAATCACCTCAAAACAATATTTACGAAATTCAATTTCTGCAAAATGATAAAATTGTATTCTATATATATATATATATTATCGTAAAATCAAATATAACTCATAACCATAAATGCATTTAACGTCGTAAAATCTTCATAGACTTAACGTCAAAGAACACAAAAGAGACGATAATTCTTGCATAGTCCAAATCGATATCCCCTTATCTATGAGCAATATGCTCATGAGTGTACGTAGGTACGTCTACCTACGTATATTCATGCTCATATCAATTCATACGTAAGATCGTATCATGGACTTGCATGAACTATAGTCCCCAAAAGAAAACTTGCCTAGACAACCAAACGCTTAACAATATATGTAGGTTCAAACATCTAATCAAGACTCAAGATACAAAACTTAGATCACTTACCATTACCTGGATACTGACTCGACTCAACCTAGGTCAAAATAGGATATGTGTGTGTGTTGCTCAGTTTTGGCTTTTCTTTTACATTTACCAGACCAAGTCCTTCTCCTGAGTGATACCTCCCCTTTTTTCTAAGGGGACAACTTGTTCCTGCATCCACTTAGATCACCGCCACAGTAGTTAACTGATCAAAATATAATCATTAATTAACAATAATCAAATTTAATACAAGACATTGCATTATTCTTTTTCTCATCATATTGCATTCAAGATAGATAATACACATAGATGCAAAGATTCATAATTACTTCAATTTTCACAAAATAACCAATCTATAGTAAATGGATAAAAACACATATAGATGCAGAGATCCATAATCACTCACTTTCGAAACAAATTAACCAATCTAAGTAAATAGTAAGTGGATAGAAACACATGGGGTGTAACATACTTCCCCCTTGTGAATCATTGTTCCTGATGATTTTTAAGTATCAAGTATTATGATAACATAGTAAAACATAAAGAGTATCATATCATAAAACATATTGTTTTTCAAGAACTTTCAAAATCCAGAATAACTTGTGGAAACTTCTGCTTTATCTCAGCATAATCTTCCCAAGTGGTAGAATCTTCTGCATACTGATCCCAATGGACCTTGCATTGCAGAACCTCTCTATTACGTAAGTGAAGCTTACGCATTTCGAGCAACTTGAGAGGCTCAATTGTTACCACCACTAGGTCATGTACCTATAAAGCATTCCAATCAATAAAATGGTTATCCCCTGGAACATACTTCTTAAAATATGACACATGAAAAAAATTATGCATCTTAGCAAGAGCTGGTGGCAAAGCAATTCTTTAAGCAACAGGATTGACTTCTTCTAAGACCTCAAATGGACCTACATAGCACAGAGCTAGTTTGGATGACTTTCCAAACTTTACTAAACTCTTATGGGGTTTTACTCTCAACAACACCTTATTCCCAATAGAGAAATTCCTAGGAACCCATTTGGCATCTCCATAACTCTTTTGCCTATCATTAGCTTTTACCAACCTTTGCTTGATAATCTTAACTTGTTCTTCCATATCTGACAACATTTCTAGCCCATTACTTATCCTATCTTCTAGCTTATCCCAG
Source organism: Cunninghamia lanceolata (assembly GCA_027924645.1). NCBI lineage: Eukaryota > Viridiplantae > Streptophyta > Pinopsida > Cupressales > Cupressaceae > Cunninghamia > Cunninghamia lanceolata. The sequence goes on from BSBN01001093.1 coordinate 1,243,222, forward strand.
CTTATAGGAGTTCAACATTTCCTGCCATATAATGTTTCAAATGAAGCCATCTTTATCATAGAATGATAAGAGTTATTGTATGCAAACTCTACCAAAGGTAAATAATCCTCCCATTTGTATTGCTGATCCATGCAATACATCCTTAGAAGATCTTCTAGTACTTGGTTAAAATTCTTTCTGTTTGCCCATCTGTTTCTGGATGATAAGCTAAACTTACATTTAACTAAGCTCAAATTGAAGAAATCAAGGTTTGCCAAAACCTAAAAGTTAGATGAGCATCCCTATCAGAAATAATCTTTTTAGGAATCCTATGCAATCTAAACACCTCTTGAATAAACTTTCGAGCTATTATTGGAGCTCCATTTGTACGATTACCTGGTATCAAATGCACTGCCTTAGTAAGCTTGTCTATGACCACTAGAATGGCATTGTGCTTATTCCTCGACATTGGAAGGCCTTGCACAAAATCCATGCTAATAACCTACCACTTACTTTCAGGTATATCATGGGGATATAGTAAACCTGCAGGATGATGATGTTCTACTTTTACTCTCTGACATTCTAGATAACTTGCCACAAACCTTGCGGCATCCCCTTTCATCCCCTTCCAGAAATATAACAGCTTTACATTTGCTAACATCTTGGTAACACCAGGATGCACTGAGTATGGTACATTATGAACTCCTTTCCATACCAAATTCCTTAGTTCACCAATATCAGGTACATAAACTCTTCTATTAAATCTCAATAATCCATTTGGTTCAAAACTAAATCCTCCATACCTCTTATCTTGCAAATCTCTCAAGAGTGCTTGCTTGACTTGTTCATAGAATTCGTCACCCTTGGATCTTTGCAATACTCGACTTTTGAAGTCCGTTTGAATTACTAGCAAAGAAGATATATGCCTTCTTTGACTTAAGACATCAACAACTCTATTTTCCTTTCCCTTTATGTAGTTAATGTCAAAATCATAGTCTGATATCAACTCTAACCACCTTCTTTTCCTTGCATTAAGATTGGGCTGTGTAAATAGATACTTCAAACCATGATGGTCCATTTTCAATTTAAAAGGTTTACCCATTAGATAGTGTCTCCACATCTGCAATGCATGAACTACTGCTACTAACTCTAAATCATGCGAAGCATAATTCTGTTCATAAGGATTTAGCTTCCTGGACTCATAGGCTATGACTTGCCCTCCTTGCATCAATACTCCACCCAGACCTTCTCTTGATGCATCCATGATAAGTACAAAATTACCTTCTGGATTTGGCACTTTCAAAATCAGAGTCATGGTCAACTTCTTCTTTAGGATATCAAATGCCTCTTGACATTTTTTGGTCCAATCATACTTTTTCCCTTTTCTCTGAAGAGATGTGATAGGAAAAGCTACACTAGAAAAGTTTTCCACAAACTTATGGTAATACCCAGCCAAACCCATGAAACTTCTCACTTCAGAAACATTCTTTGGCACTGGCCACTCAAGTATTGCTTTGATCTTGATTGGATCAACTACAATCCCTTTAGGTGAAATCACATGACCCAAATACTATATTTCCTTCTGAAAGAAGGTACACTTGGAAAGTTTCCCGTACATCTTATGCTCTCTTAGCCGTTGGAGTACCATTTCCAAATGTTGAAGATGTTCCTCTTCATTCTTGGAGTAAATCAAAATGTCATCCAAGAATACCAACACAAATTTATCCAAGAAGTCTCTAAACACACTATTCATAAGGTTCATGAATGTTGCAGGTGCATTTGTTAACCCAAATGGTAAGACTATAAACTCATAATGGGCATACCTTGTTCTGAAAGCAGTCTTAGAGATGTCTTCATCCTTGATTCTCAACTGGTGATATCTTGAACTCAGATCAATTTTGGAAAACACAGTTGCACCTCACATCTGATCAAAGAGATCATCAATACCCAGCAACGGATACTTATTCTTCGCCATTGCTTTATTGAGCATCTAGTAATCTATACACAATCACAATGTTCCATCCTTCTTCTTAACGAAGATTATTGGAGCTCCCCAATGCGAAACTCTTGGCCTTATCAATCCTTTGGACAACAATTCTTTCCATCCTTCTTCTTGATGAAGATTACTAGAGCTCCCCAAGGCGAAACTCTTGGCCTTATCAATCCTTTGGACAACAATTCTTCCAACTGAGATTTTAACTCCATCAATTTAGTTGTCATCATTCTCTACGGTACCTTGGAGATAGGTTCCTATCCTAGAATAATGTCAATGGAGAAATCAAAAACTCTTTGGGAGGTAATCCTGGTAATTCTTCTAGAAATACATCAGCAAAATCTCCAAGGATAGGGTATTTCTCCATATCTGTCCTTTCTACATTTTCTATCTCCCCATCCTCAACTTCATATTCCTCAAGTTTTTCCATTTTTACCACAAAGAGTTGACAACCATTCTTCTTTGCCCTATGCATCTGAACAACTGAGATCTGTCGCAACTTAACTTCACTAGGTGTCCCTTGTAAAGATACCTAGTTTCCAAGATCATCTAAGCATTCTACAGTTTTTGCATGACAATCTACCTTAGCCCTATGCATCCATAACCAATTCATCCCTAAGATGACATCATAAGACCCTAAGGGAGCTACATACAAATTAACTTCTATAGAGAAACTAGGAAGTTTGAAACCCTTGCTTCAAACAAACATTGGTCCACCTTAGCTCTTATCTGGTTTGCATATTCAACAACCCATGATTTTTCCATATAACCAGATCTTCTAGACATTTTACTAGCTACTCTAGGTGAAATAAAGTTTTCTATGGCACCAGTATCTACTAAAACATAAATGGGTATACTAGATAAAGTCCCTTCTATTTCCACTGGAGTGATCTGGTATTCAGCCTATCTGTTATTTATTGCAGCGTGTATCCTATGCTGAAATGCCTCCCAATGTGGTGGAAGAGAATTACCATGAGGTTGCGATCCTGATGGCTTGTTGGGGCATTGGTTAGCATAGTGATCACCACCACAGTTGAAACATCCTTTAACTGGCCCCTTCTTTTCAGGAGCTCTCTCTGAATTGGCGATGTTCCTAGCAGTGTTGTTGAAGTTACTGTTGTTATTTCCTTTTTGGTCCTTCTTTGGTTCACTCCAATTATTCTAAAAATTCTTTTCTCCTTGCTTCTGAAATCTTTGCACCTCATTAGGTTTTCCAGAAGTTTTCTTATTCTGAGACTAGTTAAACTTTTTCCTATTCTTTTCACTGTAGTTGGCAATAGACTTCAATTTCTACTCTTGCTTTAGAGCTTTCTCGTAGACAAGGTCCATGGTGGTAGGACCATGCATATCCACCTCTCCACCTATCTGATTGTTCAATCCCATAATGAACTTTCTTATGCGGAATCGCTCATCAGCTTGATACATAGGCACATACCTCAGAAGACATGTGAACTTCTTCTAGTATTCACTAATCAAGGAGTCTCCTTGCCTCAAATTCTAAAAATCTGAGAGCTTTTGATCATAGAAAAGTTGGGGCAACCAATGTTTCCAGAATATTTCCACAAATTCCATCCAAGTGAGTTGAGTTGAACTAATTCCCAGTTCCGTCTTCTTACTCATGCACCAACTAGATGCTTCACCTACCAATTAAAAATCTCCCCATACCACCTTACTGACCTCAGAATAGTTTCTGATCTCAAAGTATTTTTCCATTTCCACAAGCCATGCCTCAGCCACATCCCCACTAGTGCTACCTTCAAACTTTGAAGGTGTAATTTTCCTCATATCATGAGATAGCTCCTTCACCATACTCCTTTTAGTCCTTTCAGTATATGTTTGAGATGAGGACTAGGTTTGGGATTGTGATCCCTCATTTTCATGTTCACTTGCTTAAGTGTGAACACGAGAATCTTCTCCCTCTTTCTCACCATCAGGGACTTCTTTTCCTGCTTCATTCTTTTATTTTTTCTCTAAGATCCCCACTCTTTCCCTAGTCTCTATCATCATTGCAAGAATACGATCCAACTTTGTATTCATGTCCCCTGACCCTTGTCCTATTTCTTCACTTCCTCCAAGGTTACTTCTGGTCCGAACCATTCTTTCCTATAAAGTTTACCTTGTAGGTTCCATTACAGTTAGATTCTCTGATTGTTTACTTATCATTCTTAAATCATCTAACTTCTCCAAAAAAAGAACATTTATAATCATAACATTTTGCCAAAGACATATAACGCAACCTTTTGATAAGAAAACTTTCTTTTATTCATAGAGAAAGGATCTAAATATCCTTTGAAATTTACATGGAATGACTATTAAGATAGTCCAAAGGAGAGTATCCATCGAAGTCACTCTCATCTATAAGGGTGAGTGGAGTATATCCCTCCAATTTTACTTCAGATACATAATCTCGGGGTACATATCCCTCTGACTCATCACTAGAAGAAATTACAATTATCTCAGACAAGGGAGGAATACATGGATCCCTAAACAATATAGCGGGGCTCACACTATATTCTGAGGGCATATCCCTAGAAAGTGGTAAGGATGTCACTTTGGTTGGAGACACTGATGGTAGACGGTTAAAGTTGGCATCATCTCTCATTCTTCTTCTCTCTTGGCTAACCCAAGAGAGTGCATGACTCAAGGTTACCTCATCTCCTGGCCATACATCATTATCATCGTTGGTTCCCTTGATGGTTCAAACAAGGGCTTCCCTCTCTTTCTTGGTCGTGAGGTAGTGCTCATTCCTAATAACTGATTTACTCGCAGTCATCCCGAGACACACCATCCTGGTACAAGAATTCAAAACATTAGACTCATAATGTTGGATAGGAAATCATAGTGAGCACATAGGTTCTAGAGCTTAACATGTAGCTCTAATACCACGTGTAACATGCCACTTGTTCTCCCAACTAAGATTTACTAAGTTTTAACTTGAAAGTAAATAAATAGTGAATTCATAACAGAAATAATAATTTTTTTGCCTTCGAACATTTGATATAATGCACATTTGAAACATATTTCAAACTTATATTGCATAACCAAATTACATTTTCTCTATAAAAGAATTGAATAATCAATTTTTACAACTTTTCATAAATTACATAGAAGCTTCAAGAGCTTAACTAAAAAATAGAAACACATGTTTGTATACTTGTCTGTCTTCAATACTCCCAGCCATTAACTTCATGAGGGGAAGCATCACTCAAGTGATTTACTTCCAACCACAGACTAACTACGGTCCCCCACACATTTACCAAATTGGTAAATGGCCCTACCCTTCAACAAAGGGATTGGTATAGCAACCTCAAAGTTAAGCCTAATTTGAGTAGGTGTTGTGTCCTACATTAACTAGTAATATCATATTATTGCTACAACCATCAAAATATGACATCCCTACTTAGTAATGCAAACCTAGAACATAGTGAAACTAGACATTGTAAATGTTGGCTATTTACACCACTTTGGCCAAAGTTTTCTTTGTCTCAAATTCACCCACCCTTCTATCTCGATTGGGAAAGACAACAATCTCTATACTAGGTTATCTACCTCTTCCATGGATCACATATCCCAAGGTTAAACTATTACATGCTTTACTAGGATACATATATCGACGTAATATCACTTGAAACTTATTTTCACTATCTTTCCCCTTATACAATTTAAAATTTTCCTATACAAACACCAATCAATGATTGATTCACAATTCTATCTAGGTAAAATCCCCAACCATAGAAACTATATCATATTCACAATACAAATATATATATATATATATATATATATATATATATATATATATATATATATATATATATATATATATATATATATATATATATATATATATATATATATATATATAATCAATAGACATTCACATCGATAATTCAACAATGCAATCACTTAAAACAATACAACACATAATGTTTTGAAAACAAGAAAACTTAGAGAAGGAGAAAAACCCCATGCCTGAGATTATAGCTCCAAATTAATCAAAGACTCCTTTGCTTAAGCCCTTCCAACACTCTAGATCACTCCTCAAATAAAACAACTCACAAAAGCTATATAACAAGTTCTTGTAACTAACACAAAACTCAAAAACAAGAAGAGAAGGCTCTTAATTTAAAAAAATGTGTGCATAGAAATAAGGGAGAGCACCCCGTTTTATACTAAAAACCTAAGGAGTGGTCTAGCTACAAACTAGCAAAGATAATTGCCACCTTTCCCCTTAATTTGCAACAAATTCCAAGGTGTCGAAAGAATAATGATAGGCTTAATAAAAATCTGCAACTAATTCCAATTCCTCACAGGCTCAAGACCTAGTCAAACTTTCCAAAAATGAGTTTGTTAAGACCTTAAAAGGAAATTCACCAATGGTCCGAGTCTTAAGCATTTTCATAGGCTTGAAGATATGGCACGATCCCCTATTACCTTGGCCTCCTAACAGCCTTCCACATGCGCTTCAAAATATGTGCTTTATGTGCTGCCTTTAATGGCTTAAGGGGGTTGCATGCCATGTAAGGCCACCACCCTAATAAGTAAGAAATTTATCCCATATAATAAACACTTTAACATATATTATATATATTACTACTATTTTTTTAATCACCTCAAAACAATATTTACGAAATTCAATTTCCGCAAAATGATAAAATTGTATTCTCGTTATTAAGAGAAAATAATAATAATATTTATATTATATACATATATATAGAGAGATTATATATATATATATTATATATATTACTACTATTTTTTTAATCACCTCAAAACAATATTTACAAAATTCAATTTCTGCAAAATGATAAAATTGTATTCTCGCTATTAAGAGAAAATAATAATAATATTTATATTATATACATATATAGAGAGAGATTATATATATATATATATTCACATATGTATATATTATTATCGTAAAATCAAATATAACTCATAACCATAAATGCATTTAATGTCCTAAAATCTACATAGACTTAATGTCAAAGAACACAAAAGAGACGATAATTCTTGCATAGTCCAAATTGATATCCCCTTATCTATGAAAAATATGCTCATGAGTGTATGTAGGTATGTCTACCTACGTATATTCATGCTCGTATCGATTCATACATAAGATCGTATCGTGGACTTACACAAACTATAGTCCCCAAAAGAAAACTTGCCTAGACAACCAAACACTTAACAATATGTAGGTTCAAACATCCAATCAAGACTCAAGATACAAAACTTAGATCACTTACCGTTACCCACACTGACTCGACTCAACCTAGGTCAAAATAGGATGTGTGTGTGTGCTGCTCAGTTTAGGCTTTTCTTTTATGTTTACTAGACCAAGTCCTTCTCTTGAGTGATACCTCCCCTCCTTTCTAGAGGGACAACCTATTCCTGCATCCACTTAGATCACTGCCACAGTAGTTAGCTGATCAAAATATAATCATTAATTAACAATAATCAAATTTAATACAAGACATTGCATTATTCTTTTTCTCATCATATTGCATTCAAGATAGATAATACACATAGATGCGAAGATTCATAATTACTTCAATTTTCACAAAATAACCAATCTATAGTAAATGGATAAAAACACATATAGATGCAGAGATCCATAATCACTCACTTTCCAAACAAATTAACCAATCTAAGTAAATAGTAAGTGGACAGAAACACATGGGGTGTAACACTCCAGTAGACATTAGGTAATTTTGCCTCATTAGCATAGTTCTTGCCATCTCTTTTACTGTCCTATTTTTCCTTTCCACAACTCCATTCTGCTGTGGAGTTCTAGGTGTAGAATATTGTCTTTTTATGCCATGTATTTCACAGTATTTCACAAACTCATTGGAGGTGAATTCTCCTCCTCTATCTGATCTTAAGCATTTGATTGTCAGACCACTCTCCTTCTCAACCATAGACCTAAACATGTTAAATCTCTCAAAAGCTTCTAATTTATCCTTAAGAAAGGTTACCTATGTCATTCTTGAGAAATCATCAACTAACAACATGAAGTATCTCTCACCTTGTAGTCCTTGTGTCCTAGTTGGACCACTTAGGTCTGTATGAACTAACTTCAAGGGTTTTGAAGTAGAATATTCTTTTGTTTTGAAGCTAGACCTTGTCTATTTCCCATGTTGACATTCCTTACATATAGTATTTGTTGGCTTGGTGATTTTAGGAATGTGCCTAACTACCCCTTTTGAACTTACCTTCACAAGGTTGTTAAGTTGATATGACCCAATCTTCTGTGCCACAATCAACTTTCATCAATCTGTCCCATTAAGCAACTTCTACCTTGAATCTCCTTCAGATTGTAAAGATTGTTTTCTGTTCTACTTGCTTTAGCAACTATCTTACCAGAACTTGCTTTCTTGATCTCACAACCTTTTGCATTAAAGGTTAATGATTATATCCATTATCACACATCTGACTTACACTCAACAAATTGTGCTTCAGTTCTTCCACATAGTAGACATTGTGAGTCTTGGCTTTTCCATAAATACTCAATGTTCCTTTACCACAGATCTTCTTAGCTGTGTTGTCACCAAACTTAACTGAGCCTCCATTCAATTCTTGCAGACTTATAAACTTACTTTTATCTCCGGTCATGTAACTAGAGCAACCATTTTCTATCACCCATGGATTCTATCTCTTAGCATGAAATGTCATTTGTACTATTAGAGATGCTTCTTTCTTCTTATCATCCTTCTTCTCCTTCCAAACTTTCTTAGTTTTCATCTCCTTATTGACAAGAGAGTCTGATACATTATCCTTCTTATGAGGTCTCCTTTCTTTCCAGTTTGTTAGATTTTACAAAATTTGTTCTACAGTATTTTGCAATGTGACCATAGTTATTGCATTTATAACAAACTACTCTAAAATCTCCTAGAGGTGCAAAATAATTTTTGCTAGTAAAAATAGTTCTTCTCCTAGGAAAAATTATGCAACTAACAGCCCTATGACCATATTGATTACACGAATAATAATAACCATAAAAGGATTGAGGAAACCTCATCATAGAATATTATTTTGCAAGAGGGGGTCATTTGTAGCTCTTCTCCTTCAGATCTCTAACTTTTGTGAAGCTGTCATCTTCCTTCTTCTGCTTCTTCTCTTTAGTCTTTTTAGGAGGAACATTGGATTTTGAATGCTAACCTTCTTCAAATCCTAGTCCAGTCATGTTCTTTGAAGACCTCTGATTGCTGATTTTTCATCAAGGATGCTAGAGCTCTTTTCAAACTTCATACTTATGTCAATCTCATTCTTAGCCTTTTCTAATTCTTTTCTTAGAGATACAACTTCGGATTCCAACTTCATTCATTCTTCCAATTTTGCTTTCAATTCATATTTTGTATCTTTTTCTATTCTATTGGCTTCTTCCACTTGTGTCTTCAAATTAACAATCAACTCTTCTGATTCTACAAGTTTCTTAGACACCATATCTTCTTGAATTTACAACTTTATTTTTGAGTTTTTCTTCCTAAGTTTCTCATTTTCTTGTAAAGAACATACTAGCTCTTCTTCCAAGTCTACTTCACCTTCTTCTTCATTCTCAGGGTAACCCAGATCAGTAATGTTCTGATCTTTAATAGTAGCCTCCACTGTCATAAACATGAATTCATTTTCTTTAGCCTCAGAAATACCTTCACTGTTATCTTCTAAAATGGGGCTTTCTTTAGAGGAATCATTGTCACCTTTTATGCAAAGGCTCTTCTTATTCTTTTGAAAATTCTTCTTTGGATAGAACTGATTGTTACTTTTCTTGCTATCATATTCATCACTTTTATATTTTCCTATAGATGGACATTTAGCAACAAAGTGACCAACCTTTCCATAATTAAAACACTTGAAAGGTGACTTACCTCTATACTTCCTAGATCCTCTCTTCAATCTTCTTACAAAATTGGCTTCTTCCTGGTCTGTCTTAGATTCAGGCTCTACATTCTTTTTTTTCTTTGATGCCTTAAATATAGCTTCTCTCGTGGAGATCTCAGTACCAGTTGTCCTCATTTCATAGGTAGTAAAAATACCATATAGCTCATCAACATATATCTTATCAAGATCTTTTGCTTCTTCTATAGCAGAGACTTTAGAATCATACCTAGAAGGTAAGGATCTAAGTACCTTCTCGACAACCACTAGCCCTTTTACTTCTTCATCTAGTCCTATCATAGCATTTACAACTTCATCAACTATGAGCAGGTAATCAACAATATTTTCTTCCTCTCTCATTTTCAGGATTTCAAATCTTTCTCTAAAGGTTTGTAGCTTGGATTGCTTCACCTTTGTCTCTCCTTCATAAATGCTTTAAAGTTTATCCCAGATTTCTTTAGCAGACTTGTAGTGCATCACTTTCACAAATTCAGAGTTAGCTAAACCACATAGAATTGCATTCTTAGCCTTAGCATTATTCTCACATTCCTTCTTACTTGTCAATTATGTTGGAGGAGTTGTAGGAGATTTATAACCATCCTCAACAAATTGCCATACATCAAACTCTATTGAGGTTAGGTAGGATTCCATCCTTATACTCTAGAACGCATACTTTGTTCCATCAAATAATGGTACTTTGTTTAAGCAAGATCCTTCTTGACCGACCATGTGTTCAATCTCCCAAATCAACCTTTAGCTATTAAGCTTCTTCAAGGAACCTCTCTCTGATACCAATTGTTAGAACACATGCAATCTACTAAGAGGGGGGGTGAATCAATAGATCAAAAATACTTACAAACTTCTAATCTCTAGAAAGTAGACCAAAATAAATTTTAGTGCTTAAGAAAGAACAATAAGAAATCATACAGACATGAACACTAGATATACATGGAAAACCCAAAGATGGGAAAAACCATGGTGAGAAAATGCTACTAGGATCTACCGTCCTAATCCAGCCTCACAGAATAAACCATTGTTTACAATGTTTTAAGGGCACCCACACTAAGGAGTCACTGAACCCCTGATTTGAGAGAACCAACTCTAAGGAGACCACAATCCCCTGAACTAAGCACCAACTTAGTCCACAAGAGGCACCAACCTCTGAATCTTTACAAATTCTAATATGAAAACACTTGGTTCTTCATAAATCTTAAATGCACCTATTCAGTTCATACATAGTCTTCTCTTCTCACTTAACTCACCTAGACTCTCTGTGTTCTCATTAACATAATTGCATGTCATATGCGCGTAGAACAACATGTTCAATACAGCTCGCCTTATTTAACATTTTCATGAGAAGAAACTGCCCAATGTACTCTCAACTACCTTTTTGATCTTTAGAACCTAATGTATGAAAATCCAACACATGTCCATACAGTTTGAACTGAAACACCAACAGAAGATCATATGAATCAAAGAAGTTGCATAACTGTAACATGTTGGGGAAAATTAAAAGTCACCAATATCACAACAATAGCTATCTAACAAATCTTCAACTGATCTAACCATTAACTCAACTAAACAGATTGCACTTAGAGATTTGTATCCTCAAAAATTCACTTTGAAACTTCTCCTTTTACATGAACTAAATTCGCAGACTTTTAGAGATCGGCCTGCTGAGCTACCACCTTCCTTGGTTATGCTATCGAGTGTTGGGATTTATGTCTTTTGCCTTCTTTGTCAGGCATTGGACTTTGTCTTTTTTCTTCTTTGTTAGGCGTCGGGCTTTATGTGTTTTTCCTTCCATCAGGAGTTGGGCTTTTTCATCCATGGACCCGCAAACATTAATAAAAAACATTTCATAGTTGTGGAATAACCATGTGGCACCCTTTCCATGGTTCTGCAGGAGGGTTTGCCTCTTTCATAATGTGTTCTGTGGAATGGTGGAAAGCTTCAAAACTAGTCATGTAAGCCTGGTGGGACCCATAATCTCATACCTAGGCACATGGTTGTCCACATGTCACCTTTCCACAGTTTCGCGAGTATGCTTTACTCCTTTGTAATTCGATCCACAGAATGGCAGAATGCATTCATTAGGTCACAAAATTTGTAGCGGTAAATTGCAAAGATGTCACCCTTACTTTTTCAGACTTCGCTTGTTGGGCATTCTTTCTTCCCGCTTCCATATCAGAATGGATCGAGGAACAGGTCCAAAATCCAATCTCCAATTTCCTTAGACAAAATCAAATCTTTGCGATTAGGCCTTCCTCATCAGGCCTTCCTTATCCATTCTTTCTTCTTTCTTCGACAAGGAGAAAGAGTAAGGCTAAAGCTCTAAACTTCAATGAACTTCTAAAAGGAGTAAGGCCAAAAATTTGAACTCTAAAAACTCTAGAAAACAAGTAAGCTTCCCTCTGTCACTTATTCTGATTAATCTTTTGGTCTTAGACTCGTCAATGACAACACTTGAACAATTTCCTTTGACATCAATGACAATAATTCAACACTTGGACTCAACCACTTGATTATGAGGGTCTCCCCTTTTGTTATAGATGATGGTTTGCCATCAAACACTTGGCTTCTAGTTATCCTTCTCATTGCAAGGTGCACCTGGTTACGTGGTGGTAGAATGCCTTCATAAACCACTTAATTGGTGGTGATTTTGTCTCTCAGGATGACATGCCTTTTTCTCTTGTTTCTCCTATTGTAAATCACATGACTATGATGGTTTCCCCTAGGAGTGGTGTAGCTTTGGTGATTTCCTTGATTCCTCTTGAGAGATTTTCTTTAGAACCAATTCTAGTTGCTCCCTCATAGGTTCCCATCCCCCCATGATTCATGATGGAACCTCTACTCATAATATGTCCATTGACTCTATGTGGCATCCAACTTTCATAGACAGACATTCTCCCTCCTCGTGGTACGTGGATTTGGTTGAGGCTATGGTAGAGGATTTCCCTCTCCTCTCTCCTTGATTGGAGGATTCAGATATTAGTGTTTCCTAGATGATCAAGTTAAAAGAGGAAGAGGGGTCTTCCCAAATCTATGTTTGAATCTCATATCTGGGTCATGGATGTGTGAATTTCTTGATCGGGGTTAAATGTTGAGTAGGATGGTCCATTGTGTTTTGGAAGTTTCTATTCTTTGGGGGGGCTCGGATACAACTTTGTAAGGTTTCAAGTCCTATCAAAACCTAAGGATGGGTGTTTTTGTTGTAACTTTTGCTTTGTATAAAGTTTATTTAAAACCAACTTATCTTAATCAAAATAAATGTATTCAATGTAAAGTGTATAGCATCCAATATTGGCTTATAATGAGTTTGTTCAACTTTGACTAGCTTTCCTTCATGTACAAATTTTAAAGTGTTGATGCATATTAGAAGGAATGGTCTTATATTGTTCTATCCATGGTCTTTCAAGTAATACGCTAAAGCTATCCAAAGATAGTATTGAACATGACATAAAATTGGTAATTCTTTACGACTAACTCTCAAATGTAGAATGATACATCCCAATGTATCAATGAACATTGCTTTAGTCATCTTCATCGAAACCCGAATATGTGCATACACTTGTTGCCTAATATGGCTATTGAATAAAATCTCTTAAGTGCATATCTTTTATTGGCATGCAAGATCAATGAGGAAAAAAATTGGGAAATAAACACTTAAGATTACTAGTTATATATAATGAATAACTTAATAGTTATCTTGTGATATCTCCTTGTTGGAAATTATAATCAATGAAATAGATGGGGGAGAAGAAGATGCATCAGGTTAGTTTTAATCATACCCACAAAATTATGTAAATGTGTTGCACATAAATGGATATTCAACATGACAATCATCCAAATTATCATTATCCCCATGTTTATTGCTCATAATAATAGTACCTTGTGCCTCAACATTGTTGGCATAAGTAAGGAATGGATTAGTATAGATTTCCAAATGCTGATTTGGAGGTTCCATTGAAAGGTTCCCACCATCATTAACACCTTCAAAATGAATTGTGTTTTTATCAATGAGATCTTGTACTTTATGTTTTGAATCCATACATGATTAAATAGAGTGTCCTTTGACTTGATGAAAATTTCAAAATGCTTGCTAAAATTATAACTCTTTGGAAGTAGTTTATTAGGATCCCACAGACATATGGAAGAAATAATAATCAAATTAAAGATCAATAAACTTTGTAGCACATTGTCTAATGATTCTTGTAACTTTGTGAATTTCTTGGAGCATTTTTTTTAAAAGAAGGAAGAGTAAAAGTAGTAGCAACTTTGTTTTAAACATTTTCCTTTGAATCATTTACCCTTTGAAAAAAATATTTGAATTTTGAAACTTTGAAGCATAAGAGGGTTGAGATGAAGATTCATATTTAAGTGTGAGGTGAGTGTGAGATCATCATGGGCCAAATAAAAACTCTAAGTGGTAATGAAAATGTTAAAAAATATGCTTAAGAAACTTCACGTGAAAATTTGAATGGGTTATCTACATAATTTTAAAAATATGTAGGAACAAAATTTGTAGAAAATTGAATGTGGGATACTTTTTTTTTGAAAAAAATTAAATTTATTTAGTGAAAATTAGATATTTCAATGAGGCAGAACTAATTTTTTTGAAAAACAAAAAAAAGTAGGTGTCATTTTGGCCAACCTAAGTATGAGATTTTTTTTTGAAATCTTTAGATATAAGTAAATGACACACGCTCGAATGTGACACATTTTTGTGAAATATTTTTGTAAGTAAATAATTAGTTATGAATTTTTCACTATGAATTTTTAAAAATATTAAAAAATAATTTTCCAACCAACCTAACTTGGTCAAAAAAATATGAAATTCATTTTTTTATTACAGACCTATAGTTAGTGAAATGTAGAGTGTGACACATCTTTTGGATTTGAAAAAGGTGAAATGGTTTGAAAGTTATGGATGTTTTTCAATCATTGTGTCCATCAAGAATTCAAACATATTGTCAGTAGAAAATTATTAATAATTATCTATTAAATTTATAAGTAGGCATATATTATATTTTTAGAATCTTGATAGTTTCTTAAATAAATGATGCAACCAAGATTAGGGGGTCTTATCAAATTGCCCAATCTTGCAGCCACAGAATTAAAATCCACATTTTGCACACTTATCATTACAACACATGATAGAAAAATATGAAAATATATCTTTATTCAAACCCTCATATGTATTTATATTTGATAAATCCTTTAGGAATCAATTACATGCATTCATGTTTTAAAAGAAAAACAAAATTCAGAAATTTCAAGGGTTTCTAGGCACTTCATGCCTTCAATCTTCAGACCCCCATGGATTCAAAATTCCTTGCTTCAATCCTCTTTTATAATATGATTTTTCCCTTCATCCTACAACTCTCTTGGCTTCCTTGAATACCTGCAACACACATGCAACCTTCTTCTTCTCTTCTTCTATTCCTCTCCTCTTGGCAAGCTAATTTTTTTTTACATTTTCTACATGCAATCAACCTACAAATTCTTTCTGTAGCCATGCTGCTATTGATTTCTGCTCTTAAAACCATTAAAGGATACATTTTATTGAATTTAAAACCCTCATGAAGCACCAAAATGTGGTGCCAAAATTTGTTCTTTCATTTCCCCATATTATCCTTTGAAATTCCTACAGAAAAATGAAAAAAAATTAATTTATTGCTTCCAAATGTGGCATTCAAAGTTGTTGCTCCCTCTTCAACATCTTGCTACTATATATGCCTTTGAAAAATAAATAAAATCAGAAATACAGCCATCCTTATCCACCCAAAATTGGAAATTGAAGAGTCATTAATTGTTTGCCCCAAAATCACTAGCTTTTTCCTCCATTTTAGACACCCAAATGAATAAATGCAATATTAAATTGCAAATGAGGGAATACCAATAATTAAATATTATTTGCACACTTCCCAAGGCATTAAAGTTGAGTAAATAAAATAAATTTATTTTATTTTTCTTCACAAGCCCCTTCTATCATGGTAAATGAACCCTTCAACGTCTAGCACCTTGAATTTGTGAAATATAATAACTTTAAAAATCACATTGAATATATTGGTTGCCTTTGATATTTGAAATGAAATCCAAGTCCTCACAAATGAATATTTTTATCCTCCCAACATTTCACAAGTTGCTCCTAAAGCTCAAACCTACACCAAAAATGTTAAAAATTGAACATGAAAATAATTTTTTTTGGGCGATGCAGGATCGCCAGTGGACCCAGATGTTGTTGCATCAAACACGTCGGGTAAGAAAAATTTTGTGAGTGTGACTCACAAAATGGAGATGAATGGTAGTACCACCCTTCCAGGCTTCAAACAACATGCAACAATATCCATAACTGAATCAGATCCATCAGAAACTTTCTTCCTTCACCTCTTCCAGCATCTAGCTGGTACATGTGTTGTCCTTCTCCACCAATTGCTCTCTTCCCTCTTCTCTTCTCTCATGGGTTCATCACCATTGTTTTCTTCCGCATCTTCTTCACCTTCACTTTTAGCTACAATTTCACTTTCCAATACCTCTACATCCTCCAAAGGACTCTCAACCACTACTACACTCTCCTCTTCTTTCTCAACCTCTATAATTTCTTCTTTCTCACTTTCTTCTTCTATGCCTTTATCATGGCATACTATCGTAATCTTCAATGCCTCTAGTCTCACCTCCACTCTTCTCGATTCCTCATGAATTGTTTCTTCATCTTCTTTCTCATCCTTCTCTGCACACATGATGTTATCTACAAACAAATAATAATTAGAAGAATAATGGGACTGCACCTTACCCATATTCTTTTCTGCCTTCCTCTTTTCCATCTCTTGATTTTTCTCTATCTTTATACTTTGCTCCAAGGCATCCATCCTTCTAGAAATCTCTACATGTTGTTCTTGAATTCTGACCCAACTTTCTTCATCCAACCTTCTTTTTCTCCTTTCAATAAATTAAATTCTTAAGGGCCTTATTGAAGATCAAACTCATAAGTTCTGCTTCTTTGGTATTTCTACAAACACTTACCACACAGGCTCAATCTACAACTTTTTTTTTCAATGTATTCAACTCTCAATTGCTTAGGATTCTTCACATACCTGCAACAATCCTCTCAAGCTCTCAGACAAGACAACTTCTCTCCACCCACAGGTCCTAGTGTAGACTCTACATGCTCAAGACCTCTAACTCTGATACCATTTGATACATACAATATTAGGGGGTCTTATCAAACTGCCCAATCTTGCAGCCATAGAATTAAAATCCATATGTTTGCACACTTATCATTACAACACATGCTAGAAAAATCTAAAAATATATCTTTATTCAAACCTTCATATGTATTTATATTTGATAAATCCTTCACGAATCAATTACATGCATTCGTGTTTTAAAAGTAAAATAAAATTCAAAAATTTCAAGGGTTTCTAAGCACTTCATGCCTTCAATCTTCAAACCCTCATGCCTTCACACTTTCTTGGCTTCAATCCTCTTTTATAATTTGATTTTCCCTTCATCCTATAGCTCTCTTGGCTTCCTTGAACACCTACAACACACACATGCAACCTTCTTCTTCTCTTCTTCTATTCCTCTCTTCTTGGCAAGATGATTTTTTTTTACATTTTCTACATGCAATCCACCTGCAAATTCTTTCTTTAACCTTGCTAATGTTGATTGCTTCCCTTAACACCATTAATGGATACATTTTATTGAAGTTAAAACCCTCATGAAGCACAAAAATGTTGTGCCCAAATCTATTCTAAATCATTTTCCCCAAATTGTCCTTTGAAATTCCAACAAAAAAATAAAAAAATCTTAATTTATTGCTTCCAAATGTGGCATTCAAAGTTATTTCTCCCTCTTCAACGTCTTGCTACTATAGATGCCTTTGAAAAATAAATAAAATCAGAAATAAATCCATCCTTATCCACCCAAAATTGGCTATTGAAGAGTCATCAATAGCCACATTAGTCTTTAATATTTTCAACTACCCTTTTTCCCTCCATTTTGACCATTGGATTATCATATTTGGTCTTCAACTCATTGGAAACAATTGCACTTTACTATTTTATTATTATACACTATTGTATGTATTATAATAATATAATACAAATATTTAGACTTATTTGTGTTAATCACCCATGTGGTAGTGTTTTAGTCTAGTACCATTTATGTATATAGTTAATAGATCATTTTGTAGATTTCTCAATTTAACTGCTCTTGATGTAGAGATTTCTACAATTTGGTATGGTCCTAGCCATCATATTTTCATTTCCTAGGTCTTTTAAATTTACTATCATATAATAGCACCATATCATTAAATTTAAATGTTTTATTCCTTAAATTTTGGTTTTTCCAAGATTTTTGTTGATGTTTCTTCTATCCTTGATTGTATACTACTAGTAATCATGTTACATCCCTAAACTTTAACTATGTTTTACTTTTACTTTCATGTGATTAGATGGATAAGCAATCGTAGATTAATGATTTGACGTTTGGGAAAATGTTAGGATAAATCATTGATTATATGGATTATGACTAATGCTTAGAATTAAACATGAGATTACATGTTGTTAAGATTTTTTTACTATGATGAAATGATTTATTGATGATACACTGATCATAGTTTGTGATGCAGGAGCATCTATGGTCAATGGCAACCTGACATCACCAAAAATATTTTAATTTCTATTTGTTTGTTTTCAATAAGGTTTATGGGCTTGGGAAATAATATTTTAAATTGTAACAAATATAATTCTCCTTGGGCATATTGGTAAATGTAATTTTTGTGGAAAAATGCCCCGGTAATTTATAAATGCCTCAAATAGTGGAGAATATCTTTCCTAGGCAAAGGCATTAAATTCTATTTTGGTGGGGGTAGATTTTTGTCATAAGTGGGGCTTCCAAGAATCACGGAATTAATGGCACTTATTATTGTAACCGTCATAGTGTAAGGAATCTTGTAAGTGGTCTTTATGGCCCAAGTTGGTGGACCTAACTCCCAAAATTTTATTTTATTAAATTCCAAAATTTGTAACTACAAGAGGGGGGTCATAATTATGAGACCCAGTCTCGGTAAAATGAGCATAACTTTCTCATATCTTATCGAAATTAAGAAATTAAACATGTTCTAGAAAGTTGGGAAGGAGAGGCACAAAACTTAGAAACCGTTTTGGAAAATTCTAAAAAATGAGGGTGCGGTGAAAGGAATAAGTGACGGGTTTTTATTGGAGCTGAGAGAAGAAAATTGAGGAGAGACCTAGATGTTGGGGAAGGAGTCTAGAGGTGGAGAAATTTATTTGATGCAGGTGTTGGATGTGTAATTCTCAGAAGCTCACAAGATTCCTTATTTTATAATGTATTTTCAGATTTGAATAGATTAGTATCTCATTGTTGCATCAATTGGTAAATTAGTAGCCCCCTCTGCATCAATTGGTATCAAAGCTTAGAAGGTCTAGGCAAGAGAGTTTGGTGTTTGTGTGTTTGTGTTTGTGTAGGTTGAAGAAAGAACATGGTTGCCAAAAGACTAGGTAGAGGAAAAGAGAAGAGACCTAGGTGAGGCAAAGACAAGAAGAAGCAAGGTTAAAGGGACTTGCTTGACGAGAAGATGGATATGTTGAGAAAGTACTTGCAGGCTGGGGGTTCACAAAAGAAGAAGCAAGAAGAAAAAGAGAGGAAGAGGAAAGAGGAAAAGATGAGGCAAATAAAGGTTGACAAAGAGATAAGAGAACTAAGGCAAGCTGTGGAAGAGATGGAAAAAGATATGGAAAGAATAGTTTAGTAGTTGCAAAGTTGACACTTATCAGTGAAGAGGAAGGTTACATGGCTCATCAAGAAAATTGTTCAAAGAAGAAGAAGACAAGCAAGGACATCAGCAATAGAGGAAGAACAAAAGCAATCTCAGACAGAGGAAGAAGTAAGCAATGAAATGGTGAGTACATCTATGACTGTTTTGACATCAAGCATTGAAGAAGACAAAGTAGACATGGTTGTGGATGAGCCTTCATTTCATTTTTAGTTTCAAGAGCAAGTTGAACAAGTAGAAGGACATATTACTATTAATGTTGCTGATAAAGTTGATGTTGACAATGAAGTTGCTGATAAGGTTGCTGTTACAGAGTTGCAGACCAAGTTCTTGCAGTTGGATATTGTTATATTACAGGGATCACCAAAGAAGTGTGAGAAGCAAAGTAAAGAATACATTGTTGGTACTAACCAAGGTGTTTTGATGAATGAAGTTGTCATTATTCAAGTACAGGTATCCAAAGTAGCATATAAGAAGAAGTTGTTTCCATTTGATAGACCTAAGAACCTTAACAAGAAGTTGGGAAAACCTAAAGTGAAAATGAAGACCAATTGGAATTGTTTCAAAGAGGACAAGAGGTAGAGCATAGAGGACATCAAGGAGAAGCATTCAAAGGATGAAGACCTGTTACTACCCTCCATCCAAGAGGGCTTGGATTTTCTTTTGGCCAGGAGTCTGATGCAGGAGCATCCATGGTCAATGGCAACCTTACATCACCAAAAATATTTTAATTTCTATTTGTTTGTTTTCAATAAGGTTTATGGGCTTGGGAAATAATATTTTAATTTGCAACAAATATAATTTTCCTTGGGCATATTGGTAAATGTAATTTTTGTGGAAAAATGCCCCAGTAATTTATAAATGTCTCAAATAGTGGAGAATATATTTCCTAGGCAAAGGCATTAAATTCTATTTTAGTTGGAGCTGATTTTTGTCATAAGTGGGGTTGATTCTGTCATAAGTGGGGCTGCCAAGAATCATGGAATTAATGTCACTTATTATTGTAACCATCATAGTGTAAGGAATCTTGTAAGTGGTCTTTATGGCCTAGGTTGGTGGACCAAACTCCTAGAATTTTATTTTATTAAATTCCAAAATTTGTAACTCCAAGAGAGAGGTAGTAATTATGAGACACAGTCGCAGTAAAATGAGCATACTTTTTTCATATTTTATCAAAATTGAAAAATTAAACATGTTCTAGAAAGTTGCGAAGGAGAGGCACAAAACCCAGAAACTATTTTAGAAAATTCTAAAAAAAATGAGGGCATAGTGAAAGGAATAAGTGACGAATGTTTATTGGAACTAGGAGAAGAAAATTGAGGAGAGACCTAGATGTTGGGGAAGGAGTCTACAGGTGGAGAAATTTATTTGTTGCAGGTCTTGGATGTGTAATTATCATAAGCTCACAAGATTCCTTATTTTTTAATGCATTTTCAGATTTGAATAAAAAGATTGTGTGCATATTTCTCTTCATATCTTTATTGTAATATTTTATTTTCAGCCTTCTTGCATAGGCTTGTTGAAGTGTTGTGTTGCATATTTGAATGGATTAGTATCTCATTGTTGCATCAATTGGTACATTAGTAGCCCCTTCTACATCAGTTTGTATGACTATGAGTGTAAACAGGAAAAAATTTCCACCTTCAGAATGGAAGGAGAGTATCATCAGAGAGAAGGGGATAGATGTTCTGGAAAAGTTAGGTTGCCATCTGAGTTCCAAGTTGTGTACTTAGCAATCCTTCTTGAGACAAGTATGTAATAGTTGTCTATTTATTTTAGACATTTCAAATTTGACCATTATCAATTTGACATGAGGAAAAGGTTTTCCAACATCAAACTTCATTTGATTTGGTTGAGAGAGTTTTCCACTATATCCCTCTATTTTGTATAAGGTTGTGAAGGGGGAGAAGATCTCAACCCACTATCGCACCTTTCTAGTGATTAATATCAACCTTTGTAATAATGGTAATGTTACCATTATGTTGATATAATAACTATTTATTTGTTTAATTATCTATTAAATTTATATAGAAATCTATTTTATTAAGTAATGAGAATTATCTCTTTTTCGGTGATAAGTTCTTCTTTGGTACCACCACTACATTCACGTAGTGAGACACATTCTCCTTAACCCACGTAAAGTGGAGTGAGCAGGGATAATCTGACTATGGTCGTGAGAATATGTTGGAGTGGGAGAACAGCTGGTGAGTTGCATGCTCCCTTCAAGGAGATCTTTGTGGAGAAGCTTTTAGTTACTTCACATAGTGGAGAGAAGGATAACTATTCCATTCGATAATCTTTTGGATGTTATACACTCTAGAAATACACAGGAAGAAGATAGTCTATCTTCTTTGGTAAGAGCATGTTGGTATTGAGAAGAGATTATAGTATCTCCATAGGAGACGGTTGTTAGTTGCGAAGAGAATGAAGCTTGCACTCTAGGAAAGAGTATTAGAGCTTGCTAACTATAGAGGCTATGTATTATATGTATTCATATCTTATTCTAAGGGTTTGAAGAGCGTAGGAGCGCGAACCCAAGCAACACTATGCCTGGCATATCAAACTATCATTATCTTTACTATTGACTCAGCCAAACCAGTCGATAGGTATGGTTAAGTCATATTATTGTTAACTATGTTTATATGGAAATCGTGTTATCAATTTGTGAAACTGGTGCTATATATATATATTGTTGTGTGCTGTTATGGGTAGTCTTTTCATAAATATAACTCATGCATTTTAATAAAGTTTGGAAAGGAGAGCCAAAAAACTTAGAATCATTAAACCATCTAGTGGTCGATGGGATCATTACCACTGTGTATAACTTGGAGCCTCTATATGGCTCAAATGACTGAAAACCCAAGTTTTTCTTTGTACAATGAACTCTTTCGAGTTATTATGACTAACCATGCATATGTGACACTAAATATTTGTTTTATTTTCGAGCCATATTGAAAAAGATTCATACAACTCGATAAGTTGAAGGCTCATTATAACGAGTCTTTCTTTAGAAAAGACAGTTTTGTCATCGTGTGTATGGCATGAGATAATGATGATTTCTTTCTTGGTTGCATGATAAGTAGTATCATGAAAGATGTAGGAACTGGAACTGTGTTTATTTTTATTCTTTCCTTATGGAAGGAAATACAACCCAAGATGACCAAAAGGCCAAACTTATAATTATAAGTTATAAATTTGGAAACTATTGAGTTGATAAATTGAGTTTTACAAAAAGATTAGCTATGAGAAAACAAGAAACCCTATTAAATTAATGCATGTAATGAGGGTTTACTTAGTAGATGTTGTCTACTCTTGATGTATAAAATTGAAAGGTCAATATGACCAAATGGTGGAAGTAAACTAGAGAAATCTAGTATGATATATATATATATATATATATATATATATATATATATATATATATATATATATATATATATATATATTAAATCAAAGAACAAGAGTGTTTGTTATTTAATGTTATGGGTTAGAGGAGTTAGCCCTCGAGTTAATTTAGAAGAGTTATGAAAACTAAAACTCTTGAGTCGGAATGACTTTATTTATACATATGTTTGGATATTAAGTGATCAAGGAAACCCTAGAATGAGACAGAATGAGTCTAAAGGGTGTTCAATGATTCTAAATGAATCTTATTCAAGAGAACTTATTTAAAGAATAAGACTATTGGATATTTGTAATGGAGAGTAAAATGACAAGAAGCCAGAGACCCTAGAGTTTGCAAGGATGCGAAAGAGGGACTCTCTAAAAAGATTGATACAGGTCAGATGGACTGGAAAAGAAATTATGATCATACAAGTTACATCTATAATCATTGTAGGATGAGATAGCTTCTAAGTCAAGTTAGAGGTGTGTGAACAATCGACTATGTTCATTGCAAAACATCTATGTATATTAAATCTTTGGCCAAAGTAATGCATCCATCTCTGCATGCATTAGTTTGTTCACTGTGCTCCAGATGGCATAACCATCCAGTAGTGTCATACATAGTTAGAGTGGATCTATAGTTGTATGACCGTGATGAGTTATGAAGGACACAACACTAGAAACTCAGAAGGAAAACATTATGGTTCCTTATATCTATTCCCTTCGTGAAGGGTAGGGCCACTTCCAAGAAGAAAGTTGTATGGGGGACCGCTAGTCTGTGGTTGGAGGAAAAACACTCAGGTGATGCTCTCCCTCCCAAGTAGATGACAAGCTGAGACTTATGAAGATAGATATCAAAACTCCAAATATAGTATATTCTATTTATATGACTTGACAGTCAAATTCTATGTAAATTTATCATTATTTCCATGAGAAAAACATTATAACTATACAGTGAAGGAAATCACTAGCATGCTATCTTTGAATATGTTGTAAATTTTTAGTTTGAAATTATTCGAAAAAGATATGCTTTTTATATAATGATTATGCAAATGTTTATTAATAAACAAAATATGATTATGATGATCATGATTATTTACTTGTGAGTATATTGGGAATGTTAATCTAGGTAATATGGGAGGACATGTTACATATGGTATTAGAGCTACCAGGTTCAATACATGGACCTATGAGCTCACTGCATAAAATCTTCCTTAGACATTAACAGTTACTAATGTTTGGATGTTCTTTTTCCAGAATGGTAAGAACAAGAATGACATCAAGGAAGAAGGTAATAGGAAATGGGTGTTACCTAAAGGCTATGAGGGAGTGAGCCTCAAGAATGAAAATTATCCTAGGCCAAACTGGTTACCTGGAAGGCACGTGGTTATCTGATACTAAAACTTTCACTGATTCTATTAAACACATCGAGGAGGACATAGTAGTTAAGGTTATTGTTCCTACCTCTGAAAATGATCAGTGAAACCCTCTGCACCTAAGGACTTACCATTTGGAAGTGGTCCTAATGCTCCTATTATCACTTGGGAGGTCATGGATGAGTACCTGCGAGTACATCTACCTCCTAAGTTTGATGTGGTAAACCTCAAGGATGAGGATAAACCTGGGAGGATCTCCCAACCTGAAAATGACTTGCAATTGCAAGATGTAAATATTTGTAATGAATGATGGATATTATGTGATCCATGGATACTATAATACAATTTTGAAATTTTGGCAAAAGTTTTTCCTTTCTTGTTTTGCATAAATGAGAATGGATTTATGTTTATGAATGGATTCAATTGTCTGAAAAATTGATTGAATGCTTAACTTGCAAACTTTAGGAGAAGTAGATTGCAACATGGTTTAGACAAGAAACAACACTAGGGATAGCCAGGAGGAAGGGTAACCTTTTGGACACTCTGATTCAAAACTTGACTAGATCCTTGCTATGCTCCATGAGACGAGGGAAAGAATTGGAACTTTAGAGCAGGAGGTCAAGGGTTAGAATGGACCCAGGTAGGAAGCCTTCCATGGGGGTGAAGATGAGGAATGTCATGAAAACACCACCCAAAGTGGACGTGGAGAGAATAACTCCGAAATGAGACAAGATGAAGATAAAAGGAGCCACTTGGCTCTAGAGTTATCCAGAGATATAAAAAGGATTACACCTCCCAAATTTGATGGGACTGTAAACAGAGATGTCACAGAGGCATGACTTATAGAAATGGAGAAATACTTTGAAATAAGAAACTATTCTGAAATCACCAAAGCAGTATGGGGAGCATACCAATTGGCAGGAGAAGCATCCACCTAGTGGATGGATAAAAAGATGGAGTTAAAATTGAGCTCCTTGAGTCTAACTTGGGAAAGGTTTGTGGAACGTTTTAGGCAAAGATAGTTGCCTTAGTTGTATTTTGATCAGGATCTTAAAGACTTCCAAAATCTGAGATAGGGTGACTCATTTGTGAACGAGTACTATGAGAAATTCACTTGTCTCCTCAAATATGTTCCCTAATATCAACATGATGAGAGATTTCATGGGCTTGAATGCTCAAATTGGATGTGAAATTGATGTGCATGGTCCCACTACAATGGACCAAGTTTATGAGAAAGCTATTAAACAGAAACAAAAGTTAAAATCCATGTCCGCATACTGGGAAAGGAACCTAAAAAGTTTAGTTGGTCCCAATCCTCCCAATCATTTAAGAAAAAGGGAAATAAACAGAATTCCCAAAAGAAAGGTGACAAAGGATTCAAGGATAATCAGAATGAATCCAAGAATGGAAAGAAAAGAAATAATAACTCCAACAAAAATGGAGATAATTCAGGAAATCCTTATAAAAGGCAAGGACCCGCAGGAGGGTGTTATTCATGTGGCGGTGACCATTATGCTAATTAGTGTCCCAATAAGACACAAGGGATTCAACTACGAGGAAACCCATTACCCTTGCAACAGGAAGCTTTCTAGCAATGGATACATACAACCTTGGATAACTGGCAAGCAGAGTATCAAATTACTCCAATTGAAACTGATACCTAATTTCACTACTAGCTCAATCAAGTAGAGCTTTTTAGTTTTTTGAAGAAGAGAAAGGTACATTTTATTTCTGCTGCATTATATCCATGTGCATATATAGTGCAAATTAAGAGTACAGTGCAATCAGATTTAAGGGATTGTATTGATCTTTTAAAAGGAATAGTAATCTTTATTAAAACAATAAATGTATAAGGTCTCACACAAGCCGTGAGATTAACTGTTTGACTGCAAATGAAAAGAGAAACTATACATTTATAGAAAACTAAAGAGATAAATATGCATATGAGATAGGGTGAGTCGTCATTGCCTGAATGCCGAGTCTTGGTCCTGCTTGTGTTGTCTTGTGTCATCTCGTGTTGTCCGCATGTCCCGCATCCAACTGTCATCTCCTTGCTGCTCCTAGTTATCTGCATTAGAGGTTGAAAACTGATGTTAGAGCATGATGAGCCATCATACATCATATGATATACATCTACAAATATACAGTTTGACTTTCAAATGCAGTAAACCAGTTAGTATCACATGGACCTTCGAGAAAGCAACAAGATAATCAAGAATATCAATCACATGCCCATGTTTTTCCTAGCATGTTTGTTTCCTATGTAGGTGTAGATAAAGTTATGTTACTGATTTGTTTATCTAATTTCAACATGTGGGGTTAAATGGGCTCCCACAAGGGTTGAGCCCAACATGCTACCCTTTTTGCATTTTGAGAGGTATTTTTAGGTCTTTTCAAGACATTCTAATAGGTCAACAAACACAAAGATGTTTCATCTTTGTCGTAAACATATTCACCTCTCAAGTATTGTTACCCAATTGCTTACAAAGGTTGTACTAAGAAACTGATAATGATGTGAATATCATTACTAAAGAGGTGAATATGCCTATGTCAAGACAAGTTGTCTTTGATGTTGGAATATTCTATCATGATATGCCAGAAAACAGGATATTATTGCCAAAGGCAGTCACAAGAATAGTTTGAAGTGCTAGGCATTTGTAACTATCGTTCAGAGCAGCCACATCTAAATTGTCAATGACTGTGGCAGTTAAGAGATAAATAATGCCTGCAGAAGTATGAGGACAACATTGGAATGATAAGTGATGCTTTTGACTGAGAAAGAATCATTAAACATATATGCTTTGAAGAGTATCAAGCTCTGTGAAATGTATGATTAGAGCAGTCTATGATTTTTATGAGTTACAGAATCATCATGAACTAAAGGATCAGTTTTGAAATAGCATGACTATCATAAGTTATCTATGAGTACAAGAGAGAGATAGTCCATACATTCCAGGATAGTCATAGTTATGGATGTCACGATCATACAATTCTAAGAGTTTAAAGTATGTCAAATATGTTTGCATAAGGGTCTTGAGGGACATCAAAAGCATGAGAATATATAACTGAGACATATGAGAAAACTAAGTGTTGTATAAGACATAGAAGTTACAGTTGTGTTTTCAAGTCAAGCATTTGTATAGGTGAACATTGCAAGCAATGATAACTTTCAACAGTTATGACATAAATACTGTAAAGATGTCTTAAAGATAAGGCAACATTTCAGGTCATGTGAGCACAATAGGGTATATCTCCAAAATTCATATCAGAAAGTAAATGAGAGCAAAGTACAACGAATGGTTACAAGATCAAATGCTTCAGTATGGTACTAAACAGGAGATAAAACCTTAGGGTTTTAATTAGATATTTCCATATTACTTTGACAGAATTGAGCAAGATAATTTTAGGGGGTCAATTTCATGCAACATTGCCATAAATAGAATAAGATGTATATATACCCAGATGGATTTCTTTGTCACAGCCAAAAGGTTAGAATCATAGTGTTAGAAAGAACAATAGTGTTTTGATGCAATTTACCCATGAGAAAATAATGAGGATCAAACATATATTCACAGCCATCTCAAAAATGTCGAACCCATTTAAGGTTTTCTACAAATAAATGGCTATAGACAGTGAATGTAGTGTTTTGAGTGCTATAAGAATAGAGCTACTTTTAGAACCAATTAAATGACAAGTGAGTAATATATACAGCTTCATTCAAAAGAATATTACATGCTCATAAATGCTACGTAAGACTTCATAAAAGATACAGATATAACTGGTGCAGTTGATGTAATAATGCAAATCAAAAGGAAGATCTACAGTCCAAGCTTGCAATGGCTGCTATAGGATTAAAAGTTATTGCTCACAAAACCCTTGTGAAGGTATGACAATAAAAGAAATGCCAAGCACAAAAACAATGCAACTTTTCATTTTTTTTTTTGCATTTCTAGCAGTTTTATCAAGAATATGAAATACACATATAGCTACGATGATCATAAGAGCCATATACAATGAAGGGTTGTTCAACAAAACCCTGATGAAAACAAACTATGCGATATTTCATTCTTTTTCAATAGTAAAAGCCAATAGAGGAAAAGCATGAGAATATAACAACTACAAAAGCATGTCATACACTAAAACAACTTAACCCTCTTTGCTATTTCTGTAGCTTTTCACCTGAAATATATAGTCATTTGGGCATGAAATACAATTGATAATGGTCACATATAATAGGAAATGATGCATTCATCATATATTGTGCAGAAACTGAAGACAAATAGCACTTTTTTTTATGGTGTTGGTTTAACAAAGGAAAAGCTCTTACTCATCTGTGGTTGTCAAAGCCCAGTCCCCAGAAAGCAAGTGGAACTCCTCAGAAACCCATAGAGCAAGATTAAAGCTACTTCATGGCGGTGCAACAGCAACAAGAGCATATGAAAAATGATAAGGTTTTTAGGGTTTCAACTCTCTTTTGATTTGAAACCTTATCCAATTGATTTTCTTTTTGAATTTGTTTAAAGAGAAAATCATTGTTATCCACATGCCTCGTGGTCAAGAAATCATAGTCATCATTCCTAGTGTTTGACTAGGAGGCCCATGAGGGACCTTTTTGTTTTTTATAAAGCCAAGTAAGATGATACATTGTGTGGTCTCCTCCTTTTAGACTTAAGATAATCACCTTCAACCTCGTATATGTTTTACTTTGTTTTTGTTTTTTGCATTAATTTAACATGTAAAGCATTTGGTTTGAATGATATTATTATAAATCATTAAATCAAATTGCCTTAAATCTAAATGTGAAATAGATAAACCATGCCTTGTAAAGACCTTATGAGTTTTGGATAAGTCTTTATGCCTTTCCAAACATATAGAAGAGTGGAGGTGATTGTCAAACACATGCCTAGATTTTAGGAGGATGTCAATTTCAATTGGCAAACACATGCTAAGCATTTAGGGCATTGTTTTCCTTTTTGGAGAGTGATTTGACCAAGTTTGGAGCAGATTTGGAATTGTTTATGGTAAATCAAGTCATGACTTGACTTTTTCCACATGAGAGAGTCCTTTTGGAGAGTTTCTTCTTGCTATTTTGGGGGCTTTTCTGTTGCATCCGACCCCAACTATTTCAATTCCTTCTTTAGTAGGTTTTTGGAGGGAGTTGAGAGATATAGTCATTTTGGTTGACTCATTGTAAAGAGTTCTGATTATGCAATTTTTTGGAGACTTGTGATTTTACAATCCTTGCTTAGATTTTGACATATTTTTGTAACTCATTTTACTTGATATGGAATACAGTGGAGACCTTGAATGCTACTGATTGAAGATTGTGCTTACTTGTCCTTTGCATCATTGTGTTTAGCAACTGATTTGATAGAGTTATCTGTGAAGTAAGTTTTATTTCCTCTTAGCTTTTGTCTCAGAATTTAGAGCCTTTATGCAAAAAATA
The DNA here is from genome assembly GCA_027924645.1 of Cunninghamia lanceolata. Lineage (NCBI taxonomy): Eukaryota > Viridiplantae > Streptophyta > Pinopsida > Cupressales > Cupressaceae > Cunninghamia > Cunninghamia lanceolata. The sequence goes on from BSBN01001093.1 coordinate 1,273,077, forward strand.
CTAATGCAGGTTGCAAGTTGTGTTAGAAGTGTGTATTACTTTTAAGTGTGAAATTATTTTTCCTCTTAAGAAATCTGCATACATAAGCCTACTTGTGAAATATTTATGTAGAAGTATAAGTGATAGGTTGTGCAAAAATTCTTTAGTCATTATAACAAATGTTTGAATCTGGCATTTTCATGTTCCTCATTCAGTTAGGTGTATTACCCATTAGAGTTTAGTTTCAGTTTTAATGCATGTGTTTCTTACCCTTTTCCTTGTCAAAGCCATATAATAGTTAGTCTTAGGTGATACAAAGTTAGGAAGCTGACCTTCTCCAGAGATTCACTCTAATTTCTAGGTGACCCACAACCATAGGAGTGTTTCCATGTTCCTCTAGAGTATCAATTTTCTGTAAATTGGTAGGGTGCAACTTTCAGAGATAACAAAAATCACAGTTATTTTATCTGGCATTCCAATTTCAGTTTTGACATGGATACTAGTGCTATAGAATGTTTTATTTCTCCAAAAGTTTTAAATAAGATTTATAGAAAAGTTGGTTACATGGCAAATACCTGGTCAGTTGAATATGCTAATCAGACTAGAGCTCAGGTAGAGCAATGTTTGTTTGAGGCTAAGATTGAACTTCTAAGTTTCTCCACTAAAGTGAACCTTTATGTAGCCCCATTAGGCTCATATGATGTCATCCTTGGAATAAATTGGTTATGGAGACATAGGGCTAAGGTGGATTATTTTTCTAAAACAATAGAATGCCTAGATGACCTTGGGAACAAAGTTTTTCTACAAGGCACTCCTAGAGAGGTTAAATTGAGGCAAATATCTGCCCTGCAGATGAAAAGAGCCCAGAGAAAAGGATGTCAACTCTTTGCTATTAAAATGGAGAAAATAAATAGTCACAAGGAATCTATTTTCCAAGATGATTTGATGTACTACAAATCTTAGAAACTCCAAGGAGTTGAAGGAAGAGAATCCATAGATCAGGAGAGATTAGATATTGAAAGATACCCCTTTCTTCAAAATTTTGAGGATGTATTCCTAGATGAACTACCAGGATTACCTCCTAAGAGGGCTTTTTGATTTTTCAATAGATGTAATTCCAGGATTGGAACATATATCTAAAGATCCTTATAGAATGACCACAACAGAGTTAATGGAGCTAAAAGATTAGTTGCAAGAATTGCTAGAAAAAGGATTAATAAGACCCAATGTTTCACCATGGGGAGCACCAGTAATTTTTGTTAAAAAGAAGGTGGTATTTTATGATAATGCATAGATTATCATATGCTAAACAAGGCAATGATAAAGAACAAGTATCCATTTCCCTGTATTGATGATCTCTTTGGTCAAATGCAAGGGGCAACTATGTTTCCAAAGATCGATCTTTGATCGGGATACCATCAATTAAGGCTAAAAGATGAGAAAATTCATAAGATGGCCTTTAGAACGAGGTATGGGCACTACGAATTCACTATCCTACCCTTTGGATTAACAAATGCCCCTGCAGCATTTATGAACTTAATGAGCAGTGTGTTCAAAGATTGTTTGGACAAGTTTGTCCTTATTTTTCTTGATGATATTTTGATTTACTCTAAAAATGAAGAGGAACACCTTCAAGATCTAAGGATTGTTCTTCAAAGATTAAGAGAGAATAAATTGTATGGAAAGCTCTCAAAGTGTGCTTTCTTTCAAAAGGAAGTACAATATTTGGGTCATATAATTTCAACTAAGGGACCTACAAAGGAAGGGCAAAATATTTGATTGGTTAGAGAAATGCCAGGAGGCATTCGACCAACTAAAAGAAAGATTGACTACGACACCTATTTTAAAGGTACCTGACTCAGATGGTCAATTTGTATTCATCACCGATGCCTCAGGAGAAGGATTAGGTGGTGTACTTGTCTAGGATGGGCAAGTTATTGCTTATGAATCCAAAAAGTTGAAATCTTATAGGCAGAATTATGCTCCTCACGATCTTGAGTTGGCAACAGTGGTTCATGCACTACAAATGTGGAGACATTACTTGGGAAACCTTTTGAATTAAAAATAGACCATCAAGGACTCAAATATTTGTAAATACTCAACCACATCTTAATGCTCACCAGAGAATATGGTTAGAGTTAATATCTGATTATGATTTTGAGATTAAATATATACAGGGTAAGAAAAATTGAGTGGTGGATGCCTTAAGTAGGAGAATCTCCTCGATGATCTCCATACATTCTAATTTTAGGAATCAAGTATTGTAAAGGTCCAAAGGAGATGAATATTATGAGCAAGTAAAGCAAGCTCTTGTGGACAATCCTCATGATTCTAGGTATGATGGATTCCACTTCAAACCAGATGGACTACTAAGGTTTAAAGGAAGAATGTATGTTCTGAACTCCAAGGAGCTAAGGAATATCGTGTAGAGGGAGGTTCACTCTGCACCTTATTCAGGACATCCTAGAGTGAGGAAATTGCTAGCTGATGTAAAACCATTATATTTTTGGAAATGAATGAAGAGGGATGCTATAAGGTTTGTAGCTAGATGTCTGGAATGCCAGAGGGTGAAGGTAGAACACCATCACCTGGTAGAACTTTTATACCCTCATGAGATTCCAGAATGGAAATGGAAAATCATTAGCATGGATTTTGTGTAAGGACTTCCTATGTCTAGAAATAGAAACAATGTTATTCTGGTTGTGGTGGATAGACTCACCAAAGTAGCACACTTCATACTCAGGAATTTGATAGATGGGGCACTAGTCATAGCCCACAAATTTGTGTAAGAAGTATTTTGATTGCACGGTATTCCTGAGAAGATTATCTCAGATAGGGATGGCCACATGACATCAAGGTTTTGGAAAACCTTGTTTTCCTCACTTGGAACTCAACTGAACATAAGCTCTGGTTATCATCTAGAGACAGATGGTCAGATGAAAAGATTAAACCAAGTGTTGGAAGATTTATTGAGGATGTATTGCATGGACTAGCAATACAAGTGGGAAGATTATCTTCCTCTTGTGGAATTTGCTTACAATAATTCCTATCATTCTACTATTAAGATGGCTCCATTTGAAGCATTATATGGAAGAAAGTGTCAAACTCCTATAAGTTGGGATAAGCTAGAAGATAGGATTAGCCTTGGTCTAGAAATGCTATCAGAAATAGAAGAGCAAGTCCATTTGATTAAGAAAAGGCTAGCAGAAGTGAATGATAGGTAGAAAAGTCATGCAAATGCTAAGCACATCGCAAGGCATTTCTTAGTGGGAGAAAAAGTCCCTCTTAAGAGTTAAAGCAAAAAAGGGTTATATTTTGGAAGGACCTCCAAACTAGCTCCTAGGTATGTGGGTCTCTTCAAAGTTCTCAAGGAGGTCAACCCAGTTGCATACAGGATTGCTCTACCACCAACTCTTGACATGATGCATAATGTTTTCCATGTTTCATATTTGAAAAAGTATTTTACAAGAGATAATCATGTTCCTATTCTTGATTAGAATTCCATACAAGTGAAGGACCCAGGGGTGGTAACGATTGAGCCCATCAAGGTGCTTGAACTACGTAAGCTATTCTATCGTAATAAGGATATTACTCAATGCAAGGTCCAGTGGGACTAGTATGTAGAAGAGAATGGCACCTGGGAGAATTATGATGATATTTATCAAAGATTCCCTCATCTATTTTAAGCTTTTTATTATGATGAACAAAACTCTTTTTATGTTATAAACTTTAGATACATTAAATCATCGGGGACGATGTATCTTATGGGGGAAGATATGTTACATCCCCAAACTTTAACTATGTTTTACTTTTACTTTCATGTGATTAGATGGATAAGTAATCGTAGATTAATGATTTGATGTTTGGGAAAATGTCAGGATAACTCATTTTTTATATAGATCAGGACTAATGCTTAGAATTAAACATGAGATTACATTTTGTTAAGATTATTTTATTATGATGAATAATGATTTATTGATGATACATTGATCATAGTTTGTATGATTGTGAGTGTAAAAAGGAAAAGATTTCCACCTTCAGAATGGAAGGAGAGTATCACCAGAGAGAAGGGGATAAATATTCTGGAAAAGTCAGGTTGTCGTCTGAGTTTCGATTCGTGTACTTAGCAAACCTTCTTGAGATGGGGTATGTAATAGTTGTCTATTCTTTTTAGACATTTCAAATTCCACCATTATCGATTTGACGTGAGGAAAATGTTTTCCTATGTCAAACTTTGTTTGATTTGGTCGAGAGAGTTTTCTGATATATCTCTATGTTTTGTATAAGGTTGCAAAGGGGGAGAAGATCTCAACCCACTATTGCACCTTATCTAGTGATTAATATCAACCTTCGTAATAATGGTAATGTTACCATTATGTTGATATAATTTTTTTTTTAATTATCTATTAAATTGATGTAGAAATCTATTTTATTAAGCAATGAGAATTATCTCTTTTTCGGTGATAAGTTCTTCTTTGGTACTACCACTACGTTCACATAGTGAGACACATTCTCCTTAACCCACGTATAGTGGAGTGAGTGGGGAGAATCCCACTATGGTCGTGAGAATGTGTTGGAGTGGTAGAAGAACTGGTGAGTTGCATGCTCCCTTCAAGGAGATCTTTGTGGAGAAGCTTTTAGTTACTCTGCATAGTGGAGAGAAGAATAACTATTCCATTCGATAATCTTTTGGATGCTATGCACTCTCAGAATACGTAGGAAGAAGATAGTCTATCTTCTTTGGTAAGAGCCTACTGGTATTGAGAAGAGATTACAATATCTCCATAGGAGATGGCTGTTAGCTACAAAGAGAATGAAGCTTGCACTCTAGGAAAGAGTATTAGAGCCTACTAACTATAGAGGCTACATATTATATTTATTCATATCTTGTTCTAAGGGTTTGAAGGGCACAAAAGTGCCAACCCAAGAAACACTATGTGTGGCATATCAAACTATCATTATCTTTACTATTGACTCAGCCAAACCAGTCGACAGGTATGGTTAAGTCATATTGTTGTTAACTATGTTTATATGGAAATTGTGTAATTGATTTGTGAAACTGGTGGCATTTATGGCATAGCCAATATATATATTGCTATGTGTTGTTATGGGCAATCTTTTCATAAACAAAACTCATGCATTTTAATATAGTTCAGAAAGGAGAGCAGAAAAGATTAGAATCATTAAACCATCCAGTGGTCAATGGGATCATTACCATTGTGTATAACTTGGAGCCTCTATATTGAAACTAAATATTTGTTTTATTTTTTAGCCATATTGAAAAAGATTCATACAACTTGATGAGTTGAAGGCTCGTTATAACCAGTCTTTCTTAAGAAAAGACAATTTTGTCATCATGTATATGGCATGAGATAATGATGATTTCTTTCTCAGCTACATTATAAGCAGTATCATGAAAGATGTAGGAACCAAAACTTTGTTTATTTTAATTCTTTCTTTATGGAATGAAATACGGCCCAAGATGACCAAGAGGCTAGACTTATTATTATAAGTTATAAATTTGGAAACTATTGAGTTGATAGATTGAGTTTTACAAAAAGATTAGTTATGAGAAAACAAGAGACCCTATTAAGTTAGAGCATGTAATGAGGGTTTGCTTAGTAGATGTTGTCTACTCTTGATCTATAAAATTGAAAGGTCAATATGACCAAATGGTCAAAGTAAAATAGAGAAATCTAGTATGATATATGTATTAAATCAAAGAACAAGAGTGTTTGTTATTTAATGTTATGGGTTAGAGGAGTTAACCCTCGAGTTAATTTAGAAGAGTTATGAAAACTAAAACTCTTGAGTCAGAATGACTTTATTTATAAATATGTTTGATTGATATTAAGTGATCAAGGAAACCCTAGGATGACACAAAATGAGTCTAAAGGGTATTCGATGATTCTAAATGAATCTTATTCTTGAGAACTTATTTAAAGAATAAGACTATTGGATATTTGTAACAGAGAGTAAAATGATATGAAGTCATAGACCCTAGAGTTTGTAAGGATGCAAAAGAGAGACTCTCTAAAAAGATTAATACTGGTCAGATGGACTAGAAAAGAAACTATGATCATACAAGTTATGTCTATAATCACTATAGGATGAGATAGCTTCTAAGTTGAGTTAGAGGTGTGTGAACAATCGACTACTTTCATTGCAAAATGTCTATGTATATTAAATCATTGGCCAAAGTAATGCATCCGTCTCTACATGCATTAGTCATTTCACTATGCTCCAGATGGCATAACCATCCAGTAGTGTCATACATAGTTAGAGTGGATCTATAGTTGTATGACCATGATGAGTTATGATGGACATAACACTAGAAACTCATATGGAAAACCTTATGGTTCCTTATATCTATTCCCTTTGTGAAGAGTAGGGCCACTTCTAGGAAGGATGTTGTGCAAGGGACCACCGGTCTATGGTTGGAGGAAAAGCACTTGGGTGATGCTCTCCTTCCCAAGAAGATGACAAGTTGAGACTTATGAAGACAAATATCAAAACTCTAGATGCATTTTATTCTATTTATATGACTTGATAGTCAAATTCTATGTAAATTTATCACTATTGTCATGAGCAAAATATTATTATTGTAAAGTGAAGTAAATCACTAGCATGCTATCTTTGAATATGTTGTAAATTTTTAGTTTGAAATTATTCAAAAAAGATATGTTTTTTAAATATAATGATTATGTAAATGTTTATTGATAAACAAAATATGATTATGATGATCGTGATTATTTACTTGTGAGTAAATTGGGAATGTTAATCTGGGTAATATGAGGGGACATGTTACAAATCGCTTTTCATCCAGCTTCTCCAAATCTACTAGTCTTTCTTGTAAAGATTCTTTTTCATTTAGTCATAGATTGTATGCCAACCTTAAACTTGGTACTATATATTGTATTAGTAATGTGGTGTCAACTCTGTAAACTGATTTAAATTGGTAACTTATTTTTCCACATTTATATGTTGTTTTATAGGCCCAAAGTAAAATTAGTATTTTTAAGTCCCGGTCACTTGTATTGATGTTGCACATTATTGTAAGCATGGTTCCTAGAATTTTATTGAAATCCCTAGTTGCACCATTTCCCTGTGCGTGGTATGGACTGCTTTGGTTACGTGTGATCATAAAATTCTCCAAAAGTTTCACAATTATGTTATTTACAAAATGTCTTCCTTGATCACTAGTTAGACTCAAAGGGCAATTGAATCTGGTATGATATTCTAATATATGAACTTTTTGGTAGTTTGAGAGATAAGTATACCTATTTTTCATATTCTTTTTGAAAATATACCCATATAAATCATATTTACTTTCAAAAAATAACATTTCAATTCATCGTTTCCTAGCTCTTATTCAACTCATCAATTAAATATAGGCAATTTTGTGCTTACTTGTATGCATTTATTTAATTAGCCTAGATTTATTTAAAATGGATCTTATTCCATTACATTTTGGTAAATCCATCTTTACTCTTACCTTCCATAGTTTTTTGCTCTAATCCTTCTTTACCATAGGGGTTTTTAGATCCATATTTTCTTATCGTCTTATCTTTTTTAGCTCTTATTAGGGCCATGTCTCTATTTATTGTTACTTAATTTCTATATCTCGCCTACTAGGGCTTGTGTTTCATTGGATGTAATCTTTTGGCCACCCTACCCACCCTTGGATTTCTCTCTAGGGTTTCATTTTTAAATCTAACACATCATCATTTTTTTTCTAATTATTAAATCTAAGAGTGACTTACATTTCCTAATCTTTCCATCTCTCATTCCCATATTGCTTTGTTTATGCCATGAGCTACTTGGGATGTTAATTTTACTTGAGAATGACTGTTGTCTTAACCCTATTATGGCTAGTCATTCCAATGACAATGAAATCTTCTTAGATGATTTTGTTGAGAAACATTTGGTTAATAAAAATATTATGATACTGATGCACATTTGGCTAGAAGTAAAATCTTTCACATTTTAGGAAAACACTTATTGATGTGATCACTCAAGTTGAATATCCTCACCAATTGGATACACTTTTCTATAATAAATTATTAGATTGACCATATGGAATGGGAAATTGCATATTGATTCATTCACTCAAGTCGAATCTCCTTATCAACTGGCTACTATTTTCTCTAACATTAATAGGTAGTCCATATGGAACATGTATATCCTTCATGATATTGGTTCTTTACTAGCTTCTTATAAAAGTTTATCCTCTCATCCCTCCTCTTCTTCCAACCCTAGGCCTACCACTACCACCCATATTGTTACACCTAGCATAGCTCTTACTTCCACTATTACCACTTCCACCTCCCTTATTCCCTCTATAATTGTCACTTCTTACACATTTTATGCTTGTTTTGTCCCTCACAATGGCCTATCTCATAGTTATAGTCCGTCTACCATTTCTATTTATAGTGCTTCCCTCCACTCTAGTATTCTACTTACATTCCAATCCTTTCACTCATATTGTACCTTCAACCTATGTTTCAAATACCATACCTCCTTCCCAACCAATGGATCACACTATTCCTCCATCGCCCTCAATGACTAACCCATCTCAAAATGTATTTCATCCATCCATGGCTATGTCTTCACCCCTTACCTCACACCCTCACTACACTTCTTCCATTGTTTCACATACTCCTATGAAGTAGACACCTTGTCTCTACTTCCACCTTCGATACACTATTACAAGAACTAACCAATCCTTAAAGGAAAATCAATTATAATAAAAAGGAATCTATCACATATAGTACTCTGTATCACATGTCATTGGCATTTTGTTACATTACCATTTCTTGTAGGATTTGTCACACCTAGGTTTGAGTTATATAATGGAAAAGGAGATCCAAATGTTCATTTACAAGCTTCCATTGTTGCATGTATGTATTTTGCATATGATTATAAGATATTACCTAAGTTATTTACATGGACCATAAGAGACTATGCTATTCAATCATTTTATTACTTTTTGAGTTCCATATGATGATTTTATCCATTGACTTTTTAAAACATTTCCACATAAATATGGGTTTGAAGATAACTATGATCAACTTGACCAAATATACCCAATGGAGCAATGAAGCTATCAATGATTAGTGTTATCTACTTCAAATTTTTATGTGGAAACCTTAAACATTAACTTGACAATGATGAACTTAAAATTATGCTTCTTGAGGGACTTAGAACTTCCAATTATTAGTAATAATGTACACTTGAGCAACTTTCCATTTTTGGGGATATGTGTAATCATTTGGAAAATCTTGAAGCCAAATTACTAGCATCTAACACACTCAAATATTGATCTTCATGTCAACCCTCTTATCCTTCAAAGTTTGAAAATTCAAACAAATTTTCCAAAGGGTAATTATTCAAAGGAAAATGTTAAAAAAGTTGCTACTACTTTTACTCTTCCTTCTTTTAAACAAAATGCTCCAAGAAAGTTCATAAAATTGGAAGAATCCTTGGACAATGTTCTACAAGGTTTATTGAGCTCTAATTTGATTACTAGTATTTCTTCCATATGTCCATTGGATCCTAATAAACTACTTCCAAAGAGTTATAAATAGAAAGCATTTTGTAATTTTCATCAAGTCAAAGAGCATTATATTTAATCATGTATGGATTTGAAACATAAAGTACAAGATCTCATTGATAACAACATAATTCATGTTGAAGGTGTTGATTATGGTGGGAACCCTTTGATGGCACCTCCAAATCAACCTTTGGAAATCTATACTAATCCATTTCCCACTTATCCCAACAATGTTGAAGCATAAGATATTATTATTTATGAGCAATAAAAATAGGAATAATGATACTTTGGATAATTGTCATGTTGAATATATAAATGCATCACATTTACATACTTTTGTAGGTATGATTAAAAAAGGCTAGATAGCTTCTTCTCCTTTGTCCGCTCCATTGATTCTATTTTCTAACAAGGAGATATCACAAGATAACTATTATAGTCTATTATATATAACTAGTAATCTTAAGTGTTCATTTCCTACTCTGTTATTTATTGATCTTGTATGCCAATACAACATATGTACTAAAGATATTTTATTCAACATACATATTATGCATCAAGAGTATGCATATTTTGGGGTTTTGGTGAAGATGACTAATGCAATGTTCATTAATACATCAAAATGTATCATTCTACATTTGAGAGTGGATCCTAAAGAATTAATAGTTTCATGTCATGTGATACCATCTTTGGATAGATTTGATGTATTACTTGGAAGACCGTGGATTTTTGTTATACATCAATGTGTTAAATTTGTACATGAAGGAAAGGTAGTCAAAGTGGAACGAGCTCATTATAATCCAATATTGGATGCTAGCCACTTTACATTGGATACATTTGTTAAAATGCCAAAAGATGTGACATATGATTTATACAAGATACATATGGATGAGTTAGAGAGAGTTCAAAAGAGGTTGGATCAAGATGATCTAAAACCTAAAGAGCCTCAAATTGCACAACCTATGGTTACTATTTGCATAAAATTATTTTTAATGATCCTTATGAGGACAAAAACTTTCATGAATCAAGGATACAAAGCAACTACAAAAGTAATACAAAAACTAATGTTTGATATCAAGCAAAGAAGAATGGATGGACTCTAAAGTAAAATGTTTTGGTGTATCCAATGCCAAATATTTCTACATAAACACCACCAAAGAAAAAAGAAGCCAATTGACAATGTTTTTGTAAAAAGTAAAAAAAGATTATATATAAAAAAGAAACACATGTAATAGAAAAAGCAAGTCACGAGGAGCAAAATGGTAGAATCAATGAAGAACATTATGATGACACATTTTGGGAAGAATATGATCTTTTGGAGGATGATGATCCTTGTAGATTTGTTTGATGATTCATGAGCATCCCTATAGACTATATGCCTATATACCTATAATTTTGGTTTCCACTTTGTTTTTTGCATATTTCCTTGCACTTTGAACTTTCCTATTATGTCTTGTTTGTTGTCTTTTGCATACTCTCATTTGACCTTCTATATGATGTTTCACTTTTTTCCTTCCTCCACTTTGGGGGCATCCTTCTTTTACTACTTGAGATTTTATTTTATGTATAATACACCTTATTTGCCTATTACAATGTCCTTACACTAGTTACTTTACTCAAGTATGTTTACCACCTTGGCTATTCATTTTTCCTATTATTTCCTACTTTTATGGTTGCTATCACCTTAGGCATCTTTATGTATATTTTTCTCACAATCTTGGTCTACACAAATGTTTGTCTTCCTATGGTCTTATGTTTATGATTTACATTTTCCTTATATATGTATTTATACCTTATGGTCCTTGTCATGCTTCTATCTTATAAGGATCCTTATCATGCTTTGCTTCCATGCTTATGTCTATTCTTTACATCTTAGATGTTTATGAACCAATGTCATTGTCCATCCTATCATGTGATTTTGTCTCTATGCGTATTGCATACATATCATATTGCCATTATAGGTGCTTTCATTGCCCTTATCCTATTTCTAGAGCTATTCTACTACACTAGGAACACAATGCCTTCCTCATACTATTTATTGCTCTTATGCCTTATCATATTCCTAGATCTTTTATCATATTGGGGGCACTATGCCCTCCCCATTATATATATCTTTACATGATTTTTATCTCACTTTTAGGACCATATTTACTCTTTCATTTTCCTATACCAGGGGCAAATTTATGTCAAATTTATGTGCTTTGATGCTTATCCTCTACATGCCTACATACTAGATCATTCTCATTTGCCTATATTGGGGCAACCTTATCTTATGTACCTTTATGATAATCACTATTTTATTTGATAAGTATTGTTTATGCTCACCATTAGATATTCTTCTACTTTCTTGTCGCATGATGCTATCTATGACATTTATTACGTGATTTTACATGATATATGTGCTTACATGCTTACATTTTTTAAATTACATTTACTTTTCATCTACTATTTTTCCCTCTCCTCCAATTCCTTACACACTTTGTATGTAATCAATTGGAGGGGTCATATACTATGGATAATACTCTTATGATCATAGTTTAGATAGCCACTTGTGGTTATATATAGACTCATTACCATACTAAGAGAGATCTTGCTAGTACTTATACACACATGCAAGCAAAGTTCTATCACATTATTGTTGGACTATGGATCACATTCACCACTTTTATTGGGGTCACATTACATCGCAATATCACTTTGCATAATTGGTAACCCTTCTCTTTTTTCCTGCTTTCTTGTTTTTATTAAATAGCTAAAATAAATTGGTTATTTGTACCTATTTCACTTGTATGACAAAATCTACTCAATACATATATTTTCTCTATTTTACAAGTCCTTATGAAACAATCAAGCTAACTAAAAAATATATCAAAAATTTAGGATTAGTCTATTACTTTATATAGATTTGGTATTCTTCTATAGTTAAATATTTATTTTTTTCTATTGACTCAAAATATTCATTTATTTTAAAATAAATATTCATTCTAAATACACATCCATCATGTAAAAATAAGGACAAGATAAGATATAATGATAAAATTTGTATACCCACACAAATTCCCATTTAATTTTGGGCACATAGTAATGTAATGAAAACACAATTAATAATTAATAACAAGGTATATATTTTAATTAAATATATATAAAAAGTGAAAAAGCAATTAGCAATGGAAGCTGCAACTGCCATTTTTTTTGGCCTTATCCAGTTGGAGACGTGGCAACTATGAGTGTAGATGTTTGCATTTTTCAAATGCTAGCTGTTTACTTTTTTTCCCGTTTCAATCTGGGTGTAGCTGTTTGTGTTGTTCAAATGCCAGTTTATTTTTTTTAGCCGTTTGAATCTGGAATCTGGATCATGGATGCCTCTTCTAAGATAATTCATTCTTGCTTTTTTCCTAATAAATTCATTCAATTCTATACAAGTTAAGAAACCTTTCTAGATTTTGAAATCTTGTGCAGATTTCCTAGCCGTTACAACTCTTTGCCTATATATACACATTTGCATTTACAATAAGCATTACATTTGTGGTTCGCATTTGCAGGGTTTTCTGTTTTTTTTCATTGAATTGAGTTTTTATGGAGCGCTCCTCTGCTCTTGTTACTTAACTTTGTTTTTTTTTTTTAATTTTCATTCTTCTGTTGTTTAACAATGTTTTCTTCCATTTTATATCTAAGTATGTTTTCACCATTTTATTTCTTTCTTATGTCTACCCCTGTACCTGCAACCACACGAACACTAGCCCTGCAAAGGAAAGGCATTCATTCATATCCAGCGTTTGCAACTCTCTTCAATCTGTAAGCTATGATGGTTATTTTATTGCTGAAATTTTTATTCCCAGTTCTGTAGATTAGGATTATCTACTTTCTTTTAAAATTTATGTAGTGTTATGGTTGCTTAGATTATCACACATCTTTATGAGTTTATACAGCGTTATGGTTGTTTAAACTTCAGATTATTGAGTTTTTTAAGTGAATTTGGTGTATAATGTTAAATATTGTTTACATAGTTAATTTGTGCAAGTACGCACAATATTGATGAGATGGTATAATAAGGAATGGAAGAGAAGAAATGAAGATGATGAAGAAATAGTACTATTTCAAACCATACATGCTATGCTCTATGCTACGTGTTTGTGCAAATTTATTTAGTGGGAATTACAATATGGTTAGAGTTGATACAATATTGTTATAGAACAATATATAGCGGAACTACTGATTTGTAGCAATATCTAGCCATCAATACTTTCCTCTGAATCTTTATTGGAAGAGGAACCCACCAAAATGTATCAGTCCCCTATATAAAGCTCTCTTTTAGCATCTAGGGAGTGTCTAGCAAGATTTAGCCATCAATCTTGGAAGAGGGAACCCACCAAAAATTATCATTCCACCATAAGGTTCTTATTTAGCAGCTTAGGAGAGTGTCTAGCAAGATCTAGCCATCAATACCTTCGTCTGAATCTTTGTTGGAACAGGGAACTCACCAATTTTATCATTTACCCATATCTTCCAGCAGTCAAATGTGTAACAGATGGAGATGCCAAGAAAGCTAGAAATATTGTGTGTTCCCATAAAAGATGGACATTATTAGCAACTTTAGTTCTAGTTGATTGCAATATTGGTTTTAAAATATAATTTTATGTTATAAAATTTTAAATATATATAATCCATCAATTTATGTTGCATTTGGAAATTGTTTAGATTAAAGGCTACAAATTCTTGTGATATTTAGTTCTTGATGTCTTCGATTCCTTAATTTCTTCACTTGTGAAAATACCCTAAGTCTCGCTAAATTTAAATTTACTCTTGTTTAATTGTTTTTCTTCTTTTATCTATTCAATGTGCCATTCTCAAATATTGATTTAGACCATGGAGGGAACCAGTTCGATCCTTTTCAACCAATGTATCCTCTTGTTTTTTATTTGAAAGTCACGATAACAAGAGAGGAGGGGAATCAATTAAAATTAAATCTGAACATAAGAATGTATATGCATTTGTAGATCAATAATTTTGTAATTAGCTTTGTTGCTAAGTTTCTCTTTTGAACAAATAACGTGCAAGACATATATCCTGCCACCTCATAAATTTAGACAGTTTCTACTGCAGAGATATTCTGACGTTATAGATGGGAGCTCTCCTCTGCCTCAAATGCATATGCCCTGTTCTTCACCTCAATCCAGCTGCATCCTGCTTCCTTTCTCACTCCTCTTTCCTTCATTGTTTTCCTAACTTTTGCTGCATCATCCCACTTGCCAGCTGTGGCATATATTTGTGATAGGACATAGGGTGTAGCACTTCGCTGTTCCGGTTCAAAATGGGCTTCTGCTGCTCGTTCTCCTAGCTCTATATTGCCATAACTTCGGCAAGCTCCAAGTAGTCCCTTCCCCCCACACGAGCAAGGAGATCAATAAAGCATGCATAGTGGTCTAACCTATGCATAATATTGTAATCTTGACCCATGGAACTAAAATAGTAGCGGCCTTCATCAACTAGGCCTGCATACTTGCATGCAGAGAGAACACTAACAAATGTGCTATCATTTGGTTTTGCAGCCTCCAACACCATCCTCTCAAAGAGTTGGAGGGCCTCCTTGCTATGGCCATTCAAGGCATATCCTCCTATCATGGCATTCCAAGAAATGACATTTCTTTCAGGCATTTCCTGAAAAACTCGGTTTGCTTCTTCTATGCTTGCACATTTGACATACATGTCAATAAGGGAACTCCCCACAGAAACATTTGAATCAAACCCACTTCTCAAAATTAGGCCATGGACCTGCTTACCCCCATCTAAAGCTGCTAAGGGTGCCCAACAGTTGAGAACGCCAGTGAAAGAGACATCATCCGGCTTGGCACCTGCCTTCTGCATTTGCACAAAGAGTTTTAACCCCTCTTCAACAAACCCATTGTGGGCATATCCTGTAATCATGGCATTCCACATCACCACATCCCGTTCACTCATTATATCAAACAGCTGGCGTGCATCAGACAGGCTACCACATTTGGAATACAAATTCACAATGCTACATAACACAAACAAGTTGGAAACATACCCATTCTTAATCATGAGTGCATGGACTTGAATTCCCTGTTGGAAACATCTCTCGCAGGCGCAGGCGCTGAGAATGGTGGCATAAGTGAGCTGATTAGGTTTCTCCCCTGTCAATTGCATTTGCCTAAATAGTTTAGTCATTGCAGTCCATGTCACAATATCTCGTTCAGACATTTCATCAAACACAAGCCTTGCATCACCAGTGCTTCCACATTTAGCATACATGTCAACAAGGGCACTCCCAACGAAGCTATTCAATCCAAGCCCACTCATAACAATGTGAGCATGGAGTTGTTTTCCCATTTCCACAGCTGCAAGTCTAGTACAAACACTAACAACAGTAGCAAAGGTAAACCGGGTGGGTTTAATCCTCACCTGCTGCATCTGCTCATATTGCTCCAGAGCTCCAGAACAATACCCATTTTGTGCATACCCAGCAATTATTGCATTCCATGATACGGCGTTTGGTTCAGGCATTTTGTCAAACAGTTGGCGTGCATCATCCATGCACCCACAATTTGCATATCCTGTGATGATACTAGTCCATGAGAATACATCTCTGAAGTGCATATTTTGAAAAACTCGGATGGCGTCTGCCAAAGTGGAACATTTGGCATAGATATAAAGCAAACGATTACAAAGGAAAACGTATGAATCAAATCCTGATTTAGCAATATGTCCATGAATAGCTTTCCCCTGAGCCAAAGCTTTGGTATCAATGCATACCTGCAATAGGCGAGCGTAAGTAACAATGTTGAATGCGGGAACGCGCATTCTGAACACCTTTTCTTTCCCACCATCAAACTATCCACGGACATTTTCCAGCTATTCAATTCAGGCTTCCTTACACTGCTAATTCAAGTTCTTGCTACTGCCATAGGCAAGCAAAAGAATAACCCGTTACCTGTTGAGGGATGTATGAATATAGGTTATGATATTATTCTGTTCAGACATCTTCTTTCCCATGCTTATCTAATTTATTACTTTTTGTTTGATTATAGATCTTTGTTATTGATCTCACATTGTTTTTTTTTATTTTTTTTCTAAATTGTCAGTAAGCCAAGTCTCAAGATTTTAAAATGAATTCAATCTTGAAATATCACCGGACTAGGTTAACAGTCCAGAGTCTCTAGCGATCACCGTATAAGAATTTCAATTTATCCAGTGAAAAGATAGACCCTTCTCCTGTTTTCCTGTCTGGAATTCAAGTTAATTGTGCTAATTGTGAAATAGAAACTATGTTTCAGGTTTTGTTTCTCATGCATATTATTATATTTGGGATATAAATCAAAATTTCTTGTACACACTAGAGATGAGGGAGATGAGGGAAATAGATGTTATAAAAGGATAATTAATATTCCAAATTCAGTTGGATATTATTAATATTGATGCAATGTTTTTAAGCTTGTTTCTTTATAACTTGTTCAATCTGGCATGATACTATTAATCCTCAATCATAGGATTTTTGCAATTTTTTGAGGTTATTATTTGAATTGTTTAAGACATGGGTTTTAAGTATTTCATCTTTAATTTGGTTTAAATTAAATGTTTCTATGAATGTTTTTTATGATTATCATTTATTTGAATTCAGTTTTGTTTTCATGATGTATTTATTTAGTTGGAAAAGGCTTAATAAATATAATTTCACATTCAGTTTGAGCATGGTATTCAATGATGTTTCTTTATACAATTAATATAGTATGATATCTTATTAATTCTGAATTAGGTTTAAGGATTTTTAACAACTTATTTAAAATATTCCATCTTTAATTTGGTTTAATTATAAAATGATAATGATTTTTTAGTGACTTCTTTCAATAAGAACTTGAGTTCTATGAATGCTTTTTATGATTACTGTTTGGACTTATGTTACTTTTATGATATATTTTGTTGGAAGAGATTTAATAAAACATGAATTTTGGTTATTTGAATTAACTATTTAAAATTGTAACACCATATGCTTTGATTCTTTCACGTACATACACATAAAAATTAACTTTATTTATATAGATAATGAATGTTTTTGGATTTAACTGTGATGAAAAAAGTATGACACAGTTAAATCCAGAAGCATTCATTATCCAACATTATATAAATAACATTCATTGTCCAACATTATATAAAAATTAGGGAAATTAAGTTGACCATAAAATGACCATATTAAAAAATAAATCAATGATATCCCTTATTGGATATCAAATTAAAATGTCCTGAAGATTGAATTGAGCAACAATTGGTTGTCTATTTTTAATTTCTAGAGTAGGTTTTGATTTGACCAAGTTAACGAGTATATAAGAAGGATTTAACAAGAGAAATGATATCTTCTCTGCTTTACTATGTCCTTTTCTATCCTTTGAAGAGTGATAAATTGCAGGAGAGCAGTTGTCACGACTCACAAGCATAGCCACTGTTTAAAGAGCGGGCACATGATTAGAAGTGCAGTCCAAAATGGTTTTCAAATACTGACGTTGGTTTTACCCCATGTCAGTTGGTTTCCAAAATGTGTGGAAATAAACATTAGACAAACTAAATGATGCAGTGTTGAGAAAATATTTAATGATATCGTTTCTCTTACATGATCTTGTTTCTCTTACCTGTAATCTAAGAAAGATTTCATTGTAATAGATTTAATAATAGTTGGATAAAATGTGTGTCAAATTAAAAAATTTAAAATAGTAAGAGATTTGTGGCATTTATTTTTAAACTTCTAATTAGGTGAAATTATTACTTAATTTAAAAAATTAGATTAAATGAAATTTATATGTAGAATAATTACTGATATGTAGAAATTCAATAACTAACAATCAGATTAAATGTAACTTATATTGTAATTATATTATAGTTGGCCAAAATGTGTGCCAAATTAAAAACTTTAAAATAATTGAGATTTGTGACACATTTACTTTTGAGATTCAGTGCAATCTAAGAATTTTTTATTTTTTAATATAAATTTCATTGTAATTATATTATAGTTGGACAAAATGAGTGGTAGATTAAAACAGAGCAGATGGTAGATTAAAAAGGAGCAGAAATTTGTGGTATTTGTTTTCAAACTTGTAATTAGAAATTAAATGTAACTTGTATAAAGAATAATTAGTAACATGAACTTTTGAGATTCAATACAAAAGAAGCAATATGGTTTTGGGATTAATAATGCAGATTTAGGTCAATCTACATCTAATTGTAGTTAGTCTTTTATCATTTTGATATAGATTTAATTATTTTTCTAGTAGTATTAAAATTTACATATCAACTTTGTATTTTTAAAAGTATTTTTTCAGAAATTTTATGTCATAAAAGGTTAAAAGTCTTTAGAATCCACTTATTTGCTAAAAGAAAATATAAGACATTCATTAAGCATGGCATGTCTTGATTTTGTTTTGACACAATCATTTTGATTAGATTTAATCATTTTGATATATATTTAATCATTTTCCTAATAACATCAAAATTTACATTTTCACAAATTTTATGTCATAAGGAGGTTAAAAGTCTTTAATGGAACCTGTATTTGTGTTCCATCTAAACTTGGGGATTGTTTTTTTTAATAAATAGATCTTTCAAACTAATATTTTAACAATAAAATATTTTTAAATATTTAAGTCCATTTTTGATTTCTTTGACCTGTTTGAAAATGTGAACTACATTTATGTTCCAAGGTTTCTTGTCAAATTACATAGGCTATGAGACATTATTATGCAAAATCTGCATTTTTCCTGTGTATTAAATTTTATAGCCCTTTGAGACATTATTATGTAAAATCACAAGGAATGCTAGTGCCACTTCCACTGGCTGCACCATTCATATTTTGTGTAGCAGCAACATGCCTCTCATAGTTGATTGAGATTAAAATAAAAATAAATTGCTTGTTCAAGTTTTTAGACTGTTACTATCAGGGTATGTAAAACTATCTTTGGTCAGGTCTTCTTCAATCGCTTGTTATTATCGGTGTATGCTCTAATCTTTTAACTAAAAGAGGGGTAAAAATTTATTCAAAACATCAGAAGTACACTCTACTAAGTGGTCCAACTTTTGAGACAAATCCAGGGGTAATTGACCCCAATGCTCTAATCTTTTAATTAATTGTTTCTTGTTACTATTTCTAAGGGGTGAAAGTATAAAATTGTGTTTCTTATAAAAGAAAGAGCAATAACTTTAGTTAGTTTGAAGCATTGAAATTGATTTAAACTAATAAAATGATGTAAACAAATAAATGGTAGATATTTCACTATTGTTGGTATGGTATGTATTTTGGAAAATTATTAATTTTATTTAATTGAATTGGTATATTATTTTGGAAAATTGTTAATTTTTATTATTGGTGAAAAAAATTCAAAAAGTAGTAGTTTTTTAGTACTGCCTTGGCTTGCAATGATTAATCTATTTAGAGTAAACCAATCAAAACAGAGTATTATTTTTCATGTTGAACAAATTTTAATTTTAATTTTTCCTAAGTCTACATGAGAAAATTTGGTTATTAAACAAATAATATTTTTTTGTTTACGTCTATGCAAATATTATAATAAAAATTGTAATATTAATGAAATAATTAATATCATTTTGATTCATTGTATATATATTATTTATAAATTTGATATTTTAAATATTAATGAAATAATATAATTTTAATTATATACTAATAATAGAATGTCTATTAAATTATTGATTATACAAATTAGTAGAATTGCCATTAAATAATATATTTATATTTATGTTATATTATAGTAAAATGAAATATTAATATATTATATTGTGTAATATTCATATTAATATTTATTTATTTTTTATCAGTTCAAAGAAGCTAGGGCTACACCTTTGTATTAATTATCAAATATCAAGAATACATAGTAGCGGGGGAGAATAAGCTATCACCCTAGACAACACAGAGATCCCAACATCAAGCCTAAACTACCAGACAACTAGATGCAAAATATTGCCAACCCTACCAGAGCCTAACAACCAACCATTAAATACATGCCTTTAATAAGATTTTTACAAACAAAACTTTGGGCAGAGCCCTGGAAGTAACCCCATCCCCTAACAAAAGACACATCACTCATAGACTCACACCGCCCTAATCCTTGGCCGCTCCCAGTTTGCAACCACCTCCTCATCTACAAGCCCTTCCTCCATTATGAAGTCCTTGAGCTATGTTGTGCTGTCATCAGGAAGTATCTCCAGAATTTGCTTGAGGAACCTAATTCCTCGCATCGTAGCTGAGCGAAACTGAGGCAGAGTTTCTGGAGAAGCGGTGAAGACCAGAGGAAAATGCTCTGGTGGCTAGCCTCGGTGTCGAATAACATAATAATCCCCCAGGAGTGGAATGCCCCTGCCCACCTCATAATTGTTCAGGACATCCTCCAACCCTCCAAGAAACCTCCCTTTGATGAGTTTTTTGCACAATTGACTAGTTGATTCCTTGGAATCTCCCGTCTCTAGCACAAATGCAAGGAACATGGTTGCCACGTCAGTATTTATCCTGTGCCTATCCTCAGCCCACAAGAAAACCTCTTCCATAACCATCTTCACAGCTTACAAAATGAGCTCGTGCCTAGACTTGAAGATCAAGCCCAGTCTTTTATCTGTCACCTTTCCTAGAAACGTTAGCTGCCTGCTTGGTATTCCAAAATGATAGGGGTGTCCATAGCAACCACCAAGCCTACCAATCTAAAAAAACAAAGAAACCTTCAAAAGGAATGTCATTGTCGACTGACCATTCCTCCATTTATTACTATCTCTAGCTCCATCCATGAATTCGCATGCTTCTAATCATGGAAAGAAACCACTCTACCTCCATTTGCACGAAGAGTACAATTATCTAATATCGATTTAAGTGACTATGTCATCTCTATCGATCCCCATCCAAGAAGCCTTTTTGGCTAACTCATCCGTTAACTCATTCCCTTCCCAATATATATGGGAGACCTTATATTCGATCATCTCTTTTAGGATTTGAGAGATGGGATCAAGCCATCTTATAATCTTCCATTTTGGTGTCCACCCAGCTCGAATGGCATTGATAGTGATCAATGAGTCTCCTTCCAGATGAACTCTTCTAAGATTCTGACTCTGCACATTGCAATCCTATTAGGGCCGCCCAAAATTCAGCTTCGTTGTTCATTCCTACCCCTAGATATATAGATTTTACCAAGATCTTACAACCTTCATGGTCTCTGATCACATAGCCTGCACCACTTCCCCTGGGTTTCCCTTGGCTGCCCCATCGAAGTTGATCTTCACCCATCCCTCTATTGGAGCCAACCATCTTACTTCTTTTCTTACCTCCTTATCGGGTTTAACCCTCGAAACCCCATTGACGTGGGATTAATATTTAATTTTTATTCATTGTATTAATTAATTATAAAATTCTTATTTTAAATATCAATAGAATAATATAATTAATAATAATATTTATATTATTGATTATACAAATAAATTTGAATTATCATTATAATGTATTTAAATTTATGTTATATTATAGTAAAATTAAATTTTTAAAATATATTTGTGTATAAGTATTAAATATTTAAAAAATTTAATGATCTAAATATTAATATATTATATTGTGTAATATATGATTATTTATTTTTTCTTCATTGTAGTTATAATATTGATATTTTAAATATCTATAGAATAATATAATTAACATATTTTTGTAATAAAAATTATTGAAACATAGTAAAAATGGAATATTGATATATATTTCAATATTAATAATATATTAATTATAACAATCTAAATATTAATTTATTTATTTTTTGTTTCATAAGATTATAGTATATATTGATGTTGAAAGAAAAGTATACATTTCTGTCTGCATATTATTTGTAGAAATACCTATCCTTTCTATACTTTCTGTACTACTTGACCACGCAGGGTCTCCATGTGTAGCAAAATGGCCATGCAAGGCTTGCCATCCTTCTAGAAGTAAAATTACAAAATTGGTCTATCGACCATCATCTTAAAGAGCTATAGGGGAAAGATCAAAAACCCTATATTGGCATCTTACCCTATACCGACCTAAACCATAACAGAGAAACAATCAACTGATAACAAATAGCAAAGATATTAATCAAAACCCAAGTCAGTCGCCCTTACCCTGAAGCCTTCTAACCAGTCGAAGGATCCATCATGAGGTTTAATTTGTAGTAGTTTGAGCAGAAAATCCACCCCCGCCACAACTTGCTCTCTGTGTAGAATGAGCGGCCAACCTTTAGGGTTTAGTAGGAAAGGGAAATAACGAACCACAACCACCTTGTCCTCTATCAAGTGAAAATCTGTAGGCCTAGGGATGCCCACCCCTGGCTCAGCTACTCTGAGAATATCTGCCACACCCACAAGCAAGTTGTCAATAAAGATTCGCCTTACCAGAAGAAGACCCGTTCTCTCCTTAGAAATGCCATCGTCTAACAAAGAAGCCATGAACTGAGAAATAATTGAAGTGTCAACTCAGTAGAATTCACCCTCCTCCATATAATTTTTGCCCAGGATGACCTTCACCACTAACAAAATGAGATCATCATTCAGGTGCAAGATCCTCTTAAGTCTATGATCAGTCACCAGTCCCTTGAATGTGAGTTGTCTTACTGCGCTTTCTACTTGAATAGGTGTATCCATTCCCAATCTGATCAAACCTTCCATCGAGATCCTCATTATGAAACTGGACCTGCCCACCATTGATGACAAAAGAAACTGTTGAGAGACCTAACGTGTGGCTACTCTATAAAAGAAGAGCTATCTTCTTGAAATTTCCTAGCAAAGCACGATTGAAGGTGTGTGAAATCGGAGGCCTCTTGCCTTGTAATGAATGCGCATTATGATTAAAAGGCAAGTGATGGTTAATAAAGACCTTCCCTTATTTCCCCTCTGCCACCTTTGTCACATCAAAGCCCTTACAATCCTAGTCACTTGCCACCTAGGCATCCTGACTGGCCACTCGAGACCCCAGTCCTTCCACACCCATTATGTGAAAGGACTCCCGTCCATCCACCCACTGGATCACACCTTTGCTAAGGTAGTTCATCTATGTTCACTGTTTCTCTTATCTGTCTGCCATCTGCCCCTAGGTTTGAAAGAGCATCCACTTCTTTGTTTCCTTCTCTAAAAATGTGTTTGATTTGGATTAGATCAAAAGAATCCAAGAGGTTGACTGCTTGATCCAACAAGGCATTAAGTCTCCAATTCACCATTTTCCTAGTTCTCAGACCATTGATAATCAACAAGGAGTTGCCTTCTATTTCCAAATTTTTGATTCTGAGATCTGAGAAAAACTTTAGTCCCAGAATGACTGCTTGCAATTTATCTTCGTTGTTCATTCCTTCTAGTAATTTTTCTACCAGCCACCCTACTGTTCTCTCTTTCCAATCTCTGACAATGCATCCAACACCTGAAATCCCTGGGTTTCCTCTTGAGGCCCCGTCAAAATTTAACTTATGCCATCCTTCTTCTGGGGGAGTCCAACGAATTGCATCTCTTTTTGCTCTTGAGGAATCCTTCTGGTCTGAAGCTATGGAAGGGGCTATCAATCCTTTCCAAATTTTCTTCATCTCTGCATCCCAAGAGGAGAAACTCTTTTTCCCTTCACAACCATCAGACAATCTTACATTCATTACTTCCACTATCTTTACCTCCAATTTGTTTAGAAAAGTGTGTAAAGGGGTCTCCTCTTGAAAGATTCTCTGATTTCTCTCCTTCCAAATTTCCCACAAAAGTAACGAGGGGCTGATTGTCCATAATCCTCTAAAAATTGAATTCTTATGGAGAAGAGGCCAAGAAACTAAGGTTTCCCCAGGGTGCTTAGGAAAAGCAGAGATCCAGTTTAACTTAAGCTTTAATCATGCCCAACATTTAGCTGAGAAGTCACAGTTAAGAAGGAGATGATTAGTTGACTCTTCATCCTGCTTGCACAGAAAGCAAATAGAGGGTTGTGCAACTCCCATTTTCTTGAATCTATCTACAGTTAGGATTCTATCATTCGTAGCCACCCATGAGAACAAACCTACCTTTGGAAGACATAATTTATTCCAGCAAAGTGAGGTTGGCAAGCGAAGATCATTATCTGGGGGGCTCTAAGAGCCTTATAACCCTCCTTAACACCGTATTTACCTAAAGGGGCTGCATCCCACCTCAACTCATCTGACCCTGCTCTTAAAATTATTCTTCAATTTCTCAAGACTTCTTCCAGGGCAGCTGCCACTCTATCTTCCAAACCCAGTGTCCTAATGTGTTTCCATCTGTTCCCTATTCCCCTGCTTGAAAGGAGCTCCATATAATCTCTATCCTTGACCCCCCACCTCTGTTTAGTAATCACTCTAGCTGCTTCTAGTTCTTCCCTTTCTGCTAAAATGGAGTGACCATTCCACGAGTCCTCCCAGAATAAAGCTTTACTTCCATCCTTGATCTCCCAAGTCAGATGATTGATGATTAGAGCTCTACAATTGCTGATAAAGTTCAAAATTCTTGAGCCCTTAGGTAACTACCTCATGGTGAAGACATTGTTCTTTGAAACTTCTAAATATTTCTCTCTCACAATCTTAACCCATTTCAGGTCTTGTCTCGAATGAATTGCCCATACCAATTTATCTCCTAGGTCAATATTTTGATCTACCAAGTTTTTCAGGCCAGTCCCATTCGCTTCTATTGGTTCACATATCTGAGACCATTTAATTAAAGGATATTTATTCTGATCCAAATTGCCCTACTAATTTTTTTTCTCATTTTCTAATTTAAATCCGCGAAGGCTGCTCTTGCCAATGGAAAACAAGAGATCATGTAGGTGGGAATTGTTGTGATGACTGCCTTTAATAGAGTCAATATGCCTGCCCAAGAGATCCACTTGTTTTTCCAGGATGTTAATCTATTTTTTGTTCTTTTAATGTGCCCATCCCAAAGCTTACCAAGCCTAACCCCCTTTGCTAAAGGCAAACCCAAGTATTTGCAAGGAAGTTCCCCTTTCCTAAACTTCAAAATTCTAATGATCCTATTTTCAATTCTAATGCTTGTGTTAAAAAAGAAAAATTTTGATTTCATTTGACTAACCTCTTGGCCCGGAGCTGAGGAGTATAAATCCAAGATTTGTATCAAATGGTTGGCTTCCCTTTCCTTGGCTACCGTGAACAACATGGTGTCCTCAACAAACTACTGATGGGTCACTTTTGGTTCATGTTGAGTGATCTGAATCCCCTAAATTCTACCTTCTACCTTCGCCCTCAAGTATTGTCTTCCTAGCGCTTCCTCCATAAGGATAAAAAGAAAAGGGGACATCAGGTCTCCCTGTCTGAGCCCCCGAGAAACCCCAAAGAAACCTTCAGGAGAGTCGTTTACCAAAACAAAGGACATGGGACTAGCTACCCATTCGAAGATCCAATTCAACCAAGAGAGATCAAACCCAAAAGCTTCTAACACTTTGAAGAGAAACCTCCAATTTACTTTATCATACGCCTTTTTCATATCTAACTTGATGAGCATAGTTGGATTTTTATTTCTTTGGACTGAATGGATGGCTTCCTGGGCTATTATCACCCCATCCAAAATAAACCTACCTGGGATAAAGCCAGTTTGTTCTTCAACAATGACCTTGTGCAAGATCAACTTTAGCCTATTCGCTACTGCCTTGGCTAAGATTTTATACAACATATTACATAGAGCAATAGGTCTATACTCCTCTAGAGAGTCTGTCTTATCCTTTTTTGGAATGAGGGCTAAAAAGGTATTGTTAATCTCTTTTAGCACTTTCCCTGAGTTCCTGGAATCCTCGATTGCCTCCGTGATCTCCTTTCCTTGAAACTCCTAGCACTTTTGAAAGAAAGTTGTCGGGAATCCATTAGGCCTCAAAGCTTTGTCTGGATGAAGGCCAAAGAGTGCTTCTTTTATTTCTGCTTCTAAGAATTTATTGGTCAAAAATTTGTTGTGTTCTTTTGAAACCAGTCTAGGGATGCCCTGTAACAAAGACTGTTGGCTTTCCAAGTTTGACCCCTCTCTATCAGTTAGCAAATTTTCAAAAAAGGAGACCACCTCTTTACTGATATCTTCTGGCCTGTCTAGAAGGTTCCCACCTGCTATTCTGATCACATAAATTCTGTTAATTTCCCTTCTAGCTTTGGTGGAGTTATGAAAAAATTTAGAATTCTTGTCTCCTGCCCTTAACCAAACTTCTCTTGATTTTTGCTGCCAAAAAACCTCTTCTTTAGAGGTCAATCCTTCTAGTTTACCAAGAAGATCCTTCTCTTGAGAAAAGCTACTAGCATCCATGCCTTCTCTTAAAATCTTTTCATTGAGGATCTTTAATTCCCCTTCGACTCTCCTTTTCTCTTCAAAGATGTTCTTGAAGCAGTCTTTATTCTAGGATTTAATCTTTTGCTTCACGTATTTTAATTTGGTTACAATATTGAAGAGCTTAGACCCATCTGGATTGATTTTTGTCCACCACTACTTAACCAGATCCATAAAGTCTGGGTCCTTAAACCACATATTTTCAAATTTAAACGGGCATCTTATTGGTCTCCTTTCTCCAACCATTTCCAAGAGGATTGGGATGAGCCTAAAATTGGTAAAATCTTACAATCCAGACTAAACAGAAAGTTGCCTAGGTTTCCTTTGAAGAAGTATCTATCTAATTTTTCTATAATATTGTTAAACCTTAATCTCCTGTTCATCCATGTAAAAGCACCATTCCCCATCAAAATTTTAAACAAAGAGTTTCTTTCCACAAAGTTTTCAAAATCCACTTGAGATTGAAGTTTCCTTCCAACCCCTCTTCTCTTGTCCTCAGACCTCAATATTGCATTAAAATCTCCCCCCAAAATGTAGAAATCAAAAGCCTAACTACTAAGAACTATATTTAGCTCCTTCTAGATTTCCCTCTTTTCTAAACAAGAGTTATGACCATAAATATTAACCAAAAGAAAGTTCAGATTAGAAGCTAGGCTTCTTACCTTTGAGGCAATCCAGCATCTACTTTTTGCCACCTCCTCCACTAGAACTGATTGAGGGCAACAAAGGGTGATAAGTCCTCCTGAAGCTCCATTAGAGTTGACTCCCAATGATTTTGATCTTCCCATCTTTTTGCATAATTTTTCTCTTTCCTCCTGATTTAACTTAGTCTCTTGAAGCAACCATAAATCAGACAAGGATGAATCTGATAAATGCCTAAAAAGGCATCTCTTGTTATGGGCATTTAAGCCCCTAACATTCCAAGAGATGAGTTTCATTGTCCTTCAGGAAGGGAGCCTCCCTTCCCTACTTTGAGTAAATCCTTAATTTTGAGCTACCCATAAGCTTCCCCATCTAGTTTTAACTTCTCCTTGTTGGGAGTGCGGCCCCTAGTTTTGATCTCACCACAATTTGGGACTAATTTGACCAGGTCTTTTTGGTTAATTCCCAGAGCCCTGTTAATTTTAGAGAATAGGATTTCCCTAGCATTTGATTGTAAGCCATCTTTCAACTAATCCAGAAGGACCTTATCCTCATCCACCAGATCTTTCTCCAGATCTCCTATCCATTCTTCTTCTTGATCGTCTTCTCTGATATTCAAAGATCCTACCTTAGCTGCCTCTGCAACTTCTACCAACTCCTTCCCAGCCTCTATCAGGGAATTCAAGTATTTTTCTCCTATGGGAGGGTGCATTAATTCCATAGTCTCTGAAATCTTTTTGTCCAACAATCCAACCTGCTCTTAAGAAGAATTTAACACTACCGCCTAAGTTTGATTAGCTTCTAGCCTTTTGGAAAATAGGGAAGGGGCATCTAGAGCCGTATCCTTTGGAGTATGGGATTCTTCCTTCTCCCTACCTAGCATCTCTTCATCTAGAGTTGTTTTAGCTGAGTCCTTTGGTTCCAACGAACCACTTCCTTTGCCAATTTGTTGATCAAGATCTCCAGACTCCTTTTGAGGAAAAGGAGTGAGCTTGGACCCCGCCTGAGCAACTCCAAAAGGTCCCCTTTGGGGAAAGGCTCATAGACCAAAGCTTGTCTCAGTGTACCCCAATATGTGAAAATCTCTATTTCTCTCCATTTTGTAGAGTCTGTCTTGTTTTCAACATAGATCCGAACAAAGGAACCATTTCCATTTCTATCCCGTCTTTCTTCTACACAAACAAAATTACCTAAGAACTTCCCTATCTCCTCTAGAGTTGTCTGGTTCAAGAATTCTAATGGGAGATTTGGGAGCCTGTACCAGTCCTGCACATAATCCAGAGGGTGTTTGTTGGGGTCGAAACCAACCTCCCAATCTTTGATATAAAAACCATAGTCCTCCCATAGCAAGATCCCCTCCATTATTTGCCTCTTGATTGTAGTAGAGAGACATAAGATGACAAAAAAACCATTTGACAAGGTTTAATCCTCAGATCCTATCCCCAACGCTTTCACCACCAATGAAATATCGCTTCATAATCTGTTTTAACCCCTAACCATTTTAAAATCAAGCCTTGACTTCTTAACTTTTCAATTGAAAGACCTAGCAATGCCTGAGGCATAACCATCGACATCTTATTTCCTTGATTCTCTAGGCGCAAATCAGCTGCTTGACTTCTTTTACCAAAACTGCCCCTTCCCATCATCCTAGGGTTTCTTCCTTGATTCCTTGTGGCCTCAGAAATCCTCTCCGATTGTGGGCGAAGGGAGGAATTACCTTATGATCATTTCACCAATTGTTTTCACCTCTTTTGAAGCCTTTGTTTGGAAGCCCTCTAATTCTAGCTCTCGCCTTCCACGATCTTGCCTGGCTCTATCCCGCAAATCTTCCAATGGAATCTCGCTTTCTGCCTCTACTACCCAAGATGTCGAGAAATGGCCTTCTTCTGCAAAACCCCTAAATTCCAAAGTCTTCCTCTATTCCCAGGTTCTTTGATATTTGCATGCTTCTTCTTCACGCCTGCCTTTCTGCATTTTTTCACTCTTTGCCTAACTACCACGAAAGGGGATATGACTAAATATTAATTTATTTTATTATGTAGTATTCATATTAATATAATATTTTTTTCTGATCATATTAATATAATATTCAGCCTTAAGAAAATTATTTAATTTTTATTCATTATATATATATATATAATAAAATTTATATTAAATTTGTACTAGTAATCTAAATTGCTAACTTAAAAAAAAACAATCCAACAAGGAGGGAGTGGGTTGGATAAACAAGATTGAGTCTGTATTAAGCTATTTTTAAGAGTAAGAACAAAATGGTTTAAATTTAGTTATCTTTTTTACATTACAAGTGTAGAAGAAATAATATTTATTTGTGGCTTTGTTTTTCCACAAGACTAATCTCACACAAAGAGAAAAGAATGAATATATCTCACTGAAAAATCAAACACACATGTTTTAGAGGAGGAAAAAGTTTAGAATGAAGATAGATCAATAACAAACATTTTACTAGAATCTCTAGCAAGTGCACTTATAGGGCATGCATTATTGTGTTCCTTTTCCAACATTGAGTGAGAAACTTCAGAGTATACATTCCATTTTTTCTCACATATTCTTTCATGGCATAAATATTCCATAATATTCAAAATTTAAAGTTTTCATTAGAAAAAGTAATTTTCTAGTATGATAATAAGCATGCATGCCCTTCAGAGCAAGAAAACTCCCTATGTTGAAGTTAGTATATTAGGATGGGGCATATTGTCATTTTGAAATTCATTGTTTGAGTGCGGATTATTTTTTCTACTTCATAGACCCAAAGACATTGTGGGTTTGATAAATTTACCTAGTTGAATTAATATTTCCTTCACTATAATATATTAATATTTAATTTTTATAAACAAATATTTATGAATATTTTATTTTACTATGTTATAATAAATTTTATTATAAAAATAGTATTAATTATATTATTTTATTGATATTTAAAATATCAA
Source organism: Cunninghamia lanceolata (assembly GCA_027924645.1). Taxonomy (NCBI): domain Eukaryota; kingdom Viridiplantae; phylum Streptophyta; class Pinopsida; order Cupressales; family Cupressaceae; genus Cunninghamia; species Cunninghamia lanceolata. The sequence continues at coordinate 1,303,515 of BSBN01001093.1, forward strand.
TATTATAATTACAATGAAGCAATAATATTGATATTTTAAATATATATAAAATAATATAATTAATGTTTTTGATATTAGTAAGTTGTAGACGAGGGTGCAGAACCCTTTAACAAAAGCCCCATGGGCAGCAAAACAAGCCAAAGGCCACAAACATCACACCAACAGGAAAACCAGAACCCAAAACAAAGCAACCCCCAGGGCAAAAAGGCCACAAACGTGCCAGAAACAACATATTAACAACACATGATAGAACGACGACACAGGCCCAGCAGCCTAGCTAGAAGAACCACCAACAATTACACCACACCAGTACCTAAACAAGAAAATCTAACTTCCTTGACTCTGGGGTGTAAAGCAGCCACAAAATGAGGAAGACCTTTCTTCTTACTGTAGTGCCCCTCTGTTCCCACCTTGGATGTACAGGGGAACTGATCAAGGCGCATGAATATGAAGGTAAAATAACAGGAATAATTAAGGTAAGGCTTTGACATTGTTTTGCATTCCAATGATTAAGATGTCGATCTTACTACAATTGCTATATGTTAGAATGGATCTCATGGACTGATTCTGTTAGATTTATTGGTTATGATGGTACTTCTGAGACTTATTCAATTTCATGCACCTATATGTTCAATGTATGTTCTGTTTAGATAATGAGGTAGATTCGATTTGGTTATGATTATGTGTTATCTAATCTAGATTGATATGATGTGGAGAGGACGATGTCACATCACTTGCTTGCAAGTGCCCTGTGATGTTGTGATTCCTTTTTCACCTAGTGTCAGCTTTTGTGCATCTATACATGCTTGACCGTGACATTTGTTGCAGGATGCAGGTATTAGGCATCGACTCTACCTAAATTAACAGGTCTGAGCGTGCCCTAAACCCAATGGATAAGTTGTTTCAGAGATAACTTAAGGTCCCACACCCCAAGTCATCGTCCTCGATGAGGATGTGTGTTATGTTCAATTCAACCTATCAGTTTTGTCATGGTTAGGCAGTGTTGGTTGAAGCCTTGCTTTTCGAGCCGGGTTAGTGGTCAGGTAATTGATTGACATTTGACTTCGTTTAATTGAGTTGTTGGTCAAGTGTGTTTTGGCTCTGGCTAATGATCAAGATTGATTTCGCATTCGAGATCTTTCTTGCTCAGTGGGTTAATTATGTATGCCTAGATTTCGTTGTGGCAAAATAGAAATTATTATAGTATATAGTATACTATTATTTAACCCACTATAATATTTAACATGGTTATATCATCATCATCATCATATTATTATTATTATTATTATTACTATAATTTAATAAGTTATTTACGAACCAATAAATATAATGGATATATTTTGGGCTATATATTGTACTAACACTTCTTGTTGAGTGTACATGTAGAATCATTATGTCAATGGATGATGGTGGTCATTTAACCACTTTAAGTCTTTTTTTGTGATGTTGGACCTAGGCATGGAGCCCTAAGGTCTATTGGCCATGGTGTTAAGAAATATTATTTTTAGTTTTATGTGATAAAATAATTATGTTCTTGTGTGGGATTTAACCTTGTAATTTTTAAAATGATTTTTAAGTGTTTTTAAGAGGTATAAGTTGTATTTTATGTTTGGGAAATTGTCTTATGTCTAAGGTACAGAGGTTAGAAGTTTATTTTTGTCATTTATAATATTTTAAAAGGTTTTTTGACCCTCCTTTAAGCCCCACTTACAAAAGTGACGAAAATGGGAAGGTAGTTGGGTGGTTGAATTAGTTGGGTGGTTGAGTTAGTTGGGTGGTTGAGTTAGTTTTGGGTAGGAAGTTACTCTTTCCTTCTCTTTAAAAACTCTTCATGGAGTGGGGGCGACTGGCTCATTTTATGATTTTCATTCAAGGATTCTACCATGAGTGGGATATTGCGATCGAGGTATAATGTTTTCTTTATTGATTAAATATAAATATTATATGTTTTTCTTTATTGATTAAATGTAAATTTTATATGTTTTTTTATTTTAAATATAAATATTATATGTTTTTCTTTATTGGTTAAATGTAAATATTGTATGTTCTAAATATTATATGTATCCTTTATTTATTAAATGTATATGTTGTTTTTCTAAGGGTTGTTGCTTATGAAATTGGAAAAGCAAACATTTCACTGTAAATCTTGGAAGAAGCATATTTGTTGCCTTATTTGCATGTCATAAACCTAGATCATCCTAGCATGAATTATATTTCTGATTTTTACATTAGATCTGATTTGAACAACAACAATTAGTCATTTAATAATTATATATTGCATTTAAAATATCTTCATTGGCATATTTTATAGAAGACATAATTATTATTGAAATTTAGGATTTGTAATTAATATCTTGTTTCAGAATTGCCGCTGTCATTTACATTCTTAAATATGATTTTAATTTGTTAAACCTCATGCCATATGTCATCCTCCATTGAAAATTGAAAGAAGGAACATGTTTTTATAACGGTTTTGTTGTGGTGTTTGGCTTTACGCCTGCCAATTGCATTTGCTTGAAAGTTTTTGAAGTTTGTTCAACAAATCCCTTTTCGTGCATATCCTGCACTCAACACATTCCATGAGATCATATCTTCCTGAGATCTCCAATCAAAACTAGTTTTGTGGCTTGTTTATGCTTCCACATTTCGCCTCTTTGAAGTATGCTGTCAAACAGTCACATGCATTGTCTATGCTTCCAAATTTTGCATGCATGTCTGCTAGGGTAGTTGCAGCTAGACATCTGACAAAATACCTCTATCATTTATCCTCTTTGGACATTGATACGTTGTTCCAAAGCTCCATTTGTGCATAGGTACATAGGATGCTAGCAAATGCTACGAAGTTTGGTCATACACTTTCCTAAAGCTTTTGCTTGAAAGTTCATAAAGCCCTCTCCACGTACCAATTTTGAGTGTATCCTACAATCATTGTATTTCATGATAACAACTTGACAGCTTCATATATGTTCATTCCTTACAAAGTCCTTTAATAGGTGGAGATGAGTTATGGGATTAGGTCTTGAATCTAATGCAAAATATAGTATATCTCTTATGTGTTACCTTCCTATCTCTATTTATTTTTACACTTGTTGATGAAAAGATGTAGTTTAAACTTTAAGGCATAAGTAAATTTCATGTTTTACCCTATGAAGAAAGAGCTCTTATACGTTCTTAGGTCCTTAATAATAATTCTAGTATGATTCATGTTGAGGATTTATGAAGACAACTTTCTTTAGGTATTTTATTTAAGAATAGTTAACCAAGGTTAAAGATAGAACTTTTCTCTTGATTAGTGGATTAATATTATGCCATAATGGTAAAGATCACCATTGGATGAATTATCATTACTTATTGCATAAGCAAGGAAAATATTAAATATGTCAAAATGCTTACATTAAACTTAGATGGAAACTTGTTCTTTTAGGCTTGCATCTTATGGGAATTGTAGTAAACCCTTATATGTACTATGATCTTATATCCTTATTATAAGTAGTTATTGGTGGAATAAGTTAAACTAAAGTGATTTGATTATTTCAAATAGATATGTAATTCTTATAGTCATTATATTACACTTTTAGCTTGACGTTGTTATATATATATATATATATATATATATATATATATATATATATATATATATATATATATATATATATATATATATATATATATATATATATATATATATATATATATAGATAATTAGTTTTATAAATAAATTAATTAATTATATACCTTTATGTGCTTTGTGACTACATAAAGAATGTGTCTCATTGGATAAAAACATATATATATTATATTAGGGTTTTAGTATAAGAAATGCTTTAATTGGAATTAAATATATTATGTTTTCTTTTGTCAATAACATGAATGCATTATATATGATGTATCCTCTTTAATGATCTAAGTTGTTAATTCACTATTTATGTAAGTGGAATAGAGTCTTATCAGATAAATTATTACATAGGAAAACTAGTGAAATGAGGTAATGTTTTAATTGATTTTGGGTTAGCAGTGAACCTATCGTTTGTATGGAAAATGTGTTTTAATCGGATTGATAGTTGGCCTTATGTTTTAATGCATTAGTAAGGTGAAAATAAGGGTTTATGTGTGTGTGTGTTAAAGATAAAATGCATATTGTGGAATATCTTACTAACAACTATCAATTGGGCTTTCGGTTAAGATAGGCATGTTTATAAATTATGCATGTATTGGTTATTGAATGATGGTTTCTTAAACATAATTATAATGGTTTTGTTAGTAGAAATATGATATATGGGTTTGGATTACAAATGTTGTAATTAGCATTTAATTTATAAGTAATTGTAATTAATATTATCTATGCATTGTTTAGCTTGACGGTTATATGTAATTGATGATTGATTAATATAATAGATAGAATTAATATTAATATAATAGATTGAAATTCTTGGTGGAGATATAACTTGAATCCAGTTGTTAATTTGATAAAATAGAATTGCTCTAGTAAGAAGAATTTATGTTGTCAATGACTTGATTAGTTGAAATTGCTTATTGCAAGCAAAATTTTCATGTGAGTTGGTCTATGTGTAAATTGTCAAGTTTAGGTTCCAGAGGCATAAGGTAATATGATTTGATGGCATGTATCCTATTCATAGGTGTCTTGAAATGAAGATGTTGTAAGAACATGATGTCTTTTGTCTTTGTATGTGGGTCTAGGTAAACAATAATGTGAGATGATGTGCATACTGTGTTGTGAATATATTATGATGGGATTAAATCTCCTTCATGTATGTGTTGCTATCGAGCTTGTGTTTAGTATTGTAATGGGGAGATCTTGGAAATCGTAATGAGAAACTATTTTGTTCATGGTTGAGATTTGCGAGCAAGATGACCCATACCTTGCTCCGGATATGTGTTGTTATGGTTATTGCGATTGATCAACTGAAAGTTTGGGACAATGAAGTAAATGTTGGTCATTGTAATTATGTTTAGTAAGCAAGAAGGTAATGTCTTGCATTTTTATGTATACTTATCAGTATGATAGTGATTGTCTTGCTTGATGGTTAGGGTTTCTAGATGTAGGTAGGGGAGTGGCTTTCAATGTGGGGCCGGCGCCCAAAGTGGCTGTCAGGATAACCCATTGAAAGTTGTTAATTAAGTGAAAACCTAAAATGAACTGGGGGAAAGGGTAAATTACACATTAACAAGATAATTGGATTTCCTCTCCCATGCCTATAGTGCTCGTTTAAACTAAGGATGGGTAGAGAAGGCCTAGTTGGCAAGATCAACTTCCTTGTCCTCACGAAAGGAAGGTTGATTCTGCATGAGTCACCCTAAGAGAGATTAGTGTGAAGCTGCACATCATGATGTCATATGAAGTAGAAGTCCTAGAAGCCCTGGAGGGGAAAGTAGAGGGGAAAATTGAAAACCAAGACGTAGACTTTACCATAAAAGCTTTGCATGATAACTTCCAGCCGATGCCGGATGATCCTCTCACCCACCTGACGGAAGAAGCAATGAACAGGATCATGAGGATCAAAGTTAGGGTGGAGAACTATAATGAAACACTAAGCAGCAGGAAGGGTAAATTAGAGATCCTCAGAGATAAATATTAAGCCCACAAGCACGCCATTAGTAAAGCGAGAACTCAGGATGGTAGAGAAGTTGATAAGATAGTAAAAGCCTATGAAAATATCAGGACAACATTAAAGGTCCATATACAGGAGGATATTCATCAGGATGATGAAGACATAGAAAGTGATGATCATGATGAAGAAGAAGAACCTGAGAAGTAAATGAAGATGCACCACAAGGGAAATAGATGCTTAGAAGAAAATAAGTCGCCTAGATGGTTGCCAACTGGCAACCTGTGCCATAGGAGAAGTTGACCAAGTCAAAAGGAGAAGTATCCATCGTTGATCTTAATTGATAAATCTTGACCGTAGGTCATTTGTAACCGCTTCCTCACCTTATTCTATAAAAGGTGCAGGGATGCCTTGTTTTAAACATTCTGAAGCTTAATTGAAATTTGTTTGCTGAAATATTCAGGGCCTATTTCAAAGTTGTTGTAAGCATACATGTTTTTGCATACCTAATGAAAGAGAAGACCATTTTGATTACAAATCATCGCAATTCCTGAGTAGTCTATGTATGAATTCTTGATATATGCTTTGATTTGATGTGTCCCTTGGAGTGCTGATCAGTCTGCATTTATTGTCTTCATTCCTCATCCTTTGAAGTTTGCATCATTTGTATCTAGCTGTGGAACATCCTGGTGAAAATATGGTTTGATTTCTTCTTTCTCATGACTGTATCAAGTGTGTATGTGGCTCAATAGCTGAAGATTCATCATAATTTGAAGATTCTTTTCAATTTATTTTAATTTCATAAATTCACCATCACAATTGCAAATAAAAGACAATCAGAAGCAAATAATATGAAATATGTGGACATCTCATAGACAATTGAAAATTCATAGCATATTTGAAGTTAAAGCATTTACAATTGATAAATATCATGCAAAGATTCAAGTCTAGACACACTATTTGGATAAATAACTGTGTAGAATAACCTTTCTGTGTAGCATCTTTACAGGAACAAAATCCTACTGATAAAAAAACATAAGGCCCCTGAATGGAAAACAACAACACACATCAACCACTGAGTAACGTCAGCTAATTAAGTACTAATCCACGGAGACTTGGGATCATGAATTCTTTGAATTCATTGTATCTTTCAAGATGAGTAAAGGTTGTTGTGTAACTTTTATTCTATGTTTGTTTATGACTAACATCATGATCAACAGATATGTGCTAACATGTTTGTGATGTAGGATGGTCTATGGTAATGTTTGTGTATGTTATGGATGGATGACATGTGGTGTTTATGATAATGAGATGTTGGATGATTATGGTTGGACTAACATGTTAGTGATGTAGGGTGATGTGTGAGGATGGATGAGGTGGTCATGGAGCATTGTATGGAACATGCCTACATACTAATATAAGCCATTAAGAGGCCTTTTATTTGCATTAGACTATGTGGATGACATGAGGGGAATACAACAGAAAGGGTGTCAAGAATAACTAAAAAGACACTCTCTCACTGGGGTGGCTACAATGGATGTGTAGGGGGTGTGAATGTGATGTGAGTGAGGGGAGTAATGCATAGGGATAGATTGGGCTTGGTGTGAGTGATCATGATATGCAAATGGGTCCCTGAAAAATGGTCATGGGAAGGTAGAGGGGATATTGGGTAGTAGAAAGTAGGGGATGATGGAAATGTGTGTTGATGAATCTTGGAGCAATAGTAGTGGGATGGGGTGATGAAGGTATATGTGGATGTGTAGGATAAAGGGATGACATCACATTGAGACATTCTGCCAATACAAATTGAGGACTACTGTTGATCTAGCATGGGATATTATGTAGCAAGGTATGTGGAACCAAGGTGGCAAGGCATCCATGCATAGGACTTGACACTGCAAACAATAGGATGAACCCATGCATGCCCATAATAGTACAACCTTGTCTAGATGAAAGAGGGTGATCTAAGGCATAAACCCTTAGTACACCAAAGGTATGAGGAACCTTAGATGCAAAAGGGGATGATATGACCTTGCAATTCACAAGATATGAAGACTAAGATTGAGTAATGAGAACCTCCCACAAGCATGGAATACAAAAGCAATGACTATGCCCCATTCTGGATTATTCTCCACATGCCATGATATAATGAGATCAGGACAGCTTTGAAGTAATCCAAGAAGGATTCACAAGATAAAAATCAAAGACCAAAAGACTAACTGACCCAAAACACATAGTCATTGTATCTCTTGCCAGAGGGTGGATGGAGGATTGGTGATTTTGCCTATTGTAGGAAGGATACATCCTAGGATAGGAACCCATGATGGATTAAGATAAACTAAAGATAGATGGAGGGATATAAGCCGATAGGTTTGAAGGAGCCAATATAGGGTGAAATTTCATGGGATTGTTATGCTTTGATAGGATGCCTAGCAAGTGTATCATTTGTAGATCAAGTGCAATCAACAAGCTCAGGAAAGTGGGACCATCCAAATGGGTTGGATGGGTGCATTGTATGTACCTACGTGCTGGATACTTCCTTCGTATTCTAGACTACCTACATACCCTGTATCCACAGGATCAAGGCACATTACAATGTGAGTGGTTATGATATGTAGTTCTGAGAGATTTGATGATGTAAGGATAGGGATAGGTTCGAGTGACTAGATGGGATGCTGGTTAGCAGTGGTGAGTGTCAATTTTCTGACTGTACAATAGTAGAAAAACCACGGTGGGGATGGTGTTGGTGGGGGGCAACTATCAATTTTTAGACTATACCTCTAAGCACAAAAATCATGCACAACCTCCATGAGGACCCCTATGATGATTCAAATCCTTGTCACGTACATGTAAGCATGAAATAATGTCCTTTAAGAAGAAAACCTCTTGATGACATGTCCTCTTGCTTGTCTTGTGTTGTTTTCTTCTTTGTCGATTTCTCTCTCCCCGTTTGTGATGCTTTTCGACACTTGTTGCAACACTTGTTGACTTGCATTTTATGATCTTTTGACCTTGCTCCTAAGCCTTGTGAGTGTCTTGTAGGTGATTTTTCACCTCTCCCCTATGTTTTTCATCTTGTGTATCTCCTAGAAGCCTTATAGAGGTCTCCCTATCCATCTCCCACTTTCAGTTTTCAATTCCGCCAAACCAATCCAAATCTCCCCCTATTATTTCCAACTCTCCCCCAGGAGATCCTGTAGGTGCAAGTGGAGATTTGGATTCTTGCACAAGACTGACCTATTTTTGGAGGCAAAGCCCCTCCTTTTCTTCTCTTCCTTCATCTCCCAACCTATTTTTCTGCATTAAACCCTATCTAGTTCGGATCTCCCCTAGGTGACCCATGGCCACCTAGGGGTGACCCTACTGGCAAAAGGGGCAATCCTGCCATTTTTCTAGCCACGGAAAAACTCAAGTTTCTCATTCATTTTTGCTTTATTTTCACCCATTTTTCTTCTAGTTTGCATGGTTTTTAATGCCTAATATAGAGTTTCATGCACCCACACATACATAATTAGTTCTATTTGATCTCAAATTAACTCTTCAATCAATCTCATGCATTCCCTCACCTCCATTTCCTCTTCAGTGATAAGCTATCTTTGCCTCATCACTCCCTAATCAATTGAGTTCACTGGGTAATCAATCTAGTGAACTCCCCAATCAATCCTCGTTAACTCATCAATTAAATGAGTTAACTTCTCAATCAATCTCATTCCTCAAACCTATAAATACACCCCTCCCTCAAGCACAAAGGGAGGCAAATTCATTATGCACACAACTCTTGCCAGTTTTTGCTCTCCCACTTACAATTCCAATACTCTTACAGGACGAAGGTGCCTTTTGCTTTATTTGTTCAATCAAGCAACATTTTGCTGCTTCATTCTATGCCACTGTGCTCAACCAAAGCTCTCATTGAGCTCATACAAGCTTCATCAAAGATTCTTTTTGCTTCTTTGTGTCATTTTGTCATCAAGAGGATCACCCGCTGCCACAAAAGGACTCGAGGTTTTCGTTATCAAGGAGTCACACAAATCTTCATTTCTCTCAGGTTCCTTAATTGTTTTGTCCAATTTAATAGTACTTAGAAAACCAAATTTGCTCTTGGGAACAGTAAAACATTGCTTTTTCCTTGATAATTAGATCTTGCATGTTAAATTAGTTGTTTCATATTTCTAGATCTAGATTGTTAGAAGAAGCATTTTTCCTTTTCTTTTAGATTAGATTACTTCTAAATCATCAAAAACACAAAAAACATAGGTTAACTTTGCATTAGAAAAGTCATATTAGATTGCATACATATTTCCCTTTTATAGATTAAAAGCACTTTTCATTTCCAAAATACTTAAAAAGCACCAAAAAAACATTTTGCATATCATTTAGTTTGCGTGCATATAGAAACCCTAGAATAGACAAAATAGCCAACCCTCAATACCATCATGAGGTAACCATGGTTAACCATGATCCAATCAAACCCTCGATCCCATCACGAGGTAAAAACAAGTCAAAACATAAAGTCAAACCCTAGGTCAACAAAACCCTAGATCTAGTTAAGGTTAGTAATCACACATTTTCCTCTATCCTGATTCGTGAATGTGCTTAGGAGTGAGAGGAGAGTGGGTGAGGGTTATCCATGATGAGATCAAAGAGATCAATCCAAGAACACAACGAGAAACATTTGTTCTACCACAAGGAAACCCATTTGTCCTCTTGTTGTTAGAAGAAACTAGACAACGCCAAATACAACAAGAACTCATCCAACGCATACAAAGACAAGAGGCCATAAATGAACATAATCATTTACCCATGCAGAGGTGGAATCTAAGAAACCCAAACAAAAAAAGAGAAACCAGTGACCCTTCAGGTCATAGGGTTATCTCAACTATGACTTCAATCAAATGAAACATTCAACTTAGCACACAACAACAAAGGCTGCAGTACTTGCCGACCCCTCTCCATGAAGTCCAGCTCTCCAAGGAGCCAAACCATCACTGTGTATCACCTCCTCTTGACTGGCTACTTCCATGTGAGCGAGAGTGATGTGGCACATTGCCCTGTGGCAGGAGGGAAGGGTCCGTGTGCGTGCTGAAATTTGACCTGACAACCCCAGGCAACTGGAGTCACGATTTTGAGAGTACATATTTTGGTGAACCTGATGTGAAGGATAGAGCCTCTTGGTTATGCTATTTGCATTCCCATTTCAAACATCTCAAAATAGTTAACAGAAACTTCAAAACATTCTTTCACTGCTCTTCATAGCCGCTTCAACTTCTATCACTTACACCATCATCCATTTCATTTATTTTGTGGTGTCTATGGCACCCCTGAATATGACATAACCTAACTTAAACCAAGGGAACATTCCCTCAAGAGAACCAAAAACTCCCTCATTTGATAGTTATGTACTGCCGCATCCTAATGTGCCAATCACCAACTATTGTGACTATGAAGATTCTGATTATGAACCAGAACAAAGAGAATACAAGCATTCTCTATCTTTCAATAACCCAGCTTGGGAAAACAACCTGGCCATTCCAAATGCGCCACATAAAGCAAGAAGGATAAGGTCAGACATACACCGACCCAAACAACCTTCCACAAGTACATCAAGTACTCATCTTGATGAGGAAGTTAAATGGTTAGAAAAACATCTGCAAGAGGCCAAATATGCTCAAGAGGCATTAAGGATTGCCTTGCAAGAAGAACAAAGAGAAAACACTACATGTGAAGAAACATATCACCATGAAAATACTTGACGATAACATCCTATAAATGAAGAAACACTTAGAGCTGTTGCTCCTACAGATTTAATTGCAACTCTAGTGCAAAGAATTAGAATCTTGGAAGCAGAGCAAACTGCTCTAGAAAGAAGGCAGAAGTCCCATGAACAGGACCAGGGGGAATCACAAAATCCCCCCTACCTTAATTACTATTCACAGAATGCTAGCAACGACACATGTCTAAATGGGAATCCTCCTATTCAAAACAATCAAACAAATCCAACAATAGGTTATCAAAACCCACCTACAGGGTTATTACTATCAACCCCACAATCTCAAAATGCCTTTTTAGGGACATATCTCAATTATTTGAAATAGCCTTTGGACCAAAGCATAAGAAGCATGCAACTACTGCGACCATTACCAGATCTCTTGAAGTTCAAAGGAGAAGGAGATCCAAATTCCCACATTAAAGCCTACACCATGGCCATAGGAGAACTCCTCCCTTGGGATGGGGATGTAGCAAAAATCTTTCCAAAAACTCTTGAAGGCATCACTTTGGATTGGTATTATCATCTCCCAGAAGCTTCAATCCATTCGTTCAGATAATTAATCAGAGAGTTTGTCATGGCATTCAACATGAACAAACTCGTTAAAATAGGGATTAGAGAGTTCCTCAGATTGAAACAAGAGCCAAATGAATCTGTAGCCCACATTGTCACTCGATGGAGACAATTCCTGTATTCTTCAACTAGTGCTCCAAACATGGACCACTGAGAACTGTACGACCTCTTTTTGCATGCCCTTAACAAGTACATGAGAGAAGATGTTCAAAATTTACCATACAAATCCTACGAAGAGGCATTGGAAAGTGTTTTGAGGATTGACCAAGCCACCATCGATAGCGATCAGAAGACTTACGACACCAATGGAAAACTTTGAACATCCAAAGGAACATAAAAGATTACATCCAATGTGCCCCAAGAGAAGGATGTCAATGTCATAAAAAGTAATTCTGGTAATGACAAATGGTGACAAAAAGGAAATCAAGGATCAAACTGACCTTCATATGACCCCAATACTTATTGTTGGTTCCATGGGACAAAGGGTCATGAAACAAAGACTTGTTATGGATACAATAAAGCTATCTCCAAACTTTCTTTGGATCAACAAAAGAACTTCCTTAAACTTCTAGAATCTAAGAGAAAGGAGAAGGAACCTCAAATTGAGAAAGGGAAGGCAAATCAAAACAATTCCAATCACATAGAACTAAACCAAGAAGTGTTTGTGATCCATGAGGAAGAACAAACATATCAAATAGAAAACATCTTCTCACAAGTAATAAACTTGTTAAAAGCCTCTCCCTCACTTCACAAGACATTTCTGGAGGTTCTAGAAGTATGATGTCCACACAAGAGGAATCACCTCCTCTTACATTTGATGTTTCCAAACTATCCCAAAGTGAAGGAAGTAAGAAAAAGGATTCACCCCTATACATACAAATACAAGTCAAAGAGGTCACTATAAAAAGAGTAGTGGTGGACAAAGGATCGACAGTCAATCTTTTGCCAATGTCCTTTCTACGAAGGATGGGATACAAAAAATGGGAATCAAGTAGTAAACTGCCACTTTAAGGATTTACGATAGTCATGACATCCAAATAGTCAGGAAAATCAGCCTACCACTCACTTTGATTGGTAAAACCATCTCCACAGATTTCTACATTATCAACCGAGAAACCAATTACAATATGATCCTTGGGAGGCCTTGGATTCATGCCATGAAGGCCATTACCTCCACTCTATTCCAAGAAATATATTTCCATCATCTGGGAAAGGTCACCATCGTCAAAGCAAACCCTGATCCATTCAGTATCTATAGAAAGGAACAGGAAGAAAAAGACAAGAAGTTGAAAATGCAAGAAAAACAAAAAGAGGAAACTCAGGATGTTCCAACAAATACAAGCACTCACAACATATCCTATCAAAGAATGGATGATCTTAGGGAATTCCCCTTTGATCCGCATACCACTAAATCCCATGCGCCATTCATCTTAGCAGCCATTCCATGTATCAATGAATGGGATATCAAAAACCTTTTTGTTGGAACAATTGAAATCATTGAAGAAGGAGACGAAAAAGAAGAAAAATGAACTTCCACTTATGAGTTTGGAGAAACATCCCATTCACAAAACCATGAAAGCGTGTGGACCCTACATTTTGACGAAGCTAGTTGCAAAATAGGGGCAGGAATAGGGATAATCTTGACATCTCCCGAAGGGAAAGCGCTCTCCTTTGCCTTCAGACTAGATTTATTTTACACCAACATCGCTGAGTACAAAGCCCTATCCTTAGGAATCATGCTAGCCATGAGAATGGGAGTCAAGAAAATCTTTGCCTTTGGAGATTATCAGTTGATAATCAATCAGGTTGCAAAAAATTATGAAACAAAGTCAAAATGATTGCGACCTTATAAGGAAACCATCAGGAAGTTGGTTTAGTTCTTTGATTTCTTCTCCATCAAAGCCATACCCAGGGAAGAAAATCAAGTGGCAGACTCAATGGCAATGTCAACTACATTATTTTCGCCACACACACAATTGTAAAATTTAGAATACATTGTCTCAATACATGGAGAGCCATTATTGGAAAGCAAAGAATTACCAAATATCCTGAATTACACACAGGTCAAGAAGAGAGACCAACTCGAGACTATGCTAAGAATGATGAAGCCATCTTGGAATATCTACAGGCTTATGATAGACTTCAAAGAGTGCACCATAAAAAAAGATACATGCTCCTCCCTCATCTAGAAGACTATTTTGGAAATGAGAAAGAAATCCTTCAGATTGAAGCAAAATCAGATTTACTACCTGCCCCTCAAAATTTTGATGAAGGACACCCATCCCTAACTGAAGATACAATTGACATCAATGTTGGAACACCTAAAAAACCTAGGATGTTAAAACTAGGAGGAGAACTAAATGACAAAGAATTGGAGTACACAGAATTCCTCATCGAATATTAAGATATATTCGCATGGGCATATTACGACATGCCAGAGTTAGATCCAAAAGTGGTGGTGCATAACTTAGTGACAAAACTAGATTCAAAACCTGTGAAACAAAAACCAAGGCCTAAAAAGCCACAAGGAGCCGAAATGGTGAAGGAAGAACTAAAAAAATTGTTAAATGTTAGTTTCATTAAACCAGTGGATTATTCAAATTGGGTCTCAAACATTGTCCCAGTTTTGAAGAAAAATGGAAAAATTTGGATATGTCTTGATTTTAGAGACATCAACCAAGCTTGCCCCAAGGATGATTTTCCTTTACCATCCATTGATCAAATTGTTGATTCAATGGTAGGATACGAGGCCCTTTCCCTCATGGATGGATTTTTAGGATACAACCAGATCAAAATCATAGAAGTTGATCAAAACAAAATGACATTCACTACCCCTTGGGGGACATTCTGCTACGTAGTCAAGCCATTCAGATTGAAGAACTTAGGAGCCACCTACCAGAGGGTGATGACACATATCTTTCATGATTACATCCACAAGATAGTTGAAACATATGTTGATGACCTTCTGGCTAAATTAGAACAAACGTCAAAACATGTGGAGGACCTTCATAAAATCTTCAATAGGCTTTGAGAGTATAAAGTAAGGCTGAACCCTGAAAAATGTGTTTTTGGAGTCACAACAAGAAATTTGTTGGGATTCATTGTCTCACGAAGAGGCATAGATGTCAACCCAGCTAAAGTCAAAGTAGTCCTAAATGCAACTCCACCAACAAGTGAAAGAGTAGTAAGAGCCTTTTTGGGACAGTTAGGTGCAATCAGAGGATTCATACCAGACATGACTTTCAAAATTTGTCCAATCAACCAGTTATTGAATAAACAGGTTGGCATTACCTAGACCGTGGATTGTCAAAATGCATTTGAGCAAGCGAAGAAGTTCTTGCTAACCCCACCCATGCTAATGCCACCAAAACATGACAAACCCTTCATCTTATACTTCAAAGCAACCGATATCTCCGTAGCATGCATGCTACCTCAAGAAGATGAAGGTGGAAGAGAAAGAGCCATCGATTTCATAAGTCGAACCTTGTTGGAATATGAGAAGAACTATACCCAATCTGAAAAAGAATGTCTTGCCATAGTCTTTTCAACCCAAAGGCTACGACATTACATGTTGAATCAAGAAACTAAGGTTATGATATGATCCAAACAATTGAGAACTTTTCTAAATCAGCCCATGCTCTCAAGAAGAGCTGGCTGATTCATAACTTTGTTGAGTGATTTTAAGCTAACCTATGTTAACCAAAAAGTAGTCAAGGGATAGATAATAGAAGATTGGTTAGCAGATAACTCAGTTCCCCAAGAGAAACTCATGAATGAAGATTTCCCTGATGAAGAGATTTGTGTGGTTGATCTTGAGAAGTATGCAGCCTCATATTGGTATAGAGATATTGTGAACTATCTCGCAAACAAGATTTACCCAGAAAACATGACCCCTTTGGGAAAAAGATGATTACACATCCTCACTGCAAGATTTTTTTTAATTGAGGATGTTCTCTATTAGAGGGCCTTGGACAGAATGCTGCTTCGATGTGTTGACAAGGAAGAAGCACGAAAGATATTAGAAGAGTGTCATAGTGGAATCTGTGGAGGACATTTTGGTGGTCATGCCATGGCAAGAAAAATTCATAGAATGGGATACTTCTGGCCTTGTTGACAAGGGGATGCGATTAAGTTCATAAAGAGGTGTCTGAAATGTCAGGCTTATGCTCATGTTCACCACACACCAACAAGAGATTTACAACCGATCATTACCCCTTGGCTCTTCTCCACATGGGGATTAGATCTGGTGGGGAAGATATCTCTCCCATCAACGGATGGACATCTATTCATCATTATCGCGACAAAATACTTCACAAAATGGGTGGAGGCCATGTCTCTCACCACAGTGTCAGGTGTCATCATTGCTAAATTCATACTGAACCAAATCATTTGCCGATTCAGAATTGCCCAAGTGATAGTAACAGACAATGCCTCGTCATTCAAAAATCCACAAGTAAGAGAGCTATGTGAGATATTTCACATCAATCACAACTCTCCCTCAGTCTACTATCCTCAAGGGAATGGACAAGCAGAAGCTACCAACAAGACTTTGAAAGCAATACTAGTCAAAAATATGAAAGATTCAAAGAGAGATTGGCATTTACAGTTATACCGAGCTCTATGGGCATATAGAACAAGCATTAGGAATCTAATTAGAACCACCCCCTGTGCCCTCACTTTTGGGTCAGAGGTGATATTTCCATTGGAAGTAGAATTGTCTAGCCTTAGAGTATCATTATAAGGATTATTGGACAACGAAGAGTATAGAGCAGTAAGGTTGGCTAAATTAGAAATGATGGACGAAACATGCTTGAGAGAAGTCAAAAGAAATGATTCTTATCTAGCAAGAATGAAAAAGAAATATAACAAAAAGGTCATCCCAAGACCCTTTCAAGTGGGAGATCTAGTGCTCAGAATAGACAATCTAATTGATAAAAGAGAGGGTGAAGGATGAAAATTTAGACGCAATTGGATAGGTCCTTACATGGTCAAAGAAGACGTCAGAAATGGTGCCTATCTCTTGTGTACAATGGAGGGAGAGGAATTTGGTGAAATGGTCAATGCATTTCACCTCAAAAAATACTATGTCTAAAACACAAAAAAAATAAAAATAAAACATAAAAATACAAAAAAATTATAAAAAAATCAAAATGCCAAAAACAATTTGTTTCTTGCATTTCAGTATCATTCTGTTCATCTTGCATTACTATTAGTGACTTACTCTTGTACTATTTTCTTTTTAGTAAGGAGTCTAATGTTGTCTAGATATATGTCATCCTTTCAAGACCTAGAGATTCCCCACTTTTCACAATCATCATTATCCCCCTTCATTCCCAGTGATTCTAATTAAAGCCTAGCTCTTAGCTTTACACTGATCCCAGTCTTATGAGTCCAGATGTTAGGTCTAAACAAAGTTAGTATTCAAACCTACAGTGTTCAAAAGAAGCTTGCAATTAGACCTTCCTAATTCTTCCCTAGTATTAGAGAAGTCTGAATAGATCACAAAAAATTTAGGTGGCGCTTAGCCCCTTATCTTTCTTGGCCAAAAATGTCAGGAAGATCAAAACTCTGAAGGAAGCAATCTAAGATTTGAGTGAATAAAAAAATGAGTGATCAAAATAAGAGTGTCAAAAGTGAGAATTGAGAGATCAAAGCATTGCATATCAAAAATTCCAAAAAGCATTCATTTCTTGAAAAGTCAAAAAAATCCAAAAAAAATGAGAAAAATCAAGTGAGGAAAATACAAAAAAAGTGAAAAGCAAAAAAAGAGAGATACAAAAAAGAGTGAAAGAGAGAAGATTACTGAATGTCCATACTCTTGGGTGGAGATTAGTCTAAGCTTGAAGCCTCAAGGGTGACATTCTAATAGAGAAAGAGAGGTACAAAGCGCACACACACACACACACAAGCTGAGCAAAACCAAAGTGTCTAGTAGTCTCTAGGATCATCTTCTACCTAGGGACCCTTATTCTTTCCTATTTATTCTTTACCCCGGGTCTACCTTGCTTGCCATTTATGATCTAAGTCTAGCGAACACCAATAAAATTTGCTACTTATCTAAGTTGAAAGCTTGTCAGATTGTCTTATCTAGATAAGGATCGGTGTTTAGCCTTTACCAAAGTCAAATTCAGAAGCACTCCATTTTCATTCCCACTCCCCACTTGAGTTTCCCTAACTACTATCTCACAGACTTGAATAGGTCTCTTATATCAGGACAACCCGCAATCCCCTAAATCAAAAATCGTATTGAAGAGAAGTCACATTGTTTGTCCCACATTGCATTCATGCCAAAATCAGAAAAAGAGTCTCAAAGAAATAAAGTTAAATGTCATATGTCATGACATATAATAGAAGTAAATGTCTCATTTCAGCATCCCTTGTGTTCTTGCATTATCATATCGTAAACTGCATCTCATATATATGCCAAAAAAACTACAAAAATATGTCATTGTTATTATACTTGCATCGTTAAAAGAGTTGAAAATGTCAAACATAATAAAAAAGTTCCCAAACCTCTAGACATGCACAAGAGATGAGTACAAAATTTGATAGATGAAAACCATAAAAGGATAAACTTTCATAGATACATCTAAAGTTTACATATACAAGAGTATCAAAGAGCTAGGACAAAATGCTCTCAAGAGAAGTAGAGGCCCCTCATGCAAGGGGCACAATTTCAAGAAAGGAAGTCAAGGGAGGTTCCCTCCAGTAGAACCCTTAGGACTTCAGCTCCTCCATCTACGAATACCACTCATCACTCCATGAGACCTATGAGAGTGAGGTGCTCTGCTGTGAGCAAGTGACTATGAGGGTCCCACCATGCTAGCATCATGTCATCCAAAATTAAGGTGAGTTGTCTCTCAGAGTACCTGATTCTCACCCTTAAGGGTGTCAACCTGGGTGTTCAACTCTGTATTCATCTGGCATCCATGATAGATAGGAGAAAAAATGTCAGTGTCTCGCCCCACAACATGGGGCACACTAGGATCATGTAAAAGGCGATCACGAGTCATCCTAGTGAAGGGAGAAGCTAATCCAACATTAATTTTGTGAACAAAATCTCTCCACTCTTTGACGTTACCTAAAAGAGAAAATCAAGAGAAGAACAAGTCAGTTCCCCATCAAAAGAGAAAGGACAAAAGAGTACAAAAAGAAAATAGATTAAACTTACGTGGATCACTAGGCTGCCAATCAGGGTCAAATTGCTGTATCACCTCATCCAAGTGAGGGGGTTGAGGGATAATAGGAGGACCTTCGGGATATCAAGAGCATCATCTAAGTCATCAATATCATCAAAATCCTCATCCTCAGGAAGGACCTCATCTGTCAAATCAACATCATCTAGAACGTAGTCCTCGTCAGTAGATTCTGAGTCCACAGTCATAATGAGAGGTCAGGAAGGAGTGCCTCTCCCTCCTCTCTATCCTTGTCTCAAAGATCTAGTAATAAAGACTCTAGGAGTTAAAGGAGTCCAAATGACTGTCCTCTGTCCAATCTCACCCATCTCCTGGACTATCCTGTAGCATGTGGACACTGTGAGTAAGTCCTCAGGAATGTCTGCACCAAACTGTTGTGAAACACGATCAACTTGATGGGCCTCGACTAGATATTACAGTCTGAAAGCTCAAATACTCCTCGACAGTATTCCCTAACCTCTCCATCATGGGCCCAAGATCCCTCCATGTCATGATAAGGATCAAAGATCATGTCCTCATCTGTAAGATTAGCAATAGTGGGTAACGAAGCATCAAAGCGACCAACATGCATCCACCTCGCTGCTCTCGGTAAGCATCTATCTGGAAGCGAAATGAGCTTCTGATAGGGCCTCATGTGCTCAAATATCCATGTCATGATCAAAGAAGAGTGGCTAAAAGCTAGAGCCCCTCACCATGAAATACGATAGAATTCTCTATAAACCATAGCAAAGATATCTCGTCCCCAAGCGTAAACTGTGCCCTCCTCTATATCACGAATGATGGGTGCCCAACGCCATCTCAGACGAGTCAAGGCCTTGTCTCCCAACAACCTTGATGCAATCAAACCAATCAAGAATCTCCTCAAAAGTGGAATGCAGAGGCGTGGCATAGATGTGAGCTGGACTCCCGTATGATCCCTAGGGTGATTAACCCCCATGAATGCAACACAAGAATCCTTGTCCTCGAAGGACTCACTAACTCGAAGAACTAAAGGCTGTCCTCTCATAGGAAACCCAAGTATATGATACACATCATGAAGAGTGATGGTTCATTGTCTTGAGATTTGTGGGAACCTAAATGTGTTTCTATCTGCATCCCAGTAAGTCAAAATGTCACAGCATATATGAGACACATGATGAATAATAGGCACATGTCACACTCTAGCTAGATCTGCCCTCTTCAAAATAGCACGATCCTTAGTACTTAATGAAGAAAACATCCCTGAGGCCCATCCTTGCTCTCGGTAGGCATTCCATCAGATACACATGTCCTATAAAAATTAGAAGAGAAATTTAGATTAGATCTCGTAAACTTGTAAAAATCCCTAAAAATCGTAAAAATGCAGAAAACCTTACACAAAAAAGTGTATAAACCTTCAAAATTGCAATAAATAGGTGAATACATTAATCAAAACATGTCAGATCAGAGTGAAACAAGCGTTAAACAACATGTGAATTTAGTCAAAATCAACCCAACAGGGTCGCCCTTGGGCGACCCAGGTGTTTATCCGGATCTCCCCCAGGTGACCCTCCTGTCAGATAGAATCTCCCCCGGGTGACCCTACTTGACAAAAGGGGCGACCCTAGAGGGAGATCCCTCAACCAAAAATTGCTCTAAAAACTTCAATTTTTGACCGATTTTAGAAAACAAAAAATCAATCTTGCTCTAAACGATGAGACAAATACAATGCAACAGAGAAAATCATCAAAAACAAACAATTTTAAAAGATTTCTCACAAAATTCAAACTAGGGTTTAGAGAAGAGTTTTTCACTGATTACATACTCGATTCTCCACGGCTAAAGAAGAGGCGGCCATCTTTGCGATCTCCTTGACGACATCTTTCTAACGACTGCTCACATGATCAATTCCGTCGCCATTTCATTCCGATCTTACAATTTGACTCGCTTTATTTGCCCTTAGCTTAGTTTCATTTATGCATTTTTAGATTAGTTCTTTGCTTTTATGCATATCTTTCATGCATCATTTTGCGTGCTTTCATCCCTACAGGTTCAAATCGACAAAGGCAAACAACTGGTCAAACTCAAATGATTCATGGTAAGTTCATCATTTTAGTTTCCATTATTCATTTTGATATATTTAAATGTCAGACTAATACTAGTTATTGTAGGTACAATTGTGGGAAAATTGACAACAAGTAAGGCCCAGTTCGGGAATGGTACCTTCCTTTCATGTAGACTACCGTCCCTAAGGGGGCAAATATGTAAGCACAAAAATCACGCACAACCTCCACAAGGACCCCTATGATGATTCAAATCATTATCACATACATGTAAGCATGAAATAATGTCATTTAAGCAGAAAACCTCTTGATGACGTGTCCTCTTGCTTGTCTTGTGTTGTTTTCTTCTTTGTCGATTTCTCTCTCTCCCCGTTTGCGATGCTTTTCGACACTTGTTGCAACACTTTCTACTTTTCATGTGCCTTCTATTTTTCTAAAGTACTTTTAACAGGGTACAAATCTTTGTGGGTTAACCCCCACCATGGTTTTTCCCTTAACCAGGTTTCCATGTCAAAATATCTGTCAAGTGTGTTGCTTATGTTTCTGCTCATATGTTTTTGATCCATGCTTTAATGTTTACATCATTAATCTGATAGTAAGTTAATAAAGAAGGTTAAAAAGAGAAAAAGTTTGTTTTGTGTGATAATTGATTCACCCCCCCCTCTTAGTTGTTTGGTCTAATTCAAACAATTGGTATTAGAGCCAAGTTCCTCTAAAAGGAGCTTAACTACTCGAGGAGATCCAAGATGTCGACCTACAAAAAGGATAGTCTGAGATTTGATGGAATGAATTACTCTGTTTGGAAGAGTTGCATGGAGTGCCACTTGCAATGCATGGGTGAAGCTTATTGGGTGATAACTAAGGAAGAGTATAATCCTCCAGAAAAAGGTCCATCAACTCCAGATGAAGTCAAGAATGCTGAAAATAACCTTCGAGCTAAAGAAGCCTTGTTGAGTGCCCTGACTGATTCATAAATGACAAATGTCTTTGGTCTAAAAACTACTGATGAAATCTGGAAGAAATTGGAGAATCTGTACGAAGGTGATGAATATGTGAAATGTGCCAAACTACAAAGTCTGAGAGGAAAATTTGAAAATCTAAGGATGAGTGAAGATGAATACATCACAATCTACATGAAAAAGATAAATGAACTTGTGTGTGGTATTAGGTGTGCTGGTGGAACCTTGGAAGAATCTGAGAGTGTGGCAAAAGTGCTTAGATCTTTACCTAATTCATACAAACATAAGGTTTCTGCTACAGAGGAGATCAGGATTGTCTCAGAAGTTACAAGAGATCACCTGGTTGGCAAAATTTCAGCTTTTGAATTAAGTGAATTTGGTGATTCTCTTCCTAAGTCTGAATCTGCATTTAAGGCCAGTGTATATGGAAAACAAAGATATGATTTGGGTGAAAGCTCTTTAGCAAAATCAAATAGATTTTTGAAGACAAGGAAGGATCTTGAAGATGATGAAATTGAGACTACAGATCTTGAAGCTCTTATTGCCAAAAGAATGCCAAGAGGATCCAGTAAGTATGAAGGAAAGTTGCCACTCAAATGTTTTGCTTGCAATAAGATTGGTCATTTTTCCTCAAGATGTCCGGAGGGATTTTCAAAACCAAACCCTAATAGATTTAAAGGTCAGAAGAAATGCTGATATGTCCAAGAAGTTGAAGAAGGAGTCACAAATGATGAATCTGATCATGGAGGTTCTACTGAAAATGATTGAGTGTTCATTGCTATCAAAGATGAAGATCTGGTGTCTACTAAATCTACTAGTTGTACAAATGTGGAAAGTGCCTTGGGTGCTCAAGTTGTTGAAAAGGATGAATGGGTGATTGATAGTGGATGTTCTCATCATATGACTGGTGATAAAAGTAAGTTTGTAAGCTTTGAAAAATATGAAGGTGGGCTTGTGAAATTTGGAGACAATTCAGCTGATAGAATCTGCGACAGAGGATCCATCTCTTTTGATGGTAAGAATAGCACCAATGATGTTTTGTATGTGGAAGGACTAGAGAATAATCTTCTTAGTGTTGGATAGCTAGTTGATAAGGGTTATGACCTTAGATTCAAAGATGGAAGATGCAGAATCTTTGAAAGCTCTGGAACTGAAATTGCATCTGGTACTCAGACTAGAGGTAACATCTTTCATTTAAGTAGTTCAAGTAAAAGTTGCTTGATTGCTCATGTGGATCAGAGTTGGCTCTGACATAGGAGAATGTGTCATGTAAATTTTGATAACATTGTTAAGATAAGTTCCACTCAGGCTGTAAGAGATCTTCCAAGACTTGTGAAACCTACTGATAGCATGTGCAGAGAATGTCAATTGGGTAAACAGAATAGAATTTCATTCAAGAGTAAAGAACAGTCATCAAGTGGATTGTTGGAACTTGTGCATACTAATCTTTGTGGTCCTACTAGAATTAAAAGTGTACAAGGAGATAGATATTTCATGTTGCTGATTGATTATTACTCTTGGATGATGTGGGTAACCTTCTTGAAAGAAAAATCATAAGCTCTTGACAAATTAAAAGTATTTAAGGTCATGGTGGAGAATGAGATTGGTGTGAAAATAAAGTGTTTGAGATCTGATAGAGGTGGAGAGTTTACCTTCTATGAGTTTGATTCATTCTGTGAGAAACAAGGAATAAAAAGATAGTTATCTGCTTCTAGGACTCAGTAGAATGGAATTGTGGAAAGAAAGAATAGACCATTCAAGAATCTTCTAGGACCATGATGATGGAAGTAAATGTTCCACAAGTCTAGTGGAGAGAAGATGTGAGTACTGTTGTCTACACTCTTAAGCGGGTGCGGATCAAAGGCAATTATAGTAAGACTCCTTATGAACTCTGGTTTGGTCATCCTCCTACTATGAGATATTTTAGAGTTTTTGGTAGTAAATGTTATATCAAAAGAGATGAGGATCTAGGGAAGTTTGAATCTAGAAGTGATGAAGGAATTTTTCTGGGTTATTCTACTCAAAGCAAAGCATACTGGTGCTTTAACATGAGGTTGAAAAACATTGTTGAAAGTGCTAATGTCAGAGTTGATGAGAGTAAAGGACTTTCTTGGTCTTGCAAATATGATTCAGATGATCAAGATGAAAATCCATGTCAAGAAAGGCAATGCAAATTCATATTCAGATCCATATTGATCCAGAAAATCTAGTAATTCAAGAGGATAGTGCAGAAGTTGAGGAACAAGCTCAAGAAATAGAAGCTTAAGCAATTCCCAAAACTCCCAGGTATGTAAGGATGAATCATCCTGAAGATCAAATCATAGGAGATAGAAATAAAGGTGTTTGAACTAGAAGAAGAATTGCTAAAGATCAAGAAGAGATTTGTCTGATCTCAAAGATTGAACCAAAATTAGTAAGTGAAGCTTGTAATGATGAAAAATGGGTAAAAGTAATGGAGGAAGAACTAATACAAATTGAAAAGAATCACACTTGGGATCTTGTCTCTAGACCTGAGGACAAAAATATGATTGGAACTAAATCGGTCTTCTAGAATAAACTAAATGAAGATGGTGAAGTTGTAAGAAATAAAGCAAGGTTGGTATGGAAAGGATATTCTCAAGTGGAAGGAATTGATTTTGAAGAAACTTTTTCTCCCGTGGCAAGAATAGAGGCAGTTAGATTGTTTCTTGCTTTTGCTGCTAATAAAGATTTCAAAGTCTATCAGATGGATGTCAAATCAACATTCCTAAACAGAAAGTTAGAAGAAGTCTACATTGAGCAACTAGAAGGATTTCAGTTGTCTGATCAGAAAGACATGGTCTACAGATTGAGGAAAGTATTATATGGACTCAAACAAGCCCCAAGATCCTAGTATGCAAGATTAGATAAGTATATGCTAAAGCTAGGATATAACAAAGGCACTACTGACAGTAATCATTACTTCAATATTGATTATGAGAATATTCTAATTGTTGAGGTATTTGTTGATGATATCATTTTTGGTGGAAATGAGAGATTGTGCAAAACTTTTACTGATCAGATGTAAAGTGAATTTGAGATGTCCATGTTTGGTGAGGTGAATTTCTTCTTAGGTCTGCAAATCACTCAGTTAGATAAAGGTATCTTAATATCTCAGTCTAAGTATGTGAAAGAATTGTTGAAGTTTGGAATGGAAGATTCAAAGCCAGTAGGTACACCTATGGTAACCAGATTTAAGTTGAGTAAAGATGATGACTCCCCTAAGGAAAATCAGAAAAGGTATAGATCAATGATTGGAGGACTGCTCTATCTGACTCAAACTAGACCTGATATCATGAATGTAGTTGGGCTTGTCACTATATTCCAAGTTGATCCTAAAGAATCCCATGTTGTAGCAGTCAAGAGGATTATCAGATATCTCAAAGGGACAAATGATTATAGATTATGATATCTAAAGGATAATGACTTCACTCTTCATGCATATATAGATGTTGATTGGGCAAGAGATGTGGATGACAGAAAAAGCACTAGTGGTGGTGCATTCTTCTTGGGAAATAGATTGGTTTCTTGGCTAAGAAAAAAGGAGGCAATTTCCCTATCTATAGCAGAGGCAGAGTATATAGCAGCGGAAAACAATTATACTCAAGTCCTGTTGATGAAACAAATGTTGAAGGACATTAGAATTGTGTTTGAGGAGCCTGTCACAATCTTCTATGATAATTCAAGTGCAATAAGTATCTCAAAGAATCTAGTGTTGCATTCAAAGACAAATTATATATCCATCAAGTTTCATTTCTTAAGAGAGAAAATGAATGAGAATGAAGTCAAGTTGGAGTTTGTGTCTTCAAAGGATCAGATTGCGGATATTTTCACTAAGCCTCTTCCCAAGGATACTTTTGAGTATCTTAGAGAGAAGTTAGGGGTTATTACCCCTCCTGATTAGAACTAAGATGCACTTAAAGTGCATCAATCTGGTGGAACTCACAATCATATCTTGTGATCTGGATTGATGTTAAGGAGGTACTACTTAGGGGGAGTAGTTTGCATGCAATTTTTGAGTTTGGTCTAAAACAAAAACAAGGAGAAAAGACTACAAATATGTTCCCTTTGCCATTAATGTCAAAGGGGGAGAGAAATCATGTGAAAAACTAGTTGCTGATGAAAGGGGGAGCAGTGAAGAAAGTAGTTGCAGAAGTGATAAGAGAAAGGGGGAGAAGTTCTTGTCTTGATGGTTGAATCAGTTTTTCACATCATATGTTGCCATCAATGACAAAGGGGGAGATTGTTGCAAATATGTGCCTAAGCAGTGTTGTCATTGATGTCAACATATCCTTGTTGTCATTGGTGTCAATTGTATCCTATTTTGCTTCCTGTATAGAAGACTGGATTGTTGAGGATATTGAGAAAATTAATGAGGATCAATGTATGCGGACCATATGGCTATGTATAAATTTTTCTGAAGAAGCTCCAGTTACGTTTTGAGAGGTTTCCATTAAGATGTGAAGAAGTTATGGCCATCTGAGTAAAACCTATTCCTACAATATTCAGAAGAGACAGAGTGACAAAAAAGAGGTCTGGATTGTTCTAGATATGTCAAATGATGATCTACGGATCTGGAGGCAGGTTTGGCAAGTCAATGTGTATCATCCATTCAAGTGGTTCATAGTTTGGAGGTTCGCAAGCAATCTTTCTAATGTGACAGTCATGGCAGATAGTGTTCTTGAGGTTCCAGAGGAAGATGCAAGTGATTTGGATGATTTGGAGGAGTGCAGATGTTTTTGTTGAATTTAATATGCTTGTGGAAGTCTCTAGATCATGTGACTACTATGTTGGAGGTCCGCATTGAAGTTTGAGCTTGTCAATGAAGATTTTCTTCTTGGTGTTGTTTTTCTTCCTAGTCTTGGCTGACTGGATGACTCAAGTGTGTTACGGATGATCTAAGAGCAATTCTATGAAGCATGGCATGTTGATTAATAAATATTTGAGTCCCAGTTATATTTGGCTGATAGCTTAGTGATTCGCACTAAGTCAAATGTTTTGTAGTGCTGACCTTGATGTTCATTCCAAGGTTGATGAAGCGTATAAATACTTATTAATGGGTTGTGGAAAATCATCCTTGTGCGAAAACAATATAATCTGAAGAAAGGATCAAAGGTAGAGCAGAGCAGAGGAGAAGTAGAAGAACAAGAGCTATTTTGATGAAGAGTTAGAGATGAAGTGTTTGGGGCAAAGCATAAATTTTGTGAGCATTCAATGAAACTGACCCAGGCATGAAGTAGATGCTATTTCTCAGTTAATTCTTTCTATTCTAAAATAAATTATGTAGGCAGTGAACTTCTCTTTTGAGTAGTGAGCTCTGGGTAGTGCGCTTGAAAGCATGTGCCTTCTATTTTTCTAAAGTACTTTTAATAGGGTACAAATCTTTGTGGGTTAACCCCCACCGTGGTTTTTTCCTTAACTGGGTTGCCACGTCAAAATCTCTATGTCAAGTGTGTTGCTTATGTTTCTAGTCATATGTTATTGATCCATGCTTTAATGTTTACATCATTAATCTAATAGTAAGTTAATAAAGAAGGTTAAAAAAAGAAAAGGTTTGTTTTGTGTGACAACTGATTCACCCTGCCTCTCAGTTGTCCAGTCTAATTCCAACAAGCCATTAGTAGTAACATGAGGTATATTATCTATCCCAGGAGTACCAGTCACTCCTTGTTGTTGAGAAGATGAGGGGGTATGAGACACTCCATCATGAAGAACAAAGGGAGAATTTTGTGCAAAGGATGGGGGAATTACATCTTGGTTGGAGAGAGTGTTGTCTCCCTATCCTCCTCATCCTATAACATTTGTTCTTGCTTTGAAAATTTATTAGCATGAGGATTCAAACACCTCTTGGTCTTGAGATGTTTTCTAATGGGTTCATTATCCCCTTCACGCTATCCTTTCAAATCAACATTCTTCTTGGGATCATCTCCATCATCACTCCCATCCCTGACTAGAGATTATGAAACTGTAGTGTGGGTAGTGATATTTGTACTTGGGTTGGAGGTGCCTATAGAAACCTGTTGCTCTCCCATGATTTTTTCCTTGTGTGAAGAACCTACACCATGACCATTCACCTTAGATCTTATCCACTGTTGACTTCTATTCATCACAAAATAAGGTCTAGCATTAATATCTGTAATATCATTTACAGTTCAATCTATCTTAGGTAGGGGTTTAGTACTTTCAACAGAAAAAGTGGGGTCAATCAAATCATCATAATCATCCACCAAGTTTGGAAGATCCCAACCAAGCTTGAAAATTCACATTTGATCTAGGGTTAATCTTGACCAATCTCTCCTCCTCACTTCGTACTCATTGACATAGTCAGCCCAAACATCCTCTAAATGAGGTTGATGTTCTCGTAGCATGGGGAAATAAAGTTTCTTCTTCACAAAATCCTTGTTGTCAAAGAAACTCGTAGAATCATATGATGATAAGTGGAACTTAACAAGAACTCTATCCACATTCTTGGCATTCTCTAGTTTGATACATGTATAATGAGTCAGTTGTAGAGGGAAAGGGTATCTCTTTTTCTTGGAATCATGATATCTCTTTCTTGCAAGGGATACCTGCCTGCATACTTCTAGGAACACAAGATAATCAACAGCATACCTAGGTAACTTCATAGGAGGAAACTCAAAACCACCTAGATCTTGAGGTATGTGAACTTATCAAACTAGATGAAGTAACTCCCAAACTGCATTATCCAATTTGCTGCCTCTATGTAGATCCTAACCTCAAGATTCTCATATATCCTTCTCACCATAAAATAAGGAAAGCATCCTTGACTCTCCTATAGTCTTTGTTTCCATACTCCTCCTGTAGTTGAGGAAAATAGTCATATACTTGGGTATCTTGAATCATTGGGATAGGAACATTCAACCCTAGCCAAACCTATTGAGTGGTAGCTAGCAAATAAATCAATTAAGAACACATATTGAACTTATTACCCCTCTTCTAAAAGTTCACTAATTGATCATGCAAATTCTCATTAATTATCTGAGATCAATCAATATATTGTTTTCCTGTACAAATGACCAGTATGAATTGGCACATCCACTAAGAAAACTCATTTGAATCTTCACTCCCAACCACCCTATGTAACAATGTGATAATGTCTAAAATATCATCTTTAAATAGGGCTCTAACTAAGTTTTTAGGTAGTTGTGATCCCCCTTTCTTTTCTTTCTTGAGCCATGTGGTAGAAATGACGTCTTTATAAATATTTTTTCATCAATGAAGAAACTCCAATCTATTTTCTGTGAAACATCAACATATTCATCGCACTTGTAATCCAAGTCTATTGTTGATGGCACCAACATTTATATGTAAAATTGTTTTACCACTGGCAGTTCTAATCTCACGGGATTTAGCATGGTAATTATGAATGCAATCCATAATTAAATTAGTACATTGAATTGCTTGAAGAGAAACCACCGACATGTGCCAAACCACTATCCAAGGTTTTCTAAGCTATGGGTGTCTTTAGGTTGGCATTCATCCTTACCCATAATTCTTTAAGATCAATATGACCCAAATCTATGTCTTTAATCCCGAAAAGTTTGTTCTTAATTATAAAGGAGATGCCAAGCCCTTGATATTTGTACTTCATTTTGATGAATCCAAGTAACCACTCTATGGATTTGTTGACAGTGACTAGGACCAAAGGGTTTACATTTGGTGAGAGACAATTACAGTTAATGGTTGAAGGAAGTGGGGTTTTACAAGTCATGAAAGATGAAAAATTGCAATGTAGTGTTCTACCACCAATGCTAGCAATTATTGAACTAAAAAGGAGAAGATGGTAGTTCACTCACCTCAAATTGCAATACCTATGAAGAAGTTAAATTAACCATAATTGGGGCTCGAAACCACGCTCCAAACAACAAATGAATTATGCCTCAGGAAATATTTACTTTATAAGGTAAGTAAATTAGATGGGGATTTCATTAAATGATCCTTCATAATAAATACTTTCACAACTCATTATACCAAACCACTTTATTGGGTACCTTACCTTTTCACGAACCAACCCTTTTACTTGAGATACTTTGTCGGTAAAAATGACAATTGCTGAACCTAATCATCAGAAAACTTTCAACTTCATGAACCAAAATCTCAAGTTTTTGTTTACATATCAGCTAAATGTTGATTTTTCAAAGTGGATCTCCTTCTGGTTGTGTATGTTTATCGCTTTATCAACAAACTTAAGAGTTTGCAAACCAAGCGATTATCTGATATCCTTTGGAAGAGCTCAAAGTTTATAATAATAGTCGGCAAAATCTTTCCTTCACAAACCTTCAAATAAAGGGCCATGACAAACAAGACTTCCCTTTTTTCGACAATAGGAACTCAATAGAAAATAATTACAGACAACAGGTTATCAACAAAATCACAAACTCAATAAATAAGAGTGAACAATGATAACATAAGTTAAGTTTGTGAAAGGCAAAAAATGTCGACAAGGGAGACTCACTTGACAAAATAATGATAAGAAGATAACCAAAGAAGAATTATCAAGAAACTAGAGAGTTTGCAAACCTAAATTTTTTTTGATAAGGTTTGTCGATGAGAAATTTCGTTGATACGACAGGAAGAAAGGTTAAGTTTGCAAAAGTATGAAAAATGTTGATAACATAGGAAAGTTAGAATATAATATACCAGAACTTAAGGTTTGTGAAATTATGATTTTTATGAGAAAGGGGAAAAAGACTTACACTTTAAAGACATAACCTCAAGACAAGGAAAGAAAATCTAAATGGACCAAGTTTGAGTTGTACAAGGACAAAGACCAAAAATGGGGCAACACACAACAACATAAATAATAATCCATTCCATCACCATTATCTTCATCCACAATAACTGCATATACATTCCCTACATTAAATTGCACAAAAAAGATTAAAATTTAATAAATGATAAAAAATACTACATCATAATCTAAAATATATATTAATTTGAATCATTAAGTAACATATTACCTGGTTCAACTGAATCTAAAATATGTTCAAAGTCAATTGATGATTCCATCTACATGAGTTGTAGTGCTCCTAGAAATTGATATGTCTAAAATGGGCTTAAAGATCTAGCACACTATTCATCAACCCATTCTTTTGACTCACACTCATTCCAAGAAAAATTCGTACACAATGAACAAAAACACACCATTTGCCTCAAATAAATAGTCGATGAAGCTGCATTTGAGCTTCTAAAAGAGTGGAATTCACTAGATCCCGTCATTATACAACAATCTTCATATTTTGTAATGTTATCTTCTTTTATCAACCAAAAAAATCTATGAACTGTAGACTTCCTTCATTACCTGGACCCATTGTAGAGTTGCACCATTCGACGATGGATGTTGCATTTGTCAACTTTTCATTATCCTTGTACTTCAACTCTTCTCATGCTAAGGCTCTTTTAATACATGCTCCAACACCATCATGCTCCCATCTTCCTTGCCCAGCTTCAAAGAAATTCCATATATGTTGAACACCACTAAATATATGCATCCTATTCAACCAATAGAACATTCGTGAATTCTTAAATTATGATGCACAATTATCTGACCATATTATATGTTGATCAAACATGGTGTTCTTGCTACTCAAATGACCATAGAACATCTAAAAGAAACCTAGCAAAAACTTTGTAGAATGTGTGCAATCATCACTAATATAAAAATGATACTCCCTTAATATCTTTCTATCTTCCTATGTACTGAACTAGATGCATGAATAAATGCTATATGAACAAATATAGCAACCTAAGTGGAGTTGTAGTACTATGATTGAACCTCATTATATGGTTATAGTGTATTATTCTCTACAAAGTCTACAATTGACATGATTGTACGAAGAGGAAATGTGTCCTTGCAAAACTTGAATTGCAATTCCAACCATTGAGCTTTGTGTGTATGCCTTGCATACTCATAAACTATCTTTTATTAAAAAATGGGATAAATGCAAATACTAGTATTTCTTCACTCACCAATTCACACCTTTTTTCTTCTTTACCATCATTTAGACTGTATACCACTGTCTTATATTTCCCAAAAGGTACTAATTCATTTCCAATTGCATGTGCATTCTCCATGTGTACACAAGTTCTCAAATGTTGCAAACCATTGCAACTATCAAATTTTCCATCCAAACAGTATGTCATATAAAACATTTGTCCATCTACTACTTCACAAAAAATGCTTGAAATAAAATCTCTTGTTGATTTAGGTGGAGCCTCTATCATACACTCCTGCAAAACATCATTAGTATGCAAAGACACACATATTTGTCGATAAATATCATAATGCATAGAAAATTCCATGTGAACTCTACAACAACAAGTTGTGCATGTGTGAATTATTTTGACATAAAAAGGTTTTTCTATTTCAAAATACCTTTGACTAATTTGAATTTGAGGATAAGTAGCTACAAATTTGGAGAAAAATTGTGTTTGAGTCATATCTAAAAATGCTTTGGATGTGGCTCTCAATTTTGACAACCAAATCTCCTTTTTATGACATCCCTTTGATTAGGAGAAACTCGTGTTATTTCTCCAAAACTCCTCAATTAAGGATTTTAAGGCTTCAACTATGGTTTTATCTTTCCATGGGAGTCTACTGGAAAATTCCCATAGTTCATTGCTATTCAGGTCCTCAGGTCTTTCACACCTCCCAATGGCTTTCATCAATGTTTTTCTATTTATCTTTAGTTCTTGACTTGTTTTTCTTATCAAGCGAGATTTCTTTGTTTGATTCCTCATAATAGTTGATGTAATGACATGTCCGGTAGCATTACTATCTTTGGTGCATGAGGTGGAACCAATGCTTTGATATGCATTGATTAGATTTCTTACAATAAATTTTTCACTATTACCACTTGATGTTCTTAGGCCAAGAATCTTCATGATTGGCCTAAACTTAAGATTTTTCATCATCGTAACAAACAATTGACATCTTCCAGTTTCACTTATGTTTTCAAAAAATAGATTCCATATATTATTCACATTTCTTCTACAAGTACATTTAGGAATCTTGTCAACCATTGGTTTTAGAATATTCTCATCAATTTCAATAAAAAATAGGCTTTTTACGCAAAATTCTAGGAGGCGTTCTCAATGGAAAACTTAAATCACAAGATAAATTTGGTCACTCAACACTTGATCAATTGGTGTATCATATATATTCACACTTGCAAACACATCATCATTTTCAATTGGTGATTGAACATTTTCTACAATATCAATTTGAGATGGCCAAGATGACATACCTTCAACTCCCACATTCAATTGCTTGCTTGCATGAAGTTTTTTCATTCATTTGCTTTGTTTCTCTAAATCTTTCTCTCTTGGATGTTTCATCATCCAATTCAATTGGCAAAGATGACTGGCCTTCATTTGTGGAGTTCGATTTCTTATTGTCATGAAGTTGTTTCATTCATTCTCTTTTCTTTGCATTCTCAGCTTCATGCTCCTTCGATGTTAGAGTTTTTGTTCATTTCCTTGGCATTGTATTGAATTATATATCAATCTAAATCAATGGTTAAAAGAACATAAAAAATATCTGATAATTTATCAAGTTATAATACAAAACATGCACAATTACAATTTATTTGTCAATGTAAGACAAAAAACTAGTTAATTTGTTCAATTTGTTCAATTTGTTCGATTTATTCAATCAAGTGTTGTAATCCCTCAAAACATGAAAAAAATAATTTCTAATATCATATTTAAATTTAAAACATGTAATTGGAATCTTGTATATCAAAACAAGAACAAAAAGTGCACCAATTTTGTTAACCAATGATGGGAGAACCTCAAGAGCATCAAACGTCTCTTTCAATGTCAGAAAAAGCATAGAACAGGGAATAAAATAGAGCATGTGCACCGAAAATCATGTGACATGCCTTTTTGCTGGTCGTTAGTTATCATTTTATCTAGTTTAAAACATTCTCATGTTATAACATGAGTGCGTTTTAAACTAGATAAAATGTTGACTAGCATACTCTCTTCTACTCTCTCTCTCTCTCTCTTCTACTCTCTCCAAACTCTCTTTCTCTTTTCACTTCAGAAAACTACGAAGTTTTTGTAGAGGAACTACTTCCTATGCTTCATGGGTTCTAGTGGTTCTTGGTAAGCATTAACAAATAACATAGAACTACTTCTGTGATCCTAAGGGGCACATTAGCCTTTATGGACTGACTCATTGGCACATGCCAAGAAGTCATTGATGGGGAAAATTATATAGTATGGAGTGATGTTGGTCTTAGAATCCAATGAGATAGAAAGGGGCTCAATGAGAGACAAATTAATGGATGGGGAAACTTAGATAAGGTAGTAGGGTTCTAATTTAGGGTTATAACGTGAGCACATTTTGAAATAGCTAAATATTGACTATCATTCTCTCTTCTACTCTTTCACAAACTATCTTTCTCTCTTCTAATCTCTCTTCTACTCTCTTTCTCTTTTCCCTTCAGAAAACTATGAAGGTTTTATATAGGAACCAATTCCTATGCTCCATGGGTTCTAGTGTTCATGGTAAGCATTAACAAACAACATAGAACTACTTGTGTGATCCCAAGAGGCACATTAGCCTTTATGGACCAACTCATTGGCACATACCAAGAAGTCACATGGATGGGGAAACTTATATAATATGGAGTGATGTTGGTCTTAGAATCCAATAAGATAGAAAGGGGCTCGATGAGGGACAAATTCATGGATGGGGAAACTTAGATAAGGGAGCAAGGTTCTAATTTAGGGGTACTTACTAATTGGGGTACTCATAGCTCAATTATAGTTGCTACAAAAGCAACCCTTGTAAGACAAGTTTTAGGCAATGTGCCACTTGCTTCTCCTTACAACTCTAGAGATGATTGGTTGTGTTGTTGTTGGTGTTTCCTATGGGTTTAGAGTCAAAGGATGGTTCCTTGCATTTTTAAGGACCCAAGTAAGAAGTCATTACACTTGAGCCTCAACCTCTTGGATTGTGACTAGAATGAGTTGTTCTAAATTTTCTAAATAGAATAGAAGATGTGACCAAAGGGGTATAGATTCAATTATTGGTTCCATAATATAAGGGATGATACATCTCTTTAAAATGAACTAGGTCATAGGAAACTTTCGGGTGAACTGGTTTTGTTATACCTAGTTGTGTTTTCCAAGACTAGAACTTGGTGTGAAGCCTACACCATGATGTGTGCATTAGAGGTACATTTCTCTTGAAGTTCCTTAGAGAATTCCTCATCAACGATTGTTGGTTTATGTTTATGCCCCTACCTTGATTGTGCCTCATGCATAGTTAGTAAATGTGATGTCGCATGTAGCTGCCCGAATCTCGTAGGTGTCTCTAGTGCATTGATGTGTAGAGTTGAGATTCCTTATGCTTCTTTTTATTTGGCCTACTAATCAAAGAGGCAATTGATCTCTTCATCCATCACATGCTCATAGACTAGATTCATTAATATTTGATTTTTCATTGGTAACACCACCATGCTTGAATATTTGTATTAGACCATGTCATTGTTTCCTTAGCTCAATCTTCTTGGTATGAAGTGTATGATCAAATTCATGGTCCAAGTTGTAGTCTTCTTTCATATTGTAGAAGTGGAAGTGGTAATTCTCTAAAAGATGATTCTCTTTTATTGATTTGGTCACAAGAATGACCTCTATCTTGTTTTCACATCTAGTGTTAGTTGCTAAGGCTACTCTTGAAAATTGGAGCATCTTCCATAAGGTTATGGAGAGATTTGATTTCTAGTTGTCTTTAGTTCATAGAAAACTCTTTCCCATCTTGATATTGGAATTGTCCTTTGAATAATTTATCTACAAATCACCATTTGATTCTAAGGAGAGATTAGAGAGCATATTCTAGAAGAAATAACTATATAATTACATTTCAACACAAGTGAAATGAGCAAATTGATATTAGACTCCTATAAATTATAACCTTCTTATTTTTGGTGCCAAACTCATGGTCTAGGATGTCATGCTATCACATAAGATCTATTGTAACTATGCATGTAGTGCATCAAATAGGTAATCAAGTGATGGTCCAAGAGAATCCCTATACTCAAATCTCCATGTGGTTGGTGAAAATAAAACTTGTATGTAATAGGAGGGACAAATACAACCTTGTATCTACATAGGAGAGTCTCTTTCTACCTATCCTCCCTCTCTCACTCTCTTTCTTTATTTCTCTATCCTCCCTCTCTCTAACTCTATCTACCTCTCTATCTCTATATCTCTCTCCCTCTCTCTATCAACCCCTTGGCACATGAGGGAGATATATATAGAGATACAAACACATATAGAGTTAGAGAGAGGGAGAATAGAAAAATAAAGAGATAAAGGGAGAGATAGATAAATAGAAAGGGAGAGAGATAGAGCTCATAGAGATATAGAGTAAGAGAGGGAGATGTAGAAAGGGGGAGGGGGAGAGGGAGAAATAGAGATATGGAGAGAGAGATGGAAACATAGAGAGATAGAGAGGGATAGGGATAGGGAGGGAAAGGGAGAGATGGGGGAGATAGAAAGAGATGGAGAGATAGAGGAAACAATATAGAAAGAGGGGCAGATAGAGAGATAGATCTAGGGATAGGTGGAGATAGAGATTGGGAGAGGGAGAGAGGGGGGTTAAGATAGACAAAGGGATATATAGAGGGAGAAAGATTTATAAAGAGGGAGATAGAGATAGATATAAAGAGAGGGGAGAGGTAGGGAGATAGAGAGTGAGGGAGAGATAGGGAGGGAAATATATAGAGATAGAGAGAGAGAGAGAGAGGTAGAGAGGGATAGATTAAGATATAGGGTTATGAGGAGAGATAGAGATAGGGAGAGAGATAAATAGATGTCTAGAGACATAGGGAGAGAGATTGAGAGGTAGAGAAATGGGGAGAAAGATAGAGAGGGGGAGAGAGATAGAGAGGGGGGGAGAGAGAGAGGTAGAGAGGGATAGATTAAGAGATAGGGATGTGGGGAGAGATAGATATAGGGAAAGAGATGAAGAGATGTCTAGAGACATAGGGAGAGAGATTGAGAGGTAGAGGAATGGGGAGAGAGATATGTTGGGAATTAAGGTGTCTCAATCTTGGTAATTCCTTGCATTATTTATGTTTGTATCTATTAATTCATTGCCTATGTTGTGAATTAATTGTAAATTCCATATTGTCATATTGTTGGATGTGGCACGGTGATGTGTCATCCTACACGGAAGATGACAACTTGTAATTTTTCCTCACATGAGGAGATAGGCATCCCACTTTGTGGTAGGAACATTTTTCCATGTGTCAGCATCTTTCATGTTGTGTAAGTGAATGTTTGACCGAAACGGTTATGACGGATTCCTATGACGTAGTTATGACATGTAAGAGTTAGAAATAGAAGCTTGTAAGATAGGTGAAGACATGTGTCATGAAGCATCTTTGAAAAAGGCATATTTGGGTGCCCCAAGGTGGACTGTGACATGTTGTAAGAGAATATGCTATTTATAGCCTGTGTATGATAGATTCTCTCACAACTGTAAGTTGTAATAGCTATGACAAATTCTATGATGGCCGTAAGTGTCGTAAGAGCATCTATCATAGCCCATTTTGGAAATAGGCAACCTCTTTGGGATGGGATCTATGGACAAGTGTCCTAAGGCATGATTTTTGGGCCATGAGGCCATGTTAGATGCCCATCACTATGTGGAGCCAATTTTGCTTTGTATATTCTCTATAAATAGGTGCTTGGAGGAGGAGATGCATTACAGGATTGACAGGTACTGTTATACATTCCAGATTGACCCCAGATACGAGTGTCAAAGACCATTGAAGCTTGCATTGCAAGTGTATTGTAAACAACTTTCAGTTTTTGATAATACATTGTGCAGGTTTCTGAGTGTGGGTTTTTTTCACCTGATAAGGGTTTTCCCCATGATATATCTTTGTCTCTCTTCTTTAGTCTTCTTTCTGGTTCATGTGTATTGCTGCAATATATCTATTACATGTTCTATGTTACTGTAGTTGTAAGGATTAATTTGAATTTGCATAGCCCTCTCCTCATTAGATTAGTGTAGGAAGTGATTTCCACACACCTAGCTTCCTTTTAGTTGGTATCAGAGCCTGGCCAGTTTTGGTCTTAGCTGTTGGGTAGGAGTTTTTTGAGCTGATCTTAAGTTGAGTGGGAGTATGTGCAGAGTATTCTGAATCTTGAAGTAGCAAGGAGATGGAAAGTACATCCAGAAGGATAGAAGTGAAGAAATTCAATGGCACTAATTTCAAGCTATGGAAGCTCAAGATGGAAGACATGCTTGTTGATCGAGACCTCTGGGAAAGTGTTAATGGAACTAAACCAGCTGCAATGTCACAAGCTGATTGGGATCTTAAGGATTGGAAGGCTAATGGTCTCATAAGACTTAGTCTTGCTGATTTTGTCCTGTTAAATGTCCATGAGGAGAAAATTGCAAACTTGCTT
The DNA here is from genome assembly GCA_027924645.1 of Cunninghamia lanceolata. Taxonomy (NCBI): domain Eukaryota; kingdom Viridiplantae; phylum Streptophyta; class Pinopsida; order Cupressales; family Cupressaceae; genus Cunninghamia; species Cunninghamia lanceolata. The sequence goes on from BSBN01001093.1 coordinate 1,342,065, forward strand.
TGGAAGAAGTTGGGAGATGTGTATCAAGCCAAATCCCTGGTTAAATTTTTTTTTTCTGAGAAAGAAGTTGTATTCCCTTTGAATGGAGGATGGAGGATTCGTTGCTGAACATATGAATGCTTTTAACATGTTGGTTGCACAATTGACATCTATTGGTATGAAGATGGAGGAGGAGGATCGGTGTATGACCTTGCTTTGTTCTTTGTCGAAATCATGGGATCACCTTGTCATGGCTATTGGAAGCACCACATCCACATTCAAAATGGATGAAGTGGTTTCTTCTCTATTGTCTGAAGAGATGTGGATAAAGTCTTCTGAGGTAGCCAAAGAGGCTCTTGTAGGTCGTGAAAGACCCAAGGAGAAAGGGAAAAAGAAGGACAAGAAAGCTGAGAAGGGTAGATCCAAATCCAGTGGGAGATCCAAATCTCCTGGAAAGTCCAAGGCTATCTATTGGAACTGTAGTAAGTCTGGGCATTTCTAAAAGGAATGCAAAGAAGAAAAGAAGAAGAAGAAGAAGAAGACCCCAGATTCAAATTCTGACAAGTCACAAGATGATGGTGATTCTTTTATCACAGCCCTGGAAACCCATGCATCTAATGATGTGTGGCTGATTGACTCTGGTGCATCATTCCACATGACCTCGCATCGAGACTGGTTCACTAAGTATGAGGAGTTTGATGGTGGAAAGGTGTACTTGGGTGACGACTCTCATTTGAAGATTGTTGGTCATGGAAGAGTCTCTATCTGATTTCTTGATGGATGAGTGAATGGGATCTCTAGGGTTATGCACATCCCAGGATTAGCATGGAACATGCTTTCTGTAAGTATGTTGAATGATGTAGGTGTGTAGGTTGTCTTTTCGAAAGAAGGATGCAAGATGACTAGAGGAGCTATGGTGCTTGCTAAGGGTACTAGGAGAGGTACTTTGTTTTAGCTGGAGGCATGCATTTCACAATGCAATAGTTCTTCTGAGTCAAGGAAGAGGGCAGCAGTCACTTCATCCCCACCATCTGAACAAGTAGTTAAGAAATCTATTGTTTCTAGTTCTGATGTTTGTAATCATGCCTTAGAAGTTAAGCTTCCTGCTGAAAAGACAACGTTATGGCATAAGAGATTTGGCCACATTGGTGAGAAGGGTCTGTGTACCCTAAAAAATAAAAACCTCATTGAAGGGTTAGATGATTGTAATCTTGAGTCTGACTTTTGTGAACATTGCATATATAGAAAACAAAACAATGTTCAGTTTTATTCGAGTTCTCATAAGTCTTCTGGTGTGTTGGACCTTGTTCATTCTGATGTATTTGGTCCTGTTAATGTTCCTTCATTATCAAAATCTATATATTGTGTATCTTTCATAGATGACTACAGTAGAAGGACATGGATTTATTTTCTTAGAAGCAAATCTGAAGTCTATAGTAAGTTTAAGTAGTTTAAGGCCTTTGTTGAAAATTAGACTGGTAAAAAGATTAAGTGTTTGACAACTGACAATGGTGGTGAGTTTTGTCCTACAAAATTCAATAAATATTGCAAGGAACTTGGGATTGAAATACATAAGACAACTCCATACACCCCGCAACAAAATGGAGAAGGCTAGGAGTATGCTTAGTGGAGCTGGCCTAGAACAAACATTTTGGGTTGAAGCAGTTGCCACTGCTTGCTATCTTGTAAATAGATCTCCTACATCAGCTCTTGTTGGAAAGACACCCATGGAGGTGTGGTCTAGTAGAAAGCCTTCAATAAGGCATCTTTGCATTTTTAGTTGTGAGGCATATGCACATGTGCCTAGGGAGAAGCAGTCAAAGTTGGAGAACAAGACTGTTAAGTGTATCTTCATTGGATATGGTGTCGGTGTGAAAGGATACAAGGTTTGGGACCTTGTGATTGAAAAAGTGTTGTATAGCAGAAGTGTCATCTTCAAAGAGCTTACACCTTCCACTATTTTACAACCAGAAGAAAAAGAAAAGAAATAGGATGTTGTTTAGTTTCCTGCTACCCCTGAGAAGATTGAATAGAAAGACAATGTTGGACCTAATGATGAGGAGAGCTCTTGCAGCTCTGAAAGCTCAGATGAAGAAGCTAAACCTCAACCTCATCTCTTGAGGAGGTCTACACTGATAAGAAAGCAACCTGAAAGGTTTAGTTTTACATCTCTTGATTCTAGTTGTGCTTTTGCTTTGCTTACTAACAGTGATGAACCTAGAACTGTATTAGAGGCTATGGACATGAAAGATGTAGGTTCCTGGAAGGAGGCCATGGAGGATGAGATGGCTTCTTTGGTAAAGAATCAAACTTGGGACTTGGTGCCTTTACCTCCTGGACGGAAACCCATTGGATGCAAATGGGTGTTCAAGAAGAAATTTGGTGCAGATGGCAATGTTGAGAAGTATAAGGCCAGATTGGTTGTGAAGGGGTATTCACAAGTGGAGGGTATAGATTATGGTGAGATCTCTCCCATTGCAAATCTGACATCCATTTGATTCCTGTTGTCTCTTGCAACAAATTATGACTTAGAGGTAGAACAGATGGATGTGAAGACAACTTTCCTTCATGGTGATTTGGAGGAAGAAATCTACATGTCACAGCCAGAGCATTACATGGTGAAAGGTAAAGAAAATTTGGTTTGCAAGCTTAAGAAGTCTTTATATGGTTTGAAGCAGTCCCCTAGGAGATGGTAGTTGAAGTTTGATGCCTTTGTTTTGTCCATTAGATTTGTGAGATTAAAATTGGATCACTGTGTGTATTATAAGTTTGATGGTGATCGTATTCTCATTGTTGCACTATATGTTGATGATATGTTGCTCATTGGGAAGGGTAAGAATACAATTTCTAATTTCAAATCTCAGTTGTCGGCACAATTTGAAATGAAAGATTTAGGGGCAGCTAGGTACATTCTAAGAATGGAAATCAGAAGAGACATAACCAACAGAAAACTTTGGTTAAGCCAGAGTAAGTATGTGAAGACCATGTTGGATAGGTTCAGCATGGAAGATTGTAGACCATTGTGTGTTCTTGTTTCTTTGGGGACAAAGATGTCTATTGAGGATTGTCCAAAATCTCCTAGTGAGGTGGAGGACATGAGCAGAGTACCTTATGCTAGTGTTGTTGGAAGTTTGATGTATGCTATGGTCTTTACAAGACCAGACATTGCCCAAGTAGTGGGAGTCCTTAGTTGATTTATGGCTAATCTTGGACGAGTTCATTAGGATGCATTTAAATGAGTGTTCAGATATTTGAGGGGTGCTTCAGAGTATTCCATATGCTATCATGGTAATGTTATAGGACCTCTGCATTCTGTTGATATTCATGGATTTGTGGATTTAGATTGGGAAGGTGACATTAACAGTAGGAGATCCACTAGTACTTATGTGTTTACACTGTTCGGTGGTGCTATTAGTTAGATGAGTAAGCAACAACCTATGGCTGCCTTGTCCATGAAAGAAGCTAAGTATATGGTAGCAACTCATGCTTGTAAGGAAGTCATTTGGCTTAAGAGATTGTGTTTAGATATTGGTGTTGATTCAGGTCAGATCATGATCAGTTGTGACAGTTAGAGTGCAATTTGCCTTGCGAACAATCTAACTTTCCATGCCAGAACAAAGCATATTGATGTTTAGTTTCACTTCATGTGAGACATGGTAGAGGATGGGAAGGTAAATTTGGAGAATGTAGATACTTTCAAGAATGTTGTAGATGCATTGATGAAACTAGTGGGCATAGAGAAGTTTAGATGGTGTTCGGAGTCTATCGGCCTCTCGGCCTATAGCAATTAAATCCTGTTATTCTACTGGCTCTTACAAGGTGTTCGATAAGAAGGAGAATGTTGGGAATTAAGCTATCTCAACCTTGGTAATTCCTTGCATACTTATGTTTGTATCTATTAATTCATTGCCTATGTTGTAAATTAATTGTAAATTCCATATTGTCATATTGTGGGATGTGGCATGGTGATGTGTCATCGTACATGGAAGATGACAATTTGTAATTTTGTCCTCACATGAGGAGATAGGCATCCCACTTTGTGGTAGGAGCATTTTGCCATGTGTCGGCATCTTTAATGTTGTGTAAGGGAATGTTTGACTGAAACGGTTATGATGGATTCCTATGACAAAGTTATGACATGTAAGTCAGAAATAGAAGCTTGTAAGACAGGTGAAGACATGTGTCATGAAGCATCTTTGAAAAAGGCATATTTGGGTGCCCCAAGGTGGACTATGACATGTAATAGAATGTGCTATTTATAGCTTGTGTATGGCATATTCTCTTACAGCTATAAGTTGTAACCGCTATGATAGATTATGGTCATAAGAGCATCTGTCATAGCCCATTTTCAAAATAGGTGACCTCTTTGGGATGGGAGCTATGGAAAAGTGTCAGGTACATTCTACAATGTTGACCAAGTGTCCTAAGGCATGGGTTTTGGGCCATGAGGCCATGTTGGACGCCCATCACTATGTGGACCCAATTTTGCCTTGTATATTCTATATAAACAGGTGCTTGGAGGAGGAGATGCATTACAGGATTGACAGGTACTGTTATGCTACCAGATTGACTCTAGATACAAGTGTCAAAGACCATTGAGGCTTGCATTGCAAGTGTATTGTAAACAAATTTCAATTTTTGATAATACATTGTGCAGGTTTCTGAGTGTGGGGTTTTTCACCCGATAAGGGTTTTCCCCACGATATATCTTTATCTCTCTTCTTCAGTCTTCTTTCTGGTTCATGTGTATTGCCACAATATCTCTGTTAGATATTCTATGTTGTTGTAGTTGTAAGGATTAATTTGAATTTGCATAGCCCTCTCCTCATTAGATTAGTGTAGGAAGCGATTTCTGCACACCTAGCTTCCTTTTAGTTGGTATTAGAGCCTAGCCAGTTTTGGTCTTAGCTGTTGGGTAGCAGTTTTTTGAGCTGATCTTAAGTTGAGTGGGAGTTTGTGTAGAGTATTCTGAATCTTGTTGCAGCAAAGAGATGGCAAGCACATCCGGAAGGATAGAAGTGGAGAAATTCAATGGCACTAATTTTGAGCTGTGGAAGCTCAAGATGAAAGACATGCTTGTTGTTTGAGACCTCTGGGAAAGTGTTAATGGAACCAAACCAGATGCAATGTCATGAGATGATTGGGATCTCAAGGATTGGAAGGCTAAGGGTCTCATAAGACTTAGTCTTGTTGATTCTGTCATGTTAAATGTCCATGAGGAGAAAACTGCAAACTTGCTTTGGAAGAAGTTGGGAGATGTGTATCAAGCCAAATCCCTAGTTAACAAACTTTTTCTGAGAAAGAAGTTGTATTCCCATCGAATGGAGGATGAAGGATCCATTGCTGAACATATGAATGCTTTTAACATGCTGGTTGCACAATTGACATCTATTGGTGTGAAGATGGAGGAGGAGGATCAGTGTATGACCTTGCTTTGTTCTTTACCAGACTTGTGGGATCACCTTGTCATGGCTATTGGAAGCACCACATCCACATTCAAAATGGATGAAGTGGTTTCTTCACTGTTGTCTGAAGAGATGCAGAGAAAGTCTTCTGAGGCAGCTAAAGAGGCTCTTGTAGTTTGTGGAAGACCCAAGGAGAAAGGGAAAAAGAAGGATAGGAAAGCTGAGAAGGGTAGATCCAAATCCCATGGGAGATCCAAATCTCCTGGAAAGTCCAAGGCTATTTGTTGGAACTGTGATAAATCTGGGCATTTCTGAAAGGAATACAAAGAAGAAAATAAAAAGAAGAAGAAGACCCCAGATTCAGATTCTGACGAGTCACAAGATGATGGTGATGCTTTCATCGTAGCCCGGGCAACCCATGCATCTGGTGATGTGTGGCTAATTGACTCTGGTGCATCATTCCACATGACCTCGCATCAAGACTAGTTCACTAAGTATGAGGAGTTCGATGGTGGAAAGGTGTACTTGGGTGACAACTCTCATCTAAAGATTGTTGGTCGTGGAAGAGTCTCTATCCGATTTCTTGATGGATGAGTGAAGGGGATATCTAAGATTATTCACATCCCAAGCTTAGCATGGAACTTGCTTTCTGTAAGTATGCTGAATGATACAGGTGTGCAGGGTGTCTTTTCAAAAGAAGGATGCAAGATGACTAGAGAAGCTATGGTGCTTGCTAAGGGTACTAGGAGAGGTACTCTGTTTCAGTTGGAGGCATGCATTTCACAATACAATAGTTCTTCTGACTCAAGGAAGAGGGCAGCAGTCACTTCATCCCCACCATCTGAATGAGTAGTTAAGAAATCTGTTGTTTCTAGGTCTGATGTTTGTAATCATGCCTTGGAAGTTAAGCTTCCTACTGAAAAGATAATGTTATGCCATAAGAGATTTGGCCACATTGGTGAGAAGGGTCTGCATACCCTAAAAAATAAAAACCTCATTGAGGGGTTAGATGATTTTAATCTTGAGTTTGACTTTTGTGAACATTGCATATATGGCAAACAAAATAGTGTTCAATTTTATTCGAGTTCTCATAAGTCTTCTGGTGTTTTGGACCTTGTTCATTCTGATATATTTGGTCCTGTTAATGTTCCTTTATTATCAAAATTTGTATATTTTGTATCTTTCATAGATGACTACAGTAGAAGGACATGGATTTATTTTCTCAGAAGGAAATCTGAAGTCTATAGTAAGTTTAAGTAGTTTAAGGCCTTTGCTGAAAATCAGACTAGTAAAAAGATTAAGTGTTTGAGAACTGACAATGGTGATGAGTTATGTTCTATAGAATTCAATAAATATTGCAAGGAACTTGGGATTGAAAGACATAAGACAACTCCATACACCCTGCAACAAAATGGAGTTGTAGAAAGGATGAACATGACACTGATGGAGAATGCTAGGAGTATGCTTAGTGGAGTTGGCCTAGAACAAACATTTTGGGATGAAGTAGTTGCCACTGATTTCTATCTTGTAAATAGATCTCCTACATCAAATCTTGTTGGAAAGACACCCATGGAGGTGTGTTTTGGTAGAAATCCTTTAACAAGGCATCTTTGTGTTTTTGGTTGTGAGGCATATGCACATGTGCCTAGGGAGAAGTGCTCAAAGTTGGAGAACAAGGCCATTAAGTGTATCTTCATTAGCTATGGTGTCAGTGTGAAAGGATACAAGCTTTGGGACCCTATGACTGAAAAAGTGTTTGATAGCAGAAGTGTCATCTTTAGAGAGCTTACACCTTCTTCCACTATTTTACAGCTAGATGAAAAAGAAAAGAAAAAGGATATTGTTTAGTTTCCTGCTACCCCTGAAAAGACTGGACAGAAAGATAATGTTGGACCTAACGATGAGGAGAGCTCTTATAGCTCTGAAAGCTCATATGAAGAAGTTGAACCTCAACCTCATCTCTCGAGGAGGTCTACATGGATAAGAAAGCAACCTGAAAGGTTTGGTTTTATATTGCTTGATTCTAGTTGTGCTTTTACTTTGCTTACTAACAGTGATGAACCTAGAACTATATCAGAGGCTATGGATATGAAAGATGCAGGTTCCTGGAAGGAGGCCATGGAGGATGAGATGGCTTCTTTGGTAAAGAGTCAAACTTGGGACTTGGTGCCTTTGCCTCCTAGATGGAAACCCATTGGATGCAAATGGGTGTTCAAAAAGAAATTTGGTGTAGATGGCAGTGTTGAGAAGTATAAGGCTAGATTGGTTGTGAAGGGGTATTCACAAGTGGAGAGTATAGATTATGGTGAGATCTCTCCCATTACAAAGTTGACATCCATTCGATTCTTGTTGTCTCTTGTTGCAGCTTATGACTTAGAGGTAGAACAGATGGATGTGAAGATAGCTTTCCTTCATGATGATTTGGAGGAATAAATCTACATGTCACAGCTAGAGCATTACATGGTGAAAGGTAAAGAAAATTTGGTTTGCAAGCTTAATAAGTCTTTGTATGGTTTGAAGTAGTCCCCTAGGAGATGGTACTTGAAGTTTGACGCCTTTGTGTTGTCAATTGGATTTGTGAGATCAAAATCGGATCACTATCTGTATTATAAGTTTGATGGTGATCGTATTCTCCTTGTTGCACTGTATGTTGATGATATGTTGCTCATTGGGAAGGGTAAGAATATGATTTCTAATTTCAAATCTCAATTGTCAAGACAATTTGAAATGAAAGATTTAGGGACAACCAGGTACATTCTAGGAATGGGAATCAGAAGAGATAGAACCAATAGAAAACTTTGGTTAAGCTAGAGTAAGTATGTGAAGACCGTGTTGGATAGGTTCAACATGGTAGATTGTAGACCATTGTGTGTTCCTGTTTCTTTGGGGACAAAGTTGTCTATTGAGGGTTGTCCAAAATATCCTAGTGAGGTGGAGGAAATGAGCAGAGTACCTTATGCTAGTGTTGTTGGCAGTTTGATGTATGTTATGGTCTGTACAAGACCAAATATTGCCCAAGCAGTGGGAGACCTTAGTCGATTTATGGCTAATCCTGGACAAGTTCATTGGGATGCAGTTAAGCAAGTGTTTAGATAGTTGAGGGGTACTTTTGAGTATTCCATATGCTATCATGGTAATGCTATAGGACCTCTGCATTCTATTAATATTCATGGATTTGTGGATTCAGATTGAGAAGGTGACATTGACAGCAGGAGATCCACCAATGCTTATGTGTTTACACTGTTCGGTGGTGCTATTAGTTGGATGAGTAAGTGACAACCTGTGGTTGTTTTGTCCATGATAGAAGCTAAGTATATGGCAGCAACTCAAGCTTATAAGGAAGCCATTTGGCTTAAGAAATTGTGTTCAGATATTGGTGTTGATGCAGGTCAAATCACGATCAATTGTGACAGTCAGAGTGCAATTTGCCTTGCGAAGAATCCAACTTTCCATGCCAGAACAAAGCATATTGATGTTCAGTTTCACTTCATGCGAGACATTGTAGAGGATGGGAAGGTAAATTTGGAGAAGGTAGATACTTTGAAGAATGTTGTAGATACATTGATGAAACCAGTGGGCACAAAGAAGTTTAGATGGTGTTCAGAGTCTATGGGCCTCTCGACCGATAGAAGTTAAATCCTGTTATTCTATTGGCTCTTACAAGGTGTTCGACAAGTGGGAGAATGTTGGGAATTAAGGTGTCTCAACCTTGGTAATTCCTTGCATTATTTATGTTTGTATCTATTAATTCATTTCCTATGTTATAAATTAATTGTAAATTCTATATTGTCATATTGTGGGATGTGACATGGTGATGTGTCATCCTACATGGAAGATGACAACTTGTAATTTTGTCCTCACATGAGGAGATAGGCATCCCACTTTGTGGTAGGAGTATTTTTCCATGTGTCGGCATCTTTCATGTTGTGTAAGGGAATGTTTGGCCGAAACGGTTATGACGGGTTCCTATGACGAAGTTATGACATGTAAGAGTCAGAAATAGAAGCTTGTAAGATAGGTGAAGACATGTGTCATGAAGCATCTTTGAAAAAAGCATATTTGGATGCCCCAAGGTGGACTATGACATGTTGTAAGAAAATATGCTATTTATAGCCTGTGTATGACAGATTCTCTTACAGTTGTAAGTTGTAACTGCTATAACAAATTCTATGATGGTCGTAAGTGTCGTAAGGGCATCTGTCATAGCCCATTTTAGAAATAGGTGACCTCTTTAGGATGGGAGATATGGACAAGTGTCAGGCACATTCTACAATGTTGACCAACTGTCCTAAGGTGTAGGTTTTGGGCCATGAGGCCATGTTGGACACCCATCACTATTTGGAGCCAATTTTGCCTTGTATATTCTATATAAATAGGTGCTTGGAGGAGGAGATGCATTACAAGATTGACATTTATTGTTATGCTACTGGATTGACTCTAGATACGAGTGTCGAAGACCATTGAATCTTGCATTGCAAGTGTATTGTAAACAACTTTCAATTTTTGATAATACATTGTGTAGGTTTCTGAGTGTGGGTTTTTTCACTCGATAAGGGTTTTCCCCACGATATATATTTGTCTCTCTTCTTCTGTATTCTTTCTGGTTCATGTGTATTGCTGCAATATCTTTGTTAGATGTTCTATGTTGCTTTAGTTGTAAGGATTAATTTGAATTTGCATAGCCCTCTCCTCATTAGATTAGTGTAGGAAGTGATTTCCGCACACCTAGCTTCCTTTCAAGATAGAGAGGGGGAGAGAGATAGAGAGGGAGTGAGAGATAGAAAGATAGAGTTAGATAGAGGGGGTCAATAGAGAAAGCAAGATAGAGAGGTAGATGGAGTTAGAGAGGGATAGAGGAGAGAGAGAGATAGGGAAGCATAGAGATATAATTCAAGAGTTAGAGAGAGGGGGTCCATAGAGAAAACAAGATAGAGGAAGAGAGATATATGCATAATTTTTTTTTTATCTACTTCAAAACATGCTCATGTTATAACACGAGCACATTTTTGACTGCTTTGGAAAATTCCAATCCCAAGGGTTGGATTTGCCTTGGGCATCCAACCCAAAGGGTTGGAGGTACCTTTTGGATGCCAAAAATGTGTTTTCAACAAAAGTTAGAAAATTCAACCAAATACCATGCATGCTCTCCATCAAGAACTTACATGTTTTTCAATGTCAATATGAAAAATGTCAGGATGAATTCAAGTTTTTTATTATCTTTCTAACCATGTATTTTTTTTTAAAATCTGATAACATTAAGGTTTCCATCTTCAATTTCTTTTGCTATTGAGTTCTTTTTTAAGAAAACCTATGTCTAGTATTTCTGGTGTCATTTTTTACATGTTTATCAAAATTTGAAACAAATTACACTTTTGGATTATAGACTCAATTCTATACACATTGAAAACAAATTGATTTTTGATAAGTTTTCAAAAAAATTAGGGGAAGCACGCTCAAATTTTCATTTTTCTGGATGTGTCAACTTTGAAAATTCATAAAAATCATATATTCATTGAAACATTAATAAAAAAATCAAGCATAAACTATATGGTGCTATCTAATTTTCTAGTGAAGCAATTTGTCAAATACTTAAAAAAAGTTGACATTTTAGGAGGAGCACACCAGACACTATGTTATATTTTTATGACAAAAATAGGAGCACTTTGTGTGCTCCCCCTATTTGAACCTTTTAATCTCCACCATTTTTATAAAAAAATAGTAGTTTAGAAACTAGATTCCGAGCATTACAAAACTTGTTCTTATCACATCTTCTATTTTTTAGCGTGGCTATCTTCAATTTCTCATCCACGATTAGTTTTTACAGATTTTAAAAAAAAGTGTTCACTTTTGACCCCCTTTTGGTCCCCCATTTCTATGCACTTACCCCAATAAGCACAAAAACACAATCATGGTGGTGAATAGTTAATGAAAAGCCACTAACCAAGTCCATGGAAATGCTTTCCCATGGATGAGTAGGAATAGGAAAAGGAACTGTAGTGCCCCTCCATTCTCACCTTGGATGTGTAGGTGGTTTGGCTAAGGAGCATGAAGGTGAAGGTAAAATAATAGGAATATTTAGGGTATGTTAGACAATTGATGTTGTACGTTATATGATGTTGGTAGATGCTACATTCATGTTGGTGACATTCCTGACCATCCTCATGTGGTTCCATATGACAGTATGTTTTATCGATAATCTTTGTTGCGAGACTGATATTTACTTGAGTTATGCATATGTTATGACAACTTTATGGACTTAATTGATTATGTGGATCAATCTTATTATGTGCATCAAACTATTATTTGACGATGTTTCTTATCTGGTTGATCATCAATTGATTATTATGCGTGATGTGGTTACTTGTTTGATGTGTGTTTGTGAGAGGAACAATGTCACATTACTCATGCGTGAGTACCCTGCTACGCTGCGATTTCTTTTCATGGTGTGTTTGAGTGTATGATTATATCTACATCTATATGTTCAAGCATTTTTTGGTTGTTGCAAGTTGCAGGTATCAATCATCAACTCCACCTGAATTGACAGGTTTGAGCACGCCTTAAACCCAATGGAAACTATTGAACGAAGATGACCTATGGTCCCCTAGTTAGCCATCATCCTTGAAAAGGATAAGTATCTAGTTTTGTACCCAGTCAGTATTGTTTGTATGGGCATAATGGTTAGTCACTGTCATTGTGGTCATGCTTTCAATCATGCATTATGTCAGGTATTGTTCGGCATTTGGGTTATTTAGTTTGGCATTGTTTGATTGCTGCTTTGGTTAATTGTTGCATTAAAATAATATTATTAGTTATGAAATAATTTTGTTAAATAAATAAATAAATATAAATGTCTTTATGAGAATTTGAGTTTATGGAAATAAATAATTAAAAAAATGATAATAATAAATGTAAATACTAGCTAAAGATAAATAAATTAATTAATATAATTAAATGTTGTGTTAAGTGGCAATAAAAATAGATAATATTTATGAGTTGTCATAAAACTCATATATAGTAAATATTAAATAAATAAGAATAAGAATGATTGTTGTCTAGTTGTAAATGAAATAAATAAGATAAAAAAATATTGTCTGGTCTGGTTGTAAATGGAAAAAAAATAGCAAATTGTAAGAAAGGGATTTAACCAGAATTTATTGCCTTTTATGGGGGGAATCTTTTAGAATATATTGGGGGGATTTCTCTCTCATAATAATCTTTAGCAAATGGAACTTTTGGGGGGAGAGAGGAGAGGGGAGAGACTGGTTTGTGGCTACAGCAGTTGAACCCGACATCGAATCTTCAGCCTAGTCAAGCAAGCGAAATCAGGTTCCTTTGGTTCTAATTTCTGTCTCAGTTTTCTATTGAACCAAATGTTTGATTTATGATTTTTTCTGTCGATTGTAATTTTCTTGAGAGGTTAGAATCCTTGTTATCAGATCCAATTGTGCATGTCTATATCATTGCATTTCTAGGAATCATTGATTGAAGTGACTGTCTATCCCTCACCCACTTCATTTCTATTTTTTTTCAGTATTTGCGTCAACCATAACTTTATTTTTACGAATTGGGTTCCTCTAATTTTTTTATATATGGTGCACGACCTAGTTATCCAAATCATATCCAAAAATTAGCCTTACCCAATTTGTCATTTTGGAGATATGAATATTTTGTGACTGTCTATCTCTCACCGATTTCATCTATGTTTTTATAGTCTATTGTGGTAGCCATAACTTTATTTTTATGAACTGGGTTCTTTTACATTTTTTATATATGGTGTACGAGCTAGTTATCTAAATCATATATTAAAATCAGCCTTACCTAGTTTGTCATTTTGGAGATATGAATATTGTTTGACTATCTACCTCTCACCCGTTTTGTCTCTGTTAAAACAGTTAGTTGCGTCACCAATAACTCTACTTATTTTGGTTGTTTGTTAGGTTATAAGAAGACTATTAAATCTATATAGAATAGAAGTAGAAGAACTTAATTTGGATAGAGTAATTGTATATTAATGTTGATAAATTTAATTTAAATTGATATTGATTTTATTATGATTTATTAGTAGAAATATGATAAGTAGGTTTGGAATTTAGGTTTGTAAACAATGTATTTAAGATTTGATTTATAAGTTTGTTTTAGAAATTAGTTAGTGGAATTGTATAAGGTAAATGGAACTTGTGTAAATTGTATTAGTGGTCGTAATAGGGTCATGTTGTCGAGGTTTAGTTTTCCTGAGGCAAAAATTAGTATGTCTTGATTTCTTGTGTATGCGATGTTGTAAGTGAATTTTGATGTGATAATAGAGTCCTTCACAAATGTGGTGGTTCATTATTTGTATAGAGCATGTTTATTACTTTTTCTTAAGAAATGTCATGTTCTTATTAACCTTGTTGTTGAGAAAATGTTTGTATCATATTTATGTCTTGAACTCAATCAACCCTTTCTTATTCCTAGACTTGGTATGTTAACAGGTTAGAATGCTTTGTATTGGTTTATTCCTTTAATATTAGTGTTGGGAAAGGGATTTTAACAATCTTGGTAATCATTATGAGGTGTAGACACCTCTAGAAGAACTATGTATTAGGTATGTTCATTTTGGTATTCATAGGACCAATGTAGTAGTGGTTTATAGAAGATTGATCAAGTTGACACTTAAGCTTTCCCATAGCAACCTGAGCTTCTCTCTTCCTATTCGTGTCTTGAACGAAATTTGGTAAAACCTAGAAAAATATTGTTCTTTTACTTGAACTCAATCAACCCTTTCCTATTCCTAGACTTGGTATTGGTTTATTCCTTTAATATTAGTGTTGGGTAAGGGATTTTAACAATCTTGGTAATCATTATGAGGTGTAGACACCTCTAGAAGAACTATGTATTAGGTATGTTCATTTTGGTATTCATAGGACCAATGTAGTAGTGGTTTATAGAAGATTGATCAAGTTGACACTTAAGCTTTCCCATAGCAACCTGAGCTTCTCTCTTCCTATTCGTGTCTTGAACGAAATTTGGTAAAACCTAGAAAAATATTGTTCTTTTACTTGTGCCCTATTAGTGTTCACTCTTGAGTTTCTTTAGCCATGATACTTCTACTTGGTTTGAACCATCCTTTAAATGTGTTATGATCCTATCATATGCATATGGTTAAAAGTGTGGTAGATTTGATGATGCTAGATCTATAGGAATGTTTTGTTGTTCTGTATTCCTATCCTCTCAAGCTAACATTAGAACAAGGTTCTTTCATTGTAGTTTCAGGTTTTGTATCTTGTGATTCTAACTAGTGTAAGAGATTTATAGCATTCAAATATTATAGGCTTTTAGTCTTACTTATATAGTTATATTTAATAGTATTTACAAAATTGTCTAGATTATTAATGAAATCTACATCAGTTGTAAATAGTGTAAATAATTGTTGTGTTTAATTTGTATGTCTTAGGGCTATTTGCATGTTGTTCACATTCATTTTAATTAAATGAAATTAAAATAAGTCTTGAGAATTATTAGTTACAGTTTTGTATTGTTGAGATAGATTCACTTTATATTTGTTAAATGATTGATCATGAAAATATTGATGAAGGATCTTAGTTTATGATGTGCATCTGAGAGTGAATATGATGTGAGACCATTGCTTTTAGTGGTGTCAAGTGTTTGTGTCATTTGGAAAAATTGTTTCCAGGGGCCTAAGAGGGTGTGATTGTGTGGGGGTTGGCTATGTGTGCATCATGTGAGTTGAATGAACTGCATGCTTGAAATGTTGCCTCCTATTCATGTTGGTATGATACATGTGCAAGATGGATAATGCCTTGCTCAGTGTACCTATTAATGTGGTTATGATGACTATGTAAGATGGATAATGCCTTTCTCTGTGTGATGTGAAATGATGTGTATTTTGTGTTGTAAATGAATCATGATGAGAATGTGATAGTTCATGCTTGGTTTATGTTTTGGGACAAGGATATAAGAATTGGTCCTTATGATTATGTTTTGTATGCAAGAAGGTAAATGCCCTGCATTGTATATGTTACTTGTCATTGTGATGGTAATCATCTTGCTTCATGGACATGGTCTTCTAGATGCAGGTAGGGGAGTGACTTTCAATCTGGGGCCAGTGCCCAAAGTAGTTACCAGGATAACCCATTAGAAATTTTTAATCCAGTGATAACGTAATAATAAATTTAGAGGGTTGGGTAGTTTCCACACTAAATAAGATAATTGGATGCCTCACCCATGCATGTAGTGCTTGTTTAGGCTAAGGATGGGATGAGAAGGTCGTGGTTGGTAGGATCAACTTCCTTGTCCTCACGAAAGGAATGTTGGTTCCTCATGTGTCATCCTATGGGGCCAGTATCTAGTGAGAGACTGACAAGATAACCATAGATGGAGGTCAGCGTCTGGACGGCCAGGATAACCCATGGATGGGGGCCGATGTCTAGTGAGAGACTACAACCTTCTTATACTTGATGACCAATTGAAACTGTTGAAAAAATGAGGCCCACTTCATATGCCTAGCTTCTTCAATTTTGTTTTAGGACTGAAGAAACTATAGAGGCAAGCACAATTAGTATGGATAATTGTTTCTTTTCCCAAAAGATAATGTTTCCTATAGTTGATTGCTTGGACCAATGCATATAAATGTTTAGTGGAAAATTGGATTTGTTAATGTTTTAGTGTTTTGTTGTTTAAATCCTCCTTTCCACTTTACATTCAAGGATCTAGGGTCTAGTGGCAATTCACTATTGTACCCTAGATCACTGTGAGATGTATGAAAACTTGGATTAGAGAATTTAATTATCACCTTTCCTCCTCTTATGCTCAATTGGCCATTAAAAACCTAATTATGCAAATACGGCAATAAACTGATGAATAACAGAAAATGCTGCTATAGACGGAAGAAAAATACCAAATTCCAGAGTTCCTATTTTTGAGGATCTGAGGCAGAAAAGTTAGGGACACAGGAGCAGGTACCCAAGTCCAAGGCCCTATTTTCTATCTAGATCTGGAAACAAGATCTGCAACCTGAATCTTTTGTATCAGAGATTTTCTTAAAACTGAACTTCAGGGACTAGGTAGCAGGTACCCTAGTCTAGGGGGTAGATTTTCTTCCTTTCCTGCACTTCAGACACTCCAATATGCTCCTCTGCAACTCCACTCAGTCCAGCTCCTCAACCTATAACCTACAATCATGAAAACTTGGTTTGGGGGTTGTGGTGTTTAGGAGCTTGCCTCAGTCAAGCCCTGGAAGGACACTTAAGTCTTCCAAACACCTTTGTCAGATAGAGAGAGCGTGCCCTTGTGAGGTAGAGGCCAAATCCAAATGAAACAATGATAAAAAGCACAATGATATCACCTTGTAGTGAAGATCTCATGGGAGGAAGATGCTCTTCATTCCATGAGGAGATGAATGCTCAAATCTGCAAATACAAACACATAAATAAAACAAGTCTACTCTTGCAACACTATGAAAGCCTTAAATCACCTTGAGAACACAATAGTTTTCTAGTAATCATCTAATCAAAATCTAGTTTACAAATGAATGCCTAAACATGCTTTTATATACAACTACAAACACTCCCACCAAGATTTTCGTAATTCAAACTTACCATGTCGGCAAAGGACCCAAATAACGTTCATAAACTGACACCCAAAAATTAGGGCTACCCCAAAATAGGGCAGGACTAGGGTGCGGGTGCCCAAGTACCCCCCCCCCCCCCTATTTTGGGCAAGGTATAGCTCAAGGGGTCCTCCTAGGTCCCATTTGTCATGTTACCTAGGGCTCATTCCATCGGGATGCCAAAATATGAACTAAGATGTCCTAAATGCATGCAAAAGACCTAGGAGCTAAACCTTATGAGGGAAAAGCCCCCAAGGGGACATTTTATGATGTTACAATAACTCCTTATCATATGTAGAGTAGTTATGTTTAGTAGCAGAGAAGGTTTCTAAATGGTAGGCCACATGATGGAGATTCTTCTTTAAAACAACTTTAAGTGCAAATTATGAAGTATCTATCTTGATCTCAAAAGGTTGTGACAGATCTCGTAGTACAAGAACATGTGTGAACACAATTTCTCTTTCAATGTGTTGAATGTTAGTGTAGAAATACTAATGTTATTAATTATTATTTAATAATTAATTATACATATTTTTCACACATGGATTTAAGCCACCTTACACTAACATACTAATGTTATGACTTATTATTTAATAAGTAATTATACATATATTTCACACATGGCTTTAAGCCACCTGAGGAGGTTATGTGTCGACTTAGAGAGTCCATCAAACTCATCCAAGATACATGTCAACACTCATTTGAAACTTGGTGGAAACTTTCTTGCCACCACTACTTGAGTGCATGAATCGACTCTTTAAGTGACTCAAACTCTTCACCTATTTATGTACACCTTATTATTCATAGAACACGCCGATTATGTGATTATCTAATTAATCATCTTTCATGTCATTTGTTCCTATTTGCTCCATTTTGTGATCAACATTCTATCAGTTGATCCTTGGTTCTAACATGGTATTAGAGCAAGTTTGAGTGGTTTACTAGTTTGTTTGGAGGTGTGACCCTATTCAAAAGAAAATTGATCTCATAGGTAGGAGGTTGGTTGAAGGGGTTTCTATCTTTGGCACCCAATTTGTGGTCAGCCTTAGTGCTCACCCCTATTTTCTGCTTGTAGCTGACTGGAAGAGGTCTCTTAACCCCTATGTTTTGTGTAGAGGCATGGGAAGGTGCTCGAATATGTGCATCTCCCTTGATGCCATTGACCTTAGATGTTTGAACTAGCAATAGAAACTAGTCCTAGGAAGGCCAAATGAAGGTCAAACTCTCTAGGAATCCTTTGACACACCCCTGCTCATGGGATTTCAAGGCTCCTTTGAGATGCCTTTTCCTAGGGGATCTCAGTGGTTCCAATGGCCATTGGAGGATATTTGAGGGGGAGACATCATAGAGACCAATGGGGGAGGAGACATCTTAGCGACCCCTACCTGCAAATGCCTTTGCAAGCAGACTCCCATGAAGGAGACCCTACTACAATCTTGGCTGACTAGAAACCTGCAAGGCAACATACCTCTATTCATCCACAAATCTTTTCTGCCATTCTTCCTCCAAGCACTACCATTTCTCTGCAAACATGGCCACCCCATTTTTCCCATGTTTCTCTAATTTTGTTTTGCAAAATGCATTTAAAATTATGTCTTTTGATGTTTAAAAATTGGAAATTTTTTAAATGTAATTGTCAAATGCACTAATAAATTTCAAATACATTTTTTTTGGGGGGAGGGTAATTAAACAATTTAGGTAAAATTTCTTTGAGGAGGAATTATGGTTTTAAAAAAACCCTTATATTTTTTCCTGACGAAGACGAAGGGTGAGGTCCGATTTGGCAGGAGGCCAATACCGCCTCACAAGTAAAACCATTGTATTCTACTCTCTTTGGTGATTCCAACAAGTGGTTAGAAGGCTAGATTCATCTCACCATAGAGCATTTTTTTTACATTTTAGTGTAGTTTTTATTAAATAGGCCTCATTTACAAGAAAGTGATTATGTAATAACTTTTGATCGGTAGCTCAAGATTGAGCACCATTTTTTGCAAAAGTTAATGTTTTTTTCATTTCCCATGCATTGGTCCTGATTACATTGTAAAATGTACTAATTTATAAAGTGTCACAAATCTGGGGGGTCACCTAAAAATGTTGAATTATGGGGGGTTCATAGAGTCATGTCAAGAGCACTTTCTTGAGTTGTGTCTAGAACACTTCCACACTTCTTTCCACACTTTCAGTTAAGGGGGGTTAATTAATCAATTTGGTGATACACACACTCAACTTATAAAGTGCCACAAATTTAAAAGGGGATAAAAATATTGAATTATTAGTGGTTCATAGAGTTGTGTCAAGAGCACTTCCGAGTTGTGCCAAGAGAACTTGCACAGAGATATGTCAAGAGAACTTCCCCTACTCCTTCAACATCCTTCAACATTTTTTCTCACTTTGCATTGAGGTGTGTCAATAACACTTCCACATCACCATCACCTATTACTACATGTGAATCCAGAGTTGATTCTTAGAGAACCTCCAGAGATTCATAACAACATAAAATTGATATCAGTTCCTTTTCTTCTACAGATTTCAGAGTTGCTTCATAGAAGGATTCTAGAGAATATTCAAAGAAGGACCTCATTATAGCCACATGGCATGTAATTTTTCACATTTCTCTCTTTTGGAGGAAAGTTTTTTTCCCATAGGGTTTTCTTTCTTTCTCCACCTTATGCGAGATGCATTTGTACATGGGTATCTCATCAATCCTAGTATCCAAGACTCATCTTTATTGTGCCCACTTAAGTTGTTCTTAAGGGGGGTGTTAGTGTAGAAATACTAATGTTATTACTTATTATTTAATAAGTAATTATACATATATTTCACACATGGCTTTAAGCCACCTTAGGAGGTTATGTGTCAACTTGGAGAGTCCATCAAACTCATCCAAGATATATTTCAACACTCATTTGCCACTTGGTGGAAACTTTCTTGCCACCACTACTTGAGTGCATGAGTCGATTCTTGAAGTGACTCAAACTCTTCACCTATTTATGTACACCTTATTGTTCATAGAACACACCGATTATGTGATTATCTAATTAATCATATTTCATGACATTTGTTCTTGTTTCTTCCACTTTGTGATCAACATTCTCTCAATAAATCCTTTATTCTAACATTGAAAGCATGAGAATGGTTCGCTATCCACTAAAACACAACATTGGTCTTTGTCAGTTGATGCAAAGGAGTGACAATGTTTGAGTGATGAAGGATGAACTTATGGTAGAAGTTCACAACACCAATAAAACTCCTTAATTCAGTGAGATTTGAAGGAGTTGGCCATAAGAACTTCCACTTTCATGGGATCTACCTGAATTCCATGTGTACCAATGATAAATCCAAGATAGGAGATGGATGTTTGACTAGAAAAATACTTAGAAAAGTTGGCATACAAACTATTCTATTGAAGTGTGTGAAGAACATTTTTCAAATTCTAAAGATGTACTTTCCAAGTGTGAGAAAAGACAAGGATTTTGTCTAAGTAGATGATAAAAAAATTGCATAAAAAATATTGAAATACCTCATTCATAAATTGCATGGAAGTGGTGGGAGCATTGGTGAGACCAAATGGCATCACAAGCCATTGAAAAAGACCTATTTTGGTCTTCAAAGTTATCTTCTATATGTCCTCTATCTAAACTCTAACTTGATGATATCCACTTTTAGATCAACCTTGGAGAATAATTTGGCACCCTGAAGTTGATCCAAAAGGTTGTCAATGCAAGGGATTGGGTATCAAATTTTTATGGTGATCTTGTTCAATGCCCAAAAATCAATACAAAGATGCCAAGTTCCATCCTTCTTGAGCATAAGAAAAATTGGTGAAGCATAAGGGGATGTACTCATTTTGATGAAACCTTTGGACAATAAATCTTGAATTTCATTTTTATTTCATCACTCTGGAGAATTGATGATACAATGGGGCATTAGGAAGGGGTACAACAAGAAGAATGTCATAGTGTGATTGATTTCTTGCTTTAGGAGAAGCATCTTAGGCTCCTGAAACACATGTGAATAGGACTATAATAGTTTGTTAAGAGTAGCAGGTGGTTTGGACATAGTGACTTTTTCTTGATAATTATTAGATTGTGCCCTTAGGAAAATTAATGCAAGCACTTGTGCCTAATTGATAGCTTTACATGCTTGTCTGTAACTAAGTACTAGACTTATTGTGTTCTTAGTACATTTGATAAAATTGTATTATTATCCTATTGTGGGGTATATGTGTTATTAAATGCATCATAATGACTTTCCTACCATATTGATAGGGTTTAACTAGCAACAAACCACAATAATCCATAGTGGTCACATCACTAGTGACCTTATCAAAAAATTGGGACCAAATGCAAAAGATAGTATACATGTGTGTGAAATGTGAGGATGAACCACTATCCTTCCATCCAAGTGAATATGGATGAGGATGTGGATCCATCAATAAATTTAGTTTGTCGATAATAGACTTCATGATCAAATTTTTCTGAGTCATTATTGATGATACAATCTACTAATAAATCATGTTTTAGGTGAGCATGAGTGACAAACAAATTGTCATGTCCCCCTAAAGTAGAATTATGGTTCATCAAGATGACATTATTGAATCTACTTTTTCAACTCATCATATCATCACCAAAATTACTGATGGGAACATTCTTATTTTCCACATTAGGACACTATTCAATCAAACTCTTCTTTTTTAATTTAAAACATTTAAAATTTCCATGACCCTTATTTTTACAATAAGTACAAAATTTACTAGATTTTTAGTATTAGAAGAAGGAGAAATTTTACCAGGGGAAGAAGAGAAAGGAGAAGAGAAAGAATTTCCATTTAGAAGAATGTTGTTGTGATTGAGGACTTGAGGCTTTTATAAGGCCTACAGAAAAGGAAGGTCGAGATGCTTGAGATTGGAGAGGAAGTTTTTATTCTACTAATTGTTATTGGTTGAATACATCATCTAGTGCTACAAGTATAGTGTATTTCAACTCCCCAAATAAGTTTTCCTATAATCCACTCTTGAACTTTAGAATGAGAGATGGACATAGAAATAACACTCAAAGTAATATCCTCAATCGGTTGAATTGGTAGAAGTAATCATGCATAAACATTTGACATCCTTATCATAGATGAAGCCATTTGATATGCATATCTTGATCATAGTTAGAAGGATAGAATGTGTCCTTCAAAACTATGATAAGTTAATCCTATGCATCAATAGGATTCTAAGCATCTTGATGTTTAGTGACCAAGATTTTATTGACACCAAAGAGCTGCAATTTTGCAAAGGGAATCTTATCAGCTTCAAGGAACTTGTTGTACTCAAACCAAGTCTACATGTCAAGAACTCAACTATACAGGACTTCAAGATCTTGACCTCACATTTGTTTGTAGAATGATGACCCTTAGGGGAAGGAAGCATTTGAACAAAAATGGAATTAACCTTATTGGTCAATATGGATACCACACTAGTGAGTTTAACAACTCTTTTAGCCAAATTGGTAGTCATGTTATTATGAGTTAGAGCTAGTGGCAAATAGTTTGCACCTCCCAACAATAGAAATTGACAAGAATGGTTTTTTTTGGAAAAATACAATTCTAATGCTAGATCTGAATTCTACTAAAAAAATTAGGCACATTAAAAAAATTACACTAAGAAATGTTATTATATGAGTGAGAAAAGTACCTAGAAAGTTCCAAAAATGGGACTAGATAGGGAGTTTGAGAGAAAACTAGAAATATCTTGAGTTGGAAGCACAATGATAGAAAATTGATTTCACCACTGTGTTGGTATCAAAAAACTAGATGGAATAAAAAAATTGCACCTCTTTTCAACTCTAGATAAGGGAGAATGAGACCAGTGATGTTAAGATTAGAAATCAAAATGCACATATGTGAAGCTTAGACTCCTCAAGCACATGATGATATCACCATGACACAACAAAAATATCTTGAATAACATAACATTCTCTATAAATACTCCCTTGAGTATTCTGTAGAGTCTCCTCCTTTTAAAAAGAACTATTTTTTAAATTAAACAAATATTGCTAGCAAAACCTTACCACATAGACATGTTTAGGTAAAGTAGGTTATTGTAAACTTGATAATCTAGTGCATGGAAATTCTTTTGAATTTTGATATTTAGTTATTTTATAATTTAAATGTTTAAAAACAAAGCATTTTTAATGGGGTGTCCAAACATTTTCATTCTTATTTATCAAAAATAGAAAAAAATATATCGGCTTGACTAGGACTCTCTCCTCTAGTGCAGTGATTATTTTTAGATTTTTAAAATATTGTTTTGTCAATAGAATTAACCTCAAGTTTCAAGATAATGTCATTAAAATTTAAAAAGAAATTGGAAATAGAATTTAGATATATTAGAACTTACATTTTCAAAGTTTGTACAATGAGATCTATGAAAGGGATATTTTATTTTTTAACATTTTATTTGCATGTGTAATTTGATCCATTAATGGCAGAGAAAAGTAATTTGAACTCAAATTGGAAAATAAATATTGCCAGCAAAACCTTGCCACTTAGACATGTTTACCCAAAGTAGGTTATTGTAATCTTGATGCTATAGTGCATGTAAATTATTTTTAATTTTGATATTTAGTTATGTTATTTAAATATTAAAAACTAGCAAGCACACCTTAGTGTGCAACGGGTACGCCAAAATTGAAAGAGTATTGGAATGGTTGACTGTAACCTCAAGTCTATCACACAATGAAACATTTTTTGTCACTATGTTTATGTAGTTAATCTTAGTTTTGTAATCCCATGATGGGTAATGATTTTAAGTTTTAGGGAATGTCTCTTCAATTGTGATGGGTGGTAAAAGTAAATTTTTGAAATAATTATAAGGTTATGCATATAGCCATGTTCTCTACTTGAAATTAAAAGGCTCTCTCTCTCTCTCTCTAATAAACATAGAATGATATAAAATCTATAATATTCATTATTATATATTATATTCTATATAATATTTAATTTTTAATTTCAAAATTTATATACATTAAATATTGTATATTATAGTTAGTTAAATATATTATATATAAGATTTATATATATTTGTTAATTAATTTAATATAATATTTAATTTACATATTTATATATAATAAATATTTAATATTTATATACATTTATAATATTTAATATATAGTTATTTTATTTTTAAACATATGATTTATAATTATTCTATAATTATCGATATAATATTATATTATAGAATTATATATTTGTATTTAATATTTATATATATTTATTATCTGATTATATATTTATTTTATATAGTAAAATCTCTATAATAATTTCTCTTCGTGAGTTCCTTTTTTAAGAGTTTAGGGAAAATGTTATCGTGAAGGGCAAATGTTATTCCTTTTCCCATGACTCAATAAAATTTTCACTTTATTACCCATTAGTTCCTCTTTTCTCTCCCCCAAACAAACGATTACCTAGGTTTTTGCTTAGAGAAATTCTTTTGTTGTTTCGTGTCGGGTATCAAAAAACTAAAATCACAGATGCATAGCCCCGAGGGAAAATGTGACCCAAAAACCAGCGAATGAAAAAATGGTCAGAAAAGCGGCAAGGAAACCGGTGAACGAGAAACAATGAAACAAAATGAATGGTGATGATGATTTTCATTGTCTTGTACTCCTTATCCATGACTCTCAACCATTGATTTTACACAGCAGGCTAGTTCATCTCATAGAGGGAACACCTTCAGTGTAATAAAGCATTTTGATTGGGTGTCAAATATTTTGGTGCTTGTTTATCAAAAATAGAAAAATTAAATATTAGCTTGACTAGGACTCTCTCCTCTAGCATAGTGATTTTTTAATATTTTTTTAAAAATGATATTTCTTTTGTTAATAGAATCAACCTCAACTTTTAGGACAATGTCATTAATTTTTAAAAAGAAATTAGAAATAGAATTTATGTTTTCAAAATTTTCAAAATGAGATCTATGAAAGGCCATTTCTTGGTTTTGAAAATTATATTTGCATGTGTAATTTAATCCATCACAAATGGTAGAGAAAATAATAATTTGAACTCAAGTTGGAAAATAAAGGATATTGCTAGCCAAGCCTTATCACATAGACATGTTTAGCTAAAGTTGATATGAAATCAAGAAGAGTAGTAGTTTGAGATCAAATTCACATAAAGGAGACAATAATCTCTACAAAATAAACTTCAAACTTAGTTCCAAACTTGATTAATTTGATGAGAAAATATACACAAATATATGCATGAATGTGCCAAAATTATAGGAGTTGAGAATATCTTCCAAATCTCAAAGTGAAGTGCAAAACAAAAAAACAACAACAAATAGCTAACTAAAGCTAAACTCCTAACAACTAAGGAACTAACTTTTGACATTTAACTTTTACCTTTTACATAGGATGAAATAAAAGATAATAAACTAATAGAATAATAAAATAATTCCTATGCTAAGGTCTATAACCTAGATGATGCTCTATGAATCCCTCATCAAAAGTAGGTTCGACCAAACCTCCCTTGGCATGAATAGCCAAAAACTAGAACAACCTCTTATTTTAGTATCTTTTCCCATTCAATAATTAAGAATAAGTAAAGTAAATATTTTGGACATCTCATTTTTAGTGTTTAGAATGAACAATTGACATTTTCACAATGTCTTGGTGATTTCATATTTAGATGATTTTTTTCCCATTGTGTTATTTTATATATTGAACTTTTGTTTTCAATTTTTTGTTTTGGCAAAATGGAAAATTATATTTAAAAAGATCAATTACATTTTAATACATGGAGATTTTTCAAATGGAAAAAGCCATAAATAAGGTAAGAAGAGAAAAAACCCAGAGAGGTTTTCCACTACCCCACTCCTAAAATAGCCTAGAGAGCCCATCTAACAAACATAATATTTGAAACTATGAATCCCCTTATCTATAGACTAGAGAGAAGGAAATACCAATTTTGCCTAGAAAGGCAAACTAGGCTATAATACCAACAAAAGGCCTTAAGGGAAGAATCCCAAGAAACGTAACCAATTTTTTTTTTGAACCATAGTAAAGAGGAAAAAGGAGGGTCAAGATTGATCATTATGAACAAATTGAAGAAGCTAAGAGGATTTATCAGGAGACAAAGACCCCCACCTAGAGACATCCCAGTTACAATTATCCTTAGTAGCCCATTTGGCAAGGTAATTTGCAACCAAGTTTGATTCCCTGGGAATATGAACAAAGGAAATAGCTTCAAAATTAGAAGTAAGATGAAGAATCTGCTCAACTAAAGTTTCCAACCTCCAAGAGGACTCATGTGTCCTCACTCTAGTCAAAAGAGAAACCATGATTAAGGAATTTAATTCATAGATAATTTTTTTTGAACCCATCTTGCAAGCTTTTTCAAGAGACAAAAGAATGACTTGAGATTATATTTTATTGTTGGTGTAGACCCTAATAGCACTAGAGATGAAAAATGAATAGTACCATCTCCAAAATGACCAAATCCTCTAAGCTTGGAAATACTTGGATTGCTACAAGAGGAGCCATTAGTATTTATTTTGAAGAAAACTAGTAGTGGGGAGCCACTTACCATCCCTATTCACCTTTCTAGAAACCTTCAAGGCTAGGTGAGAATCACTAGAGAGGGCATTATAAGGTTGAAGCTCAAGGAATCATGAAAGTTTAAGCTCGGAGGGAGAAATGTTCGTGTCCAAATAAAACATGGAAACCATGGTCTCTTTAAAAAAATACATGCCCTTCTACCATATTTACGAAATGAGTGTTGGATTAAGGATAGACAACTGGTGGGGGGGTGAATCAGTTGTCCAACACTTAATCTCAATTATTCACTTAAATTCTTTTCTTGATTCAGCAACATAATAATAAATCGATCATCAAAATGTAATGCAACAATTCAAGAGCAGAAACACATTAACACATAAGACACCAAGATTTTGATGTGGAAAACCTGATTAAGGGAAAAACCACAGGGTGACTAACCCAAGATTGTATTCTTTGTTAGAAGAATAGAAAGAACAAAATGACACATGCCAATTAGGGCTCACTGCCTGAGCACACTGCTCACAAGAGGTCCACTGCCTACAAGAGACACACTGTCTACATAATAATAAGTATTACATACTTGAACTCAAGAATAGCATCTTCACCATGCTTGAGTCAGTTCTATTTAAGCTCAATGCTTCTACTCTGTCTTTTATTTTCCTCCTCTCTCTACCACACTCTCATATCCACAATACACACTTTGAAATGACTTTACAACTCCTTATTTATACAAGACATTGACTTAGGAATTATCATCCAAGTCAAGATACATTATAGAGCAAGTACATAAATACAACATGACTTATTACAAAAAGACTTCACACGGATTAACACACTATTGGCTACACATATCTAAGACTTCAATCTTTCTTCGGGAACACACAATTCTTCATAGGACACCTTCCAAATCATCCGCAGGATGTGTAACTCATTCAGTCGGCTAGACTTAAGAGGAACATCATCATCTGGAAGTAAATCTTTAATCACGAGCTCAATCTTCAATGCGGACCATCAACACGAACTGGACACAATCCAAAGACCTCCACAAGCTTTCCTGAGACATCAAGAACATCCACACTCCTTCTTACTGAAATCAATGTGGACCATCAACACGAACTGGACACAATCCAAAGACCTCCACAAGCTTTCCTGAGACATCAAGAACATCCACACTACTTCTTACTGAAATCATTCTCTCCTTCATCTGGAACCTCAAGAACATAGTCTGTCATCACTATCATATTGGAATAGATGATTGTGGATCTCCAAATCATGAACTAATTGAGTTGTCACTTCACATTGACTTCCTAAATACTCCACCAAATCCACAGAACATGATATTGCATTTCCGGATCTCACTGGACCTATCTGTATCACTCTGTCACCTCTGAACATCTGAAAGAACTGGTTTTACTTAAGTGGCCATAACTTCTTTAGATCTTCATGCGGACCACTGAGGTCTTTATTGAATCATCCTAAGACACATATATACAAACCCTTTGAAGTGCACCCTCTGATCTTCATCTTAACTAGGATCTTTACCTCACTGTCTTTACTGTTCTTCTCTATTTTTTATTAGGACTAATTTTCTCAATATCCTCAGCACATAGCTCATCCAATCCTTATCATCAATGTAACAGGAGTATGTTGACATCAATGACAACACCGATTAGGCTTATACTTGCAACAATCTCCCCCTTTGTCATTGATGGCAACATATGATGTGAAAAACTATTTTAACCATCAAGACAAGAACTTCTCCATACTATCACAACTCCCCCTATCAACAACAACCACTTACATGTCTTCTCTTCCTTTACTGCTCCCCCTTTGATCATCAACCACTTGTTTTTCACATTTCTTCTCTCCCCTTGACATCAATGGCAAAGGGCACATACTTGCATTACTTCAGAAACATATTAGCTACTCCCCCTGAGTAGCAGCTTCCCAAACATCAATCCTGACCACAAGATATGACTATGATATCCACTAGATTGATGCACATTAGTGCACCTTAATTCAGAACCCGAGGGGCAATAACCCCTAACTTCTCCCTGAGATACTCAAAAGAGTCCTTAGGTAGAGGTTTAGTAAAAATATCTGCAATCTGATCCTTGGAAGGCACAAACTCCAATCTGACTTCATTCTTGTTCGCTTTCTCTCTCAAAAAGTGAAACTTGATGGATATATGTTTAGTCTTTGAATGCAATACCGGATTCTTTGATATGTTGATTGCACTTGAGTTATCACAGAAGATTGTGATAGGTTCTTCATACTCCACTCTAATATCTCTTAGCATTTGCTTCATCCACAATACTTGAGTGCAACTACATGCTGCTACAATATATTCTACTTCTACAGTGGACAGAGATATTCCCTCTTGTTTCTTGTTTAGCCAAGAAACCAATCTCTTCCCTAAAAAGAATGCTCCACCACTGGTACTCTTCCAGTCATCCACATCTCTTGCCAAATCTACATCTGTATATGCATGAAGAGAGAAATCATGATCTCTAGGGTACCACAAACCATACTCAACTGTTCCTTTTAGATATCTAAAAATCCTCTTGATTGCCATGACATGAGATTCTCTAGGATTAGCTTAGAATCTAGCAACAAGACCAACAACATTCATAATGTCAGGTCTAGTTTGAGTGAGATACAATAATCCTCCAATCATTGACCTATACTTTTTCTGATCAGCCTTAGGAGAGTCATCATCTTTGCTCAATTTACATCTAGTTGCCATGGGAGTATTCATTTGTTTTGAGTCTTCCATCCCAAATTTCTTCAACAATTCTTTCACATATTTGGTCTGAGAAATGAAGATTCCTTTCTTTGTTTGAGTGATTTGCAGACCCAAGAAGAAATTCATTTCCCCAAACATGGACATCTCAAATTCACTTTTCATTTGATTTGCAAAGGTTTTGCACATACTATCTCTTCCCCCAAAAATGATGTCATCAACAAATACTTCAACAATCAAGATATTTTCATGATCAATTTTGAAATACAAATTACTATCAGCAGTACCTTTGTTGAAACCAATCTTCAAAAGATGCTTATCCAATCTTTCATACTAGGCTCTTGGAGCTTGCTTGAGTCCATACAATGCTTTCTTCAACTTGCAAACCATATCACTATGATCAGGCAATTGAAATCCATCTGGTTGCTCAATGTAAACTTCTTCTTCCAAGTCACCATTCAGGAAGGTAGACTTGACATCCATCTGATATACTTTGAAATCCTTGAAGGTAGCAAAAGCAAGAAATAATCTGACTGCTTCAATTCTTGCCACTGGAGCAAAAGTCTCTTCAAAATCAACTCCTTCTACTTGAGAGTAACCTTTGTAGACCAATCTAGCTTTGTTTCTAACTACTTCACCATCTTCATTCAGTTTATTCTAGAAGACCCATTTGGTTCCAATCACAGTCTTATTTTTAGGTCTGGGAACAAGATCCCAAGTGTGATTTTTCTCAATTTGTATCAGCTCTTCTTCCATTGCTTTAGTCCAGTTTTCATCATTGCAAGTTTCATTCACTGTCTTAGGTTCAACCTTTGAAATCAGACAATACTCTTCTAAATCTTGAACAATCCTTCTTCTTGTTTGGACACCTTTGCTTTTATCACCTATGATTTGGTGTTCAGAGTGACTCAGTTTTACATACCTAGGAACTTTGGGAGTTTGTTGCACTTCTAATTCTTGAACAGGTTCATTTAAACTTATCTCTTCTTCCTAATTTACCAGATCAGTCTGAATCTGAATTTTAGAGGGAGCTTGGACTTCTTGAACAAAAACATCATTTTGATCATCTTCATAATATTCATAAAACCTTGAGGGGTTTTCAATACCTTCATCAACCTTCACATTTGTACTTTCAACAATCTTCCTTAATCTCTTGTTATAACACCGGTATCCTTTGCTTTGAGTAGAATAACCTAAGAATATTCCTTCATCACTTCTAGCATCAAATTTTCCTAGGTCATCTCTTTTAATCTAACATTTGCTACTAAGGACTCTGAAGTACCTCACAGTGGGAGTGATGCCAAACCAAAGTTCATAGGGAGTCTTACCGGTATTGCTTCTAATTTGTACTCGATTGAGAGTATAGACTGCAATGCTTACAGCTTCTCTCCAATAGATCTAAGGAATGTTTGCTTCCATCATCATGGTTCTAGATGCTTCATGAATGGTCCGGTTCTTTCTCTCTACTACTCCATTCTGCTGTGGAGTCCTAGGAGTAGACAATTGTCTCTTTATTCCATGTTTCTAACAGAATTCTATGAACTCACCAGATGTGAATTCTCCACCTCTATCAGACCTCAGATATTTTAATTTTAATCTAGTTTCATTCTCTACCATAGCCTTGAATATTTTGAATTTCTCAAGAGCTTCTGATTTTTCTTTCAGAAAAGTCACCCACATCATCCGGGAATGGTCATCAATTAATAACATGAAGTACCTATCACCTTGCACACTCCTGATTCTTGCTGGACCACATAGATCAGTATAAACTAAATCCAATAATCTGGTAGAAGATTGTTCCTTGCTTTTGAATGAGATTTTGCTTTGTTTACCTAACTGACATTCTTTGCACAAACTATTGGTAGGTTTTACCAATCTTGGAAGATCTATTACAACCTGAGTGTTGCTTATCTTGATGATATTATCAAAATTCACATGACACATTCTCCTATGCCACAACTAGCTCTGATCAATTTGAACAAATAAGCAACTTTTACCAGTACCAACCAAGTGAAAGATATTACCTTTTGTTTGAGTACCAGATGCAATCTCTGTTTCAAAACTTTCAAAGATCTTGCATTTTCCATTCTTGAATCAGAGATCATAACCTTTGTCCACCAGCTGTCCAACACTGAGAAGATTGTGCTTTAGGCCTTCAACATATAGTACATTACTAGTTTTGTTCTTTCCATCAAAAGAAATAGTTCCTCTACCTCTGATTCTGCCAGTAGAATTATCACCAAATTTTACCTCTCCTCCTTCATACCTTTCCAAGTCTATGAACTTATTTTTGTCACCTGTCATATGGTGAGAGCATCCATTGCTAATGACCCAATCATCCTTTTCTTCAACTTGGGCAGCCAGAGCTCTTTCTACAATTTTATGATTAGTAGATTCAGAGGGCATTGGATCTTCTTCCTTGATGGAAATAAACATCCAATCACTTCCAGATTTGTTTCTTGTTTCTGATTCATTATCTGTTACTCCTTCATCATCATCATCTTCTTCTTCTTCTTGAACTTAGTAACATTTCTTTTGGAACCTTGATCTATTAGGATTTGGCCTCGAAAATCTTTCTGGACACCTTGAGGCAAAATGACCAATCTTATTGCAGTTGAAAGGTAATTTCCCTTCATACTTACCAGATCCTCTTGGCAGCCTTTTTGCAATAAGGGCTTCAAGTTGAGCAGCTTCTGCTTCATCTTCTTCCAGATCTTTTCTTGCTTTCTCATACTATGATAGTTTCCTTGAGGAGTTCTCTCCCGGATCAAACTTTTGTTTTCCTTTAACAGAGGCACTAGCTTTGAATGCAAATTTAGTCTTGGGGGGGCATCTCCAAACTCAGTCAATTCAAATGCAGCTAATTTACCAACCAATTGATCTCTTGTGATACTTGAAATAGATCTGAATTCTTCAATAGCAATAACCTTGTACTTGTAAGAATCAGGAAGGGATCTAAGAACTTTTCCAACAATCTCATCTTCATCCAAGACTCCACCAGCACATCTAATGCCATAAACAAGCTCATTTACTCTTGGCATCAATGTAGTGATATTTTCATCTTCTCTCATCTTCAGATTTTTGAATTTTCCTTTCAGACTCTGTAGCTTGGCACATTTAACATACTTGTCTCCTTCATGCAAAACTTCTAGTTTTTCCCAAATCTCAAAAGCAGTTTATAGGTCAACAACATTTGTCAGCTCTGAATCAGATAAGGCACTTAGAAGAGCTTCTTTAGTCCGTAGATTATTTTCAGCATCTCTGATTTCATCTATGGTTCTCAGACCATTCTGTTGAGGAGTATACTTCTTTGAAGCCATGATCCAATACTACATTCCCATACATTGCAAGTGACATTCCATGTGACTTTTCCAAAGGGTGAATTTGGTTCCATCAAACCTCGGACTATCCTTCTTGTAGGATGACATCCTGGATCTCCTCAAGCGGTTAAGCTCTTTTAGAGGAACTTAGCTTTGATACCAATTGTTGGATTAAGGATAGACAACTAAGAGGGGGGGATGAATTAGTTGTCCAAAACTTAATCTCAATTATTCACTTAAATTCTTTTCTTGATTCAACAACATAATAATAAATTGATCATCAAAATGTAATGCAACAATTCAAGAGAAGAAACACATTAACACATAAGACACCAAGATTTTGACGTGGAAAACCCGGTTAAGGGAAAAACCACAGGGTGACTAACCCAAGATTGTATTCTTTGTTAGAAGAATAGAAAGAACAAAATGACACATGCCAATTAGGGCTCACTGCCCGAGCACACTGCTCACAAGAGACCTACTGCCTACAGGAGACACATTGTCTACAGAATAATAAGTATTACATACTTGAACTGAAGAATAGCATCTTCACCATGCTTGAGTCGGTTCCATTTAAGCTCAATGCTTCTGCTCTGCCTTTCACTTTTCTCCTCTCTCTACCACACTCTCATATCCACAAGACACACTTTGAAATGACTTTACAACTCCTTATTTATACAAGACATTGACTTAGGAATTATCATCCAAGTCGGCATACATTATAGAGCAAGTACATAAATACAACATGACTTATTACAAAAAGACTTCACATAGATCAACACACTATCGGCTACACAGATCTGAGACTTCAATCTTTCTTTGGGAACACACAATTCTTTATAGGACACCTTCTAGATCATCCACAGGATGTGTAACTCATCTAGTTGGCCAGACTTAAGAGGAACATCATCATTCGGAAGTAAATCTTTAATCACGATCTTAATCTTCAATGCAAACCATCAACACAAATTGGACACAATCCAAAGACCTCCACAAGCTTTCCTGAGACATCACGAACATCCACACTACTTCTTACTAAAATCATTCTGTCCTTCATCTGGAACCTCAAGAACATAGTCTGTCATCACTGTCATATTGGAATAGATGCTTGTGGACCTCCAGATCATGAACCAATTGAGTTGTCACTTCACATTGACTTCCTAAATACTCCACCAAATCCACAGAACAGGATATTATATTTCTAGATCTCACCGAACCTATCTATATCACTCTGTCACCTCTGAACATCTGCCAGAACCGGTTTTACTTAAGTGGCCATAACTTCTTGAGATCTTCATGCAGACCTCTGAGGTCTTTACTGAATCATCCTAAGACACATATATACAAACCCTTTGAAGTGCACCCTCTGATCTTCATCTTAACTAGGATCTTTACCTCAATGTCTTTAATGTTCTTCTCTATTTCTGATTAGGACTAATTTTCTCAATATCCTCAGCACACAGCTCATCCAATCCTTATCATCAATGTAATAGGAGTATGTTGACATCAATGACAACACTGGTTAGGCCTATACTTGCAACAATGAGACTCTGGTGTCCCTAAAAAATATGATGTTTCCACTCAAGCCAAATCTACTAGAAGATAAATATAGGACCAAGCTCCTAGGCAATATTAAGAAAAAAAGCTAAAGTAGGTGGCTAACCCATGCTCACCAAAAAATCAAACAAGGGAGTATCATCAATGATAGGCTAGTTCCAAATCTACCACCACTACCCCAAATACCTAAGATGAAGGGATATTAGAAGAAAATGTGAGAAACAAATTATTCCTCAATATGACACAAAATACATTATGAAGGGCCTTGAAATCCTTTCTTTTAATATTATCTTAGGTGAGACATTTGTTTTGACAAAAAAAATAGATAAAGAAGTTGTTGTAGACACCCAAAATTGACCTAGTTATCATTATTAAAATATTACATTATACATCATCTGTATTTGTCTAACACATTTGAATAATTTGTCTATTTTTTCTTAAATCATCTATTTCTTCTATTTTTTCTATTAATTAAATAAATTTATATTTATTTAATTAATTATCTATTTTTCTTCTATCTTTCTCTATCTCTAATTAAATAATTTTTAATTATTTAATTATCTTTCCATTCTTTCTAATTTTAATTAAATAAATTTTATTTATTTAATTAAACTTTCATCTTAATCCCATTCTAATCCCACTTTCCAATTAATTGAATAAATTTTATTTAATTAATTAATTTCCACATCATCTCCCAACTAATTCAAATAAAATATTTGATTTAGGTTCTCACCTCTTATCATATTCCAACACTTGTCCATTTCTCATTCCAATCATGTGTGGTAGTACTTTTTATGTACACATTCACATATGTACTACTTTATATGTACACTATCACATATAAACTTATTAAATAAAAGTATTTGTGTACATGGACACACATGTGCTTTATCCTCTTCCTTACACTTGTCCTGTGCACATTCATCTATGATCATGAATTCATCTCAACTATTCAAACTATCTTTTCTCTCCACCGTTGATCAACTTTTATTGAGTGCTATATATACACCCACTCATTCTCATTATCATCTCACCATATAGCGTCCAGAGTATCATCTCATGCATAATATCTCCATTAGCATTTATTGAGCATTTCGATCATTTTATCCATCATCATGGCAACTTTAACATTTATGATTGTTCACAGTTGAGAAGAAATCCACAATTAAGCATTTTGAGCGTTTTATCCATCATCATGGCAGCTTTAACATTTATGATTGGTTATGTGATGTTGTCATGTGTGAGGTATCTTTACATGGTCACTTAATAATCTATACCTATTTCCTAGTTAGTCATGACCACATGTGGAAGGTCTGTTGTGGTTTATGAAAGTTATCATTGTATATGCCTGTGTAAGAACTGTGTGCAGGAGATCAAACGGGAGCTTGTGTTGGGCCCATGAGATCATGAATGTGATAATGTAAGTCAATTATAGTTTTGAATTATTCCTATGTGTGACATCATACATTTCCTTTATATCTTCTTGCATAAGGAAGCAATTACATATTTCCATAGCTTAGTAAAAAAAAGAAAGAAAGAAATTGTACTGTATTAAAGATAGAAGTTGTTTGTAAATATAAATGATGCTTAGATAAATGATGCTTAGATATGAGAATGTAGATAACTTAATTGTCTATGTGTATGGTGTACATTCTCTAACTCATTCTGGACCTTATGTCCTTGAGTGTTGTGTAGCGGATACTCCCTTTTTGTGGCTGAAATTAGTCACATTGTGATGTGAATTTGTTTTGTAATTTGGTTGGTTTGGAATTTTTAACGGTTGCATCATGTGTTGTTGGGGGTTAACAATGAATTTTATTTCTTTGAACTTTCTTATGATAGGAGTGGTCACCAAAACTCTTTTCTTTATACTTGATTTATTGTTGGTAATTGCCAGCACTTTGTGACTTAAAGTTGGATTCAAATATTTCCTCACTTGGGTTTGCATTTATTTTTAAAATCTCTATGGTGGCTATTCCGAATGTTTGTTTCTATTGGCCCAATTTTGTTTTAAGTGTTGTTTCTATCATGTTCATTTCAAACCTCTGATAGTATGTTCAAGGGAGGACTCCGTGGAGGATTGTACTTTATATGTTGGTAATTAGTCGAAAGCATAGTGGAAATAAGAAATGAGATGTATGTTTCCTTGATTATATGTTAATGCAATTCTCTAAATCGATTGAAATTCTTAAAATATGTGTGATTAGATATAAGTAGATCACATGATACACCTTAGAGGTAAAGAATTGATGTTCTTCTTGTTGTTATGGAAGGATTGTGCCTGTCATATGAACAATTGCTTAATATGGATGCGTATGTAGGCAATAGAAAGTTACAATACTAATATGTTATGTTTCTCCCCTAGTTTGTGACTTCCAGGAGGAAATCAAGTTTTAGTGGGGAGGATGTAGTGCCCCTCCATTCTCACCTTGGATGTACAGGTGGTCGAGCGAAGGAGCGTGAAGATGAAGGTAAAATACTCAGAGTACTTAGGGTATGTTAGACATGTTGATGGTAGGTTTAATGTTTTGATGTAGTTCATGACACTCATTGATGTTTACTATTATGAAATTGTTGATGCTTTATGATTGGTACATTATGTTAATGTTGTGATCAGTTATGTGTTAATTGATTATGTGGATTAATTCTACTATGTGCCTTATGAGACTATATGATGATGTGTTATCTGGTTGACTAGTTATCAATGAACTAGTTGATGTGGATATGTGTGATGTGTTTTGTGAAGGGACAGTGTAACATTACTCATGTTGAGTACCCTACTATGCCGTGATTCCCTGTCACAGTGTGTCTATTTGGATGATTATACA
Organism: Cunninghamia lanceolata; assembly: GCA_027924645.1. Lineage (NCBI taxonomy): Eukaryota > Viridiplantae > Streptophyta > Pinopsida > Cupressales > Cupressaceae > Cunninghamia > Cunninghamia lanceolata. Next base: position 1,379,047 of record BSBN01001093.1, read on the forward strand.
TACATATTTGTATTCGACCCTTCATTTGTTGCAGGATTGCAGGTACCAGGCATTGACTTCACCTGAATTGGTAGGTCTGAGCGTGCCTTCATACCAATAGAAGTTGTGGAATGGAGATAACATGAGGTCCCCTAGTTGACATCATTTTCGATGAGGATGGGTTCTCAGTGTTGAGCTTTGTCAAGTTTGGTCGATTGGTGCATGACTGTGAGTCTCTATTATTCTTTGGTATGTGTCATTAGAGAATGTTGGTATGTAGTTTTTAATTGTTTATTGTTGGTTTATTGCTTCAATATTTTGTTGAATAAATAAAACTATTTTCGAGGAATATTAAATACTTGTTTTGAAATAGAAATTAACTTAATAATTTTTAATAGATAATAATAATAATAATAACAATAATTGTAAATAAATTAATATAATTTAATGTTGAATTAGTGGCAATAAAAAAATATATAATTTTTTGAGTTGTCGTAAAACTTATTTATAGCAAGTAAGAAAATAAATAAAATCAAAAAGTAATTATGGTTTGGTTGTAAATGATATATATAGAAAATTGTAAGAAAGTGTGACCTGCAAAATTTATTGCCTTATGAGGGGAATCTTCTAGAAGATTATAGGGGTTTTCTCTCTCTCTCTCTCTCTCTCTAAAAATAGGGAGGTTTTGGTTGTTTTTGGGGAGATACTCACAAATTTAAGGGAGGATCTGATCTTGGATGTTTTGGGCCTGCAAGAGGGAGGATTTGTTAGGTTTGAAGATATGTGGAATCTTTTCCTTCTTTCTGAGTATTGAATCCATGTTGATATATTTGGTAAGCACCATATTTCATTTATTCATCTTAAAATTGTGTTGTTACGATTGTCCATGATAAATGTATTGGGTGATTGTAAGTAGACCGTATGTGGTTGATTGAAGCTTATACTACTAAGATAACTCTACTTCTTTTGTTTATTGTTGTAATGGTCACTGTACTTGTTCTTGATGTTTTAGTTTGTTAGGGTTTGTATCAGATTTAGTTCCAAATTTCAATAAGGGAAATTCTGACAATAACTGATGGGTTGCCAAGGATCTCGATTAATTTACAAGAATAACCCTTATGATACAAGAATAAGATTGTGTCTTCTATCAATTACCTTCAATCAGAAGACATCTCTTGAGGCAATTCTGTTGATTAGTTCATGTGTTGTGTTTGGGTTTCCTCATCTTACATGCATGTCATTCCAAATTTGGTTATATGCTTGCCAAGTGCATCTTCTTGAAAATTTCTAAAACCTTTTCATCAATCCATTATGCATCTATCCTACAATCTTTCCTTTCCTTGGAGGACCACTTCTCAATAGTGGAAGTATTAGGGTATTCCTGGAATATTGTTTAGTGAGGAGCCTTTTCTTTTACCAGTGCATTTATTCACCTTTCTTTTTAATTTCAGTGAGGTTTTGGACTGTCTTGATATGGGCGAGGGTTTAAGTTTATCACAATGGTCAGGCTTTGCAAAACCCAAGTACATTTCATGCATGAAGGCACCAAACCAGTTTTAAGTAGTCACACAAAAGACAGAAGAGAGAAATTAAAAAAAATTACGAAGCATTTGAAGCAATGTAGAGTGTTACTGGGAATCAATTGTTTCATTGAAAAAATGCCTATATGTGTTGATGGCTTGGATCGATTACAGTGGCCTCATGCAGATAATCGTCTCATGCCTCTACTAGATGCTTTGGGAAAATCAGCGAAAATGGTTGAAAGAAAATAACTTAGGCGAGCATATCAAATCGCAAGATTTGAGGTGAACTGAAGGGGACTGCGAACAGAAAACAAAAGAATCATGTTCCGAGGAGTCAATCCAAGGCCATGGAGGAAATCTTTTTTTTTATAAAAAGAGTGAACAAGTAGCATAGAAGTCGAACCATGGCGATAACATTGCGAAGGGATGCTATCAGAGCTTTTATGTACAGGGTCAAATACTTTGCGATAAGTCTATTAAACTTGATTGCATTATTCTCTATTTATATATGGAAATGCCTTGACATAACCTTACTTAACATCAACATACACAACTGTTACAGTAAATTTAGAAGTCTAGTTATTTGAAGTTTCTTAGTATAAGAACTCATAGTTGCCCATTACTTCATGACTAAACAGTGTAGCCTTAAACTCTATGACCTAAAATCCCAATTTCATTTATAAATCCTAATTAAGTAACCTGGTATTACTTTAAATCATGCATGTCAGTGATGGGAAGTAGGAAAGTGTTTTTTTTAATGCATACAAGGCAGGTAGAACCAGATGATTTCTTATATGGGTGTTTGTCTCTAATTCACTATTTTAATATAACTAAAAAGAAAAGATTTTTTTTCAATTAGAGAATTTTCAGTCAGACATACTACCTAGTCTACAGGTTTGTGGTGCACTAACAATGGAGGACGGATAATGATGTTGTAGCTTTGGTAGAGGTTGATGTTGTAGCCTTGGTAGGGGTTGATGTTGTTTTAGGGGCATAGTTGCTCAAGTCAATGGGTAGATTATTCTTATTGAGCTCTTCTTAAATGGTAGGGAAGGACAGTAGCTAATTATAGGACAAGAACTTGGTAGATATAATAGAACCCAATGCACAAAAGGGTAAACAAATTCTTAGGATTAGGCCCTCTCTGTGATAGGAGGATCCTCTATCCAATTGGCTTCTCTGTGTTACGTTGATTCTTAATTTTCCATTGTGACATATTGAACTCTATTTTAGTTGAATGAATTCTCTCTAACATGTTGAGTCTCAATCATAATGATTTTTCCCTGTGTCATATTGATTCTCTATAAACTGGTTTCCACCATGTCATAAGGAATCTCTCACTTGATACTTATATGACTGGAAGCATAGTTGGATATAGGTTCACTAGATTTCTAAAGTTGGTATAAGCCCTAGGTTGCTCTTAAGGTTATAGAAACTTAGTGTGATGGTGTAGCTACTTAATCATTGGTAAAGACTTTTAATATAATTTTGGTAGGAAATTTAGGTCAATCATAGGTTCTAAGGTGTGTAGCGATAAGTGCTTGATTTGATTTTGGTTTAAGATAATTAATAGTTGATGGACCCTTAGGAATGATTCTAGATGTATCCTTAATTCTAGTTTAACCTAGTTATTCTTTTAGATCTTATTAAGTTATAGGTCTCTTTTGAAACAAAAGATGATGATGTATGATTAAGTATTTAGACTCTTATGAGATTCGTCTTTTGGATATTAATTTTAGTGATCCTATTTAAGAATTATGCATTACTATTTGGGCCATAGATGATAATTTGAAAACCTCTCTTGAATTTCTCTCTAAGTCGATATGTAGCTAGTTTGGTTAATGAATAGACTATAGCCTGACTTTGTCACAATATAATATCATTGGACATGTATATTTCTTTTATATAACAGTAATGGTTTAAAATTTAACAAAGTATGATAGTTCATTTATGGTTAGATTGGTCTTCTCATGTAAATTTACTGGTAGATGACATAATGTTCTTTACAAATAGTATTTGAGTAAATGGCTTTTCAAACTTGGATTTTTTTTCATATGAACTAGGATGTCAGAAGAATTGTCAATAGGTTTTGACCATCTCGTTAGGATAAGAATGTTAATTATTTAATTGGATATAATTAGAAGAGTCTTTATTAACTCAATTTCAAACAATAAACGTGTTTTTCTATTTCAATCAAAAGGTAGGGAACTTGTGATGTTTTACTAAAAGATATGTCCTTGGAATATGGAATAAGACTAATGAAAAGTCCGTATAAAATTGGTCTCTCAAATTTAATGAATGTTCATTAATGGATGTTTTGTTTATGTGTTGGTTGTCCAATATTCTAAATAGGATTTAAAAGTTGTCTAGATTAACGGAGTAGAAAGGGGTTTAGTATAATATTGGATAGTATCTTGTTTGATTAATTTTCTATTATAGAATAATTGATAAACCTTCAAGTTATTTGAGTTAGTATTAAAATGTAAGAATATTATTGATCTGTATTCTTTGAGACCCATAATTAGTGTGTCATATATTATGTCGTATTTGTGGTGTTGTAATTGAAATATGGTTAATGACCTTAGTTTATGATGTGCATTTGAGTGTGATTGTGTTGTGGAACCATGGTGTTTTAATGGTGTCAAGTGTTTATGGAACTATTTAAGATGAATGTCATCTATGTAAGCTTGTGTAAGATTTTTGTGATATGTGAAGATGAGTTTTATAGGTTGATTCCAGAGGCTTAGAAGAGTGTGATTGTGTGGGGGTTGGCTATGTGTGCATCTTGTGAGTTGAATGAAATGCATTCTTGAAATATGGTTTCTTATTCATGTTGGAAGGATATGGTGCAAGATGGATAATGCCTTGCTTAGTGCACCTATTCATGTAATTATGTAAGATGAGTAATGCCTTGCTCTATGTGATTTGAAACAATGTATGTCTTGTGTTGTAAATGTATCATGATGAGAAATGTGATAGCTCATGCTTGGTTTATGTTATGGGTTGTGAGAATATTGATGCAGTGAAGGGGGAGTGGCTTCCAATGTGGGGTTGGTGCCCAAAGTGGCTATCTAGGTGTTGTGTGGTTACACAACATGCCCCATTTTGCCTTGACAAAATAGGGACCCAACTTTTCTTGCTGCTTTAGCTTGTTGTTTTTCTGCTTTGGGCGATTTGGTAAAATTAAGTCATGCATGTAACCCTGAAAGAGGGTGGATATGTCATCATGATGAGGTCAGTCATCAAATTTAGTATTTCATATTATTAACCCCATGGTTGGAAGGTTCATGAAATTCTAAGCAGGTTTGCCTTTTGGATCACCCTCAAATTATTTAGGGGAAGAAAGTTATGTTAAGTCAAAGTTTTGGTCAAACTTGATATTTCGAGGGGGGGTCATATTTAAACATCAGTAATCTTAGACAAGATCACCCCAATATGGTATTATCACCCAATAATCACTTGATCCATGAAGTGTGGATGTTAATTTTACGAAGTAGCTGATATCTACCCATCAAACGACTTCATATTTATTGCGGGGGGTCATATTTTAAAACATCAGTCATCTTACGAATATCACCCTCTTCACAAAATATCACCCTATGCCAATATGATGGTGACATCATCTAAGGCCAATGAACGAAGGAAGCCATCCCAATGATGACATCATCATTCCATTCTACCTCACGGAGGTATATATCCGATGCCCACCATATTCAATAGCATGACGGTGATGTCAATACAACACAATGCTTAAACAAAGTCATCGATATGGTGACGTCACCCTGATATTTTCTTAAGGGGGGTCATTTTATTTATGAGGGTCATATTTTGAGCATCTCCTGATCCTAAATTCATGACCTGATATACATGTGGTCAATGTTGACCACATCACCTGATTCCTTTGCATTAGTTTTGCCGCTCAAAGGCGAGGGGTCATTTTACCTAGAGGGGATCATATTTTGAATATCACCCGATCTTTCAAAGATCACCCCCTATTTCCTGACATTAAATGCACTTAAATGTGGTAGATGGATTCCCACCGATTGCGAATACAAATCAAACACTTGGCATCATCCATGAATTCTCTGCAAAGGATCAACGAATTTAACCATCCTGACTCAATTTTACCTTAATTCACCCTACAGATGCGTTTAAAGGTAATTTTCATTTACCTTGCGAAAAAATAAGAAATTACAGAGTAGAGAAGTCAAACCCTCATACAGCTACCTGTTAACGGACTAGATCTTTCAGCATAACAGAACGGGTGATCGTCAGCATTTGCACCCCTTTTCTGTAATCACCCATCTAACCCAGGAGGAAAGCACTATCAGGTAAGTAACTGAAAACCCTCCTGTTGTCATTTTCTGCATGTTTACGTAGAGTACATATGTTTCTTTCTTATGGTTTGAATCCATGGATATGCATATCATGATGAAGTAAAGAATAGTAGATAGAGTATGCATGATGCTATAGAGGTATATAATGTTGTATGAATGCATATGGACATTGTATGGTAAGACAAATTGTGTTTGTTGTAGGAGTCCATGGCGGATCTTAGAAGGAATAGGTCTGATTCAGAATTTCTTAAGCCTATGTTTGTTTAGCCCGAGGGGGTACAGTATGGCATCATTGGTGATGCTCACCAGGGAGATACGGACCTGGTGGCATGGTCAACAAGAATAGATCATGACAAGGATAATACCCTTCTGGATGCAATATTGTTTCAGGAATGTGGCATGCAGCCAAATTTTTGTATGCCATGGAGACCCCAAAGTTGGTAGTGGAATGTGCCAGGAACTATAACCCTGAGACCAGGCTGGTGGAGAAGCATGGAAGAGTATATGCCGACTTTTCAATCAAGGGCATCACCTCTACTTTTAATCTGCCAGTTGGAAAGAAGGTGGCGAGTGTAGATCTATGAAAGTTGGAAATAGAGTACAACAACAATAACAAGAATGTGAGGAAGAGGATGTATCAGTGGAGGTCGAAGAGCAACACCTACACTACCTCAGCTAAATTACCCGTACACTTATATAAATTTGATTTTGATGATGAGTACCAGTACATGATTGCCTTGCTAAGCAGGATGACAGGTAGGCTTCATGCTGGGAATTTTGAGAATTAGATGTTTGGAATCATCCAGATGGTCCTATATATAGATAACAAGCCATTGTGGGCCAAGATCATCAGTGATGCACTAGATGAAGGGATGAGGAACTTGGGAGGTCAGGCATGCATGTTTCATATGACCTCATATGTTGTGTACTCATGTGCTTATAAGGATACCTTTGATGCCTTGACTACAGTGGGTAAAGCTGGCGGTGATGTAGATGATTCCCACATATGGGATCACTATCCTCAACTACAGAGAAAGAACTACCTCCTAGATTACAAATTGGTAAATGATGCATTTTCTATGCATCTAGTCAGAACCATGGAGGAAGATAGAACCAAGAGACTGAGCATTGAGGCTCAAGAAGTTGTATACAGACATGGCACCTGGTTCATCTAGTTTGCCACCTTTTCATACATAAGGGTAGAAGGATTTGAAGGACAACCCCTTATGCTACCAAGATACCCTACTGATGGGGTTGTCCTGATGGAGTTTCTCAGGCAAGTGTCTACCATAGTTGTAGCTGTGTATATGGAAAAATGGATTAAATCTAAACTAATAAAAACCAAAAATCCAATAACATAAAGGAAACGAATCTAAGTAAAAGCCATAAATCACAAATCAAAGATGAATAAAGACTTTTACCGAAATCTGTATTGTTCCCTTTTGGAGATATGTGGATTGCTCAATGTAGTTGCAAAGCCATGGCTGCAACAAGCAAGTATGTGCTCAAGAGATCAATGTCAAAAGATCGTAAGGGTTGCGCCAAGATCGATGTTAAAAGATCGTAAAGTGGCTCAAGAAGATCAATGTCAAAAGATCGTAAAGGTGCTCAATCAAATCGTTGTATGCTCAAAGCGCTGTCAAGTATGCCTGAGAATAAAATCGAAGAGAGAGAGATAATGAAGGAGATGAGGGGGGTTTATATAGATTTCAAGGAAAATCGATCAACGGTCCAGATAATTCAGAAGAATCAACGGAGGAGATAAGTTGAGAAATGTGCAACAAATGAGAAGAAGACATGTGTCTTGCTTTCTTTTGCATGAGAGGAGTTATCAAGAATAGAAGAATGAGTTAACTGAAGAGATAAATCAATTAAAAGAATAAAGCAATCAGTTAAGTGATTTAAAACAAGAAGAGATTTGCATGAGAAAAGAAGATATTTTGCTTTATTAAATATAGAAATATTTAATTGATGAGCAAAAAAGCTTGAGTTATATTAGAGATAACTCAAATTAGAAGAAAAAGTAATTTAAATAAATAATTGATTTATTTAAATTTAGAGAAGATATTTTGGAAGAAACAATTAAATAATTAGAATTATTTAATTTAGAAGATTTAAAAGCAAATTAAATAAATAAATTTATTTAATTGTTGTGCATGATTTTGGAAGAACAGAAGATTATAAATAAAATATTTGATTTTATTTATTTTTAGAGGATTGAGATAATTTAAATAAATTTGATTTGATTTATTTAAATTTAGAAGAACAATTGATTTAATTAAATAATGTAAATTATTTAATTGTAGATAAGATAGAATTGTGATGAATTAATTAAATAATTAATTTAATTAATGTGGAATTGAAATTTAGAAAAAGAATAATGATTTAATTAAATAATTAAAAATTATTTAATTGTGGAAGAATATAGAGGAATTTGATTTAATTAATTAAATAAAGAGAATTTATTTAATTAATGTTGAATTTAGGAGATTTAGAAGAATTTGATGATAATTAATTAAATAATTAGATTATTTAATTAATGTTGAAATGCAGGTGATGAGACAGATAACGAAATGCAAGTGATTCGACGACACGGTCATTTTAGGGTGTCTACATTTTGCCCCTCTTTGATGCAATGCAGCATGTAGCGTTGCGTCAAAGAAAACGATTGTTGAAGATGTAATACAATTTTTTGATGCCCCAGTGTAGGTAGTTGCCCCAGCATAGTTAGTGTAGGGTGCCCCCTCGAGAGGAAAGACATGGAAGCGACAGAAGAATTGTGTTGACACTCGACTAGAAGATTTGTTGGAGACAGACGAGGTTGGGTTGATGATAGATAGAAGAAAGGAGATAGGAAAGAACATGATAGAAAAGACTGTTGATCGATTATTGTTGGAAAACTAGATAAGGCCATGGAAAAATGGATGGTGTAAATGGATGAGCTTGTTGCAATGGTTTCACATTTGTTTATAAAGAGCAATCCTTAGTTTGATGTAGCACGTGGATAGTTCGCCACCAAGGTATAAAAGACCAAGGTGCAGTAATATCCGAGTGCGTGGACGTTGACTCTGCAAGCAAGCGGTTTGAACTTAGATCCCCTTAGACATAATATAACCTTGTTGGAACATGTGAATGAGCCATAGTCTTGAACATAAAATAAACTTCCATACATGCGAATGCAAGAAGAATTATTAATATGTAAGATGCGAGGTCCTAACACACACAAGATAAATAGAATGCTAAGAAAGATACTAAAGATCATTCCTCAAACACAGCACACGAAAAGCAATGACTATGCCCCAAATCCATACTGCATCGCAACATACCAAGATTATAGATAAATCAAGGTAGCCTTGAATGGGTAATGGAAAAGGAACAAAAGATAAACCATAACACAAATTGACTAACTTACAGAGTAAACATACAGCCAACATATTCTCTTGCCAAAGAGGTTGCTCAGGATAGATTGGATAGGAAAGATAACAGCCTTATCGTAGGAACTCTGTGTCTGTTAAAGGGTGCTATCTACCTAAAAAGACAATGTCTTGCTGCGAGAAATGCCACATATCGTAGGAGACGCGTGTGTTGGTCTCGACAATGGAACACTTCGTAGAAGACAAGCTTGTTGATCTCGGGCTTGGTTAAGCGGTACTTAGCTGATGTTGGCAATCGGTATGTAGGACAGTAGATGACTCTGGAAGTAGGCCTCTTTGCTTCAAGTTTGTTAAGGACTTTTGCTTTGAAAGGATGTGCTAGCTTGCGGCTTGAGTTAGTCAAGTCGAGGCGAAATGGATTTTGACAAACGGAAGACTAGAAGGATGAAGCGCTAATGGATTGGGACGGGTGGAGAATGATGGATCGTGTGTGCCTGAGTACTGGATACCTCCTTCATATTCCAGACTGCCTACATACCCTGTATCCACGGGATCAAGGCACACTTACGATGGAAGATGAACGTGATAAATATGTAGTTCTGGATAGAGTGATGAATGGGTCAAGGTGAAAGGAGGGGATCTTATGTACCTGAGTACTGGAAACGTCCTTCGTATTCCAGACTGCCTACATACCCATATCCATGGGATCAAGGTACCTTAAGATTGAGAAGAGATAATATGTAGTTCTGGTTGGTGTGATGATGTGGGAAAAGAGTGGAGAAGAGGTGATCTTATGTACCTGAGTACTGGAAACGTGCTTCGTATTCCAGACTGCCTACATACCCATGTCCATGGGATCAAGGTACCTTAAGATTGAGAAGAGATAATATGTAGTTCTGGTGAGGGTGATGATGTAGAAAAAGTGTTGAGAAGAGGTGATCTTATGTACCTGAGTACTGGAAACGTGCTTCGTATTCCAGACTGCCTACATACCCATATCCATGGGATCAAGGTACCTTTAAGATTGAAAAGATGATATGTAGTTCTAGTTATTGTGATGATGTAGAACAAGTGTTGAGAAGATAACCACCTTATCGCAGGAGCGAAGTGTCCGTTAAAGGGTGTTACCTGTGGAAATGAGACAAGATTGAAGTATGCGCTGCGAACCACGAACAAGGAACCAATCCTAGACCGACACTAAGGAAAGAGTTGCCCCCATTCTGGTAGAGGAAACTGTAGGGGTGACCGCCGAAGAAGACACCAAAAGACTTGACCTAGGACAAGACAGTGTTAACTGTAGACACAGATCAAGACGTGGGAAGACGACGATGGACACTGACAAATTTCCAAGCTATACTAGATAGGGAGATGGAAATGCAAACAAAGTCAATGGTTTTATTATGGATGGATGGAAAGTGCGCGTTGCGAACTGGACAAGGAGTGGACAGGACTCGATAGACGATGGATGCTGACTCTACGCATAGCGCCTGTTTGCCAGGTTTTCACTATGGTACTTATCCAAGGCGCCTGTTTTCCAGGTTTTCACCAGAGGATGGATGTTTTTTTGTATTTTTGTATTTTTGATTTTTTTGATTTTTTTGATTTTTTTGATTTTTTGATTTTTTGATTTTTTTGATTTTTTGATTTTTTGATTTTTTGTGGGAATACTCTGAGGATCAGGCGTAGAACTTCTTGAGATGGACACTGTTAAGTGGCTCATCTAGAGGAATGCCGGCAGGTGTAGCTAAAGTATAAGCTCCCGATCCATATGCTGCTGTCACAATGAAGGGACCTAACCAGTTAGGCTCAAACTTACCCTTCTTCTCTCGATCTGCTTGATTTCTCTGATTCTCCTTAAGTACAAGATCACCAACTTGAAACCGTCTTTCTTTGATCTTTTTGTTGTAATTACGCCGGAGGCGGTTTTGATAGACATGGAGATGATTAAGTGCGGCAAGACGCCTCTCATCTAGTAGTTCAAGCTCAGCTAATCTAGAAGTGCGATACTCATCTCCGCCGATCAGGTCCTGCATGGATACTCTAAGGGATGGGATCTCGACCTCTATAGGTAGGATGGCTTCCGAGCCAAAGACCAAGGCATATGGTGTGGCACCAGTTGGTGTTCTGATACTAGTGCGGTAGGCCCATAGGGCGGGATTGAGTTGCAAGTGCCAATCACGACCAGCTTCATTGACTATTTTCTTGAGGATTTTGAGAATGGTTTTATTGGAAGCCTCAGCTTGGCCGTTACTCTGCGGATAGTAGGGAGTTGAAAAGTGATGTTGGATATTGTACTGTATGCATAAGGCACGGACATCTTGGTTCTTGAATGGTCTCCCATTATCAGTGACAATAGCTTGGGGAATACCATACCAGCATATGAGGTAGTTTAGGATAAACTTGGCTATTTGTTTACCGGTGATATAGGTCATAGGAATGGCTTCCACCCACTTCGTGAAATACTCAGTGGCGGTAATGATAAACTTGTGGCCATTGGAGGAGGAAGGGTGGATTTGTCCTACGAGGTCGAGACCCCATTGAGAAAAAGGCCATGGAGTTGTCACAGGTTGTAACTCATGAGCGGGTGCATGAATCAAATCTCCATGTTGCTGACATTGTAGACACTTCTTAGCAAACTGTGCGGCATCTTGCTCTATTGTAGGCCAATAATAACCTGTTCTGAGTATCTTCTTAGCAAGATTAGTACCGGTAGAATGTGCGCCACAGACACCTTCGTGTATGTCTCGTAAGGTAACTTCGGCTTCTTCCGCGTTAAGACATCGTAGGAGGATACCATCGAGACTCCGACGATATAGTGTATCACCCAGAATGATGTAACGAGAGGATCGACGAATAAAGGTTTTGCGTTGGGTGGATGATAGGTCAGGAGGAAAGGTATTGTGTTTGAGGTATTCATAGATATCTTCGTACCATGGGGAATTGGGACCAACAAGTTCGCAGATGATTTCAGTAACAGGAACATCGACGGCTGGTATCAACAATTGCTCAATCAAGAATTCACATTTCTGTGTATTTGCAGGCATATCAATTAGTGACCCTACAGAAGCCATAGAATCCGCAGCTTTATTATGTTCTCTTGGAATTTGCTCAAATGTGATGCTAGAAAAATGTGGTTTGTAGGCATCCACTAGTTGTTTGTAGGGGACCAACTTTTCATCCTTTGTTTGGTATTCATCTGTGACTTGGCGAATGACTAGCTGTGAGTCTCCATATACTTGTAATTCTGTGATATCCCATTGAACTGCTGTATTGAGACCTATAAGGAGTGCTTCATACTCAGCTATGTTGTTGGTGCAAGGGAATGCTAGCCGATATGACTTTGGAATGTAGTCATTCTGAGGTGTAACAAATAAGATGCCAGCTCCTAAGCCATGCTGTGTGTAAGAACCGTCAAAGTACAACTTCCACATTATGGAGTTAGCAAGAGTGAATAGATTCTCATCAGGAAAGTCTGCGACCATAGGATGTGTATCTTTCATAGGTGCTTCTGCTAGTTGATCCGCGAGGGCTTGTCCTTTGATTGCTTTACGATCTGTGTACTCAATGTCGAACTCACTAAGGATCATAACCCATTTAGCCAGTCTGCCTGTGAGAGCTGCTTTTGCTAATAGATATTTCAAGGGATCAATCTTGGCTATCAGATTTGTGTGTTGGTTCAACATGTAATGCCGCAACTTTTGGGAGGCAAACACTACTGCTAGACAAGCCCTTTCCATGGGTGAATAATTGAGCTCATACCCTACCAAGGTTCTACTGATATAGTAAATTGCGTGCTCTCTGCCTGAGTCATCATTTTGTGCTAGCAGGGCCCCTAGGGCCGAATTTGTAGTGGAGATGTACAATATCAAGGGTTTGTCCGCAACTGGTGGGACCAATACAGGAGGTGTAGCTAGATATTCCTTAAGTTGATCAAATGCTGCCTGACACTTGTTGTCCCATCGAAACGAGACATCCTTTCGGAGCAAGTGTTGAAAGGGTTGACATTTATCTGCTAGCTGTGATATAAAACGCCTGATGGACTGTAACCTTCCTTGGAGGCTCCTTAATGCTTTAAGGTTCTTTGGTGGAGGCATCTCCACTATAGCCTTTACTTTTGCTGGATCTACTTTGATGCCCCTATGAGATACTATGTATCCCAACAGCTTCCCTGATGTGACACCGAAGACACACTTCTTTGGATTGAGTCTTACTTGGTATTTTTCAAGCCTGTCGAAGATCTGTCCTAGGACCTGTATATGTTCTGCTCTAGAAGATTTAGCCAATATATCATCCACATAGTCTTCCATGATGTGATGAAATAGATCGTGGAAGATCACTGTCATAGCTCGCTGATAGGTTGCTCCTGCATTCTTCAGACCAAACGGCATAACACACCAACAGTAATTGCCCCAAGGACATGTAAAGGTTGTTTTGTGTTGATCCTCCTCAGCTATTCTAATCTGGTTGTAGCCTGAGAATCCATCCATAAGAGAAAGCATCTCGTGACCTGCTGTCAAGTCCACTATAATGTCAATGTTTGGTAGTGGAAAATCATCTTTGGGACATGCCTTATTGAGATCTCTGAAATCATTACACATGCGGATGCGCCCATTAGGTTTAGACACAGGTACAATGTTTGAGACCCAATCTGAATAGTCGATAGGTCGTATGAACTTTGCGTCTAATAGCTTTTGTACCTCCACCTTCACCAAGAGAGCTATCTGTGGATGCATTTTTCTCAACTTCTGTTTCACTGGTTTCACCTTGGGATCAACTGTTAGATAATGAACTACCAGCTTAGGGTCTAGCCCTGGCATATCTGCATAGGTCCATGCAAAGTTGATGGTTCATTGTAAGAATAAGCCATTAAGATTTCTGTGCTCTGTGTCAGATAATGATGCTGCTAGGAATGTTGTCTTTGGATTCTGTTCTGTACCTAGGTTGATCTCTGTAGAATCTTCCACTAGTAGAGCTGATTTCTCTTGATACTTAGAAGGTAAGGGAAGGTCAAATCCTCCATCCTCAAGTGCCACAGTTGGGTTTTCACCTTTGGATACGTCCTTTATTTTTACTATTTTATGATCAGGAGGTGCCACAGTGTGGTTTTCACCTAGAGATCTTTCTTTATTTGCACTTTTGCGACTAGAGGATTTGGCATTCTCACCAAAGTAAGCCATGGGCTCTAGTTCCATTACAAAACCTGCCTTGTGATCGCCAAGAGGGATACCTTCCCGAAGTCCCATGAACTCAGCTAAAGCTTCGTCACTCTGAAATACATCTATAACGGGGGCCCCTTGTTAGTCCCAATCGATAAGTTCAGGGTAGACAAGCGTGACATTCTGGGTGCTGGTGGTGGAAGTTAAGGATACGGAGGATAGTGTAAAAATGGAGGATTCTGCGAATAGATTGGTCATGTGGAGGGAAGAGTCATCGGTGATATCCTCTGTAGATGTCGAATCGGCGGGAAACTTGTCAGCTACCTCGTCGAGGATATACTCGATGTCCGAGGCGCGTGGTACCTTCTTACCAAATCCTAATCCTTTCTTGTCTAGCTTCTTTGTTACCACAATGGGCTCCATAGTGCCTTGATTCTATTTCCCAAGGCCACCTTTGCCTTTATAGCCCATGTTTTTCACTATCCTTAAGCCATTGCCATACTGCTTGACTGGTATCGTGACTGGTTCTTTCTCCTTGTAGAGCCAAGAAGAGATGTCCTCAATAGTTTCCTCTTCCAATAACCGTCCATGTTGGAATTGGGTTAGGAATGGTGGGGGAGGAATATTTGCTTTTTTGGTAACTTTAGCAATGGGTGGTTTGCCGTAAGATTTTGGAGATAAAGGCATCCGCCCTACACAACAAGATTCAGAGATATCATAAGTGCCAAAGCCTATATCCCGAAAGCGAGTTGTGATTTTGGGGAGGGGTGTAGGCTCACTTGTAGAGGCTTGTGTGAGAGTTTCAGGGTCAACATAGAGAGGGGACTCAAGGGCTTTGTCATTTTTAGGCACTTGGTTGCAATTCTTATAGCTTCCTTGCAAGACACGACAAAATTCAAAAGGATTAGGATCTCCTGGGATGGTGATCTCCGTACCATTGTATGGGAACTTTAGGGACTGATGGTACGTGGAGGGAACAGCTTTCATTGCATGGATCCATGGGCGGCCCAGAATAATGTTGTAAGGCAGCTCAATATCAAGGACTTGACACCTGGTTTCAAGCATGACAGGGCCCAGTTGTATAGGCAAGTGAATAATACCTTCTGAACGGCGTTCTGCATCATCATACCCCTTGATTGTAATACTATGCTCAGTGTTGACGTGATCCTCAGAGTATCCCAATTGCTTTAGTAACTTTAAAGAACAGATGTTGAGACCAGCACCACCATCTATGAGGATGCGTTTGATTTTGCGCTTATGGATGAGCACTTCAATATGGAGGGCATCGTTGTGACAAGGATCATGGGAGGGAAGGTCTTTCTCAGAGAAGACCACAGTGTAAGGTGAAGCAATATTACCCACTATAGCTTGGAAATCTGCGACAGCTATGTTGTTAGGAACGGACGACTCTTGGAGGGCTTTTTCTAGCACCACTCTATGTGCAGGTGATGACCGTAGAAGGTCCAAAATAGAGATCTGTGCTAGTGTTCTCCCTAGATGTTCGACAAGATTATAATTAGACTGAACCGGAAGCCTAGGTGTAGGTGCACGAATGGTGACATGACCTCGACGAGTAGTAACAGCACAATTCGTAGATTTGCCTTTAATGGTGAGGGTAGACACTTGACTCTCTTCAAAACGACCTACAATGGAATCGAAGGACGTGGAAGCGTGATTGATACCTTTACCTCTATCCTGAGGAGGAGGTGGACCATGATGAGGGAATGGTTCCTTGTACATATCGAGATCCTTGTTCGTGTGTTGCGCTAGTGATTCATTCTCAAAGGTGATTTGATTACCGTCGATGAGGTTTTGGATGAGGTGCTTAAGCTTCATGCAAGATGCGGTTCGATGACCTTTGCTCCTATGGAACTCACAATACTCATTATCTCTGTAACGTGCAGTTTTGTAGATAGGTTCTCCATATGGGGGAGCATCAGGTAAGGTGATGAGCCCTTTCTGTAAAGCTTGCTGTAAGACCGATTCGATGGGTACTCCCAAAGGAGTAAATTGACGTCGCGGAGGGTAATCTTGTTGAGGCCGCTCTTGTTGTCTTTGCTGTTGGTTGGGATAAGGCTGCCTTTGTTGCTGCTGTTGTTGAGGTGGAGATTGACTTGGTTTGGAGAGTTGCAGCGGTGTTTGCAACGTTTGGACATGCTTAGTATCGACCACCCCATCGTTGACCACATTTTTGTTCTTATTCCAATATTTGGGTTTATCATTCGACTGTTGATGCGAATTGCTATCTTTCGTCTCCTTAAAGATTTTGACCACACCCTTAGCAATGAGGGCCTTCTCAATGTTGATGCCCTTATATGTGATTTCATCGAAGGTTGTAGCACTAAGGATTTGCAAATGGAAACCTAACTCTTGGTTGAGGTTCTGCACAAAGATGCTAACAAGCTGTTTCTCTGGAATCTTGAAAGGGAATTTACTAGCCATTTGTCTCCATCGTTGAAGGAAAGAAATGAAAGTTTCACCATTTTTCTGTTTATTGTTGCATAGGTCCGTCATGGAAATCTCATGCTCTGCGTTGTAAGAAAAATGGGTGGCAAACTTCTCTGCTAGCTCGTTGAAAGACTTGATACCCGTAGGTAAGTGTGAGAACCATTCTATTGCTTGTCCTCCAAGACTGCGAGGAAAATAACGCATAAGATATGTGTCGTTGTGAGAGACCTCGAAGCAAGCAAGATAGAATTTCCTAAGATGGTCTTTTGGGTCACCTTTTCCTTTGTACTTATCGAACTTTGGAATAGTGAAATTTTGAGGAAAAGGGATCATTGGTAATGACCGATCAAAAGGATAAGGGCACACTTCCTCCAAAGAGAAGGTCTTTTTGGTGTGGCCAAATGTAAGATCAGATAGCTGTTGTTGCACCTCTGCAATCTTTAGTTCCATAGTCGTGGGAGGGGTTGGTAAGGTCTCCTGTTGTCCAAAAAGCGGTTGGTGTTGCCCATATGGAAGATTATAATGTGAGCCATGCGCAGTGGTATTGTAAGGGTCGTAAGATTGATTGGGATTGTACGGATTGTATGATTGGTTCAGATTGGGTTGGAATTGGGGGTCTTGATTAGGTAGAGGTGGAGGTGGCGCTAGGTAAGAATGTTGGCTTTGCGATGGTTGAAGAAACGTATTGGGGGGAGGAAAGCTAAAGTGCGTTTGATTTGGTTGTGATGGTGGCACATAGCTTTGGGAAACCTGATGTTGGAAATGTTGAGAGTGGCTAGGCAATGTATGAAAGAAGTTGAGCGTGGATGAACGTTGTGGAGGAGGAACATAGGTAGAAGTGATTTGCGATGGTGGGGGTTGATTGAAGATGAGAGTAGAAGAATGTTGTGGTGGAGGAACATAGGTAGAAGTGATTTGCGACGGTTGGGGTTGCTTGAGGATGAGAGTAGAAGAATGTTGTGGTTGGGGCTGCGTGACTCCAATTGGTTGAGAGACATGCAGGTGTGATGATATAGGAGGTGGCATATGTGGAGACCCTTGTTGCATGGCTACATACGTGTTCCCTGGATTGTAATTGGGTGGGAAACCTACGCGTGATGGGGTAACCAAGATTCCACTAGCGCTCGGGGTGGACACTTTAGGAGGTGGTTGCACATTCGATCGAGCTAAGGTGGCTTGCTTAGCTAACTCTGCTTGACGTTGGAGAGTTTCTTGTTGGTTTTGATAGATCTCCATAGGAGTCAACAGTGGTGATATGGGCCTCTCCCCTGTTGGATTTTGAAAAAGGGGATTCCTATACTGCGAACCTTGAGTAGGTAAGGGCGTAGTTACCGTGGACATGGTTTGCACCACTTGTATGGCTTCTTGGGTGTTGGTGCTCTCCTTGAGAGTGGACACATCAAAATCGAGAGGTAACTTGGCACCTTGCTTTGCAAGCAAGCGAAAGAAATGATCCTGGTTCTCACTAAGGATTTTATCAAAGGCAGCTATAGCTCTAGGATCTTGTATAAATTCATTAAGATCTTGCCCATCTTCTTGAGAGGATTGACCTATTTCAAAGTGTCGCTCTTCTTGAGATGGGGGTTGATCTATGATGTAACCTTGTGGGACAAAATCCAGAGGCAAGCCTGTGGTATACTGCGGTGCATTTAGCAAAGGGGTTCTATCCTCATGAGGATTGCTTGGTTCCTCTATGTGTGGCATGTTTGGAGAGCTGATTGGTTTTGCCGCGGGTGTATTAGGAGTCACCTTGGGAGTAATGTTGAGACGACCTGATTGTGGTGTGCGAGGGGGTGACTTGTGCTTCTTAGGGACAACTTGCCTAGACTTCATAGTTTGCTGTAGCCTAGTGGTGACCATGGGGTATGTTTAGGACACAATGTAATGCTGGGAATCTGTGAGATGCTTTGAAGAAACGGACAAACTCTGATGCACAAAGTACTGGACCAAAAGCGCTATACTGTTTGACCAGAGGCGCAGGACTGTGCTACCAAAAGCGTGCTACTGTGGGCCAGAGGCGACGGACCGAGCTGCCAATAGCGAGTTACTGCTATGCCAAAGGCGAGCTACAATGACCAAAAGCGAGCTACTGTTATACCAAGGGCGCTGAAGTAGAGTTTTGCCAGAGGTGGGTTACTGCTTGACCAAAGGCGATCTACTGTATTACCAAAGGCGAGCTGCTGTAATACCAGGGGCGCTGAAGTAGTGTCGGATGTTTTTCAAAGGCAAGATTTTTCTGTTTCTGATTGGATTGGTTTGGCAAGAGAAAACACAGCAAACAAGTGGTCAAAAAAGGCACAAGGACTGACACAACAGATAGTGTATGTTCAAGGCTCCAAACAAGCCCAATGTTTCCACAAGTCAAATACAGTTGCAATCAATAACAAGCACTTTTTATCCCTAGAGACAAGGTTTCATTGCAGTAGATCAGCTCACAGCTTAATACTCCGTCGATAAAAATATCATTCCATAAAGGTGTCAGATATTTAGTATCTTTGCGAGAGACGATAGGTAGGGATATCTCACCCTCCCCTTGGAAAGCTCAAGTAGGTCACAAGAGTTTTATGTCCAAGGGAATACTATCTCTTCTCAAGGGAGCCAATGGTGAGTATCTTAAGGGTTTAAATCAATTTCCCTTGCACTGATGATTACCGCAATGTTCGGAGGTAGGTCAGGTAGTCTCTATCTAAATTGGTTCTTAGTGACTTTGAGGGACCAACGCCTTACGAGCAATGCGACAAGCTACTAAAAGCTTTAACCAATCCTACTAAGAGTTTCAAACACTTCGCTCAATGTGAAAATCGTTTCCACAAAGAGCTAGTACACCTCTTTTCAGTTTGGCACCACAAGGTAAGGCTGACGTCGGTTAGGACTTGGCTTTCGCCTTATCCCTTTTATATAGCGGTTCAAAGGAAAACTCCGCTTAGGGTCGTCCCTTTTGGATGAATCGCAATCCAAAAGCAGGCCCTTCTAAAGGAAGTACAAAAAATGTAAAATCAAGCACGTCACACAAAGGTTCAATTGTCCCGTTATAAGAAAAATAAGGTGCAACTAAGCTATGCACACACACGATTGTAGTTGTAAATTGTCCCTTATGAAATGAAGTGTTTGGCATTCATGTCCATTGTCCTTTAGAAAATTGAGGTGTTTGTTCATACATGTCCATTGTCCCTTAAGAAAAGCAGTATGTTCCTAAGACTTAGATTGCAAGAAAAGATTTGTTCAATTATCCTTTTAAGCATGCAATGTGTTTCTAAGACTTAGTGAGATAAATCAAAAAGAGGTCTTCAACGCTCGTCCTGCATGAACATATTAGAAAAACTCCTTTTGGCTCTGTGTGAGTAATAAGAAGCTGCAACAAGTGAGTTAGGTCCACACAAACTCAAAAGTTAGCAAGTGCTTGAAGTCAGAGATTGAGAATAGGCCAATGAGTGGTCTTAAAAAATAAATCTCAGAAAATCCTTGAAACAATATTACCACTGTGTAGAGGACAGAAAAATACCAACTTTCAAAAAAAACATCACCTGAATCCGAGTCCGTTTGTGAAAGTTATGAAGCTTGAAAAGTCAAAAAACTGTGACGAGACAAAGACAGCAGTGAGAAAATCAATTTTCTGAAAAATCAGAGAATCTTGAGAAAAAACCAATTTCACCACGATGTAGATCACGAAATTCTAGCCTATTTCAAAAAAAAAAAGCACTGAAATACGTGTCCGTATGACCAAGATAATGAGGTTTGAAAATCGCCTATTCATTTAAAAAGCTCATTGAAGAGGGGTCTGTCTTAGCCCCCTGTGACTGGCTCCTGGTCACTGATGTGACCTGCTGCTGGGCTGAAGGTGCTTTATTTTTTTTCAAAAAATAAAAAGAAAAAAGAAAAAAGATTCTCTTTACTTTGTTTTACTTTTTAAAAGAAATAAAAACTAAAAACACTTCATTTTTTATTTGTTTTATTTGTTTTTTTTTTTGGTTTTTGTTTTTGCTTTTTTATTTTTGGATTTTTTTTGCTTTTTTTTTTTTTTTTTGAATTTTTTTTGAAAAAAGAATTTTTTTTTTTTATACTGTACCTCACAGTGATTGTATGGCCTCGGGTTGCGTGCCAGAGGTGAAAAAATTTTACCTTCACCGAAATAGGTCAAATTTTATATTTTTCTTCGTCCCTCGACCCTTCCGAACGCAACCGTGACCTCCGTTTTTGCCCAGCAAGCTTCCTTAAAATTTTTTTTTCCGAATCTCTCCAAAAAAAAGAGTTAAAAAACCTGTGAAATCAAACTAAAAATTCCACAAATTTGATATTAAATCAGGACCAATGGGTCCCACCGGGCGTGCCAGAATGTGTATATGGAAAAATGGATTAAATCTAAACTAATAAAAACCAAAAATCCAATAACATAAAGGAAACGAATCTAAGTAAAAGCCATAAATCACAAATCAAAGATGAATAAAGACTTTTACCGAAATCTGTATTGTTCCCTTTTGGAGATATGTGGATTGCTCAATGTAGTTGCAAAGCCATGGCTGCAACAAGCAAGTATGTGCTCAAGATATCAATGTCAAAAGATCGTAAGGGTTGCGCCAAGATCGATGTTAAAAGATCGTAAAGTGGCTCAAGAAAATCAATGTCAAAAGATCGTAAAGGTGCTCAATCAAATCGTTGTATGCTCAAAGCGCTGTCAAGTATGCCTGAGAATAAAATCGAAGAGAGAGAGATAATGAAGGAGATGAGGGGGGTTTATATAGATTTCAAGGAAAATCGATCAACGGTCCAGATAATTCAGAAGAATCAACGGAGGAGATAAGTTGAGAAATGTGCAACAAATGAGAAGAAGACATGTGTCTTGCTTTCTTTTGCATGAGAGGAGTTATCAAGAATAGAAGAATGAGTTAATTGAAGAGATAAATCAATTAAAAGAATAAAGCAATCAGTTAAGTGATTTAAAACAAGAAGAGATTTGCATGAGAAAAGAAGATATTTTGCTTTATTAAATATAGAAATATTTAATTGATGAGCAAAAAAGCTTGAGTTATATTAGAGATAACTCAAATTAGAAGAAAAAGTAATTTAAATAAATAATTGATTTATTTAAATTTAGAGAAGATATTTTGGAAGAAACAATTAAATAATTAGAATTATTTAATTTAGAAGATTTAAAAGCAAATTAAATAAATAAATTTATTTAATTGTTGTGCATGATTTTGGAAGAACAGAAGATTATAAATAAAATATTTGATTTTATTTATTTTTAGAGGATTGAGATAATTTAAATAAATTTGATTTGATTTATTTAAATTTAGAAGAACAATTGATTTAATTAAATAATGTAAATTATTTAATTGTAGATAAGATAGAATTGTGATGAATTAATTAAATAATTAATTTAATTAATGTGGAATTGAAATTTAGAAAAAGAATAATGATTTAATTAAATAATTAAAAATTATTTAATTGTGGAAGAATATAGAGGAATTTGATTTAATTAATTAAATAAAGAGAATTTATTTAATTAATGTTGAATTTAGGAGATTTAGAAGAATTTGATGATAATTAATTAAATAATTAGATTATTTAATTAATGTTGAAATGCAGGTGATGAGACAGATAACGAAATGCAAGTGATTCGACGACACGGTCATTTTAGGGTGTCTACAGTAGCATACAAGGAACAAAAGAAGATACCTCCAATATTATTTCCATTGTCTATGGGCTGGTATATGTGCTCAGACTCAGAGAGCATAAAGCATGTCATGGGAGGTCTGAAACTGATGTATCTGTAGCCATTTCCCTTGGCTAGGTCTTATGACCCCTATGACAGGATGCAAAAAATAGTGGGAAAACCTATTCATCAGAAGCATCTAGAAGATTTCTAGACTGATTGTGAGGATGAAGCTAAGGTGAGGAAAAGAAAATATCAAAGGCTCACCTTGAACTAGATAAAGACATTTGATTTCATCCCAGTGCTAGCACAACTAAGAAAGGATGATGGAAAGATTATGTCTAACGAATATGAAGACAAGAAGGTGTACAATGAAACCATATCAACCCCTGATCTAACATAGTCAGAGGATATTTCCCTGGATCTGTTTACAGGTGGAGTACTACAATTAACCCAAGCTTGGGTGGATGAAGAAATAAATAGATTGAAGAAAAGGGGTGTAGCCCTTACAATTGATGCCAAGAAGAAAAGGAAAGAACTAGCTGATGAGGAGTATGATGACTTACTCAGTGAGAAAAGAAAGTCCAATGGGGAGAGGTTACCCACACAGAAACAGAGGAAAGGTCCCCCTAGAGGAAAGAAAACTAAAGATGAACCTAAGGGGGTGATAACTGAAAGAATTACCACACCAGCTATAGGTGCATTGACATCAGGTCAATCATCTGCCTTATCTACACAACCTCTAGGTGAGAAGCCTAAGGCTAAGAGGATCCTGAGGCTAGCTGTTGAAACTGTGGGAGTACAGGAGGAGGGTCAGGCCTCACAACATGAAGTGGAGGAAGACATCCCATTTGAGGAAGTGTAGGTAAACAAGGAACTTGCAGGTGATGACCTGATGATGGTCAGTAGGAAGAGGAGGGTGATGCCGCTGACATCACCACCTAAGAAACAAAGAACATCCATGCGGGGTGATATCAGGGCTGACCCGATTGTGCTAAGAGGAGCCGGTGGTGAAGCATTTAGGAAAGAGCTGTAACATGATGTGCCGCTTCCCACCATAATAAAGTTCAAGACTGAGAAGGTAGAAGAACAAACAAAAGAAACTTTCAAAGTAGGTCAGGGTGGTCCTTTCTCCTTGGAGGACACTGTAGACTTATCAGATGATGAGGTAGTGCAGAATGTAGCCTCTCAAAGAATGGAGACTCTTGCCTCCAGTACCTGCATGACTCCACATGGGACCCCATTAGCACAGATGGTAGTATTGTAGGAGGTGAAGCAAATAGAGGAAGTAAAAGAAAGTAGTCTAGAGAGGGCAACCCAACAGATAGGGCTTGATAAGTTGGTTGATCAGGTGACTAGCCCTGCCTTCGTAGATTTAACATATAGGGGTGATGTAAGCCCCAAGGACAAAGTAGGTGCACCTAATGTGACAGAAAAGATTGAAGTGGTGAAGCAAATAGAAAAAGAAAGCACTGCTCCTGATATGGGTCAGCAATAGTATGAGATACCCATTGAACCAAGAATAGTAGAAGTCCAACAGAAAGGCAGAGATGATAAAGATACATCAGGTGATACTACTGCCCAGACTTAGGGAGATCCGGGGGATGCCATAGAAGCTAAAGATACATCAGGTCATGAGGACCTTAAGACACAAGATGTTGGTGCGTCAGGTGTAGAACAAGAAGTGACCCGAGATCAAGGTGATGCACAAGGCCAAAATACTCAGACATCCGTGGATGTCAACATGCCTCAGGATGAGGAAAGCAATAAGGAAGATGAAAGTCAGAAGGAGGGAGTACAAGTCCAGGCACATGATCATCATGTGGACATTCCAAAGGATCCTCCTCTACAGAAAGAAGCCCCTCAGGAAGAGGAAATGAAACAAGATCCCCCTCATGAGGGAACTCCATGAGGAAGAAACTAAGAAATCACCTTCTCCACCAAGAATAGAAGTAGATATTGGAGAACAGGGCAGACATGATGATGACAAAGGACATCAGGGATCTAGAGATGAAGTGCCTCAATGGCTAGAGAAAGAAATAGGTATGGAACAAGGCTCTGAAATTTAAGAATTTGATGTTTCCACCTTGTTTATAGAGACAATAATGAAGCCAAAGAGGAAAGCCAGATTGACATCAGCTATTAGGAGAGATCCTGCTACAAGTAGAAGGACTGCACAGGTAGCACTTCCCATGGTTGAAAAGGAGAAGGGCAAGATCACCCTAGAGGAATTCCAAATCACAACTGTTGATTTAGGTTTTGCTAATGAGGACCAAGAAGGTCAAGAAGGGAAAGACATCATTGATTCTTTGACCCAAAGGATAAAGAAGGAGAAAGAGAAAAATAAAAAGCATAAGGAGCACATTGCTCAGCTGCATTCATACATAAAAGGGTTAATTAACCCTGATAATATGCTAGTTGATCTGGTAGTCCCATTGACTGTGATATCCCAGGAGGAGGTCACCAAGTTGGACCTCATAAAGCATGAGGCCATGATCATGTAGAAATGGATGCTATCAGCCCTCACTAGAGTTGAGGATGTTTTGAGAACCTCCTTATAGAGGTGGAATTCTTTAAGTAGTTTAAAGAGAAAGGTAGACAAAATGCAAAATGAAACAGGGAAATGCTCATTCCAATTGGACAAGGACCTGACTGCTTTAAGTGAAATAAAGAAAATTGATCCTCAAATCCTAATAAATAATCAAGTGTTGGATAATAACACAGCCCTGCTGATAGACATATGCTATGAGGATATCAGGTTTGAATGTGATACCTGAAGAAATGTAGTGGCAAGCTCAGGGATATAAGTATAAAGATGCATAGCATGATGGATTATGAAGCAGAGATCCTTGAGGCTTTAGAAGGAAAAGTAGAGGGAAAGATTAAAAATTAGGATGCAGACTTTGCTATCAAAGCTTTGCATGATAATTTCCAGCCAGTGGCAGATGATCCCCTCACCCACCTGACAGAAGAAGTGATGAATAAGATCATGAGAATAAAGGTCAAGGTGGAAAATTATAATGAGACTTTAAACAATAGAAAAGGTAAGCTGGAAGCGCTCAAAGCTAAATTATAGTCTCATAAGCATGCTGTAACAAAAGCCAAAATCCAACATGGAGGAGAGGTGATTAAAATAGTGTAGGCATATAAGCACATTAGGACAACGATGAAGGTCCACATACAGGAGGATGTACATCAAGGTGACAACGATACCGAAGGTAATGAAGATGATGACCATGATGAAGAAGAAGAAAATGAAGAGGAGGAACCTGAAGAATGAATGAAGATGCATTACCAAGAAGACATATGCATAAGG
Source organism: Cunninghamia lanceolata (assembly GCA_027924645.1). Lineage (NCBI taxonomy): Eukaryota > Viridiplantae > Streptophyta > Pinopsida > Cupressales > Cupressaceae > Cunninghamia > Cunninghamia lanceolata. Next base: position 1,404,833 of record BSBN01001093.1, read on the forward strand.
CACTCATAAGATAATGAGTCATCCAGATGGTTGCCACCTGGCAACCTGTGCCATGAGGAAGAGTTGACTGAGTCAAAGAGTTATTATCAACCATTGATCTTAATTGATAAATCTTGGCCATTGGTCATTTGTAACTGCCTCCTCACCTTATTCTATAAAAGGTGCAGGGGTGCAATATTTTGAACATTCGAAACTTAACTGAAATTTGATTGCTGAAATATCAGAACTCATTTCAAAGTTGTTGTAAAAGTACATGTTATGCATACTGAATGAAAGAGAAGCATATTTGATTACAAATCATCATAAATCTTGAGTAATATGTGTTTGAATTTTGGATACATGCATTAATCAGCTGCGTCCCTTGGAGTGCTTGTCAATCTGCATGTGTTGTTTTCATTCCTTATTCTTTGAAGTTAGCATCATCCATATCTAGTTGTGGAACATCCTGGTGGCATATGGTTTGATTCCTTCTCCTCATGAATGTATCTTGTATGTATGTGGTTCAATGGCTAAAGATTCACTAAAGTAGAAGCATTCTTTTAAATTTCTTTCAATTTCATAGCAGATCATCACCATAATTGCAAATACTAGAGAATCAAAAGATTCAAATAACATAAAATATGCTTATATCCCGTAGATAATTGAAAATACAGAGCATATTTAGAGTAAAAGCATGTTAAATTGACAAATATCATGCAAATTCATACAAATATCATGCAAATACATGCAAATATCCACTTATAGACACATGATTTGAATAAATATACAGTGTAGAAGAAATAACAAGCTCATGATGATCAATTATCAGAAGAATTGATCAAACTTGCAAATATATCAGCTATCTTTAGAAATAGAGTAGAGTTAACCTATCTGTGGAGTAGATTTAGAGGAAACAGTGCAATACTGGTCATCTAGACAATGTAAGACCCCTTGAAATGGAAAACATCATGTCACATCAACCTCTAAATAACATCAGATGATCATGACCTGATCAACAGAGACTTGGAGTCATCAACTTATCCTAAGTTGATCATACTTTACAAGATAATAAAGGTTGTTGTGCAAATTTGTATGCATGTTGTTATGACTAACAATCATCATCAACACCAGGATAACCCATTGGGAGTTTTGTAATCAAGTGATAACCTAATAATAAATCTAGGGGTTCGGTAGTTTTCACACTAATTAAGATAATTGGATTCCTCACCCATGCCTGTAGTGCTCGTTCAGACTAAGGATGGGATGAGAAGGCTTGGTTGGAAAGATCAACTTCCTTGTCCTCATGAAAGGAATGTCGGTTCCGCATGTGTCACCCTATGGGGCCGACATCTAGTAAGAGACTGTCAAGGTAACCATAGATGGGGGTTGGCACCTAGCATGAGACTATCAAGGTAACCCATGGATGGGGGCCGGTGTCTAGCTAGAGACTTTCAAGGTAACCCATGTTAGGACCATGTGATGACACTCATCCCTACTATAGTCTAGCATTCCCTAATTGTTTTTCCCCATTTATTATGTGATTGCCTCTAGAAGTGTTGTTGAGTTACTTGTGTTAGTTACCTATGTTGTAATGGAGTCATGTGTATTCCTTGTTCCTTTTAGACTACTATCTACCTAACTGTCTTTTGTCATGGCACCTCATTGTTATCTCCTAGCATGGGGGGTGGACCTCAAGGTTCCACATGGACGGGTGGTTGTGCTTTATTCCATTGGTTCTCTGGCGTTGAGGTTCATGTGTAAAGAAGATGAATCTCTCTTGATTCAAGTTTTGCACCTGTTTTTGAAGACATATAATTGTACCACTTGCACCTAGTTTTGTGTATCAGTGAAATTTCCTTATGTAATTCGATATGTTTAGAAAAGAGCTTTTGAGCAATGTAATTATGTAATTTCTCTTGTAAAATAGACTATTTTGTACTTGTAATCTTTATTGCGAAAATGTTGTTATAATCATCTAAAGTTGTAAACTAAATTGTTAGTTTTGACTCATTAGATTTATTGAAATAAACTATGTATGTTGTTGATTATTGTTTAATTTCAATAATGCAGCTATGTAATCCTTAGAGATGCAAGTTTGACTTGTTGATATTAGACTATGTTATGTTTTATTATCGTTTCTTCTATATTAAAAAAAATTGCCTTTTCATTGCTTTAGTTGAACTTATCTCTAGGGTTGGATGGCAGGGCATTACACTTGGTATCAAAGCCAAGTTTGCAACACTGAGACCTCTAGATTGTTGTTATTGCTCTAGGTTAAATGATTTTCTCTTTGTGGTAAGTTGGTAATAGTACCTCCCACCTATGTGCATTAGTATGGCATTAGAAGGTTAATAAGTTTACAAACTTGCTCTTTAGAAATGAATTCTTTATGTCCTGTTTTACATATATGTCAACGATGTATTCTTTCTTCTTTATTTTTGAAAATGTGATGATATATCTGCCAATATGAGTTTCCTAAATGATAGTGCATGTAATTAAGTATTGGAATGACTTAATCATCTGGTGAGTCATGTGGTTATGTGATGTTGTCATGTGTGAGGTATCTTTACATGGGTACTTAATAATCTATACCTATTTCCTAGTTATTCATGACCACATGTGGAAGGTCTGTTGTGGTTTATGAAAGTTATCATTGTATATGCCTGTGTAAGAACTGTGTGTAGAAGAT